>OX453064.1:11321670-12710803 GCA_949699795.1 Spicauda simplicius
TCCAAGTCAAAATTCGCTTCAGGTCTTCATTCAATGAATGGATGGTTTTAGATAGGTCCACTAATGAAGTCTGCTGGTATATTTGGAGATCGTCTGCGTAAAGGTGATAGAGAGAGGTTAGATTGAGACTGATAGAATTAATAAAAAGCGAAAAAAGAAAAGGAGACAACACGCCACCTTGCGGTACACCGGCCGAAGTATTGGACCAAGAAGATAGTGCTCCCTGGACCTGTATACGTTGCCGGCGTCCCTGCAAGTAACTATGAAACCAGCCTATTGCAGTCGGAGATATGTTGAAAGAGCGAAGAGTGGACAGCAGAATATCGTGGTCTACAGTGTTAAAAGCATTACTGAAATCCAGAAGTACCAGCACTGTGAGCTGTTGATTATCCATACCTCGGCGGATGTCATCCGTGATATGCAACAAGGCAGTTGTCGTACTATGACCAGGACGGAAACCAGATTGGAACGGATTAAGAAGGTTGTGAATGGATATGAAGGAACTGAGTTGCTGGTGAACGAGGCGCTCAAGAACTTTGGATAAAAACGGTAGGATAGATATGGGACGATAGTCGTTGAAGTTAGAAGGATTGGATTTCTTTGGAATGGGAACGATTTGGGCCTCCTTCCAAGTACAGGGAAAACAGCATGTCGAGATGGAAAAATTAAGGATATTGGTTAAGACAGGAACTAGGATGTCAATGATAGGAATGATCATCTTACGACTAATACCGTCACAACCAATAGAGTCCGAGTGGATATTTAGAATGCTCTTTTCAACATCACGATCTGTAAAGGCACGAAATTCAAATACCGGACAATCAGGAGTGGTAAAGTTAGAAAGGGAATTCAACGTCGATTGCTTTGTTGCACTATCAAAGCAGGAAGTGTTTGAGAAATGCTGATTTAAAAGGTTTATATCTAAATTTGATGGACAATCTTGGCGTGACTTTCCAACTCCTAAGGATCTTAGAAATTTCCAGACTTTCGCAGAGTCTTGGTTTTCAACTGAGTTGTAGATATGGCGTCGTTGTGCATCTCTACACACCTTATTGCAGAGATTCCGGGCAGATTTATAATTGTCCAGGTTTTCATTTGAGGAATTCAGCTTATACTTTGACTTAGCGCTATTCTTCTTGGCAATTAATGATTTAATATTTTCTGTTAACCAAGGAGCAGGTAGTAGTATATATTATAGATATTAAAAATAATATTACACAAATTGAAATTATTTAAAAAATGCAGTAAATTTAACTTTTGCTACATTTTCTGTATTTTTATATCTAATATCTTTAAACGAGCAATTCTTGTTTATATAAATATATGTAAATATATATCAACAATCTCAGAAACGGCTCCAAAGATTTTCTTGAAATTTTGTACTTAGGGGGTTTAGGGGGCGATAAATCGATCTAGCAAGGTTTCAAATGTTGTTTTATCCGTGTTTTCTTTGCATAAAGACCTCCTACAAAATTATTAGAATACGAAGAGAAATTTCATCATATTGGTCCGATTGTTTTTTTTTTCTTTTTTTTCTTTTTCGAGTTCTATTTTGTTAGTTTTATTTTGATATTTTTAATTCTATTTTCTATTTTTTAGCTCTACATTTTTTTAGGTCTTTTTTGGTATTTTTGTTTTATCATTATTATTATGTCGGTAAGATCAATATATATTATTCATATGATCATCATTATAAATTTGCATACTTACAAAAAATATAATTCCAAAAAAAACATGATGTACTCGTAGTAAACAAAAACACCGAGCAAAACTCGGTCATCCAGGTACTGTATAACAAACAATACGACGAAGAAGTATTCTTTTCATAAAAAAAGAAACTGTTTTGTTTACACACGATGTTACTGTTAAGTTATTGGTGTATCACCTGTTATTAACGACCGAACACATCTGAAGAAACCCAATCTTCTTTTGCTCGATAAAATTTAATGGCTGGTACTGCGCTCCCTTTCAAATTGCTGCAATAAAACCATTCCTCGACCAAACAAATTGAAGATTCATCGTAAATGAAAGTTTTCTACTTTTACTAATTTAGCACTCAAATCCGATAGAAAAGTACAACTTGTTCTTTGAAGTAGATATTTACTGAATTCTTTATTTGTTCTAAATTTATCTTGCCACAGAATTGGATTGAAATGGAGTCTTTTCAAAACGAAGCTAATACAGTAATAACTGTGCAAATAAAAAAAAATAAAGATAAACCTTGGGAATGCCAAGTATTATTACATCAAATAACTAAAGTCAAACAAACTTACCAATTTAAAGTTATCGTCATTATAACTTTTGGGAACCAATTATATATAAAAACTGAACATAGAATGTCCCGGACAAAGTTCTCAATTACATAATGATCTACATGATTAGTTGAATAGTTTTAGGCTACATCTGAATATTTTTGCTTCTTCAAATAGCTATTGTCTATAATTTCTATACAAATTCGTAATATTAAGAATAGGTGTAAAAATATTGACTCTCGTTTACAAGTGGGTACAATTAGCCCTGTGCTCGAATTATAACATCTGAAAATGAATGATTATTGATAATACACAATAGGTATCAAAGAAAATAATACCTTCCTTGCCTAAGCCAAACGAAGAAATCCACAATTAAGAAGAAGATAGTAGTCTTAATAATTATTATCAATTTATATACAGATAATAGTTATTTACAATGTAACATCAGCACGTAAAACGTTATGTATAATATATAGCTCTAACAGCGCCTACATGCGATGTTGGAGCGTTATCGGATATTTGGGAGAATTCCGAAAGCCTTTCAAAGGATTTACGCAACCATTGTGATTGGAGTGACGTCTCCTTGGTAAGGGAATGCTGATGCAATTCAATGCAGCGTTATTTACTCACCTAACTCACTCCCAGTTTTAACTAAATATAATCCTAGTGTCGTTTTATACTCTCATACGTACCCAACACAGGCGTAGATAATTTAGTGACTGTAGAGATTTTCAGCATCATTATTTGAATTTAAAACAATAGGCAATGCTATTGAATCTGAATTGTTTCATGTTTAGAATGGATCAGACGACCTGACGATAGGTGGCCACTGTCGCACATGAAATGAAATGAAATAAAATGTCTTTATTTAGCATAGGCCTACGGAAGCACTTACAAATTGTCAGTTGAATGAATGAATATCTACACTCCTTAAGTTGCAACGCCTCTGATATTTTTTTCTCCCATATCAAACCCTTGAGACCGGAAGGCAGCCGCGCTTTAAACTGCTGTTATTAGACAGAAACAAGTGTGACATTGGTGCTTCGAGTCGAATGTACCACCAGCTTCTACCACGAAGAGTTCTACCACTCAGCTTACGATAATGTAAAAGTGTGTGTTGAATACACCTTTTAATATAATTCGTATCCGCCCTACCATTTTAAATGTAACAAAAAGTACTTTTTTATTAACTATTAATATTATAATCGACTGAATATATTGAAGAAATAAGTTAAACATTTTTTTTTGCATTTTGATCAAAGCCTAAATATTAGCTCTCCACATTGTAAGAATATATACCAGGATCAAATATAAACAGGTCCCTTTTTACATATTTTTAAATCATGTCGTATTTTAAAGATGAAGGTGATCCATCATAAGGGAGCCAATTACCATTAATCTTAGCCATACAGGTTTCCATTTGCCCTGTATTGGCAAAAGTAGTATACGGGTAGGGAAATACATGATACCCATAGTTTGCAAAGCCGTGCGATTCTGGGATGCATTCGCATATTAAAGGGCGTTTAAGTGAATTAATCTGTCAGCACCAATGGATTTATTGAATATATATAGCGCATTATAATCACATTGCTAGGCAAGGATTTTGTCCTCTCGATCACGTATAAATTAACGCCTACTTTCATATTCACAATATTGTGATCATAGTATCAGGGTAAAATGGCAAAATGTATCAGATTTTACTTTAAGATTTCTCAGCTTATAAAACATGAAAAACACAATGTAACACTTAATACTTTTAAGATTCTACGGGTACTTTATTAACAATGTACGTAGGTTTTTTTTCTATAATATTATAATAGCAAACGAGCACGCTGTCTGATGGTAAGTGGCCACTGCCGTCCATAGACCCTATATGCAAACTGACGTTTGTCACAGTTGTGATGATACCCCTGATAAATAAGATAGAATGCATATGAATAAGTATGTATCCTTCACCAAATTCTTGGCCACAGGACAATAGTATTTAACATACACTGTTATAATGCAGAAAAAATGTAGTGGTGGCGCCTCCGCAGTCAAACCATGAACAGTTCTACCACCTTCAGGTATATTGCGTATTATAAGAGATAGCGCGCACTGGTGATTTTTGTCACCCGCCCGTCCCTGTAGTTCCGGGATCAGAATAGGGTTACGATATCCCCTGCCTGTTGTAAGATACGACTAGAAGGTGCCGGGATTGCGGGCGGCTAGAGTGGGAGCTTGAACCGTCCAGAAAAAAGGCTGCCGTCCTCCGCGGACAAAAAGTCACCTAATTGTCACGCATGGTGACAGTGATGCAACAGTCACGGTGACAAAAATCACTAGTACACGCTATCTCTAACTCTTACTTTGTCCTAGAGTTATCTGCATCCACATCTACGTATATTTGTAATATATTATCATATAGATTATTTACCGATCCTTAGTTAGTTGCTAGTGTACAATATTTAGTTGAACCTATTAATATAATAATAATAAACACAAGAGGTTTTTTCAAAAACACGTCGTATGAACAATATTTTTCAACTCATCATTTTATAATTAAATTCAAATACTTAGTAAGTAGGAGGAAGTTATTACCCACTAGATAAGTAATAACGATATCACCATATATTAATATTAATTACTATTCATATTTATGTTAAATTTAGCAATTTAATACAAGAGTACACATTTATTCCGCTTCAGTAAACAGAAGTCGTTCAACCTAAATATGATGTTTATTAGATTATTCGATAATATATTCGGCTTTGGCTTTCCGCCCATGTGACGTTACAATGTGATTTAAACAAGTACTTATGTTCGTATATCATTGTTGTCAACTCATTATTGTCCCACTGCTGGGCACGGGTCTTCTCTCGGAATGAGAGAGCTTTAGGCCGTAGTCCACCGCGCTAGCCAAGTGCGAATTGGTGGACTTCACACACCTTCGAGAACTTTTTTTTTTTAAAGAACTCTCGGGTGTGTAGGTTTCCTCACGATGTTTTCCTTCACCGAAAAGCAGTGGTAATTAATTTCTAATACGCACATAATAATTTTAGAAAAATCAGTGGTTTGAATCTCGGACCTCCCGATCGAGAGGGCAAGTTTCAACCATTAGGCTATCACTGCTCATATATCATTATCGTATATCATTATATTCGTTTAATTTAAATTTCACTTTAGTTTTTATATCACCCTTATATTAAAACTTGAAGCGAACATTTCAAATGTCTTATTACGAATATTGCGCGCTCGAAGAGGGTGCGATTTGATATGATTAAAGTTTATATAGAAACATAGTTCAGGTAGCCAAAATTAATTACAAATCGTTGTATGAAATATATTGTAATATTTATTTATATATTAATTAAAAATGTCAAATGTACAACATATCCATGTCAAAAAACTATTTATAGCTTTTAAATATGGCTTAGCCGAGCTATATGTACATTATTTTTCGTAAAAGAAAAAAATAGAAAATAGAAATATTCTATCTCGACCTAGACATTATGGCTACAGGATAATTTGGTTTCTCCTTAATGACATATACCGTCTTACAGTTGATTGACTAGCAAAGGACTGTCTTCGGTTACAGTTGTGGCTATGTAAAGGCCATCAGAGTATTAATTTTACGTCACTGGTTACGTTAAGCTTGTACAGGTTTATGGCTCTAATTAGTTTATTTTTTAGAATATATAGGGTATACTGGATACGGTTAAAACAAAGGACACTTTTTTTCATGGAAACTTTTTTCAAGGTGGTAGAACCAGTGTAATTCGATCGGGGAAGTACCACCGCCACACTTATTTCTAGCGTGAAGCATTTCTTGCGTTACGATAGAAGGGTGTGGTTGCCGGCACACTTTCACATGAGGCGACCATCATAGTCCTCGGGAGTAACAACGCATCTGTGATTGACTTCAGATGAAACCCATGTTCTGTATTTAGTTCATTACAGATGTCTATGGGCGGCAATGACCACTTACCATCAGGGTCATCAGACTCAAGCACTCAAACAAAATACTTGTGGTGGTTATACCATACACGTTCAATTATCTCGAAAATTGAATTGAAAACCTTAAAAAGAAACGACTAACATCTAATGAACGGAGACAGCCGTAAACGAAAAGTCAGATATAAAATAAAAATTATTGCCTACCAAAAAAGTACTTGACTAAGACTAGTAAAATCTCACTGACCCCCAAACTTAACTTTGTAATATCAATTTGTAGCTTCCTGAAGTTACTAGATTTCAAGCACGTCTTCGAAGACGAAGCCACTGCACAATTAAACGTTTGTAGTCAAAACCATCTTATTGCTGTCTTCAAAGAACTTAGAGTTTGAAGGCCACGATTAAACAACGAAAATTATACAAATCTAGAATAAATGTAATATAATAACTGTAGCATGTTATTACAAGAGCGATACAATTAAATTGAAAAAAAAAAAAACCAACGCATTTATAGCGTTGGGTTTTTTAAAAAGTCAAAAATAATATTTATAGATGAGCCACCAAATTCTAGCGAGTTACACCTAAATTTTAATTGTAGAATTTTGTAATGTACATGTCAATTCTTTAATTTCATACCCTACTTCTCCATATTATGTTTCCTTCATCCCCACTTACACCCTCTATATCTAGTATTATGGTTGTGCCGATTTTGATAAAACTTGTCTATGAACTAGTACCCTTAAACCAGCTTTCTAGCAAAAACAAACTGCATCTAAATCGGTTCACCTGTTTAAGAGCTACACAGACAAACATACAGACAGACATAGCAGTCAAACTTATAACACCCCTCTTTTTGAGTAGCGGGTTATAAACTTCGAATACGTACAAATGAATATTTCTATAGTTACATAATATAATAAAACATGAAATCGCGCGCGTTTGCACGGAAGACTAAGTAGTTATATTTTTTTTAATTTCCCAGTGTCAGTGTCATTATCTGAGTGTTTAACATACATCACACCAAAACTGCTGAATTTATATTTAAAAGATTAAAAACATATTATTATGTATAGTGCATATCTTCATATAACTGTTAGGCTTCATGTCTTCGATCAAATTCTTTAACTCATTCATAAGATATGATTAAGTAACGTTACATTTTTTATTGTGAGTGAAAACTGGGGCATAGTTATTTGGAAACCAAGAATATATAAACACACTTATCCATATTCAAATAATTTACGAAGATTAAGATATACATTCAATATAAATAAGCCTCAAACTTCTAACCACAACACAACAGCGCAAACAATATTGCTAGAAGACCAAAATGTACATAAATGTTTCAGTGGTGCCACCGCAGCTGAGCTGAAGTTTCACTAACTACATAGGAAAGATGTAATCGTACTTACTAGTAGAATCCCGCGGTTTCATTTGCGTTTGAAAATATATAATGTCAATTGATATGCAAAATACACGCTTTCTATTCATGGGTACCATGGACACCATGGACACACACAAGATGAATACACAAGCACCCAGACTCAGAACATGAATCTAAGCTCATCGTTCTGATTCCTGTCTGGCCGGCAATCGAACTCGGGACCCAGCGAATCAGACTGGTATGGTAACCGCTCCGCCTCGTGGGTCGTCTACGATATTTGAAATACAAGTACCTACTCTAATTAACACAGAGTATAACAATGTTAGAAATTGACTTCTGACCTTAAATTGTAAATACTTTTCATACATTTATGGTTTTTCATGAAATAAAGACTAAATATTACGCTGTGATGTGACTCCGGATGTATTCAATTCCTTGATAAATTTCAGTAGTATGGTTTAATGCAATTCACAACATACTAACACACAACAACCGCAAAAATCGTAGTTATTTATATTTTTACTCATTCTCATTTCTCAAAGTTATTTTTTCAAAATATATGCCTGACACGAAGAACTTACATTTTTCTTATATGTGAGGATTTCCGTGGGAATCTCTGTGTCGCATTCTTAATGAGACCGAACTCGTCCTGAAGGATCTTTTTATTAATATATTACGAGTATGGTAGGTAGTTTTTAGAGTTCCGTGCCAAAATGATAAAATCAGAATTCTATTTCTAAATCTCTACAATCTGTTCATCTGTCATCAAAAAAATCAAATTTATATTTATTACAATTTAAGAGGAAGCTTCTTAAACTGTAATAAATATAAATTTGATTTTTCAAGAGAATAACCGCAATAATAATTATAGGCTTTATAATTGCAAATACTAAAAAAGACTTTGGGAGTACGGTAGCGTCTGTGTCTGGTTGGACTCTGTGTCTGGTTGGCACTTGGCCAATTATTTATTTAATAAGTGCTCATAAGTACTAACAGGTACGTAATTAGGTATGTAAAATCACGCGATGAAATAATGCCATAAAAACTTAAACTCGTGAAATATTGCATTTTTACGAGTACCTAATATATAGGTAATAATACTTGTCACCCATCGCAACGGTCGAAATTTGACCGTAATTTAAAAAAAAAAAACTAAATTTCATATTATCCAAAGTAGCAACAATATTTCTCTAATTTAAATAAATTGTAATAATTTTCAAGTTATTTTGAACGCACCCGTTAAAGGTAAAAATAGGTTTATTACCGAAGCTGCATTTAAAAACAATAGCGGGTATTTTGACAAAGACATCTGACGTGTTTGACCTATTGTTTTTTCATAATAAGACATTGAATGTTCTATTTCATTTATTATGTGTGTGTGTTAGTGTCAAATACAAGGTAATGCGTGTAATGTGTTATTAGTTGATTTTATGTATATTTTATGCAATATTTGAAAAAAATATTAGCATTGCGCAATCCTTCTCTACATCAACTATAACCGCGAGTTAAGTTAGTAATTTCATCCCCTGCCTGCGGCAAGTATCTTAAAACAAATCACAAATTTTTGCTTCACGTATTAATATATAGATTATACCGACCAGTCGACATTTCGCATTTATTTTACCTCGGAATTATCACCTCGGTTGGAGTGCCACACTCGAAGGGATGGAATGAAACTAAAACTACTAAATAATGCACCTTTCAGATTACGTATGTGTGGGTTCGTGCGACGTTAATATCTTAGTTGTGGTTACCAAAGAGGATGTTACAGCTTATTATGTACACACTCTTTTTATTTAACCTTTGTTACGTGTTTTCATAATCATTTTTTAATACCGCTTCGCCTTTGAGATTCAAGGAAGTTCATAAAGTTAATTATACCAACCTTGCTTTGTGTTATACAAAACAAGATACATTCTGATAATATATCGTCGTATATATTCTCATCAATTTTCCTAATTAATACTCGTAGAAGTCAAGATATTAATATGGTATACGGTAAAATATCAGATTAGCTCCTAAAGTCCTAATGACATAAATCGGATTATACTTGCCACTTTCCTATCGAATGAAGTTCAAATTTAGGCGTATGATCAAACCCAATAATCCGTTTTAATTGGTTTTTATTTGCCTGTTTATTAGCTTATACCTAAGATAGTTCAGTATTTCTAAGTGGCCGAAATGCTAAATTAAGTGAAACTGTTAAATTTAAAATTTGACGTTTTAACATTACACTCTTCATTCATAAATGGACCATTTGTTTTTTTCTGTCGTCGTTTCACAGAACGTCAAATAAAAAAAATGAATTTAATTAAAAGGGTTTCTTTCTTTCTTTCTTTTCTAAAAGGGTTTTAAATATACCTACTTGTAGTCTATATTGCGGCGTAACAAGTAAGCGCTATGCTATTAAAATACTTATACTGTATCAACAGTAACTCCATTTTTTGTTTAACATTGTACAAACGCGAGCGTAGCCGCCTAGCACAGCTTGTTTTTGAATAATCCAATGAATAAATGTGTAGAAAAATATTTTAGTGGTAAAATATAACAATCCAATATAACACACAATATGTCAACTTAGTTTTTCCTGTATGACAGAATACGTAACATCATTTTTATTTTCTCGTATCCTTCTGAAACCAGATACCAGAGTGAATCGGAACACATGGAAGAAGAGATGCCTTAAGGTTGTATTATTTTTGACTTTCTTCGAGTAACAGATACCTACCATAAAACACAACAATGTCAATCATTACAAATCATATTTGTAACTAAATCGTAAAATATAGAGGATGGTATTAACATTGGTGGACGGTGCACAGTGGCTACGATATTCAATTATCGAAACGGTAATTTGATTCCGAAATTTGATTTACTATTTAATGATTTAATCAAGAACATACAATAATTGACAAAACATACTTATTAATTACTTTAGTTTGCCTCATATTCGTTACATATATTAAACGATAAACTGAAATAAGCTTATTATAGTAATCTCATGAGCAACTATACCAGTAGTCGGCAACCTGCGGCTCGCGAGCCACATGCGGCTATTTGGATGAGAAGCTGTGGCTCTTCAGTTTCGCAAATTTTATATATTTTAAAAGACATTTAAAAACCGTCGCATTACCATGTACAACAATCACTCCTATTTGATTTGCTTACTCAATTGTTCGTTAACAATAAGTAATAGGTTAATTATCAAAATTAATATCAAAATCAAAATATCCAAGACCTATTTCATGTCGGCAAAAAACTTGTAGCTCTTTAAAAACTTATTAAAATATGAATTGTCTTTTTCGACTCTTCCAATTCAAAAGTTTGCCGACCCCTGAAGTATACAACTCCGTTAAACCTTTCGAATGGAAAGGTAGGAGCAATCAATTTAGTAGTGAGTTCAAAATATAGCAAAGAAATATCTTTGACCCTAGATTCGCTCACACAACTCTAGATAATAACAGCAATCTTACAATATTCAATAAAAGATGTAGCTATTCAATTATTTATTAGGTATCTGCGCTTTCGAAAGTTTTATTCGGATTATTTAGTTCAGGCTAGTAAACATTTTGTTGGTTTATTTGCATCAGCACAATTGACGAATCGCTTTGAAGGCTATTTAGTGATGTAACTGTCTTGTGATGTGATGGGATGATTTGCTAGTAAGCATTTATTGCGTTTCGATGAAAGGATGTGGTTGCCAGCAAATCTGTATATCAGGCGACCATCTTAGTCGTTGGGAGCAACAACGCATCTGTGATTGACTTCAGATAGAACTTATGTTCTATATGAAGTTGTTTACCACGGGCGACTGTGACCACTAGCCATCAGGTGGACTGCAAGCTCGTTTGCTTCTTCAATCAATAAAATAAATTCAATCTGGGTGGATCGACAGGTTTTTTTTTTATGTCATGGTCAGGATCATTGGTCTCCATATGAAGATATATCACAGTCGCGCATCGCATAACGCACGGTGATAAACCTTTAATAGGTACAACACAACCGGAGAGTCTTCCGAGCGCGATGCCTCTTTCGGGCTCTTTCCCAATGAGCATTTCAGGTCACCGTACCTCCTGGTGTTTACGACGGCATACGACCACGCATGCCAACGTCTTTCCCAGGGTCGCTTGGCTGGACGGTTCGGCCACCCGCAACCCCGGAAGCACCTTTACCTCTTACCACAGGCAGTGGAAACACCTAGCCCTATTCTGGTCTCGTAACTACAGAAAAAAAAAAGGAAGACCTAGTGATCGATTTGAGGAGCTTATTAAAGTGCATGTTTTTTAAAAGAACGTAACGTTTATTTATGTCCTTGTTTGACATAAATGACATTCTAATTTGCTAGACAATAAAACGTTATTAGTAGCAGCATAAAGTAAATACTTTAAGATCAAATGCACTAATTAGCCAAAATTTTAAGCTTGGCCTTTCTCGTTTCTACTGTGATATAATGTTCATTGCGGAGTGTCCCTTGTCAAACAACCATGTTTAGATATGCTCATAATAAGGAAGTATTTAGATATGCCTCATATTTTCTCAAATTTTCAAATTAGTTAAGTAGCACGCAAACTTTTAAATTATTTATTGTATGTTGCACGCTTCCTACGCTCGTGAGCGAGCTAATCTGTTGCAGATGCCTATGCAAATTCATTAATCCAGCAAAACAACATTAGTCCAAGGCATATTCATTTAGGGTTATCTGCTCACTGGCAACTTGCACAATTTAGCTGGATCATAATGGTTTTCAGGTATCGATTCATTTAGCATACTTAATTATGCAACTGGTATGTGTCTAAAATCTAAACCTTGCTACTTTGAACGACTAAGTGGATGCCTCAGTAACTTTATTGTATGCCCTACAAGTTCGTGTGGTATTTTTTACGCGATTTGCAGTATTTATTTTTGGTTTTCTTGCTAACTTAACTATCAAGAAAACCAAAAATAAATACTGTAGTATAACTGCACCGACTGTAATGTATAGAAATATTCATATAAGATGTTTAATTGCAGTATAATTTTAATAGAGATGCGGTCGACTATTCTATACTAATATGAACTATAGCGTTTTCACAGTTACACCTGACATTAAACATGGGATTAGGATAAGATACTCGACGATGATAATGCACTTAAACAGTGCCAAACTGTGGTTGACACAGCAGTTTAGCTATAATACAATTCCAAAAGATATCGTGTAACAACAAGCTAAGGTGAGCAAGCAAAATTTCTAATTAACTATGAACCAAAATTAGTTGACAAACACATAGACATTATTGTTGGCTGCTTTTCATATCGATAAATTTGATCACAGTACTGTAAACTACGATCAGCCAATATAGTCTAATGGTAGTAGGCTTGAGTATTTCTTTAATCTCTGAAATATTTTTGAGCTGAGATCAAAGACCACCGGCGCTCTCATCTTTTGCTTACAGATAATTTACGAACAATAATATCAGACGAATAGATTAGCATAGTAGATTTAGCATATCAAAAGAATGATAAAAAATTACACATTCTAAGTATATGGTAGCTAATGTCACGATTTACTATGAACTCAGGAAGAATTTAGAAATTGCAATTACCTACCTCCTTAGTCATTCTTAGGACAGTGCTCTTAATTTTTCCGGGTACTTCGCCATGGGTCGGCAAACAAAAGGTGCTGCTTTCTCAAAAAATATCTCGCTTAAAGTACTGAAGGGAAAAGAAATGTTCGTGTTATCGTGTACGCGGATAATCACGTCACCAAATTACACAGCCACACAGCCTTCAAAGAAATTGGACCGGGCGTTCGCTGCTCGGCTCGCTTAACTTCACGCAGTTTCTATTACACTTCATCCTAATACCAAATGGAGCGGATTTATGTCTACTTATGGGTTTTTATTGGAATTTCATTCTTTAGCTTTGTTACAGATTTTTACAGTCGTTTCAATTGCATCATCAGTAGGTACTATTGATATCTGATTATTAATGAATAATGAGCCTAAAACCAAACAATTACAATAGGTTTTTTTTTTTAATTGGTAGATCTTACTTATTTAAACCGAAAGCAACTCTGTATTTGCACACGACACGATTGGCGGACTGGTCACAATACCGGTTAGACACGCAGCGGTTTCCGAATTCGGGTATACTGATATCTAAATTATAATAAAATACTGTTCTAGGTCTGAGTGTTTGCAATGTTATTATAAGAGAAATTATTGTTCAATAATATACATAAAATAAAGAGTAACATTAATTAATCTTTATTAATTAAAGATTAACATTAATTTTCTTCGTCTGCGACCCATAAAATCGCTAAATTAAATTATCGCAATAGTTTAAGAGAAAATGAAAAAACATATACCTACCCTATACCTGTTTCCAACCTGAATCAGTTCTTACATTTCTTTTTTGTTTTTTATTTTTCACTGAAGTAGCAAACGAGCATGCAGTCCACCTGATGGTAAGTGGTCACCGCCGCCCATGGACATCTGTAATCAACTTCAAACAGAACTTGGGTTCCATCTGAAGTCAATCACAGATACGTTGCTACTCCCGAGGACTATGATGGTCGCCTCATGTGAAAGTGTGCCGACAACCACACCCTTCTATCGAAACGCAACAAATGCTTCACGCTAGAAATAGGTGTGGCGGTGGTACTTCCCCGGTCGAACTACACTGGTTCTACCACCATTAATTCGTTAAAAGGGTATGAACGTGCGGTTACCGGTCACTTTCATTTAGGGCAACCATCTAAATCCTCGAGAGTAACGCAACTGAGATTGACTTCAGATAGTACCCCTGTTCTCTAAGAAGTTGTTTACAACTGTCCACGGACGGTACTTACAAGATGGACTGCATATTCGTTTGCTATTTCAATTTTATATAAAAAAAATAACGAAAAGCGCTTTTGCGTTGGTTTGTAAAATATATTTAACATTAATTTTTATATACAATTTTGCATGAGGGTATCGTGTGTGAATGTTTACTTAATAGCGATACATAATTATAATACCAAGCGTTCAATTTTATTGTATTGTTAATGTATTTGGATTAATTTTAATATTTATTGTTTCCTCTAGCTTAGCGCCGCTCTACCAGGGCATCACATATTTCTTGTAAAGTTATCTGCGTATTATGCAATAAATAAATATATATATGATTCATATAGCGTAATGAAAATCTTATTAATATTGTCTTGTTAATAAATGCAAATGTTTGTGAAGATGTTTCTTACTCTTGCTGAAATTTGGTATACATAGTCAAAGCAGGCAGAGCCGCGGGCAAAACATATTTTTATCATTAACACATTAAAAAAATATATATATTACAACAATAATTTCCAACTTTTAAACAGATATACATAATAAAATATTGTAAATTATTTATTCTCAAGTAAGTGTAGCGTAAAATTTCAGAATTTGGAGGAACTTTATAATTAATATCGTAAGTGGTATTCGATGAATGAACGATTATAAACAGCGGCCATTGACGTGGTATGCTATCATCAGTTATTGTGAATTATACAACTTGAACTAACACTAGCGTAACAAATAGCGATGAGATATCGTGGGCTGATCAGTTTACACGTTGATCTGTATATCCGGGAACAATCGATCAAGCAAAGAAAAAATGTTGAAAATTCAAACCCACTCATTCCTATATTGAAATACGCAAACTTCCGGAGTTGTTTTCCATGAAAAACGGCATTGGAATCTGGATGATAACTTTGATTAAAAGCATCCGTGATCGTAAAAGCGGCTGTATATAAAACACATGTTTTACTATCTTTTTACAGTAAGATTCTATAAAACTTGTGTACACCAGCGCCAGTTTTTACGTGTTTAAAATTAATTATGGAAGTTCGTTATTTTAAATGAAGGTGAGATTTGAACGTCATAAACAATTCACTTCACATTGTTCAATAGAACGTTGTAACAAGTAACATTGTTAAATTATTATAAATCCCGACGGCCTAAAAACAAATTAGTCGCTTTTTGGGGTTTGTAATAATTTAATTAATTTAACATTTAATATTGCGGCAAAATAAAATATAATGCATACATTTTGTAAGTAGAATTATATTATATTTGTAATGGTCTATTTACTACCTTTCATTCGATACCCATATTGTTATGATTAACAAAAAAATCGTTCCTCCCCCCTTTTTTCTCTGACCGCAGGCGCCATATTTAACAATGATATAGTAGTTACTGTCACAAATGATTCGTTTCATATGCTACAATTATTCGTCAAGCCGTTTTGGCTATAGCGAGTACCAAATAAATAGACATACATACATAATTATACACGTACATACAAACGCTCGAAAAATATTACCCTTTTGAGGCAATCGGTTAAAAATACTTAGAGCTATTTGTTAACCCGAATACCAAACCCAGGGCAATCATAATTTTGGATAGTTTTGATGCTTACGCTATGTATGATGTTTTTTGTGTGCTTGTACGAGCTCCTAGGTAGCACTAACCTCTTAATGAGGTTTGAATTTGTTCTCAACCTAGGGCACTCGGTAAAATATCTAACTACTTGATAACCTATAGCAGACGTTTAGGCTCATTAAAACAGATTTCATTTCTAAAAGTAAACAGTCAATAGATGGTTAGATTCGCTGAATTTAAGTAAGGGAGAAGTAAAAATAATTTAAATTTTATATAAACATCATTCCGTAAAGTTTGGCCGGCGAGTTTATTGATTTAGTCTTAAGAAATTATTTTCTTTTCAGAAGTTTTATAAAATGTAATAGTCACCCAAATTTTGTACTTAACGTAATTTTGGCCATTAGGGAGAAGAAAGGAATTAAGATAATCTGAATATAAAAAGGATAAAGTTTAAAAGATAAATTCAAGGTTCAGGCTCGTTCATGTATGAGTCCAAATCAGTCAAAGGTTAAAATAGTTTTTCAAGGTGGTAGAACCAGTGTAGTTCGACCGGGGAAGTACCACCGCTACTCCTATTTCTAGCCTGAAACATTTCTTGCGTTTCGATAAAAGGGTGTGGTTGCCGGCACACTTTCACATGAGGCGACCATCATAGTCCTCGGGAGTAGCAACGCATCTGTGATTGACTTCAGATAGAACCCATAATCTGTATGTAGTTGATTACAGATGTCCGTGGGAGGCAGTGATCACTCACCAACAGATGGACTACATGCTCGTTTGCTCCTCCAGTTAGATAAAAAAAGGAAAAGGAATAGAAATATATCAGTTTTTAAGTAGGTGTTTGTATTATTGTAGACAGTGGCGGCGCAATCCCTAAACTTAATGTGGTCAAACTACAATTCGCGAGGCCCTCATAAACTGGAGAACCTTCATCTGCAATTTGTAGGCCAAAAAAAACTCACCAGATCTAAATTCTCCGGCCCCAATCACAACCCAACACCAAATCTTGGGAGGCCCTGTGCCTGTGAGGAATGAGGCCCTTTGCTCCGCAAGGCCGTAGGAAGAGGCCCACACCGCCTACGCTTTACGTCGCCACTGATTGCAGAATATTTACGTAATTTATTTTCGAAAATTCGATATGTGACCTGCAAGAGTATATCACAGCAGCATCAAATGATGTTCTGATTTGAAGAGTATGGTATAGATCTTCTTTAGACGGCTACATAGGTCCCGCTGGCGGAGCGGTTACCATACCGGTCAGACGCGCAATGAGTCCCGGGTTCGATTCCCGGCCAGACAGGTATCTGAATGATGAGTTCAGATTCATGTTCTGGGTCTGGATGTTTGTGTATTCGTCTTATGTGTATCCATGGTACCCACGACACAGAAAAAAATCCTAGTGTGGGACTATGAGTGTAGAAAGCGTGTATTTAAGCGTGTGTATTTGAAATAGGTATTCCAACTTTAGCTTTGTGAGTGGAGTCCGACATGGAGTCAATCGATGATTTTTACAGTGACCATTTACCGTCACGTTCACCTCGTAGCTATTTCATAGTACAATTTTATATCAAAATACACATCTGCACACAACTGGAATCTCGTTTAAAATAAAATATTAATAAGTTGTCCCGCTACCCACGCTAAATCTGTTTTAACGAAATTATATAGCTCTCGTAGGATTATTACTCTAATATTATATAATTAATGGAGTATATTTTTATGCAGCCCGACCATCTACAATATAAACAAAATTATACGGAAATAATTCATAAAAATAATTAATAAATGTGTTGCTCGTTCAGTTCTACATATAACAAAAATATATCTTCGTAGTATGTGTTTTATTTATAGTTTAGTAAACGTTTTATATAGATGGGATCTTAACTTCATAATTTCTTTCCCCAGCCTTTTTCAATCTATCACTCTTTTCTAAATTTCTTCAATTTCATATATAGAACATAGTTTCTATCTGAAGTCAATCAAATGCGGTACTACTTCCGAGAACTACTTCACGATAGAAATAAATAAATGTTTTTAACTCCTCCAAACTACATTGATTCTACCACCTGTAAAGATGTTTAAATCTTATAGAAAACGATTAATTAAAAAATCACTTTAAAAAAAGCACACTTTACCGTACAATATACGGCAGACATTTAAGTCTATTCTTAAAAACTGAAACATAATATTTGTATTTCTTTATAAACTGTTACCGTACTAATGCATGTATTATCCGTACATGAGTAATACTCTGTTTCGACACAAGAAATAAGTCATTGACAGATGTTGAACATCTCACGTCACTCCGTTTGCAAGCAATGTACAAATAGTAGAATGCTCAATAGCGTAAACATTTTTGTTCCCACCTTTTGCTGTTGAAAGCGTTCCGTTGAGTAATGGCTCAATATAAAACAAGTTCATAACAAAGTATACATATGCACATTTTTTCAGATGATTGAGAATATTTTCAAGCTTTTATTCAAACAACACATTGTACTAAAAATAATTATTTTAAAAATAAGACCCAGATCTGAAGTCATCTGTATACGCCAAATTTACTAGGCGTATTCACGTACTATCAGTTCTTACAGTACGTCATTATACAACTTATTATTATTATTATCATATTAATAATATACTTTATTGTACCCAAAAAAACAGGAAATTTACAATGGTTATTACAGTTTAAAATACAATAGGCGGTCTTATCGCTAAACAGCGATTTCTTCCAGACAACCTTAAGGTTCGGAGTTAAAAAGAATATAAACAGAAAAAGGTAGGTGCAAAATTAAATAGAGATTAGTGTAAAATATAATATAAATTAATGAGTAAGTTAAAGAAAAGCAAGTATAAGTAGTTGAAATATTGGAAGATAGCAACAAATATAAAAATATTGATTAATGAAAAAAGATAGCAAGAAGCTTAAGGAAAAGAATCTGAAAACAGTGATAGGGTTAGAGCTGAAGGTAATGAGATACATACAACTTCTCTCGTCAACCCATTATTGTCCCACTGCTGGGCACGGGTCTTCTCTCAGAATGAGAGAGTTACATACATACAACTTAGTTACATACAAAGTTGTAATATGACGTGTAACGTTCAATTTACTTCATATTAATTGTTAAATAATGCTAAATCGCTTTTTCATTAATGATTTTTAATCTGGCAAGCAAAACTTGTAAAGAAATTTGTCAATACGTTTTCGAATTTATATGTATATGAAAAGTTTTCATAAAGTTGTTTTAAATTAAGTCTACTTGCCGTGAAAGAAAATGAAGATCGACCTTAATAAAAGTTTCAACTTGTTGGATGAAATGAATGTCACTCGTACAAATTGCACTGCGACTTCATATACCTAGAAATTTCGTTCCAAATGAATTTTACTTTTCATACAACATTACTGTGCATATAAAATGGAAAATATGAACGTCGCGACGGGCGTAGCGCAACAGTGACCAAACGAAATAAATATGGCCGCTTATGTACGTTTCTCTGATCAGGTTACCTGATTCGTTTTCCATAGTAGTAAACCTGGATGCAAATTTCTTCACACAAAGCCTTCAAAAAAACTCATAATAGTTCATTGTTTTTGTAAAATATCATCTTAAGAAAAAACACACGCGTTTAATGTAAAAACATCCCGACGTTCGGTTCAAAAACATGCGTTTCAGTCGGATGAGTAGAAGTCAAGTGTCATACTGATTTGCAAATTTGAGTTCACAATCACCAAGTCAAATACGTATACGGATGCACTTAGTTTGAATACATACAAATGATTTTCTAATTCGGTTCCTTATCGGAATTCAGATTCGGAAACACTTTTCACCACACGTTTTACCGTGAATATGATATCTACTATTAAAAACAATTAAATTACCAACTTGGTAAATAATATTATAATTATAGATTCATATATGTCAACTCTATACTTATATATCATAGATAGAGTGAAAATTAAAGATTTTTATAATTCCCAGATTTTGAATATCAAAATGTATTTTAGACTTTTAAGTGTAACTGTTCAAACTTGGCAAACTGAAGATATTTTCCATTAGACTTGTGTGACGTTAATAAACGATGGTGACGTCGTTTGGAAATTCAGGCTTTATTATATCTGATTCGCTTGGAAGCCTTGAAACGTAATATAATGTCCGTCAGCGAATTAATGTCGATCACTTTGCAAAATTGACTTACAAACTTCTATTTCTAATCGTTCTTATTTACGTTCTATATAAGTTGGCAGAATGAGTATGTTAGTTCTGCGAGTTGCCACCGTTACACTTGTAGTATGAAGTAGTAATTGCGTTTCAGTGGAAGTGTGTGATTCCGGCCCATTTTGATATGAGGCGAAAATCTTAGTTCTCGGGAGTAGCAACGCATCTGAAATTGACTTCAGGCATAACTCTTGTTTTGTTTGAAGCTGCTTACAGATGTACGTGGGCGGCAGTGATCACTTGCCTTGAGATGTTGATTGCTCGTTTGCTACTACAATCAGATAAAATGGGTACAAACGTAACAAAATACTTGTTATTTAAGTAAAAAAATCATAACTTCAGATTACTAATAATAGATGTAGTTGTTACATTTGCACCCATGATTGGGGAAGTTTTACTTTAAGTTAAGTGGATTTTTTTTCGCAACTCGTATGTACTGTAAGTCGCCATAAGAAATTATGGATAAGAAGACTACCTGACTTCTTTGCTGCACGCGAATTCTGTTACGACAATCTCGCCTTGTATCACCGACTAAACAATTGTCCATTATATATCACTTATATTAAGTCACGGACTTATTTTATCCTCCGTAATAAGAATTTTTATAGACAAAGAGGATATTTTCGAAACCCGAAAATTTTAGACCATCCCCTTATGCAAACACATCCTTAGCATATGTAAGACCGTAAGGGTAAAACGTCCTCTATAAGCGAGTTCGGTACTTTCACGTTCCGAACAATAGAAATTTTAATTTTGATTAAAACTTAAACAAAAGCTAACCCGTTTATTTATTTAGCCAATCTTGGGAACCTTGATTAAATAAATTGCATGTGGGACTGACATTTATGAATAAATATTATGGAATACTTACCTATATAACAAAAAGTAATTTGCATGATCTGAATCGGTTTATTAATGTTCTAAGATTTAGGCTGAGAAGTGCGCTTTTGTATTCGAAAAAAAGTAACTAAGAATATACCTATCAAATAGCCTAATAATGTGTTAAAACTAGCGATAGTTTTAACGTATTAATTCGACCTCTTTGAGATTAATGCGTAGTTTGTTTTCTTTTGGGCTATAATTTACTAAGTTCCACTCATTACCAATTCGAATAGTCAGTGAATTTATTTTAAATCTATAATTTAATGACAATGTAACTAATTGTTCAGATTGCTTTCATGTTTTTATACTTCAACATGATATTCAAAGTTCCATGACATTAAAATTCTATGTAAAATCTTGTTTCTATTATGATTACATAAGGCTATAAAAATTCATTTGAATAAAAAACACTTCACTGACGATAAAAAATTCGTAGCTCTTAGTGTTAGTGTTGTAGTTTTAAAGTAGGTATTCGCGTATTTCAGCACGTATGTAAGAATAGCTATTAGCTCGAATTAGATGTAGTAAATCTTATACGAGTGGTAATAGCATTGAAAGCTTCAATCGATTGTAATAACCCAAATATTATGTTTATCAGATTAATTGGCAATATACTTGACATTATCTTGAATTATACGTGGCGGATTACAATTAGGCACAATATATCAGTTTGGATTCATTGAACGAGAATATAATTCATTAGGTATATTTACGTTACGGAAAACTGCGCGCGAGTAAAACGCAAATAACTTTGGGTTACTAAAGAATTTATTTTAAGTTCTTGGGTAAACATTACTATTATTAACATTTTAAAAGGTGGTACCGGTGGACCGCAGTGGTACCATCGCCACACTATTTTCTAGCATGAAGCAGTTCTTACGTTTCGGTCGTATGCGGTTACCGGCTCACTTTTTAAATGAGGTGATTATCTAAGTCCTTCTAGTTTCGGTTGTAAGAGGTTACCGGCTCACTTGATGAGGCGATTATCTTAGTCTTTGGAAATGCATTAGTAATTGACCTCCATAGAACTCTTCTTTCTTCTAAGTGAAGATGTGGACGGGCATCGATTTCCACGTAGTGGTGGTGAACTGCATGCTCGTTTGCCACTTTAATGCTATATTTTTTTTATAAAAAATTCTACTAGGATCACACTAGGATTTAACACGGGTATTATGGACATGCTAAAACGAATACACAAACCACCAGATTAGAAACAATGTAGGTCATCTAATTTACCCTAACTCATCTTTTGGTCCCCGCCCAATACCGGATATCGGAGATCGAACATTACGATGACCGAATGAAGCCGTTACAGTAACTAAAATGCAACAGGGCTAGTAGTATCAACTGTCAGCTAAATAATAATCATCTTATGGCAGGCCTACGAAAAGATCCCCTTCAAAATTATATTGGCTTTAGTTACTGCTTAAATAAAATAAAAAATAATTTACCATTTCGCTTTGCAGATCCATTAATGTTGCTCTATTGATCAAGCGAATCGTAAAATTATTTCTAACGGATAATCTCATACAGTAATGTGGAGTATCAAAGCAAGCCATTGATCTTACACGTTTGAGGCATCGAATTAGAATCTCGCGTAATCAGTATCAAATGAATGATCAACATTATAAGTATAAACAAGACTACCTACTACGCCATGCCAAAACTCATATGAATCCAAAGAAGAATTTTAATAATACTGGCATCCCTTATTTGTTTCTATGAAAAATTCCCTTGGATTTCTTGTTCCTATTACGAACATTGTCTTGTTTACGTATCAACGTTTCATAATGAAACTAAGAATATTTACTTTGCATGCCTATTTCCTACAGACCTTTTACAAAGTTTTCCAGCAGTTGCACTTATTAAATGAGATAAAGCGCTATAAGAAATACGAGATTACTATTTGCCTTCATATTGTTCTCTTCAACCCAATACTGTGTGTCTGGAGACAGGTCTGATATTAAAGGGAGAAGGGCACAGCATTGAGATCTTTTTAAAGAATTCTTCACACGTATAGCTTTAACATTATGTTTTCCTTCGTCGTTTAAGTATACGGTAAAAATTTCATATTGCTTCGAAAAATCAGAGAACGTAAGATTTAAACGCGGATGCAAGATTCAGCCTCCCGGAGTAGTTTGCTCAGTGATCACAATTAAATTACGATGGTAGTTAGGAACCACTTCTAAGCCCTTGAATGATTAATCTGGCCACTCTACATCTACGTCTTTTTTCTTTTTAGGCTACATTTCACGACATTCGACACTTCTTATTTAATATATTTAAATAAAATTGTAGACATTCCGGCGGAATAAAATAATGTAACCCCTTCAAAGCCGCAGCGACTACAAAGTCGTATTACTCAATGTAGAAATTAACGCTCTAGTAAAGTTTACTTCGTCTGTGTATAGCGTTAATTTATATTTATTTGACTTCGATACCGATTTAAAGAACAGCTGAAATATATTTACTACCTAGGATTTATTGAATGTTTAACTTGGGATCTTTAGGGTGCGGTCGGACTGAGAACTTGTAACTATTAGTTAGTGTGCTACAAACTATAAGATTTGATCATATGAATACATATCTAGCGAGCATATTAAATAATCATTTATCGCCTGTGTGAACGTAATGGAAAAGTAAAAAAACATTTAGGTCTACTATTGGGCACGAGTCCAATCCGTAATCAGTAAAGACCAAAACTAATAAATAACGCCGACAAAAAGTAGAAACCATGCAATTGAAATAACGTTTAACGATTGCCCTTTAACCTAATGATAACTTTAGACAACTGAAAGGTTTCCGTCAACGGTCACGTAAGCAACAGAACACGGTCGATGTTGTTCAATAGTTTATTAGGTACAGTTTATTAATAGGGCTTATAACCTAAACTAATCTACTATAGATATAATTTACAGTTAATTTGATTAAAAACAATGATTAATATCAATAATCCCAACTGTCCCAAACTACTCTCTTACTCTAACTCGGAGTTAATATTCTTTAGACAATTTGAGAACAATCAATTATAATTAGGTAACTTCTTAACACTTATTGCTTAAGGAATATACCCAAACCACGTGCCTTTTTTTTGACGAGTTTTGATCTCCGTCCCTCCCCTTGGTGACCATCCGTGATATATAAGTAAACCCATCCTCTTCCTGTAGATGTTACATAGTATTTCATATATACAGTTGTCAATCTTTTTTTGCAAACAGAAAGTTGAAAAATCTACTCATAATTAACACCGTGTTTGCCCCGTGGCGTCAAAACTACATTCCTATCTATGCCACACTTACTGCAATTAAAGCATATAAAATTAAATTAATTATTAAAACGGTAAATCAGACAATCGTTTATTATTTCCATAATAAACATTTGTGGGCACTTTCTAATAATTATTGATGAACTTTTATTGGTAATATAGTCCTAGACAGAATATGCCAATATTTTTTTCTTCCTGCTATCACTATAAACATGACGCCAGAGATTAATCTTATGACAAACAAATTATAATCTAATATAAAACTAGTTATTAATAAATTTAATAAGTCATAATACTACAATATATACAAAAAGGTAATAAAGCTTATAGTGGTTCGAATACGAGACACCATCGCAACACCTATATTTATCTAGTAGCCAAAACACAATAGGTAGCGCTTAACACTCCTGGTGTTAAGCGCTGTTATGTTTAGCTTGAAAAGTGTGGTTATATTCATTTAGGTGCATTAAAACTGATCAAGGGTTCATCGGCATACGTATGTTTGGTCAACCTCAGCTTAAACTCTAATTAAAGATATCCATGGCTGGCAATGGTAATCAGGTAGGCAGCATACTCGTTTGTTTTTTCTATGATATAAAAATGTATTTCAAATGGTACTTATTTTGTTACAGGTGACCTACAAAGAAAAATACGAGTAAGCGTTGTTTTCCTTGAACACTTTCTTGTTAACAGTAGCAATAGCTATTGGAACAATTTCCTAGTAACAAATTAGCCCTGTATTCAGAACGAGAGTCCGCTGTCACTTAATATTGCATAAGGTAATTTATCTATCGATTGATTGCATGTTGTCCTAAGTTTTTACAAGGTTACGACTATTCACGTAAATAAAGGTGATGTTTTATCAGATTGAAGTAGCAAACGAGCATGAAGTTCAGCTGATGGAAACTAGTTGTAGCCGCTCATGGACATGTAATCAACCTCATAGAATACGGGTTCTATCTGAAGAATAAAAGATGTTTGCCGCTCCCGAGGACTAATATGGTCGCCTCATATAAAAGTGAGTCGGCAACCACACCCAGTGTTCAAGTAATTTATATACCTTGTAGAGCTTCGTGTGTGTGTGTGTGAGCACAAATTGTACAAAAACTCTTAAAGGTTCTACCTGTTACAGTAAAAAGAGGCGTGATAAATGTATCACGCACGAGTAATGACTTTAATTTATTAGTCTACCTTTGCACGTAGGTATAACAATAAAACTTAGTACTCCTTGTATTTATATTAAAAAGTAAAACATCCTATTTTTTGGTTCAATTTAACATGTCTGCCGTATCTGCAGCTGCAAAAAACGATGTTTAGTATTTGAAAAGCAAATAAATGAAAGCTGATTTATATACGACGTGGACTAAAAATGGCTAGCTTACAAAAACTATGAATAGATCTCATGATGAAGAACATACGGAGAAGAGTGGTTTCTTATTAGTTTCATAAAAATAAAGTGACTCTGAGAAATGCTGGGATAAATTTGATTTGCGAAAACATAACGTCGGAATGATGAATACTTGTTGAATATGTATCATGCACATCAATATAAATGTTTACCTTTTCCACAACCTACGTACTGAAATGTAAAATAATTATGAAAACTCGAACGGACAAACAAGTCGCCCGGAAAATCATTAGAAACAACCAAAAAGTAGCACAGCATTAAAACAAACGGGTATCCGCAGTTAATGGAAAGCGAAAATAACTCGACGCTTAAACTCGTAATGTACCAAATCATTAATTTGAAATGTATACTGGAACGCAGCCACGTGGAAGAGAAGACTGGAAGACTTTTTTAGAGTTCTGCAAGCAAAAGACAAAAACGGAACCTAGTACTGAGACTCCGCTGTCTGTCACCAAGCAGTATCTCATGAACTGTAATAGCTAGATAGTTATTTTTTTGCAAATGATGTCGCAGTTGCCGCTATAATTATTATGCCGCTATTACAACAAATAAGTATTACTAAATTACTAATGCCGCTATTACTAAAAACACAATAAAATAAATATTTAAGGGGTGCTACCATACAACCAACATGTTTATTTTTGCTCGATTAAATTCGCGAAAGCGTGTTGCTTAGTTTTCTAAAAATTACAACTCCCATACGACAAACGTAATTTTTGCCGATTTTCGATAAATGATAGTACGGAATCCGGTGCACGAATCCAACTCGCACTTAGCCGAATTTTGTTTTTATCAGTCGGCGTCTGGCACCATCCCCCCTGTTGTTATGAGTAATTACACCGACGCTGTTTCGAGTGGAAAATATCTATAAAAGTCGATAGCGACATTTATGATAAGTGACGCTACTTGACTCAACGCTCATATGAAACTATGCCAATATTTTCATAGTTTTCCTGAACCCATATAAACGTAATGTGAGATGAAAAATGCCTACGTCACGTCGAACATACTTATTTGTTCTGTCTCGCATTAAGATGTATTTTCTGCTTTCTGTTCAATTTTTCTTAGCTACTAATACAGTTGGACAGGTACAGGTCCAATTCGGACGCGTGGGATTCCGTAGCACTAACTTTTATTTTTTTTATCTAAGTATTATAAATATATTTTACATTTGCTACAGAAATACAGACATGCATTGTAAAATGTCATTGTTTACCTATATGGTTCGATAAATAAATAAAAACATCGAAAATACGGATTTAATGCGTGACGATGCCGCTTAGTTTTCATTTTTATTTTCAGTATTTGTTATTTATATTTGTTACAGTGGTTTTAGTATTAAGGTGAGTATAGAGAGCACTTACTTGTAACAGAACAACGAGCCGCTCTATGATATGTTCTAGTGTATCACTTCTTCACGAACCAGACGTCGAGCACATTACATGGAAATACATTGGAAACTAAGCTTTTATCTGTATTGTAACATTCGTTAGAACGTTTTACGTAGAAATGCTCGAGAAATTTCAAGCATATGTTTGTATGTAGGTATGTATGTCCATTTTTTGCACGCGCTACCGATCAAACGGATTGCTAGTTGACCCGGCGAAAGTCCGCCTAAACCCTAAGTCCCGCGAAAGTACTAGTTTCCGCCTAAAAGTCAAAAATCTAAAATTATCAGTGTTTCTCCACTAAATTATACACGAATTATACATGAAAACCTTCCTCTTGAATTACTCTATCTATATAAAAAACTGCATCAAAATCCGTAGCGTGGTTTTAAGGACAGACAGCGGGAAGCGACTTTGTTTTATACTATGTAGTGATGACACATTATTGGAATCAACTCACATTTTAGAGTGACAGTAGGTTATATAATTTTTAAATATGGCGTCTGTGATCCGAGCTATGAGCGGAGAAAGAGTGTTTTTTTCATTTCAACAAGAAATTATTTTCTTGTTCAATTTACACAATCATATATTTTTAACCGACTTCCCAAAGGAAAGAGGTTATCTATTCGTCACGTATATTTTTTTTTTTTTTTTTTTTTTTTTTTTTTTTTTTTTTATGTATGTTCGGGCGAAATGGCTAGAAATCGTCGACCTACCGACACGATTCATACGACATTGTATGCGGCTAGTTTCACAGGCAGTCCCATATTGAGGAAAATGAAAACCTTCCGGCGGTTTTCCCGGAAAATTGGAAAATGTCGGTTTCTTAATATCTTGAATAACTTGGGTGTTTCTGAACCGATTTCCATTTTCTTTCTTTCATTTGATGGGAAATTTTGTCACGCAACTTTTTCTCTTGGACATGGGTATGCTGTGATGCTTAACTCTTTGAGTTATGGGGGGGAAACCACCACCACTCCTCAAGTTTTTTAGATAATTTGAGATAACTCGGCTTCTGCCGAATCGATTCTTATGAAACTTGGAATATGTATTATATATCTATGCTTATATAGGTTGACGAAAAATTTGACCTTCAACTCTTCGATCCTGATGATGCAGGGTTACAGCTATCCTAAACTATAACATTAGCTATTTGGTGCTTACATATATGTAATAAGACTACTAAGCAGAGACATGTGATGAAAAATTTGACCTTCAACTCCTCAATCCTGATGATGCAGGGGTGCCTCAAGCCTAAACCATAGGGGTTGACTATTTGGTGCTTATGGGTTTGTAATAACAATACTAAGCAAAGACATATTATAAAAAAATTGACCTTCAACTCCTCAGCCCTGATGATGCAGGGTGCTGTAAGCAAAAGCCGTAGGTGATGGCCATTTGTTGCTTACGGATATATAATAAGATAGCAAGGCAAAGATGTACGATGACAAATTTGACCTTGAACTCCTCAACCCTGATGATGCAGGGGTACTGCAGGCTTAAACCATAAACGTTAGACATTTGTTGCTCACGGATTTGTAATAACATTGCTAAGCAAAGGTATACAACGAAAAATTGGACCTTCAACTCCTCAATCCTGATGATGTAGGGGTATTGAATGCCTAAGCCATAAAACTTAGCTATTTCATCCTTACGCATTCAAAATGATATTTAAAAAATGTAAGGTAGAACATTAGAAAAATGGTTGTATACAGTGGAAAATTGGACCTTCAACTCCTCAATCCTGATGATGTTGGGGTGCTTCAAGCTTAAACTATAGGCGTTAGCTACATGATCGCTACGTATATCTGATAAGATTACTAAGCAAAGATAAAAGATGAAAAATTTGACCTTCAACTCCTCAACTCTGATGATGCAGGGGTACTTCAGGCTTAAACTATAGGCGTTGGCCATTTGTTGCTTATGGGTATGTAATATATTTATCAAGTAAAGACGTATAATATTAAAATCGACCTTCAACTCCTCAACCCTCATGATGCAGGGTACTGCAAGCCCAAGCCATAGAAGTTGGCCATCTGTTACTTACGTGTATGTAATGAAATTACTACGAAAAGATATGGCATGAAAAATTTGACCTTCAACTCCTCAACCCTGATAATGCTGGGGTCCTTCAAGCCTAAACCATAGGCGTTGGCCATATGGTGCTTACGTATATGTAATGAGATTACTAGGCAAAGATATAACATGATAGTTTTGACCTTCAACTCTTCAGCCTTGATGATGCACGGGTACTTCAGGCTTAAAGCATAGGCGTTGGCCATTTGATACTTATGGAATTGTAATATATTAACAAAGCAAAGACGTATGATAAGAAAATTGACCTTTAACTCCTCGACCCTTATGATGCAGGGTACTGTAAGCCCAAGCTATAGAAGTTGGCTATTTAGTGTTTAAGGATTTATTGAAGAAATGCTAAGAAGAGATGACTTATGAAAACCGTTATCTTTAACTGGGCTTTTATTCAGTGGTACTGCCTATCTAACCCACAGGTGATAGTAATATGGCCCTTATGAATATATTAGGAGTTCCATAAACGGAGGCAACGATTAATAAAGTTACCTTCACCTCTTTAACCCTAATAATATAGGTATACAGCCTGCCTAAAGTATGTGTTATTGGTAATTATTGTTCGCAATACAAACAATGAGTTCCGGAAAGGACATAATTATGATCACAAATTCCACTTTGAATACAATTTCCTGGACGATGCAGGAGTACTGCCAACCTTTTTACATAGGATGGGTTAGGTTAGGTTGGAACTTAAAAGAAAATATAGAAACTAAGCGAGCAGGGCGCGGCAGCGCCCTGCGAGCGGTTGCGCTCAGTTCACATGTACTGTGACAGTAATGTAAGATATCGCTTAGGCTTTTGTTTGACTTGTCATTTAAGGTTGATTTTAAATTACCGTTTCCATTTATGTATGCACTATGCAGTTTTATGGATACTATGTATTACACGGTCTCGTATAACTGATCGAAGTGTCTAGTCGTCCCGTAATCGGATGAATAAAATAAATTAATCGTCCGCTAAACGGTAAATTCGTAATAAAAATGGTCTGTATATTAAACATACTTATTATCCTCGTAATAAAAAACGTATTGAAACTGGTGAGTTAAATCATATTACTGAGATTAATAAATTGTGTAAAGCTATGGGTACACCTGATGTAGTGAATAACGACCATGCTGCCCGAACTTAAATTGGTTTTGATGGTATTGGTTTTCCAACTAAGGATAGTCAAAATTATTTTTATCACTATCAGTTGAATTATACTCTTAGTTATAAGGTTTATATTACTTTTTCCACTTTAAATATTGATAATTATAGGTCTATTCTTTAAATAAATGTTTACTCAGAAAAAGTTGTTTTATTCGGTTAGGTTAGGTTCGAACAGATTTTTCTAATTCAGAATCTAAGGGAGGGGGCGCGGTAGCGCCCCCGACCGGTTGTGTCAAAGAAGTCTATTTTTAGATGATGACGTCAGCACATAATTTTATTCATCCGAAAATCGGACGAATATTTAATTTTATTCATCCGGTTAGCGGACGACTAGCAACAGCCATAACTGATTTTATCGTGACTGAAAAGCGTGAAAAAAAAATTTTTAAACAAAAAATACAACCGACTTCCATGCCACATAAAAGTAAAAAATAATTTAAATACATGTTGGTTTAGAGCAAACACAGTACTTAGTACATAGTTCCGAAGTCGGCGCTCACCATATTTTGCTGGATCATGACGAAACTACGTATGTATCTTACCTATATGAGCGCCGACTTCGGGACTATGTACTAAGTACTGTGTTTGCTCTAAACCAACATGTATTTAAATTATTTTTTACTTTTATGTGGCATGGAAGTCGGTTGTATTTTTTGTTTAAAAATTTTTTTTTATTCATATGATTTGTGTATTTTATGTTTCGAACATATTACTCAATTTGTTCAAGATGATATTTTTTGCGAAATATTTTAGTTCCAAGCGCGTATAATAAAATGCTACGACTGTCAACATAAACCTTTTTTTACATCGTATAAAAATCTCGTTCCTTGGCATATGGCTTCGTTATATTCAGAAAAACGTAATTTATTTATTAACAGACCCAGCTTTTGCTACCAAAAATTTATAATGTAAAATACCAAAAAAATTGCGACTGATTCAAATGTTTTCATATTACTCGTATATAACATAACTCAAGACAATAAGGAAGCCTTTTTTATTTTCCTCTCAGTTATGCTGCGTTTTCTATTAAAAGGTGGTAGAACCAATGTAGATCGTCCGGGGAAGTACCACCGCCACACCTACTTCTAGCGTGAAGCATTTCTTGGGTTTCGATGGAAGGGTGCGGTTGCCGGCACACTTTTATATGAGGCGACAATCTCAGTCCTCTGATGTAGCAACGAATCTGTAATTGACTTTAGATAAAACCTATGTATAGAACATAGATTCTATCTGAAGTCAATGAAGTTGCTTAGATGTCCGTGGGCGGCAGTGACCACTTACCATCTGGTGGACTGCATGCTCGTTTGCTACTTTAATCATATAAAAAACGCAGCTTCAAATTGTACAGGATTTCTATCTGAAATCAATCACAGATGGGTTGCTACTAGTGAGGACCAAGATGGCCTGATATGAGCCGGCAATCACACTCTTCCACCGAAACGCAAGAATTGCTTTACGTTAGTATTTGTCATCTCCTTACAAACTATAATAGTTCTACGTTGAAAATTCCAACTTCCAAATAATACCGTAAATCAAAAGGCAAAGTAATACATTGCTATGAAGTTAAGTCTGTTTCTCTTTAATATTGTTAGAAAACCTTGTTATTTGTTACACACAAGTTGTTAACAAGTCATCTAATGAATCCTGGAAATCTTTAACTCCTTAGGGCCTTGTTACGCTCGCCGCATATTTCTATTTTATCATTTGATCTGAGACTGTAAACTTAAATTTCTTATAGTAGATTTTTGCATTTATAATATTAAATACGAATCATGTAGACGTACAATTTAGGGTTAACTCCAGACTGCCTATAATTAAACTATTATAGGAATCAAAATACATCATTTAAATAATTTGCCTGTCTGGAATTTGAAGATGTTCTGCCTAAAAATATTTTGTGGTTCGACTCTGGCTGCTCCACCACCTCACCCATTTTTGTCTAATATTGAGAGTGTTGAGTTCTGATGTCTAGTGCTTTCGAAGGCATGTGAAACAATATAAGGAAACGTGTGGCACTTTGGGACTGCCACGGTAAAGCTATTGCATAGCATTTTTATAAACTTATGCAATTATAATTATTTATTTATTTATGCAATATTTTTTTCTGTGATATTAATGAAAGTTTTTTCCTTTGATACTATATACTTTCTCACAAACAGCTGCTTACATATACGTCCGATTTCAGGGCAGCTCGTCTCGATCCGTGCGAGTTTCGTACGGTCGTACTATAAACGCGTTAAACGAACGCTCGGCCACGCTACATGGTAAGCGGAGTGGAAGGTGTTAGGTTTATTTCGTTAAGGAATTTCTTGTTACGGTCGCCGCGCTCAAAGCCCGCGATAAACGCTATGCTATAGCTGAAAAACATACTTGCACGAGGCGTTCCAATTTTGTCCTTCAGATAAGTCTAATACGATCTCGTCCCTGCAGTTCCGGGAACAGAATAGGGCTACGGCATCCCCTGCCTGTCGTAAGAGGCGACTAAAAGGGGCTTTCGGGGTTACAGACGGCTAGAGTGTGAGCTCGAACCGTTCGGTCAGGCAATCCTGGGAAGGACGGCGGTATGTGTGGTCGCATACCGTCGTAAAGACTAGACGGAGCGGTGGGCCCAGCCACCCATCTGGGAGGAGCCCGATGGGGCAACGCGCTCGGAGGGTTCCGGTTGAAGTTTGTTTGGAGATCCCGGAGTCCTCCTTTTTAGCGCCGAAGACGGCCACCTGGGGGGTTTTAGTGCGGTAAAAATCCCACGTAACCCTGCGTCGCTCCCACGGCGTCGGGTACCTTTTGAAGGTTTCCCACTCGAGAACACAAAAAAATACGATTTAGGGATGATCATAAATATGCGTTAGTGGCCACATAATATCAATTCTAAGTAATAAAAAAACACAATTCCTACATGTCTGTCATTATTAAAAAGAAGTAACTGTACGGGAGAGCACTCATTCAACAAAAAGCTTTTCGAATCTCGTCTGGTGTATCGTTTCATGACTTGGTAATTGAGAAACATTATAATTCCCACTTACCTCATAAATAATTAGGTCAACGATGATAGCCAAGGACATCTTACGATAATTTATATTAATATTAATAAAACGAGAGTTCTAGATGCCCTCATGTGTATCCCGTGTTATAAGCGTTAAAACATTTTAAGTACACATATAATTATGTTTACCAGTTATCAGTACTTTAATACGATATATGAAGTTCAATGGCTACAATTGTAAATAAATTGTTCTGTCATTTAATTAGCATAAAAACCTGTCATAGTTTTTTCAGTATTTTTCGTTTTGTGTAACTACTCTTTTACAAATTTGTATGCAAGTATAATATTTAATAATAAAAATAAATGACCATTTGTTAAATTTAAGACCTTAAATATTATTTTAAAATTACATTTCTGCATGTCTGCATATATAAAAGATTGATATACTCGAAAAACATTATACTTTTTCTAATGTAATCAGAATAATTGTTAATCAGTAACAAAAAACTTTTCAATAATAAAATCGAACAAATATACTCACCGGTATAAAGGCTTCTATTAATCTACTTCGACAGCTTTCGGCAGACAGCTTTTCAGATTCAATATGCTGAATCGGCCCAATGCAGTAATTGCGAGAAACATGGCAATGATTTTGGCGCTACGCATAAATAATTCTGTTCACATGACAGGCATATTCTCGTCTCCCGTCTAGAATTTCATCGTAATACATAATTATGTCATTCATTATGTAAATCGTACGAGGAATAGTTCTTAACATAGTAATAATATCTGGATTATGTCCCTTGACGTTAATCTTGATTAACCAACAAAGGCTTCCTGTATATACCATTTGTATTACCGAAACACGTCAAATAAAATTGCTAAGTGCGTGTCGGACTTGTCAATGTGAGTTCCGTATCTAATGATGCGGAACTCTATGGGGGAATAACAAAAGTAACTAGTTGGCAATGTAGCAATTATTATCAACTTTATTTATTTTTAGTGTTTGTTTATACACTAGATATAATCTACGTGAAATTTGAAAAGTTAAATATGTAATATATATATATATATATATATATATATATATATATATATATATATATATATATATATATATATATATATATATATATATATATATATAGCGGCCATAGTAACGGATTGAAAATTTCAGTGTATACCTAATACGATTTAAAACAGCTATACTCAACATGCGGCCCGCGGACCGCATGTGGCTCGCCGGGCCCTTTTGGTTTTTTTTTTTTTCAGCTACGCCTCCACAGACAGATCGTCCGTGCCCTTTTTTAGCATGGTTTTATTTTTGTCTTCACGTCATTATTACAGCTCCACTATGAGCCTTCGCCTTCGACATCGCCCACAACTAGGTCCACAACTAACAGCTGGGTCCCAGCTGCGTGCGGTGGCGGCAGCGGCGGCTTTAGGTACAGTAAACCTTATCTATGCTTACTATATAGGACCAATTTTTTTTTTTAATAAGTTTTGTTTTGTTTTGTTGTATACATTTTGGGACATCTTAGGACTTGCTTTCTTTATAATTTATCGCACGTCAAGCCATTGACGGTTTCGACTCCAAAAATATTTTTAATTCACATCGAACGAGTGCTTGCCGATGTATTGAATTTTTTGCCTTTTAAAAAAAAAAAAACTTTATGGCAGTCTTCTCTCTCTCCAAATGTTGAGCCGTTGCTGTCTTGACGTGGCATGCGATACACTATAATTATATACCTTTTAGTCCTTTGCAGAGGCCATTTCGAGCTTGCGGTTTGTGGCCTTGTCTATGAGCTTCGAGTCCCCGCTACGGATGGCCATTGAGATGTTATAGTCCTCCAGTCTTTCGTCAGTGGCGTTCATAGCTCTTGAAATGAACTGAGCTATGACGTCATTGCTGCAGTCGGTGTAATATGTGTAGCTGATGGTATGACGCGACACTGCCACTACTGCATGGGGAACATTGTCATGCAGTTGTAGATGATTTGTGGTAGTTCGTACAATCACCACCGTCTCGTACGTTTGTCCCTGTGCTTCGTGTATGGTAAGGATACGTGAACCCTCTCCACTCCCGAAGCCCTCTTTCTTCAGACTCTCTTTTTCGGCTTGAGTGTGCACCAAGTAGAGAGTCTTCTCGAGGGCCTTTGGGATCTGCGCATCCATGTACCACTTCAGCTTCAGGGATTTTATACGTGACGTGGTTTATTATGGCCCCGAAATGGTTTATTAGTGCCTCATCGACTAAAAGCCGTTTACAGCTACCTTTTGAACCATTTACTAGTACTGAGGCCAGTGTGCGCACTTTTTCTGTGGCGAGCCTTCCGGACTTGCCGGTGCGGTGAGTGAGTCTCGTACGGAGATCTTTTGCTGCCTCAGTTGTGGTGGTGATGAAGATGTCTTCATTCTCCTGAAGTTGATTCACTATCCATGTTGATTTTCCGCAGCCTGGGACCCCATTGATTCATGAGAATTTGGGTATTTCCCATGAGTCTAGAGTGAAGAGGTCGCCGCACTCACCAGATAGGCTTTCCGCCATAGCTAGAATTTTATCGTCTAACATTATCATGGTGCAACGGGGCCCTTTTGGTTGGTCACCAAATATAAATTTAGCTGGGCCCTTTTAGTTGGCCCAGCAAAATTTATATTTGGTGACCTTTTTTTTGGTCGACAATTTGAAATTGAGTTCGCACCCTTTTTTTATTTTCTTTGTTTCGCCTCGGGCAACTCAACCCCATGTTACGCCACTGCTGCTAGTCCAGGACATTTCGCTGAAATGTGAACCGCTGATTTAGCCCTGATAGAACCCTGTGACAGACGGACAGATAAAGAGACTTAATAACGAGGCTCCATTCTTACGTTATCGACACGGACCCCTAAAATATAACAAACGGCTGTTCATATATAATATTTATAATATATTTTAATACTTAACAGGTACTCACGATATGCGGTTTTAGAATTCTTTTCGAATTCTTTTTGCCGATATTTCCACCAAATTTGATGGATCGTGGTCACGGCGAAACTGCGGTAGCGGGGAGAAACCGTTGACAAGCACTAGTGATAGATTAACCTATCTACCCTACGTCTAGTTCGTTTTTCTTTTTTAGGTTCCATATCACGACACACAACACTAACTGTATCCTTACGCACCGAACTTTGAACTCTATGTGGTTGACATAAACTAACCACTGGATTCCACGTTTGCTCTAACTTAAAACCGTCTTCTCTATTAAAGTTCTTAGGATGTTTTTTGATCTCGATTGCTTCTCTGACTTAACGTGAAAAGTAATGACGCTGATATGTTCTTCGCCGTGACCACGATCCATGCAACTGGGTCGAAATATCGGCAAAAAGAATTCGAAAAGGATTCAAAAACCGTATATCGTGAGTACCCGTTTAGTATTAAAATGTGTCAATTCCGCAATAATATTAGTCTAAAATCATATATTGATAATATATATTGTATACACTATAATAAAAATAAAAATCTTTGCAATAGGCTCACGAGTTAGGTTTTGAACACAAAAGTAATAATGTTATCGTAAATTTACTTATTTAATTATTATATTGGATACTATACGTAAGTCAAAACAAAGTTACGTCGCTAATGAAATAATACATTGAAATTCAATTTACGATACAATGCGTACAATAAAATCACAGAAAAACACGTGTGGAGTATAAAAGTAATTCTGAAGTTGAGTGAGGTTCAGCTGTGTATAAAAATATCGAAGAAAAGGCAAAAAGTTCAGCTGTCAAACCTGGCTTGATTAAAACAACATACGTGATTCCAGAAACTGTGGAAACGCCGTAAATCAACTTCTTTATTGGTAAAGTTATTCGGCATACGCGATTGAAGCCACAAAAAGTAGAGTAAAGCAATCTGAATTCAAAAAGACTAAACAGGAATTATTTTTATATTAGATAATAGTAGGATATACTAATAGTAAGTATATACTAATACTAATAGTAGGATATATATAAAGCAGCAGGATAGCGCTGATTGAACCGTACAAAAGTTAAAAGCGCCATCTATAAATAAGTTGAAAACATCAACGTCTTTTTTATTGTAACCAATGGACAATTATTTTCCTTCTGTAACAGTTTTATTAAATCTTGACATCACAATTATTATTTTTAACACAAAATAAAAATAACAAAAGGCGAAATAGCATTTTCCGTTAATCAAAAACTGTTCTATTAATCACTTCGTATATGAGTAAGTACAGAAAAATCAAAGACGATGCAAAAATGAAATACAAAATAATCTTAAAAAATAATTAATAAAAAAGCGGCAAAGAGAAGATAAGAAAAAGCACTCAAGAAATAAAATGATAAACTTCAACTAGTCGACCCGGCGTAGGTACTTCGTTCCGCCTAAAAGACAAAAATCTAAAACTATCACTGTTCCTTCACTATATTTTGCATGTCATATACATAAAAACCTTCCTTTGTATCACTCTATCTAAATAAAAAACTTCATGAGTACAAAAAGTTTTAAAGATCTAAGCATAGATATGGACAGACAGCGGCTTTGATTTACTCTATGTAGTGATATGAGTCTACACTCACGAAAATTCATTGAAATAGGTTAAACACTGTAAAATGGATTATTAAGATCTATATAACATTCAAAATCTCTGCAGATGGTTCTGAATTAGTCGTATAAATGGAATACGTAGATCGTACATACATAGAGCCAGATGTCCCCGTAGGCTAGTTTTATCCACAAATTAACGATCCCCTAAAGTATTTCAGACGGCTGAAATATTACGCCAGGGATGGATAGGGTACGAATATGTTACAAAGTCTATTTTTAAACTAACTAAAAACATGTTATAATTTAACTGATCAAATATTTTATGTACACTGAACCAGGAGAATCTAATTACAATTTAATACGCAAAGTACTTATTGTTTTGGTACCTACTCGTGTAACAAATATTTAGTAAACGCTCTTTGTCTACATTGATAAATAACATCTTTGTGTCTGTCCGTAATCACAAAATGATTGGTCAGTTCATATTTAATGCTAATTTAATGTTTTTGTGTTATGACTCCATTCTCATGTCAAAAACTTTATAAGGATTCTGTAGGTAATAAAAGATACCTATACGATCAATTTGCGAGCAAATGGACTACCCATTTGCTTATATGTAAATAAACTCATTTTCTCAGGATCACAAAAGTTCGTGTAGTAAGCTTGCAGGTAGATAAATTGTAGGAACTACAATATTTTGATAAAAAACAAATCAATTTGCAAAAGCTTTTCATATCAAATTTAATTTAAGAAGAAACTACGTCCCTTTATCGATACTTATTCATATTCATGCGTGTCTTGGGAATTGATTGAATAATCTAAGGTAAGTACCTACATGAACCTCCGTACGATATTTCCACACGAATAGCGAGGGACAAACATCATATTTTTCCCATTTTCCGTCGAGACGTAGAAAATGAGTACTCTGAGGAGTGCGATCACATTGCTAATTCGAATGAGTAATAACGAAATATAAATTTCTTCAAAATGTCGGAGAAAACTTATTGATAAAAGATTGTTGGTACTCTTTCACATAAATACTGGTTGTATATCGCTGAAATTTGGCACGCATAGGTATCTATCTATCTACATCAACACATATATGTATACTTTCACACCTACCACATGTATGGTACATACATGTGGTAGGTGTGAAAGTATACAAACCTACTCATTACCGTGGCAAACGTGACCGAGGCAGGCGGAGGTGCGGGAATAAGATAGTATTAACATAAAAATATACGAAAACATTTAATATAACTACTAGGCTATTATAGCGAATTATGAACGAATATCGAAATAAGTCAGCCAAATTACAATGATAACAGTGATATAACAATTTTAAGGAGCAATTTCGGGCCTACTAATTTCATAAGCTACTATATTCAAAAGTAGAATGGGGTCCTTAGCAACATAATACTCATTTACGCGTCTTTGAAGATATTACCGAATTTCTTGTTTGACGTGTTGTCAAGTCAAAATAAGGAAAATAATATAAAGTTCAAAAAATTCCAAACGACCATCTTTTTACTTTAATCGTATATTACAGTTAGATTTTGACATACGTTTATGAGTGTTTTGATCTTTCACTTGATTTAGTCAAAGGAAAATTAATTTGAAGGATAAGGATAAAGGTAATTTAACCTTATCCTTCAAGTTTAATAGTATAATAATTATATAATTTTATCTACGATTTCAATTCCATGGAACTAAATTTACTCAGCCTTAGTTATTTGTGATCATAAGTATGATAAACTATGTTTAGCTTCTACAGCGTAAAGTTTAATGAGACAATCGGTTACTCTAAACTATTTTATCGTAGCAATTAAAATTTTAAATCAAAAATAAGGGAAAAGGCTAATTTATATCACAGCGAGCTTATACGTTTTTCATACGAAACGACAATAGAAATTCCGTTTCTTGATTTGACGTTGTCTGGCAGAGAATGCTTAAGTCCACCTATGTATATTTATAAAGTACATAAAGATTAAATAGATAAAATATGTATATTTTTCCAAAATCATACATAAAGATAATAAATCTTACTAGTTTATCCGCTTCAGTCGCTATGTCGCTAAGTCATAAACTACGTCCACCTCCAAGGTATCTTCCACCTTGTCATGGTGAGGGGGCTTAGAAACCATGACTTGGAGCAGTGCACCACGGTGCAGATTAGAGGGATCCCAGGGAGGGGACGCTCCGATAGGGCTTGGCCTGGGCCCGCTCTGGATGCATCCGAGGGCGCTGCGGGGGCCGGTGTTTTCTGGCCTTTGCAACCAGGGGGGGTCGCAGGAGGAGAGGTGTCTCGGTGTGTCGTTGCCGTGCACCCTGTCTCCCGCGACCAAACAGGGGCGCATCGTCAGATGCGTTGGCGGTGGGCCCGCAGAGGAAGAGATAAAGAGATGCGGTGTGTCGTTGCTGTCCTCCCTGTTCTCTGCGGCTGTTTGGTGGTTCGCGGCGAAACCAAAGAGCAGATCCGCCGTTGGGTGTGGGAGGTCGGTGCCTGTAAGGTTTAGAATGCTTTGCCGGTCTCTGCTTGCCCATACCCAAGGCTCCCGGGTGGCGGTCTCGGGTTGGTCCGTCACCCTGCAAATGCGGGCCTCGAAGGTAAGGCGCACCTTTGTGTTTTCTGGCGCGCCTTGCTGTAGAGGGGAGCTTCATGCTCCACGCGGGTGCAGGAGCGGCCAGGCACTGGCGGGTTCGCAGATAAATGCGAAAGCGTGCCCGTGTTCCCGCGTTACGATGCGAGGAGAAAACACAGTGGGGATTTAGCCGGTATGAGTCCGGCATAACCCAGCTGCTACCCCGAGCGGCTGGGTATCCATGAGGAAAAACAAAAAAAGGTCATAAATTATGTGTGTGCTAAATTTCAGCGAAATACGAACGATAGTTTACGAGGTAACAAACATATATGCAACCTTACAAACTTTTGCATTTATAATGTTTCCTTTTTTCTGTGTTGATTGTCCAGCATCTTTTCATCTTTCCCCTGCTTAGCAATCCTTAGTATTAGTAAATATGTATGATATTTACTGCTTGTGTTAGTATTTATGTTTTTTTGTATTTCTTTTTTAATACTTTTAGTATTAATATCCCTTTTTAAAATGAAGCATTTATAATTTTGACAAAATTTGCTCCTAAAAATAAAAAATTACAATATGAACGTACGGGCAGCACATAAAAAAACTTCAGACGCAAGTGCAGTTTCGTTTGTTTAACCCGCTAGACCCTTTCATCCCTTACTCAGATACCAAAATAGATAAAGGTCGTCCTTGGCAGTAATGTTAACTGATTTAACTATACGGAACGAATGAAACTAGCTCGGTAACACCTGACAGAAACATAAGAAACTTCCTCACAACGAACTATTAATGTAACCGTGTACAAATAGTTAAATTTAAATTGTTTGCATATGTAATTTTAGGTATAAATCTTAACATTACATCTGATATTGATTTATTTTGAAGAGTGCGGTGAGACAATGATGGACTAATGCGGTTTCAATACGGTGGTAGTGTAAGAAAAGAAATAGTAACTGACATTTTGTAAGTGTCCATGTGTGTCGCATGACTTAAAAAGAAGAAGGTGCGGTGAGCACATTCGCTCACCCGAGAAGAGCCCGAAAGAGGCAACGCGCTGGGAGAGCTCCAGTCGTGTTCCGTTAAAGATCCCGGAGGCCTCCAAGCAGCTCTGAGGACGGCTACCGGGGGGTTTTAGTGAGGCAAAAATCCCACATAACCCACGTCGCTCCCACAGCGTCAGGTACATTTTAAAGGTTACCCCTCGTATACAAAAAGGCCTATGGCCTGTACTAATATAAGTCGTCTACCTATAATAAGTCGTTGCTTATTTATCGTCGGGAGTAGTAAAGAATATGCCGACATCAGATGTAAAGATCTAAAGTTTTGTGTACTTAATATTTCGAACAATGTTTATTAATCTGTCAGATTTTATAGTTTCCAAAAGAAACAGCGTAATATAACTTAATTACATATTAAGAAAATGATTCGTGGATTAATTACTTAGCAAGAAACCAAACTAAAGTAAGGGCTGTCCCACAGAGCATAAATGCAGTTTTCGACTTAAAATCAGTCATAATTTACAAATTATTATTTATTTGGCTTTGTAGACAAAACAGGAACGAAAAACCAAGACGTAGCCTTTTCGGTAACTAATTCATCTAAAGGTCGACTTGCATCTGTAGTATTAAATTTTATACTTTTGATATATGTAGATACATAAAATTGATATACCTCAGAGCCTGAAGTCGAAGATGTTCGAGCAGTGTGTGTTGCCAGTAATGACATACGGCGCCGAGACGAAGAACGAAAGTTACCGACATAGCTCTCAGAATTAGTAAGCTGAAGTGGCAATGGGCAGGCCACATCGTTCGTAGTACAGATAACCGCTGGATTCAGATGGCTCAGGACCGGTCGAAGTGGCGCAGATTAGGGGACGCCTATGTCCAGCAGTGGACTTTCAAAGGCTGATGGATGGATGGATGGATGGACATAAAATTGAACCACAACGCTTCAGTAAATATTCTGTAAACAATGTTTTATACGTATGGAATAATTTCGTATGGAATAATGTTGAGGCTCTTCACTATTCCCAATGCCTTTACCATAAGAGCACTCGGGGCCTGTGCCCCATCCTCTGAAGGCCCCGAAGGGCCAACAATTTTTGTCACATTCAATATCAAAATATTATGGTCCAGCGCATTACACTTTTCTCGTTGCACGACAGTCGTTGGGGCCCTTTTGGATTGTAAAGAAAGTAGGAACATCATACTTTATTTACATTCCAAAAGGGGTCCGAATTCTTGTATGCTGTTCTTGTATTGAATGAAGCATAGTCTAAGACGGTCTTGACTATTCCACAGTTTTTTTTTTACCTCTGTTAAAATAATTACACTTTATATTTATAAACCACTACTTTTCACGGACTACTGTATCAACCCGAGCTAATACTAGAATCCTACTAGAGGATGATCAAAAGGTCAAAGTTAGAATGTCTCGGATATCACCCATACCATCCTTGATCAGAACACAACAGTGCTTATTGCTGTTATTATTCAGATATCATGGTATGTCAAGACCAGGCATAGGTTGGCCTAAATACACTAATGTCTGTAAACACACTCCATTCAGTTTGTCATTGATCGAAACGGCGGCATGCTGCCGTGATTGCGAATGAATGTTCACTGACGGATTGTGGTGTTGATTGTAGTGTTGAGTGTTGTAGTGTGATACAAATCATACACAAACAATTATTTGCACCAACATTTGCGACAACCTTAAATCATCAAAATCCTCTATCAAAATAACTTTAAACTTTTCTTAATGAACAAAGTAGAGTTTTTACAGAATTCGTTTTAAACCCGAGTTACGTTTTAAAGTTACAAACGAGCTTTCGTCCACCTGATATTAAGTGGTCGCTGCTGCCTTGGATAAATGTGACCAACTTCTTATAGGTAGAACAGTTTGAAGCCGATTACAAATACATTGCAAATTCTAAGGTTACGATATTCAATTCAATTCAATTCAATTCATTTATTTATTTGCAGGATAAGGTAGAATACATATGTAAAATACATTGGTTCTGTGCTCCTATCCTAACCCAAAGGGCATGCAAATATTTCACATGTAATAATATTGATTTTAGTATTAAATTAAATTAATATAATTTTTAAAATTTAACAATGGATACAATAATAAAATTAAATTATCATAATAAATTAATAATTATATAAATTACAATCAAGTCTCTTATATAGTGAAAAAGCGGGAAAAAACTCCCTAACACGTATATACTATAGCTGTGTATGGACTACACAATACTACAGCTATATTGGTATATATATGTCGTGGCCTTATCGTAGATTTGCTCACTTCATGAAATGCTTGATAGTTTCATGAAATGGTCGCATTTCATGATGTGGGCAACTTTATTTGACCAGATCAATGAAACGTCAATGTTTCACGATTTTGTCATCCACATTTGGCCAGATCATATAAATAGGGTATCCATAAAATATTTAATAAAAATCCAAAATATTTTAAGAACTTGTTTATTGTCATTTAAATCAGTCGGTTGACACAAACAATATTATAAAACTATATACGAAAAAAAACGATGTATAATAGGAGAAGGAGAAGGAATAGAAATTTAGTTACTTCGGCTCCTTTGTATGGTGAAAAAGTTGTTTTATTCGGTTAGGTTAGGTTCGAACAGATTTTTCCGATTCAGAATCTAAGGGAGGGGGCGCGGTAGCGCCCCCGACCGGTTGTGTCAAAGAAGTCTATTTTTAGATGATGACGTCAGCACCGCATCGCGCCGGTATAGAACACCACACCGGCGCGTCCGCTGGGAACTCGGCAGGGGGTCCTGTCCCAGATGGTGTCGACGAGTGCGGGCCACATGCCAGTAATAGTCCATGGACTTCTTTTGCTTGGTCACCCTACAACATTTTCGCCAACTGCTGGCGAAACAACATTTTCGACAGCGGCCGCCATTTTCACACATAAACAAAGCGCTTGCAGCGCCTCTACCGATAATTATTGTAACTAATTTATGATATGATCAAAATAATCTTTACCATTTCATAAAAAAGCCGCACGTTTAGTTACCCATATCGAGAAACGATTTCATATCATTGATCTGCTCAAACCACATCATGATGTGGCTAATAGACATTAAAACATTTCATGAAATGCGACCATTTCATGAAATTGTCGAGCATTTCATGAAGTGAGCAAATCTACGATAAGGCCACGACATATATACTACACAATCACATCATTCAAATAACTAATAGTTTATATTAGATTACGACTGTTATGAAGCACTTATTTGATAATCAGTTTCAATTTACTAATATTAGCGACTGAAGCCGTATAGTCATTGATATTCTCGCTTAGCTTGGTACAATTCTCTTAAGGGTTTTAGAAAATGTCCTTAAAGATTTTTTTCCTCTAAAACCAATTTTATTGGTACCTAAAAGTTTATAGTAGTCTATTCCTGACTTTTTATGTTCAAAGTTTGGTAACCGCGAGACAGTTTTTATATCAAAAAGGTTTCTGCCACATTATAGATTCCTGGAACATGAAACTAATTAGTATTATATATTGCAAGACCTTTATGCCCAAAACTTTCCTACAGTGTGGGTACTAGGTAAATCAAGTGACTATTCTGTGGAAGTTTAGTACCTACTCGATTATCTTCCTAAATATTTATAAAAATATTGCATTATTGTTTGATATAATTATCCAGTAAATTACTTCATTGATAAATTGTGATGACACCCATAGTCGGATCTCATGATTATTATGATTATGATTATTTCTAACAACAAATAAAATAGTACGCAGGTGCATGTCCGTGGGAGACATTGTAGGATATTTTCATCATTCAGGAGTTTTCTTATCTGTGGTTTCTTTTTTTTCACTCATTTTTTATTTTATCACATTTGGCGATTAAATTATCATGAAATCAATTATGTCTCTCCCTTAATTAACTTACTGTATATTAATGTATTTTTATTTCTATCTTTATAGTAGTATTTTACTTGTGCTTTAAGATATTATTTATCGATGTTCCTTGAAACACTATGTTGTTGTTACTTGTTCTACTTTTAAATAATCTTTTCAGGATGTTCTTGCTATTTTGCTATTATGATAATAATACGCAATTGTAACTATTTAACATAAGACTTAGAATTCTGTAATTATGTAAACACATCGCTAAGAATGTTATTTACGGAAGGCCTTCGAATAAATGAGTTAACCTTAGGAATAATATTCCTTTAAGAAAAGTCCTTATGAGCCGTCTTCCGACACTACTTCACTTAACTCTTCATTATGCTTATTAATTTCAATACATATTACTTTATATTGTACTTAACAGGTGGTTAATGAATAAATCGCCTTAAGCCCAAGTTAACTGAAGATTTTATCATTCTTTTTTCGAGATATCTTGTTGTTAGTGGTTTCGGAAAATACGACTTCTGATGCTGTGCTTTTATTAATGCATTCATGAGTAAGGACTTCGTATTCTTATCACACAACGTTGAATTTTTCGAAGTGCGTATTAGAAATTAATAATCTTTTTTAGAACTTGATTATAAGAAGCCCTTCATTAGAGGTGAATACGTGACTTCACGCGCCCTTCAGAACAATGTGAATTTTTAGAACATTTAACAGCACGCATGGGAGAATGGTGCATTTAGATTTCTGATCTAGATCTAGGTGTCTGTGTGTCTATTTGTTTTGTTTGCACCTAATAAGCAGAAATAATCCTAGTGTGGCACTATGGGTGGAAATAGCGTTATTTATTATTTATGTATTTATTATTTATAGAAATATTATAGATAAACTAAGAAAAATATTTCTTCATTATCATTTAATTTTATTCATTATCGAAGCAACATGATCTATTTTGACATTACCGCACTATTTCCATTATACAGAAATCTGACACTTGTGTTTTAAAACAATTAGGTGATAAATTAATTTATGAGGTTTTCAGGAAAATTTGCCAATTTTTTTCCACCGTTGGCTTAAATCCAAAGATAAAATTAATTTGGCAATCCGTGGCGGTTTCAGACGAGTCCATTTTGTTTTATCGCTCACAAATGTTCGCGTTCTATTCACAATTTAATTAAATTCAATGTTAGACAACAACGCTTTTGGACCCTGTCTATTTAGTTTACACAAAGGTATTGAATTTCAAATTGAAATGTGTATTAGAGATCATTTTTACGGTAAGATTTCACACCGACATTTTACATTTCGCCACTTTCAACGTTGTGCTACGGAATTACTCCTTTAATGTTACGTACATAACTACCCAATAAATATAATCGAAAATAGGTCCCTAGATAATACATAAGTACACATAAACAAAGGAAAACACAGATAGTGCCTATAAAAATTTTGCGATGTACCTGTATCTATAATAATAACACTGTTATAGTGGCATTTGTTTCTATTGTTAAGTGTGTACAAGGCACATTACTTAGTTGATCTGTTTTTCACATATAATCTTCATAATATAAAAAAAAACAATACTGTTAGTGCTACTCGTCGTGAGACACGTTACTTTATTTGAAGCAATACCAATTTTATTAGTATAATTGGTATTGCTTCAAATAAACTACAGCAAATTGAAAAAGTTGTTAACTTTCCGCAATAGATTAGTACTAAAAGTGAAGTTGTAAATTCTACACGAAAAGTTAAAACGATCAAATTTTAGAACAGTTTGAAAACTTCAATAAGGCACGGGATCCTAATCGGATTAGTCGCTTCTATATAAATGGGTTCAATTAACCGTTTATAATTTGGGTTCAAGTGTATTTAATTAATAGTCTTCATTTTTCAGACATAAAAATTTAAAAGCGTCCCAAGTTTTTAATTTCTTTAATACTGGCATGGCTAGATTAGAGTAAAGTTACCGTTAAAAATATGCTCGTAATAAATTCAAAATCTTGTCTTTAGACATGGTCATATCAAATAACACGCAAAATTTTTATCCTTTATTTATCTCAAGAGGTTTCTGAATAAATAATAAAAGTATACGAGAACTGATACCTCGATCTAATCTGAGATTCGAGTAAAGTGCGTATTAGATATTCATACGATTGAGTGGTTACAAATATCTCAAATAAAATAAACGTGTAAGAGCATTTACAGACAAGTAACATTATTAAATTATCGAAACAAAATTCCAATCTGTTCAAAAAATAGTGAATTCCTTTAGTTTCATGTGACTGATTTTAAGAAGTTGTTTTTATTTAACTTAATGATAATTTATTTAATTTAACACTTTTTAGAATTTTGCCAAAGTCATAACAAAAATATCTTCTAGTATGTCTATTTTTTTTATTTATTTACTAGAAGACCTGATTTCAATTGACATCCATATTATGATAATAAAAAAAATCCCTTCACCCCACTATCGTCTGATCATAGTTAATATCTTATCCTATCCTATATCCTATATCTATCTATATATTAATACGTGAAGCAAAAATTTGTGATTCGTTTTTAAGATACTTGCCGCAGACGGAGGAGTATGAAATTACGCACGGTTATAGTTAGATGTAGAGAAGGATTGCGTAATGCTAATATTTTTTACAAATAATGCATGAAACATACATAAAATCAACTAAAACACATTACACCCAATACCTTGCATTTAACACAAACACATACGTAATAAACGAAATAGAACATTCAATGTTTACGGGTGCGTTCCATTAGACGTTTACAAAGCGCACGCTCATGACCGCATTTTTTTCCGTTCCATTAACTTGTGAGCTTTACTGATGTATTCTCTACTGGAACGATCACTTCGACCCACCTTGTTAGATGGGTCGTCGTGAGCGTCGCGTGGGCGTAAGTCATGACGTGAGAGGTTTCGCCGCGACCACAACGATCGCGGTCGTCTTGTGGAACGATGTTTTGGAGGCGTTTGGTAAGCGTCATGTGGATCGCGCCCTATGAAAACACATAACGTCAAATATGACAGATGTCTTTGACAAAATACCCGCTACTGCTTTTAACCTTTAACGGGTGCGTTCAAAATAAATAGAAAATTATAAGAATTTGAGAAATATTCGTGCTACTTTGCGTGCAATATGAAGTTATTTTTTTTTTAATTTAAATTACGGTCGAATTTCGACCGTTGCGACGGGTGACTAGTATAATAAATTACGAGTCGATTCAATTATGTTTTGGGCTATAGCACGTGCCAAAGATATGGACATAGGTATGTACAAACATACATACTTACGCTCTAAAAACATCACCTTCCTTGTGACGCAGTCAGGTAAAGGTGCTCAAAGGTCTGTAAAGTAGATCATACATTTTTAAGAAATATTCGATTGATTATTATCTATTATGGTTCGAAGAACAGTACTTTGAAGGTTATATAAACAGAGACTTTGTTATCTTTCTGTACGTACCTACCCCTTAAATTTTTCTACTTTCACTATTGCTAAGGTTAAATAAATCTACAATGAAAAAAATGAATACAGCAATAATGATACTTACAATTTCATTTGTTTGAGTATAGATATGAAAATAATATTTTTTCAAACATGCTCAATTCATTGATTATACAATAATAGTTTTATTTAATGCAAAATATGATATCAAGAAAACCAAGAAATCGGTGGAACATTATGCTTACAATTTTTTATGTACGACTAAGTTCCTCCTATGTAACGACTAAGTATGATGTAGATACGCACAAAGTGAGCAAATAAGTCTAAACTTCTGATGCTAGAAATCATTATCTGAATTAATTTTATGACAGCTGCTTATTTTGATACTATCTTATTCCTGCGACTCCGCTCGCTTTGGTCAACACGCATATAAGTATTTATCCTTGTTTTAAGTCAGGGGCCAGGGCTCAAACTATCTGCGTGCTATATTACAGTGAAATCCGAACATAAAAATATTTATTATATCCATACTCATACACTTTCGGTTTTATTGTAGTAGCATTGCACTCCGAAAACAGGTAAAAAGGTTTACATTATAGAACATGTACTAATACAAAATCGCAAGTAAGAGTTAGTAAAATATATACAAATAATTTAAATTCAAAATTTTAAATTTAATGCAGAGTTAAAAAGCAGATATCTTTCGCAATTTCGCCCGCGTTGGCTATGCATGGTTTTTAACTGGAGAAACTCTTGATATTCATATTTTAGCGCTTAAAGTAAAGGGTATACGGGTATGCTACTTCTTGCCAATTTCTTTATCTTCACAAGAAATTCTTGAATCACAAGTTTAACGATTTTCTACATTTGCTCTTACAGAACTTAATAGGTGTTAGAAACTATTTGTAAGTCTCTAAATAGCAGTTAAATTAAAACTACTGTACCGAATTAAATTTATTTTTTTATAAGAAAGTATGCGTAAGATTTAGAAACAGACACTAGAGCATATTGAAAGTGGGTTGCATTGCGGACAGATTTTTTTAATATCAAAAAATAGAATAGGTACAATATAGGTTTAGGTTGCTTATCTTTAGGAAATCTTACTTATGTAGTTTTTGAGAAATTATTTACTATAGCGAGAATATCGAAATCTTAGTTTATCTACCCAGTAAACATATTACTATAAATCTTATCCAGCTCTTGTATGTTCAGTTCAACATAGAAGCAAATTTGAATATATGATACCGCGAGAAATTGCCGTGTTATTTCGACCTAGAATAACACACAATCTCTTCTCCTAAATATCACAAAAGGCTAGGTATGAAGAACTACTTAATATCTATCACATGTACCGAGTTCTTACAAACAAGAAACATACTCGTATATTTATTATTTACAAATCGAAAAATAAGTAATAAAATATTTTTTTCCTACAACAGTTTTATTTTGAAAATGAGGATAATTATGTTGTAGATAATGTACTAAAAGCTAAAAGATATTTCGGTATACCCTAGTTATCAGTCATCACAACATCTCGCCTCATCAATTACGAGAATTGATCAGACAAAAATAAAATCGCTAGGCGCGTAAAATTTCTATCAAGTCAACCGCCCAACGATTTTTCCCGCCCTTTCATTTCACACCCATTACCCATCGAAACAAATATGAAATTGAAAATATTGTGACAAATAAGAAATCTTGTGCCGGTGGCCATCTTAGATTAAAAACTTGACACTAAAATAGCGCACAACTTTCTACTTAGACTTATTAGACTATCACTGCCCAAGCATCTATTTTCTGTTGTAACGCCTGTCTATGTGTTATATATCTTGATGAAACCTTTTATAAACATGATGTTTATCTGATACTGCGCCATAATTTTTGGGGAAAAAATCTAAATAATCGTCTAAAAACGAATCTTACGGGACATGTTTTTAAAGGGATATTTCAGAGCTTTATATGAATAAAGAAGTCTGTGAATGATTTCCTGGTTGTTTTCATTTTGTTTTGTTCCCAAAAAAATCATAACGCACCTCTATGAATCAGCTTATGTTCTTAATTCAAGATCATCATAAATTCGAGTCTTTCGTAAGCTCTAGTATTTAGGGAACCAAGAAAATTCCCACTTTGATTTTGCGTCGCTGATTAAAGGAAATTTGGTTTTGACGTATTAAAAGCCTTCTCCATCTTTGTTCATGGTTTATAGTTTTTTTTCAATAGCCACAAATGCAGAAAATGTGTCTGGAGAGTTTTTACGCGTTCTCAGCACTTTTTAACCTAAAAAATGATATTATGATGCTTTTAAAATCAGATTAGTGTTCTAATTATGTGATTTTATGTGGATCTATAAGTTAATAAAATAATATTTATTAATATAATTCCTAATTTACCAAAATATGCGGTATAAATTAAAAATATTTACTTTGCAACTTTTCGACGTCCCTCACGCTACGAAATCATAGCGTAAAACTGCTGTGACTCACGCATTAGTGTTAAAAAAATCATAAGGAGATATCTCTCTCTCTTTTGCTATGAATACGCACTGTTTTTGTTCATGTAAATAAGGCCTAAACTGAATAAAACATCACTAAAACAAAAATTACGTACATAAAATTTACAAATTAGAGCTACTTAAAATCTAATCTGTAATAAAAAATATACGTGATAGCAAAAAAAAAGAAAGCAAATCTGATTTATGATATTTAACTCCTTCCATTTATCATATTTTCATTCAAAGGATTTTGTTGCACACCAGTATTTTTTATTAGTTTATTTTCTTTTAAACAAAAACTAAAGACCATATTTTGCAAAAATGGCACACAGTTTATGGCGTGGAATAAAGTATAGTATAGGTACTCATTACTACCTAGTAAATATATAAATAAAAATACAGGTAAAGCTAAATAAAATCTTAAAATAAAAATATATACCTACTTATAAACCGGTGAACCTCCGAAAGAAACGAAGTTTCTTAAACTTTATCTCAAAATGCTAATTTGTCATTATAACTGTAAGTCGTGTATGATTTAATATAAACTATATGATGTATGTTTTAGCTCGATTCCCACGCGTTCAGTACTGACTACTGAGACAATTTTATAATTGGCCGCAGCGATCCTCCTTAATTCTTATTGTACTGATCGCATGCATTCGCGCCCTCGTATACAATCGAAATAGTCCGAGATATACAAAAAGAATGACTGAAGCATACCTAAACATGTTGTCCTTAGGTGACGACTTATACGCCCTGTAGTTCCGGGATCAGAATAGGGCTACGGCATCCCCTGCCTGTCGTAAGAGGCGACTAAAAGGGGCTTCCGGGGTTGCAGACGGCTAGAGTGGGAGCTCGAACCGTTCGGTCAGGCAATCCCGGGAAGGACGGCGGTATGTGTGGTCGCATACCGTCGTAAAGAGTAGACGGAGCGGTGGGCCCAGCCGCCCATCTGGGAGGAGCCCGATGGGGCAACGCGCTCGGAGGTTTCCGGTTGAAGTCGTTTCGAGATCCCGGAGTCCTCCTTTTCAGCGCCGAGGACGGCCACCGGGGGGGTTTTAGTGCGGTAAAAATCCCACAAAAAAAAAAAGGTGACGACTTATATTATTAAACTTCTATCACAAATTGCGTTTCAGAACTTTGTTTTAAAAACATTTCAAGGGACTGATGCACGATAGGATAGGAAACATACTTTATACATTAAGCGTAAGATTCAAGAAGTCGTTTGGCAGAAAGCCAGTAAACATTGATAACTGCAAGCTGTTGCGGATAATATCACAAGTGAAATTATGAAATTTTTCCGCAAACGCAGGTGTCAGACAATATTGTTAATGTTTGAGAGATTTTATTATGAGATCCAAGAAGCAAACAAGCTTGCAGTTCTCCTGATGGTAAGTGGTGAGGCCGCCCATGGTACAACAACAATTGTAAACAATCTTTATGAAATCTATCGTAGATACGTTGCTATTCCTTTGGCCTAATACAGTGACAGTAAACCTATTTTCTTGCATGCAATATGATAAAAATAAAACAGGTACTATTAATAATTATTGTGGAATCTCTAAGCTGGTCAGACGACAGAAGACGGTCCCTTGGGTAGATACCTTATCTCGTTTGAGTTTATTAGATTAGACTCTGTAAGAATTTTTTACTTTTGACTTTTAGTGTTTGTTGAACAAGAAAGTGAAAATAGGGTCTCCTGGTAACGGTAAACTTAAATTTATTGTAGGATTTTTTGCCCGTAATAAATCGATCGGGACAGGTGTCATCCGGGCGAATTATCGCGTTTACTGGTCAGGCTTGTCGCGAGTTTATATCAACGTTTACATATAAAACTCAAAAAAAGTGAACCAGCAAACAAATATCTAAGTTTTCTCTTTGTCAATGCTAGCGAATTGCGGAAGCTATTTAGATGATTTAGATGGGAATTTGATTTGAATATAGAAGAAATTACAGGAAAAATTATATAAAATACTTTTTAAGGTAAAAATGTGTAGGGCATTTTTTAACGCATAACGTAAGCAAACTTCGTGACCATCTCAGCCTGGTAGATGTTAAACACAGAAATAAATGACTATTGAAATGATAAAAATTCAAGAAAGTCAATGATTTCATTAATATACATTGTGAAAGCAAGTAACGTCTAATTTATACCAAATTGTTCACACTTTCCTTTTTCTAAGAATTTTAGTAAAAGTTACTTTGATAGAAAAAGATTTATACCCCTTTTCACAAGGAGTAGAAATATACTGAAAATAGATAAAACAGGGTTTAAAGAGCGAAAGTGTAGCATCGATTCACACTCACACAGAGAAGCAACAACATATTTAGTATTTACACAACGCACAGGTAAACAAGTAAGGAAGAATATTCGTCTATTGAGAAACCATGAGTGATTATCACATAGGAGAATATCCTCCAAATTGCACCAAAAGATTCACATTAGAAAGAGCCGATGAGGAAGCTTGGCTTAAATAAATCCGTTAAACTGGAAGCCCTCGAGACAGTTTAATCTGGGTGGAATCGAATATTATTTAATTTTAAATATCTTTTATTCTTTGATCTAGAAGAATCCCCACAAGAATCGGAGTATTTTAATGAAAATTTCTCGGGTGTTCATTGTATCACCCGGCGTTCGCAAATAAGACAAGAGTTGCCAAGACATTTTAACTCCTTTAACGTTGAATAAAAATACAGCTTGAATAGATCTAGACTTGATTTTTAAGTATTTTTGTAGAATGATAGAAATGTGGTTTACTTTCTGTATGCATCTGTCATTTGCTCCATATTTTATTGTTTTCTTTCTAATGGTTATGTTTGGAGAAGACCGGGAACTAAACAACCATTTTTAAGGGGTTTTAAATCTTCTTCAGAGGTAACGTTAACGACTTTCACCTAATGATAACAACCGGAATGAGTGCCAAATATTCTTGGAAGTAGAGGAATACTGAAAGAAATTGACGTTAGCGGGCATTAATTTTAGACCGTAAAGCCACAGTGAAGGTCGTTTTTACATTATAATAGCACAGGAAAGCGCTAGGTCTATTGTTTTTGTCCCTGTTGTTCCGGGATCAGAATAGGACTATGGTGCCCCTGTCTGTCGCAAGAGGCGACTAAAAGGGGGCTTGCGGGATGTGGGCGGTAAGAGTGGGACGGACGTGGCTCGAACCGTCCAGTCGAGCAACCACGGGAAGGACGACGGCATATGTGGTCGCATGCTGCCGTAAACATCAGATGGCATGGTAAACGCTTACCAGTAATGCTTACCGGGGAAGAGCCCGTAAGGGGCATCGTGCTTGGAATACTCCGGTTGCGTTCTGTTGGAGATTCCAGAACCCTCCACGCTGCCTGAGGGCGGCCACCGGTGAGGTTTTAGTGCGGTTTAAGAATCCCACATTATCCGCGTCGCGCCCACGGCGCCGGGTACCTTTTGAAGGTTTCCCCCGAAAACAAAAAAAGGTCTGTTGTTCTAGCTTGAAGGGTAATGTAAGCCATATGCGTTATACTTTTTTTAATTAGTATTAATATCTGAATCAACTCAAAGTAGTAATCCTCTTAAGTCTCGAAGATAATGTGTTTGTATATTACAAACTGCTGCCAGTAAAAAATAATCTATTTAAAATTATCGTTTTAATGGTAGGTAATATCAATATTACCTTTATAATAGCTACTTATTTTTAGGATTTTAACCCTTTGTGGATCGACTCTGCAGGCACAATCTGCATATTTATATTTGTTAACCGACTTCCCAAAGGAAAGAGGTTATCTATTCGTCACGTATATTTTTTTTTTTTTTTTTTTTTTTTTTTTTTATGTATGTTCGGGCGAAATGGCTAGAAATCGTCGACCTACCGACACGATTCATACGACATTGTATGCGGCTAGTTTCACAGGCAGTCCCATATTGAGGAAAATGAAAACCTTCCAGCGGTTTTCCCGGAAAATTGGAAAATGTCGGTTTCTTAAAATCTTGAATAACTTGGGTGTTTCTAAACCGATTTCCATTTTCTTTCTTTCATTTGATAGGAAATTTTGTCACGCAACTTTTTCTCTTGGACATGGGTATGCTGTGATGCTTAACTCTTTGAGTTATTGGGTGGAAACCACCACCACTCCTCAAGTTTTTTAGATAATTTGAGATAACTCGGCTTCTGCCGATTCGATTCTTATGAAACTTGGAATATGTATTATATATCTATGCTTATATAGGTTGACAAAAAATTTGACCTTCAACTCTTCGATCCTGATGATGCAGGGTTACAGCTATCCTAAACTATAACATTAGCTATTTGGTGCTTACATATATGTAACAAGACTACTAAGCAAAGACATGTGATGAAAAATTTGACCTTCAACTCCTCAATCCTGATGATGCAGGGGTGCCTCAAGCCTAAACCATAGGGGTTGACCATTTGGTGCTTATGGATGTGTAATAACAATACTAAGCATAGACATATGACAAAAAAATTGACCTTCAACTCTTCAACCCTGATGATGCAGGGTGCTGTAAGCCCAAGCCGTAGGTGATGGCCATTTGGTGCTTACAGATATATAATAAGATAGCAAGGCAAAGATGTACGATAACAAATTTGACCTTCAACTCCTCAACCCTGATGATGCAGGGGTACTGCAGGCTTAAACCATAAACGTTAGACATTTGTTGCTCACGGATTTGTAATAACATTGCTAAGCAAAGGTATACGACGAAAAATTGGACCTTCAACTTCTCAATCCTGATGATGCAGGGGTATTGAATGCCTAAGCCATAAAACTTAGCTATTTCATCCTTACGCATTCAAAATGATATTTAAAAAATGTAAGGTAGAACATTAGAAAAATGGTTGTATACGGTGGAAAATTGGACCTTCAACTCCTCAATCCTTATGATGCTGGGGTGCTTCAAGCTTAAACTATAGGCGTTAGCTACATGATCGCTACGTATATCTGATAAGATTACTAAGTAAAGATAAAAGATGAAAAATTTGACCTTCAACTCCTCAACTCTGATGATGCAGGGGTACTTCAAGCTTAAACCATAGGTATTGGCCATTTGATGCTTATGGGTATGTAATGAGATTACTACGAAAAGATATGGCATGAAAAATTTGACCTTCAACTCCTCAACCCTGATAATGCTGGGGTCCTTCAAGCCTAAACCATAGGCGTTGGCCATATGGTGCTTACGTATATGTAATGAGATTACTAGGCAAAGATATAACATGATAGTTTTGACCTTCAACTCTTCAGCCTTGATGATGCACGGGTACTTCAGGCTTAAAGCATAGGCGTTGGCCATTTGATACTTATGGAATTGTAATATATTAACAAAGCAAAGACGTATGATAAGAAAATTGACCTTTAACTCCTCGACCCTTATGATGCAGGGTACTGTAAGCCCAAGCCATAGAAGTTGGCTATTTAGTGTTTAAGGATTTATTGAAGAAATGCTAAGAAGAGATGACTTATGAAAACCGTTATCTTTAACTGGGCTTTTATTCAGTGGTACTGCCTATCTAACCCACAGGTGATAGTAATATGGCCCTTATGAATATATTAGGAGTTCCATAAACAGAGGCAACGATTAATAAAGTTACCTTCACCTCTTTAACCCTAATAATATAGATATACAGCCTGCCTAAAGTATGTGTGTTTGGTAATTATTGTTTGTCTAGTCGTACCGTAATCGGATGAATAAAATAAATTAATCGTCCGCTAAACGGTAAATTCGTAATAAAAATGGTCTGTATATTAAACATACTTATTATCCTCGTAATAAAAAACGTATTGAAACTGGTGAGTTAAATCATATTACTGAGATTAATAAATTGTGTAAAGCTATGGGTACACCTGATGTAGTGAATAACGACCATGCTGCCCGAACTTAAATTGGTTTTGATGGTATTGGTTTTCCAACTAAGGATAGGTAGTCAAAATTATTTTTATCAGTATCAGTTGAATTATACTCTTAGTTATAAGGTTTATAATACTTTTTCTACTTTAAATATTGATAATTATAGGTCTATTCTTTAAATAAATGTTTACTCAGAAAAAGTTGTTTTATTCGGTTAGGTTAGGTTCGAACAGATTTTTCTGATTCAGAATCTAAGGGAGGGGGCGCGGTAGCGCCCCCGACCGGTTGTGTCAAAGAAGTCTATTTTTAGATGATGACGTCAGCACATAATTTTATTCATCCGAAAATCGGACGAATAATTAATTTTATTCATCCGGTTAGCGGACGACTAGCAACAGCCATAACTGATTTTATCGTGACTGAAAAGCGTGAAAAAAAAATTTTTAAACAAAAAATACAACCGACTTCCATGCCACATAAAAGTAAAAAATAATTTAAATACATGTTGATTTAGAGCAAACACAGTACTTAGTACATAGTTCCGAAGTCGGCGCTCACCATATTTTGCTGGATCATGACGAAACTACATGTATCTTATATGAGCGCCGACTTCGGGACTATGTACTAAGTACTGTGTTTGCTCTAAATCAACATGTATTTAAATTATTTTTTACTTTTATGTGGCATGGAAGTCGGTTGTATTTTTTGTTTAAAAATTTTTTTGTTATGACGAATCTATATTCGTTATATATTGCTATATTCTGATCTGGATAGGTACTGTGGTAAATACTTATCGAAAACTGCAACTTCTGTTCTTAGGGGTAGCAACGAATCTTTACCCGATCTCAATTAAGACTCTAATCTTTAATTGTTTAAATTTATTCATGGGTAGCGGTGGCCACAAACCTACAAATGAACTGCGTGCTCGATTGCTACTTCTAAATAACACAAAAACAGTAGGTATTTTTGTTATTGGGCTTTCAAAACTTGTATAGGTACGCTTATCGGTCGTAATAATGGTAATTTGCTACACGTTTACACAAATAACAACTGTTACATGTGTTCGTAGCAGCTAATTTAGAAAAAAACTCATTATTTAAAAATATAATAATTCTGTCTGCATTTTACTCTTATCGTGTCTATTGAAAAATCATACAATTTTTGTTTATATGTTTAAAGTAGGAAACGAGCATGCAGTCCACCAGATGGTAAGTGGTCACTGCCGCCCAAGAACTATCTTTAAGCAACTTCAAATAGAACATGGGTTCTGTCTAATGTCAATCATAGTTGCGTTGCTATTCCCGAGGACTATGGTGGTCTCATATAAAAGTGTGCCGGCAACCACATCCTTCCAACAAAACGCAAGAAATCCTTCACGCTAGAAATTGGTGTGGCGGTGATACTCTTCCGGTCCGGCCGAACTACCCTGGTTTTACCACCTTTAAGATATAAGGTACACTTTGTTAAGCTAATTGTTAAGAAAATAATTTATCAAATCTAAGGCTACTATAACTAACTCTGAGAGATACTAAACGCTTTAGCTGTTGAAAGCATGACTGCTAACTATCCTGAGAAACGAACGTGACACGGCAAAGTAGTAAATTACCGCTGTGGCATGTTTACAACGTCTGGCGCTAAGCACCCGGGAAACTAAAATCTAAGATAAATTGCTGAACAAAGGTTACAGTTCTAATTATCCATATGCGGCACACAAATCCCAGTAATGAAAGTCACAAGCCAGATGTCGGCAATACAAATGCAAATAGGACAAGAAAATGCAAATTATTCAATTCATATTTCTCTTGCGCCGCTACCATTTGTTTGTGGCACGTACAATACTCATAATATTTGCGATACCACAATAACTTAAAGCAAGTCGACTTGGGAATTTGTATCACTACGTTGCATTTGTACAATTCATCTTAACAAAACTTTACGTTTTAAAGTTTAAAACCGCTTTAAATTTTTGCCCGCAAGTGGTACGAGTATCTGGTAAAAACTTGCTGAAACCTTCTTAACTTTTCCTTTATTCCTACTTACTGCTATACAAAGTACGCGACATTCTTTTTTAGAGTTAAAACGAAGTGTTGACTTTTTGACGTCTTAAACTGCTCTTTATTATAACGTGGGTATATTTGCACACTATTTTACAGGCCCTACTACAAGAAAGAATCAAATTTGTTATTACCTATATTTATACAATGTACCTTATATAAAAAAAAATCACAGGCAATTATGAGGACTGGCGACAAAAGTGAAAAATAAAGAAACACCACCACCACAAACTCCAGCACTACCAACTACACCTCTTTCCCACCACCACCTTATCCTCTACTACCATCTCAACCACCATGATCATCACCAGCACAACCGCTGCTAATACCACCACCGCCTTCACCTTCACCACCACTATCACTATCACTAGCAACACCACCATCACCTCCACAATCACTGCCACCATTGACGTTCTGATGTGTTGGATTGTTAAGTATCCATCCATGCATCCTTCCTCAAAAACCTTCGCCTATTTCATATTTGTCAAATATAAGGTAGGTACGTATATCTATAACTATAAGGTATGATAAGTAAACATTAGCATGTTAATAACGCAAACGTCTTGAATTCTTAAGTTTATCCGTGACTGAAAATCGCCCTAACGCAGTTTTCACCTCAGAAAAACAAAAGAAAACGAACTCAAACAATCTCGAATTGAAGACAGTGTACCTACCTACATAATTATATTTACAGATTATGAGTAGATAGAAGATAAGTTTTAAGTATTATGTAACACAAACAATACTAACGTGAGTGTAAGGCACGCATAATGCACAATGGATATAATAAAAGCGTTCGTACATCGTTAACTGGCACAGTCATACACCATAGCATACTATCATCATGACATTTCAATAACAGTCCGTTATATCCACATACTGCCCTAAAATTCAGCTTTGTTACAGTTATATGCAAATCAAACTGATATACTGTAGCTTTGTTTGCACACTTATACATGAAATCGAAAAGCTAGTAGCAGCAAGGTTAAAATCAGTTTTCATGGGAGTTGGACGAGTAGATATGGTTTTAAAGAAAAGTTACCACTGCTAGTTCTATTTCTAGCGTAAAATAATTCTCGCGTTTCAGAATAAGTGTGTACGTAGTCGCCGACTAATTTTGATATAAGACGACTTATGGCAACCTGTTGAGATGCCTGTGGACGACAACGAGGACATGCCATCAGGTGAACTGTGTGCTAGTTTAATATTTTTTTTTATACAAATAAACGTACTTATGGTGCATATACTTCCATCTGTCTATTCCTTCCAGCAACAGCAAATTTATTAGCTACTTGTATATAAAAAGCCAAATTAGCGCTCCAAATTCCTCGTATAGTTTAAGTAAACTAAACTTTAATCTTCTAAGAAAATTACTTTCGGCTCCGATTAACCTATGGACTTTAAGGCTTGTCTAAATATAATGAAAGCGCCAAGAAAATTCCACAGCTCTACAGACATTTTGATAGACTCAATGAGTTCAAAAGTCGAATAAGAAAGTTTGACGCAATTTTATGTTACGTACATAGATAATTCGTGAACAGACAAGGAATAAAATATACGCTTCAAACAAATCTAAATTGATAGGAATTTCATGAACATAGAAATGGTAAAAATATGGATTGTGCAGAAAAAATAAAAATCAAAGGTACAGGTAATAACAAATACTTCAATTACAATAGAATTGTGAAATTTAATTTTATTTATTTTCATAAAATTCGCCTACGATTATTATATTTTAGTATGACACGTTTCTTATAAGCTAATGTTGCTTACAGTAAATGTATAATCACTTACAGGTGAGCATAACAAACCATAGTAAAATTATCTTTGTAAGCAGTTATGAATTTAAATTAAAGAGAACAAAACGCTAAATGTAGGTTTACAATAATAATTGAATTAAAAATTAAAAAGGGAAGAAAAACAAAAAAAAAACAAAGTGAAAACAGTAAAAATTACATTTATAATAAGTAAAATAATACTAGCATGCAAATTAACTTTCCATTGATTACTTTAAGTTATTCTAAACTACTCTAATAGTGCCTTAAAAATAAAGCATTTATTTATAGCATTATAATAGTTACTTTGCTCATAAGTACAATTTCTAATCCAATATGATTAATTATATTATTTTTTGTATGGTACACGATCTAAAGAAAATCGTCAAAATTAATACAAACACTAAGGGTGTATTCTAACGTAAAAACTGCATCTTATGTTGATAATCCATTAAATAAATCTTAGGTCGGTACATAATCAACTAAATAAGCACGGTTATGGGCATAGACCCTCATACATAGTTAGAAGCGCTCACAACAAAAGCGTTGGCGTATCGTAAACTATATTAGTCTGGAAGCCAGAAAGTCCTTGAGCAGGTCACCACTTGCGGCAAATTTTCATTTTACAGTTTAGTGCTACGAAGGGTAGAACCCGTTTTTATAACGGAGAACAGTCGTTAAACTTTGTGGGACTTCCTAGCAACTTCAAAACATCCGCAAGCCGTATTTTAACTAATCAATCCACGTCTCGTTGTTCCGTATCGAATCTGTATATTCCAGAAAAATTACAAAGAAAATTATTAGAAGTTCTTAAAGGCTTTTTTGTAAAGCTTCACAAAATACGAGTACAAAAAAGAGTGTTGCGTTAAAGAAAAAATATATTATCACTGTTTTCAATACGCTTTGAAGTTGTTCTAATACTTATGTAGATACTTAGTGAAGAAATATTTTGTGGCTTATATTAAATGCAGTTAAACGACGCGGTTGTGGTCAAGGGGAGTTATTTCAGTTCCGCGGCTACGGCAAATATTCGTAATTATCGGTTTTTCGATTTCAGTTCCGAGCAGCGCTGTCGCGTTAGCGATCGCTTGCTATTCTATATTCACTGCGAGTATGTTTTAAATTGAATGCAATCAGGGAAAAGTGCCGTACCTTATTGGAATCGGTAGAAAAAGATATATTTTTTATTTTCTAGATGTTCAAATTGATGTTCAGTCTACTTTATTTTGTTGTAGCAGACGGGTGTGCGCCCTAACTGATGTTAAGTGGTAACTAATATTAGTCTAATTATTAGTTAATACTATTAGCTATTGGTGAGACAAAGATAAGCGAAGTCTTACATGGTCGGGGTTAGGACGGGTTTTTTTTCTTAATATATCAAGGGTACGGTCTTGGTAATCATTGTGGAATAGTAGTCTTAATGGCACTTTTAAAACATTCGACTTCACACCTTCCTTACATACCATCTATCATCATTTTGAGGTCTACTGCTATACATAGGTTTTTCCTAATGCTCTTGGTACAGTCTCCGCCTAATATATTTGTTAGTAGCCGTAATGCGTATTCATAATAAAGTTACAAAACACAGAAAGACGCTACTACATATCATGACATCTACGAGAAAAGAGGGAGAGAGCCGCAACTAATCTTTATTAAAGCAGCGTGGAGGAAAGTTCTTAGCCTCCACCAATTGCAGGGAAGCAACTATCTAGCAGGAGGATCTAAATGGCGTTGCTATCAAGTGTTATACCTTAATATGTTTAAGGCACATGCCTTAGCAGACTTTTCAAACTAAAACTCTGCACTGTATGCTCTACTACTACAAGACACAAGATACCATTTACCTACCTATTTTTCAAGTTATAAAAAATGTCTAAGTAATAAATTAAAAAGTTAATATATACCTCCATTATACTCTTTTTTATCGGGTTGAAATAGCAAACGAGCATGCAGTCCACCTGATAGTAGATGGTCACTGCCGCCCATGAACATCTATAAGCTAATTTGAGTCTATTTTATGTTTTGTCGTATGTATACCTATTGTAGTCTCATGGGACGACGTGGTCGCCAAGCGACAAAGTCCTTTATTTAATAAATAAAAAAAATAAAAAAAACTTCAAATAGGACATAGGTTCCATCTGAAGTCAATCACAGACGCGTTGCTACTCCCGAGGACTGTGATGGTCGCCTCACTCAAAAGTGTGCCGGCAACTATACCCTTCCGCCGAAACGCAAGAAATGCTTCACGCTAGAATTAGGTGTAGCGGTGGTACCTCCCCGGTCGAACTACACTAGTTCTGCCACCTGGTAAACTCTTTTACTAAACTCGATTTTATCTTAGATATAATCGTGCAATAATTTTTGCGCGATAACTAGCGATGCTAGAAATACGACACCACACTCATATATGACGTTACAGTTCTTTCGATTAACAAAATCGTCCCTTTTAAATTTAAATAAAGTTATACTGTTCTTCACCGATCTCTTAGAATCTATACACCATCTATTTAATCTCTTTAACTTTAATAGGGGGTTTCTACTTTATAAACATTCTGCTGTGACGGCATCATCCTCCGGTCTTAAGTAATCGCGTACGAGTAGTACCTACAAGTACATGATAAAGTATTCACGATCTTAAGTATAACACAATTTAATTCCCTTTCAAAAACCTTAATTAAACGTTGCACGAAGCTTTTATCAAATTTTCAGAATTCGAAATAAAACATTACACGATTAGTATTCAATATTCGTTGCCATGTTCGTCGAATTCGTTATTAGAATAAGAAAAACGGGTAAACGTCTAACTAATATGAATTCATTTTTATTTGAAATCTAAAAAACGTTATTTTTATCATAGTATTTAGTTCTAAGAGCTAAATCTACTTCAGACTACCTATACAATTATCATCTATACGCTTCCTTATTCCAAGTTTAATGAACTATCTATATTTGTAATATGACCACGTATGCAATTTATATCGAACGCAGATTCCTATCAATGATCCTATGACAATCCTGTAAAAATCTAGCCAGTGCCACTCGGCAGCGATGGAGTTGTCGCCAATCTGTAGTCACGTTTGAATATATATAATCGCTGCAGCACCGTATTGCTGCTCTGGGATAACCACAATAACTAGAAGTCTTTGCGATAGCAGTAACCCTCTCACGTCTTGATTTTTATTAATAGAAGAAGCAAACAAGTGTCCACTCCATCTTACGGTAAATAATAACTGCCGCCTATAATAATCAATCTCTAATAAGACCAAAGTCTTTTCCGATATGTCTACAGACGCGTTGCCACCCCTGAAGTGCTTTTCTTTATAATTTGTTAATACTTTGCCTCCCTTACCACGCCTTTCAGACCAAAATAGGAGAGCCAAAAGAGTTATTCCATCTTCAAATTATTGCTCCGATGTAAACAAATAGTACTGTCCATTCTGCTAATTTGGATGGCACAATCCGTGTTTTATAAGTTAAAACTTAAAAACTTAAAACGCTTTCTACACTCATAGCCCTACAGTAGGTTTTACTCCTGTGTCGTGGGTGCCATAGTCACATACAAAGACGAATGCACAAACACCCAGACCCATCACAAGAATCTAAACTCATCATTCAGGTACATGATCTGGTCATGGTCTGGCCGGGAATCGAACCCGGGACCCTCTGCGTGTCAGACCGGTATGGTAACCGCTGCGCCACATGGGTCGTCGAAGGAAGTTATAAGTAGAGAAGGAGCTACTAATAAGGAAAGAAGGATGTATGCGTCGCAATATGTACATAAGTGTAATAATTTTCTTACACTTAAATGTAACGTGGCTCAACGTAATATTTTATTAAACTCATACAGGTTTATGACGTATGATTTAGTTACAGTAAGTAATAATTTTATTGGCTCTTAAAAAAGTGTTTAAGTAACAAGCCTACTTCAATTCAATATTATTTTCCTATATCAAGCTATAAAATGAAGGTCAATTCGTAGCTACTTACTTAATACCTTCGCTATTCTCAGCGTTATTACGCTCCAGGTAAATACCTGTAGCATTTCATTGAGAGTTGTACTATAGGACCTCCAAAAACGTTGTTATGTTAGTATAAAGCGTAATAAATGTAAAAATCTATATATTCATACGTGAACCAAAATTTGTGATTCGTTTTTAAGATACTTGTCGTAGACGCAGACGGAGGAGTATGAAATTACGCACGATTATAGTTGATGTAGAGAAGGATTGCGCAATGCTAATATTTTTTCCAAATAATGCATAGAACATACATAAAACAAACTAAAAATATATTACACTCACTACCTTGCATTCGACAAGACATACATAAAAATCGTTTAATAAACGAATTAAAACATTCAATGTCTTATTATGAAAACACATAACGTCAAAAATGTCAGATGTCTTTGTCAAAATACGCACCATTGCTTTTAAATGCAGCTTAGTTAATAAACCCCTTTTTACCTTTAACGGGTGCGCTCAAAATAACTTGAAAATTATTCCAATTTATTTAAATTAGAGAAATATTTTTTATTTTAAATTACGGTCGAATTTCGACCGTTGCGACGTGTGACTAGTACATATTACCTACTAGCCTTGTTCTTACTAACTCACTCTATGTATATTAGAGTAAGCGACAATTGTTAAAAAGTATAATTCAAACGGATTGATTTTCTAAATAGAGCAGCAATAACCTAATGGTTGAAACTTGTCCTTTCGATCGGTTCCGAGGTCCGAGATTCAAATCCCAGGCACGCACCACTGATTTTTCTAAAGATATGTGCATATTAAAAGTTAATTGTTAGTTTTCTGGAAAAGGAAAACATCGTGAGGAAAATGTACACCTTAAGAGTTCATTAAAAAAAGTTGTCAAAGGTGTGTGAATTCTATTATATGCGCTTGACCAGCATGGTTGACCATTGCCTAAAGCTCTCTCATCCCGAGAGAAGACCCGTGCCCAGCAGTGTGACAATAATGTATTGATGAAGATGATGATTTTTAATATACAACCGTAAGTATTAATATTGTAATATGCATTTGATAATAATAATATGTATTACCACTGGATTAATGCGTTAGGCAATAAACACACAGAGTGTACACGTATACTTTTTATTTTAATTAGCAATTATCTCTGAAAATACTCTTGACTTGATGAAGCTCGTCTGAATATTGATATTTATGGCCAAACCGTTGGAATTGCAAAGTAAGATTAATTCTCCAGACTTGCAAATTATTGCAACCGAAGCTCAGTTTATTCTCAATAGGTAGGTACATAAATAAGGAAAAATGTATTACACTGTACTCCATATAAAGTTAGCCTGTAGCTAGTTAGTAAGTCTATTCAAATGACTGGCATATCTCATATAGACAAACAATTTTGCATTGCAAATTACTAAGACTCGTGTACCTACAAATAGGATATATGCCACTGAAGTGCATCTATGTTTGATAAGTGAATGAAGAAAATTATTATGGTTCCAGACAAGGTGCCGCCAACACAATCCCGAGAGAACGTCAGCTCATGCATCTTCGTACAAATGTCGTAAATATGTATTGATATTTATGACCAAACAATTTTGGCATTGTACACTGAGATTAATCAAGCTTAGCCAAAACTGGAGCTTGGAATCTAATGCAGGCACCGCGTAGTGTATTTTCAAAGGGTGAATGAAGAATGGTTCATACAGTCCGTGCAAGGTAATAAATGAGTCTCTTGGGTAAGCCTAGTTATTATAAATTATGTCCGGCTTAATAAATAATTAATTTAGCTCTACAATGTGGGTGCACGGATACGTACATATAAGTTAGTATGACTTTATGTTACCGATATTGACGGTACTACTGACCATGTTACAAGATCCAATTAAATAAATTTAAATTAGTATGACAAAAGGTAGTGCTACACATAATCGCCCTATCTCAGATAATGACTAAAAAAAATTTAAAAAATGTTACTGAGACAGTCAAATAACTATAATACATTTTAAAATCATTGTAAATTGTCTTGGATTTTGTAAATTGGGAGAACAAGCACGATTTGGTAGGGCGGATATGTTGGTCGACCTTTACCAGGAGGTAAAACCAGTTTAGCTGGGCTGAGAGGTACCAGCGCTACAACTATATCCATCGTTTAGCAGTTCTAGCGTTTCGATAGAAGTTTATAGTTGGTGGTAACCATGTTAGTCCTAGGGTCTAATAACATATCTCTACGATTTACTTTAGATAAAACCCCTGTTCTATATGAACTTACTATCAGATGTCCACCTTGCCATCAGGTGCATGAACTGTACGCTCGTTTTTTACTTCAATCGGATAAAAAAAAACTTATAAGTCACAAAATGTTTTTCATTATTTTAGTCACAGCAAATTGGGCCATAAAAGGGATACATACGCATGTGATTCGCCCCATATATTTTATTTTTATTTATTTATATATTTATTGCACCTTTACAAAAAGTTACAATAGGGCAAACTTAATGCCTGATGGCATTCTCTACCAGTCAACCCTGGGTGGCTGGAAAATGAGTGGCAGGTGTTAATTTTAACCGCGAGCAATAGAAATATTAATATACCTACTTAGACATAAATACATATACATATATCATAAATAAATATTTATAATATAAATACATATAATGCACACAATAAATATAAAATACATAAAATTAATATATAAAAATAAAATAAAATAATAGATGATTAGGAGACAGTAGTAGTGCTCAGATAATGCTCTCGGACAAGTTTTTTGAATATACACTTACTGGGCGCTTTCCTGATATCAGCGGGCAAGGCGTTCCATAACAATACCGCCTGAACAGTGAACGAGAAATGAAAGAAACCGCTAGTATGCGGTGGGATGTTTGCTCTTAAGTTATAAGACGACCGAAGCAATTTGTCATGAGTTAAGAACCGATATTGGAAAGAATCCTTTAAATAAGAAGGAGTATTGGTATCATTTAAGATAGAATATAGTAGAAGGAGAATCCTAGAATTGCGCCTTTGTCGAATAGTGAGCCACTTAAGTTGACTACGAAACTGAGAAATGTGATCATACTTGCGAAGACCAAATATGAATCGTATAGAATTATTGAGAAGGCGCTCTAGTTTATTGAGAAGTGCTTCGGTCAGATCCGGGTAACATACATCTGCATAGTCGATAATAGGCAAAATCAGGGTATTGACAAGCAATAGTTTAGTTTTGACAGGAAGGAAGTGTTTTAGACGGTGTAAAGATCGCATAGTGGCGCTGACCTTACGGGATAGTTCAGTAAGGTGCACATTCCAACTTAATGAGCAGTCAATGTAAAGGCCAAGATTCTTCACTGACTCCGAAAACGGAATTAATCTGGTGTCATATAAGATTGATGGTAGCGAATTACGGTCAATCCTGGCCAATAATCTTGAACTGCCAATGATAATTGCTTGGCATTTAGCAGGGTTGACTGTCACACCATAGCACAAAGACCATTTGTGAAGAGAGTCTAGATTAGCGTTTAATATGCCTATTGCGCTATGGAGGTGATCTGCATCAGCTTGAGCGTAAAGCTGCAAGTCGTCAGCGTACAGATGATACGAACAGTTGAAAACATGAGTGAGAGAATCAATAAAAAGAGAAAATAATAACGGAGAGAGAATACCGCCTTGCGGAACACCAGCTTCCAAGTCAGCCCAATCCGAAAAAGTGCTACCTATACGGACAGACTGCTGGCGCCCGCGAAGATAGGAAGAGAACCATTTTAAGGCAGAGGAGGAGAAGTGTAAGTGGGCTAGGATAGCAAGGAGAATATAGTAGGTATTGAAGCAGAAAATATCCACGTTCGGTTTTATGTTGTTCTTTAATCCATCTTATTCCTCCGATATCTATATTTACGTAATTTAAAAAGGTACATATTTTCATGTGATCATCCAACAATTGATAATCCGCTTAAGAGGATATAAGATAGTTACGATATAAAATACCGGAAAATTAACTTGTACGCTTAAAATGCTTTGACGATACTTAAAATTCACTTTATATGTATACCTTAGAAGTTGTAGAAGCTTTTGGTTTTAAGCTCTAGATCATCAGAACTGAGCTTAAAACATCGCCACATACATTCCCCGGCACGACTAATACAGTACCGCTGCTATTTTCCGGTTTGAAGGAGATGATAAGAGATATATATATCAGAGGCATTCCAATTTAGTCCACAAAGGTGGACTAAATTGGAATGCCTCAAGTGTAAGCCTCGAATAAGAACCTAATCTGATTGCGGATATCTACGAGCGACAGTAGCCACCATTGGGCAGACTGCGTGCTGGTTTACTACTTCTACAATATTCGCAAAATATTAATATAACAATAATTTTATGTTTATTTAAAGAAAAAATATAAATACAACAGGAAGCTAGAAGTAGGTACAAGTAGGTAAGAGTTTCTGTTATAAATATGTAAACCGATTTGCCGACGGATCGTCACAACATTTAAGACCCATTAATTGGAGTAAAAAAGTATATTATTTATTTTTTAATATTTTTATTACTTTTGTGTTAATTATCTGCATTAATTTATTGTAGAACTGATTAAAATTATAACAAATATCTAATTTTGCATTAAAAAAAAATATGATAGAGAAGTAAAGTTTTCATAAATTACATGTATTTTTATCAATTAAGAGATTTGTTTAGATTATTTTTAAATTTAAAGTTTGGCTATGTAAAGGTATGTATTTAGGTCATATATATACACAGGGATTGTACAAAAATAATACATTAAAATATAAAGTCGCCAACCAAACTTAAAAGTAACATTAAAAATACTTGAGTAAGGACATTAAAATAAAGTTCTTTAACTATTTTAAGTTTACGGTTTTCAATCACTTTCGCGGCATTTTTGCAATCCGACTGATTCTTAAAATCATAGTGACACCGATTTAAATGTATCTTTTAAGGAAACGAAATAAAATAATTGTAATACTCCAATATTCAATTATGAAATAGTGGCGCAATAAAATAATTTAGTTCGATATAACATTAAAAGTACATTAAAATATTAACGAAACTAAATAACTGTATAATCAATTATTATTTAACTATTACTTACATTTAATATTTTCATCCGAAATGGTAACTACGAAACTTTTTAAAAGTTTTAATTTGCTACATTTATTTGCTTTAAAAAAGTTCTTGAAAATCACTAATACACAACTGCGTATCGCAAACTCACTCACTTTATAAGTATATTTTTACTTTTATTGGTTATTAAAAGATAAAAGATCACTCGGGGACTGTCCCGACGCGTCCGGAGCGACCGCTTCAGAAGCTGCCAGCACAAACACTGAACAATCTGAAAATCGCCGCCCTTTAGGGTTGTATCTACAGCCGGCAAAGTGTGAATCTAATGGTTTTCCCATGAAAATACTAACGTGTTTTAATTGACTAAATGAAAAAGAGTTAAATGTAAAAGAATTTAACGTTTATAATGTTTAACCGCTCCGTACTTATGCCGCGTTGGCTGGAATGTTTTTACGTTAACGACTCTACGTTTGGCATTAGATCTTGATTTTGTGGAAAATGTATAGCTTTAGCAATTTCCTTTTATTTTAAAGCAAAAATCGTGCGATAAATCATTTCATTTCGTATCAAAAAATATATTTCTTACAAAATATATTTTCATATCAATTTCTCATTCAATTAAATTAAAAAAAATACATTTTCTAGGGAAAAAAAACCTTTTTTGTTTTATAGAATATATTGAGCATAAAGATTTTTAAAAAGCTAATATCACAAACACGGTAGGTGTTCGTGATATTTGTTAGCGCAAAGCAAGCATAGAATGTCTCCATTACAATTTTCCTAAAGACTTTCTTTGATGTACCTACGCAACTTGAGCTGTTTTTGAGATTTATTTATCTGAAACGCTTAACGCTTCAAGGTTTGTAGTACTGGCTTTTTTCTGTTGGTGAAGATGCGGTCAATCATTTTATGGGTGACCATAAATTCTAGCATGACATAGAGTAACATCTAATCAGTTTATGACAGATCGTAATTCAAACATGATATTTACAACGAGTATTCGAAATAATAATGATTTCTACAATCATAGCATCTTTACCTACGCACACAGAGAGACAAGTACAGAAACACCCAGGCCCAGTACACCTAGTTAAATTAACTATTCACCCGTCGCAACGGTCAAAATTCGACCATAATTTAAATTAAAAACCTAAACTTGTTTTTATTGTCCATAGTAGCACTAATATTTCTCAAATTTGAAAAAAATGTTATAATTGTTAAGTTATTTTGAACGCACCCGTAAAAGGTAAAACGAGGTTTAATTTGCTACGCTGCATTTAAGCAATAGCAAGTATTTTTACAAAGACATCTGACATTTATGACGTTATATGTTTTCATGGTAAGAATTTGAATGTTCTATTTCGTTTATTATGTATGTGTTTGTGTCAAATACAAGGTAGCATGTGTAATGTGTCTTTTGTTGATTTTATGCATTATTTGAAAAAAATATTAGCATTGCGTAATCCTCCGTCTGCGGTAAGTACCTTAAAAGGGGATCACAAGTTTTTGCTTCACATATTAATTAAATTAATCTCTTAGATATCTCTTAGAAAGTGACCAATGTAATTCCCGGATATACCAACATCTAATTGGCGATCGAACCAGAACTAGTTATGCCCGAAAATTCATACAAATTCAAAAACTATAACATTATATACGAGGAGGTATATATAACTGTTATTTTTTCGTTTTATTTTAAACAAAGTATATTTTTAAACAGGACTTGTAGCAATTGTTCTTAGAGCATACAATACGAACCGAGAAAATACATCTTATTTAAATTGTAAATTATGAACAGAGATTTACTTCTTATAAGGCACAGATGTCACCAGCCCCATGTCATCAAAAATAAGCGATTAGTAAGAAATAGGATAATAAGATAAGATAACAGTATTTGTATTTCTTGCTAAGTGCTAGAAGTATTTTAAGAGATTGAGTTGATAAACGTAGACTTACAAGAAAAATTATTAGTAGTCACGCACAAACCATGAAAACGAACTTGACTTTAATAGCGAAGGAGCAGGTTAACTAATGGGAAATTAATTGATTTATAGAATACTAGGCTATCCCCATGACTTCGCCCGAATGTCAAGTCTATCAGAGTAATGAGTATCTTACACATAGTTTAAGACAAAGTCGCTTCCTGCTATCTGTCCATATGAATGCTAAGATCTTCAAAACTACGCTACGGATTTCAATGCAGTTTTTTTAATAGGTAAATAGAGTGATTCAAGAGTAAGGTTTTAGGATATAGGAATATAGTGGAGGAACACTGATAATTTAAGTTTTTAACTTTTAGGCGGAACGAAGCTCGCCGGATCAACTAGTGTGGTAATATAAGTATGTATGTATGTATTGTGCACGAATTCAGTGACATTTGACCGGTAGTTTTTGCATGAAAAACTAACAAACCCACATACATCTTCACTTTTCGCATTTGTAATATCAGTAAGATAAGTTCGTGTTATGTAGCTTAATAACAACAAAAATAGTATAATTGTTTTATTCTAATTACAAAACTAACTATTGCTTGCGTATTGAAAATATTGTAAACCTGCTTATTCCTGCGGTTCCGACCGCTTTTACGACAATAAAAATGGTTATGAGTATCCCATGTGTTCTTCATTAAATCATAAACTTTCTGTGTGACAAAGTTCAGTACAATGCAATTTTTGCGTGAAAGAATAACAAATACACACACATCCTATCAAACTTTTACATTAAAGATTAAATAAGGAAATAAGATTATCATGTTTTTTTCGAATTTCATGTTTTCACGCTTAAAACCATATAGAAGTTTGACCATCTAGTGCAAGTAGAGTAAATTAAAAAAAAAACACTTTTTCATGACCTCAAACTATAACTGCATTAAAATAAAAAAAAATACCAAGCCCGTGTCAGACAGACACATAAGGTTCTGCATTATACGGGCTGACAGAGATACGAGTGATTTTATAAAGCTGCGGTTTTTTTTGTTTTGATGTATGGATTGCTAAAAAAAGGTTAATTTGGGAAACGCTGATCTATAGCATACATTGAAATCAAAATAAAGCTCCTGGCAATCTCTATAGTCTAGGTAACGTCATGGTATTTGTTCACAGCATTAAGTTGATCGTTTACCTACTACGAGTACTTCAAAGTAAAATAAAATAGGTTAGCAGTAATTATAAGGCATGCGATTTCGCCTCATAATAAACTGGTACCCTTAATTACTATTATCCTATAACTATTGGTGTCCACCAATTCGCACTTGGCCAGCGCGGTGGACTATGGCCTAAACTCTCTCATTCTGGGAGAAGACCCGTGCCCAGCAGTGGGCCAATAATGGGTTGATGCGATGCGATATAACTATTATTTGGTATCTTGTCAACCCATTACTATCCCACTGCTGGGCACGGGTATTCTCTCAGAATGAAAAAGTTTAGGCTATAGTCCACCGCGCTGGCCAAGTGCGATATGTTGGACTTGGTATTCTTTTGTATATTAACATGAAAAATAAAGTAGGTAATAAATACTAGAAAAACATAGTATTGAACTTGTAATAATAATTCTAAGTAAAGGTCAATGGAAGGAGGTTAATATTTTTATATTAAATGTACCTATTATCTTAATTTTCGGGCACTTCAGCGCTTATAAATAGTTAAGCCAATAAGGAGACTGCGAACCTAATTCGTGAATAATAAAGGAATTTGAAATTGTTTAATATAGAATCGTTTGAGTCCTGTTTTAATAAAGCATAGGCCTTATTATTTCACGTCCCTGTAGCTTCGGGGTCAGAATAGGGCTACGGTATCCTCTGCCTGTCGTAAGAGGCGACTAAAAGGGGCTTCCGGGGTTGCAGACGGCTAGAGTGGGAGCTCGAACCGTTCGGTCAGGCAATCCCGGGAAGGACGGCGGTATGTGTGGTCGCATACCGTTGTTTCTGTTGTCTCTTACCTGTTGTCTCGAAACGACTTACCGTTGTAAGTCGTTTCGAGATCCCGGAGTCCTCCTTTTCAGCGCCGAGGACGGCCACCGGGGGGGTTTTAGTGCGGTAAAAATCCCACATAACCCTGCGTCGCTCCCACGGCGTCGGGTACCTTTGGAAGGTTTCCCCCTGGAAAAAGCCTTATTATTTCAAGAGAATACTCAAAATGTTTAGGAAGATATAATAAAATGTGTACACTGGAATATACTTTTAAGAATTTACATCAAACGATTTTGGGGCGCTGTCAAAATTCCTGTCACCCAGATATCTTTCATTTCTGATAAGATTCATATCTGATCACGAACCTAAAGTACGACTTGTCTAAATATAGAACATTTAATTAAACGGTATTCCGCTTAACCTCCTTAAAGAAGAATCTGGAATGAATTCTATCTGAAAAGCGATAACTTTCACGCGTAAGTCAATCAATCAGAATCCATATTTTACTAACTCAATCTGATCAAATTTATAGAAGAAGATAATATGATTTCCCATTCTGTGTGTGTTTTACCACGTGAGTACAAAAATAAGGATGCTTAAATCTAAAACACTTATTTTACTCGTACTTCGACCCACATGGCGGAGTAGTTACCATACCGATCTGACACGAAATAGATTTGGGGTTTGATTCCCGGGGTCTGAATAATAAATTTAGATTTTTGTTCCCGGTCTGGGTGTTTGTATTCGTCTTCGTGTGTATGTTCCGTGGCACCCACGACCCAGGAGAAAATACTAGTGTATGAGTGTAGAAAGAATCCAGGTGGTAGAACCAGTGTAGTTCGACCGGGGAGTTACCACCGCCACACCTATTTCTAGCGTGAAGCATTTCTTGCGTTTCGATGGAAGGGTGTGGTTGCCGGTACACTTTTATATGAGGCGACCATCTTAGTCCTCGGGAGTAGCAACACATCTGAGATGGACTTCAGATAGAATCCATGTTCTGAAGTTGATTACAGATGTCCATGGGCGGCATTGACCACTTACCATCAGGTGGACTGCATGCTCGTTTGCTACTTCAGTGACATAAAAAAAAAGAAAGCGTTAACATTTATAAGCGCTGTTGTGTTCTGATTGAAACGTATTGTAAGGTAGTGATGAGTGTATCTCGTTTTGGTTTAAAATACAAGAAAAGCAATGCAAACAGACATTAACTAGGAGTCTAAGCATCTATGGGTTTGTTTACAGGTCCTCGTGGGACTTTTTATATGACTTGTAATAAATAAAAGAATGTTACGGGTCGAACGTCAAGAAATCCTTTTGAAGTGAAATTGAATTACCTACTCGGTAGAGATTTTTGCTTATAATAACGAAATACTATTGGCTTGTTGACAAAAAGGGGTAGCAAAGAAGATTGAATTTTATATAATGTGTCCCATTATAACCCTTGACGGTAGCACTATTGGCACGTTTGCCTAGGGCCGGGGTATGTTGTCAGTAACGGTAAATTATAAATGTTTGTAAAATTAACAAAATTAACATAGTAGGTAATTAATATAATTTTGGAAACAATTGAAAATCGATGTAAAACTCAGTCGACAATTTATTGTTACCGTCATTTTGAACAGTTTTTATAATATGAGACAATATCCTAATGTTGGACCAACGATGTACATATTTAATGTAAGTATTTATTGTATATCCTACATAATTATGAAAGAGGTAGTAGTGACAACAAAACTATAAGGTAATGGCAAAGTAGAAAGCAGATGAAAACAAATAGGTATAGTAAAGGATCGTATTATTTTAGATCTCGGAAAGGGGTTGAACCTTATGGGCGCCTCCTACCCCTAGTTTCGGTTTAGGTGATTAATCTTGAGTCATTATTCAGCAAATATTGTAAAAACAGATTATTATTGTAAAATTCATGTTGGCGTGCTCAATTTACTCAAAAAGAGTACATTTTCGTTTGTTAATAATTTCAATTTTCTTGACTTATCGTGCCCTATTTGTTACCATATCACTATTTTCGCATATGTATTTCATTGTATCAACAATTACTGCGTACAAATTTAACTTTTCAGTCTGGACTGTAAGCACATCTGCAATAATTCATTATGAGTCAGAATAGGCATCCGTGAATAACAGATTAATAGATAATGACTAAATAGCAGATGTTTCATAACATATTCTGTAAATTTTAAAACTACAAAGGAGAAGGAAACCTGCACCAGACAATTTACGTGCAACATTTTCTATAAAATATTTCGAAGCCCAGACTCTGAAGTCTGTAGCGCAAGAACGATGCTCCAGGGAACGAAAAATTTTTGACATTTATTATCTCTTACGCATGCAAGACAAGCAACTAAAGTTTACAACTCTCGACATAAAACACGCCCAAAGTATCTTAATATTTTTATATAATATTAAGTATAAAACAGGTGGGGCCACAACTAAAATCTTGTATCTATCTATCTATACTATAATAAATCTGTAAGAGGTCGCTGTCTGTACATGGAATAAATTTAGGTGAAAACCATTTCTAGAGGTCTTTAATACGATATAGAACCCAAAATAATGGTTTTTAGAAATCTCTTCTGTTTGTCTGTTTGTCTGTTTGTCTGTTTATCTGTTTGTCTGTTTGTCTGTTTGTCTGTTTGTCTGTGTGTTTGAAAACGCTAATCTCAGAAACGGCTTATCCAATTTGAAAATAATTTTCACTGATGTGTTGTGGGAAACTTCACTTAACATTTAGTGTTTATTTTATGTAAATCGGTTCATAAATAAAAAAGTTATGTCAATTTAAAACTACGCAGTATTTATTCTGTGTTCGATGAGTGTTAACAAGATATGTAACTGCATAGTTGAATTGGTTGAAACTAAACATGTTATGGTCTGTAAAATGTAGTTCTTTGTTATGTATTATTTTTGGTTATGTGTGTACCTATGTTATTTGATACTTTACAAATCTATATCTCTATATCTATATATACTTTTATAAAAATCTATTGAATAAACATCGTAGAGCCTAAACTGCTAAAGATACGAATATGATTTTTACTAGGGGTTCCTTTTATGACGTAGACGAAAGTTAAGAATGAATTTTCTGATCCCCCCCTCCCAATTTAACCCAAATAGGAGATGTAAGTTTGTATGAAAGTCAGTCAATTTTGAGGCCACCTCAATAAAATTTAGTATTTCGCTTTGATTTTTATGTTAAAACATAGTTTTAAACCGACTTCCAAAAAGGAAGAGGTTATCAATTCGTCTGTATTTTTTTTATTATTATTTTTTTTTAAATTTTATATTTGTTACTCGATTTCTCCGCACTGGGTGAACGGATTTGGATGATTTTTTTTCATTTGAAAGGTAGTGCGTGTCGTCGGGTCCCATTTATTTTTAGTTCACTTTTGACAGTGGCATCCATAAGAAAAGCGCATAAGTCTGATATTTGCATTAACGATGTGCGCGATAAATAGATGAATAACTCACTTTCCCGCCAACCGATTTTGATGATTTTTCTTTTATTTGAAAGAATGTACTTCAAGGGTACTCTGATGAGTTTGATACGGTTCTGATCACAGGATCCATTTCCATGAAGCAAATTAACGAAATTAGCGATACTCGGCCAAACCTAAGCTGTAGGAGTCCAATTGGGTTGAATGTAGAATGAGATTACTAAGCAAAAAAAAGAAGGTCAATTTTTTTCCTAAAAAAATTGACCTTCAACTCTTCAATCCTGATGATGCAGGGGTACTGCTAGCCTGAACCGTAGAAGTAAGTCAATTTGTTTTTATGGATATATAATAAGATTGTTAAACAAATTCGTGGGACAAAAATTTGATCTTCAACTCCTCAACCCTGATGATGTAAGGGTATTTCAAGACTAAACCGTAAGAGATGGCTATTTGGTACTTACGGTTATGTAATAAAAATACCAAGCAAAGATGAACGGTAAAAATTTTGACCTTCAACTCCTCAACCCTGATGATGAAGGGTTATTTCAAGCCATAGCCATAGGAGATGGCCATTTAATGCTTTCGGGTATGTAATATGATTACTAAGCAAAGACACAAGATGAAAATTTCAATCTTCAACTCCTCTAGCCTGATGATGCAGGGTACTGCAAGCTTAAGCCATAGGAGTTGGCCATTTAATGCTTTCGGGTATGTAATATAATTACTAAGCAAAGACACATGATGACAATTTCGACCATAAGCTCCTCAGCCCTGATGATGCAGGATACTGCAAGCCCAAGCTATGGAAGTTGGCTCGCAAGTGCTTACGTATAGGTAATAAGAATACTAAACAAAGACGCGGGATATTTTTTTACCTTCAACTCCTCCCTGATGATGCGGGATAGTGCAAGCCTAAATTATAAAAGGTAGTCACATAATGCTTACGGTTGTTTTTAGTATATATTATGAGTTTAATGACAGCTCATTAAACTGAAATGTGATTAATAAATTAAACTTCAATTCATCAACCCTGATAATCTAAGTACACAACCTACTTAAGCCGTATGAGTTTGGTACTTATTGATTACAATACATTACGACCCGTTCCTGAGAGAACATTATGATGAAAAGTGTCACTTTGAATACCTAAATCCTGAAAATGCAGGAGTATTGTCATGTTATTATTAAGAGTTGGATTTAGCTGTAGCTTTTTCAACAGGATGGGTTAGGTTAGGTTGGAACATAAAAGAAAACATAAAAAATAAGCGAGCAGGGTGCGGCAGCGCCCTGCGAGTGGGTGCGCCCTGTTCGTATGAATTGTAAAAGTGTTTTGATTCTGTCTTCTGCTTTACAAAGAACAATTTACGCGCACAAATAGCCCGATGCACCTCTTAAAAGATCTTATCTTTGACCACATGAAACAAAATATGAACTTAGAATATATGTCGCTGTTCAGCGATATTCCAATTTTCTAAAGATTTAAGTAGATAATAGTGCTTTGTTACCCGGAAAAGTCAAAATCAATCTTTATATCGATACGTCTTCGTTCAAATGCGGAGGAGTTGGTTGAAAAAGTATATCCCGATATCTATACTAATATATAAAGCTGAAGAGTTTGTTTGTTTGAACGCGCTAATCTCAGGAACTACTGGTTCGAATTCTTTTTGTATTGAATAGACCATTTATCGAGGAAGGCTTTAGGCTATATAACATCACGCTGCAACTATTAGGAGCGAAGAAATAATGGAAAATGTGAAAAAAACTGGGCAAATTATTCATCCTTGAGGGCTTCCGTTGCGTGCGCTGCGAAAACGGTACAAGATACCAAAAATATATGTATGAAAGAATTATTTCTCTTGAAATGATCTAAAAAAATGTCCGCGACAGTATATGTCTATCTTTTAAGATTAACTCACTAGAACCGTTTTCATGGTAATCAAATTCGGTCGAAATTAGTTAAGAGTTGTATCAATGTAATAATATTAATATTTGTCCACATAAATGTGTTGTTGGTTAAGAGTATTTAATTGTGAACAAAATTGTCTTTGACATCACTTATTTTCAATGATTATCTTAGAAGATATATATCTTAGAGATCTTGCGTCGTTTTATCGTCGTGTAATAATACTTTTTAAATACTATTTGATTTTGTTTTAAGGATATTTTGTTTTAGGTTCTAATAATTTCACAGTTATTTTTTTATATATGAGCTATATGAGTTAGCTATGTTCTTTTCAAAACTAAATTGTCTAAAATAATAATAGAAAATGAAACGGACAAAGTCGTGGGTAACAGCTATAATTTATAAAGCTGAGGAGGTTGTTTGCAAAAATAAATTATGCCCAAAATAACTATTCCACGCGGACGAAGTCGCGGGCACAGCTAGTAAAATAATATACCAAAAATACAAATGCTAACCACGCAAAGTAAGTTCGCTTCTACAACTGGAAGAAAATGTAATTTCCCTAAGTACAGTACAATACATTAGTCAAATGTTAGGAAAACAATTTTAAGTTGACAGTATAATAAATGTTAAGCAGTATATCCTAAGTATTTTTTACCTCAAAAAAAACACACAAAACAATACATACGATAGTACAATGTAATAAAATCTTTTTTAACATTCACCAACTGTAGTCTTTTGGTTGGTAAAAGTATTTTTATATAATACTAGCTGTTGCTACGCCATCACAGAAAAAATACATCCGAAACTTTCGCTAGCTCATGAATAACAACTTTGCTAAGATCATCACATGATCAAATGTGTAGTTTACGATTCTATAGAGGACATACAGACAAACATTCATTTTTATAAAGAAGATAAAAAATCTTCGGTCGCCCACTTCGGTCACGTCTAACACAGTAATGACTATTAATCTAGGTAATAAACTATTATATACATCCCCCTTGAACTGATCTCCACCTAGTCGTGGTGAGTGGGCTTAGTAACCGAGGTTTGGAGCGCCACGGTGAAGCCAAGACGGATCTCAGGGAGGGGACGCTCCGAGTTAGTTTGGCCTGAGCCCGCTCTGGATGAAATGAAATGAAATGAAATGAAATGTCTTTATTTTGTATAGGCCTGCGGGGGCACTTACAAATTGTCAGTTACATTTTTTTTTTCTTAAACTACCACCGGATCGGAATACGACCTCAACTGAGAAGATCCGGCAAGAAACTCAGCGGGTTTGTCTTTTTTTATTCATTTTTTTAATATTATTACAATCATGTTTTTTTTTACATGGTAATGAAAGTTAGCTCCAGTATCTGTAGTAGATGCATCCGAAGGGGCTGCGGAGGCCGGTGTTTTCTGGCCTCTGCACGATTCACCGCTGGATGTAGGAGGTCGGTACCTGTAAGGTTTAGTAGGCTTTGCAAGTGTCGGCTTGCTCATGTCCACGGCTCCTGGGTGGCGGTCTCAGGGTTGGTCCGTCGCCCTGCAGGTGGGGGGCCTTAGAGGTAAGGCGCGCCTTTGTGTTTTCTGGCGCGCCTTGCTATTGGAGGGGAGCTTCATGATCCATGTCCGGGGCCAGGCACCGGCGGGTTCGTATATCAATGCGAAATTGTCACCATGTTCCCGCCATACAATGCAAGGAGGAAACACAGTGGGGGTTTAGCCGGTAAGAGTCCGGCATAACCCAGTTGCTGCCCCAGGTGGCTGGGTATCCATGGGGATTACCCACTTAAAAAAGAAAAAGGTAATAAACTCTGTATCTACCAAATTTTACCAAATTATGGCCAGTATTTTTTGTGTCAAAGAGTAAGAAGCATTTATAATATTAATAGGATTTACAGAACCATTAATAATGAATCGATCAGCCTATCTATCGTTGATTAATAATGATTATGTAGATGATTTTTTTGTTAATTTAAACCATATCTTGTCTCGGTGGACGAGCAACTATAGCACAGGTTTAGAACCAAGCTTCGACTTGCGAATTGTATCATTCATATGATCATTTTTTATATACATATATATTTTTTGTTGTGTCTTAGGTATGAAATTAAATATTTTATTTATCTATTTATAGAATTAAATCATTCTTTCTGTATTAGGTACTTTTATTTTTGAGTGAATTTAAATTAAAGTAGCTAGACACTATTTGACTTTTTGTTTAAGCTGGAACCTTAAATATGCCTACTATATGAAGAATCGACAATCTTGAAAAAGTCATAAAGTTTAGTGATACGCCCCGAGTTCCTTTCCACATTTTCCTTTTGCTTTTTGCCTTGAGGCTACCATATCCGCTAAGTTATTCAGGTTATGACTGTTGGAGTCAACGTTTATTCTTAAAAAAGAGTTTTGCGGTCTCTTTTTGGTATAATGATTTTTGTATAAAATAATTCTCTACACAATTCTTGTCGACACTCTTTCCACATTTTTTTTATTAAAGCACCAATTTGGTTCCGGGTAATAAAAAGAAAAGGTAGTCACAAGTTTACTTACACCAGCACCAATGCCTACTTATTTATTCTTATCTCACATTAAAACATATACGTACCTATATCCCTGACCCCAAAATTTGCCTGAAACTAATAAGAATCAGTACATCGTTAAACAGCAATTAAAACAAAATACACAAGTACCTACCCATTTTACCTTATAAAAATAGTAGTGAAACCAAACTCCTATATAATTTAATTGTATAATCATACGAGCAATAAATCTCGCGCTCTCGGTATGATATGTAGCGTCTGGGTCGCCTGTCTCGGTCATATGCTTCCAAATTCCGTCTTAAAGAACAGAATACGCGACCTTAGCTTTGACCGCTTTTAGGGCCATGAAAAAATTTTCCACGACATATCACATAAACCTACTGAAGTATGAATGCGTTTAAGGTTACGACCGACTTTTCCGATTAGTATCTAGAAATGTTCGTTTACACAATTCATTTCATGCCCTTATTTTGTGGTTAAGAATATAGATATGTTCATTATGAACATTATGAAGTTACCTAGGTTAAAACTTTGTTATAAAATACCTGAATCATTACCTCATTATTTCTTGAAATTAAATGGCTTAACCGATGTGAGACGTAGTAGGTGTTGGGTTCGATCACTGGCCAGCCAAACACGATTTACCGAGCCACTACCACAATCGAAATCTATAAAATATTGCCTTTTATCGAGAATCTTTTTTATATAATATATGTTTCAACACAACATAAAATCTTTACAGGTTTGTTTGTATATGTGACGTAAAATATTCCGTTATAGAAAATGTAGCAGGTATCTTTCAGCGAATCATTGCGGAATCAAAATATTTACACACTGTTCCTAAAAAATATAACAAAGTAGTTTTCGCGATCCTATTTAAAGAAACTAAATTCCCAGATTCGCCGAAATCGTATTTTAATTTATAAAGAACTAGATAGGAAAATATTTATGTTGTTTACAATGTGTAGTGTATCTTCATGCGACGTTAATTATAAACATATCGAACCGTAGCTTCATTGGTAAGGACCTTAACAATTTATTTATTGATATGATTATATTTAAAAACATATTCAACTATTTTCTTGAAAATTTATCGCTTCTCACTGCTGGATTCTGTCTTTTCCCAAAATGAGAAGTATTAAAACATAGTCCATCACGCTGGTCAAGTTGGAATTGGTAAACATAAATTGATCTTCGAGAACATTTTTCTAAAAGAACACGTGTGGATTTTCTCACATTTACCTTCAGCAATAAAATAAGTGATAACTAATACGTATCTGCGTGAGTAATTTCGAAAAAATAAGTGCATACTCGTGTACCTACCGTGCAGGATTCGAATCACGGACTCGCAAAAGTAGAGTTTCGAATAAAGTAGCTAAATTCCACAGCGCTATATCTAACGCTCTATATTCGTTTTCAAATATTTGAATTATCTACACTTTAATAAAATAGATAATGTAGCTACGTAGGTACAACATGCGTCATTTATAACTGTTGAGATTGGAAACAGTTTTATGGAAAGCCTACGCATCGCCCAAACAGCTATGACCTTTCAGTAATTAAATCGGGCCAAAACCCTCGAATTAATCTCCCAATCTGGTAACTGCAACCCATAGATAAATCTTTAAAAACAAACTCAAACTGGAAGATTAACTGGACTTAAATTAAATTGATTTAAAGTCGATAAACCAGATTCTTATTGTCTCTACTTTTTATGTCTACTGGTTCTTGGTTCGAATTCAGAAAATACTTCAATCTTATGGCAATGGCCACTTAATTTAAATGGTGTGCGCGCTAGTTTTTTTTATAATAAATTTTGTTTATCTAACAGAAGTATCTATGCTCGTACGTCTACCTGCCTTGAGTGGTTACTGTTTTCTATAAACTGGCAATATAAATAAGTCAAAATGTCATATAGGTAATGGTATTTTTACCTTACTAGTCTAACCACGCCCTTAAAATTAAGAGAAAAACAGCAATTTTAAATTGTTATTATGGATAAATCATTACACGAATAGTAGTAATACTTAAATCTGCTAATTATAAATATAATTTCTGTATTTTATCTGCTAATTGATAAAATACAGAAATTATATTTTATCTAACCAAAATATAAACCAAATCTAAACAAGTAAATTTTTGACAAGAGCTTTTACCATTCCATTCCAATATCATACTTTTCTACGAGAGTTTTAGGTAGATCGTAGTATGATTTTTTTGCCAGAGAGAATGCCTAAAAAGCGGCTCTTACCACTACTGTTACCAGAACAATGATCAATAAACAGGTATCATCAAAAAATAATTTGGTCACTCCATGTATCTCATGCGACCCTAGAATTTAATAATGTTGTTTTTATTTAATTACCATTTAAGGCCATGAAAAGGCGAAGAGCGAGTCGCGAAAACTGGGTTGGATTTATTTCCTAAGCAAGCACATTACATTTTGTTGTGTTTAAATTCGCCGTGGTGTGTTTACTGAATAAACAAGATAAGGTTAAAACTGGCGAGGTCCTTCCGTGTGATGATAGATTCTCATTTCATCTATATAAACAAATATCTAAGATTGAAACATTTATCAGGCATTTCGTTTTAACTCCCACCTTCTAAGGTTGAACGTTTCCTTACATCGTAGTTATGCTATTACCTACTGGAAACAAGTACCTATGTCCATGGTCAAAATGGTAAGAAAGTCGTCTACCTCAATGGTCACGTGCGATTTTTTTTTTCCTATTTCCACTTACTCCAAAAAGTAACCAATCCTTGGTATAATCTTAGTTTCGAATATATTTCCTTATGTGAACTGTTATTATAATTATTTTGGGAATATTTACAGTATAGATACATTTTAATTCTCCGATTTGTTATATGTAAATTTTGGCTTAATTAAGGAATCAAAATTATTTAGGTTGGAAACTAAATAAACGAGAACTTCAAAAGACAATCAGTTTCAAAAAGGAGGTAATTAAACATGATAACTTTTTAGAAAAGTTCGTAATTAATCGGCGAAACGAGCAGATTTACTTAATTTAAAAGACGTTTACCTACTTAAATATGGTTCATTATTTAGGTATTCTGCTATTCATACATTCATACAATAAAATTCAAAGGTCCGTCTGTACATCGTCTTTATTTGCAAAATAAAAATGCTTGGGGGCCGAAGAAAAAGTAATACTATATATTTCTATTTTTCCGACTCTTTGTCTATGTTCGAAATCGCTTGAAAGTAAACTCGAGTTTAATTAAAGGTAAAAATATAAAAATATATACATATTTAAAATCTGTAGTATGTGCTAACAGTTAACACTAATAAAAGTTAACACAATTTAAAGTCTCTTTTCATTCAAAGTTTCTTTTCATTCATTGTTTCACGTTCTCTGTGATGCTAGAGTAGAGTAGGGTAGCTGGATACTAGAGAAGGTATTTAACAAAAATAGTTATAAAATTTTCGTTAAACACACATATACGATATACACATATACATTGACACATATACGTAATATGTGTCAACTTCCATGTAACGCAGATAAAACTGTGGAACACTGCTAGTCATAAATAAACGAGAAATTCTCGTTCCCAGGCGTAATTATATTTTGTTTCATGATCTTTTAAAAAGGAATAGAATTTCTTTCGTAACATAATTATAACCCAAGGGAAAATGACAATAACCTCAATGAAAATCTTACAGAATTACGCGTTTTTCTAAGAAATTATTTGATAGAGATCTGTGTTGAACATTGAGATTTGTGCGTCGTTATTAGTTAGATTTTTACCATCCTTTCCTCATCCTCATCCTCAGCGCTACGAGGAGGACTACGGGATGTTCAACGGATCTACAACCGGATCTTACGAGCGCAATCTTATCGGGCCCTTTACCGGTGACCATTTAACATTCTCGATGTTTACGACCACATGTGTGGTCCCGTCCGTCATCGTCCTTCCCAGGGTCACGTGGCTGGACGGTCCGACCTTCCACTCTTACCGCCCGCAACCCCGAAAGCCCCTTTTAGTCACCTCTTGCGACGGACAGAGGATACCGTAGCCCTATTCTGGTCCCGGAACTACCATTTACCCATCGCTGTTATTTTTATTTCATGATGATGTCTACTATTGACTACGACTAATCCAGATCACATCCATTAGGCTACATAAAGTAATTAATTACTTTTCTACCAACCTACCTAATTAGGTAGGTAGATAAGAATCGATAATAGGTACTTTATAGAAGGCATTTAAGCATGTTTTAAAACTCGCCGGATTTCGCTTATATTTGTCACTTACACTTTATTACCTAGGTTAAGGTAGGAGAATAACCTATTATAGAATAAACGTAGGTAAATGAAAAAAGTGATAAAATTTATAGTTATAACACAATATATAATACCGCATAATAATACCACACGTTCAAAATCATCGGATCATCATTCGGAATCATCATTCGGATCTAATTACACATAACAAAATTAAAAAATAATAATAATGGAAGTTTCGTCTCAAGAAAATTGAATCATTAACCACTCGCTCTATAGAGCCTTATTAAGTTCCTTATCATAATTGAATTATATTTGGCCCATATAAGATCTTTGATACTAACTTTTTATGTTTAAAAATATATTTTCGATCTTGATTAGAAACTTAACCTTCAATGAATTTTTCAACGGAAATAAAGGTTATTCCTACCTTTTTTAATCAAAAATATCATCATGTTTTTCGGCCAAAAGTTTTCTTGTAGGAAAACCTAACCTAATAAGAACCGCTTTTGGCAAAGTTCTTTTATAACTTTATTTTTGTTAATGTTCAGTGTCTACATATTCATGTTGGAATATAGGTATATAATTAGAAATTAGTTTGCCCAACTTGTGCCGCGATAAAGCTGCATAGTGATAACATAAATCCTGCAATTAATACAAGAAAAAAGTGTTAGTTCGCAATAATCGATACATTTATATTTAAGACTAGCTGTACCCGCGGCTTTGCCCGCGTGCAAATCAACGTGTCACAAAGTTTTACACGCACAAATCTCGACACCGTTGGAATTCTATGATAAAAGGTAGTAACATTAAAATCGGTTTGGCCGCTCAAGGATTACCTGGTCAAACACAGAGTGAAAAAACGAATTTAAAGTGTGTATTTGTGGGTAGGAACGTATTGTTATGTATTTTTTTTTAAATTAGACGAATTCTAATATTGTAAACCGCTTTTTTGAACCAATTTACATTCTTAGTGGTCTAATTTACAATATCGGGATACTTTTTTTCAATCAACTCCTCCATATTTGAACCAAAACGTATCGATTATAAAGATTGATTTGAACTTTTCCGAATTGGAAAATACTATTCGAAGTAATTTTGGCGGATTCAAATTTCTAAGTAAGATTATAGGTAAACCTACTTTTAATATTAATTTGTGTTCAGGAGTTCCGGAAGGCATTAAGGAATTCAAAAATTCTGTTGGATAATGTACTGCTTCCTCCATCTCAATGACTGTGTCTACCGAATAGTAGATCTGTGACGCTGCTTTAAATTTTGAAAAAAAAAATCATTTATTTTATCGACACGTTCATTGGTGGGTGGGTATATAGCCGTCTTTTGGAACCAATTTGTAGTGTTGTTGGTTGTATTAACAATATCGGGATATACTTTTTCAACAAACTCCTCCACATTTAAACGAAGACGTATCGATATAAAGATTGATTTTGACTTTTCCGGAAAACAAAACACTTTTATCTACTTGAAGTAAATTAGAAAATTGGAATATCACTGAACAGCGACATATATTCTAAGTTCATATTTTGTTTCATGTGGTCAAAGATAAGATCTTTTAAGGTGCATCCGGCTATTTGTGTGCGTAAATTGTTCTTTGTAAAGCAGAAGACGTGATCAAAACACTTTTACAATTCATACGAACAGGGCGCACCCGCTCGCAGTGCGCTGCCGAACCCAGCTCGCTTTTTTTTATGTTCCAACCTAACCTAACCCATCCTTTTTAAAAAGCTACAGCTAAATCCAACTCTTAATAATAACATGACAATACTCCTGCATTTTCAGGATTTAGGTATTCAAAGTGACACTTTTCATCATAATGTTCTCTCAGGAACGGGTGGTAATGTATTGTAATCAATAAGTACCAAACTCATGCGGCTTAAGTAGGTTGTGTACTTAGATTATCAGGGTTGATGAATTGAAGTTTAATTTTTTAATCACATTTCAGTTTAATGAGCTGTCATTAAACTCATAATATACTTATACTAAAAACAACGGTAAGCATTATGTGACTACCTTTTATAATTTAGGCTTGCACTATCCCGCATCATCAGGGAGGAGTTGAAGGTAAAAAAAATATCCCGTGTCTTTGCTTAGTATTCTTATTACTTATACGTAAGCACTTGCGAGCCAACTTCTATAGCTTGGGTTTGCAGTACCCTGCATCATCAGGGCTGAGGAGCTAAGGTCGAAATTGTCCTCATGTGTCTTTGCTTGGTAATTATATTATATGCCCGAAAGCACTAAATAGCTAACTTCTATGGCTTAGGCTTGAAGCACCCCTGCATCATCAGGGTTGAGGAGATGATGTTCAAAATTTTCATCTTGTGTCTTTGCTTAGTAATTATATTACATACCCGATAGCACTAAATAGCTAACTTCTATGGCTTAGGCTTGAAGCACCCCTGCATCATCAGGGTTGAGGAGATGATGGTCAAAATTTTCATCTTGTGTCTTTGTTTAGTAATTATATTACACACCTGAAAGTACTAAATAGCTAACTTCTATGGCTTAGGCTTGAAGCACCCCTGCATCATCAGGGTTGAGGAGTTAAAGGTCAAAATTTTCATCATGTGTCTTTGCTTAGTAATTATATTACATACCTGAAAGCACCAAATGGCCATCTCCTATGGCTTAGGCTTGAAGTAACCCTGCATCATCAGGGTTGAGGAGTTGAAGGTCAATATTTTTACCGTTCATCTTTGCTTGGTATTTTTATTACATAACCGTAAGTACCAAATAGCCAACTCTTACGGTTTAGTCTTGAAATACCCTTACATCATCAGGGTTGAGGAGTTGAAGATCAAATTTTTGTCCCATGAATTTGTTTAACAATCTTATTATATATCCATAAAAACAAATTGACTTACTTCTACGGTTCAGGCTAGCAGTACCCCTGTATCATCAGGATTGAAGAGTTGAAGGTCAATTTTTTTAGGAAATATCTGCTTAGTAATCTCATTCTACATTCAACCCAATTGGACTCCTACAGCTTAGGTTTGGCCCAGAATCGCTAATTTCGTTAATTTACTTCAAAGAAATGGATCCTATGATCAGAACCGTATCAAACTCATCAGAGTACCCTTGAAGTACATTCTTTCAAATAAAAGAAAAATCATCAAAATTGGTTGGCGGGAAATTGAGTTATTCATCTATTTATCGCGCACATCGTTAATGCAAATATTAGACTTATGCGCTTTTCTTATGGATGCCACTGTCAAAAGTGAACTAAAAATAAATGAGACCCGATGACACGCACTACCTTCAAATGAAAAAAAAAACATCCAAATCCGTTCACCCAGTGCGGAGAAATCGAGTAACAAATATAAAATAAAAAAAAAATTACAGACGAATTGATAACCTCCTCCTTTTTGGAAATCGGCTTAAAACTATGTTTTAACATAAAAATCAAAGCGAAATGCTAAATTTAACTGACGTCTACGTCACTACTAAACTACTATTACTACTACTACTACTAAATCATATTCGTATCTTTAGCAGTTTAGGCTTTACGATGTTTATTCAATAGATGAGTGAGAGAGCATCCTCTCCTATTTATATAAGTATATATAGATATAGAGATATAGATTTGTATATTATCAAATACAATAGGTACACACATAACCAATAAAAAATACATAACAAAGGAATACATTTTACAGACCATAACATGTTTAGTTTCAACCAATTCAACTATGCAGTTACTTAACTTATTAACACTTATTGAACACAGAATAAATACGGCGTAGTTTTAAATTGACATAACTTCTTTATTTATGAACCGATTTACATAAAATAAACACTAATTGTTAAGTGAAGTTTCCCACAACACATCGGTGAAAATTATATTCAAATTGGATAAGCCGTTTCTGAGATTAGCGTTTTCAAACACACAGACAAACAGACAAACAGACAAACAGATAAACAGACAAACAGACAAACAGACAAACAGACAAACAGAAAAGATTTCTAAAAACCATTATTTTGGGTTCTATATCGTATTTAAGACCTCTAAAAATGGTTTTCACCTAAATTTATTCCATGTACAGACAGCGACCTCTTACAGATTTATTATAGTATAGAAGATAGATAGAAGAAGAAGAAGAAGATTATATACTTATCATAGAAACTAAATTACCTACATGTGATAGCAATGTTTCCAAGTAACACGCAATAACCTTTACTATTGAAGTAAATTAGGTACCTATAATAGTAATAAGAAATTGACTTATATTTAGAAAAAAATACTAATACATGAAGGCGCAAAGTGATTATACTGAATAGGTACGTCAACCTAGAGTAAATACACAAAAAGCATTTCGACCGTTGATTTCTGAGTCTATTACTGAATTAGGTACCTATCGATCTATTAGGCCACATTGTGTTTATTTGTGCCACAATAGACTTTGTACATCGTCGATTCATCAGTTCCTTGCGACACATCCATACTGTATCATCACTACATATTATAACACAAAGTAGCTTCGCGCTCTGTCCCTATTTATGCTTCGATCTTTAAAACTATGCTACTGATTTTAATACAGTTTTTTTAACTGAATCACTCTATCAAGAGGATGGTTTCTATGTATAATACATGCATAATATAGGAGGAACACTGATAATTTTAGATTTTTGACTATAGGCGGAACGAAGTTCACCGGGTCAGCTAGTATGTATATCATAAAGCCTAGCAGAAGTGGGATGGAAACTTATATAGATGGTAAAGTATTGTTTACTAATACAATCCGTGCGTCTAATAACGCTTTATACGTCATTTCTTATTTTATACTAGAAAGTACCTATATCTAATTTAAGCGTTAAGTAGTTATGAGTTTCAGTAAAAGTGACTATATGTGGACTATCTTAGCGCTCAGGTAGAGCAACAAACATAATATGATCTGTTTCGGGTAAAACACCTGTTGTAAAATGTCTTACAGATGTCTATAGCCGGAGGTGACTACTTATCATCAGGCAGCCTGCAAGCCCACTTGCTATTTTAATATATGTAGGTACTTATATTACAAATGAAAGGCATTTGTGTAGATTTAGCTAATATTGGGTTTAATCTAATGACATCAACGAGTACCGCGTAGTTATATTCTAGGCCGACACTATACGGTACTTTTTCTAACACAATAAAGCAGACAAATAGAGCACAGCTTAACTGCAGTGCTGTAGAATTACTTGTGAAGAAAACTCGTTGAAAGCGACGGCCATTGTGTCCAAGACAATCGAGCAAACACTCCGCGGGTATATTTACAACTAACTTACCAGATAAGATTGCGTTCTTTAGAACTTATTCCAGTTTCATAAATTATTACACACAAAATAATATAAGTCAAACTTTAGTGTTCTTGAAAGACAAATAGGTTATAGGATATTTTAAGATTACAAAGTTTGTTATACGAATAAACATGGTAAGCTATTGGAAACCACTTAAGTAGTTATTTTTTATATAAAAGTAAAATAGTAGGTACTTTTTTTGTTCTCGAGCGGGAAACCTTTAAAAGATACCCGACGCCGCATAACGCGGAGTTATGTGGGATTTTTACCACACTAAAACCCTCACGGTGGCCGTCCTCAGCGCTACAAAGAGGAGCCCAGGATTTCCAAAAGAACGCAACTGAAGTCCTCTGAACGCGTTGCCCCATCGAGCTCGTCCCAGGTGAGCGGCTGGGCCCACCGATCATCTGGCTATTACGACTCTATGCAACCACACACACCGCCATCCTTCCCGGGCACGTCTGACCGAACGGTTCGAACTCCCACTCTAGCCGCCCGCGACTCGAAAGTCCTTTTTCATCACCTCTTACGACAGGCAGGGGATACCGTAGCCCTATTCTGATCCCATAACTACAGGGACTAAAATATATAGTAAGTACATACTATTATTATATTTACCTACATTTCAAAGGACACAAAATAATAATATGAATTAACTTTGAAACAATATCCGCCAAAACACTCACAAGGAAAACTTTTAATTTCATTTCGTCCCTAAAATTTAATATTAACCTTACAACAAGCAAAAGCTGAAGCGACAATCATTCAATACGGGAGTGAGTGGCGAGGGCAACACATTTCCCAATAAAGCATTTTACCCTTTTTCAACGTATTGCAAGTTTGCTATTTTGGACACGTTTGCCGTTACGTCGGGTCCAATCCGTGCGACATCACATTAGACGCTTTGCTTACGTTACATTAAATCGCGGTATGAGGTTCAGACGATATACTAAGTTCCACGGAAATTAAATTGAACGACTTTCAAGGAGTATATCTTACAGAGTTTATACTACATTTTTTAAGTGTTCATTTTTATTTTAAAAAGTCGTTGACAATATAACGAAAAACTAGTAACTTTACTTTGGCGACCCGCGTGGCGCAGCGGTTACCATACCGGTCTGACGCGCAATGGGTCCCGCGTTCGATTTCCGGCCAGACAAGTATCAGAATGATGAGTTTAGATTCATGTTCTGGGTCTGGGTGTTTGTGTATTCGTCTTGTGTGTGTCCATGGTACCCACGACACAGGAAAAAATCCTAGTGTGGGGCTATGAATGTAGAAGGCGTAGATATGAGTACTGTCTTTAGTATGTTATTTTGTATCGATTTAAGTACATGATGTGTTCACTAAACAAAATTACAATAATTACGATTAAGCATACCATAATTATACCACCATACAAACAATACTTCAGCTAAATAAATAAAATAAAATCTTATAAAATATTCATCATCTTACCATTTAAAGGATCTAAATTCCTATCCATCCTCAAGGTTTGTTGCCCTACAGAATTTGTTGACTCTACAGAGTAAAACAAAACAAACTCTTAAGTAATACTGACGCCTACTTATCTTTTGTGTTATAAAATTCAGTATTTTAACTTAAATTTATAATGAGTCTTTATTAATAAAGACTCGAGTACATGTAAGAGCTCGACAATAATCTCATTAAATTTAAGTTAAATACTGAATATAATTATATTAATAACTTGGATTAATTTGACACCAGTAACCAAACCTAATATCTCTAATAAGGGCTTCTCTAGCCTAATTAGACTTAGCCCTTAAATGCAAGTTATTAATATATATTTATAACATATGTACTCCTCTAAAATAAATTATTAGAACAAAATTCTTATCACTTAGGTATATATAATGTACATAAATGGGTAAGTTCTTACACAAACGCTTTATTTCTACACTCATAGCCCCGAAATTTGATCCCCAAAGAATGTGATTTTCGCCTGTGTCGTGGGTGCCATGAAACAGACACCCCGTCCCAGAACAAGAATTTTAAGTTCATCATTCAGATACCCGTCTGGCCGAGAATCGAACCCGGAACCGGTTCGAACCGAACTGCATATCCAACCGGTATTATGACCGCTCAGCCACGCGGATCGTCAAAACACAACAATTCTAAAGAAACGACACTATTTTTCTTTTTCGGACACATATTATCGTTTGTGGTCCATATTTTTTATGCTGAACAAATCCTAAAAATATGTCTTTTTCTATAAGTTGTTAATAATATAAACAAAGAAATGTAAATATACATTATTAATTAACCTTTAAACTTACCTTTGCAATTCCACAATCAATGTAAGACAATTAAAATCACTAATCATGCCTACAACAACCATTAAATAGATGCACATATTACATGCTTATTTTATTGCTATTGTTTTTGCTTTTTTCGTAAGTAAATAAGTAACATCGCTAAATTATTACAATAAAAAACGTACATAGGTACGGTCGAAAAAAATTACCCTCTTTTGTAGCATTCGGGTAAAAAATCAGATTTTTCACTTTTTCCTTTCGTGTTCGTTTCTGCTCGCCACAAGCGCAGATGAATTGCCCAGTAGTCCCTGCGTCCTGTGCGTATGAAAAGATAGGGAGCAAATGGTATGAATGCTGGAGACAAAGTAGGTAAACGTGCATGTGTGAAATGCATTATGAAGTGTTTATAAACTTATATGTTACTATTCTTTATTTCATATAATGGAATATACAATTAAAACCGCATTTAAGCACGCATAAAGATTTCCCTATGGCGTAATAAAATATACATAATTAATATTGTACCGTTGATGTAACAGTAAAATATACTTACAAAATTTAAAACTAAAAAATAAAATTATAGATAATAAATATATTTTCATCAAAATGAACATCTTCAAAATACAAAGCTTTTCGTAAAATTACTCAGTGGTAACGGAAAAGCAATTCCCTAATGTGTACTCAATCTCCGTTTGTTTGGTGCAACAATGGCGCAACATGATTTTGTCCAGAAAAATATTTTCCTATAAAGTATAATATTTTAATTAGATATATTAGATACCTACTTAGAAGAAATCGTTACATACTTTTTTTTTTATCTGACTGAAGTAGCAAACGAGCATGCAGTCCACCTGATGGTAAGTGGTCACTGCTGCCCATGGACATTTATAATCAACTTCATACAGAGCATCGGTTCCATCTGAAGTCAATCACAGATGCGTTGCTACTCCCGAGGACTAATCATAGTCCTTTAGGTAGGTTTCGATAGAACAGTAGTACAGATTACAAGGTGGTAGAACCAGCGTTGTTCGACCGGGGAAGTACCACCGCCACACCTATATCTAGCGTGAAGCACTTTGACACTTTCACATGAGGCGACCTGATGGTCGCCTCATGTGAAAGTGTGCCGGCAACCACACCCTTCTATCGAAACGCAAGAAATGCTTCGTTTGTAAATGTTTGTAAATTTAGAAAAGGTTTACTTGGATCTGGTGTATAGTTTCTCTCACCAAAGTCATACCTATTAATGGGACGGCGGGACAAAAAATAATGTTGTACTCTAAAATTTTGACTCTCCCACATCAGCTCCTTAAATACCTATATGCCTAAGATTTTCACATTCGATGTCTCATAATTTAGATCTGTCACTAGTTACAGAATCCCTACATTACCATAAAACTAAATCGAAGTAGAAAACGAGTATGCTATCCGTCTTATGGTTAGCGGTCAGTGCTGCCTATAAATATTGTGTGCGATTTCTGCAAGTTATTTTCTCTAAAATCAATCTTACCCGGAGACTAAGAAGGTCGACTCATGAATTTGAGCCGGTAACCGTACCCTTGCACAATTGCACAGGGTACAGAGTAAATATTCAGTTTTAAAAAATACTAGATAGATAGGTATTTAGATGTTAGGTACGTTTAATTAAACGCTTAACTATTAATTGTAGAAGTTTAATATAAAACACGCAAGCGGTCCCGTGAACAATTCCCGGCGTTTTAAATAAAACTCTATTTAATACCCTTTTATTAAGTAGATACTTTCTATTGTCTGTTAAACAATTCTATTGAATTAAAATGTACATCTTTAATTAATTGTATTTGATCTCTAATTAATTATTTACCTAACCCTAGTATTCAGTTAGTTATGAGGGTTTTAGGTAGATCGTAATAAGATTTTTTTGCTTATTTGATTTTTTTAAATCTTATTGAAGTAGCAAACGAGCATGCAGTCCAACTGATGATAAATGGTTACTGCCACCCATGGCCATCTGTCAACAACTTTCAATATAACATGGGTTGCATCTGAAGTTAATCACAAAAGCCTTGCTACTCCCGAGATCTAAGATTGTGGCCTCATATATCCCGTGCCGTCACAGCGTAAAAAATGCTTCACGCTAGAAATAGGTGTGTCGATGGTATTTCCACAGTCTTCCATATCTTTATCATTTTACCAAGAATCATTATTCAAGGCTACTTACTTAATTAAACAAAATTTATTTTCAAAGTTGGTAGTGTTAGAAAAATATATTGTATCAAATTCTACGAGATGGTAATCATAATTTCATTATTTTTAGAACCAATTAGTACATTGTAACCCGAGACTTTAAAGTGAAGGCAGAGTCATGAGCAGTGTTCACAATCATACCAGGACCGTAAAATTATTATGTCTATCAGTGGCGGCGTCTAAACTTACCTAACGTGGGCAAGCTTTAATTCACGAAGCCCATTGATTAAAGTCAAACTACAATTTGACGGCCAGAAAAGTCCTGTGAGGCGTGAAGCCTTTTGCACCGCGATCGCAGCCCACACCGCCCACACTTTATGCCGCCACTGATGTATATCAGGATAATTACTATAATACATTATAAATCATACAAAAAGTGACAATAATATGTTGCCAATTCTTTGTAGTTTAAATCCTGTAAATTTCTGTTTTTACTAATTAAAAATTAAACGTTCAACTACTGCATAGACCTGAGCATCCTTGTAGTTCCGATAACAAAATAGGGCTGCGGTATCCCCTCCCTGTAGTAAGAGGCGACTAAAAGGGGTTATCAGGGTTGCGGACGAAACAAATGAGAATGAATCGAACCGACCAGCTAGGCAACCCCGGAAAGGACGGCGGTATTTATGGTCGCATACCGTCGTAAGGACAAGCCGGTGCGGTGGGGCCCAGTCTCTCACCAGTGTGAATTTGGATGCTCAATGAACGCGCTCAAAGGACTTTGATGGCATTCAATTGAAGATTTCGGTTCCTCTTTGCAGTGCGGAGAATGGCCATCTAGAAGGTTTTAGTGTGGTATAGGTAAATCCCATATAACCAAGCGTCTTTCGCACAAAGTCTTTTGAAGGTTTCCGCCTCGAGGACAAAAAAAAGACCTGACCTGTCACCCTTTCCACTTTGACCGGCTAAAAAATGCCCCAACGTTTCGAATGTAAGTAGGTACCTATCTTCTTCTTCTTCTATCTTCTATATCTTCTTCTTCTATATACTTATAATAAATCTGTAGAGAGGTCAATTCTGTACATAAAATATATATCCAAAATAGGGTGATTAGGGATCGATACTGATGCCAAAAATGCAATCTATAAAATTTTTGTCTGTCTGCCTGTATAACCGTTATAGAAACAAAAACTACTGGACTGGAAAATAGTCTAGCGAACGACTATTTTTTTCACAGCGTAACACACGGTCCGAAGTAAATACATAGAGAGTTTTAATTTAGGATTTTTTTTGTAATAGGTATTAATAAGTCTAAATAACCATATAAACAACCATATAAAGCATGTCTCATTAGTAACAATCTAGTGAAAATTATAAAAAAGATACAGGTGTGGAATCTTTCAAATTTTTTTCATAAGAACACAAAATAAATTAAAATTCTGCAGGGACAAATTTTGCTGCTGATGACCCCATTTATCACCTAATTTCGTTGATCCACGACTTCTTGACCATTCTTTAAAGCCTTCTCGGCTTCGGCCACCTTCGGCCAAAAACCCCACTTCGGCAAAACCTTCGACTTCAGCCAAAGTGGGCGGAAGTTTGACTGAACAAACCGGACCGAATAAACGATATCGTGCTGGAAATGATGATGCGCTGAGGTTAGAACACACTCGGATAATGTGCTTGCCTTTGTTTGGTATTCACATTGTTTTTTTTAATGATATGGTTTTTGAAAAGTTGGACTCGTTGTTTTGTTACCAGTTATTATTTTTAAATAACTTGGCAACATACTGTCAAGTAAGAAAAACAAGTTTATCAGATTTGATGCATTCATATAATATTTTGTATTTTGTAACATTTAAAATTGTATGCTGTCAACATCGTATTTAGCATAGATTTATTTGACTCAGAGCAATATGGCGGGAGTTTGAAGTGTCATGGTGTGATTTGTTTTGCGTGTTTATAAATTATAATAGTAAGTAAAGTGTGGTTCATTATTCATAATAATTATTTTAAACTTTAGAATAACTACTTATTCGTGTTTTTTGTAAATTTATACAACAAATAAGTATGTACTTTCTAATGAATAAAATAAAATTTAGTTATTTGAATCTATTCAAAAACAAATGTCTGTGAAAGATGGGATAATGTATTTGTGAAAATAATAAATATAAATCTAGAAAAACAAGATTTTGTTCATCACAAAATTAATCATACATTATTTTGTTTATTAATATTTAAAAATTTCGTATTGCATTATTTCTATGGGCGCGTTCCAGATGGCGCTCACAACACTTTCGCTCACGACCGCAGTTTTTCCCGTTCCATTAGCTTGTGAGCGTTCCTGGCGTAATCTCAAATGGAACGGATTAAAGAGCTTTTGGCGCGCGGACGTAAGCTGTACATCAGCTGGCAAGTTAGTAAAGAAAGAGGTTATGTTAAAATGTGTATTATGCTTTGACGATAAACTATTAAAATTAAATAATTATTGTTTGAACCGATGTAATTAAAATGGCTTTTACGGCGGCACTTGGATATTTAATAACAAGTCGCAATAATGCTTCAGAAAGTTCTAGTTCATCAAGTTCAGATGAAGAGTGGAGTACCATTTTACAAAATTACGATTGTGAAAAAATAAAACTTCGACCACGTATTATTGATTACTACAATGTAATTCATCGTTACTCAGATGATGAATTCAAAAGTCACTTCAGGTGAATGATTTACTATAATTCATGCTTTGACATTTGAAATTGGCGCCAATTTTCTCAACGCTCACTTCGACCCACCTTGATAGGTGGGTCGCCGTGAGCGTCGCGTGGGCGTGAGTCATGACGTCATGAGTGACGTTTTCGCCGCGACCAAAACGCCCGCGAACGTCTAATGGAACGCTGTTTTGGGCGCCCAGGATGTTGTGAGCGCCATCTGGAACGCGCCCTATATGTATAAATATTAGGGATGTGCCGTACTAATAAAATCGCCTTTACGGTTTTCATATTTTATCGGTATTCATAGTAAACATAAATTTTAACATGACTTGAAAGAATTATATAAAACATCTATTATTTATTATAAAATATTATAAGTAAAATATAAATGTAATTGTAAAATATAATTAATCCCATAAAATTAATTAAATTCTATGAAATAATGACACTGATTTATTTTATTTTTTTGTAACTGGGAACCTACAGAGTTTCTTTCCAAAAGTTTTTGATGCGGTTAATTTTGGAAATAAAAAGAATTCTGAGGCAGAAAACATCAGATACCGGAGTGTTCAAAATAAATTAATTATGTAAATTATGTAATGGATATAATGAAGGATAAAATCGATTTCGATATATTTTTCTATCTACTTTAATTTATGAATTTATGTTCTTTTCAGACTAGATTTAAACCAAGGCTATCAAAGCGTTAATAGAAGTACGCACGAATTTTGCATTCAAGAGGGTCTGTGGGTCACACGTTTAGTGGGATGGACTGGAATCAGCTACTAACGCAACTGGAGACTATAAATGCATTGGCGGGCCACATTGTAGCCCTTGGACCAAAGTTGGACAGCCTTGATTTGAACGGTGACTGAGTTTATCCGAAAAAGTAGAAGTTTCCTAAGTAGAATATGTCAAACAAGCAGACAGGCAACAAAACAAATACAGTATTCAAACAAAAAAGAAAGAGTGTTTGTACTTATGTTCACGCCTTAGAAGTTATATTTCTTTGACGTAATAAGATAAAAATCTTTTAAAAAAATATATCATTTGACTTATTCTACGTCTGTAGAAAAAACGACACGAGCATTAGAAAAAAATAAAATGTCGGTTTTTCGTGACGGTGTGCGCGCGCATGGTTAAAAATTTACACTCATCATTTTTCCCTAACGCGCCAAAAGTTATACTTCAACTTTAAAAATATTGTTTACTGTTTTGTATTCGATTATGTATAATTTATGTGTGATACAAATATTTTATATTTGTAAGTATTGTTAGCATAAATAACACCTTTTACGATACTTTATGGCTTACGCATCTAAACTTAAATTAAACGTCAGTTGATGGAAATAAGTCGTTCATAAAATAATGTATCTAGTTACTTATTATCAAAATAGTTACATAAAAGTATTACAACGAACCTAGCTTTTATTTGATATAATTATGTATATTGTCGTTATGATAAAATGTCGTCGTTCCCGCTTCTTTTTCCCTATTTTCGCTATTTTCATTAACTACAGCCCATGTCAATGTAAACTGAAGAAATCTAATTATTCGTCAAGTTGAAGCGCATGCAAAAAAACATTACCCTCCTTCTGACGTAGTCGGGCAATGAATATTATTGATTTGAGGATCTTATAATTTTTATCTATGGAAGGTGCCATAGCTGTGAGAAGACAGGTGCCAATTTGTGAGCGCTTTTTAGAGTTTAACAAATGTTTGATATAAAAATAAAAATAAAAACATTTATTATCCAGAGTTTTAATATAAATGTGGCATAGAAAATAATAAAATCAATGTCAAAATGTATTTCGTACACTCAGATATACAATTAGGCAGAACTATAATAATACCGATACATATTTTTTACCGATATCAGTATAGTCACATCCCTAGACAACAAGCTCTGTGACTATACATTTGGTTTGGCGGGAATACAGTAAATCAATTTCGTGTAAAATATCATAATAATAATGTTTTAGTGTAACGGACGTATAAAGTGTTATATAAAACATTGTAATAAGTTCAAAATATTTGTTTAGTTTGTGAATAACGAAAGGTTTTTCTATTACCAGTGATTTTTCGATGACAAAACGAATGTTAGTGTGTTGAGGTTTTAGACCTATTGTGTTACTTGAACAATTTTTTTAAAAGAATTATCTGTAATTGCGGATGAATAAAATACAATGTTGTGTTTTTGTGTTGTCTTTTTTATTACAATATTCATATATTCATTAAATTGATAACCACTGACGAAGCACCGTAAAATATTTTTTCCTTATTATTTTTACGTTATTTCTTACTAAATAAAAAACAATAAATGCTAAAATTGCGTAGAATATTTTATTACACGTTAGGAAAATAAATAGTCCAATAAATTACTACAGTTTTACGGCATATTTTGTAGAAGGAGCGACTCCTCACTCCGTCACGGTATTATGTTAATTGCATCTATAAATATTATTATTCATCGTCATAACTTTATATGTAGAAGTAAAACGCCTAAGAAACGATTACTGTTCATTCTATGCAGAAATATCGATTTATTTTCAAAGATTCCTTCAATAAATGAAACAAAAAAATTGGTAGCCATTTTCTAAAAACTCGTCTTTTCGGGTGGCAGTCAACTGTAGGTAAGCTGTCATTGACGGAAGCGGAAGTGTTAAACCGGATGAACTAGTCAGTGTCGGGCAATCATGTTTAGTGTGAAAAACAATTAACTGTCAATTGCATCTCCTACAATTAACAATAATTGATCAATTGTAATTGTGATAAATTAAAATAAACAATTGATTAACTGAAAATTGTAGTTAAGGGAATTAACAATTAATCAATTGTTAATTGTTATTTGCTACGATTAAAAATTAATATTTTTTCCTATGAGGAAAACGTCAAATTATTTACTTTGACAGTGGGGAAAACAACCCATGCAGCTGACAATACTGCCCTGACATCAATATTTTAATCAGTAAATAATTTGTTGTTGGCTTGTTTTACGTTTTTGTGATTCATACACAAAATATTACCGTTAAGCGTTTTATAAAGGCGACATTATCCGTAATCAATGCCCTACATTCTGATTAGAGGTAATCTTGCATCGTACGGGCATAAAAACCCTTGGCGTGTACTTGTATCAGGATTAAAAGGTAAACATGACAGTAAACTAGATCGTCATAAACTTATAAAATAAAATGCACAATATGTATACAATAGCACTCAAAAACCGTTTATCTGGAAGCGGCTGATAAAATTGATAATAGTCATTCGAGAAATTCCACTCGCGTTCTATGCCCGCATCTTAATTTACTTTTATTAAGAATTTCCTGACATTTAGGTACTGAAAATATCATTAAAATTTGTGTTATTTATAGCTGGTGACATAGAACAACTAAAACGATTTGCCTGCGGTGGATACTGCGACGACTCTACCATTGTATATCTACAACATCCATGCGTCATTCTTAGTGCTCTTGAGGTAAATATTAGTTTTAATTAGCATAATATTTGTTACTTAACACTATCACTGCAGTCCAGTGTTTAAATTTCTCATAAACAAACACATTCTGCAGGTTCTAGGGTACAAAGTCGTTGCTTCTAGTTCAACAGCAGTGAAACAAGATTATAATGAGTACATGTGGACTATGAGAAAAGAATTCTCAGAGCCAGAGCCTTCAATAATTGTGGAGCAAGACAACATAACTAATTTTAGCAAAGAGGCTATGCACTATCAACATTCTAACAAGGACGACGAAGTGTAAACATATCAAAAACTCGTCTTTTGTAGAATTATGGATACAAAATCTAATCCAGCTCTCACCCCTTTGACTGAAGACAGTTTTGTGTATGTGGCTATCAAAGGGTCACTTTATGCCAATGATTGTTCTGTGTTTGGTTTGGGAAACGAAGAAGTAAAAGCATTGGTTAAAAAGTACCCCGGCTCAGGAACAAATGTAGTGAATGGAGTCACCGTTAAGACACATGTAATGCATGCCATTAATGCACTGGCTCTACTTGGGTATAAAGTCATATCAAGCACTGGAGAAACTGAAGTTACTTGGACCCTGCAACGTGAAGTTTAATTATATAAGTTTTTCTCTTTAGTTTTTATATTTCATAAATCAGAAATATGGAACACAAAAGTGGTTGTAGCCATACAAATTGTAACACTACAAGCACTAATCCATCATTATGCCAGACATTATCAGAAATGGATTGGGAAAGAAGTTTATGGAATGCAGGTAATATAAAATGTTATATAGAACATCATCTTGTTTGCAGTTTGGAAATATTATTTATCTTATTTTGCTGAAAAACACTTCAATCCAAAAGTATTGTAAATATTTGAAGGTCCAATATTGTTTTGAATTGTCTCTAAACATAGTTACAGATCACAGATGATATCTTTGACATTGTTTTTTTAACAAAGTTTATAACTGATAACAACTGGAAACAGATAATAGTAATGATTATACCTTTTGTTTAAGTACATTAATGATAAGAAGTGCTACTGCATTTTTATTGTAAATTTTCCTGTTTATAATAGTTTACTGACTGAAATTAACAAAATATTCTTCAACTAATTTAGTTGGAGCTATTTAAATGCAACTTTTATATATTGAATCCATCTTTCTAATATTAAGAATGAAAGTTTAAATACATGTTTTAAACTCTATTACACCAGAACAACTGTAAGGATCTGAATGAAATTTAGCACAGACATAATAGAAAATGGAATGTGTCAAATAAGAATATATTAGAATTGTTTCCTTCAAGAACTATGTATTTAAAGAGAACTTAAATTAAGTCTAACTTGACCCAATGACATGACAAAAAAAGACCTGTAAAGGTTAAAATAAAGCTGAAGTAGTAACACTGTTTGGAATAATTCTAACAGGTTTACGACAAATTTTATGTGATACAAAATACTTTAAAATTGACGCCTTTAATGATTATAATGTAATTAATAGATTATTACCAAAACAAGAAAACACTTGAAGTATTAAATGTAAATAACATTGTAAGCTACATTTATAATTTTTATTGGTTAAGTTAAGTTAAGGTTAGTAAGTCACCAAAGAATGACTTGAATAGAGCAATAAAAATTAAGAATATGTTAATTCATCCTATACATAGACTGAAACTGACCTTAATCACATTTTTTTAGCATTCTCAGGTGAAAAGGAAAGGGTTCAGAAGTTAATTGACAAGTCAAGAAATCCTAGAGATGTTGTAAACGCAGAAGATAAATCTGGCTACACTCCATTGCATTATGCAGCTAGGAATGGACATGTGGAAATCTGTAGGATTCTATTACAGCATGGAGCATTCATTAATGCACAAACAAGATGTGGCGGAGCTACACCACTACATAAGGCAGCTGCAGCAGGTGAGTATGTGATACACAGCCATCACTTGTGTATTTTATATTATCTGATTATGTTATTGCCTAATATGAATTTTACTGAGATGAAGCTTAAACACCTCTTTATCATTTTTTTTATTGTAGTATATATAATATATATAATACTATATAATTAAGTTTAGAATGATAGTAAATGTTCTTTTACAACAAAAAGCTATCAAAATCTGGTGAATTGTGTGCCGACTTACTACTCCTTACAAATAAAAATGCTGTAACATCAATTTAATAAATTCATTTGATTTTTTTCAATGTTATGATATCTTTAGATTCTTATCACTAATCAAATATTGATTTTCAGGGAAAGAACGGACAGTTAAATTTTTAATTGACTCTGGAGCCAATCTTCAAATACAAGATGTAGATGGAAAGACAGTCATTGACAAACTGGTAGAAAATGGACATTCTACGTTAGTTGAAGTATTGCTGGAGGCATGTCCTAATCTTAAAACATAAACAGACAACAGGCAATCACCTAAACTGTATTTATTAGAGATGCGCCGAATAGTGGTTTCACCGAATAACCAACTATCTAAAAATATTATAGAAACTAATATATAAAAAAAATTTCATATTTTAGTTTTATACCTTAATGTGTAGCCAAGAAAATAGAAATACTCGATCCGAATATATTCGGCACCTAATCCGAATAATTCGAATACAAGTACTGGAAAAGATGCCGAATAAAAAATAACAAACAAATGTTCGGGACATCTCTAGTGATAATAATCTAGTGTCTCCTATATAATTTTGTTGAATAAAATGAAGTTTTGGCATGTCATGACACTATTAAATTATGCACAAACAGTCACTTCTAAGTTAACACTGCCAGTGCTTTCGTGTTGCACCATTATTGGTAAAAAGACAAATGCTTAATGTATTATTTTTATTTATTTGAATTCTCGACCGAAGTAATATCTACACGAATATTTATGTTTCATAACATTTCATATAAATGTAGCTTGTAAAACAAATTATTTATATTTTCTATTGTTTAAGGAAATCTATATCTTGCTTACATTATACATGTCAGTTTAAAAAATAAAACAATTTGCTGATAATTCACTATTTTTATTATCTCACACATGTTAAGTTTTATATATGAAAATTACAATTGTACCCTGTTGAAAATAAGAGATATATGTAACGTACGACTTATTCAATCATTCTAAAAATGTAATTTTGCAATGGTTTTAGTTATTGTGCATAATTGTCTATTTTTTGTTATTGTTTTTATTTATTGCATCTATACAACTGCTAATGATAAAACTGGATAGTTTATAAGTATTTATTTTATTTTCACTTTTAAGTAAATATCAAGATGTTAGAAAGCCATATATTATGCGAGATTGATATATGTGATAGGAGTCATAGGAAGCATTATGTTTTTACATAGTAATATAAAGGTAATATGTTATTCTTATCCATAGGCATTATTGTTGTAAGAACATGTAGGAAAATCGGACTTTATTATTATATCACTAGTTAAATAAATATAAAGTAGTTTCTCTTTATCATAAATGTTATATATTTTTCACTAATGTACACCTTTGTACTACGACTTTGTGTATTTGATCTTTCAATAAAAATAAAATCGCATTTTGTTTTTATTTTACACTAGCTGCCCTACCTGCCACTAGCGATTGTATGTGTTTTAAAAATATATACAGGGCTTTTCTTGTGGAGCACCCAGTGCCATCACCGCAAATGTATACAAGACCGGATTTATAGGGGACAAGACATTTTGGGAAAAAAAACGCTAGTAAATATTAGTAAATTCCTTGAATATTTAGATTTGGCGGCCTTAGTTTTTTTGATAGTCAAATAGCAAAGAAAATGTTAAAAAGAATAAATATTTATTTTTTATTTTTGGCTGATTAACATTTCTACAAGGATCGGCTTAAAAAAAATCTACGTGCTTGGTTTTACATAGGGTTCCACATGAGCTTTATTGCCTCACGACTTCTAAATCCGGCCCCGAGTCGTTTTTATAAAATAAAAAATAACTTACTACTTATTTTTTCCTCACCACATTGGTGAGATGACAACTTTCAAGAATCACTTATTGTGTGCCCTCAAAATCAAAAACAAGCGACAAAAAAGGCGTGTATACGCCTATATATGTATGTGATTAGCTTTGTGTGTGTGTTATGTACAGCAGACACGGAACTGCATTGTTAGTTAGGCTAAGGACTCACGGAGCGTTTTTGTCCCGTGCCCGCCGCGGTGGCGGAATTGCGGTTTTATTTATAAACACACGAGACCAGTTATTTGCGCGGTTACGCTGCCGTCGCGGTTGCGATTATGGACCTCAAACGTGGCGGGCGAAAACCGCAAAACGGGCGGTTTACCATTAGTTGTGGACCTTACCCTGGTCCTGCACTCGCCCGCCAACTGATCGTGGAGCGCGCGGGCGCAAACCGCCGCGGCTGCTGCTGACCGCCGCCCGCGCGGTTCTACTGGGTGCCCGCCGGTGCAGCGGGAGCCGGAAACAACCGCGCGCATCGCGGGCGTAAAACGCGTCGTGAGATTTGCTTTATTTTTTTACATTTAAATCTGTATCCTACAGAGGCTGCGGGCCCGCAACCGCGGCGGCCGCGGCTGAAATGCGCTACGTAAGTTCTTTGCATCAATGTATGGATTCTGTTTCATGATCATTTATTACTTAACAGGGAATTTATTGAACGCAATAAAATCTAGTTAATCTGAATGTTATTGGGAATTCATATATGGATCAAGTCTAATTTTCGCTTAGTAAACGTAAATGAAAAAGTATCTAGGCCCCTACTCATGTGTCAATTAAAAATGTACTTATTTTTTTCCTATTGTTTCCTTAGGGTTAAAAACTATATTTTTATTACTGTTTAACATCTATATGTAGTAAATTTTAATATTTATTGCTAACAACCAAACATCCGATAAAATTTTGGGCCCAATTTAGTTTATGAATCATTAGGCCACAATTTACTATCATGATTGTAGACTACCCTTAATGTCATATCTGTTTATACCTAAACAAATACAAAGAGACAAATACAAGTTGGGATATTTCCTTTTCTACTTCTCATAGATACTTGGGATTATTTGTAGTTCTAATTATTAAGATGGAAATTAATGAATAAAATACATATGTGTCATACATATCACACTTTCTTCTAAGAGTTCTAAGCAGTACTCATCGATGATGAAATTTCAGTCAATTTCATTTTTACTAATTACAGTATTTCCTAATTGTAACCAGGCGCATTCAGAAGTCCCAACAGAGTCGTACGCAACAGCAACTATCAATCAGTGAGTGGCCCTTTGTATTATGACTAGTAATTTTAAAGTAATATACTTGTTCAAACGGTAGGAGATACAGGTACATTTTCGTCTTCTATCATTAGAAACTTCTTTAAACTACTTGGTAGTGGTAACGCATCTATATGAGCAAACATCGGCTTATTTCTACATAACAATCTTATTCGTATCCTACATAAGTCTGCTAATCTTAAAGGATTTCTACAAGCATTAAACACCCAAAGAGCTGTGCTTTCTGGTTTTAACATAATCGTAGCATCCGACATTAAAGGGCAGTGCCCAGCTTTCAGCAGCATGGAAGCAAGGTTTGGTGTACGCCTTTTGGACGCTATGCTCAAGTTATCGATCCCTCGTGAATGTAGATCACCAGCATTGACGTTAGCACCGTGTCGAATCAACATCATAGCAGCGTGATCCCTGCAACAAAATGAATAATTTTCAGCTCCTAAAATCTAAGTTATTAACCTTAGTTTGATCTTCTCCATCTGATAGCCATCAGGACGCAAAATCAAAATTAAACATTTAGCCATCTCTCGAAATGAATGCATGTCACATAATATACAAGCAATATAAGATATGTAGCTATGTTTAAAAAAAACAATAACTATTTTTTTCATTATTTATCACATATATTTTTCACAATTAAGCTTTAGTAAAAATCTAGAACAATACTAGAAAGCGTAAAAGAAATCATAAAAAATCCTTTTGTATAAAAATACCTTTGTAACAGAAGAGCTCTGTTCAAAGCAGTGTCCCCAGTAAGAGAAGTTGCATTCATGTCAATTTTATGTTTTAATAGGAAAACAAGGACTTCTTCAAATTCTTTGGGACAATCTATACTTTCAACAAGAACATGCAAAGCATTTATTCCAGTGAAACTGTTGCAGGTGTTTATGCTGGCTCCTGAAGAAAAAATAAATACATGGGTACATTTTTGTTTTAATTTTCCAATCACTTAATACGTACATAGTTTTTGCGATATTTAAGTAAATATTATACTACTTCATAGGTGGAATTTACAGAACATTCCACCTATGAAGTACGAAAGTTTATTACTGTTGGTTACAGAAAACTGATGTGGAGTCTTAATGTTTCTTTTTTGTCTTAATAGGTACTCTACACTGCACATTATACTATCCTTGTTGGTTTGTCAGTTGGTCCAACCTCTGAGCCCAGCAATTACCTGCAGTGTTCTTCAGGTCGTCAGTATATCTATTCCATAAACATACTGTACTTGTTTTGCCCAGATGCAGCCTACATTCATGGACTTTTCTATCGATTTTTGACCCTTCGTAGGTCAATGCGTGGCATTTTTAGTTTCGTATTTCATTAATATCCATTAAATCCTTACCTCGCTGCAATAAAGTATAGATGATATTGGGCTGTGACAACCGCGCTGCTAATAACAATGGAGTGTCGCCATTATCGTTTGTTAGGTTTATGCCTCCAGCTAAATCAGCAAACAGCTTTACAATTTGTTCCTGGAACAATAATTACTTAATATTTTAATTAATCGAATCTCAAAATACCAGGTCTAAAAGAAAATCTGCTTGTTTAACATTTTTGTATGTATTGATACTGAGAGCATAATTTTTAAATTTAAGTTTAAGTGTACATCCAGTTTTGTAACAATGTTTCTTACCTGTCTCTGTATTATTGCATTGTGTAACAGTTTATGAGAATGCGTAATTCTCGCACCAGCACGAAGCAATACCTCAACAATATCTGCACATCTTTGCCAAACTGCTTCACATAGAGGAGTGTAACCTTAAATTTGTTTATAAATACATTTAAAAATCGATTAATACAAATCAGAAATAGTAAAACCAATGATAAATAAAAATCAGATATAGAATCAAAACAATTAAGAGTTCATTATTCCATCGATTCTTTTGTTTCCATCCATCGAGAATTTTGTTTCTTAGTCGACTTCTACAACATGAACAGATAGAGGAAACGGAGTTTTTAAAGACCGACGTCATGTGGCACGTACGGTGAAGATGCAATTAAAATTGTATTGCTATACACAAATTTTACAATAAAATTTTAAACAACCACTTATAAAAATTGCATGACTGCATAATAAATTACCATATTTTATTACCATGTATTTCCTCGCCATTTACATTTGCGCCCACAGAAATAAGGTACTTGACAACATCTACATGACCTCTTCCTGCAGCTAAATATAATGCCGTTCTTTCATTTGTATCTCTAGCTTCTATGTACGCTCCATTTTTAATCAAAATTTTTACCTGTAAGATAAGGTTTATTTATTAATATGCAGAGTATGTTATATCTTTGTTTTGGAATTTCAACACAGATATATTGAATGTATGTTACAGCGCGATACACGCAGTGAAACATAAGTGGGAGTTGTTACAGTGATTAGCGGGTAGAACAAACACCCTTGACAAACATTTAAGACCATTATAAAGAAAGGTTGGGTTAGAAAAAGCATAGGTTTTGTCCCCATACTCATACAGCAAGTAATAATTTGTGAAAAGCTATTTCTCTCACTCTGGAAGCCTAGTTTTAATCCCAGGTTATTTCATGGTGGAAAATGCTTTACTAAAAGTCCACATATTAACCTATTTGGAATTGAATAGTCTAGTTACTTATGTATAGAATCTAAATTTACCAGCTCTAAGAACCCCCTTGATGCAGCAAAATGTAGGGGTGTCATTTTTTCATGTGTCTTGTAGTTAACATGACTTCCAGATGCTAAGAGGTGCTTGACAATTTCAGTGTGATTCTTAGTTACAGCTACATGTAAAGATGTTAATCCATCGCCAGCTGTTATATCCACTTTACACCCTGTAATTTTGTAAATTTATAAAATGAAATCATTTATAAAAGTTACCGGGATCTAAGAACTATAATATGGTTGGAAAATAGTCATACTATTGGACCAGATAAATTGTTAAGGCAAGTCTTCAATTTAACTTATTCATTGACAAAAATGAAACAAAATTAAGTAACATAATAACACAACAAAAAATAACCTAAAATAATGTCTTTTAATTTTAAGTAATTCAGTTGAATGTGTCAAATAATGGTTTATGTTAGGGATAATAAATAACAACTAAAAAGAACTTAAAAAAACTAAAGATATACCTTTGTAATATTTGTAAATCTGCTACACAATAAGTACAACTTTTCTATAACTACGCTAATTACCAGCATCTATCAATTGTTTTACAACTTCAATATGCCCATGTTCAGAGGCATAGTGCAAGGCGGTTCTCATAAATGCATCTTGTTGGTCAACTCCGCTTGTCACAACTGAAGCGGCTGCAATAGCTGCCCCAGTATTTTCTAAAATAGCAGCATACCACCTGAAGAGATGTATATTAAAAGTAGTTATTTAAAAATCAAAACTACGAAGCTACTAATCACAGGATAAGTGAAATCAAACAAAAATAATAATTTTATTAAGTGTATGTTCTCCAGATAGGTAATATATAGGAATAAAGTGTATAACCTTTAATACCAATTGTATGACCACCAGTACAAATCTGCATCAATAATAAAATTATTAAAAAAAAAAATTATAACTGATCCCTGGAATTACTCAGCGGCATAAATGTGCTTTCTACACTCATAGGCCTACACAGAGAATTTTTCATTTATGGATGTCCAGGAAACATAAACACCCAGGCCAAGACCACATCTAATTGCTTTCATATTCATATATGTCTGGGTGGGTATTTAACCCAGAATCCAATGTATGTTAGGTTTGTATGATCACTGCTCTGACTTATGGCTTATTAATGTAATCAATACAATACATTATTCCATAGATATGATATTAAAAAAAAACTTAGAATGGCCTTTAACTTGACTTTCTTTTTTTATACTCTACCTGTACATTGAAGACCAAGTTTCATCTTCACTAGTTGTAGGTGCAACATTTCCAATGTCTTCATCCCATTCTAGATCAGCTTGTGGGGATGTTACTAGAGACGGGGGGCTAATGGGGGCTCTCATATTATTAATTTTACTTTCATCACTACTTGACCCATCACTATGAATAATTACAAAATATCCTTGATTCCTGTCAACCTTTTGACTATCAGTTGCAGACTCCACACTCTCCACTGGTGTTTTTGAATTTTTCATCATTCTATCATTCAGATTTTTACACTTAACAACTGTTTCATCATTTTGAGTACAACTCTTTAGTTTTCTTTTTTGTGATTTAATTTGTCTCTTTTTAGGCATGTTTTGTGTGCTTACCATTTTATAAGAATATTTGTCAGTTTTGCTTGCATCTATTAATAATCTCACAATATCAGTATTCCCCAACTTGGCAGCTTCTCCTAAACTTGTTTTTCCTAAGCGAGTTATCTTATTAGGATTAGCACCTGTAAATAAAAATATTTAACATCAGAAATGTTAACGTAATAAATAAAATGAAAGAGAATTACCCTTCTTTTAAAGTGTAAGCTAAGAGACGCTTCAATTTGTGGCCACCCTGAGGTTGTTCTCTTATCTAGAGTCAATCAAATATTGTCATAATCTGCAGTAGCTACTTATTATCATTTGGACAGCTGGATTCTATTATTATTACTCCTATAATTATAGCAACATTTATACAGGAAGATCAAACACAACTTTAACTTCTAGTCTTTCTATTTATTCGGTCAGAAATATAAATACAACTCTCAAATTACAATACTATCCTTCAGCACATTATTTATTCTCAGGTGATGCTGTATTTTGCTTACCTTTCAACAGTAACTGTGAAACACCTTCCTGATCTTCTGCGACTATTTTCTGGAAGAGATTGTCCTCTAACAATGTTTCCATGTTTCGAAGCTTCACTCCAATTTGATGAATTTGAACATGTATAATTAGTGGCCGCTAGTACTTGATATTTTATAAAATAAATACAGGTATATCGATTACGTACATGAGAAACGTAATTCTACTATTATAAATGGATGTATACAATATTATTCAAATAATACTTATTTTAATATTAGTAGTACATCTCAATTTAAAGCATAGTAGATAGGAAGTAAAATGCAAAATAATAAAAACATTACGAAACTAAAATCGTCTCATTGTTTCATGTCAATTGACATTGACAATATAACAGATGTCAACACAGATTTATAGGTAGGTACGTCAAAAAAATATCAATGCCAAGTTGACAAACATCTATAACAGGTTCAGGATTTTCAATCTATTTAGAAAAAAGTTATAGCTACAGCCAAATGTATATTATTTTTTATTGAAAATAACATTGATATTTTCAATTTGGGTGAGTGGGTATTTCATTGATGGAAATAATTCTACTATTTATTTGCTCAATAACATACAATATAATGTGACCTCTTTAGGAATAAGTGCTATACAGACAGGGTTACAGCACCATTAATAATTTTCATAAATTTTACCGAATATTGTGTAGCTCAAAATGGTGTCCCTACACTTGCTGACTATCTCGAAATGTAGAAGTAGTGTCAGTCTCAAGTCAAACGAGAACGATTTTTGTTACGATAGTTATGTCAAGTGACAAGTGTCAAATAGGTATTTCCTATTTGACTGCTTCTATTTTTTATCTGTTGTATTTATTTTTGGAAGACCGTGAGTGAAGCGGATATAATTATAATAGTTTTTGTACGCAGAAAAGCCACTATAATTCGTATTATTTTTCTAATATTTGTATAATTTTATCCATTGTGTATGTGCAATATGATTCCATAAAGTTTGTTTTATCAAAAAATACTAATTTCTGTGCGAACACTCCCACTTACTAAATCGACTATAACTGGCCTCATATCTTGAAATTCCTTTGGTTTCCTTGTCGATTATAACATTTAATATAATCGCATAAGTGTGTCTTGGCGATATTATCAGAAATATGACTCAATAGTATCTTAATTGTTTAAAAAAAATGTTTTAGGAAGTGGGCATATTTGCACTTATACTGCACTAATATGTTTTCTCATTTTCATAAAATACTGCCTCCAAGTTTGTTGTGACGGTCAAAGGTAACGTTCCACTAACTATTTTTCAATTTTAGGAAACATGATATTGCATTGCAAATAAAATGTCAACTGACAATTGCTTGGTTAAGGCAATATATTCATTCAAAGGCAAAAACAATGATGAGTTATGTTTCAAGAAAGGTGACATTATCACGGTCACCCAGAGAGAGGAAGGTGGCTGGTGGGAGGGGACCTTGGGGGAAACTACAGGGTGGTTCCCAAGCAATTATGTGACTGAATATAAAGGTAATCTACAAAATATAGCTTCTAATATTAAAAGTAATCATAACTCATTTTAACTCTACTGAAATTAAAAGTGAAAGAATATTAGTGGATGACCTGTCTGGTGACTCATGCATTCCTCAAATATTATACATAGCTTGTTTTGAAGAATATTCATAAAAGTGGAATGTGAATGCCTATATTGGTCTTAAAACATTTCTGCTAACTTTGTGTCATATGCAAGAATCAAGTTCTATATTCATAGCTCAGTCCTACACATTCACTTAAAATGCATTTGTGTGGGCTTTGTTTAAGATATCTCAATGCAAAATGATATGATGAAATTTGAACATAACATGCATTCAAATATCTAATTTCAAAAACGTTCTAATAAATATATTGTACTTTATACTAATGAAATTACAATGATTATAAACTATTTTGCCACATGCCTTATCAATAAATATCAGTATGAGAAATTTTTAACATAAAATCATAATTGATATATGTATGTACAATATATTTCCTAGAATCCTAAAATTATATAATGCTACCATTATAGTATAGTAATAAAAAAGTAGACTATTTTTAATTTATAAGTATGAAATACAAATTGTGTAGCTTTCATAAAGACAAAGAAACACATTGTTATTAGAGACTTGTTTACAGATACATCAGGATCTTTGACAACATCACCTATTAGAGCAGCGTCAGAGATCCAAGCTTTTCGTAATGTTGTCCTCAAAGATATTATTGACTCTGAGAAAGCTCATGTTGCTGAAATGCAAGGCCTGGTCAGCAATTTTCTGCAACCACTAGAGAAGAGTGACATGTAAGTTGCATACTTAATAGAAGATATAAGTAACAAAGAAGCATGTCATCAATCAACCCATGGGCATATATGCATAACCAACTCCACGTAAAACAGGGATCCTACATGATCATTACAATAGCATTGTTGCTCAGAAGTGGCATTGCTTCACTGCAATTTTTTCTTCACACATAAGTTAGCCAATATATCGTCAGTGGAAAGGAAATAATGCTAAAGCACCAAAATAGCATTACCAATATGTTACGTTTATTGGTGGGATCATGTTGAGTAGTATGAACTCCCAACAAGACCCCACCAAAAATACGGGTGACATGATTTTTTTTCTGTAAAAAAAACTTCAAATCTCATTTCCCACAATTGCTATTTTGGCACTTCAGCGTTATTTCCTTTCCACTGAAAATATATATTTTTTTCACTGGTAATAAATTTTACATTCTTTGTATATATATAGTATTCCAAAATAGTAATCAGAGGTTCAACACATTTCAAGTCAGTGTTTAACTTCATCTGAGTATATTATATTCAACACTAAGCAGTGGTCACTAAAATCAAAAATATACCTATTATTTATAAATTATATGCATAAATAACATCTTATATTACCTTTGATATAGTTGTTGTTAGAAGTTAATTATGACTATTAACAGCTTGTATACTATTAATTCTAAATCTTTTTTTTAACCTTTCAGGCTTACAAAAGACGAGTTCAAACAGTTGACAGGCAATATAAATGAGGTGCTACAAACTCATGAACAATTTCTCAGTTTACTTGAAGAATGTGCAACAAAGACAGGACCAGATCAACGGGTGGGAGGTCTCTTTCTACAATGGGCCCCAACTATAAAGGCTGTGCACCAAACATACTGCTCTGGTCATCCCAAAGCTGTTTGTGTTTTAGACAAATATAAGTGAGTGTGACATTGTTATAATATATTCTTATTTAAGGTTAGGGTAAAATTGGCTCTTAGATAATATACACTCAATCAATATTATTAATGAAGTTGCAGGTTATTAACCTACTTCCCAAAGGAAAGAGGTTATCTATTCGTGACATATATTTTTTTTAAATTATATTTTTAAAATTGGAAACATCATACACATACATCTTTTGCACGGTGTGGTGTATGATGAAATCAATTTAAGAGAAAATATGATAATGTGATTTCAATTATCTCAATGCTGATATTATCATGTTATGCTTACTTATAAATGTAACTTTTAACTCGGTAACTAATACAATAATGTAAAATATATATTTTGCAAGTCATAAAAATATATACCAAGTTCAAGAAGACATGTTCATTATTTTTGATATGATTTGATATTATGTATTTAATACTATAATGTTACCTTAATAAAAGCTATACAGACCTGTAAAATAATTAAAGGATTTCTATTAAAATGTGTAGTGAATACTTAATTTGCTATTACAGAGAGGAGCTGAACACATGGATGGAGAATGCTGGTGCTGTGTGCCCTGGGGTGCTAGTTTTGACTGCAGGGTTATCTAAGCCATTCCGCCGACTCGGCAAGTATCCTGCCATGCTGCAGGAACTAGCTCGGCACGTCCATGAAGCTCATCCAGACAGAGGGGATACACATAGAGCTTCTGTTGTCTATAAGGATATAGCTGTAAGTAATTATTATTATTATGTTCAAAATTCATGTTGTATTTGAATTTATAGAGAAAGTTAGCAGTCAATCAAAAGTTACCAAAAAGTATACTTATACATTGTAGGATCTTATCTTACAAAACAAAAGACATTCAATTTAGCGTCCAATATTTTACCTAACATTACAAACTGATTATAATTATGCTGTTATTACAGAAATGTTGATATCTTGTAAAAATAAAAGGATGTAAATTTAATTTGACTGTTAAATCTCTTACTGTAATGTATGTACACATGGATATAACATTATCATTGTTTGCAGAGTGGTTGTGCAGCTTTAAGACGCCAAAAAGAACTAGAACTACAAGTAGTGACTGGCGAGGTCCGTGGATGGCCGGGTGGAGAGTTGACCTCCCTGGGTGATGTGTTACATATGGGAAGTGTTGCTGTGGGGCCATCTCATCAAGATCGTTATCTAGTATTATTCCCTTCAGCACTCCTCTTGTTATCTGTGAGCAAAAGGGTTTCAGCTTTTGTATATGAGGTATGTACTCAGTTGTAAATGTACAAGATAACCTAATTTTAATAATTTAACCGAAAATTTATCTAAAGGAAAATGTCAACTTATATGCAAGTCTAAGTTTATTATTTTTGTTAATACTTGATGTAAAACTATTTCATTTTTTATTACAGGGTTGTCTACCACTGACCGGAATCACTGTTTGCAAGTTAGACGATACAGATACTCGAAAAAATGCATTTGAAATTAGTGGACCTATGATCGACACGATTGTGGCCGTGTGTCAGACAAAAGCCGAAGCAGACAACTGGGTCAGCCTCTTACAAAAACATTCAAACACAAATAGTCCCGCGCATGAACCCGGCCAACCCCACTCTTTGCCACACGTAAGTATTCGCCGTAGGTCGCTAAATATTATTATACAATATTTAAAATGTACATTAGTTCATTTATTTCAAGTCGTACAATTATATGTTTTAATTTCTCACATAGCTGACCCGTTCTCCTTCCGAGGGAGCGTTGTCTAGCATCAACACTAGTCGACGCAGCCTCTATCATGTGACGTTGCCGCCGCCTAGTTACCCTTCTGCGTCTCCCTATTATTCTTTAACGAAATACTTTGCGAGACTTGTAAAGAAAAAAGTCATAACAAGGCAAATGTTACGAAAGCTTTTACATGAAAGAACGTGGGCGAAAGCGTTTGAACTGACAGGTATACCTGTTATGCGTAGGCACAAGAATCATATAAGGCTTAGAATAGAGAATGATGGCACTATTGGCACAGAAACTGAATATTCGGACAGCGACAGAAATTCAGAAGATAGTGATAGAGAAACTGATACTACTGAATCGTATTCAAATTCGAATTTTTCTGATGCTGAAATAAATAGTTCTAAAATGTTACGTCAGAATGCTGTAGATGGTAGTCGCTCTCGAACTATTTCGTCCTCTTGTAGTAGTAGTTGGGGCAGTAACTTCGGTTACGTAAGATATTTTGATACCTCTGTAGAGATGCAACAGGACTTGCCGCAAGTAATTAAGGGTGACTGTACAAAAAATTTGTTTATTCAGACATCTAGTGATGCTTCTGATGAAAATTTTGAACTCGATGACGATTTGAAACAGGTATCTCGTCTTACTAAACCTCTCATTCAACATTCCGGTAGCACTGAAAATTCTAGTTTTGAGGTCAAACCTTACATGGCTTGTGAAGATTTAAGCAATATGGATCAAAATATGCAAATTGATACACTCGGTAGTGATTTGACAGATTTTATTCCAACAAGACGCAGTTTTCCAAATATCAGCGGCAAAAACGATGGAATTCCAAAGTTATGGAAATCTACAGAAGAGCAATATAACCATCAAGGCGCAGGTGATAATAACGAGATTGATTCAGGAGTACTCGAAACTTTGGACCCACCTTCACCAAAACAATCAAGGGACTATATGGTTGATTCAATTATACTCGATCCCCCGCCCATGTTTCGAAACAAGGACGACGATTTAAAAATAATAAATGTTAATCTCAACGCAAACATACCTTTCCGAAAACACTCATTAAACTCAGATAAAAAAATTCGTCGATCTGTGTCTAAATCAATGGTAGAAACAGAGAGTGTGAAGAGAAGCAATGATTTACACCTACAGAGAATGAGTTCACAATCCGAAACACAAAAAGTACGGAGGAAGTGTGAATGTTGCAACCGATCTTTATGCCCGAGTCCCAGATCCTCTGATTCGGGAGTCGCAGGAAGTTGTAATTTAGCTTCACCAGAATTAAATATGCATGAGTATACCGGCACTGGTAATACTGGTCATGATTCTGATAGCCACGATAAAGGATCTGATCATTCGAAGAACTCTCTGAACAATTTGTCACAAGACACATACGACACAGATCACAGGAAGTTGACACTTTCTGATATTGAAGCTGCTACTTACGAAGACCAATGTAGATGCACCTCCCCATTTGGTTCTACAGCTAGAACGTCCTGTGTGACAAGTGTGACGTCGGAAACGAGCCTCGATGTTCTTGATTCGTCGAATGCTTTGGTGAAATCAACATTTGCCGCGAATCCGCCATTATCTGCTTCACAAATAAAGCGTACCTCTATCAGACGCAACATAGACAGATACGTGCCGGAGATTAAAATTAAACCAGACGTGCCCCCTCGTATTTACCGAAAGCCGAGCACTCATTTAGAGATTCCGAAGAACGTACGCCACCCCATGCCTTGTCAATGGAGTACATTGAACATTACTGAACGAACTAAGCCTAGCTTGCACTACCATATGAGAATTTATCGGGAGAAGCCTGAAACCACCACGAACAGACCGTCTCGGCGAGACGCGTCTCGCAACTGTGATGTTTTTGAAAAAGATAAACAAAGAGATAGTATTTACAGTCAAACGCAAAAGTCCAGGTCGCGAAGCGAGGATCTATCGAAAATGCAGAAGGGTTTGACGGAGGCCCAGACGGGCTTCGTGGTGTATCGTTCAGATTTATATGCCCACTGGTGGATGAAAGCCAAATTGCCAATAACCGTGGTCACCGACTCAGGCAAGGATTATTTTTTTGTAAAGAGATACTGTTTGTGTATCACTGGTTTGATGATAATATTGCCTTGAAGTTTTGTAACCACTAGATTAATACTGTCACTAGATTTGCCCCAGTATTCCAGTGCTTTACTTGATCATCCTTGCCTGTGTTTATTCATCTACTAACTAAGAAAAACAATCATCGCAAATAGATCACTTACTAACATATTAAGAAACATTGTACCGATTGCATGGAAAAGCTTCAAGCCACAACCTATGTTTTCCGTGACTAGATATAATATGTTTTTAATTTAAAGCCCATTTAAAAAAGGGTCAGTTAAAACCAAGAAGCTTCATCATTTGTGGTTGTAAAAGGGTGTTATTTTTAGTCATACTGAATAAACTGTAATATAAATAGTTTTTAATAAAATAACTTTAGGTGTGTTTTATTTAAAGAACAAAATACTACGTTCTTATTTGATCTGAAACTATATAAAAATTAAGTCTCATATGCATATGTGTTGGACGAGTGTGATGATGAAATATGTAAATCATTATATTTCTCCTATAATTTACTTATGATGATTTTATATTTTTTGCAGATGGCCACGAGCGACACTAACAACGACATTTCATCAGGTCTAACCAGCCACAAGCGATCACATTCATTCAACAATCATCAAAGCTACACACAACATACGCAGCAAACTCAAAAGAACAAACAAAAGAATCAATCGGCACGCTGGCTTCTTAACTCCTGCGATTCTCTCGACCAGTCGCCCTCGAAATCAACCAAAAGTCCAATTGGAAAGAAATTCTCTTCTGTAGATTTCATAGATACGGCTGGATCTAATTATAGCAACAAAGGTAATTATAATCTTTTTCATTGTGACTTTTCATTGTAGGTTATTAGAGGTTAAATTAATGAGCATTACTTTTAATCGATAATGGTTTTGCTTGCGTCCTATTTTTTTATTTATATTGACTGTCTTTTCATTAGTGCGTTTTATAACTAAATGATTTGAGAATGCCTGAAAAAGTAAAATAAGGCTTACGTTTTATGTAAATATGCATAGAATGCACCAATGACCACTTCTGTTATGAGATATGCAGAGTAGTTTTAGTGCTAGTAAATTTGATGCTTACCTATTTGATTAGGGTTATAGTATAAATTAAGTGTGTTATAGCATCATAATTTTTTAAGCAGTGTCAAACGTTGAAGGTTGGAGCGTGACATGCTTGCGGCCAGCTCCGCCCCTTCGGCCGCAGTCGTTCACGGTCGGCTCGGACGAGAACATCGGCCCCACGCACCCGTACGCACCGCACCAACGCAAGTCTAACTCGTACGAAGAGGACGCACTCATACTGAAGGTCATCGAGGCCTACTGCACTTCGGCGCGCTGCAGGAACGCCGTGAGCTCTGGTGAGTATGGAAGATACATAGATACGTAGTGTTACGGTTTATTCTATTTACACACATGTTTTACGTCTACTAATAAATATGCAACGATCAATATGTTAGTAATAACAAGAATATTCGTACCTACTACTCAGAAATACATACATAGATAATGTTTCAAATATATACAAAGTGTTAGGAAAGTTACAGAAGATGCGTCCTAAACTTTATCAAGATAATAAGTATGGGAAGATTTTTTTCTTATTAAAGAGTTAAATTAAATAAATTATTAACGAGTTACATAAAAAATATAAAACTTAATACATCATAATTTATAAAGATTGCAGGTATTCTTGTAAAACATTATGCGGTAGTTACGTTTAAACATAGGGACCAAATACGTATAAAATATTTAAAAAACCACCAATTTTGGTGCAATAAAAAGGACGATTATTTCTTCCTTCTATTATATGAATGTTCTCTTTTCCTGATTTTTTAAAGTAATATTTAGGATTGTTAATGAATTTCTTCTATACTGTAAATTATTTCCTCGCCTTGTTGATTTACAAAACGTTTGATGTGTCAGTCCAAGCTTTGAAGCTCCACTCCCCCCTTATTCTTTCCCCATCCTTCCTAATACTTTTATAGGTATACAAAACGCGATATGAACCTGTGTGTGTGCAGATGTGTTAGCATGTCTATGTGACGCGACTGCGAGAAAAGATTAGTTTTTTTCCACTCTCGGATTCAAATTCACATGTTGGGCCTTGCAAAATTAGATCAGGTCAATAGAACATTCCTCTTTATTATTAAAACTGCCGTCCACTTTCATACTATTATTCTTTGCTAAAAATAAAACATGATATTTTATCTGATGCTTGTCGCTGTTTCGAGGTGAACGACTACGTGATTGATATTTTATCATTAAATACTTAATTCTTATATAAATCTTGATGGAAGCTTATTTATTTTCCGCTCCAGCTATTTTAGAGTTTTATGACAAACCAGACTTCGGTAGTAAAACAGTAAATCTTCATTCGAATTTATTTTTACCACTGTAGACATCATTAGGTTAGAAACGACGTATCTTCGTAACAGAAAAATATATGAACTATGTACATTGAATATACAAAACTATAATTTATCAATATCACATTTCCTCAACAACATTATCTGTGTATTTAATGTTATGTGTATGTATTTGCTCCTTTATATGGTTCGATGAATTCAAGTAACTGATAACATGCTACATTACACTTATTATCGAGTTGACGTGAGGCGTCGATACGAATATAATGCTAGGTAGAACATAATGCTCGTGACAATAAATATCTTTGAACTGGCATAACCTATAGTAGTGATATTGGACGATAAGGTTAATACTAACATATTTTATTTATTTATCAACCAGTGGAATTAATAAAATATTATATTGTTTACATCGCGTATATAGCTTATGAGCTGGTATAATGTAATGCTATAATATAAATGTTGACCTTATAAATTAGATAAAGGTAACAACTAACATAGCTTTAATTATTATACAGTACCCAATATCCCCCTGGAGATATTCGAGTCGACAAGGAGGAGACACGCGAAGTCGAGGAACCGTATTATCAGTTGGTTATTAGAATGAGAGATCTGTATTTTTAATATATTAAAACCAAATATAACTAATCATGTTAAGTGTAGTGCTTGGTAATTAAACAATCGTTGTTAAACATTGTCGTTGGTGTCACGAATGTCATGATAACTCTTGTATCGATGTTATTTACATAATAATACTCAATTATATATTCTTGCATTAATATATTGGCATATTTATAGGCACACAATGCATGATGATAATGGCATGCTTAATTATTATATCCTATAGTACGCCGTATACCCATTTACTCGTAGATCTGAAGGTAGCTAAGTAGTACAAGTAATCATGACAATTTTTAAAAATATTTTTAATAATTTATCTTATTGATTAAGTACAAAGTAGCTAGTCATTGTAACAATATGAAGCCATACATTTCTCAGTATTAATGTTCAGATCTTTATTATTTAAATTATTTATGCAATAGCCCCGCTACAATAATGTTAAAAAATATTTACAATTGCTTTTTAGAAATATGGTTCTATATAGACAAACTTACGCTATTCAAACTCTTTCTTTTTACGCATACATATCGTAACAAGGCAAGCAAAGTTTATACGCCGCTACTAACAGTTTATAATCCATGCCAAGTCGACATATTCATAAAATGAATGTGACTAAATATTTTAATCGAATAAATAAATACACAGCTATCGAACAAGCACTCTTCTGCTCGAATCTACTCGGTCGTCTGAAACTTTCTATTTTGTTACATGCGGCTGCCTTTATATCGCACCTGCAGTGGACTGCGGCCACTTTTCTCTCGGTAAAGTACAAAATCACGCACTCGCTACTAACATCTCTCACCATAACTATACCAAGCTGCCGGTCGTCCGAAGGGGCGACTCGCCGGAATACGCCGGCTGCGGTAGGTCGTCGAAGGTGAAGCGAAACAAAAGCTCGTCGGCGGCGGACGCGTACTTGTACCGGGCGCCGGAGACGCGGCGGTTGCTCTCCGAGCGCAAGTTTCAGCTGAACAGGTCGAACCCCAACCTGTGGGAGGGTTCGGAGGAGCGGCGGCAGCGGTTGTCGAGCGGGCGCGAGCGGCGCAGCGGGTCGCAGCCGAGCCTGGCGGCGCCGCGCCGCGCCGCGCCCGCCGCCGCGCTCGGCCCGCTCGCCGCGCCCGCGCCCGCCGCGCGCTCCTCCACCTGGTGTTGCGGCACCTTCATCAAGCACCTCACCAAGTCCCACCATTTCGATTGAGCCCGAACGTTCCCCGGACACCGCTCGCTCGCTTCTCCGATCGTCCCGCGTTTTGCCGTTGCCGTGTCTTCCTATCGGGTGTGCGTGATTGATCATTAGCGTTCTCGTTTATATTCCGAGCGTGTTCCCTCCACTAACAATCTTAAAATTCCTCGTGCAAAGTTTTAACCCGCTTAAGTAACGAATATACGTTCATTAAGATGCATGTAGTGTATCACATTTTTAAAAGCTATTATATTTCCGAATTTCATTAACGCCTGATCAACGTTGTTATCTATGTGAACATAGATTTGTTTATGTGTAGTGTATGTGTGCAGTATTATTTAGATTGTATATTTTAATTTAATAATTGCTTAAATTTTATGAATGGTGCATAAAAATAACGATATTGCATAAAATTGCATGTTTTTTTCCTATTTTATTACATTATTGAATATTTACTATTTACCTTGTTTTGTATTTGTATACCATCTGCTATTAACATTTTTTATGTACATGAACTTATATTATTACATATTTTTGGCAGTTACATAGTACTCTGATTGTACACAATTTAGGCATTAAGCAAATTCGATTTAAAATGATTGGCTGTATGAAAATATTAAAACGTGTAAAAGTGCTAGCATTGAACGCTAATATTTAACTTTTTAAAAATATATGATACTATGTCAAACAGTAATAACTGTTTTTAATTTTTACAATGATACATTTTAATGTCATTAGCTCAAGAAAATAGACGATAACACAGGCTTTTCGTGGTACGCATAAACGAGTTAAATAAAATATAAATAAAATGGAATTAATAGAAGTGAAGATTTGGATTATTTTTAATTGACTGTCCGTTTAATAGTATACGATTACGCATACTTGTATAAATACACGTATAGATAAAATATTTACTATAAGATAGATATATTCAAAAAGTTTCGTCAGAATTTCGGAAAGTAACGTGGCGCTCGATTTATTATTGTTAGTAACTAAATTTCAGTTTTATGAAAAGAATAACCAGCTTACAAGATAGCTTAGTTACAAAATGTGACAGAACAATTATTATTGTATCTTGTAAAAGATAGACAATTCTGTACGTCTGCTATCTTTTCAAAGAGAAAAAGATAAAATTGTTATACAGAATATAGTAATATAATGTTGTGCACTACGTCCAAAGTTAATTCATTCGAATACGTACGCCGTTGGTATCACATGAAATATAGGCGCGCCTCATGCAAAATGCAATATTATGCATAATGCTTCAGTTTAAATAGTAATCTGAAATGAAAATGCAGATCATATTTTTTATTCCAATTTAAACAAAAAAGGAAAATGACGTTGACCAAGAACTTCGCCTATGTGTGATCTGTTTCATTGAACAATATTAAGTTTCAATTGGTATGTTCCCCTAGGTCAATCATTTGTTATTTGCGCAATAAATTGAGAAAAACTAGCCAATCTTGTTGAACCGAGCATTATGTAGGAATCGGCTACATCTAATGCTGCGTAGTTTTCCCTGCGTATATGTACATTTTATATATAAAATCCGTTGTTTTATATGCGATTCCCATAATTTCCGTTCCAATGATACATACGTCCGTATTTAAAAAATCAGTAAATTTTTGTAAATGGCTACATTAGTCTTCTCGTCTTCTTACAAACAATATTATGATTTAAAGGAAAATGTACATTTAGCTCATAAAGTTATAAACTGTGTTAAACTAGAACGGACAGGGTTCGACTAACTAAAAATGTAAAAGGTATGTCTATACATTTTAAAACTTTTCCTTGATCCCTAATCTGATATGCGATACTTCTAAGAAGACGACGTCTAAATTACTTTATTTAATACTTTCATGTTGTACATGTTACGATAATCGTGTTCATTGAATTTTATTTATTACTGGTTTATTTGAGAAAGAACAGTTAGGAAAGGTAGTGAAAAATTAATGTTATATTAAATTAAAAAATATTGTGATAAGTTAATATCTTTAAATAAAGAGTAAAAAATATCAATTTGAGAAGTAACCTTGGACAAAATGAACGTGGAATAACTATTTAACTAAAAGGATCTTCACTAAAGATTTTAGGGAGATTGAAAGTGGAATCAGAACAAAGATCTTATCAAAATACCGCGAATTCCAATTAAAACACTGGCTACAAATATTAATTTTGTACGTTATTTGATCGTGATAGCTATTGTAGGTCCTGGAGACCTATTTTTTCTCAAGGGAACTACTTCGGTCGAATCACGTTTGGTAGATTTAATTAAAAATACTTACTGTCCATTCATGTTCTCCTTTCATCCGAAATCACTTTTAATCTTATGATTTTCCGATATTTGCTAACAAAATACATAGTGATACAAGTTTAAGTATTGAATAAATCCAAATGGTAGACCATTTGGAATATTTTATTAATATTAATAATACATACGTACATCGATTTCAAATGAAAGTAGTTTTATTTTTATAATTTAACATTTTAAAAATCGTTACTTCTATGGGACATATTTCAGATACATTTGAAGTGCATTTGAGGCGTCTTGTATTTTGCTATGACCAATTAAAATCCTGTAAATGATTCCAATTTATTACTTAACACCTTTTAATATCAAAAATAATTGTAGTACTGCCTTTTCTGATAACGTTTAAGCTTTTTAAAAGTCTGCTTCAAGTGTAGAAGAATTTTAAGTAACTAAACAGCGTAGCGCAAACCTTCCTGCGTTACAGTGTACTAGAGAATATTTCACTAACCATGTTGTTTAAGTATTACCATTTTATTTAAGTTTTATGTTCATAAACTTAACAATTTTAGTCTTTCATAACAATGGTGCGTATGGTTGTTATTATATTAAATACAAGTTGATAAATCCCGGTATCCATGTAGTTCATATAATTATGTTAATATAACTTTGTAGTGTTGTAAACAAGATATTAACATATGAATCTCTTTCATAGATTAACTTGTCTCAGAATAATGTTACGTCGAAACTTTTGATTAATTTCATACGTATCTTGTCTCTTGATTAAAACGTTGGCTGAATTGCGTTATCTAACAAGCCGAGTACATTCGGTCATCGAAATAAGAATAAAACTGTGTAATGTCAGAATAGTTTCTGCCTTTGTTATCCTAACTTGAACCAGCCACTATGTCCGTGGGTATAGCGGAAATAAAGGCACTTTTCACAGACGTTTATCATCTGAACTCCTTTTGCAGTCAACCCATTGTATAAAACTGAATAAAATGTAGACCATGTTACAATACTAGTACCTCTTTATTCACTGGCAATTGTATATTTGAAACCAATTTTTTTCGTTATAAGTATCTAATATGCGGCCTTGACATGTTAAAATATACATGTACCTAACATAGATAAAGTTCCGTAAACTAATAAGAAACTTTCGTTTTTACGTGTCCTGAAAGGTTCTCCTTTATCTTTCAACTAACTTTTATCTACTACTTTGTACTTTGACTACAGCAAAGTAATCAGTGGTATTCGTTGAAGACATATATGTCTACAATCTCTTTGATTAATGAAAATTCTCCGTTTGTCGATAACAAAAATATATAGGTATATTTATGAACCTTGAAATATGTGTTATTGTGTGTTTATGTGAAATTTTGAAGTCGAAATCTAATGGGACATTTTATGGGACATTCATCATGTATTACCAACACAGAAAAGTGTAACATTTAATAGATAAACTACTTACTTCAGTGTTAAGCGCAATGCAGTCTTAAACATACATATCCACTAAATGTAAATGGACATGTCGAAGCCACAGTTTGCATGCGTTTGAAATTAAGATAACAACGCTGAAACATTTACATTTATATGTCTTTATTGAAAACACAGCAGTGCCAAATGGAAGTGCCACGTTAAACATGTATAGACTAAGCTAACTAGTCTAAATTCTTCAGTAAAACTAAAGTATAATTCTTACACACGTATATTCGTACTATTGATATAACAAATATTTACATTCGCAAGAATTGTACGAATGTTTTACGAATATTGAATTGCAGAGCTTTGCAATAATAGGTCGCCAAATATATCCAAATTAAATTCGAACTGAAGTTTATCGACCAAAAAAATATTTACGTCTTCCGGCAAGTCCGGCAACCTACACCAAGAACTGAAAATTACAACATTCAAATTCAATGTCGAATATTAACATTCGTTAGATGACTAATTCATACATTTAACCAGTGTCCTAAACATAGACTGCGGTCGGATCGGTTAATATATACAAAAATATAGATTTTTATTATCGTTATATGTAAAAAAACATATGTGCATAATATAGCATGATTTTCTTGCCAAGGTATTTCTGGAGCGCTTGATATGAGGTTTTATATAAACAGCTGCAAGAGGTCTTATTAAAATCCGTTTATGTGTTGGCAAGTCTTCTGGTGTTGCAACGATCCTTGAGTGTCATTGATTACTATGCATCAGCTAGCCCGTGTGAATTATCACTTGGTTGAAATTTGAAAAAAATCCGTAAAAAGTGGCTACCTTATTAAACCGTATAACATCATCGCGGTATACCTAATTCTAAAGTTTCAGAATTTTTATGTCACTATCTAAAGTAAGGCCCTGTTTCACTTTATAGAAACTTTGTCACACTATTTTGCTATCTATAATGATATAGGGACATCCATAAAGCGAGTAGCATGATTTTTTTCGATCTCCAGATACAAACTTACACGGACGCAATTTATCTTACAATAAAAACTGGTAGGTGTTTAATGAAGTAGCTTTTAAAAGGTACTAAAAGTTATCAACTACTTGTGCTTGCGTTCGGTTTTATGACGTTAATTTCACACAATTTCCATTTTTTTTATTAGTTGGTATCCTTCAATAAAATATTTTCTAAAGTACGTGACATGTATAAAATGTAATGATGCAAATATCTCATTTATTAGAGTTTTTTGTCTGCCACTTCACCCATGAGATTGTTAATTTACATATCCGTGGGTGTTGAAATAAAATATAAACTACACTTTTTTTTTTATAAGTTTGAAGTAGCAAACAAGCATGCAGTCCACCTGATCACTGTGAGTAAGTGGTCACTGCCGCCCATGGACATCTGTAAGCAACTTCATACAGAACATGGGGTTCTATCTGAAGTCAATCACAGATGCATTGCTACTCTCGAGGACTATGATGGTCGCCTCAAATGAAAGTGTGCCACCACAAAAACACGTAATATTCGCCAGCCCTATTATCGATTCCCTTTTACAATTGTCAAATAATACAGCAGTTTTAACTTAATGTGTGTAATTCAACGAAACACGTATCTTCAACGCAAAAAAAAAATGTTTCATAAAAAGCTTAATAAGTTTCAGTCATAACAAATAAATAATCATTTTAAATCGTTTGTCTAAGTTGTGTTTTCTTAGCACTTACCTAGATTACTTTTAAACAAACTTCTGTATACGAACCAACAAATTAAAACCATATAAGCCGGGGTAACCTCACGTAGCAAACCGCATCTGAAAGGTCTTACTTATTTGTTTCCAACTTTTACTATTAAACATACGATATTTACTGGAGTTGTTAAATCCTCTGCATTCGCGTGAATTCAGAGTAATTTTTTGCGTTTATCTCTTTCGTGAATTAGATTTTCTTACTCGTTAAACCATCATTACACAGTTTTATTCTCATTTACTCGTTCTTTTTGGCATTTGTGTAATACATACCGTCTACATTATGAAAATATGAGTGAATTGTTAAACCAATCAAAGCCAAAGATCTGTGTACATTTTTATTTATTAAAAGTATTAAAGTATAGGTAACGAAGAAGTAATCAGCCTTTTGTATTACCTTAATTATATTAAATTGTCTGCATTAGCTTAGCTTTAGCAGATATTTAAAAAAATGTTAATTAACTTGCTCCTCACTTCATCATTGTGATAATTTTAATATGAAACCTTAAAAATAAAAAGTATTCAGTTTACACTACTAGTTATGTAGCAATTACGTTTCTTATATTTGATTTTCACGTAATACGAGAAAAAATGTAGTAAATGATGAATGAGGACCAGGTCGCTAAGTCATTTGATTTTGTTTTAAGAAGAAACAATGCATTATTTTAGCGTGTGTTATTCAATATTATATGTATCATGTTTATTTTTTTAACGAATTTTATTGTAGATGATTATATTTATAAGTATTTTTAAATAAAATGTATGTAATTGATCTGTCATTTTATATTATTTATCACAACGATGCATAAGCTATCCTTCTATCGATCCTTTATGTATTATAAATATATTATTTGCTCCAGAGTCACAAGGCTTGTATTACTAACCGCCTTACATCTGATCAAGGTGGGTACAGTATACAACAAGTTGAACTAGCTAGATTGTGAGAATGAATAGTATTACATAAAGGTTTTATTTCCAGAATGCGACGACGAGTCTCCGATGTCAATAGAAGCTTTAGTTAGATCGCCGTCGCTGCCAATACACTCCACATCAAACCACGGGTCACCCAGTCTTTGGACAATTGTAATGCGGCTACAGAACGAAGTGAAAACCTTGAAATTGGATGTAAAGAACTTACAACTCCAGTTGAACGAAGAAAAACAAGAACGAACTCTTGCCATTGCTGCGATACAGTCGAAAAATATTTTAAAAGACGTTAAAGAGAGTAAGTGCTGATTAGTGTATTAGTAATAATTATGATACAAGTATTATTATATTTTTAAAGAAATAAAATTTACAGTATTGCAATTTTAACACGGCTTTCATTTTTATACTCTCCATAAATTATGTATCTTTATGATAACGAAATTAATGACAAAATAATAATAAATAGAAATCATTAAATTGTATTTGTTACTTAGTTTCTAAGATAGAAGAATTCTTAATATTGATTAAATGAGTAAGACAGATAACCTAATGGGACGTTCGAAATTAGTCATAAAGTGAAATAAGTAAGTTAAGACTATCGGCTTTTCTGGAGTCGAATACGGATTATAATTTGCTATTTATATTAACATATTTGTTTGCACTTTATTTACTATTAATTTACTTCCAGGCTAGTGCCGAGCTTTGTGGTTTTAGACTTCGATCCCTCAGTACGATAGTTGTGTATCAACAGCTCAAAGGACTATAGGCTATCTATGTCTTAAGTCAAACTCAAAGACATAAGTCACCCGTCTACACTGTTTCGTAGCGATGCCCAAGCAATTGAATCGAACTATGTTGGAATAGACGCAATACACAAAAGAACATGTATATGTTCGATTTCGAAGGACTTAGACTTTACCTTATGGTGTTACAGTCGAAATTCTGAATGGCTCTGTGTGCAAGATGCCCAATATCGCCGACTGTTCGGTTTCAATGTAGCCTGAATGGGTTTGGAATGAAACTGCATTCGTCTTAGGTCGATTCATAAAGCAGAATGTTCTGGCCAGTCTATAGCTGGAACTAATCTAACCGAGGCGGGCTGTGATGGCTAACGCGGTTCAGTGGTTGCCTATTGAGCCGGACCGACGCTACGCTGCACATATTCGTAGGTGGAGGCACTGCAAAGGTTAACAATAATGTGAACGAGATAAAAATGTCTACAATTCCGTTTGGTTCGCTGACCAGCCGCTGGAATATAGCTAGAGAATGTCAAATGATGTTATCGAAACTGACCTTCCTATTACATTTTTAGAACACTATTTTTAATGGAAATTGTTATAGTTTTACAAAAACGTTTATTAAAATAATATTGTGAATATTTGCGGGTATTTTTGATTTGTAAGCTAGGCAATCGTTTAGTGTAGAGTACACATAATCCTGCGTCGCTCCCACGGCGTCGGGTACCTTTTGAAGGTTTCCCCCTCGAAAACAAAAAATAATGCAATCGTGTAGTGTAGTGTACCTAAGCATCAGTGTTAACAATAATGACTATATTTAGTTATAACGCCTCGTCGTTCCAACATGGTTTTCAAGGAGCAATGGATTTAAAGTCAACCTCAGGTAGGACTCTAATACTATTCTACGGGTTCATTCCGTATGTTATAGACGGCAGATACCAATTTCAATTAGATGGACTGCATTTTCGTTACGACGTCAATACCTGTTATAGAAGAAAAACTGTAAAAAACTTTATTTTTATGGCTTTGAATGGGAAAGATTTTTTACGTAAAAAGTGCTTATACGTTTTATAAGTATTCCATTTCTTCGCAGTCATTAACTGTAAGCAGCTCCAAACACTTCATTTAATTTAAACCAAAGCATACCTACCTAGTAACTCCTGTCGTTTTTCAAGGGAACGTTCACGAGAGGGTCGACACGGTTATTACACGAATATAAAAATGTGACCTTTTCTGATGAACGTAGATATGCCTACCTAATTCAGCATAATAACAGAACACTTTTCAGATAAAAGAAATCCTGATTTATTACTTGCCTTTTATGGAATAAGTATTGCCTCCTTATTGATATATTTACCCATTTAAAAAGTGTCTTGATATTTCACGGAGTGTTATTGACGGTCTTAGCAAATTTGGCTCTAATTTTCTATCACAAATTTAAAATTTATGGAATTAGTTGGTACGTGCTGAGATTTTCAATGTTCCAAAACCGAGGATTCCCAAATGGGATCTTTACAGTAATGCGGGTCTAGTAGTGCAGCGATTATGATAACGCTCTGCTACATAGTTAGATTTAATCTCGTGCCAGTTAGACATTGACTTTGTTATTAGGTCTAGCTGTGTACTCCTATTAGTCTTTGTGTGACAGAGCAAGCAAGACACGGAATCTTTGCCAGAGATATAAGAGTAGGAAGGTTACATAAACAAATCAAGGATTCAGTGGCGGATTTATAGATTTGCCGCCCATAGGCTATTCAATTTTTGCCGCCTCTAAATTTTGATATCTTAGTCCACAATCATATCAATTTTCTATCAATGAAATTTCAACTTTATAATTTGTGCTCCATCATCCTCGTTACATCAACTTTTCCCATATAGTTATTATTATTGAGAACTATGGTACCGTGTTAGATCCTTGGTTATTTTATAGCAAAGAATTATTAAAAAACATTATTTTAAGGAAAAAATATCGAAATTACCGAATCGTCATGTCGTTTGTTCTGGCGTTACAATACAAATACGACTACGCAATTGCATGCCTTAAGTGCGAAGCGCGTAGTAGGTATGCTCTATTCTTGCCTAAAAATCTAAATCCGATATTTTCTCACATTGAACCGTACCTAACAAATATGATGTACATGAATATTATTTAAAAAGCAACTTATCAGAAAGAAAAATAATCGCTGAGCTTATAAAAAATATTTTTTCGGTTATGATTAATTATTTTTTATTTAAAAGGAAGTAATTTTAATGCCATATCGTATGGATTTTGGATGATCGTGTTCACAGTAAACACGATAACTTTCGAAAAAATCATTTTTTCACTTCAATTTTTTTTAATATACTTATTTAATTGGAGAGAAGCCGTTGAATAAAAAATTGCAGCTGAGTATTGTTTTATCTTATTATAATTAATTCATTCCCATTGACATTTTCTGAAAAAGTTGGCTTTGCAAAAAAGTTATCAAATCTACTGATGTAAACGTTTAATTTAGATAATTCGTGTACGACATGAGCGCTTAAGGCCTGCTCATTTGGATTTTCAAAACTTTTTCTTACTACAAATAAAATAATTAACTGATAAAATGTATCAACTTTCTAATGAGCAAATTGTCTCACTTCATATTTTGTGGAAGGAATTTTTTTAATTGTCAAGTCACAGTCGTTCAACTATCAGTTATTCGATTAATATGATCTCTATAAGATATTGAACTAGTTTTTTATTTAATAAAAAGTAGTCAATTTTAGTCAGTATTTTTTACGCATAAAGAAATTACTTTCTGAAATTGAATTTGACAAGTTGCAAACTTGCTGCAGCAATCATGGTTAGACCATCGATATTATATCAAGATTGAATTGGGTAAGCAGATCTCATAATTATTAGGTACACGGGGAAAAAATTATAGCAGCTATCAATGAATATATGTAAAAATTACTAAATTTCGATTATAATATCGAATCGCTATTGCGATATTCTAAAAGTTCATAATCAGTAATGTATAATTAGTAAAGCGTTTAGGAATTGTTCATGCAGAGATGTTGAAATATTTATTAATTAGCACTGGATATGAGAATATTTCGATTTTTGTTAAATATTTTAATTTCTCTCCAATTTTCGAAATTCGTATTATGTGTGTATAATAATTTTTTTTTAATTTGTAAACCGAAATAAAAAAATTATGAACTAAATTTGCCGCCCCTTAAAATTTGCCGCCCTAGGCTCCAGCCTACTCAGCCTGCTGGTAAATCCGCCACTGCAAGGATTAGAAATGTTCTCATGTGAAAAGACTAATGGGACGTGTATGTTTTACACTACACCTTTGTTGCTTTTTCCACAAGTACTTATTAGAAAAAAAACTGCTAAAACATAATTTTGCAGTCCGGTATTTTGTTATTGATTAATCTATATATTATTACGTGAAGCGAAAATTTGTGATCCGTTTTTAAGACACTTGCCGTGGACGGAGTAGTATGAAATTTTGCTCGGTTATAGTTTATAAAGAGAAGGAGCACGTAATGCTGATATTCTTTTTTCAAATAATACATAAAACATACATCATCTAAAAACGCATTACACACACTACCTTGCTTTTGGCACAAACATATACCTATTAAACGAAATAGAACATTCAATGTCTTACTATGAAAACACAACGTCAAAAAAGTCAGATGGCTTTGTTAAAATATCCGCTATTGCTTTTAAATGCAGCTTAGCTTATTAAACCTCTTTTTACCTTTAAATAACTTGGTGCGTTCAAAATAACTTGAAAATAATTACAATTTATTTGAATTTGAGTAATATTCGTGCTACTTTAGACAATATGAAGTTTAGTTTTTTAATTTAAATTACGGTCGAATTTCGACCGTTGTGAGGGGTGACTAGTTTTTTATTTTTTCGAAGTTTGTGTCTTAATACTAACGTAAAATCTGCTGCAATCGTTAAGCCGTTTAGTTTATTTTATATACAGGGCCGTCTTAGACTATGCTTGGGCCCTTGGGCTCACTTGAATTCGGGGCCCTTTTGGAATGTAAAGAAGGTATGACGTACTTTCTTTACATTCGAAAAGGTCCCCGACGACTTTTGTGTAACGAGAAAAGTGTAATGCGCCCGACCATATTTTTTTCATATTAGGTAAATGTGAAGTAAATTGTCGGCCTTTCGGGGCCCTCTGGGGACGGGGGCCCTGGGTCCTGCCCTGATGGTAACGGCATTGTTTACATACAAAAATACGCTCGAAAAACATTACCCTCCTGCTGACAAAGTTTGGTATAAAAGAAGTCTGGTAAAATTATTTTTGTATCGCAATTCCAACAGATTTAAGCGAAATTTGGTTGTGAAGTTATTTACAATTGCCGTCCATTGTATAAAAATATTTTCAATCACTTTATGCAAATCTCCCGGACGATACCAAAAACAGCATTCATCACAAATATTTTCACCAACCTCAACACTCATTTAAATAATTTAATTGTAACTTTTCGTTAAACAAATCTACCTACAAGTTTTTCCGTGAAATACTCATTTATTTGCTCTCGTGGTCAATTAACGTAATTAAATCGGATTTCATTACCGCCTACCTTTAATTGCGAGGAATTTGTAGCGTGTTTCAATTTCCATTACGGTACATTTGATATAATATATGTAGATACAAACTAAATGTGTCAAGGAAAGAAATAAAATAATGAAACTTGTTTGATGGGGGTGACACTAATAATTAACTATGTCGTAATGGCAGTGTAAATGTTGGAAATAGATGACGCCACGCTGGCCGCACGTCTTGTCTGACCTGGAATGCCTCTTGGCGGCCCAGAAATCGGGCAACTTAGGTTCCCAGCATAATGCTCATCCTTCCGATGACACTAATGCTCAACCTTCTACATGTCAGTGTTAGTATATTGCGGATGTCCCCTACAGAACTCCGTTAAAACCCCTTATCAGCCCCTTGGGGTGTTGTCCGATGTCGGCTTTAAGGCCTCAGGGGCCAAAGACAACCGGTGGTGGTATTTAGTGGGTAGGGGTATGCCAGGAGCGCATTTTGATTTGGAAGCGTCGCAGGGCACGGACCGCTGTCTGTTTCAACAGGATCCTCCAAGTCCTCACATTTGTCATTTAGCAATATTCATTGATTTCACGTAGCTATAACTTCGTAGTCAATTTAATTGATTATTATAACTAAAATAAAAGTAATTCCTTGATACCCCTTTCTGATATCTGAATCGGTTATCTCAGACTTAAAGTACCATTGTACCATTTTGTACTATTTCTGATGTCCACGATCGGCGGATGTTCTCCGAAATGAGCTGTCCTTCTGTTCTCCGACAAGTATATAAAAGGTGGTAGATCCCAATAAACAAACACTTTTTACACTCACAACCTTACAGTAGGATACTACACTTAGGCCCAGAACAGAAATCTAAATTCATCATTCAGCTTTCTGGCCGGGAATCGAACCCAGAACCCACTGCGTGTCAGACCGCTATGATGACCGTTCTACCACGTGGGTCGTACCCAATGTGGTACGACTCGGAAGGCACCACCGTCACACGTATTTTTAACTTATAACAGCAATATTAATATATGCTTAAGTAGATACAAACTAAATGTTTCAGGGAAAGAAACAATAAAATTAAATTCTTCTGATGGGGACCAGTAATAGGTAATTTTGTTAACGATGGGAATGCCCAGTGTGGTTCAACTCAGAAGGCACAAACGTCACACCTATTTCTTAATATAAAACAGCAATATAAAGCGATGCTGTGTTTGGTTTAAAGGGTGTGGTTAAGGGTACATTTATCCGACACGTCTCAATTTAATCCTCAGGAATAGGAACGCATACATGGTTAATCTCAGCGAAGACTTTAATCTTATCTTATCTGGGTTATTATAGAAATGTGTGGTAGCGGTAGCGGCATTTACCATAAGGTTAGTGGCATTTAGGTACCATTAAGGAAAAAAAAACGAATAGATATATTCGTTTATGTTGGTCTTAGTTGGCCAACACCAACTAAGGTAAAATAAGTCATTTTGTTCTAGACTTTATCCGTAAACTTAATTCAGACAGTTGGTATTTCATTAGTTCCTACATGTCCTTGGAGGAACGCATACTTATGTAGCCTTAAAACCCGTAATTATTTATGACATAGATAATGTAGATTTTATTATTTTCTTTCATTTGCACCTACTAAACTTATGTTACTTCTAAACATGTCTAGAGCGAATTAGCTCATGTATGTAATTGTATGTAATCATGTGTTTGTTGTACCTAAACTAAGTTTTTTTTAACATGTGGTAAAGAAAACTTTGTTATAGGAAGCAGTAAGATGATAAATAATATATCATGAAGTTAATTTCATGTGTTATGTAACAATATGTATGTACTGACTATTTGAAACATATGTTATTATCTATTAGCTAATAACTATGTAGGTATAAATCGTGTTTCAATTATTATCTTGCCTCGTATAAGACGTTAAACTGCTAGAAAAATTGATAAACATGACCACATTATAATATTACATAGGTAATAAAGGAAATATGATACAGTATGATCAAAAGTCATAAATTGTGTTTTTATAATAAAATACTCGAAGTTAGCAAACCAAAACAAATCACAAGAAGTATCGCATACAAGCTTAGTATGTGTACAAAACATATTTTTTCTTTACGTCGCAATCCTCCGAAGGAATAACGAGAAGCAGGAACTACCGACTTCCGAATGTCAACCGTCGTCGACTGTTCCGCCGTTTTCTGCGCTATTATTCATGTTACGCTTCCATCGACGTCCGTTCAGGTTCTTTTGTACGTACGGATCATACATTTTTACGGAACAGCATTGATAATAACATTTTTGTAAATAACTTTATGTATATTTTATGGATATAGGTAGATGCTACAGACTTTGTTATTTCACTCCGGAAGCTCTATTGCGATACTAACTTCTCCCTTGAAACGACGGTGGTAAGCACTGAGTGTTATGGTTTGAAAGGTTTATGAGAGACTCATACGAAATACTCCAACATAGTTTTTAGGAGAAGCAACTTATTTGTGACCTTATGAAGGTGTTCTGGATGAGAACTGGGGTTGATGACAGTTGTCCATGGACGGCAGTGGCCATTTACCATCAAATAAACTTCAAGCTCGTTTGTAACGTTCTTACTAAAACAAATATAATTCACACGCTCTTTGGGCTAAAACTGGTTATTACCTAATAGCAGTGAGCTTTGCCAGCAAGCAAATTGTAAAACTATGATGAATTGAATTTTGCGGATAGCATCCAATCATCTAATGTGATTAAAATACTTTTTTCGTGGTTAAGTGGATTTAATATTTATTATTATTTGTAGTTATCTTATATTTACATTTACAACAAAAGACGATAAAATAGCCCTTAAAACATAGGTCCTTAGAGGGCCTTTCAGACACCTTTTCTTTTGCTACGTCTTAATATTCCACATTTTAGATCTTGTCATAACAATTACAAGAGCCCAATACAAACATTGATAGGAATATAGGAATATGTAAAAGGTTTTGGGAACCTCTAAATATCAAAATCTTTATAATATTTTCATAAGTCTTGAATAACAATAGAAAAAAATCTTAAAATTGATATTTATGCCGATATAATAATTGAGTGTATCTAAATAAATGTAGCTAAACAGATCTAGTTAATCGCACTCTCTTCCCGGAGGCGAATTTGTTCGGAGGTCAAGTCCTCCTGGTACTTCGCCTGGAATCGCCAGCGGTCGCGCCAGCAGTTCACCTGGTTCCGTATTCGCGTGACGTCGGCGGCGTATGTACGGCAGCACCCGCCTACGTACCGCACGCCCAGGTCCAACCACTCCTGGATGTAGACTTCTACCGCTTCACATTTGTCTCTGTCTATCCACCTAAAATATGTTAAGTATGTAAATATGTTAAGAGAAAAACAGGAGTCATAATAAGGTAGACCATATATCGATCAATCATTTAAGGAGTACTACTTTGAAATAGAAATATAGTATCTAAACAAAAACCCACTGCGTAAAGTGTTTTCTAAAACATCAATCTAGAAAATTATTCTAATTCCTACAGTGATTGTATTCCATCCTGCTGTAAATATAAGGTTAAATCGTATAAACAGTTACCTATATGACAATGACTATCTTAGCATCTGTATAAAAATAACCTTACAAAGTTTTCTTATTACTTTAGTAAAAGGTACCTATGACAATACAGGTAACAATAATATGACAATATGACAATACAGGTAACAATAATTTTGAAATTTGTTACGTTGATCCCTACACATGTTTTGTTTCTTAAAACTATACTATACCTACTGTTCCTTGTATACAACGTCATTTTGTCATAATTGTATTTTATCATGATATGTACCTACTTACTTTTAAAGTAAAATATTGAGGGAGTGATAAACGTTGATACCCACATAAATACATATAGACATACCTACCTACCGCTAAAAATCATAACCTTTTATAATCGGGTAAAAATATGTTAATCTCTACCTACTAGCTACAACCTATGCTGGATCCAACTACCCAATTAGGATTAATTGGGTAGTTGGATCCAGCATAGGTTACTATTGGATAGTACCTAATGTTTGAGATAATAGCTTAAATCACAATAGCGTAGAAGCAACTATCTTTTTTATTGTGATTTAATGTAAGGTGGATAGAACTAGTTACACTAGAAAATTGGAAGATCAGAAACAGACTTCTATCTAGCTATATCTATAATCCCATGTTCTTGTCCGTCCTCAAAAACTTGTTATCATTTTAACTTTACAAAAATGTTTCATGGAAGAAGCAATATTACATACATAGGTACTCGTTATAAAAATAACATTTCTACTTAATTTGGTAATTTCCTTTAGGGCATGAACTAGTTAAGTACTATAAGATGGTTGCATGTTTTCGTACAAATAACACGCAATACAAAATACAATTTCATTTGCCCTTCCCGGAATGTAACAATGGCCGTCAACCTAGCAGCGATGGAGCTAAATTACTTATCTTGTAGGCGTAGGTATAGTTACTGGAATAGGTATACTGTTTAAATTCACTTACCCTATTTGCGGGTTGTACTTTTCGCCAGAATTGGGATAAACTATAAGCGGGATTGGATCATGTGGTCTGTCATCATTAAAGCCTTTTAGTAGATTCGATATGTAAGATGGAGCGCAGCAATTCACTCCTATTGCAACGAGCTGGTCGGGATTCGATTCCCAACACTTTTTCGCCACTTTTTGGAAAGATTCGCCATGTGCAATACTTTGGTCGTCCTGTTTACGAATAAAGACAAAGCATATCAGAAAAAAATCTTACGTAAATATGAAAGAAAAATACCTACTTTCGGGTAAGGTTATTTAAGAGCGTAATTTTCGCAGGCAATTTTACACGTGAGCTTTGACATCTAAGAAATGAAATTCTTATACGAATACTACGTTATCCGGCGACTTCACCAACAATACTTTTACATTTTCTCTAATGACTCCTTAATGAATGCACTTAAGAATAAATGATCGTCGGGTAGCTTAGATCGTAAAATACAGAAATAAAAACTATGAAAACTATAAAGATTTTACATAAAACGACACCTTCTGACTGTCTGGTAGATACACATCAGGGCACACGAAAACAAATCCTAGGTAATATTTTATTGTTTCTATAATAGTTTATAGGTTCTTTATGTAAATATTAATTTATATGTCGAAAATGAGTTCTCGCGAGAATTAAGTCTCATCCTCTGATTACTTACGTACTGTTGTGATAAGTTGGTGAAATAATTAATATTAATAAATAAGTACCTAATTAATAACTTACTAAAAGTATTAGGTAAACATACATTCCAATTATTACTGTAGGTAAGTTTTATTCAAATTTAAAAGACAAAAGTAGATTCCGACATTAAAATAATTAAAATTGCTCTTAGCCCTGTTCTAAATAAAATATTCAGTAATTACAGAGGAGTTTAAGTTGACTTTTGGAATTAAGCCTATGTAATTAATTAGTCAAGCGGAACACGGCTAAAGGCTGAAAACACGTCGAGGCAATTTATTAATATAAACCCTTTTCTTAATTTTCTCGCTCACCTTACAACTGAAGGACAACCAGGCTTTCACGTGGGGGAATTCTCTGAGCAAATCACAGAGCATTTCGGCCTCCTCTTGGCAAGGTATTGTCTCCAAAGCCAGCAGATCAACGCCACCTTCCACCAAAGCTTGTATGCGTGGCCGATGCCACTCACGCATTGTCTATTAACACACATGAAAGCCTTATTAAACATGTGGATATAAGTAAAACACAATGAGATTAGAAGCGTGTACTAGGTACTTAACATTGTTAGGTACATCAGGGAGGCTTGTTAAGTAGCTCTAGTCCTTTAACAAAACCATTTCGGAAACAGAAAGACCTGAGCCCTTCCGAAAACCTAAAAGACAGCTGACTCCTTATCGGATGACTTTTCTTTTGCCATGAAAATTTTGATGCCTACATTAGGAGTACTCACTGATAAGGATGCGTCTAGGAGTAGTGTAGCTCATAATAACTACCATGTAAGATCCATTATCCAATTAAGATTTATCCAAGACAATGAAATCATCTCTCAAGAACGCGTGTACAATTCTCTAGACAACGCAAACGAAGCTGCGAACAGAAGCTAGTAAAATATATTAATGGTCCCCGCCCACGTCTTCCAAAGAGAGGGTTCCGGATATGAATCGCATTATCGAGTTCGTTAAACATTTATTTCGTGAAGGTAACCTGTACCTACATTAACAGATATTGCGTATGAGAAATGAATTACCTATTACGTACCTACTTGCTTTAACAGTAAAGGATAATATTGTGAGGTAAATGTATTCTCTGAAATGTATGAAGTTTTTCCGTTTGAACTTTTACTTGCGGGAAGCGTGATGTACGATGGCCTTAGCTTCATTCTCAGAAGAAACCCATGACCGGCATTGGGCTAGTAATAGAGAGTCAATTATATTGCGTATTATAAATTGATTATTACTTGCTATATCGGTAAAGTCACAAACATTGTCTGTAAAATCTAAACGCCTGAAATTTAAAAAAGTTCTCTATGGTTTATAAAATCTACCCCTTGGCGACCTCGATACACTATAATTATATAACCTAACGGATCCTTCCAAAAAACGACGACGATTATAATAATATATCTAAACAACGTACAATAATTCTAAGTTTTATAAAACAGTGTATTGTATGACTAAACAACCCCGATTTCAATTTCCGATATAGGTACTCGTACTTGAAAACATACGTTTGGCACGTTGGGAATAGCTTCCAATATATTATTTTATCACCATCTACAAATTTCGCAGCCACCAGATAGCCAGCGCATCGTAACATTTTTCATTAGAGCATTTTTACATGTTTGATGTATTTTGTTTTTGCTATTTTTTATGCAATTCCACATAAATGAATCTTGTTCCCTATGAATATTATAACTTGTAAAGTTTGTGAGGATGTAGGTACGTGTGTTTGCTAGTTTTTCACGCAAAACCACAGATGGGTTTCGCTAAAATTGGACACATAGGTAGTTTATAACTTTTTTTTGTGGAAGAGGATGAAAATTTCAAAATGTTCCCGACGCCGTGGTAGCAACGCGGGTTGTGTGGGATTTCTACCTCACTAATAAACCCTTCCGTTGGTTGTCGTCAGCACTGCGTGGAGGACTACGGGATCTCCAACGGAACACAACCGGAGTCCTCCGAGCGCGATGCCCCTTTCGGGCTCTTCCACAATGAGCGAATACGCTTACCGCACTATCTGTTCTTTGCATACGACCACACATACCGCCGTCCTTCTCGGGGTCGATTTCTGGACGGTTCGAGCTCCCACTTTAGCCGAACGTAATTCCGGAAGCCCTTTTTAGTCGCCTCTTACGATAGGCAAGGGATACCGTAGCCCTATTCTGGTCCCGGAATTACAGGGACAAGATAGTTTATAACCTCTATTAACACAAGGAACATTATTACCATGGTAAACGTGATCGAAGTGGATCCGCGGTAAAAACCTATAATTACTATAAAATCACAATCTATAAATTACTTACACAAATTAATTTTCACTCTCTTACCGGTAATATCATTTTATGACTACTTGATCTCGATATTTATAAACGATACTTAAATGAAGCACTTAAACGAAGTATAAGTAACGGACGATCGCTTTTATCTCTTTGCTAGATAAATGAATCTTAAGATTTATGAGATTGACTTAAAATAATAGGTCCCTTCACTTCAGTTCTTCACAACAGTCACTTAAAAGTTATAGGAACATTTTACAGCAACAAATGTATCGAATTAAGTACCTATGTATATAAGAGAAGGATATTAAACAATCTCATATTCATATGAACTATTCCTAGAAAACCGATAGTTACCGAAATGTAATATTAATTTATATCCGAGATAGAATGCAAATATAAAAGTCAATGAGCTGGCTGTTATTGCCTGAAAACGCCGTCTACGTAATTGCTCTCTAAATAAAGAAAAGGAATCGTAAATTCATTTAAATTTGGCGTCGTACTTTGAATAAAACATATTTTCGTTTGTTTCTAATATTCATTTGTTCTAGGTTTCATTAATTAACTTGTCCACCCCAGTCAAATATTTCGGACCAGAAAAAAAGAGGAGAAATGGAAAGGGAGTTTTCATATTGCCGATGTAAATTTTAATTTGCCAGCAACTTTACGACCCTCTTTACGATTTAGCTGCGAGCTTTCAACCTTTACTAGTCTATGAGAGTACTTGTTTAAAAGGATTCCGTATAATTATATTAAAAATATTTTTTTCAATTAATGATAGTCGCTGTTTTAAATAATTGTCTTTTACATTTATAAAGTAGATGATTTATTATTAAAATAAAACAAGAAATGTTAAAATCAGCAAATTGAGTGTAACTACTTCAGCTTTTATGTAGCATTCAAATTTCGTATATAAATCAATGTTATAATAGATAAAAAACATATTAGTTTTTGTTTGACGTAAAAGAAGACTACTCTGAGATACTGGTGAAAGTTTAATGTAATAATAACGTCGTAGTCTACACGATAAATTATTTATTTGAGTTCATGTTTACGAAGAGTAATCTGCATAACGACAATAAGAGCGATGACAGGCGTCGCGCAGTTATATACCTACTTTATGATAAAAAATAATAGCCTATTACTGAGACATTTATCGCTACTTTAGGGCAAATAATTATAAACATGAAACCATTTCATCCGGTAGCTTTACATACACATATAGTTTTTATTGGGTCGAAATATTCCAAAGCCTGGATTTTTTAGAATAGGGACCTCCGGACCAGGTTATTTTACATTCTAATCGTTTTTTTTCCATGGAAATCTTCAAAAGATACTCACTCACATATTTTGTACTCACTCTATTGGTGATTAATGCGCTCATAGATAAAGAAACCCTATATTCTTTCACTGAACGTACCGGTGCTGCTCTTACGTGCTTTCCAGATCGAGCCCCCAAATTATTACTGGCCTAAATAGGTACAACTACAAGTCATCTACCAATATATAGTCGTCATATAACAATCAGAAGCTGTAGTACCTATATTCCAGAGAATGTTTCATTTTAACTTAATAAAATCTCCTTGACAGCTAAATTAGGTATCTCTAATGAAAATATAGGTACTTGTCCAGCTCTTCACCTACTGGGCACCCAGTCCTCACTTCCTCTCGTGACCTTCTTATTCATAATTTTTTTACGACAAAAGTCCTTTGCTTTCCAAGCCGCTATTTTATAGTATGATATGATAGAGCCGCTACTATTAGTAGAGAAAGGTCTTTCTCGATAAATTTGACCAAAACTCATGTTCTCTTGCGCATTTTTAGACCATGTCTAATGTGCTTCATGTTGTGTCTTGCCTAATCCAAGACAACAATTACATTCACTGCAATGCTGTTATATAGACCATAGATTGCAACCATTGAACTTTTTTAAAGATAAAGTAACATAACTAAGCAGGTAATTAATAAGTATGTATTATTAATTACCTGCCTCATTCCCTTTATTACTTGAATAAACTGTTACGAGTAGCTATAGCTTTACATATAAATAATATATTTCGTGTAAAACGTAATATTTATGATAAGATAGCATAAGGAACACTATTACGAAAATGTGTCATGGAACCCTATTACAAATATCACATAATGAACAACAATAAAAATTCTCATTCGGAATTTAAAGGTTTAAGTCGAGTGAAAATTTAATTTAAAATCGATCACAGTGACTGCAAACCGGGTGCTTTCAAGCACCCGGCGGTTTACAAATAGAAATAGGCGACTGCCTAATTTGAATTGAGGTTGGTTTATTATCAAATCTACTTTTAAGTGACCTAGTTCTTTGTTTAAATTGGAAGTTGATAATTTAGTGATTTATACCTGAACAGATGTGGTGTCCGCATAACTGCCGTCGTACTCTGAACCGTCGTGGAGATGAGCACCATAAGGACCCACTGATCCCACGACTAACGGTGTGTGATCTGTTTTAGAAAAATTGAATAATTTATAAGCGTCTTTTCGACAAAACGGCGACAGAAATGATCATTTTTATCAAGAGGACATCTATGTTTTTTCGATTCAAGTAGCAAACGAACATGTAGTTCGTCTGATGGTAAGTGGTCACTGCGGCCCATGAACATCCGTAAGCAACTCCATATAGAACACGGGTGCCATCTGAAGTCAATCACACATGCGTTGCTACCCATGATGACTAAGATGGTCGTCTACGTAAGCCGAAGCCTAAAAGTAAGCCGGCAACAATACCTACAAGTGTGGCGGTGGTACCACTCCGGTCGAAATACACTGGTACTCCTGCCTGCCTGCCTGCAAATGACGCGGACTTTTATGGTCTCTTTGGTAATAATCCTAAATTAATTTCTACAAGTAGCATTCTGCAAGTGTATCTGCTTAAGATACAACTTACGAGTACTACTAGAACTCATATTTAGTCTGTAGCAGTATTATTATCGTGTAAAGTAGCTTGTTTGCCGTGTAAACACTTATTCTGAGGAGTGAATACTTAACCTCAACTGTGAAATGAATTCAACGCTTCCCAAAACATAATTGTCTGCATACACCCACAGCCCCTTATAGAATGAAGGGTACACATTCATAAAATTGTTGCGCGTAAACAAAATGTTTGTTTAAACAAATTACTTTTTTGCAGACACATGTGAAGTGAATTTATAATGATATATGCAGATTTATTCGATTTAGATTTTATTTTATTACAATTTTTACATACTTGAGATTGTGATATAATAGAGGTTTATAGGATTGTTAACATTACCTTATGCATCGGACAAGTTATATATTCATAACACGACGCCCCTAGTATCAAACATTTTTTCGCGATCCCCGACCCTTTTTACATATATGTGAAAAATATTTAATCCATGTTCTATATTTTATTTTTTTACTAAAGTACTATTTCCCTACGTCTCTCGCGTCCCCCTTACAGAGGCATCGTGACCCATCAGGAGAACACGTACCTACCATAAATTGAAAAAAATACTGCTGTAGAATATACATAAGTACCTAGTAGTTTTCAAGGTGGTAGAACCAGTGTAGTTCGACCGGGGAAGTACCACCGCCAGAAATATTTCTAGCGTGAAGCATTTCTTGCGTTTCGATAGAAGGGTGTGGTTGCCGGCATGGTCGTTTGCTACTTCAGTCAGATAAAAAAAAACCTGCTGACGACATGTCAATAAAGCTTGCCTCCAAATTACGATATTAATATTATATACCTAGCACAAATTAGGCTACTATTGGTCTACTTTAAGATGTAAATCACCATATTTTAATGCGTGTAGCAAAATACTTGGGATCCATTTTTAAGATACTTGCCGCGGATGGAGGAGTATAAAATTACGCACGGTTATAGTTGATGTAGAAAAGGATTATGCTATGCTAATATTTTTTGCAAATAATGCATGAAACATATCAAAAATCGACTCAAAACGCATTACACACATTACCTTGCATTTGACACAAACACCTAGATAATAAATGACGACCCGCATGGCGGTGTAGTTACCGTACCGGTCTGATACGCAGAGGGTCCCGGATTCGATTCCCGGCCAGGCATCTGAATGATGAGTTTAGCGTTCTGGGTCTGGGTGTTTGTGTATTAATCTTTGTGTGTGTCCATGGCACCCACGACACAGGAGAAAATCCTAGTGTGAGGCTATGAGTGTAGAAAGCGTCTTTTACTAGATTTACTAACGCCTTACTACAAAGATATTGTAACTAAACAAAATAAACATTCAATATCTTACTACGAATAGGTGCACATATCGTCAATAAAGTTAGATATCTTTGTCAAAATACCCGCTATTGCTTTTAAATGCAGCTTAGTTACTTAAACCTCTTTTTATCTTTAAAGGATATATTTAATATAACTTGAAAATCTATTGAATTTAATTTGCAATTTGCACTTTCAACAATATGAAGTTTAGTTTTTGAGTCAAGTTAAATTGTGTGAGCTAAGAGTCGATAGACATTAAAACGCATGATGAATAAAGAAATTATAGCATATTATTATAGGTACTAGACGCGTAATCTACGCATTAACTCAAATCATATTATCTAAAAACGTTAAAATTTTTCTAAATTAATTTTATACTAGGTAATATTAAATTTCAAGAAGCTTATTATAATTATGAGGCAAAATTCGGTTAAATTGAGAACATTCTATTTTTTTAAACTCAGTAAAAAAGGTTAATTTTGTACATTGGTCTGTAAGCTCGCGGCATGGAACTGCCCGCGGGGTAGATAGTAGACACTGAGTGCCCAAACGGGATACGCCTCTTCCATTGTTTGATCCTGTAATTACTGTGAGATTGAGATTTGTAGAATGTTAACGTAGGATCTAACCTTTTAAAGTTGAAAATACATTCAATAATTCTTTATTAATATTGTATACATTATTGATTTGCGACGTACTGAATGCAAGAAGAAAATACAGTTACAAAAAATTGAAAAAATAGTATTTATATAATACACACAATTAAGGAAGTTGAGATAAACAATATGTTATATATAGTTATGAAAAAATAGGTGTCTACTCACTCAAATATAAATTATATTTAATTTTTACAATAAAATACAAACTTTGTATAATTAAATTAATATTAGAACTAAAAACTTGAAATCCGAAGGGCTTCGTAGGTTAATTCTTACCATTCTGAATGTAGTCTTGATATTCCTCCTGGTACATGGTTCGCGCACGCTTGGCCAGGTCAACAGCATTCGTGATGAGTTCGTAGCCTTGTTCCGGAGTTACTCCGAGATGCTCCACAAACCCTTCTACGGACGCTTGGTATGTGTTCGTGATTATCAAATGGGCACCAGCTGCAAACGATTCGTTACAAAATCAGTTCCCTAACTTGTAGAAGAACAACACTCATCATTCTATGTAATGAAAACAAATGGATCGCAAGATTAATGTCCTGAACCGTTTTAACAATGTCTACGCTGCTTTCCTATACACAATAATTTTACTCCACAAAGCTTATATTAGGAAACTAACTCCATAAATATCGTTGAACTTGTGCGCTGTTACTATTATTAACAGCGAGCAGGGTGCGGCTAAGAGACGTAAACAATTAATGTTATTAAAACTTAGTAATGCAACACGAACCCGAGAAGTTCAATAAGAACCTGCTCAGCGAGAGGAATATTTGTTGAGTCGAAGAAATTAATTATGTAATAAATAGATGACGGCGCACGGCCTACGAATGGAAACGTATTAGACAGACAAGGTGATTAATGACAACGGCGTCATGTATCCAGCTCGAGCTCCGTTGTTCCAGTCGGTTTTCGCGCCTCCGGTCTTTACTATGCAAATGTGAGGTAGTTAGGATACAGGGGAAACAATTGCGTTTCTTGGCAACCTACTAAGCGATAATCATAATTATTGTAGTGAAATTTTGACGCTAAATATCGTTTAAAGTACATTAATCTACTGTTACGCGTTATTAGCTTATTCATCTCCGTCGTTTTGAGATTTTGCCTACTTTTCAACTTTATTGCTACTAAAATGTGTCAGCGGAATAATAATATTCCCACAATGCTCGAAGCCATTTTTTATGTTTATTCATATCATTCCTTCTATAGGAAGCGGCAAAGCAAGGCAGTAGGCTTTACGCCTCCAGGGAGTTATTTGCTTGCAGACACTTTTCAGCTTTTTCTTATGAAAAGAAACGGTCCGTTTTGTGGCGAAGAAAAGCGCTTTCAGAGGACGATGACACGAGACGAGGTCGCACTCTCGCCGTCAGATGCAAGGGAGTGACGAGCTAAAAGCGACCTAACGTGTAATTTGTCAAAATAACATGCATTTACATAACACTTGCCGGCAGTACGTCGAGTCTAGATGAGACAAGATACTCGTTTACTCTGCATCTTCGATACGGGAACAACGCAATTACTTTGAGCTTCAGATAGCTTAAACTGTGCCAACTAAACGTAATCAAATTCAGAATCTATCTACTGCGATGGTAAGTTTGTGCAGCGTAGAACTAGAATAGCAATAATACAGCGAATGCAAACTGATTTTCATTTAGAAAGTTAACAAATGAAACGAGACTTTACTCGTACTTAAATGTATGTTTCTAAATTGTTTTCCATTGTCACAGTATAACAGAAGCACATGATACGAATCAGTTATGTGTCAAAATTATAATACTTTTCATTAATACGGAGAAGACTGTTAACAAAATCTTAGTATAAGAGTTTCAGTAAAATTTCGACTATTTTTTAACATCGTAAACAAAACACTTTTATGAACAAACTTTAGTACTGCGTTACCACGTAAGTATATAGCATAACAAGTACTTGTACGTTGTAATTCATCAATAAATATTCTTTTATATCTCCCCAGTCTTTCGCAAGTAAGCACTTGACTTTAATGAACCTGATGACTATCCGTATTAATAAATCTCCCGGCCGCAATTCTATTGACTATTATAATCATAAATGCCAGCGCACCGTGATTATTTTGAGTACTTACGAGTACTGCGCAAAACTATTGTTACTTGTTCTAGATCGTAACTATGTTTACAGTGTTTTGCCAACGTCGAATATTGTTTTATTTATTCCAATTAAAGTAACACAAACACAGTAACCGAATAGAATTAAGTTTTTGCGAGGCTTTTGCTTTTTATTTCCCACTGCTGGGCAATGTTTTTTTTTATCAAAACCAGGGGATATCTTGAAGCGTTTTCTACCATACAACTCTGTTGCCAATATATGGATAGTTAGTGATTATTATTTTTATAAGGTTGAAATTATAAATGGGAATTCTTCATGGATGTTTGCAGAAAATTCCATATAAAACAGAGGTTCAAACTGCTAGTTGTTTTTTTGTTAGTTTGTTTTACCTATGTAAAAACAAGATAACAAAGAAAAAAGACCAACCCACTGAGCTTCTTGCCGGATGTTCTCAGTTGGATGTTGTTCCGATCCGGTGGTGTAAAGAAAATGTGTAACTGACAATTTGTAACGCCCCAATATGCCTATGCAAAATAAAGACATTTCATTTCAGTACCTAACTGATCAGTCAGCGTCGACTTAAAAAAAAAACAAAATTGGATGGAATGATTCTTATTTCTTTTCTTTCGTTTTACACTTCGCCAGTGTTGTGGATTATGACCCAATCTCCTCAGTCTCTGAGAAAAGACGTGTGCCCTAAGACAAAATTGGTTGACAACATTACTCACGGTTTTTTGGTACAAAAGTGTGTTGTTTAATTAAAAGAGACAATTTTATTCAACAATTAGATTCTCTGAGGAAAGAGGACATGCACGGGCGGCTTTCGTTACGTGCATAAGTAGTGTGCGAGGTGTAATGCCGAGTAGCGCACGAGTAGTTGCATCGCACCCACGCTTTTACGCCTGCTCTACTTCTTCCTTTCTGTGCGGTTTAATAAACTGTTTTATTTATCAACGTGAATTTTAACAAGATTTTTAAGCAATTGTTCAACTCCGCAACGTTGAAGCTTTGCACTAAGTTTTGGCGTGCCGTTGTATGTTATTAGTTTCTAATTAGACACAATTATAATGTTAATCGTATGACAATAGTTTAACTCGGAGCCCATTCTGTTCCTATACACAGCAGCGCGTCGGCTAAGTTTCGATTAGTAACTTCACACATCATTGAGAAAACTATGTAGAAATCATAGCATATAGCATATAAATAATATACGTTATAAAAGTGTTCTTGCGAACATTTCCTTTCCAGTCTAGTTATAAAAATATTGACCAGTGTCTAAATAGGTACATGTCTTATACTTATAACATGTTCTCGTTTGTCCAACTCTCGTATAGTCAGGTACAGTCGTATATACCGTCTAGCCACAACTTATTGATTTTGTGAGTTCTTATCCTTAATAGAATCAGTATCTAATCTACTGTAACATCGATTTCGCATTTCGCACTTACCTCTCAAAAAGTCAAGATGAGTAATGACCACTTCATTGGGGTGAGTGTGTAGAAACCGGGCGCTCCAGAGAGGGTCCCCATCGATGACATGTCCCACGTGGCAGGACAGCTGCGTCGAGAAACCACCGTCCAAAACCACGATGTGCGGAGGCTCCACGCCTTCTTTAGGAGGCGTCATTTTTCCCGCTAAATTAATCTACAAAGTTCATACCAGCAACGTTTATTAGAACGAACAACGTAGCAGAAGACTTAAGCTGTCGGCCCGAGATTAAATTCTCGTGTTATACGAATACCCAACTTGAGACCAGGCGAGTAAACGATACCGGTATGCTTTGATGCTTATAGATCGGCCTTTATAACGCTTGTGATCGTATGATTTTTGGAAATTACCGCATCGATTATACCCTTATTACCTAAGCCGTGGTCGCCAGTAATTCAGCTTATATTAAAGGAAATCTAGATGGATTTTTGCGAGTATAGGTATGGGAAGTATCACTTTACATTCTAGCGACCGAATTAAATACATATTTTACATTATGTGAAATAGGGCGTATTTTATTCCAAAAACTGGTATTGTATAGCAGATGCTACTACTACTTATAAATTCTTTGTAATAATCTAAATACTACGCACGGGAGTGCACTTCACTGTTAGTGTTGTTTAAATAAACAGCAACAATTATTACCCTGTGAACAATGAGAGGTAGCTTTAACATTTAGTATTCCATTTATAATACCTGCATTCGACGCCACTGCGTTGTTCAAATGATAAAATCATACTGTAGTATTATGTGGTACCTAACGATGTTGTTCCGAACACCGAACGTGCCCAAAATACATGTTTTAGTAGGTAAACAATCGGGATATTCGAAATTACACATGTGTTGTGGCTTATATTTTAACAATGAAATCGTCGTACCTAAATTGGTACTTTTAAATTAAACTGTTTCAATTTATACTCTATGAACTATCCAAATTAGATTTGCTGCGGAACAGAATAAAATGTTTACTCGCTATACAGCCAGTATTCTGTCTATTTTCTATTTACGATTCTATTTGGGAATCGGACAGAAGAACGACATTAAATACGAAATATCTGTATTCCATTTCTTATATAATACTTATCTCAAGAAAAATATTTCACCACAGAAAAGAAATCATGTTTTCATTCAAGCTGTCTACAGAATCTTGCTTTACTAAAAAGTGGGAAAATAGTTTGGAATAAAAAGTATATTTGTGATCGAGAATAAGTAAGAGGAGATACAGATCTAAAATTAACTCGAATTGCTATTCAGTCGGTCTATAACAAAGGATTGCGGAAAGAATAGTTTGAATAATGAGCTTAATGAAGAGCTTGACTTTACTTATTTCAAGCGAGTATATAAAGTTCGCTCGCTGTCTTATTCTATCAAATTTGTCAGAATAAAAAAATGTGGGATAATACTAATTTTCCCCCATATTTTTGGATACTATAAATGCTGTTTGATCGTCAAGACACTGCGAGTTAAATATCTGAAGATTTTATTGCGTTTACATTTTAAAAACATTTTTTCATCCATAATAATGAGAAAAACTGGATTTTGAGGATGTATCTGACAAACGCGGAAAATTTCGTTATAATGTAAATTATTTCTCACATTTTGAATCATCAAAAGTTCCCGAATACTTTATAAGAACCTAATGGCAAAACAAACCTGTACTTTAAAGTCAAACAAAATTTACCCAACAATACAATTTCCACTACAACTGCACCAAGTACTACCCGTACGAGGTCTATACGAGGTCACAATTTTCTATTACAATAGATTTTTCTTCACAAATGCCGTTTCATCCATCCACGACAATGTTTGCTAATTACGGAGCGAAGTGGGTTAAGTTTTGCTCCATAGTGCTGCGTGGTCGATACCGTACGTGCACTCCGGAATAGGTGGAAAAACCAGCTTTGTCAGGTTTATTAACCTTTATGGCTTTGTCATGTCTCCCAGTTAGCAGTGTGCAGCAATTTTCAGAATTTCAGATCCGTATTTCGAAAATTAACACACCAAAATTAATGTGTACATTACGTTTAAGAAGTTTCTTGAATAATTATATGAACATTTATTAATTATCTATTAATTAGGTATATCTTCGTAGCACTGGTAAATTGTAAGCCGTTTGCCTCCACAATCATGAACATTCTTAGTGAATATTACCCGGTTATTAAATAAATTAGCCAATATAAATTCCCTATGTGAGGCCCGTAATGTACATTTACGTTATAATGCTGCCTTATCTAAATTAATAAAGCTTCTTTTATAAAGTAAGTATAACTATATAAACTATCGATCAACATTAACTTGGTTTGATTACATTATCTGAGCTCCGGTGACTCGGAAAATTCCTTTCATTACAATACCGCCCTTATCGCCTTCATTGCGGCTCTACATTCTCGTTTAATATTTAGATACAACTAAGGATTATGAAACTGATGTACCTTTTAGTACTTAATGTATCATCGAAATAATTATCCTTGAAAATATAAATCACAGTACTCATATTTATATTTTAATGCCTAAATATATGGTTTACGTAATTATTACCTACTATGAATTGCTGAAAATAACAATATAATTAAAAAAAATACCTTAATTAAAATAAGAATGAAGATTTTGATTTCAGTAGCTTATACAGTGCATGCACTATTTTGTGCATGCACTGTATAAGCTACTGAAATAAGTTAAAATGAAAGCTTGAAAATATCGCGGCTTGGCATTTTAATATGTTTTAATTACTTTAACTTCAATAATTTTAAAGATAAAAACGAAAAGATTGTTTAATGTTTACCTCTTTATTGTTTATCTTTATTGAAAGAATCGTTTTTTGACAACGATGTTCAGTAATTCAGTGTTTAAATTACTAAAAAAAAATAATACATGCAATGCGAGTTCATAAGTCATAAAGCAATCACCGAGGTTGGGTACATATTTTCAAATTTATACGTACGAATTGAAAAGATAAATAGAAACATACCTACCATTCAAATATAATTCATGTGGAGAATTATGTATCTTCTATTAACTTCTGTATCTTTTTTGAAATTATTTCATAAACACACATTCAAAATTACCGTAATTATATTTTTTATCAATGTAATATTAACAAAGCAAAGAGGATTAGCCTAGCTAAGCAACGAGGTAATTTTGCCAGCATTTAGGGAACTCATCTTAGGGTAAGAAATTGGATGCAGCTTTTTATTTTTCATTAAATTGATTTTGTCTAATTTATATTCTCACTATCACTTTAAATTGATATATAACATTAACAATTCTGTAGTGTATGAAGTTTGTAGTGTATTTTGTAGTGCTTTTTATATTGCAAATGATCTAAGGACCTACGCATATACATTTCGATAGGGATATAAACAGAAATATGTGTCTTCGTAAGTACAAAATAGCAGCCATATTCGAGATTTAGATTTATTTATTTATTTCGATGATGCTTGAAAGAGGGCTACATACAACGTCAAGTATTTTTTACTTTTATGCAGCAATGCCACTTTTTGTAAAGTTTAAATTAATCATCACTTTCTATAAAATGTTATTTTTGCTATACCTTCCCAGATTAAAAAAGATAAACCACAATTACAATTAAGAAAATATTTTTTTAGAGTTCTGATATGATTCTAAAAACATAATAAATTTAAAATTTAAACGTATATTACACAAATACATTTATTTGGCGGTATCGTTACATTTTATAAAATATTTTTTATTCGTTTTTATAGACGGCTCAATATAGTTCTTGGTTGGTTATTAATATTTTCATATGAAAGAATATTAAGTACGTTTGTTCACTTTTATGTTTTCGAGTCAACTAAAATTTTTGGACTCTAAAAAATTGTGAACACTAATTAGTCATAAATCATAACATGGAAACCGGGAAAGATGGCTGTAAAGGCGATGAGGACATTTTTACAGCACAAGAAATATTGTTTTCAGCGACAACAATATTTTAGCAGCCTCGACATCCACCTGAGCTCAAAGGGCGTCGAAATGAATTATGGTCCTCGCTTGTTGGGTTCACTACACGTTGTATGACAATTAGCATGTCACGAAGCATCACAAATAAAAGCTGACGTTCCTTTACCAGTTAAATTAACATTAAAAATATTTTCCGTCGAGATAAAACCATGACAGTCACTGAAGGTAATCTGCGGCTAACGACGGTGTTCGAAGGTTAACAAAGTGACCTTAACACAAATCGTAAATAAAATTACAAATTTTTGAACATGGTGATCTGTGAGTCTACTAATGAGAAATTTATAAATGAAGAATATTTAATAATTGTTTTAAATACTTACGAACTAAACTGAAGATTTTTTTAAATCACGTACACATTCACTTTAAAAAAATAACAGACGTTTAGAGAGTCATCATTATAAAGAGACGCGCAAACAAGAACTAAAACATGCGTATCGTACGTTGTTCCAACTCTGTTCGAAACACTGTGCTCGATTTATTTAATTTTCGGGCAAAAGTTTTATAAAGACAATATTTTTTTTACTTGTATTGCTTGCAACTTATTTCTTAAATATTTTTAATTAAATCATAATACGAATAAATGCGACTCTCGCTTGTAAAGAGGTCTGGAATACTAACATAAGACATTAGATGATGTCAAGAATAATACTTCACATACATAACAAACGTAAATAAGATAATTAGGTAAGTTTACAATGATATCAGCTAATTATTATATAGTAATCATAATTACCTATAGACAAATATTAACTAGAATGTGCACTAATCTATTTTAAATATTAATCAATGCGACACTAATTAGATAAATGTTTATTATTACAATTAATGTCCTGTTCTTATCTTATTTCAATAAACAGATTTGATATAACTGTACATAAGAAATTTAAGGAAATTTATGTAAATTTAAATTCTAAGTGTGGCAGAATGTATATGTTCGATCGAGCAGGTACCACCGCCACACCTTTTTCTAGCGTTAAGCAATTTCTGTGCTTTAGTGGAGGAGTGTGGTTGCCGGCTCACTTTTATATGAGGCGACCATCTTAGTTATCGAGAGTAGCAACACATCTATGATTGGTTTTAGATGGGACCGTCATTCTACTTGAAGATACCTGCATATGTCTATGGACGACAGTGACCACTTATCATCACATGGACTTGATGCCCGTTTGTTACTTCAATCTCATATGAAAAAAGTAACTGTCACTTCCTTGTATAAAAAGTAAAATTACAAAATAGCTCTAGACAGAACTTTATATTTATTTTCTGAACTTGATAAATTTAACGAGTTTAGCCGATTAAATAGAGTTATTATTGATTCATAATACAGATAATTAATGAGCTAATTATGTAATATAAATTGATGGACTTTTTAAAATTTATATTTCATAATATTTTTTGTCCGTCTTATACCGCAAACGAACCACTTGGATTTATGCTAACGGCTGGCGATTGGCTCGTGGCACATGGTTCACGAGACGAGACAGATATTAATAGAGTTATCAGCGTGGAGCAACGCACTCACGATCACACTAAACACCAAATCCCTCAAAATGATAACACATTTTCTGTAATAAAAATGAATGACTTAGTAACAAATAAAAACTAAAATTATTCATAATTATTTATTCATGTTCCAATGTAGAGTCTATAACATTCTTGTTCTCACATATTTTTAAAAGTAAGAAATTGTTTTTTTTATTTATAGTTATGCTGTGTCGGATAGTATCAGTTTTAAATAGCACCACTCTCTTTTTTCGAATGTGGCAGGAAGCGACAAAGGGATAAATTAAGGAGATGAGTAGCGTCGTCTTTCTGTGTAACGTCAATATCCATTGCGGTCAATCCGTCAATGCGTTTGCCTGGCGCGGTTACTATTGGTAAAGTTCTCGATAAGAGGAAGCATATGTCCAGCAGAGAACCCCAAAATGTTATAAACATAAGCCCATGAAGCCTATGAAAGTAAGGTAGATTGTTATGCCTGTAAAAGTAAGCCAAAAGTTCATACGATTATTTTGTCTCTAGGAAATCTATTCATTTTTGTACGTAAACGTCTTTAACGTAACGTAACGGGATGTCCGTTGCTTCGATTATATATAAAATATGGTTACCAAAAACTAAAAAATATAATACCTACTACATTCACCTTGTACATTTGTCGTTGAGTCGAAATTCTTCAGTTATTGTCATTGCAAAAAATTGGAAGTCTAAAAAAGAAATAAGATAAGACGACCTACTGTTCCAACTCAAGAGGCCCTTGGTGATCTTAGTTTTATTTCCGCATGATGCCAGACTCTGTCTATGCTAAAGAAAATGTATAACAACAATGAATTTTTGCATCAAAGGTTTTTCCAGGTAGCATCTGCGTATAATATTTGTATACAATATTTGGAGCGGTAACAATCCTATGTACTTATGTATATCTATTACTTTAAAATAATTAAGAAACAAGACAAAAGTAATAATTGATACTCGGTATAAACACAAAAATAACACGGTGCCTACCTTTGATGGCCTTGGAGTAATAACATCACTGTTCCGTTCCGTATTAGTTATAAATTAAACAAATATAGATATAGACATAGAAGAAGATAAAATAATAGATAAACAAATATATTTTAAATCATTATTCCAAATGTAACAAAATATTAAGAAAAATCGTTTGCTGTTTCCTTGTTTATGTTTTTCTTTCGTTTTGGCATGTTTCCCGTAGGTTTTTCTTAGCAGGTGGTCGTTTTTATTAATCGACGTTGTACTAAATTCGTCTTCCTCTAAAAGGACACCCGTGCCCAGCGATAAAATATTAAAAATTAATGATGAATATCTCGTAGGTTCATCATCTGTAGCCCTTCTACAATTTGTTACTTTTTAATAAAAAATGGACGAGTTTTACTCGTGCATTTTACGTAAGTACCTATAGACATACACACAAATGTGATAACAGAACAAGTAAAAAACTTGTAAAAAGCGAGGCAGACTACTTATCTGTGTTAATATTGGAAACACTATCGGTCATTCACTGGCATTAGTAGGCATATTACACGCACACGATTTAAAAATCACGGGCACAGTACGCCGGCTCGTAATAACACTATTTGGCACGTTTTCAACACTTCACACATTCAAAGACAGCTAGTTCTTCGCAGTTCAATACGATTTCATGTCGCACTCACTCAAAGAGAAAATCGACCTCATTTTTCCGTATCAGATGAGTATTTTGAAACGTTTGTTATTGGTTAGTTTTTTTGTGGCTCGTGCGTAAGTCAGTAAATAAAAAAGCTTGTAAAAGAAAAGAGTTTTTTTAAGCATCTTCGCATTACAATTCTTATGTTATGAGACGTAGACCATAAATAATAGATCAGAATTCATGTTTACGACACGGTAAATTTAGGAATAGGGGATTATTATGTTATTTAATTAATAAAGAAGATATTTTATGGCGTCATAAAAACGACCAATGTAATATTTACTCTTATCTCGTGTCATGGGTAAAAATAAAGACGAATATACAAACACCCAGACCCAGAATTAAACCAGATTCTAAATTCATCATTCAGTCTTACCGAGAATGAAATTCGGAACCTATTGTGTCAGACCGGTATGGTAACCGCTCCGCATAGATTGATGACCCAAAATAAATTGTGAGTGTAAGATAAGTTATAATTTAATTTTAAAAAGTGGTCGACTACATTACACCGACCATTTTTTAAAGACTCATTTAGGTTAATAACACTCGGAGCAAATTTTAGCTGCTCTCCCGTGATTTGATCTCCGCTTACGCGTTTCTACGAGTTATCGCGGGTATAAGCTGCTCTATGAACATGTTAATTATCTTTTACCTACATTTTCATACTCACGCATGTTGCGGGGCTGCAGCCGTGCGCAGGTACGACCGTACGACTGAAAACTGATCCGTGAATACTTAGCCTTATCCCTACTTCGTGCATTAACATCTTTATTTTTCATAATTTTGAAGGAGAAAACATATATACTTATCAGATGGTGATCACTTCAGAGATCACTAAAGCCAAAAAGCCAAGGAACATTTATATCCACACAAACAGACCCATTCCTGCCCCTGAGAACTTAGTTATATTACAACTAAGTTCGTCTTACCTCACCATTTAGACTAGAGCACACGTGATGTTTAGAAAAAAGAAACTTAACTGAAAGCTTCTATTTCCTATGACTAGTAAGAAATTTGACTACTCGTATATGAATATTTGTATAGTTGTTTGTTTAATTGTATAACTTTTAATACATAAATATTATGTATTTATCTGATTGAAGTAGCAAACGAGCATGTAGTCCTCCTGATGGGTAATGGTTACTGCCGCCCGTGGATGTACGTCATAAGCAACGTCATACTGAAAGGAGGTACTATCTAAACACAATGACAGATGTGTTGCTACTCCTGAGGGCTATAATTCTTATATAATCCTCATAAATGAAGAGCCGACAACAACACCTACCGAAACACAAGAAATTCTTCACGCTAGTGATTACTGGAGCTAACTTTTGTTACCCGTGTAAAAACAAGATGGCAAAAAAGATATACAAAGGAAAAACTAGTATAAAGTGGAAAACTTTGTTTTTGTATGTTTGCCATGAATTACCTTAAAAACTACTGAACCGGTTTTTAAAATTCTTTCACCATTAGAATGCTACATTATCTCTGGGCAACATAGGCTATTTTTATTGCTAGAATATATAAGACATTCTTGCTAAACCTTGAGTAATGTGATTCAGTGTCTAAAAATTAAAATAAAAAAAATTCATTGCATACACTGCGATACCTTTTGTTAATAGAACAAAAAAATTCTACAATATAAGAGAACATATCTACGAAAGCCGCCGCCGCCGTACAATGATCAGTGTATCCTTACGCAAAGTAGTCTCGCAAATTTTTTTGGGACTACTATCGAAATAGCATCTATACCCACTGCTGACTATGATTATTGACCAAATCCCCGTTACGGATGGGGGGAGGGACAGGTCCAGGAGTGGTACTCAAATGTATAATGGTTGGATAGATTGCATTATGCGAACGAAGTCGCGTCGATTCTGCTAGTGCAAAATATTTCATTTCATTAGTGTGAGGGTACCTCTCCTATCGAACTTCACTTTTTTCCGGTTCTTATGATTAAAACATGTATCTAGTAGGGGTGTGCGAAAGTTACGATTTATTCGTTCCGAATCGAATATTAACATTCGATTCGATTCGAGCGGTATTCGCATACCTGTAGAATCTAGATTTTCAATATAAAAAACATAAAAGCGTTGTTTAAATAAAAATAATAAACTTAAATGCACGAAATTTATGTCTTAAAAGTTAAATGAAAATTCACGCTTAAAGCCAAGTCTGGTCTTAAGAAGCTCTACTTTTTCTTAAGTAGCTATAATATATGCTGTATAGGGACTTTCTATACAAATAACATCTAAATTTTATGTTTACTAAGAGCACTTCATAATTCAATACCGGAGGGATCATTCTTACACATATTTCTGCCTAATAACAAGAGCACTAATCAATGCTTTGATGTGATTATCTGATTATATAGGGTGTTTTAAGTTAGTCCTCAAATAATCGTACGAATTGAGGGCTCCAATTTTATCTGGGGTTGAATATTGAAGGTTGAAAACTTTTATATTTTTTTTAAATCTGACTGAAGTAGCAAACGAGCATGCAGTCTACCTGATGTTAAGTGGTCATTGTCGCCCATGGACATCTGTATTCAACTTCATACAGAACATGGGTTCCATGTGAAGTCAATCACAGATGCGTTGCTACTCCCGAGGACTATGATGATCGCTTCATGTGAAAGTGTGTCGAAGGAGGATATGCAGGAGGTTCCACTTACCATCAAGTAAACTACATGCTCCTTTATTAATTCTAAAATAATAATATAACTCGTAAACAAAAAAATGTGATTACGCTAATGTAGTCTAATCATTAGACTCTGAGGGATTAGGATAACGGTAGTGCGAATGCAGGTTCTCATCCTGCGAAGCTTTTTCAGTTGCTGTTTGTAATACCCATGGCAGCATGGTGACAATTGTTCAAATACTTTTTAAGAAAAATAAATTAAAAAAAAACGATAATTAAGGACTGATGGACCAACATGAATGATTTAAGGTCTTTAGCGCAATCCGTCCGTAAGTTATGCTATAGAAAAGACATGATTAAAATCAATTAGTACTTATTGGAAAATTTTGAATTCCACTTTCAGCAACTAGTGCCCAACAGTGGGGCAGTAATGTATTGATGATGACGACAATAATTATAACCTTTAACATAAAGAATAAAGTCTTATTCCAAAATTTCTTTATCCTTCTAAATAAAAGCTATCTTTTTATTGGAGATAATTAAAGCAAATCTACTTGGAAATTGGAAACCAACGCCAGAGGTCACAAAACCTGGGAAGGAAAGGGCGGCTTTAAATTTATTGATTTGTAAAGATAAGAATCAATTGGAAGCGTCCCAAAAGCCATTTGTGATGATTATATTTTTGTCTTAAAGTATTTAATCGACTCCAGTTTACCTACAGTAGGTATATATTTTATGTACCTACGTCTTTATTTCTTATCTTACTATTATTTTATCACACGTTCACACGTCAACCCATTATTGTCCCACAGCTGGGCACGGGTCTTCTCTCAGAATGAAAGAATTTAGGCCAGGAATTGGTAGACTTCACACACCGAGAACTTTGTGTGTAGGTTACCTCACGATGTGGTTCCTTGTGACAATTAATTTCTAATTTAGAATAATCAGTGGTGCGTGCCTGGTTTTAACATCGGACTTCCCAATCGAGGAGGCAAGTTTCAACCATTAGACTATCACTGCTCATTTATTATCATTATTTGATACAACTTCTTAAAAATTACATTATATTATTACTGTCTCAACAAATTATCGACTGGGTAGGATGAGTATGATTCGACCAGAAAGGTACCATCGCCATCCTAGTCCTCGGAAGTAGCAACGTTTCTGTAATAATTGATTTTAGATTGGACTTCCTTTTCTATTTTTATACGGAGTCTATAGTTTTTATGAACGGCTGTGTCCATTGGTAGACTCCATACTCGTTTGCCACTTCAGATAACGAAAGGAAAACGAAAAGGAATGGCCTAGCTTAATTATTGCTTTAACGCTGGAAGTCAACTTCACGACCTACAGTATGAAGGTCTAAAAATAAGAATTGCATTTAAATAGATTTCGACATAAAAAGCTATGGACTGATGATAATGATAATTAAATTCAAACTTTATAGCCTACAAAAATATTATAATGAGAGGACGCTCCGGATATCCACAGGAAAATAGATCTGTAGCTTTATCCGTATCCGCTACTTTTCGCGGAACATCGTTTTAATTAATAATATTACCTTAAATTACCTTCTTCGCACATTTATATTGCTAAGGTTAATAAGAATCATTTATTGTAGCGACTTACCGATGTAGTAAGGTATACCATACTGTCTTTCGTAAAAGGAAGGTACCTTCTAATAAATTATTAATACAAAGTGTCAACTGTCATTTCAAAGTCACGCTGATCTATATCGCCGGAATAATTAAATAAATTATTATAGAAACAATAAGCCCGATCCCTTCAAAACTATCAACTAAGAAAGAGAAAAACAGGCACTGTGCCCGGCAAAACACTATATAATAAAATGGCAAATTCCAAAGAAATTAAGTTGAATAACTAACATTGATTTGACGACCTGCGTGGCTGAGCGGTTACCATACTGGTCTGACGCGCAATGGATCTCGGGTTCGATTCCCGGCCAGACAGGTATCTGAATAATGAGTTTATATTCGTGTTCTGGTCTGGGTGTTTATATATTCGAAAAAAGAAGAAAATACTAGTGTGGGGCTACATAGCGTGTAGAAAAACGTGTATTGATAGTAGTGTCAAAAATTACATACGAGTAAAATAGTGCTAGAACTTTTTGTGGTTTGACTTCGGACGAACCGATGCATCTATTTTCACTCAATTAGAGTATCGTGCACTTCTGTGTTTTGGGTTGAAGGGTAAGGTAATTGGGTCACACTTATATGAGACTTTCCAACTTACTTCTCAGGTGTAGCAAACATCTTTGACTAAATTTGGGTACGACTGTGACCTTATCTTAGGTTGCCTACAGATTTCCATGGACAGCACTGTTTTTTTTTATCTGACTGAAGTAGCAAACGAGCATTCAATCCACCTGATATAAAAGTGTGCCGGCAACCACACCCTTCTATCGTAACGGAAGAAAAGCTTCGCGCTAGAAATAGGTGTGCCGGTGGTACTTCCCCGGACAAACGACACTGGTTCTCCCAACTACAAAATTACTACTACTTACCATCAAGTGGACTGCATGCTTGTTTGTTACTTCAATACAATGAATAAAAGCTTTTAAGGAATATACCCAACATTGCTTTAGTATGTACATAATTACGAATACATAGAATATGGAGATCTTCACCCACTAACAGTCGATGCAAAAGGAAGATGACGATATTTATATTGTTCACCATTCCCTTTTCTTGCACCTATTTATATATACCTATACACATTTTACATTATAATATTACAATATCCATCAATAATATAACATAGTTTCGCCCAGTTTTATCCATTTATCGAAATCGATTGTTACATATCACACAATACTAGCAAAATGATTGATTGAGAGATGTTGAAAACATTGAAGCTCTCTCACGAAGCATTTTTATATATTTATTGAAAGAATTGTAACGTACACTTATTTTTTTCTTTTATTAATTGACTTCCCATTTGAACTATAGCTATTACTAAAACAAGAAATATATGCAATCACCGTTCATTGTTATTTAAGTAAATATTAAAAATAATAAGCGATGTTTCTTCAGGAACATTATATTGAGTTGTACATACATATATTTTGTCGCAGGAATATTTATACATTTCGTATATTCGTACAACACAGAGAAATAAAACTGTGGGAACACATTGTTTGTTTGAACCCTCATTGACACCCCGCTGAACCGATTCAAATAAAAGTTTCCAGTGTTATTGATTCCAGTATATATCAGAATACATCATCATTTTTATGGGATTTTACATAGGATTTTGTCAAGTGTGTATGAATGTATGAATCCAATACTACTTATTTTCGCTTTTATTTTCATTATTTCGTATCGATAAAAAGGCATATTCCCTAGCTAATTGTTGATAACTAGGACTATAAGGGGTCTGAGGGTCGAATCCCAAACATGCACCTCTGTGTTTTTCAAATTGTGTGCGTACTAAAATAATTAATTATCACTTCCTTTAATATTCGAGTACGCTTTACGCTTTGAAGTTTTGTAAAAAAGTTCTCTAAAGGACTTTAGAGAACTGCGCAGACGCGCGCAGTCTATAATCGGTATTTGGCCAACGCGGTATACTATTGTCTCAAATCCTCTTACGAGGAGATCCGTGCCTTGAGCAGCTTGTTTTAACAGTCATGGCTAGAAGACGACTTATTTTTGTGAATTTTTGCGAAAGAAAAACGAACGAAGCCCGGAATTTCTGCTATTCAAGATGTTACTAGTAGTCCTTAAAGATGTTACGCCCTGTAGTTCCGGGATCAGAATAGGGCTACGGCATCCCCTGCCTGTCGTAAGAGGCGACTAAATGGGGCTTCCGGGGTTGCAGACGGCTAGAGTGGGAGCTCGAACCGTTCGGTCAGGCAATCCCGGGAAGAACGGCGGTATGTGTGGTCGCATACCGTCGTAAAGACTAGACGGAGCGGAGGGCCCAGCCGCCCATCTGGGAGGAGCCCGATAGGGCAACGCGCTCGGAGGATTCCGGTTGAAGTCGTTTCGAGATCCCGGAGTCCTCCTTTTCAGCGCCGAGGACGGCCACCGGGGGGGTTTTAGTGCGGTAAAAATCCCACATAACCCTGCGTCGCTCCCACGGCGTCGGGTACCTTTTGAAGGTTTCCCTCTCGAAAACAAAAAAAAAAGTCCTTAAAGATGTTATGGGCACTTATTTTGATTAGCAAATACTGACGATTCTTTAGGAATCTCATTACCTATTACCTCTAACATTCAAAATGAAAATTCTCTCTAGATAAAACCTAAAAAAATACCTAACTGGAAGTTTAGAATTTCCGAATATTGAAGCTTTCATTATTTCTCGACTAGAAATCACAATAGCGGCTCATGCAAGTCAATTATGTCTATCTGCCGCCTTGTTAGCTATCTGATCTCTGATACAATATGAATTTAGTACAAACGAGTTACAGTTTGAGCCAAAACTATTTAACATGATTATACGTATTCCGCGGTGAAATTGAGTTAAAATTCAATTGTCTTGTTTCCAGCATAGCACGAACACGAATGGAGTATCTGTTAGCTAATAATGTAACTACAGTTTTGCCAGACGCCGCTATCTCTACTTCTGTTTATCTATTGCATAAAATAGTAATATCGTAAGTTTACAGAGTTACAGTTGAACTTTTGATAAGTAGGTACACGTAATACAGATTTAATAGGTGAGATTTTTAATGTCCAGTATAAAATAGCTGCAAGATACCAGTGCAGGCACACTTGTGTTAAATTTTTCTCATCAAGAGCACGGGCCGCCGGGTCATTTAGGACACACGTGTTTGTACATTTTATACTTAGTTATAACTACTTGCGCCCTGCGGTTTCACCCCCCGCGCAAAAGTCTAAATAAAAATATAAGTTCTAACATGTTTAATAAAGAATTCGAGGATTTTGATGAAATGATAAATAAATCTTAAGATTCTAAATATATAATATATTTAATCCTTTAAATTGAATTCAGTAGTTATAGTTCGATGCGCTAAGATAGACACACAAACAGACAGACGAAAATTTTAGAAACTATGGAAATTTCACTTATTATATTTCTTAGTTCTCCAAACGATTTGTGTGAAAATATATGCGAGGTACAGACTCGTGAGAGTTTCACTTTATTTTATGTATGAATACACTCATATATGCGTTATAGATAAGAAATAGGTAAATGCGCTGCAACCACAAACTTATCTATACCAATATTTGATATTACATCCTTGATATACTCTTAAATTAAGACAAAGCAACATTATTAAGAACTCAATATTGTTGGTTCACTAACATTGGTTTATTATTTGTATCCGGATAATTTCGAACAACTTTTTAGCGTTTAGCCCTTCAGACCTCAAGCCTTAAAAGGTGAAGAAGATATTAAAAAACATTTTCGAACGTTACCGAAAGTTATTAAGTATTTTTTACGCGGAAAAATCCTAACAGATCCCATCCCGCTCGGGAGATCAAAAGTGGTATATCGAACTTTTACCAAAAACTAAAATAAGTCTATTTTTTATTACAAAAACTTGATCAGACAAAATAAATAATTTTTCACTTTGATAAAACTATGAAAATTGAACTTTATGTTTTTATTGCAATTTTTATTTAACTAGCCATATTACCTAGTATGTTTCTTTGTATATAATAAGACCTTACATCTGCAATTTAAAACGGTTAACCTCCACCGATTGGGCAGAATTTTTGCATACACGTTTGAGTTTCAATGACAATGCACGATTAATTTAGTGATGAAGTTATAATTCCAGTATGGCGGACGCCCCAATATGGCGATTGAAAGAGTTTTGTGAATATGAAAAACAGTAAACTTAAATAACTTTTTAAAACAGTTGTCTTTTAATAACTTGTTTTGCAAGGTTTAGTTTACCTATTTATAATGAAATAAGGTGTACGGTAATAATGCCACATGTTCTGGTTGCAAGTCGTTAGTGTTACGTATATTTAGTATCAACCTATATAACGCATTACGTGTTATCACGTCAACCCATTATTGTCCCCCTGCTGGGCACGGGTCTTCTCTCAGAATGAGAGAGTTTAGGCCATAGTCCACCGCGCTGGCCAAGGACGAATTGGTGGACTTCACACACCTTTGAGAACTTTTTTTTTAAAGAACTCGCGGATGTGTAGCTTTCCTTTCGATGTTTTCCTTCACCGAAAAGCAGTGATAATTAATTTATAATACGCACATAAATCAGTGGTGCGTGCCTGGGTTTGAACCTCGGACCTCCCGGTCGAGAGGGCAAATTTCAACCATTAGGCTATCACCGCTCATCGTTACATGTTATATGACTATTATTTCTACAGTATATAGATTGCTTTTTAAACGTGAGGTTTTCTTGGTAATTTGTGAAAGAGTAAAATCGTAAATTAAACACGCGCACTTGTTTGATAGTTATGCCCTTTCGGAAGTTTTATCATACTTAAAAACCGTATGTTTATAAAGATGATGCAATACGATATATTATTACAAAGATGACAGTGGGTGCGTTGTTTGGAGCACCGAAGTGTCACCCCCAAGATACCATCTCAGTCGATATTTACCTACACGTGTCATGTCATGTGGTCATAATATTATCAACAACATTGTATGTTCTAATAAATCAATACGATAAAATACGTCACAATTTAAATTTATAATATTATACTTTATGTTATCAGAGAAGTGTTCATTAAGACTTTGTAAATAGCTTACTGATAACTCTCTCTGGCTTCAGGTAATGAATATTATGTGTAGACTTAACATAATTGTTATTATTCCGACTTTAATTAAAAGGCATGTACAAGATACATTGTCTGTATTTTATAATATGTAGTAGTAAACGAGGATGAATTACACCATTTGATGGTATGTGACCAGTGCCGCCAATGTACACCCATAATCGACTCTAATTACGATTAGAATCTTAACTTATTTTGGCCACTGATGTGTCGCTATCTTTGAACACTAAGATGGAATGAATCAAATAACATATAACCGCACTTAACTGCTTTGATTAGATAGAAATAGGCGTAGTGATGGTTTCTCCGGAGTCGAATCACAAAGAGTCCGAATAAGAGGTACATGAGACATTTTCTGTATTTTCTGAATTATCTATTTTGGCTTTTAGCCCACTATAAATTTCGGCGAGAGAAAACGTGCAGTTTAAGAACCTGGATTAGCCCGAGTTGCGGAAAATTGTGATATACGATGAAGCGAAACAAATGTTTAAAGTCTATACAACAGAACGAAAAGAAACCTGTATTTATATTTTTATTTTCAGGAGTCAAATATAATTTTAAGATACACAAAGCTGAGCGTTAGCGGATTAGAAAAATTCATTACATTTCGCAGTTAAGGAAAATACTGCATAAATTGACAGAAACGAAATCATTCATATATACTTTATACGATAGAGTACTGATGTAGCCAATTATGTATTTGAACATAAGGCAATGCGTATATTGTATTTTATTCAGTTTTTGTTGCACAGGACAGGAGGATATAGATTTTTGTTGCAAAGCACTGCAATACAAAATGTATAAAACATTCGCACAATTCTTGCGAATGCGAGTATCAAAAAACTTGTGAAAACATGCGAACTTTAGATATGCGATATTTAAAGACGATTTAAAGATTTCTGAAAGCTTTTAGAGATGTTATAGACTTGTTGATTGACAACAAAAGAAAAATTGCGTGTTATCAATAGTTTAATAAACCAAAAGCACAATTTTATGTTAATCTTAAATTGTACATAAATCCAGTTTGTCCAAAATAGTTCGTACCAAAAGGTATTTATTCTAAATACTAAAAGCCTACAAGTAAGGGTCTCGATTAGCATGCTCTGTATAAGTGCCTAGTTCAAACACAGGCATGGAGGCCTCACGAGAACGAGAGACACCATTTCATTAAATTCAAAAAGCTGTCAAAATGCAAATGATATTATTGCTGTCTGACCAATTCGAGTTCAGCATAATTCTCTAGTTGTCCATATTCCACCACAATCTACAGAATTTACGCAATAGCGTTTAATTGTGGTAGAACCAATGTAGTTCGACCGGGGAAGTACCACCGCCACACCTATTTCTAGCGTGAAGCATTTCTTGCGTTTCGATAGAAGGGTGTGGTTGCCGGCACACTTTCACATGAGGCGACCATCATAGTCCTCGGGAGTAGCAACGCATCTGTGATTGACTTCAGATGGAACCCATGTTCTGTATGTAGTTGATTACAGTTGTCCATGGGCGGCAGTGACCACTTACCATCAGGTGGACTGCATGCTCGTTTGCTACTTCAGTCAAATAAAAAAAAAAAAAAAAAAATTCAATCTTATCTTATTTCTCAGCTTATTAATATTATGAATGCGGGAGTTTCAAAAGATACTCTTTCAAGCAAAAACTACCGGTCGGATTTAGCTGAAATTTAGCTCTCACATAATTTTTGTCCCAGATTTATGTGTTAATAAAATACTCGTTACAGTAGTAGACGTGAGCGAAGTGAACGAAGCCGTGGAAATAGCCTAGTGATGACTAATTCCATGATGACTGATTGCAAGTCACAACCATTGTTTTACCTTTAACTGTATGACCAATTTATAGGCACTAGTCACCCGTAGGAACGGTCGGAATTCGACCGTAATTTAAATTAAAAAACTAAACTTCATATTGTTCAAAGTAGCACCAATATTTCTCAAATTTAATTAAATTGTAATAATTTTCAAGTTATTTTGAACGCGTCCTTTAAAGGTAAAAAGAGGTTTATTAAAAAAAAGCTGCATTTAAAAGCGTGTATTTTGACAAAGACATCTGACATTTTTGACGTTGTTTTCATATTATGACAATGATTGTTTTATTTCGTGTATTATGTATGTGTTTGTGTCAAATGCAAGGTAGTGTGTGTAATGTGTTTTTAGTTGATTTTGTGTATGTTTTATGCAATATTTGAAAAAATATTAGCATTATGCATTCCTTCTCTACATCAACTATAAACGTGCATAATTCCATACTCCTCCGCCTGCGGCAAGTATCTTAAAAACTTATCACAAATTTTTGCTTCACTTATTTATATATAAATTATATAAAAAAAAATATAGATATTACATAAAAAAAGCAGTGATAGCCTAATGGTTCAAACTTGCCCTCTCAATCGGAAGGTTCAAACCCAGGCCACCACTGATTTATTTGCGTATAAGAAATTAATTATCACTGCTTTTCGTTGAAGGAAAACATCGTAAGGAAACCTACACAGCCGAGAGTCCTTAAAAAAAAATTCTCGGAGGTGTGTGAAGTCCACCAATTCGCACTTGGCCAGAGCGGTGGACTATGACCTAAAACTCTTTCATTCTGAGAGAAGACCCGTGCCCAGTTGTGGGACAATAATAGGTTGTACCCAATCCCACATAAAAACAGATGAACATACAAAAATTCATATGACAATATTCTCAGAAACTATGAAGACAGTGGCGGCGTAAGGCATGGGCGGTGTGGGCCTCCGCCTACTGTCTCGCGGTGCAAAGGGCCTCGCGCCGTACAGATACAAGGCTTCCTGCCACACGCAGACAAATGTTTCCTCCAAGACTTGATGGGTCTAAAAAAAAGGGCTTTTTAAGTCTAAAGGGCCTCGCTAATTGTGGCCACATGTTTACCCACATTAAATTTAGTTCTTACGCCGCTACTGATTACAGATTTAAAATCACTTCGTCTGAAATTTCCGAAGTAATATATGCACAGTTAGTATAGTACATTCGGTTTTACAATGTTCATACGTGAAATCAAAAAAGCATGTTAAAAATGCATACATTCTCTATTGTTTTGTGAACGCTACGTGGTTCGTCCGTTCTAGTTCGGTATCAGAAAACTTTTGCTCTTAAAATTTCCTGAAAGACCTTAAATTTATACAAATTAATTCTATGATCTCTTTTCTTTCTTGACTCCAATGATTCTATGAGCCAGCGCCTGTAAATAATAAAACCTTGCATAATATAATAAGTAAAAGATTTTAGCGATGGCGGAATTCATCTTGTATTTTCATTACTTTGCATTTTTTTATTTCTGTGTTAAAATGGCAAGTTCATTTGCATTTAAATTGAGCTAAGATCTCTTCGTCCTATCTATGGGAATCTACAATAAAAATGATTTTTTATTTATGATCGTGCAGATATCTATGTAGTCTTAACTTTTATTAAAATAATAATATTTTCAGGCACCTAAAATTCTATACTTATGTAAATATGGCGACAGGCTAAATCTTGGTTTCAAAATTCCCCAAGATTCTTAGTCAACTGTCATATAAAATTCAAAATAAATATCGCGATATTTTTTACGTTCTGGTATAACAACGATCCAATATCTTTGTTTAAACAATGAAATTGAATATTGAGAATGCTGCAAAAATCCATTTCGAAAACGTACAATCTGGAGATTTCTATAGTGGAGATATTGAATAATATATAGTATTTACGATGATGATTGGAAGTTATGTAATCCCAGTGCGCTGCGCACTGCAGACGGTGTTTTGTTACATATAGATGTAGATACCACATAGTCATGCATATGTAAGCTTACATTCCAACTAGCGACCACGAACGTACCACAAACCTACCTGCCTTATTGTTAATATGAACAAGTTTCGGTTGTTTCCACTGTGATTATGATGCGGAAATACATTGTATTAGTTATCAACGGTTATATTTAGCTACATCTGTTTGTCGAACTAATATGAAATCGTGTGTGTAATTAATATCGATTCGTTTTATATGTAATCTGTTAACAAATAAACAATGGAAAAATTGTTCACTACTTCTGCTCTCTTTTGTTTTTCGTTACTATTACTGTTATTTATTTGGTAATGTTATTTATGCAGTAAAAACTTTACAATAATTGGAATAGTACTTTGAGCAGCTAGATTCGTTTAACGATAGCCATATTATTATACTATTATTATTATACCTGTCACAGCAAAGTTAAAGATATAGTGATTTTTAGTACAATAATTCATACGATGTCATTAATTGGGCTTACGTAATTCTTTATTTACTAAAAATAAATTTATCTAAATCGTTTAAGTGTAATAATATGCATTTAACTGTAATAGATCCAAAATAATATAATGGACAAAGTATAGTTTACTTTACATTTTTTATGAACAGCTACAAGGTATTTTTGAGATAACTGATAAACAACTGGTATGTTGCCTCTGCTACCCACCTATCCGTAAGTCTACTACGTAGAACAGTGATTCTACCTAAAGCCAAATTCGTCTCCGCTACAGGTACGTTGCCACTCCTGAGGGCTAAAAACGATGATCAAGTATCGTAAGTGCGTCAGCTGACATGCACACTCCTCCACGGGATTGCAGAAATATTTCAGTTTAGAAAAAGGTGTTTTGGTCGTACCTTTCCAGTCGAACCATACCGTTTCGACTTCCTTTTACAGTATTCATATTGAGTAGCAGCTAGTCTTACTCCATTGCTTTTAATAAAGTGCCTACAATTTCAATTACTTCAACTCAACCCACTTCAACAAGTAAATTAAAGTTGACATGAAATTTATGTAACAAAACACTCATTTTGAGTATTTGATATGAATGCCAATAGAAACTACAATTTCGTTACAACAACAATAGTATAATATAAAAACAATAGTATAAAATGTTTTACAAGTGTACCGATATTTTTTATAGTAGGTATTATCTCTTCATGCCCTACGGCCCGCGGTAATAAAAATAATTCAAAAAGGTAGTCGATTTAAATAGCTCGATGCATTTTTATGATTTTATAAAGTGTATATAAAAAAAATGTAATTGAATCGCTGCCTTTGCTTTGCGCTCCAGTTTCACGGTTCACTTCACAATTTGAACCGAGCTATTCCTTACATCGGATCGGTTCTGTCAAAAACAACCACCAAATGTGGTGATTTTAAATCAGGTTTCATAAACTATTCATTGTTATTATTTTGTAAGTGAATCTAGTAAAATTAGAATAAAATATAAATATAGTAGGTAATTGCAAGAGCGATTTATGGATTATGGACTATCACTGGACTCCTGCAACGTGTGTTATCAATTGAAAATTTTAATAATACAGAATTAAAATTTTGTTTCGAAAACAAAATAGGTAGAATTGATGTTTTTTTTTTATTAAGCCGCGATGATAAAAAAAACGAATTTAAAAACGGGTATGAAGCGTTACTCTAAATTACTCATATCTGAAATTCGTCCTAATATGTCTTTTTATCGATTACGTATAATTTATATTACGAATCACGTGGATCATGTGATTGCAACTCTACCAATAAGCTTTCCCTCAGATAGAATTTTTTTGTAACATTTAAGTTAAAAACAAGCATGCAGTCCACTTGATGGTAAGTGGTTATTGCCGCACATGGACATCTATCTCTAAGAAACTTTATAAAAACTATGCTTTACTCTTCTCGAGAACTATTATCGCCTCATATAGTGAGAGTAAGTAATAAAATAAAATAAATATTTTAACATAGTTTGATAATAACCCGATAAAAATATATAAGCGAATTTTTGGGGATACAAAATGTTTCAAGGTGACTCGCGGGCAAACGATCCATTGTGCGGTTGAGTAGCTCATAAGCCACGACTTTCATCTCGGTGACTCAAAGAGCCCGTTAAAATGTTGATCCCGGTTGTCGATGCAACGACCATTGTCGTGCAAATCAGACATCTATTCTGACTTTACACATGCAAAACTTAGATTCGTGACTGAAGTTTCGTAAGATTTGGGCTCTACTTTTGAATGTTTTTAGCATACAAACAGATGATATATTCTCACACCTCTCTCGTCAACCCATTATTGTCCCACTGCTAGGCACGGGGCTTCTCTCAGAATGAGAAAGTTTAGGCCATAGTCCACCACGCTGGCCAAGTGCGAATTGGTGGACTTCTCACACCTCGATAGTCCAATAAATTTTACTTCATTTTATTTATACATTCATTCGTGATTCATTTCCGAAATCTATGTTTATGCATCGTATTCCGCTTTGCATTAATATCAACAACAACAAACCATGAAAACCGTTGATTCAAACAAATATGTCATAGAATATATAAAGATAGAGCAATATAAAATTGGAAAAACGAAATAAAGTATGAATTTTGTTTGTTTATCATGTTCCTAACGACATGTACATGTATTATTTCATTGAGTGAGTTGTATACAAAATTATAGTACAGAAATGTGCTAAATTCATTAAAGGTTCTAAATCATATACATTATTCATGTAGGTACATTAAAATACACGCAATAAAACGTCAGACCATAAAAGTTTTACAGCTCTACACGGGCACACTTTTATATATGTAAGTTATAAGCTACAAAAGACTAATAGACCTAATAGTCTTTTAGTCTTTTTAAAGTGAAAATCCACGTATCTGCAATCGATCACACATTAGGCGAATCCGCAAGAAATTGCAGTAGCAGCCGCGGGTTAGTGCCGCAATCAATGCGCCGCCGGTCCGCACTGTCGGTGCAATTTGTACAGATTACTGCACATACGATAAAATCGCTTACATTTACATTCGTTACATTTTCGGCTCCGTGCTTTTTACAGCCATGAAGCTCTTAATGCACTTTTAAGTCTTTGTTTACGCTGCTTCGTACCCAAAATAAGTGGGTCAACCTAAAATAATACCGCGGCGTTTTTTAAAGCTTTTACCAAATACAAAAGAGCATAAATAATAGTCAGAAAATATTTATTGCAAGTAAATATAGTTTATTTTAATGAGGAGGCTGTCTGTTATAGACTCAAATCTTCACTAAATTCTCTTCAAGTAAATGTCAGATGACACAAAAATACTATTCTACAGTTCCGCAGAAAAAATTATTTATTTCATACCAACAAAACTACCATTATTACAAAATGTGATAAATTGCGCGGTGAAAAAGTAACCTCAGTTCGAATGCTTCTATTATGATCCATATATCTCATTTTATGATCCACTCATAAAAAACCGCCCGCATACATGCACTACGGAGGCACGACTAAAATAGGTATTAAAAACTGAATTGTCTATAACGAACACAACTCTTTGCTACTCCGAAACGTATATAACGCACGTAAATATGATTGAGTGGAATTGCTATACGAACAACAACAGGAGAATGTTTACGCAGAACTGGATACTTGGAGTCGTGTTCAATGCGCTCGCGTTACACCGTATAGCGCGGGCAACGAGCTTGTTCAACATCACAACTTGTGAAGAATTTGAAAATGGTGCCAAGTTCAACCCTCACAACGTTGTCGATTCGAAGTGGAGAATATTCTACTTTTGGTCCGATACGTCAGAAGCGAACCCGATTATTTTCTCGTTGCTTGGTAAAAAGGTAAAGTAAAAGACGTATCAAAATACTGAGTGAATTATTGCGGTTTGCAGTACTGTCCGTGATAAATTCTGATAAAATCTAGGTATAATAAATGTATCTGTAATAAATGGGCCCCATCTAACTAGTTATGTAGGTACCTTTGAATATCCGAATTTAATAACTATGAAGATAAAAGATCCGTTTTACTTGGTACTTTCCCATATTCCTGCTTATAATACTCGTTTCTTTGATTAGTGTCGTTTTACTTAGTACTGCTATTTGTGTAAACATCATTTAGGATATGCCAATATATACAAATCTTTACAATATTTGCAGGTGGTAGAACCAGTGTTTCTCCTCCATAGTAGCGACGTATCTTTGATTAACTTCAGATACAACTCATGTTCTATTTGAAGTTGCGTGTCCATGGGCGACAGTGACCACTCGTGCTCGTTTGCTTCTTCAATCATATAAAAAAATATTTTTTATCTAGATAGTCGGCGTAGGGATCTGTCTACTCATTATAATTATTTTTTTAACCGACTTCCAAAAAGGAGGAGGTATTCAATTCGTCTGTATTTTTTTTTTTTTTTTTTTTATATTTGTTACCTCATTTCTCCGGACTGGGTGAACCGATTTAGATGATTTTTTTTTTATTTGAAAGGTAGTGCGTGTCATAGGGTCCCATTTTTTTTTAGTATTTTTTTGACTAGGGCATCCATAAGAAAAACGCATAAGTCTTAAATTTGCATTTTCAATGTACGCGATAAATGTATGAATAACTCAATATCCCGCCAACCGATTTTGATGATTCTTTTTTTATTAGAAAGGATGTACTCCAGGGGTAGTCTGATAAGAGTTTGATAAGGTTCTAATCATAGGATCTTCAACTTTTTGGAGCAAAATAATAAAATTAGTGATAGTCGGCCGAACCTTAGCTGGAGAAGTCCAATTGAATAAAATATAGAATAAAATTACTATGTAGGTATTTACTATGAAAAATTTGACCTTCAACTCTTCAATCCTGATGATGCAGGGGTACTGCTAGCCTGAACTATAAAAGTTGGTCGTTTGATGTTTGCGAATATATAATGAAATTGTTAAGCAAATTCATGGGACAAAAATTTGACCTTCAACTCCTCAACCCTGATGATGCAGGGGTACTTAAAGCCAAAACCATAGGAATAAGCCATTTGGTGCTTACGTATATGTTATAAGATTACTGAGCAAAAACATAAGATGAAAAATTTGACCTTCAACTCCTCAACCCTGATGATGGAGGGGTACTTCAATCCTAAACCATAGAAGTTGGCAATTTGGTGCTTACGGTTATGTAAAGAAAATACTAAGCAAAAATATAAAATCAAAAATTTGACCTTCAACTCCTCAACCCTGATGATGAAGGGGTACTTCAATCCTAAACCATAGGAGTTGGCAATTTGGTGCTTACGGTTATGTAAAAATAATACTAAGCAGAGGCACAAAATTAAAATTTTGACCTTCAACTCCTCGACCCTGATGATGAAGGGGTACTTCAATTCTAAACCATAGGAGTTGGCAATTTGGTGCTTAAGGGTATGTAAAAATAATACCAAACAGAGGCACAAAATTAAAATTTTGACCTTCAACTCCTAAACCCTGATGATGCAGGGTACTGCAAGCCTGAGCCATAGAAGTTAGCCACCTGGTACTAACGTATATGTTATAAGATTACTAAGCAACAATATAAGATGAAAAATTTGACCTTCAACTCCTCAACCCTGATGATGGAGGGGTACTTCCAGAGGGGGCGCCCTGTTTGTATGAATTGTAAAAGTGTTTTATGTTTAATTTTTGTGAATATGTAGATGCACAAAGCAAACTTAGAGGCTTTATTTAAATACAAACATAAAAATATAGTCACTAAAAAGTGTAAAATAAAAACTTTTTAACAAAAAATATCTACCGACTTCCATGTCACAAAAAAGTAAAAAATAATTTAAATATATTTTGGTCTAGAACATACTCAGTACTTAGTACATAGTTCTGAAGTCGGTGCTCATATAGGACGTAGTTACCGTCGTCCAGCGAAATATGTCGAGCACCGACTTCAGGACTATGTACTAAGTACTGAGTATGTTCTAGACCAAAATATATTTAAATTATTTTTTACTTTTTTGTGACATGGAAGTCGGTAGATATTTTTTGTTAAAAAGTTTTTATTTTACACTTTTTTTGTAATACAGGATAATAGCGACAGTTTTAATAGTGGTGTGCTACGAAGGCGCTATTTAATAACGCTAGCATGATTAATTTATTACCAACGTTCCCCGTAATTCCTTTATTTACATCATACTTGCTCTCCTTCCCGGCCCCACCTCCGCCATTGTGTGGTGTTGCTTAAAATCATGTGTACCTCCTCGCTTCTTGTTTTGCGAAAATTTTCCAGAGAAAATCATACCTATTTAAAATTTGCCTCCCTTGATACGTAGATACATTGTGGATAATGCACATACAGAAATTAAAGTGAAAATCATTGAAGACGTTCATAAAATACTTGATAAAAGTCCCATTTACAAAAAGTATATACTTTATAAGTATGGAAAAAGTATCAAACGTTTTATTAGTATCCGCTGATTTCTAATAAAATGATTCATCATCGCAGGGCCTAAACTACTGAAACTGAAAATATGAAATTTGGACATTAATAACCGTTTATGACACGCGCTAAGTAAGGATTTTTTATAATATTTCACGCGTAAGGGTTCAATAGGTGTTAAAATTTTGTTTGAAACTCCGCCAACATTGGAGTAAAATTTATGAAAATTAGTATTAGATTTGCCGGTTATAAAAATTGAGATACCTATTTCATAGTTATTGGAATATAAACCGCCAAGGCGGTCAATCCTGAACCATCTACTGGCGGATAGAAAAGTGCATATATGCTGGTACCTGTAAAAACATTTTACTTTACAATACTATTTACAGCGCTTGGATAAATTTAAAGAAGTAATAGATGCGATAGACCCCAAGATGGGGGTGGAGTGGCACAAGGCGATGCTGCTGATGGAGCCGCGGCCCGGCGTGCAGGTGCTCCTCATGTACGCCGGCACACCTGGCGCCTTCCGCGCGCTCGTCAAGCAAGAACAGCGTCATAAAGGTACGCCCCGACTCGCCCCCCATATTACCCTCCGGATACTTACCCTCTCGCCCGCCATTTCCGCTCCTAACTTTCCCGACTCCACTCATAATGATAATAAACAGCTCGCTTTTAAACGTTTTTTCTCTTCACGATCGTCCGCTAATGAAGGTAGCGGGTTCACTCGTTACAAGAATATTACTCGTACATCAACAATTTATGTTTTGTTCCGTAAAAAGCTACAAGTGTTTTTTTAAACGCTTAGCAGTAAAGCTCAACTTTATGATAATGTGCGATCATAACAATGACTATATTTACAATAACAATATAGGATAAATTAGTATTTTTTATCAAGTAACTTTGTCAAAACTGGGTAATCTTCTTCTATCTATCTATACTATAATAAATCTGTAAGAGGTCGCTGTCTGTACATGGAATAAATTTAGGTGAAAACCATTTCTAGAGGTCTATAATACGATATAGAACCCAAAATAATGGTTTTTAGAAATCTTTTCTGTTTGTCTGTTTGTCTGTTTGTCTGTGTGTTTGAAAACGCTAATCTCAGAAACGGCTTATCCAATTTGAATATAATTTTCACTGATGTGTTGTGGGAAACTTCACTTAACATTTAGTGTTTATTTTATGTAAATCGGTTTACGAATAAAAAAGTTGTGTCAATTTAAAACTACGTAGTATTTATTCTGTGTTCGATAAGTGTTAACAAGATAAGTAACTGCAGTTGAATTGGTAGAAACTAAACATGTTATGGTCTGTAAAATGTATTCCTTTGTTATGTATTTTTTATTGGTTATGTGTGTACCTATGTTATTTGATACTATACAAATCCATATCTCTATATCTATATATACTTATATAAAAACGAAAGGATGTTCTCTCACTCATCTATTGAATAAACATCGTAGAGCCTAAACTGCTAAAGATACGAATATGATTTTTACTAGGGGTTCCTTTTATGACGTAGACGTCAGTTAAGAATGAATTTTCTGATCCCCCCCCCCCCCAATTTAACCCAAATAGGAGATGTAAGTTTGTATGAAAGTCAGTCAATTTTGAGGCCACCTCAATAAAATTTAGTATTTCGCTATGATTTTTATGTCAAAACATCGTTTTAAACCGACTTCCAAGAAGGAGGAGGTTATCAATTCGTCTGTATTTTTTTTTATTTATTTTTTTTATTTTATATTTGTAACTCGATTTCTCCGCACTGGGTGAACGGATTTGGATGATTTTTTTTTTCATTTGAAAGGTAGGGCGTGTTATCGGGTTCCATTTATTTTTAGTTCACTTTTGACAGTGGCATCCATAAGAAAAACGTATAAGTCTGATTTTTGTATTAACGATGTGCGCGATAAATAGATGAATAACTCAATTTCCCGCCAACCGATTTTGATGATTTTTCTTTTATTTGAAAGAATGTACTTCAAGGGTACTCTGATGAGTTTGATACGGTTCTGATCATAGGATCCATTTCTTTGAAGCAAATTAACGAAATTAGCGATACTCGGCCAAACCTAAGCTCTAGGAGTCCAATTGGGTTGAATGTAGAATAAGATTACTAAGCAGATATTTCCTAAACAAAATTGACCTCCAACTTTTCAATCCTGATGATGCAGGATACTGCTAGCCTAAACTATACGAGATGGGCATTTGGTGCTTTCAGGTATTTAATATAATTACTAAGCATTACATGATGAAAATTTTGACCTTTAACTCCTCAACCCTGATGATGCAAGGGTACTTCAAGCCTAAGCCATAGAAGTTAGCTATTTAGTGCTTTCAGGTATGTAATATAATTACTAAGCAAAGACACATGATGAAAATTTTGACCTTTAACTCCTGAACCCTGATGATGCAGGGGTATTTCAAGCCTAAGCCATAGAAGTTAGCTATTTAGTGCTTTCGGGTATGTAATATAATTACTAAGCAAAGACACATGATGAAAATTTTGACCTTTAACTCCTGAACCCTGATGATGCAGGGGTACTTCAAGCCTAAGCCATAGAAGTTAGCTATTTAGTGCTTTCGGGTATGTAATATAATTACTAAGCAAAGACACATGATGAAAATTTTGACCTTTAACTCCTGAACCCTGATGATGCAGGGGTACTTCAAGCCTAAGCCATAGAAGTTAGCTATTTAGTGCTTTCGGGTATGTAATATAATTACCAAGCGAAGATACAAGATGAAAATTTCGATCTTCAACTCTCAAGCCTGATGATGCAGGGTACTGCAAGCCATAGGAGCCATAGGAGCCATAGGAGTTGGCCATTTAATGCTTTCGGGTATGTAATATAATTACTAAGCAAAGACACAAGATGAAAATTTTGACTATCATCTCCTCAACCCTGATGATGCAGGGGTGCTTCAAGCCTAAGCTATAGAAGTTAGCTATTTATTGCTTTCGGGTATGTAATATAATTACTAAGCAAAGACACAAGATGAAAATTTCGATCTTCAACTCCTCAATCCTGATGATGCAGGATAGTACAAGCCTAAATTATAAATGGTAGTCACATATTGCTTACGATTGTTATTTAGTTAAGAATATTTTATAAGTTTTACGACAGGTCATTAAACTGATATGTGATTAATAAATTAAACTTCAATTCATCAACCCTGATAATCTAAGTACACAACCTACCTAAGCCGTATGAGTTTGGTACTTATTGATTACAATACATTACAACCGTTGAGAGAACATTATGATGAAAAGTGTCACTTTGAATACCTAAATCCTGAAAATGCAGGAGTATTGTCATGTTATTGTTAAGAGTTGGATTTAGCTGTAGCTTTTTAAACAGGATGGGTTAGGTTAGGTTGGAACATAAAAGAAAACATAAAAAATAAGCGAGCAGGGTGCGGCAGCGCCCTGCGAGCGGGTGCGCCCTGTTCGTATGAATTGTAAAAGTGTTTAGATTATGTCTTATTATGACTTTGATTATGCTTTACGAAGAACAATGCGGGATTTACGCACACAAATAGCCCGATGCACCTCTTAAAAGATTTTATATTTGGCCACATGAAACAAAATATGAACTTAGAATATGTGTCGCTGTTCAGTGGTATTCCAATTTTCTAATGATTTACTTCAAGTAGATAATAGTGCTTTGTTATCCGGAAAAGTAAAAATCAATCTTTATATCGATACGTCTTCTTTTAGTGGAGGAGTTGGTTGAAAAAGTATATTGTTAATACAACCAATAACACTATAAATTGGTTCCAAAAGACGGCAATATACCCACCCACCAATGAAAAGATATCACGATATTGTGAATTAGACCACTAAGAATGTAAATTGGTTTTTAAAAGCGATTTACAATATCAGAATTCGTCTAATTAAAAAAAAAAATACATAACAATACGTTCCTACCCACAAATACACACTTTAAATTCGTTTTTTCACTCTGTGTTTGACCAGGTAATCCTTGAGCTGCCAAACCGATATTAATGTTACTACTTTTTGTCATAGAATTCCCACGGTGTCGAGATTTGCGCGAGAAAAACTTTGTGACACGTTGATTTGCACGCGGGCAAAGCCGCGGGTACAGCTAGTAACTGAATAAATTTCTTACAAGTATTTTAAAACTACTGAATATTTTTCATGTTGAAGCGAAACCACCAAAATACATACTACATAAATGCAACATTATAATTGTAGAGTTAAAAAATTACAATTCTTTATGTTTCGAAACTCAGTTGAAATTGGTTTCATTTTATGATATAATTGCGACTACACAATTTTAATTCATCTCCACAAAACTTTAAGTTGTACTGTTAACGTATTTTTTCAGCCAGGCCGAATCCAGAGCCGTTGCTAAAATTGGCGGATGTAAGAATGAAAGTTGTAGGCCGATACATGGGGATGATGTGCTGCGAGGATTTAACGGCATTCGCGTTAGCGCGAGTGGATGAAGTGCCCAAAACCGAGGAAGAGTGTGAAACCGCCGCCGCTACATTAGGCTTAAGAGGACCAGGCGGGCGGTCCTACTTTTACTTCAACAAAAAAAGGACAGAAAATGAACTTTGAAACTTTGCAGATATAATAAACTTCAGACTTTACAACTGGTTCAATTTGTACGAGCACGAGGCATATAATACTTATTTTCAATACAACGTATAAGATCTGCAGAGTCTACATATACATTTTAGAATCTATGACATACGAGTAGATGTTATATATATTTATTTGGGATATATTGACCATACAATTGATTTAATTATGAGATCTTTGAAACTTAGAATAGGATTAATTAGCGATATATGTCTTTTTACTTGAATGCTTTAACAGTAGGGTAAACTTTTACTTATACATGTCCGTTTATCTGGACTGCGTTACAGCCCAAATACCATAACTGATTTTAACATGATATATCAATTGAAATGATTCAGTTGTGTGAGTGACATAGGCTACATAATTTTTAAATATGGCGCCTTCAGTCAGAGAAAAAGGGGGGAAGGGACGATTTTTTCTAATTATCATATCAATATAAGAATTAAATGACTTAGTAAGTAGACCATTGCAAATATGTATGTTATACATTAAGTACTTTTATATTATTTTCTGACGCAAAATCCAAACAAAACGTTAAATTTATCAAATTGTTACAAAAACCAAAAAAGAATTGATTCGTTTTACGCAGTTGGGATTTCACGTTTTTTTTTTAATGTTACTTTTTTCATACTTTAATGAATAATAGCCGCATAAGTGAACTAATAAAATTGAAATCAATTCACTCTGCTCGGTAGAATAAGTAACCCATATTTTACAGACCTTTCCTCCTACTCCCTTAGCGGTTCCGTGATGTTTTAGTGAATAATGTGCAAAACGAAATACCGTGTAGTCCCAATCTAACAATAAATCAATGATCCACTGCGAGTGCGGATCGGCTACACTTTCGTATAGTTGCACTATATTTTCACTTGTTTTGTTTATACAAATAAACCATTGAAGCGTCTGTCTGTAACTCAAATATTCGGCGAAAATAATACAAGTAATACATATGAAATTTTTTGTAAACATTTAATTTATAAAATATAACGTTTTGGTTCAACTTTTAGTAGGATTTAACAAGGTGCTAAGACGTATATGGTTCGAATAGAGAGGTGCTACTGCCACAATTAGGTATTTCTATCGTGAAGTGGTTGGGATATAAGGATTGTTGCTGGTTCACTTTTATATGAGGCCACCATTTTAGTCCTCATTAATTGCATTTTTGATTGACTTCAGATAGAACCCTTAATCTCTATGAATTTGAACATCTCCACAGGCGGCTGTGACCATTTAGGTACCATAAATTGAACATGCAGTCCAAATTACAGTAAGTAGCCGCCTGTCAGCTCATTTGCTATTTAAATTTTATTAAAAAAGATTTCCGGTACCGATTAGTATAGTACTTTAATATAATTGTAAGATTTTTATATAACTACTAAATGTTTGTGTGGTGCAATGTACTTATTGGCTATAGCCAATAAGTACATTGCACCTTTATTTATAAAAAATAAACTTCTTTAAATTATTGTTTTGTGAGTTTATCACTTAGTTCGTTCGCTTTAGGTATGGTATAAACATACCAGACTGGCGAACATAAATAGGGATATTTCTTTTTTGAATAAAGGTGCGACATGTAGGTACTTAGTCTCTACTTAAATAAAGAAAATTTTTGATGCAGACAACCGTAGTCGAATGAGGAAGCTCGTACGCATTTCCACGCAAGCATCGGTAAACTGACCTATTGTTATTAGTACCTACAGTGTTTCGTAAAGGCTGTAATTTTATATAGCTGTAGTAGAATTTTGAAGCTAGGTCAGCCTGATGGCTGAACATTACGGCTCAATAAAGCGACAATAGCCGAGAGCTTTTTCAATATAGAGTAAAAGCAATCTTGATATTTTTTCCACAGAGATATCTGTTACGTACTTTATTAGTATACATATGTAGAGTGTATTATAATAGTCACTTTCTACTACAAAATGTTGAAATTGTATTTTTTTTTCTTCACGTGTTCGTTTAATTAACACTCAAGGTAGTAAATGTGTTTAAATGTTTACGGAAATAAATGAAAAAAATGATTGTTTTACACTATAAAATAACTGCGCATCTGATACTTGAAATATTTCACTGTTTTATATAATTTAAAACTGCGCAGCTAAACGCGATCACAAGAAGTTCCCGAACAAAGCTGGGCTAACTACAATGAGCGTTAATAATTAAAAAGTTTCGCGAGCTGCATCTGATAGCCTATTGTGATTAAAGTTTGGTTCGGATCCACTTAGGATTCCGCCCCCGCCCGGTCTACCCACGAAAGTAACGTTGGTAGATAGTCCAACGTATACCTGGATAACGTATATGTTACTGCCAAGAACCTACATTCAATAAGATATTGTTGGCTGGTACCTTAAGGCTTTCCATATCCACCAGAGCAAATTTATTTTCCTCCGCAGCACTAGACGTCAACAAATAAGGTTATTTTTCAATAGAGGGATTTTATTCATTCTTTTGCAGACGGTATAAAGGTCGAGTCCACAGAGCTCTCGATACCTTGTTGATTTATAATATTATCTTTGTCATTTGTCTTTCAGTTAGACGTTTTGTACGTTAAATAGTACCGACAATTTACAAGAACCTTTAAAATATTACAAACAGTGGGATAAAATTACAATATTTCAGCAATCAGATTTAGAATCGTAATCCAATTCATTAGTTTCTCTAGCATTCAATTTTGCGAAGGAAACTTTGTTACTTCAGCTGTTCCAATGACCCGGGCAGCCCTTTTGTTTAATGAACACAAATATTTCGTCGCTAAAAAATTGCACCGTATACCCATATTTTCCTTATTGGAAATGCCTTTTTGTTTTTAAACTTTATTACGTGATCTTTTATCGCGGTGAGCGTATTGATCATGTTGTGAGTAATATATGCTTTTAATTAAATTTATACAATAGGGAGCCGGATGACATGCTGAGATTTAACATACTGTTCGCTGGATCATAAATATCCCTTCCCTCATTTCTTCAGACTCTCATGGTCGATTATATATTAGGATCTTTATCATTTACGTAGACTTTATGAAACTATTAAAGCTCCTTATTAAATAATTCTGATATTAAATTTTCAATCCTGTTATTAAGGGTTGTCTTGGATTATGTAAGCTATTCGCAAGGTTATATTTAATGAAAATATTTGTGAGAATATATATAGGTACAAATTATTGGTACATTTTTTTGTTACAAAGGGGAATCCTTCAAAAGGTACCCGACGCCGTGGGAGCAACGCCGCGTTATATGGAATTTTTACCTCACTAAAACCTCCCAGGCCGTCCTAAGCGCTGCATGGAGAACTCTGGGATCTCCAATGGAACACAACCGGAGTTCACCGAACGCGATGCCCCATTCAGTCTCTTTCCGGTGAGCATAGGTACTCCCTGCGCCTCCTGGTGTTTACGACGGCATGTGGCGACGCATGAGTCAGGCAGGCGATACCATTGCCCCAATCTTATCCCGGAACTACAGGGACAAAATCCTTTATACCTTTATATAAATGTCGTCATTAAGCGCAATAACTTTCCAAATTACATATTTCAACACAACCACATTTTCACAATATTATCAATTAATTACGTTCATATTCTTTTCCGTTTATTATCACGGCAAACACAATCCTGTATATTTTCAATATCCAACACAAAATAAGCTCGGTCCAAATACTACCTTATTACCTTTCACCCAGCTGCGATACCTTCGTCAAAAAGGTTTTCTGCTAAAGCCACCGAGTCCAAGAGAAGCGCAAAAATAATACGAATCAGATAACAGTGTCCCTAGCACGTCTTTCCATTCGAAAAGAATTCCTATTAGTAAACGTACTTTCCTGTCTGACGCGGCCGTAAAAAGTTCTCCCTTTAATGAATGCTTTCTGATCCCTCCAAAACAAAATGTGTAGCTTATGCTTTGAAAAGGTAAAAGCAAATGGAGCCAACTTTATGAGCAGCTTTTGGCAAATCTTAAATATATTAATGGTAAGCTTTAAATATATTTACTAGCAATGCATCTGTTTTTGTTTTCTTTTTACACGTGTGCTGTAAGGTATTTTTTATTGAAAAAGATTCAGGGCAAACGAAAATGTTTATTCATTTTTACGTATATACTAAACTAATATTTTTTTAAATTATATATCATGTAAAACTCTGATAGTTGTCAATCGGCAAATCTTATTAGAAATAATCTATGTCTATATCAAAAGGAAAACTGACTTAACCATCGACATATCAATGCACAGCCCAAATTACTGTGATTAGAAACTTGAAATTTTGCACCCTGTTTCCTTTTATAGTAAATAAAGGTGAACTCTTAGAAAGGATTTTTGGAAATTCACCCCTTAAGGTCATAATAATGGGATGAAAAGTTTGTATGCAAGTCCGCCAATGATGTTAACTTAATGAAACTCAGTCTTTGGGTTTTTTGTGTAATATAACAAATAAATTATCTATTTAACCATTTTTGGAAAATAAATCCCTAAAAGGGTAAAATAGGGGTTCATTTTTTTGGAAATCTGCAACATTTTATGCAAGCTTATTAAAACTTAGTGTTTGGCTTTATGGTTCAATGTGTTGTTGATTACTGACAATACGGAGGGGCGGTGGATACGTCCAACCAGGCCCGCCGCTAGCTGTTTGGTCGTCCGCGTGCAATACCGATTTTGCCGCCGTAAGACTACATACTACGCTGTTTTGTTAAGAAAAGGCTATTTGATTATTTATTTTAGAAAAAATGATTGGATAGACCTATACTTGTATACAACCAATGATTCTGAGTTTGCGTTAACGATTTTTTACCAGCGGTGGATCTCAAAAATCTCTCTGTAATGGATGGATCATATTATGGTTTATGCAAACGAAGTCGTGGATTCTGCTAATTTTGATAAAGTAAAATCAGCTACAGAAATTAAATAAAGCGTACCAAAACTCGTTGTAAAAATTACATACAAATTTTAACAAATTTTGTATGTAATTTTGAGTGCGGTTTACGGGACCGGACAACCGGGATATTAACGGGACACTCCGGTCTTAAGTTGCCACCGCTAGATCAAGCAAAGGATTTGGCTTATTTTAAATGTATAGTATATTTTATAATTTTATCTTTACCTGTACTGGTATTTATTTTTTGTTCTATAGTATACGTCATTTTTATACATAACAAACTTTGTGTATTAAATCGATTTGTTTGCACCTCTATCATACACACATAAACTCTAAAGTAGAATGCTTCTAATGTCGTCAGGCTATACTAGCTTCAAGCCAGAACTCGAAGGAACAAATCCTATTCTACATAGCAAAGCATATTATGTGGGTACGGTCTCGCCATGGCCGGACATTAAAGAGATAAACGTAGCAACTTTGTAAAGTTTAATATCGTAAGGTGAGTAAATGTATGAAAACACAGACGGATGTAACAAAACAATTAATATAGGATATTAAACAATATAGAAGTACAACTGGCAGCTAGATAATCGTTAAACACAACATAGATGCAATATTCTCAGTAGATTTACTGGTAAGCTTACGCGGGATTAAGGTAACTGTTACAGATACCTACCCGATAAAATAATGCTCCATCTTAGCGGAATTGCCACATGCTCCCCGACACGACTAGAATAGTGTTTGCCTAATATTAAGTCTACGCAATTATGGTAATACCTAAACATGACCTTAATATGAATTACGTAAATTTACGTGAACACTTAAAGTATGACAACCTTTAATTAAAACCAAAAATATAATAGGTTCTTAGTGTATAGCTCTGCTATAAACCCGGTTTGGTAGTGAGGTACGGTCAATTTAAATTTAGAGGGTAATTGAAACGGAAGATAAATTACATAGGTTTAAACCGAGGTTTCGACTTAATTACAGATACTTTATTACTATATGATTAATAGACTACATAATCTTTATATTCCAAATGTAAGTTGTCATATGTACATATATATTTAAAAATACACATTTATGTATATATTAAATTTAAGTATATAGCATATGTAAGTATATATAGGCTGTTTATAAATAATTCGCAATATGAATACAATGATGCCCTTAGTTATGACAGCTTATTTGAGTTTTAATGCAGAGCTTATTTGACTATAATAAAAAAAAAAACAAAAATAATATTAGATAACAATTCTATTGCATATTTGTAAAGTTACAGACAATTCGTATAATTATTCAGATTGATTGAGCTGAGTGATACAATAAGCAAGGATTCAAATCTAATTTAGTCCAATCTATACTTTTGAAACGAATTGAGCCACAAGTCGTGTTTATACAACCAAATCCAATAATCAGTTACCCTTTGTTGTTTTTTCATTTTCTCTATAAATATCAAGATCAATATACATATTTACCTAACCTTTACATTGTATAATATATGTTATGCCCTGCGGTATCTTTAATGGCAACTTACTTTCTAGTTTCATGAAATAATATTCAGGAGGTTTCCAAGGTGGAAGCTTTTGTGGGTCGACTCCTGAGACTATCACCACACCTATTTATGTCTACCACTACATAGTATAAAACAAAGTCGCTTCTCGCTGTCTGTCCCTATGTATGCTTAGATCTTTGAAACTACGCTACGGATTTTAATGCAGTTTTTTTAATAGATAGAGTGATTCAAGAGGAAGGTTTTTATGTGTAATGCATGTATAATATAGTGTAGAAACACTGATAACTTTAGATGTTTGAGATTTGGGCGGATCGACGTTCGCCGGGTCTATTAGTTAACAATATTAAGCGCTGCTATGTTTGGTATGTTAGATGTGTGTTCAAACTGTGGTCTGAGAAGTAACATTGTAGTATTATAGGAATTGAAGAACCAGTGTAGCTCGACCGGGGAAGTACCACCGCGACACCAATTTCTAGCGTGAAGCATTTCTTGCGTTTCGATAAAAGGGTGTGGTTGCCGGCACACTTTCACATGAGGCGACCATCAAAGACCTCGGGAGTAGGAACGCATCTGTGATTGACTTCAGATGGAACCCATGTTCTGTATGAAGTTGATTACTGATGTCCATGGGCGGCAGTGACCACTTACCATCAGGTGAACTGCATGCTCGTTTGCTACTTCAGTTAGATAAAAAAAAGTAACAACGTATCTGTGACCAGTCTCAGGTAAAAATGATCTTATTTTGGGTTGAACACAAATATAAATAAGAATCCATAAAAATATGTGCAGTGACATCTTCTAATGTAAAATCAACACCCACTGCGTTCACCAACATGCATGCCAGACGCGATGGTTAATTTGAAAATCCCCTTTAAGCCTATCTTCGACATTATAAAAAAGCTGATAAATGAATTGCGCTGAGATAAATTATTTAACAGAGATACATTTACATAGTTGTAGACTAAATTATAACCAAAATCTAATTATAATTTTGTATATACTTTAGATTATATATTTTGTATATATACTTTAGATTAGTTCTACTAATACATTTATCAATACATAATAAATATCAGCTACGAAAGCTTTACATCAAAAATACAAAACCACTTCAGCAAGGTATTCATATCAAAGAGTTAATCAAAGCATGTATCCAATGTAATACCTTTGTTTCTTTACGCTAATGTCTCGTCAAACCGCGGGCGTAATTAATGCAGGTTTCATTATCTGACGATACGTTCTAGCGACGTGGTTTCATTGTACCTGAGACATATTATATACCAGAGTGAATTGAGCAATACATAGGTACGAGTTGATATTCAACGCGACACTATATGTAGCTGAACACCTGAACACTTGAAATGTAGGATTGTACCTAATTGAACATTATACGTACAGATACGAATTTATTTCTTATTCGTTCATATTGAGCAAACCTAGTGACGTGAAAAAATAATTTGCTGTTTTTATACAATCTAATTTCAGTGTTATATTGAAATTGTTTAAATATTACGTTATTTAAAATTCATGTAACTTACAACCTACCTAATAATTTGTTAAGGTTCTTTCTCTCACGTCAGACAAAAGGAGTCAAAATGATATTACCTTATTAAATTTAAAAAGTTATCAAACATATATCACCGAAAATATATTTCCCTCACAAATATGTAATAATCAAAATTGAAAACATGAACATTTTATAAGTACAACCACTGTTGGCAATGCATAATTAAGAACAGTTAGAAAGTTAATTACAGCAATTTTATAACATAAATTCATGACTTTGTTGTGAATTGTTTGTGTCTTTAATTTGATACCTGGAACCAATGAATAACTTTTAATGAGGATAAAAATTTAAATTGAGGTCAGCCCGTTGCTGCACGAAACTGCTCGCGAAATTTTGAATTAAACTTTTCGTTCTTTGCTCCCAACCCCGTCTCCATTCCATCCGAAACAAATATCAAATGTGCCAAAATTCCACTGTTCAGATCCGACATTTAAGTTTTACTCGTATGCTAAACTTTTATCATCCAAAAGTACTTGTGAAAGTCTAATTGAATAAAAAACTTCTGACTTTGACTTTGAAGCGATGCCAGAGGAAAAGGCTGTAACAGATAGCTTTCCGTTTCCATCAGATTTCCGTTTTACAAATCCAATAAATCACCATGGTTCTTTACACAAGCTCGGTAGATAGTAGTTATCTATGATTTTATACAAAGACTTTTCAACGATTGCGTAATTGTACGATATTTTATTACACGACAAGAGGAATGCTTTGATAATGTTCGACTATGATTTTATGAATTAAACGGGATTCAGTCAGACATTGAAAGATGGTAGGACCAGTATGGTTCGATCCGAGACCACTGTCGCACTTTGTTAAGCGTAAAGCAATTCTTGTGTTTTAGGGAAACAATGTAGATGTCGGCTTATTTAAATGTAACGCGTGTAAACGCGTGTAAATGTAAACATTAAGATTTTAGTATCGTACCTATGTAAGTCAGCCGACAATCCTGCAGAGTATTCACTATTGCCGTTACTGCCGCTACTACTAGTTATGGTGTGGTGGGAGTGAAAACTTGCGATCAGTTCAATCTTATAAAAAAGACATTAGTAACTGACATTAATCTGAAATGCCCTAACTAATGTCGATCATAGAAGCATTGCTACCTGTAAGAAGCAGTCTGAAGCGCCTCTTAAATCAACGGTTCTTAACCTTTTAGCGATGAGGGAATATTTGATAAAAACAATTTTAAAGTTCAAAGCAAACTGCATTAAAAAATCAGGGTTAAGTATAATTACTAGAATATGGTTGTATCGACTTTTAATTTTTAAATGTTTGTCGTATAGCTTGGTGGAGCATTTCGGGTGCGTTCTGGGACCACTACTGGACCGCGGACCCTCGGTTCAGAACCGTTGTCATAAATGAAAGTTTAATATTATTTCTAACTCACAGAAAGTAGAATATAGTAGCAAAAATATTTATGGCTCACTGTAAGTAGCATTACTCGCTGATAGGTCTTAGCCTACTTACACTTGTAGCAAAAGTATACTTATGTGTAGCAGATAAGATCATATTCAAATATGTTATTATATGTAATTTAGTTAACCTTTACGTTTCTAATATATTAATTAATGGAATTACTACAAGTATAATATATAATTTGAAAAGCACCTGTGACATTATGTTACATATAGCTTTGTCTATAAGTAACACGTTCAAGGGGCTAAATGTTAAAGTAAAAATAGATGTAAGCAACGCCTTTCATAGAGGTAGCTTCTAGGTTTATTTTCTGCTTATAGAAACTATTTACCGTCGTATTGAAGTGAAATGATGGAGTATAAAGCTCTTCGGTGGCTAGAGACCAACCATATAATGCAGCTATATTTTTGAAATACTTGACGAAAATCCGATAAAGTATAATAATATATTTTAATGTTTTATTTGACTTGCTCTGTTCCTTTGTTAGTGATGGAACATAATTTTAAAAAGGGGAAAAATTACTAAGATTCAGATGTCCGTCTGTCTGCCACCAGTCTGTATATCATGAACAGCTAAACGTTTAAAGTTGTAAAGTTTAAAGTTGAAATTTTTTTCTGTCGCCACTATCACAACAAATATTAAAAAAATACAACATACGTGTTTTTTTTTGCCATTTATCTACATATTAATAAGTGAAGCAAAAACTTGTGATCCGTTTTTAAGATACTTGCCGCAGACGAAAGAGTATGAAATTACGCACGGTTATAGTTGATGTAGAGAAGGATTACGCGTGCTAATATTTTTTTAAATAATGCATAAAACATACACAAAATCAACTAAAAACACATTACAGACACTATCTTGCATTTGACACAAACACATACATAATACACGAAATAAAACTCTAATGTTTTACTACGAAAACACATAACGTCAAAAATGACAGATGTCTTTGTCAAAATACCCGCTATTGCTTTTAAATGCAGCTTAGCTAATTAAACCTATTTTTACCATTGACGGGTGCGTTCAAAATAACTTGAATTTTTTTACAATTTATTTGAATTCGAGAAATATTCGTGCCAATTTGGACAATATGAAGTTTAGTTTTTTAATTTAAATTACGGTCGAATTTCGACCGTTGCGACGGGTCACTAGTTATAGATATTGTATGTACATACGTATGGACGGTCCAACTCGCACTTACTCGTAGCTGGTTTTATCAATAAACGCTACCGCTGAAATATTGTATACAAGTTTAGTGTGAATGATGATACAACATTAGCTTAGTGACATTCTTCTAAATTTAATATGATGGTGATGCCTAATATATTTTGTATGGTAATGTAATATTTTATATGTAGACCCATAAGATGGGTATCAAATAAATAGGTGTCGTGAAAAAATGAAATGACGTCACTATAAAGATTGCTATTTCTTTTTTTAATAAAATTAATAAATTTGCTCGTGCGTTGTAATAATATAGATAATTTAAACATTTTAAACAATACACTTGTACTAGGAAACAACCCTTTCCCTTACGTCAAATCAAAAGTAAAAAAAATCTTATAATGTATTACGCGAAAACACAATATTAAAGCTATCTCGATACTAAAAGACATCGATACGTTGAATCTTTGCACATGTCGAAGAGGGTAAAAACCCTTCATAAATGTTCACGTCAGTTGACACAGCCAAAACATCTTTTACCCTACTCTCAAGAGGCACAACCGCCCTTCGTGTCAACCAACTTACTTCTTACGTATCTTTCCTTTTCGAAAAGAATCGTTTATAGGTACTCTGGGCACATCAGTATGACCATTTTCGTTCTAACATTTATTGTTAGGCAAGTGTCAGGGTCGGGACGAAGTGTATTCACTGTCCCGTCCATTGGACTTGTGTTTGATAAAAGAATTCATCTTATCCTTCTTACTTTTATTCAGAACTAGTGTTCGCCTAGTGATTAAAGTTCTATCCTAGTCATTGAGGCAAAGCAAAAGTTTGGTTTTCGGTAACACTATACGTATATCGTCAATACCAATGAAGCATAAAATAATTGGCGAAGTATGAGTCTAACTCGAGCACGGGAGGTTTCCGTATCGCTAAACTTCCAATAGTTCTTTTTAGTATTTGTTTTCATAGTCACTATAGGAGTACGGGTAGGTAGGAATAGGTAGGAGGTAGGGTAGGAAGGTAGGTATTAGTACGAGTACAACATAGTATTTAACGAATTACGGTTACTACCTATTATTATATGTTTTGAACCAACAAAAAGAAAAACAACCATTATTTTTAACGCTATTTTTAATGTTAGTAATTATTGTTACAATAATCTTAAATTACTGCTTAAGAGTCGAAAGAAAATAGAGAGGCTTGTAGCAGACGAACAAGCAGCGGGTGCTCATTAATAAGGTTCTGTTTTTACTCTTTGCGTATCGAAGCCTAAAAGGAAATGGATAAACAAAGAAAGAAAAAAGAAACATCAAAAATAACTGTTTTGTCTTCTTCTATATTTCTATTTAGAATACTATTTTACAATTCGAATGTGTACGACATCATGTGTAGTTGTATAATGTACTATAATAAAAAGGAACTAATAAAGATGTGTTTGGGACACACGAGTAGTAAATCATTGTGAAAAGCCATTTAGATACAAAGGGTATGGTCAATAAACTTACATACTGGACATACATAGCTGATACAATACAAATTATGTGTGCCAAATGTACGAGTATATTCCTACGAGCTTTTCTGCCCGGTTTCATTAGTAATTTATATACTTATTTTATGAACATTTTTTTGTATTTTTACAAGAACTGAAATTATCATAAGCCTACGTTATTTTCTGGGGGTAATAGCACACTAGAATTTTGAAAAAGGATCTTCATGATTATCAATGGTCCTATGGTCAAAAAAATTTAACGCGCTGACATTTCAATCCCTCACCGTGCCTCGAAAAGTGCGTTCACAAAGCATTTGCTTTCAGCTGCTGAACAGTTATTAGATCACTTTTTGTGGTTATCAGGATACAATAATAATTATTATACTCGTAAGCTCCCTGACAGCAAAACAAAGTTTAAGAAAAAACAATTCGCTTACCAGTCATCTTACCTATATAATCGATTTAATAGCAAATATAAAATCTATCCTATGACTTACGCTCAAGTAAAATGTGTTATCTCTCAAATTCTTCTTTCTCTTAGCTATGAAGAAACAGAAAAACTCATACACTAGTGTTTTCAACACTGAGACCTACATGCACACACTTATTCACACGCACACACACACACACACACTCACACACACACGCACACGCACACTAATTATAATCTAATTTACTACTACTATTTATTTTAATTACTATTCATTGTCTGTGTGGAAGAGCGGGGTACCCAGTAATACAGGTCTATAACCGAGTACAGGGGCCCTTGCCACTAGTTTTAAGAACTGTTTTGAAATGAATAAAGATATTTTTTTTTATTTATACTATTATGTGTATGTGTGTTTATAGAGGTCTATAAACACATATAATACACAATATCGTATAATCCATTTCCATTTATTTGCTCGTATAATTTTAAATGCGTTTTTCTCGAAAGTAGCTGGGCGGAAACGCTGCTCAAAAACCACTCAGAGTTTTTACTGTAGCTCCGCAATTACACTAACTAAAGAAGTACGTAACCATTTTTAGATTTAATAAATTAATTGTCTCTATAAAAATACTGCACATTTTACGTCATTTTTAAACTGTGCCATTTTTACGAAAACAGAAGTATAGATAGATGAAAAAATATTCAAAATTTCTTTTTATATTTTGAGTTCCATTCGTTTTAGAATTTACAAATTGAAACTTATTTAAAACAATTCACATAAACTTAGATAACGTAGTTTTATGTATTTATATGCCTTTAAGTAAGAAAAAGGCCAATAGACGAAATCAAGTACTACAAATAAATTATGAGTTACATTCGTGCGCGCAAGTTTGTCCCAAACTGAAAATACACGCGAGTTGGTTTTTCCAAACACGCCAATAGAAGTAAAACTTCAATTTCAATTATCTACTTCATTCATTATTGCAGATTCTCAGGATAATCGAACGTATATGGTTTGACCGGGGATGTTCACCACAACGCCTATCTCTAGGGCGAAGCAGTTCTTGTGTTTTGCTGGAAGGGTGTGGTTGCTGTTGTCGTTATCACATTATTGCCCCACTGCTGGGCACGGGTCTTCTCTCAGAATGAGAGAGTTATAGGCCATAGTCGACCGCGCTGGCCAAGTGCAAATTGGTGGACTTCACATACTTCAGAGAACTTTTTTTTTTTAAGAACTCTCGAGTGGGTTTCCTTACGATGTTTTCCTTCACCACAAAGCAGTGATAATTAATTTCTAATACGCACATAATTTTAGAAAAATGAGTGGTTCGTGCCTGCGTTTGAACCTCGAACCTCCCTATCGAGAGAGCACCTTTCAACCATTAGACTATCACTGCTCTTGGTGGTTGCTGACTCACTTTTATATGAGGCGACCATCTTAGTGTTCATGAGTAGCAACGCATATGTGATTGACTTAGATAGAACCCCTCGTTCTGTATGAAGTTGCTTACAGATGTCCATGGGTGTCAGTTGACTGCATGCCCGTTCTCTACACCAATCTTATAAAAAAGATTACTGTTTTGTAGATCGATACAAGAGAGTATTCGGAAAAATGCGTCCAAAATCTGATATCTTATTTTCCGACCACACCTACCTAATGCAGCGACTAATAAACCGGTCACGTTGACGTTATTTATTGTTATCGCAACAACACGGAGCAAAAATCCTCGCCTCCAATCTAGTTTGATGTCTCAAGTGTTTTTCGAGGACTCGTGATGTCAAAGGTTGTAAATAATTCATAATCTATATTTTATGCCTAACGGTGACGAAATTGTATTACTGCTAATATTTTATAATATAAATGAAAATTGTAATGTTTGTTATTTCAAAATAAGTGTGTACTCGGGGATATTATGTTATATCTCGTTTATTCATATACACAAAAACATATAATATTAAAATTCCATACCCAAATAAAAAATAGTAAATTTATAATTTCGTCTTATTGATTTATCTATGCAACCATTTATAAAACAGCCGTTTTATTCAGAGATCATTAGTATCACTTAGATTTTAAAAAATATGAAGATATAAGTAAGAGAAATTATATGTACACGTAACTGAGGCGTGATGAATACATATCACATAATCGTGTGGAATATATTCAAATCTCTTATAAAAGTTTTAAGCGTCATTTTCATATCAGTAGTTCGTGAAATATGCACTTGTGAAGTCGTAAAAAGAGTCCTCCTTCTAACTTTTGCACTACGGAATGAAACATTATGAAAAAATGAAGGTAAGTAATAGACTTAACATAACATTGACTGAAATTACTTTAATAAGACATGTTTACTGTTCGTGTGATGAAAATACTTTAAAATTAAAATAGAGATCATTTCGTTAAATTTTAACAGTGTTATAAAAGGAAATGGGAAAATGAATTTGTACTAGGAAATACAAACTGAATATAAAATGTTCATCAAAGGACTCCTCGTGCATTTAACTTTTTTTCTATGTGACTAAAGTAGCAAACGAGCATGCAGTCCAGCTGGTGGTAAGCGATCACTGCCGATCATGGACATCTGTAATCAACTTCATACAGAACATGGGTTCTATCTGAAGTCAATCACAGATGCGTTGCTACTCCCGAGGACTAAGATGGTCGCCTCATATAAAATTGTGCCGGCAACCACACCATTCCATCGAAACTCAAGAAATGCTTCACGCTAGAAATAGGTGTAGCGGTGGTACTTCCCCGGTCGAATTACACTGGTTCTACTACCTTCGAACTTGATATATATATATAACGCTGTTTGTCACTTTAAAAAACGACTTTCATGCTAATAAAGTATGTCATACTAGTAACATTGATATCTTTTACATTTATCATAATAACATCTTTTATACATGTGTGTAAATTGAAAACATTCCGCGGGCGTGCACGCGCGAGAAGCCGCATGAGAAAGCTCATCAAACGTACATTTTAATAATGAAATCGATGACCTGTGTGGCACGTCGGCCTTGCCGCCCTGCTATCCCCTGATTCGATTGCTTAACTGTGTACTCTGTGTATGTATGTTTGTATGTCTGTTCATAATACTCGCAACATGGACTATATTTTTATTCATACAAGTGATAACAAGAAAATGTCTGCTTATCTGCACATTGTATATATTAGCAAAAATGATAGTTAGCAGGGCTGAGAATAAGTAGTAATAAACATTTCTATAACATGTTGGCTGTTTTTGAAATCGTATCAAACTACAGCAGCAGCAGCATCTACTGATTTTAATGGAATGATTAAATATATTTTATTTCATATCTAGAGATAACATTACTTAATTAAAAAACATCCACGCTATCAAAAGTTATAGTAATTTAAAGCTATGTTACATTTTTTAAACGTAGACAAAATAAATAACAGTTAAAAACCTAAAAATGTATAATGCATTGGTAATTATGAAGTAAACTATGTATATGGGTTTACTACATCCTTGATACCTACGCATCAGTAATATCGGTACATATATATATACTCGTATATATATCTAATATATAAAATTCTCGTGTCACAGTTTTTGTTGCCAAACTCCTCCGAAACGGCTTGACTGATTTTTACCAAATTTTATATGCTTATTCAGTAGGTCTGAGAATCGGCCAACATCTATTTTTCATACCCCTTAAGGGTTGTCCACCCTTAACATTTATTTTTATTTTTTATCTGGAAAAACAACGTTTGTCGGGACAGCTAGTAAGTAGATTTATAAAAAAAATTAAAAATTATTATTGTAATGTTAATATTAAAACTCTAAAGTCAAAAGATATTGAGGATAATAATCATTGTCTCTATTATCTTTTTTATTTGCTTAGAAAGTATAGGTCTGCGGTTGTCCCGTCCATTCAGTCCGAAGTGATTAATGGCAACTGTATTAGCGAAAACTTTTTACGTATGTAGTTAAGGATAGATCCTTCTTCGCCTGTCAAGAGTTCTATGTTTCATTTGTAACTTAAATTGAACCGATCGTTTCTGTTTCATGTTTACGTTTAAAATGCTTATCGCTCCACAGTCGCTAAAATTACCTATGTGACATTATTTGAAATTGTGTCAACATGCCCGCGGGGTGCACAAGGCACGCCGCGCGGCTTCGGCTAACAGAGCTCCGGGCGGCGGCAGTCGGAGCTGGTCGCCCGACCGCCCTCTGGTCCGGTAAATACAGCCTCCTCGCCTCTCGGGTATGGATTATTCGCAGCAAGCGGCAAGCGGAACCAGTGCGACCCACGCGCTCCTCGCGGTCGCTCGCTCCGTCGCGCCGGTATTTCTCGTAGCGGCGCGCGTCGTAGCTCGTAGCTCGTAGCTCGTCGACCCGCGTAGAGCGTCCGCACTTCGCTCCGGGCCCGCGAATGTAACCTTTTGCCCGTAACATTGGGTCTGCCTTTGACGTTGTTATTTAAATAATGCCATTAATAAAGACCCTATTGTGTTCAAATGACGAGACTAATACTACACTAATTTATCATGAAAAGCACCTGTGGAAACATTAATTTTTGTGTAATTTATGACAGACTTTGTGCTTGCCTAATCTAAGATTATCGTAAGTATTTTTTATCATTTAACTTTAAGATTATTTGGAAAGAAAAGTTTGTTTTATTATGATAAGTTAACTTATTAAAACTTTTATTCCGGTACAATATTAATTTATATTAGTTTTTTTTTTTATATTGGCGTAAATATAAATTTACTATTATTACATTTTATTAACAGCGAATATAGACAATAAAAAAATATTTATACACATGTTTAATATTATCGTAATTATTATACCTACTTTATTTTATCACGACATATTTTTTCTGCGTTATTCAAGTTTTAACGATACAAATGCTTTATGTATTATCTAAAACATTAAAATACTATCAAAATTGTTATTTGCGGTTTACTTGGTAGCCACTTACCACTTCAAACAAGTTTTGTAAAAATAGTTATGAGTTAAGTAGATCAAGAGCGGGTTCAAATTAAATTGATATTGCACTTTTGCTAAATAAAAAAACATATCCAATAAAGTTTGTATAAAGTACAAGACTGCTACGGTGATATGGATGTTTATATAAACAAACGCGATATATAATAAAATAATGCATCCCCTCCATCAGCCTTTTGACGGAGGTTCTACCAATGGTCACCGCACCTAGATTTTTAAACATCGCAATGGTTATTGATGTTATAGGAAGACGCTGCTGCTGTGGGTAGGTACCTAATGATGTAATAGGTATGAGCATATTTAAAATAATATGTTAAGCATATATTCAGTAAAATATTAACTAACGTTACAAAATATAACCATTATAAACTGAGTTAAACTATAAATTCATGTAAATACTACTAAATTTATAGAAACAATTACAAAGAAGCTGTTAATTTTTGTCATAATGAATATAAGAACTTCACTTTATGCTAACACAAAGAACTACACTTATTCAAGTGCGATCACACGTCCGCATTCATTTTTCATGTAGCGTAAATCCCTCTAATCTTTCTCTTTGAAACGAATATAAAATGTAGCATGTTATATTTTTTAACAAAGATTTACTTTTTTAATAAAGATTTACTATACTTTTATTAAATATTTTATAAGACAGCGTTGTTTGCAACAGTACATCATTCTGCCGCTATACTGTATGATATACGATTACGTATGTATCGGTGTTAGTTACCAATTACCACATAATGGCTAAATTATGAATTAAAACAGATAAAAATTTATAACTGTATCAACAAAAATCTTAATACAACCAAGGTCAATTTACTGTATATGATTTATGTAAATAAAACAACTAAAAAGATATCTCGTCAACCCGTTATTGTCCCACTGCTGAGCACGGGTCTTCTCTTAGATCGGGAGAGTTTAGGTCATAGTCCACCGTGCTGGCCAAGTGCGAATTGGTGGACATGAAAAAGATATATTAACTAAAACCCTTAAAACTTACCCATTAAACTAAAGTGTACAGTTTAATATATCAAATAATTATATATGTGTCCATATTTATTAATATAATAAATATGGACACATTTTGAGTGTTACAACTTATTAAAGGAAAGCAATGAAATTAAGATATAAATTAATAATATGCAGCACGTGATGACAAATATAGTATTGGCACTTTTTTGTAATTTCTGTGCTAAAACTGTCCCTGCTAAAACAGTATAATAAAATTGTTATGATATTAAAGGAATACAATTCTGTATTTGAAGTGAAACTTCTTTATCGGGATTGGAAAAAAATTTAGTGTAACATTTTTTCGTTACGCGCCATCTTTTTTTTTTCGTTACGCGCTTTCTTTTTCTGTTACACGCCATCTTTTTCTTATCCCTACCACGCGTGATATTAGATAGATTAGATTATTAGATAAAGTTTAATAAAAGCCTTTTATTAAACTTTATCTAATTTAACTTTATTTAACCAATTTCTGTAAAGTTGCATATAGTAAATTAGTTTTTGAAAAATAACGTCATAAAGAAGTTTCACTTCTTACGAGTGTACGCTAGTACACGCACACATTTTTATTTTATTTTAATGATTATATAAACTTTTTGCTCCCCTTTATTAAGAATAATTATTTATACTAGTATTTAGTTAAACTAGTCGGTCGAAACGGTCGAAATTTGACCGTAATTTAAATTTAAAAACTAAACTTCATATTGTCCAAAGTAGCACCAATATTTCTCTAATTAAAATAAATTGTAATGATTTTCAAGTTATTTTGAACGCACCCGTTAAATGTAAAAAGAGTTTTTTATTCAAACTAATCTAAGTAAGCATTTAAAAGCAATAGCAGGTATTTTGATGACTGACATTTTTGATGTTATGTGTTTTCATAGTAAGACATTGAATGTTCTATTTCTTTTATTATGTATGTGTTTGTGTAATATGCAAGGTAGTGAGTGTAAAGTGTTTAAGTTGATTTTATGTATGCTTTATGCATTATTTGAAAAAAAAATTAGCATTGCGCAATCTTTCTCTACATCAACTATAACCGTGCGTAATTTCATACTCCTCCACCTGTGGCAAGTATCTTAAAAACGAATCACAAGTTTTTGTTTCACGTATTAATATAAATTAAAATTTAAGTAGTGATGATTGCTACCCGAATCGCCATAAGTCGTAAATAAGTCATTCGAAATGAAAAATTATAAGCGCAACCTAAAGTTATATTCAATGAATTTACATTTTTTAAAATTTTAAAAATGTGACGCCTAGTTGTTGGCATGGTTAGTATTATTTGACCGTCTGAAGCTTAAGATAGGTGGACATAAGAAACAATGTAATCAGGCCATGTAGTTGATCTTCAAAGGAGCACTGACAAACAAACATAGGCTAATAAACACATCTCCGCTGCGTCACGCAAAAATCGTCTTATTATAATTTAATCAGATGTACTATTTTTTAACTTAATTAATTTTAATTACGTTTGATTCTAGTATTTAATATATGACATATGACATTAATTTCTAATAAAGACATAAACATCATCTCACACTTCAAATCAGTGAAAAATGACTATATACATATGGTCACATAAATCCTCATACTGCTAGAATCCACATACAATATACATTTGTCCTATTAAGATGATCACATAGTTTACTAGATTTAAACACTTTTGCATGATCGTGATATTTGAAACACTGTATTTCCAATTAAAAAAACGTGTATGCACATTATGCGCATATTTCCACAAATCATGCAAGACAATCTGTTTGGTAACATATTGTCACTTCAGACGCTGACACAAAAAACAGCGTGCAGTGCAATCATGCGTCGCATTCATTCTCCGTGCGCCGTAAATCCCTCTGATGTCTCTAACAACGGAACAGTGAATGAAACTGTTTTGAATTTAGCATAAATTCTTACTTACGTAGTGATACGTTTATTTATGATATCTCTGTAGGTATTCTGAAAAATAATATATACGAACATGAAACAACACTAATGTCCGACGACTAATCACACCAGAGACAATTTTGTATGCATAAACTGTGTATTCGCTGCTAGAAAGAAAATTATCTTCTTATTATATAGTAATGTTTGTTTCAAACCAGACAGTATAATCGATGTCTGATTTGAGAAACAATAATAAGTTTTAACGTTTCCACGCAATCAGAATTGAATCATCCGCGCACGACTCTTATCTGCTTAAATACTGATACTCGCATGCACACATACCCTAGAATATAAAATTATGTCCAAATAGACAATAAGAGAAAAAACTACATGTAGAAGATATTACTCTTTTTCGTTATATAACGTTTTTTATCATACAAATTCCTACCTCAAGCAAGGTCCAGGTGCTATCTTCTAATAAGCATGCAGATTACTTTCAGTCAGTTGCTGCTACTTCCTACCGTATTTTGACATCTAAAACCGATGACATTTATACGATTGGACTTCTACCTGAAGTCAATGCAAATGCGATGCTACTCCTAAAGTAAATTTCCTTTGTAAGCCGTGTTTGTGCAGTCTTACCTGCATATCAAATCATAATACACCAGCGCATTCAATACCCCTATAACTTGGAAAATGTAATACCATTGATAGATCTGCAATAAAACTTTATTTTAATTAGCGTATGCTATTTACGGTTGATTAAATTGCATGGTTTAATAAAAGGCTTAGAACAAATTTAAAACAAATTGAATTACATATCTAGAAACTAATGTACATTAGTCGAATAATGATGATTTATATAATAACACAATCATGAGTTATAATCACTTCAAAATGTTAGTCCAAATGGATCTGAAACCATTACATGAAAAATATTAAATAATAGAGTGCATTCATTATATGAAATTTTCAATTTGGTTGTATTTTGCATTGAAATCCGATATACTGATGTTAAATGGTTTGATAAAATTTAATTTGGCACAACAAAGAGCCTTGTGTTTGTAATAATGTACATCATCTGTTTCTATTAGTCACATACAGCTTTAATACAAATTATACCTATTATTGTAATATTTCATAACATTTATCAAACTTTTTATAACATTGAAGTAGTATGCGACTATGCTACGTCTACCAATTCTCCCTAGGCCAGCACGGTACACTACGACCTAAAACTCTCTCATTATGAGAGAAGACCCGTGCCCAGCATTGGGTTAACAATGGCGACAATCAATCAATCATTCTGAGGACAATGATGATTACATCACGTGATCATTCGTGATACGTAAATACGTATCGCAGAAGTCCCCGTAAGTAAATTACTTGAAGAATAAATGATTTGTATAAATTAGTTAAATAACCTAAAAAGATTACGAAGAGGCATTTAGAAACAATAAAGATTGTAATGAAATAACTAAATCCAAAGCTTGAATAGTTTTGAATCACTAAGTGGCCAGGCATTTTCGAACATTAAATAAAGTTAAGCGGTCAATTTTACTCCATCAGAAGTTATCAAGATATTAAAACACAAAGAATAACAGGGAATTTTAAACTGAGAGGTAAATAATAGTGACATTCACCTTCAGACAGTCCCTAGCTGGGATGAGACGTGCTCAGCAATTATGAAAAAAAACTATTAAAGTAAATTGTTTGTTGTTTGTTCAAAATATAATAATTACCTTTTCCTAGACTCAAGCTAATCGAACTATAAAAATAAACAAAAACGCAAAGAGCTTAACTTCATTTTTATAATTATTTCGGATTCGCTTTCTAAAATACCCTATTTTAACGTGTGATTTTTACTACGGTACCAAAAGTAAATACCAACTGAAATGAAATGAAATGTCTTTATTTTGCATAAGCCTACGGAGGCACTTACAAATTGTCAGTTACATATTTTTTTTTTACACTACCACCGGATCGGAACACGACCTCAACTGAGAAGATCCGGCAAGAAAGTTAGTGAGTTTGTATTATTTGTATATCTTTTTTTTTTATTGACATATTGTTTTTACATTGGTTATAAAAGATATACATACTGTACTACAATATTTATGCTATGGTTATAAAAGATATACTCGAACATAAAATGAATGTATTTTTATAACTTGCTAATAAAAATAGTTATTTACTCGACTTTTGATTTTAAGTGTGACGCTAAAATTAGAAGACGGGATTTTACTTCAGCAAAATCTTAATTATTAAAAAAATATGCATGAAATAAAAACGGATTCCTAACTTGGTATTTTTTCTGGTTGATAGATAAATGCTACATAAATGTTATGACATCTTTACGACGCCGTACCAGTATTTGATTAAAATCATAACAACTTCCATGGCAAAGTAATTGTTTCGCGAAGAGTTTTTGAGCATTTCAACGCCATTTGTTCAGGACTACTGACTGAACAAATAAGAATTAAACAAGGTTGTTTTCTTTACCGGGAATGCCCGGGAATATAAATGATTGGCAGTAAGGATTCATTACGGCACACAAATACAGTTGTATAACGAATCGCTCAACGTCAGCCAACCGAAAAAGATAAATTAACACTTCAAACTAGGAGACTTAAGTGCGTAGCTCACTGGAGCCAATTAAGCAATCACAGTTGAAAATTATATATATGAGTATAAATTTTACTGAAACAGATTAATAAAATAAGTAACATAAAACTCATGTCCGACTGAAGAATTAAGCTCATGTGCTTATGTCCTGTAATAAAATGTACAACAGTAAAATATTTTACGCTTTGTCTTTCGTTTTATAGAAGCTAATTTAAATTTTTCGTTAACATAACGTAGCCTACACAGCGCATATTATACTTGTAAAAATCTTAAGTGATAATTGTTTAATAAGTCAATTTCAAGCTTGAATGAGAGATGGATGGGTGACCGCTAATGGCTAAAATTAACGCCGGTTCACAGAATTACACTAGTTGTACAATTTCTATTTAATATCAATATTAAGCTATTTTTTCTTAGTTAACATTTGAGCTAAAAATTTGTCATTGTTCATTTAAAGAAGAGAAAAGTCATTCACATTTGCGTTAATTTTCAATTGAAATCATAACATACCCTAAATTAGATTGCGGCCCATTTTGCTAAAAACGTTTGATGTTTTACAATGAAATATGATAGAACACACGTTTAATCTTTCCATTAACCTCAATACAAACAACTTAACCAAAATTTGTTTTGGTCAGGGCGCGTATCGCCGTGTCCACATATAGCAGGTCAAATTAATTGCTCAATGTAGTCATTTTATGGCCGCTCAATTTTTCATACGTTTCTGATAAAATTTATCTTGTTTATGGTGCAAAAATGAAATCATGTTTAAAATAAGTACTGCTGACTTCAGGTGGATATATATAGGTTTTTAATTTCCGAAGTTATGAGCCTTTGTAGAAATAAATGATAGTTACGTACAGTTAGTACATAGTTATTTAATAAATCTTAAACAAATAAAACTTTATCATCTAATTAGACAGTGTAGAAAAGCATCATGAAGAATATACATGCTTTGTCGTTTTCCATTACCATCCTGGAAAGAGAACCATGGTCAGCAATGGAATATATATTTATATAAGTTCGATAGATACAATTAAAACTATTTTTAACATTTTGGGTATGATAGATATGGATCCATTGTGATGGCAAAATTCTGATAATTTTCATTGATCCATCATCAAAATTATCAGAATTATCATCTCTAGCCTAGTCATAAGCTTGCTTTATTATTCAATTTCAGATAACCTTACCTACTATCAAAAATCTTATAATGAAAAATTTTGTTAATCAACTTGCGTAGTTCTAGTTTAAAAAAAGCAATACTCGCTGTGTTTTGGTTTCAAAAGTTTATGATCAATACATTTTAATATGTAAATAATTACCGTTTTCGTTCTACGCTGAGGTACACCGCGGCGTGGGGAGTTTGAGCCTCGAGGGTCCCCTTTTTACCCGGGCAACTTGTCGAGGTCAACTGCCTCTAGCTGGTGTGACCCGTTGTTGGAAATTAAGGACTCTGATCCGTAAAACATGTACTAGATTTAACATCTGGCTTTCCAGCAGTTAAAAGAATAACTCACTAACTAGTAAACATAAGTTGTTTGAGTGATAAGTTGTAAATTTGAGACATGACAATCTGAAATTCAAATGAGGCTTGAGTACCAAATTAGTTATTTACATATTTTAACGAATAAACACGGATTATATAAAACATAAATATTTTTTTTATTTGCTTAAATTAAATATATTACTTCAGTAGGGGTCTTTGGACGAGATGCGACATATGTAAAAACAACATTTATAATCGAGCTCAAGTAATGATTTGATGCCGCCTTAGGTAAAAATAAAAATAAATTCACATCCCTCAAAGGTTTCACAGATCGAAGATATCCCATAAAATCGTGTCGCCCTCATGTCACTCGCCGGATAATCCAGGTAAATCTAAGTTCTGATGACATCCGTATTGAATCCTCATTGAATTACGAAAACACGGGCTTTTCTACGAAACTTTTCTACGAAAATATATATTGTTTACCCAATATTTAAATATCGTTCAAGTTACTGATGATTAGTGGGCAAAATAAATTATGAATATTTTATACAACGTTTCACTTACTTCAAATATAGCACAGCACGTTAAAAAACACTTACAAATGAAAACGGCTCTTGAAGGCACGCAACATTAATTTTTTCTACGATTCGGGATTTAATGTTAAAAAGAAATTTATAGTTCTCATTATTACTTCCACGTTATGTGAATATCTACCTTTTTATATTATAATAATAAGGATTCGGAAATTTCACTTCGTTTTTACAATTCATTTCGTTTCGTCTTCATAAAGAAGCGAGACGTTCGTTTATTTTGCTTTACTTTCATAATAATGTAATTATTAGATATGTTCCGTAACGAGTCCATACATTGATGATATACATATTATATACGTCTATCATCGAATATGTAACATGTGGGATATAGCAGCGGCATTTAAATCAACGTCACTGCGGTTTTGAAATCAATTTTTGTTAAATGGTTGAGCAAAAAGAACCGTAGTTATCAATTTACAAACATATTGAATGTAAGCGTTGCGGTTGCTTGCAAAAACTATGAAAAATATTTATATTTTATCTTTTAGAAATAGCTTCAGCAAAAACCACATGCCGTTTTGTTGATATTAAGTGATCCTGTTGTATAATAATGGAGTCCCTTAATAACATTTCGATGCAATCTCGCTTGATGGAAAAGGATGACATGGTTTAAGATAAAATAGGCTTTTACAAGAAAATGCCTACACATCTTTGCCTTAATTGTCTTCTAATTAAGCAATCCAATTTCGTAAAAGTAAACCTTAAAAGTCACTACAAACAAATCCAGATCTCTTAAAAAATCGTCTCAAATTGCTAAGTTTTTTATAAGTGAAATTGAAAATGAATTTGGTATGTCGACTTTAGATAAAATACTACCACAAATACTCACTTCAAAAGCAATATTAAGTGCTGTTGCGCTTTAGTTTCGGTGTGAAAAAGAAAGAAGGCGCCTATACGAGACGTAATAACTTTGTCCTCAGTTGTAGCAAGACACACCAGGTGGCAGAACCAGTGTAGTTCGACCGGCGAGATACCACCGCCACGCTTATTTCTTGCTTGAAGCAGCTCTTGTGTTTCGATGGGAAGGTGTGATAGCCGGCACACTTTATATGAGGTAATCGTAATAATGTATGAGCCTTTGATTTACATTGGTCCATATACTTTTTTTTTTTGTTTTCGAGGGGGAAACCTTCAAAAGGTACCCGACGCCGTGGGAGCGACGCAGGGTTATGTGGGATTTTTACCGCACTAAAACCCTCCCGGTGGCCGTCCTCGGTGCTAAAAAGGAGGACTCCGGGATCTCAAAACGACTTCAACCGGAATCCTCCGAGCGCGTTGCCCCATCAGGCTCCTCCCAGATGGGCGGCTGGGCCCACCGCTCCGTCTGGTCTTTACGACAGTATGCGACCACACATACCGCCGTCCTTCCCGCGATTGCCTGACCGAACGGTTCGAGCTCCCACTCTAGCCGTCTGCAACCCCGGAAGCCCCTTTTAGTCGCCTCTTACGACAGGCAGGGGATGTCGTAGCCCTATTCTGATCCCGGAACTAGCAATGTTATTAGCACGTAAGAATCTGGGTTTGGTTACATTTGGATTACGTGGTCTGTTAACTCATTCATTATTATGTATTTTTTTGTTATTAAAAACATGTATTTATAAAATAGTATTATGAACTTTCAAAATGTTATAAAACACAGAACATTGAACATAGCTATCTATCACAATGTTCTGTGTTCCGATGTATCCACAGATCTACCAGCGTCTCTCATTATGCGAGGACATTGCTTTTCCATTCAATGTTTCATTCTCTGGGCTACTCGCTGAATATAATATGATTTTATAAATATTTCCGCCAAGTTTGAATCCGCTGTTGTCATCCTCAACCCGTACTACGATATATATATTTGATTGTATTTAATTTTAGTATATTGTAGATTCAATAAAATAAACATAAAAAATATATTAGTGAATTTTTGTATAATTCCCACCAATAGACGGTTGGCTCCTGGATCCCTAAATAATAGTTGACAATGATAATGTCTTTAAGTTGAATAAATTTAATGCGCATAGAAACTTTTAAATCATAGGTACTAGTTTTGTACAAAAATCTATGTTACTATTTTGAGAATGTAACTAAAAACAAAGGTCGCAATCATTACTTGTAGGAGTGAAGCAAAAAGCAGGCAAAGTAACATCTGTGATTACCGAGGGTTTGTACGGTGCAATCGCTTGGAACCCCTAATTAGGTTAGAGCTTACAATGTACTCTTGGCGGGGTTGAAGGATGTGTGTTCTGAAGCCACCACGCGCTTACCGCTCTCGATTATTTTTTCTAGACGAGTGAGCATTTTTCTCGACCGCTTACAAATGACCGCTTAGTACAGAAATCTCTCTCCTACATTTTATTTTCCTTCCTGCAGATACTTCCATTATTTTGTTAATGGAACGGTGTTCAGAGATGCCCAAACAATGAAGGCCTATCTAAACGACGAGATTCGTTACATATGTGGCTATGTTGTGTGGGTGTGGGCGTCAAAAATGTGAAAGGAAAAATATTGAAAGTAATTCATATAAAAGATTCCGTCGGTTAACATTGGAAAACAACGGAATTTGATGTTGATGCCTGAGTTACGTTGCCTTCAGTTAGCTCCCAGGAGCACGAACCGAGCTCGCATAAAAATAAAATCCTTTTGCAACGACGGCATTGCGGATTTTAAGATGCACTGCCTATGTAGCAATTTAAATATTAAACCTAAAATGGCAGTCATTTTTTGCGCATTTTGTCAGTTTTGAATTGACGACAAAATAAATAGGCTAGTTTAACCAAAAGCTTCATAAAAATTATACTTTACAATAATTCGTTCTTTAATTTAAAATGTTCGTCTAGCGTAAGCTCCCGTTGATCAATGTAAGCGTTGGCTTTATGCAAAATAGTTAATTAGTTTAACTTTATAATGCAATTCCACTTCACACTTTTTCTGGCTAATCAGAAATATTTCTGTAAACACTTGCTATTCCTGCAGTCTAAGTATAAACGTATTAGAAAATATCATTTGCTTATAGAAAAATAAAACATCGTGAGAAAGCTTACACACATAAGGGCTTTGTGAAAAAAGTTCTCTTACGTATGAGAAGTACCTACATTAATTCGCCATAGGCTAGCCTGATAGACTATATATAGTCTTTTCCCACTCCTCTCAGTGTCATCTGTATTCTCTATAAATCTTTCAACAAAATGTAAATGTAAGAGATACACAAATCCAATTCCAAATTAAGCTTAATAACTATGTTTACCGTCAATTCAAATAATTCTTCAAATATGAAAAAAACTCACATTACTTCTGTGAATAAATGAACTAAGGAGAGAAACTTGCGAGCGAGATTTAATCAAGCTTATCAACATTAATAAACGCATAAAGGCATTTTCAGAACTGAATGTATTGTCTTCTAAAAACAATGAATTTTCTTTTGCAGAGCTCCGTTAGTTTTCCGGAATGTAAGGTCTTACGTCTCATATCTATTCATAAAACTCAAATGAAAAATATTTTTATCTCCCCGTCTTAACAGACATATAGCAAGGCCACTCGTAGCTTTAATAACAGAAACCCATTGTTATTCACCGCGCGTATAATCTGATGATAATGAATGCAACATTGAACACTCCACATAAAAGCCAGATTGTACATTTCGGAGTGGTAAAACAAACATAAAGCAAAATGACTTATCGTCGTCCGTTAATGCTGTCGCGTCTCTCAAATATCTTTCATTCACCTTGTCCTTGTCGCCTCTCTGAAATCCTGAACCCTGCAAATATACATTTATGTTCGTATAAACCCATAAGAGATACCTTCATAAGTGGTTTGGAGACTTTCTCCTTATCTACAGTGAAACAACACAATAAAATGGTTTAGGTATAAGTTGGGGTCGCGCTATTGCCGAAATAAATGAATAAAATGTTTTGACTTGGCTGATTTGACTGTGTTTATTATTATTTGTTCAAATGTAAACTTGTGATGAAAAAATACGACAAAGTATTATGGTACTCCAAAGATACACTTCATTAAAGATAGAAAAATATGGACATATGAACGGACGGGTCTTTATACTATAAAGATTATTATTATAGTGAGTAGATACTTAGTAATATCGTTCATTTCTCAGCGGAATGCTTAAAACCGATGCTAATGTCATAACATAAAAATAAGGTATCATTTGAATTTTTCCACGTTTATCTGAATATGGCGGGGAACGTAGCCCGTAAAATTATAAAAATAAATCATAATGGCTGCTGTTGGACATTATTTTTCGTTAAATTGGTATAGACATAATCCAAGAATTCTATTTAGGTACATGATGTCATTACAATAATCTGATTTGGATTTGTTTACTCACCGTAGTCATCAACAAGCCGTTTCTGTATTTTTATTGGGCGGGTAAGTGACCCTTAGTGTGAAAAATAAGGGCAGACCACGCTGGCCTAGTGGAAATTTGCAAAAATACCTTTGAGAAGTTTAGTTTCAATCTTACGGCTATATAAGTTTCCTCACGATACTTTCCTTAACTTTATCACATTAACGAGTATGTGGCAATTAATTGATTTGTTACCTTCTTATTTCTTAATAAACAATAACATTAAATAAGGCACTTGAAACGGGTTTTCATAAGATTTCACTTAAATTTTTTACAATTAAATTTCTCATTGTTGGTAGCCTTTTCTGCAGTTCCTATATAAGAAATTAATCATTTTACACAAACATGTCAAAAGAAGAATAACAATGAAATTAAATGATTTACCAAATGTTATATTTTATAATTTAAACACTAAAACACTTTAATTTTTTAAGGCATATTCTAAACAAAATTAACAACAAGTATGTACAAATATTACTACTTAGACAGACTCTGTAATGATTTAAACTACTACAGCAATCGACAAGTTATTGTTTGCGAATTTCTGTCCAGACATTTGTTACAAAGGAACGACATTTTAGATAGATAAATTGAAATTAACGGCTACTTGCGCTGGACCCCTAACCAAAATTTACAATAACCTTCTGATAATAAATTATGTACAAAACATACTCATTGTTGAATATTTTAAATGTGTTAAATGACTTAACAGACAAGAAAACTTAAATTAAAAAACTAAAAACTATCGAGTGCAACTTTATAAGAGCTTACACTGTTTAAATAACTGAACAGTTTCTTGTAATTAATAGCTAAGGATAAAGTAAGACGATTTCCCGAAAAAAAACATAATTAATATCCGTTTATTTGTTTGAAATCCACAATTCTACAACACAAATACACACGTTAAACTTATAATACTCCCATTTTTGCATCTGGGGTTAACTACTAACAACAAGTGTCTGAAAGCTTTTAACCATAAATCATGAAAAAGCACTCTAAAATTTTATTAATCTTACACAATTTCTCTCTTAGTATCTACATATTCTCTAAAATCACGTACATAAATAAATTTATGCTCGATGTCACTTATAATCATCCATTGTAAGTTCCACATATTGTTTATTAAAATATGAGTTGAGTCTAACAAAGGCTATTTAAATACTCGAATAAATTAATATAGTAGCATGAAGAATAAACAGAAAGCACACGTTTTGATGCAGTTATAAAGTTGTAATAGCACAGTCTTATTGTGTATGCGCTTTGAAATTAACAGATTAGTTAACAAGCATTGCAAGGTAAACAGCAATGCTTTCAAGGGAAACAAGATGCTAATAACATTGAATGTGTCCCCAGCGTCCATTTGGTCGCGTGTAGACAAGTGTGTAGAGACACACATATGCCAGCTTCATATATCATACTTGTCTGTCTGAGCTTCACTCTTCATGAATTTTTAAATAAACTCCACATTTGCGCTTCCTTGCCAACTCAGTGAGAAGTAGGCAATAATTACTTCTATAAAATGTTTGCGTACTGTCTGGCAAATCGTAAATGTTTTTGCTACGTTGTCGCTTTAGGTAGTATTATTTTAGTTCTTTTATAAACTTTCATTTTAATCTTAAAGTTTTTGTGTAGTGAACCGTGGTTTTGTTCAGTGAAGCGAGTTTATACGGAGCGTTTGATTACGGAATAATGAATATAGATTTTTCTAACGAGGAGTCTTGTATTGTTATTTCGTAGAAGCTCATTATTTGCGAGCCACAAAAAGATTTGAACATATATCCATAACATTATTTATCTGTACATTAAAGTTAAATCACGAAATTAGGCTGAGATTGTCTACAATTTCGTATTTCTTATTAAACAATTACTTTTAAAATTAAATTAAATATGTACGACGGAAAACACCTTCCAATGTTCGCAAAGCAAAAAAGGTTAATCTCGATAATGAAATAAGATATGCATGGAAAGACCTCTAAAATTCATACAATGTAGTCGAATGTTTTAACAGGTACTCCTAAAAGCAAACTATTTTAAATTTTACCTTTTAGAAGTCAAGTAAAATTTTGTGGTTGGTTACAGCGCTCCAAGGGCGGAAGTGACCATCTACCATCATTTGGATCGCATACTCGTTTGCTACTTCGATCGTGGAAGAAAATAATGTAATAAATTTACAATAGAATAATGCTTTCTACTCGCATACATAGACACTCAAAGACAAATTCACAAATTAAATAATCAACCGCAGAATACAAAGCTAAATTCATCATACAAATGTCTATCTAGCCGGTAATCGAACTCGGGACCTACTGCCTGTTAGATCGATAACGCTAATCGCTGTACCACGCAGGTCGTGATATGGTCCAAATTAGAAGCATTTTTTCAATATATATACAACAACTACAAATATATATGACAAAACACATCAATCACGAGAAACAAAAAATAATAATTTTCGATATAGTCGTAAAATAAAGGTTAATTACATTAAAATGTCTAATAATATTATTATCAAAACAAGTGAGAGACAGTTACGCAATATTATCACTTCTTATATTAAATACACGTGACATGAACTATTTCACTGCAACTTGAAAAGAGATATTACCATGTTTATTTAAAATATTAATTAAAACGCTGTTTGAAATAAACCATTCATCTCTGAGAAATCTTCAGAGCTTTTGATGTGTCATTTGTACGGCCTGACAAAGCCCCAACCCTCTTACGACAAAATAGCGACAAATTGTTAACCTCACACATTTTGTTTGTCGGGGAATTTAATTTAATAATGTTAATAATATTGTAATTACATTTTTATTCTATCTGTACAATAAAAGTGAAATAATACTAACATTGTATATTATTTAAGCGTAGTATTGATTCGTACTTAATAAGTAATTTAGAAGCATATTAATGTTTAAATTATTATCTAAATACAATTGAATTTTTGTCCTTTAGGATGCTTCAAAGAAGCTGATCTGCAACTCAGTTGAAACTACAGATAATGATTCAACTAGATAATTTTAAACGGCCATCGCCGTCGCCATCCCGCTGCTCAATTCGCAGCGACAGTCGAGTGTTCCGACAGCCACGCGTCATTCAAGTGAATCGGGACGCTGCCACCATGATGGATGACGAGTCAACTGGTGTGGGTGGCAACGGGAGCGGAGCAGAGGCAGGACTTGTATCTGATTTTGAATCGCAGGTCGGACAACACGCAGCACATTTTCGGTCACGGACATTCAGTGACGGTTTTATCAGGAACACAAGTCTCGAGCTACTGCTCGGAGTTGACTGCGAGGCCTGCCTCGCTCTAGCGGCTCAAAGACAATGTATAAATAAACACATATCAGATCATGATTTTGATTTAGTGTGTAATTGTAACGTTCAACAAAACAACTATCTAAACTGCCATAGAGATCTTCCGAAGCCAAGGGGCCATACACTAAATATTTATGACTTAGAAAGAATGAAACGTGACACGATACGAAGTAATCTTGCTATCGGATCACATCGCAGTCTAGACAGGAGACACAATAAAAGTAAAACAATTGGCGTATCAAGCTACATTTCGAAACAGCTAATAGCTTACGACCACACAAACACTTTAGTACAAAAGATTAAAAAGAAGTTGTGCAATTTAAAAAAGATCGGCGGCGAAGCAATTTCCAAGAAACATCAAAACGCAGTCCAACTAGCAGAGATAACAGCCGGCTCTACAAGTTCTCTCAAGAAACTGTCGATGCTGTCGCTAGTCGATAAGTCACAGCGTAAAGTCGATAGCCAAAGTTGTATTTTCTCATCTTCAACTGTACAAAGTAAAGACGACTTAAAGGACAGTGTAACAACATATGCAAACTTTTCATCGAATGTTGATCAGTGTTTCGACAGGATTGGAAACTGTAATATGAATGCAGATACGAGCAGAAATTCGTCACAAAAAATGCGGATATTTGAAAATAGCGACGAAGTTTTGTCAAGAAGTTCTCCACCGCGACAGGTGATGAAATTTTCTACGTTAGATAATCGTAGCCGTTGCCGAGGTATAAGGAGACAGATGTCATATAATGATTTCCCAAGCGAACGATATAGGGATCGGATAGCGCAGTCATGGTCTCAAGATGAAGGAATTTTTGATTCAAGAAGCATTCGCACTGAGATAGTTGACGACGATTCTCAAACATTCATCGACGGTGAAAGGATGATACACTCTACTCCGCGGCCTACCCAAGCTCATTGCACCTGCGACCCCGGACGCACTGATCGAATTCCTTCTATATTCTATGACACTCATGTAAGTTTCTATAAATAATTGAAATGCATAATATCAATATTATATTTCAAGGTAAATAATACAATTCAATGTGCTAAATGTGACTTACGCTGGCAAATATATTAACAAGAAGTAGTAGTAATCTATCTATCCTACCTTGCACAGCCTAAAATAGATGGAACTTCTTTAAACCTATTGATCCTATCCTGCTTGTTTCTATAATTGTAGGCAAAGTGATGAAATAAAATGATTATGGGATATTTTTGTCACATAAAAATAATTTTGTTTGTTTATTTTTTCATTAGTAGCAACATACTAGGAGCATACTTACTTTGAAAAGATAAAACCTGATATAAATATTCATTTTAAATTTTAATACAAAAAATTAAATAACAGTGAGACAACTGGCGTACCTAGGCTGCTGTATATGACCTACATTTTAATACTTTTGAGTGGGATAAATTTCTAAATAAGCGATTATAGATGCATTGTCCTTTTTCATGAGTGACGAAAAAATAAAATTTGAGGTTATAAATACAGGCAATGTTTATTAATTTATTGCTTTTACATATAACTTTATAACAGGGCAAGAAGCGTGCGACGCCTGCGCCCGATGTGACAGATCGTGCACAAGGGCGTATGGTGGCGTGCTCTGCGTGCAAATCCACACAGTGGCTGCCCACCACCACCGCCTCCACCACCAGCCACAGCTCCACTGCAACTGGAAACTCCTCACGTAAGTAATTTTACATTCTATCAGTTGACAAATGTATTTGATGACAATATTTCGCCTAACAATCATCGAAACTGCCTCAAACAGGATCGACATAAAATTTTAATATTTTATCCTTTTTTGCTAACTTTACATTTATCCTCATTTTATTACTTTAGTGGAATGTGCTCTAAACCCTCTAGTGGAATGGTTTCGCTCCACCCATGGGTCCAGCATTATGAATAGAATTATTTAATTAATTTAGAAATAAAAGGGATATAATAAAAGTTTCATACTAAGTGCTCAAAGTCCGGGCACGTATTTTAACTTTTGAAACATTACCTTTTATACAAAATTCATTATCATAGTGAGAAATTACTTGTTAATCGTGGTGGACTATGGTCAAAAGCAGTATTTCCAAAACTTTATCATATCGCAACCTCGTCATTTTAATGTTTTCCCATTATGTACCACCAAAAGTTTTTAAACTTTTCATTTAAATATCGGAAATCTCCAAAAGGCATTATGAAGAGTAATTACATTGACGACTCGTGGTTTGAAGCGATCAATGAACTGTTCTAGGTTTGAGTGTATGTTTATTCTTCTATATTTATTCCTCTTTGTGTGTTCATAACACTCACGATGTCAGAGAAAATCAGAGTTATGAGTATAAGAACATTTTAATTTAATCGTAGAGTGTATCTTTAGTAATAGGCAAATCTATCAGGACTAGTTCACCTTTATTGCATTATAGTGTTCATCTCTGCATCTAATGTAGGGATGTTAAAAAATAATCGATTTTTATTTAAATCGATTATTATTTTCTTATAATCGATTTTTTATTTTCGATTTGTATAGTAATATTAATCGATTTTTTGTAAATCGATTATATAAATTACGTGTTTAAATCGATTTTCAGAAACAGTTTGTTCTATGCGACGGATGAAAATATCTTGCAGTAGGTTTCAAATGTAACTAACAATTTAAAACAATCATATTATTCGTAATGCAATAATAACAATGTTGAATACAAAATTAAATAAACATTTTTTTTGGATCCTCGATTCAATAAAATTCATTTCGATGATGACCCTTTATCATTATCAAAAACAATAAATTATACCAAGAACTGGTTAAACTCGATTACTACTAACAAATCAGAACCGCCTAGTTCTGACTCATCTGCTTCATCAAAAGTAACGGTCGACGAACAAGATATATGGCAGTTACATCATCAAAAAATAATGGCATCTAACTCGTCAATGGTCCAAAATACTGAATTAGACCTATACCTTGCGACACAGCTATCGGATCTTATGATAGACCCTCTCCATGTCTGGAGAGCTCTGAAGGGACTTTTCCTAAGCTAACCGAATTGGCTCTAAAGCATCTCTCTGTGATGGCCACTTCTACTCCATCCGAAAGATTATTTTCCAAAGCGGGAAATGTGGTCAGAAAAACACGAAACCGTATATTAGGAAAGAGATTATCAAAATTATTGTTTTTAAACAGCTTACCTGAAAATTTATGGTAATAATTAATTAGCTTTTGAAAATTTTGTAATAATACGTTAACATTGTCGTTTAGATTTTTGACTTATCGTTTTATTTAATTTTAAAACTACTCGTATGTAAAACAAAATTGAAAATTAGTGACAATTATTTTAGTTTTCGATTTTTGATTGTTTTAACTTAATGAATAACGAAAGATTTGTATAATATTTTAGTTTTTGAGACAACGTAGGCGTTTAGTTTTTAAAATTATCGTTTTTTATTTTAAGTGTTTTATTTTAATAATAGTCAAATGTAAAATAGGACTGTAGTTTTCTGGTAATAATTCTTTTTAATTTTATTATTGTTTCAACTTGAAGATTATAGATTGTTTTATATTTTAGTTTTTGAGACCATAACGCAGTTGTTTGGGATTTTTTATGATCTTTTTAAGTATTTTATATTGATACTAGTCAAATGAAAAATAAGACTGGACATTTGTGACAATAATAATTATTAAATTGTTTAAACTTGAAGATTAACGAAAGATTTGTATTTTAGTTTAGTTTTCTCAATTCTCATTTTAAGTATTTTATTTTAAAACTAGTCAAATGTAAAATATGATTGGGCATTTATGTCATTTTTTTATTTGATTTATATTTTATTTTTTGAGACAATTAAGTTTGTCGTTTTGTTGGGATGCTCATTATTTATTTTTTAATATAATAAATAAAACGTTTAATAGTACTAAAATTGGTATCAATAAATTTGTTTTCTAATCAGCCCCGTAGGCTAGTTGGTAATGATCCTGCCTGCGAAGCGAGAGGGTCACGAGTTTGATTTCCGGCCGGGGCAGATATTTGTGTGATAGATAAATGTTTGTTCTTGGGTCATTTGTGTTAGTGATGTGTTATTTGTGTTGTCCATGCCACCCGCGACACGGAGAATCCTAGTGCGACGGTATGAGTGTGTTAGATTATGTGTGTTAGGTATGATTATGATAATAATATCATTATATAGTCCAAAAAATCGATTTTCTCGCAGAAATCGATTATTTTTTGTTATTAAAAGCGATTTTTGACAAATCGATTAATTTTGAATAAATAAAAATCGATTTTTAATTAATCGCTTCTTTTCCACTAATCTCACATCCCTAATCTAATGTCTTACATTCAGCTGTATATACGTACCAATCTAAGTCTGCCAGCGCTAATGTCTTTTACCACGAACTTAATTCAAACACAACCACTCAAATATACGGCCAGCACAATTCTTTGAGTGATAGATTTTAAAAAGTTTTTTATTGTTTACTTTTTAAATGTTGTGATAACTTAGTTAGAAGGTGAAAATAAAAATTACCTTATAAAATTATATAAAATCTTATTTTATTAATCAATACATCATGATTACGGAGCACAGTATTCGCGTTTATACAATGCTTTTCTGTGTCATGTTCATTTATGAGTGTGGTTGATTGTATACAAAGAGACTGCGCCCCGGTCCTATCTTATTTTGATTGCACGGTACCGGGTCACGAATAACCATATCGAAACGTTGATCTAAAGATTAGTCTCTACTCATTTCAAACTAGTGGCTACCCGTTCCCAGCGTCAAGATATTAATGTTTTCAAAAAACATCATTCGGACTTTAATCAACTACATCACGGGATTAATCTACTATATTGCGGTCGATCACATATTCATCAATAATTTCGTATTTGAAAGCCGGAGCACCAGTCGTGTGCTTGACAGCAAGATTATCGGACGTGCCGTAACGGGAGATTGCTATGACCCAAATTGATTTTGATATGGAAGTATATGACGTTATCTGATGTACGGGTTCAACGAGGTTTGAACATCATTTGCAATTTTGTTACAGTAATGTAAAGATTAATAGAAAAATAACAAAATTTTCATCCGATTCCAAATGAAGACAATGGATGTATGACTGTATCGGATCAAGTACCTACCTAAATAAATACCATTATAATAGATGATATAAATGTTTTAATGACAACGGTTTTACAACAGGAAATTGATTGTGATTGTCCTCTTAAAATTGAGTGAGAGACATTGTTTAATAAATCCATCACAACTTTATAACAATAATTGAGTACGAAAACAATTAAGAAGTTACAGACTATATCATTCAATTTCACTCTATTCAAATAAGAGCACTTTTTGCAAACGGACTCTTTCCAAAAACTCTTCTAAAAATCCATTCGCATCTAGAACATTGACGATGTTGTAGGCATTTCGGCGTGGCATCGACGGTGGTGTTGTGTAGCCATCCTGGTGCTGGTGGCGGGTACGGCGTGCGTGGCTGGACCCCTGGCACTGCGCGCTCCACCGGGGGCTCCACTACACGAGAGGCTCCGTCTCGCTGAACGACTGCTCCACGACACACCCTTAGTTGACGGACATAATGACTTGCCGTGGAACATAAGGAAATTTTTACACAACCGAATCAAAGATTTTAGGTAGGTATTGAAAAACTAAACTGAATAGTGTCAAAAATTGGAGCTTTTCTTTATAACGGCGTGCTCCCACATGCATGATTTTTTGATTGGCAAAAATAACAGGTAGTTGGAAATACAGGGTGACGATTTTAATATACAGGTAAAAGCTTTCAGCAAGGTTTTTCATTCAACCAAATTTTTAAACATAGAACTGTTAAAACTACATAGTTTATTTCTAATAAGATTTTTATTATTAATATATACTAGTCACCCGTAGCATCGGCCGAAATTCGACCGTAATTTAAATTAAAAATCAAATGTCATCTGACATTCTTGACGTTGTGTCTTTTCATTTTCATTTACTAAGTACATATGTGTTTGTGACAAATGCAAGGCAGTGTGTGTAATGTGTTTATAGTTGATTTTATGTATGAAAAATGCATTATTTGTCAAAAATATTAACATTCTGCACTCCTTCTCTACGTCCACTATAACCGTGCAAAATTTCATACTAATCCGTCCGCGGCATATTACTTAAAAATCCGTCACAAATTTTTGCTTCACGTATTAATATAATGATTTCCTACCTAAGTATCCAAATTATAAATTGGAATTATTAAGCATAATCATGCGTTCCGCCTTATTAGTGTCTGTATATGTTGCATATATTACTGTAATGTTTGTGATCTGTAAACATGACGTTGTCTCGGGCACACGGGTAGTGAAGTGACAGTCACGCAATAGCCACGGGCGAGAGCGGACGTTACTTGCATACTGGTGTGATAACGAGCCAATTATCGTACTCGTAAGACTCGGAGTACTACATGTGGCGACGAGGTGAAAGGTCGGTGGCAAATAATTATTATATTAATGCGTGAAACACATATGTGCTTAGTAAATGAAATAGAACATTCAATGTCTTACTATGAAAAAGCACAGCGTCAAGAATGTCAGATGACATTTGATTTTTAATTTAAATTACGGTCGAATTTCGGCCGGTGCGACGGGCGACTAGTATATATTATATTCTAAAAAGAATAAAATGAAAAAAAAATATATATATGTAGATAGGTGAACAATTTAATGAATTAAGTTTTTATGCAATGGATATGTGTAGTGGAATATTAAATTCCCGGAAGGTCATTAATTCAAGTGTGTACACTATTTTCAGTAAATACACTAAAAGATTATATTGAAACAAAACAAAATCTGTACGGTTAATTTACTAAACAACACCTTATATCTTGTTTATCACTACACTTTGTAGGTCTTTTAGAATGTATTCGATGAATTATTGTGTTGCGGCATTGCAAACGGATTAATGTAAAATTTATTACATTTTAAGCTATCCGTAAATTGAATTAAAATTAATAATTATGTATTGTTTATTAGATGAGACTTTAGCAACTAATAGTTTTACTGGATTAAATTAACGACTTAAATGGATTAAAATTAAATAAATTATACTTATAATACTTAGCTAATAATACTTAGCATGAATTTTGTACCATAATTTCATGATGACGTACATACCTACTTAAAGAATTGTTTAGGCGGATGCCTAACGTTTAAGATTTAAATTTATATTGTGTAAGATTGCTCAATTTTTCAGTAGTTCTAAATTCCTTCCGGTGATTTAATAAACTTAATACTGTTTTAATGCATACATACTTATGGCAATAATTATACTGTGTGTTAGGTAGTACGAACCTACATGAAAATGTAAATCGTGCATGGTTGTGTGGATTAGGTAGTACAGACCTACATGAAATTGTAAACTGTACGTAATTGTGTGTGTTAGGTAGTACGAACCTACATGAAAATGTAAATCGTGCATGGTTGTGTGGATTAGGTAGTACAGACCTACATGAAATTGTAAACTGTACGTAATTGTGTGTGTTAGGTAGTACGAACCTACATGAAAATGTAAATCGTGCATGATTGAGTGTATTAGGTAGTACAAACCTACATGAAATTGTAAATTGTACGAGAGTGTGAGATTGTGGAAAAGGTAGTACGCGTTAATATATTACTACTAGATAACCGTGTTTAGACAATGGAGCACCTTAATAATATACAGTAGTCACCGAAACTAACTTCGGTTCCAGGTCGCCCCGAATCTATCTACTCCGAAAATGACAAACCTATTGCCAGCTCCTGAAAAGCTAGATCTCGAAGGAGACAACGCTACAGTTGCTTTGAGATGGGAGCAATGGAAAAGATCTTTTCACGTATATTTGGAAGCATCAGGAATTACAGGTGAAGGAAGAAAGAGAGCAACATTGCTCCTTTTAGGAGGACCAGGACTCCAAGAAATTGTTTACAACTTACCTGGTGCTTACGAAGAAAATTCTACAAACGAATCAAAAGTGTTTAACACAGTTATTGAGAAGTTGGATGACTATTTTCTACCGAAGCAGAATAAAGTTTACGAACGACATTTATTCCGTCAAATCAAGCAGGATGAAGGGGAAAAGTTTGAAAAATTTGTGGTGAAATTGAGGAATCAAGCTAGAAAATGTAAATTCACTAGTCCCGATGAGCATATAACTGATCAGATCGTAGAAAAATGTTTTTCGATAGAACTGCGGAAAAAAATATTAACATTAGGAGACACTGTTACATTGGACAAAATTATAACTGAAGCAAATACTTTAGAACTAGTGGCTCATCAACTGGAAGAGTATGGTCAGAAAAGAAAGTCAAATGATGTCAATACAATCACAAGTCACAAAAAATTTTATAACACTGAGAAAAGTTACATTAAAAATAAAAATGAGGATAGTAAAATTAAAGAATCGACAAGTCAACCTGGACGAAGTAATTGTAGTAGATGCGGATACAATGCGCATACTGCGTTAAAGGAGTGTCCTGCAAAAAAGAAAAATTGTCATGCCTGTGGCAAATCCGGGCATTTTAGTGCAGTGTGTAGAACAAGATCCCAAAAGCGTAAACTGGAAAACAAACACAATGACGAACCTAAAATAAAAAAGAAACGGAATGAAATAGACTCAATAAACTTTGTAAACGACTCTTCTGATGAGGACCATTATGTTTTTAACATGAATGACGACGACGAAGCTACCATTGAATGCGAAATGGGTGGAATCAAAGTGAAGTTGCTTATTGATTCTGGATGTAAATTAAATTTAATTACTGAAAAGACATGGGAAAATTTAAAAAAGAAAAAAGTTATATGTACTAATCAAATTAAGGGGTCAAACAAAAACTTATATTCATACGCGAGTAAATTACCTTTGAATGTAAAAGGGTCTTTCGAAACTGACATCAAAGTAAATAATAAATCTGTTCACACTACAGTTTACGTTATTAAAGAAGGATCAAGAGATTTATTGGGAAAAGACACTGCTCTTCGCTTAGGAGTCCTTAAGTTAGGTATTGGAATAAACGAAATCACACAAACCCCTAAGCCTTTCCCAAAATTCAAGGATGTACTGGTTGAGATTCCAGTTGATGAAAAATGCAAACCGGTATCACAACCGTACCGGAGAATTCCGATTCCTATTGAAAATAAGGTAGAACGCAAAATAAAAGAGCTCTTGGACAGCGACATTATTGAAGAGGTACATGGACCTTCTCGTTGGATTTCTCCGGTAGTACCTATTCTAAAGGACGACGACGACATACGGCTATGCATCGATATGAGGCGTGCAAATTCCGCAATTATGAGGGAAAACCATCCATTACCCTGCATGGATAATTTCTTGCCAAAAATTAAAAAAGCTACATATTTTTCAAAACTAGACATAAAAAACGCTTTCCATCAAGTGGAGATCCACCCTAATTCAAGACATTTGACGACATTTATAACTTCAAAAGGCTTGTATCGATACAAAAGACTTATGTTTGGTATAACGTGTGCGCCGGAATTATTTCAAAAAATAGTTGAAAAGATGTTGACGGGACTAGATGGCGTAATAAATTTTATTGATGATATCTTGGTGTACGGAGAAGACGAGAATCAACATAATAGACGGCTATCCAAAGTTTTGGATATTTTAAAAGAAAATAATGTTTTGTTGAACGAAAGCAAGTGTGTTTACAAGGTGCAAAAGATTAGTTTTCTCGGACATGAACTAACACGGGACGGAGTAAAGCCGCTTAAAAAATATATGACCAGTATAGCTGAATTTAGAACACCTAAAACAGTGGAGGAACTTCAAAGTTTCCTAGGGTTAGTAAATTATATTAATAAATGGCTGCCAAATCTATCAACAATGACGGAACCTTTAAAAAAATTATTGAGAAATAAATTTGGAAAAAAAGCAAACATAGAAGATTTATGGGAAGAGGAACAAAGCCGGGCTTTTGAGAATCTGAAGCAAGCTCTCAGCAACATGCCAACATTGGGATATTACGACGTTAATGATGAAACACAGGTTATTGCTGATGCAAGTCCTGTAGGGTTGGGAGCTGTGTTAATACAAAGTGACAGCAGAGGATCTAGAATTATTGCTTACGGTAACCGCACTTTAAATGAACTAGAACGGAAATATAGCCAAACAGAAAAAGAGGCACTAGCTTTGGTTTGGGCCGTAGAGCACTTTAAGATTTTTCTGTTTGGAAAAACATTTGATCTAATTACAGATCATAAGCCACTAGAATTTTTATTTGGGCAAAAGTCGAAACCATGTGCGCGCGTTGAACGTTGGGTCTTACGCCTACAAGCTTTTCGATACAATATTAAATACAGACCTGGTAAAGTCAATATAGCCGATCCTTTGTCAAGACTTTGTGAATATCACAGCGTCCCACCCGGTAAAATTGAGGATTATGTACAGCAGATAGTGGAACAATCTAAGCCTTGTGCTATTTCCATGGAAATCCTATCAGAATGTTCTGGACGCGACCAAGAAATTAAAAACGTAAAAAGAGGAATGTACAATAAAGATTGGGATGATTCGGTAAAAGGATATAAAATATTTGAAAATGAGCTTTGTTTTTACGATAAAATATTATTGAGAGGCACCAAAATTGTAATACCAAAAGAACTCCGGAAAAGGGTGTTAGATGCTGCACACGAAGGTCACCCGGGGATAGTATCGATGAAAAACAGGCTGAGATCAAAAGTTTGGTGGCCACGAATAGACAAGGATGCTGAATTAAGAGTAAAAGCGTGTAAAGGATGTACTCTTGTTGGGTTACCAAGTCACCCTGTACCTATGAAACGACGCGAGCTCCCCACGGCTCCATGGATTGACGTTGCAATAGACCTATTGGGTCCACTGCCAAGCAACGACTACTTACTAGTAGTTATTGATTATTACAGTAGGTACAAAGAGGTAAAATTTACTAAAACAATCACTAGTTTGCAAATAATTAAACTTCTTAAAGAAATATTCAGTCGCCTCGGATATCCCTCATCGATCACAGCAGATAATGGTCGGCAATTCATTAGCGACGAATTCAAGGAGTATTGCCGACAGTGCAATATAAAACTATTCAACATAATACCTTACTGGCCTCAGCAAAATGGCGAGGTCGAGAGACAAAATAGGGATATATTAAAAAGATTAAAAATTAGTCACCTACAAAAAGAAAATTTAAAGGAGAGTATGTGGGAGTATTTAATGATGTACAACTCAACCCCACATTCTGTGACAGGAAAGACACCTACCGAACTTTTCTTCAGTAGACAAAATAGGGATAAGATCCCGTCTTTACTTGACAACAATAATAAGATGAATGATTCCGAAGTAAGAGACAAAGATAGAATGGAGAAGGAGAAAGGAAAAGAGTATGGAGACAGGAAACGGCATGCCGAGTACCCATCACTTTCAGAAGGGGATAAAGTATACGTTAAAGATATGGAAAAAGGAAATAAGCTATCAACCACCTTTAAACCGACACCACATGTTGTAGAACATTCGGACGGTGGAGATGTAGTTGTAAGGAATGAGGAAACGGGACAAAAACTTAGACGGAACGTAATCCACTTGAAGAGAGTAGAAGGTGAATGGAAAGTTCAGGATGAAGGCCAAAGTAGTGAATCAAGTAAAATTGAATAAGGACTTTGTTGTGACACATTGTACTTGATGGGGTGATTATGTTGTAATCAAATTATTATCGATTAATAAATTTATTGAGTATGTTGTAACCAGATTATTATTGATTAATAAATTTATAATAAGAAAGGGATGTAATGTTTGTGATCTGTAAACATGACGTTGTCTCGGGCACACGGGTAGTGAAGTGACAGTCACGCAATAGCCACGGGCGAGAGCGGACGTTACTTGCATACTGGTGTGATAACGAGCCAATTATCGTACTCGTAAGACTCGGAGTACTACAATTACTATTTGTGTAAAACAGATTTGATGAGGACTTGCGAACCATATCACCATGGGCCACCAGTTCGTGGAGTCATACGGACCTGCCGCGGCTGAAACAAGGCAGAGTTGCTGCACAAGTAAGTATATATTAGGTACTAGAAATAATAATAATAACATATAGCCGCTATATAAGCCGCTATACAAAATACCATTATATCTACGTCTAAAGAAAGCTATACTTATTTCATCTGTAAGTATCGAAACCGAACTTTTTTGACTATGTGCGACATGTATAAAAAACGGAAAACTGGAGAGTTAAAAGTTTCACGTTTAACTTTTAGAAACTCGCACGGCCATTTTCTATTTTTCCACAACTTACATGTTCTAAAATTTTGTCGTTTTCTAACTAAAATTCTTCCTATTTTTAAAAAACAACCAGTTAAAATCAGTTTAATATTAGTTCCGATATATTATAAAGTCAACCTATGCGTTTAATAAAATAGTTCAACATTTGATTTAATGAAACCACAAACTGTTTGAACATATCTAGGCTAACGTTATACATACACCAAGACCGCTTTTGAGCTCCAACCTTATCGCGATATTTCGACACAATGAGCATAAACTACAGAGACAAGCTTGTTAATTAAACAGAATTGATAATTATTTTCAACTTCAGAGAACAATTCGGTAGAATGAAATAGCTCATGAATGAAAGGATATTCTCAGGTAGCCATGTCTCAAATGCGATAAAAAATAATATAGAGCACAATATATTTTGTTTAACCGCTGAAGTTACCTCACGTTTCCTATTACATGCCAGTGCGTACGTTGAATACGAATGAAAGCTCACTCAGAAAGCGCAACTTGCAAGTCGTGCATGACTTTTAATCAAGTGTATGTCAAAGTGATGTTCTGATATCAGTTCTGGGCGGCATACGTGCCCTGCGACGCTCAGCACCGGGACGCCGTGCAGCTGACATTCGAGCAGATAGACCTGATACAGAGGCTCACGGACAAGTACCATCCACAACTGACGCTGTGCACTTCGGCTGAAGGTGAGACTTTTTTCAAAATATTATAATTTTGAACTCATAAATATCTCATAAGTAATAAAGTAATTATTATCCCACAATTATCAGGTAAACCGCTGTCTGGACGTGTCTTTTATATTAGTACAAGTCTAACAAAATTTCAAATACCTGACAACCGTAAACGACCAACGATCCCAAACCCTAATACGAAATAAAAAAACATGCGTGCGTACAAAGTACACATGTCAGAAGTGAAACTTCTTTGGCGAACTAATTTATAAATCTTGTTTATATTTATACAAATCTAAAACTTTAAATTTCCAAGATTAAGAGGAAGGGAAAAAGGCGTGATACGACGTTCGCTCTGTCTCACTTTTTCTCTCAATTCTTCTCACTCGCTTGCTCCCTACTCTCACTCCACGGCTAGTTGCTCATGCTACGTTCGCCCTGTCTTTCTCTCTCTCAATCGGTCTCGATCACTCTCTCTCTCTTTTCCGACACTTCCGTTGCATACCGGCGTGACGTTTCATCTGTAAAAATTTTACCCTCATGCGCCTAAAGAAGTTTTACTTCAAAAATTACCCCTATTTGTTATAAGACAATCAAACGGTAACATTAATTTCGTATTTTCTCCATTTAAATTCCTAAGAATTTTTATTCTCGACTGTTACTTGTTTTTGGTTAACAAATAAGAGTAATCATTATTTTCATTAGGTACTAATTAATACGAGTAGGAATGAATACGACGTGCTTGCAATATTAAATACCCTGGAAGAACAATAACCAAAAGACTTGTATCGAGTTTAGCTCGTTACCTATACTTAACAGATTGATATATGCTTTTCTCATTAGCCCATAGAGATCACTTATCAGTACCAAATTGGTATGCAATCTGCGCTGCTAGGAAGATACAAATTCTTATAATAAATATCCTATCGTCGCCCTGTAAGTTACTAGGACAGTGGTTACTGAAAGGTAAGGTAATAGTGTGGTCCTATCACACTATTACCTTACCTTTCAGTTAACCTTTTACCAGTCCCAAAATAAACGCGTAAAAGGTGGCAGAACCTTACATTGTTGACTTAGATGTATGATTCGTAAAATCATTTTTATACTATGACTACTACAATTTACTTTACGAATGCAGGATTCTTTCTCTTTGAAATATTATTCGCTAAATAAACATATTTATAAGTATTATATTATGAGGGCTATTATGACCTTGTAGGATGTGATAAAATTTCAGAAATAGGAACGATAATTTTGCGCCGATTTTATCTCAATTTGAATAGTAATAAACTTACATTACTCCGGTTAGAAGTAGACTTTTTTGCCATAAAGCCTGCCTTTAGTTGGGTCGTATGACAACCAAACAAAAGTGAATAATTACACTGTAAACTTACTAGACTAACAACGTGGAAAGCTGTTACCACCATAAACTAGGCTTTTAATTAGGTACCTTCATTTTAATTAAATACAGTCATTTAGAGCCTACATTCTGTAATAGTGTTAAACTTGAAACCTCATTTGTGCCTGATTACACTATTTAGAACGTAAATGTAGAATGACAATTCTTTAATGCTTTTGAAGTGGTAATGCATGTTTACCACAACCACTCATTATAGTCGGCTGCCGTACCTGCTGATCATAGGTTTCTCAAGGTTAGGTTAGTCATCCATCCTAGTCAAGTTCGGTTTCATAGGTATATCTTTGAAAACTGTCCCTTTATTATATCTTTGGATACTGTATTTTTACTGTGAGTTGGTAGAACCAGTTTAGTTAATCGGCGAAGTACCACCGCCACACTTATGTCTAGCGTGAAGCAGTTTCGATGGAAAGATGTAGTTGCCGACACACTTTTATATGAGGCGTCTATCATAGTTCTCGGAAGTAGCAACTCATCTGTTATTATCTTTAGACAGAACACATTCTATGTGAAGTAGCTTCTGTGGTGTGGTGTGTGGTGGACTGCGTGCTCATTTGCTACTTCAATCTTATAAAAAAAGAGTATGTTTCCTGTGAATGATTTTCCTCATATTTAAAACTAATGAGAATATTTTTTTTAAAGCGTACATAGTTTCGAAAAATCAATCACTAGGTTACACTGCCCTATAATGAAAATCAGTGATTACGACGTAATTGTCTTAATTAGGTACACAATTCACATTGAGCATAAATTTCTGCCCAACTACTCATGGGATATATAAAGGAGATTATAATAATGAATGGCTCTACAACACACATGCGAGCTGTTAACAAGTGATATATTATGTACGTATAAGGCACACGCATGCTTGTAACTTTATTTGTTCGCAGTTTTGTAATTTTTGTCGCAGACCCTAATAATTTAGGAATAATGAATGTCCTCGTCCTGGGAAATCCTTAATTTTTTGTAAAGTGATGAAGTTCCCTAAAAATCGTATCAGTAGGTAGGTACTTATTATATTTCAAAAACTAGTCAATCTCAAAATTATAAATTTAATATACTTACTAGATAACATTTAAAGCAATTCCTGCGTTCCGCTAACATCGTTACGTTTGCTATTTAGTTATGTATTTTATATATAATATCTGGCTATAGGTAGGTACCTACTTATAGCAAGTGCGGCCAATTTCTACGGAAATGAATGCGCTCAATTGGCCCGCTCACCCTTCCTTATATTTCCTTTAATACCCGGAATATTGATTACCTCTCGTGCTCCTTGGAAAGTAAAAGAGCGCTTTGTTATGTATTCCGAAAGCCTTGGATTATTTACAATTCCTTAGCTAAGGCCCATATACGGCTTACTTCTGGGCTCAGATCTTTCCCACAACTGACAAAGCTTAATTAGTGGAAGTAAAACAGGTCAGTGGGAAATTCGATTGTTATCGAATGATGCTAACTTTTGATAACCCTAAGAACTTTGAGCACAAAGAAATGTCAAAAATAGGACACAATTATAAATAGGTACGATACCATTAGCTGTTTATTAGGCACATACATAACAATCATACCAATGACTGTTATGTATGTGTATATATTGGTGTTCACTAAATAAGTTGTTTAAAACAAAGTCGCTTCTCGCTGTCTGTCCCTATGTATGCTTAGATCTTTTCTTTAAAACTATGCTACGGATTTTAATGCAGTTTTTTTAATAGATATATGTATCATACATAAAAAGGAAGGTTTATAAGTATGATACATATATAATATAATAGAGAGACATTGAAAACTTTAGATTTTTGACTTTTAGGCGTAACAAAGTTCGCCGGGTCAACTAGTACCTATAGAATAAATACCGTTATCTTTAAAAGCTTAATCCATTTCCTTTTTATATGTATATTTGTTAATCTTTTTTCACGTACCACGAGAAAATTATACCTCCTCTTATAAACATCAATATTATTCTATTGTCCGTAATTCATTCTTTAACAAATAATGGGATAAGGCCGTATAAATCAGCGGTAAAGCTCAAATTAGCATAAAGTCTTTGAATAATCTACTCCTGTATTTTCTTAAGCCAAATTATTTTTGTTATTTAAAAGATTTGAATAAAAGACATTTTACTTTTACAAAAGTACTATTGTCTTATTTATTCACGAATACACTGGAAAACTTGGACATTTAGACATAACGACAAAGCTATAATAGTTATTATTATGAAAGATGATACATAAAAGAGAATAAATAAGTACAAATTTATAATATATTAAGATAAAATAATGTTTAAAAAAAACAAGCTTTTATTTCAATGGACTGAAAAGGAAAAAAAAACAAACTTTGTAGTAGTCAAACCCACCATTACATTGCATGGTACAATTTTCTATCATATAAAAGCTGACGATGATCTTCAGGCTATATAAGCGAAAAAGAAGATCACGCTGCACGTCTCGGGGTTACAGGCTCCATCTCAGGCGTGAACGAGGCAGTCAGGGAACCACTTGAGGACATGGAGCTATATCTAAGCTGTATCCATACGAATTTATCAATCTTTGATAAATTCGTATCGCATCCTCGCAAAAGTGCTCTTCACCTTGACTCTCTGAATTTGGACTTTCTATAGCCATACTATAAGACTGAGCCTTTTCAAAGTTGACTTTTGGGTCGTAATTTTAACAGAATGAAAAATAAGTCACTAAGGGGCAATATCGCTCAGGTAACCCCAAACGATCATTTGGTATATAATATGAAATAATAAAAAAAAAACAATCAACAATGTTGAAAATTGACAATATTATCACAAAAAAAAGAATAGTTGTATTGCCAGAAAAGTAAAATTTATTATTAAGTTAAGTTACCATTAAAGTTTTGGACTTACCGACTAAAAACATCTAAGCAAAAATTAGATCAGCGTGACCGTAAACGAAGAAATGCACTTCAAGGTTACATGGCGCCAGCTGACTCCCCGTTTGCATCGCTGTTTGTTCGAGGTCCTCTCCTCTCACACTCTACACAACGTGGCAAGTTGTCACGTTTTTTTCTTTTATTTGACTGAAGTAGCAAACGAGCATGCAGTCCACCTGATGGTAAGTAGTCACTGCCGCCCATAGACATCTGTAATCAACTTCATACAGAATGTTCTGTATTAATAGAGTTAAAGAGGTGAGCGCCATTTCGACTGGTGAATTGAATTGGTGGTGGTGAATGTAATTTGAAATGGTGTTTAGGAAAGTTTACTGATTAGGGAGAACTGCTTGGGTGTAAATTACTCTATCTGTAATGTGTAGCGTGTAACCGCAGAGGTGATGTATATTGGCTATCCACGAGGTAGATATGTGTTTCAGCGACTGGAGAGTCGTGTCGTTAGAGATCGTTACTGAAGCGTTTCTGTAAATTTGGTTGAAACATGTTTTTGTAGTAGAGTACGTCCACAATTTTGGTTGTAATAACGACAATGGTACATGGCTGTGGTATTTGCGGGTTACTACCCGCAAATACCATGAAATTTGTTGTTATTTTGGAGTAATGACGTTTACAATTCAACTTATTGTAGAATTCATGAAATAAACCTTTCTATTTAGAATCAGGATTGACCGAATTAGGTGATACTGTGCTTTGATTTTTAGTTCAGAATAGGAGTTGGGTTCAGTGGTCTTGAGCAATAACGAGCCGCAAGCGTTATCGGGGCAATCAGCAATCAGAACCATCGGCACCATAAATAAAAGCTAGTGCGTCTTAAAATAATATGAGGTTCGATAAAAACTAAGCAAATATCAAAAACTTTAAAGAAGGATTATGTAGTACTTAAAAACAATCAACATTTAAGGATCCGTAAAGGTCGGGAATCTACCTAAGTCCTTTTAATTCTAATGGAATTTATAAGTATGCACATGATCGTGTGCGTTCCATACTAGAGCATTGCGTTTTATTGGAGTAGAACACTAGATTAGAAAACCCGCAAAAAACATACTCTGTATAATTAACTGTTTTATTCACCAATAATTTTCAACTTTTACCCCGAGAAGTTTGACCATAACTGGCCTGTATGGCATTGACTAGCCAGTGTGGCACTGACTTGCCTGTGTGGAAATGATTAGCCTATATGCCACTGGTTGGCCTGTGTGGCCGAGACTAGACTATGTGACATGACTATATCACTGTGCGACATACAATGACTCCTCTAGGGTAGTCCTTCACCATAAAATAAAACAACGAACAGTTTAAAATTGCAAAATGTATTACCGTGGTTTAAAATCTATGACGCAAATGTAGAGGTACAATGTTTATTCAATAGACTAATACGTGTATATCAAATTTCAACTCAATCGGACACTGAGAAGTGGGTTAAATTAAGATTGTAAGATTTGACCTTACATCCTTACATACTTACCCACAAACATTAAAAGTTAAATAAAAGCTTTTAATAGAATGATATAAACTGTCGGTGTTGAATATAAAAAATAGATTTTATACAAATTTATAAAGTATCTTAAGCGACATTTTCTATATTTTTTTACGATGTACACCTAAATTACAATGAGTTCACTTGTATGAATATTGCTGAAACACATTAATCAGAATCAGATGTGATTCTTCTGTAGGACAAATATCATATCAATCATATTCAAAGAAAATAAAAACAAAAACAAAATATTCTTGGTAAAAAGAAAGGACGAAATAAAAGAAAGGAAACCTTTTGGGAGTTGAGCCCACCTCAAACTTCAATGTATAAAGATGAAATATCAAAAGTCCAAACGGAGTGCGAAACGTCGTTAGTTTTGGCAGCTACATTTGCGAGCATGACGGCAACTAATCGTAGCGTAAATAGAATTCACTGAAAGTAGATTTTGGTTTGTTTGTATTCATAAATCGAAATAAATGTTAAATTTAGAGGACTGATTTATTGCTGTGATAGCTGACAGTTAACGGTGTTGCTGAGTTACTCTGAAGTACAAATAGAAAAAATATTGATTCAGTCTAAAATAAATATAGGTATAACATGTTTTTAATTTAATGTCTTCCACATACTTCTTTCAGATAAGGCACGATCGTATACATTCCTAAGTATACAACGACACAAAACATATGAATATAGATATGTTTGTTTCTTAAAATCGGTATATTTTTCGAATTGATATTTTTTTTATATAATTGAACCTGGCGATAAGGTAGACGGGCTGCCTGATGGAAAATAGTTACCGTCGCCTACGGACATATGCATCACCAGAGGAGTTGCCAATGCATCGCCGACTTTGAAGGAGAGCTCTTTTCGCACCTTTTTTGAAGAGCCCCATGTCTTAACGCTCCGGGAATACCTCAGGAGAAAGCTCATTCCACATCTGATATTTTAAAAGCCGACTAATATTCCATGAATATTATTAATATCATAACAGCTGGAGTTAGTAGGCAGTCTGCAGCATTTGTAGCGCTCTGTAATTACCATTCAAAGCCAGTTAAAGCATTGTAAGGCTTCATAAAACTTTTAAAGTCGTAAAAGATTATCGAGCTGGTTTTCGCGTCGAATCATTTGAAGAGATTACAGTCAATTCAGATGCTATTAAATTGTTAAATATGACTTCTGTAAATATAGTCCACTTTCATTTTTAGAATATTATATTCAAACGAATATAGGTAGGTACTGATTGCTCACTTATTTACCTAAGTATATATGATAATGTTGTAAAATTTATAAGTACTAGTAAATTAAAGGCAAAGACGTTATTTTAGGCCTATTTTACCTATTATATTTTTATTACTCTATTCACTTAGCTTGGTTATCGTATTTTTTATTTAGAAAATACGCTATCTTAGACAGAGGCGCGTATGAAGGACAGTTCGAAAGACAGGTGGCACATGAGTGATCTTACTAGACTTTGATTTTGTTTGTACATATTGTACATTAAAAGAAACCAATATTAGAATCAAATTGAGAGCCTCCAGTTTTTGCGGCATTTATAAAAACAAACTGTAATGCAAAATAATTTTACAGATATATTGGCAGCACACGCCAATCACCGTCTGTGTTCACTAGTAGGCGTTGAAGGTGGTCATGCTATCGGTGGATCTCTCGGTGTCCTAAGAACCCTGTACCAAGTTGGCGTGCGTTACCTTACCCTCACTTCTACTTGCGACACACCATGGGCCGAGTGCGCCTCTACTGACCGCCTCGATCCCACTCAACGAGGCGGTCTAACACCGTTTGGGAGAGTAAGTATCTTATAAAGATTTTTAGTAAATCCCCAATAGTCTTGTTACTTTCCTTTTGGCACCCATTCGAAGTAATATACAAGGCGGTACGTCCCGAAACAATACCGTAAAGATTGAGACGTCGTCGAGCAGAGTGAGTGTGCCATAATCATAAACATCCTGTGCTACGGCAATATTTCGCTTTGAACGAACTCCCGCTGCCTGCGAAGCAGTTTCTTTGTTTTTCATGCAACGATACTTCCCGTAATATTTTCTTTTGTTGAAACCACTCACTGCGTGCAACCCAGCGGTGCATGAGGACCAATTATATGCATAGTAAAGTACATTTGTAGCGTAGAGGAACTGTTCCACATTATTTACTGTTCGACTTTGAACAATAGTTCACGTTCGTGTAAGTACTTTATTGTAGAAGTGTATTTTATAAAATGTTATAACGAATACCGAACAAAACATTTTGTACAGATATGTAAATAAGTAAATCTAATGCAATAAATGTTTTATGACCATGAATATTTATAATAGCTGATTAATATGAATGTTAGGCAAGGAACAATAGAACGGAGGGAACCTATCAATAACTTGTATTTGAAGATGTACATATATGATCATACTGAATGTTCAGTGGTTACATTGGTACATTGGAATTAATTATTGTTATAATTAATTTACTTACCTAAGCAAAATGTACGCTGTAAAATGTCATGAGATGTGTAAAGTTTAGTACTATTTTTAGGTCGTTATAAAGGAGATGAACCGATTGGGCATGTTGGTTGACCTGTCCCATGTGTCAGAGCGGACGATGCGTGACGCACTCGCCGTGTCGCAGGCCCCAGTGCTATTTTCCCACTCATCTGCCCGCGCACTTTGTAACGTCACTAGAAACGTACCGGATACCGTTCTACGTCTACTCGCAGCTAATAAAGGGCTGATCATGGTCAACTTTTACACATCCTTCCTCACCTGCGGCGACAGCGCTACTGTTCAAGATGCCATTGGTAAGTTCTTTTACAAGAAGTAGCAAACGAGTTGGCCACCAGATGGTAAGTGGTCACATATGGTTCTGAAGTCAATCACAGATGTGTTGCTACCCACGAGCACTATGACGGTCGCCTAATATAAAAATAACAACCGGTAACAACACCCTTCCACCAATTAAGTGTGGTGGCCACCAGCTTCGTGAGGTCAAGGTTCACAATGTACGATACACACCTTTATCAACTCTTAAGTTAAATTTGTAATATGACAACTAGTTCTCATAATAAAATAATTTAAAATAATACAAATGACTAAGGCACGTCAATTATACCCTACAGACTAGTGTTGACTAAACTAACGATCCTGCACATTTCGATATCTGTAGGTTTGTAGTTCATCTCTATAGAAACCAAAAAAAACCTATTTCTGAATAGTCGTAGTTTGCAATTTTAATGAAGAAAAATATAATGAACACTAGAAATGACAATTATTTAAAATATTTTTCTAACACGTCTGCGTTAGGTCATTAAACTTCTACTTGCTTAGTCCTCATTACAATAAATTAATTTCCGAAGAAAGCTAAATAGTCGTTAATTTCACAATCAGAATTGTAGAGGTCCAATGTACAACAATAAACGATCAAAGTTTAAAATATGGCTCTTATTTTCAGCTCATATAAATCATATCCGGAACATTGCCGGCGTTGACAGCGTAGGCCTGGGCGCTGGTTACGATGGAATTAATTAGTAAGTTTATCATCAATCTTTCCACATTCATAAAAAACTGAACTGACATAATTACCGCCGATATAAAATGGTTTATAAGATGACTTGTTATTATTGTACCTAAGTCTGATATTTTGGATAGAATTGATAAGATATTTTTAAAGCTTCAGCCAGAAAAAAATGCTTAAATGTACGTATCATATGCAACATTATAAGATATAAAACAGTCGTGTGAGACATGGTTCCCAAACCACAGGATTTTGCTGTACCTACAGCAAGACAAATAATCTTTGTGTATAAGAGTCGCCAGCTTTCTTGTTACCGAAATGGACAATTTTAGTAGACATCTTTTTTTTCATGTCCGATGACCATGATGGTATTTGATCACCTGAAATGAGTAAATATGTTATGAATAATGTGATGTCTTACTTTTTCGTAGCTCATATATCTAACTTCATATATTTAACTTCATAATTAAAAAATGTATTAAATTATCATTGAAATATTTGAATTTCATATTTTCACAATTTAAAACTAATGTAATGCTTGTGTTTAGCACCCCTCAAGGTCTGGAGGATGTTTCATCTTACCCGCTGTTATTCGCGGAACTAATGGAAGATGGCTGGAGCATAGAAGATCTGCAGAAGTTGGCCGGCTTAAACTTACTAAGGGTGTTGAGTTCAGCTAAGGAAGTGGCTCAGGAGTTGGCTTCGGCGAATGTCACGCCGTACGAAGAGGTCGCCCCTCGTGTTGTCGATGCACACAATTGTTCCAGTCAGGATCTTTAGAGACTCAAAAACATGTTAAATCACAAAACAAAACGCCCGTTAGAGATGCGTGCGGAAAAAAATATCTGAAGGGTTTGGTTACAAAATATCTGAACAAGATATTTGATGCATTGCTATGTCACCATGTATCGTTCTCTTCGGTATTCTTACTTTATATAAAGCGTGGATATCGTCACAAAGTTGTAAGTACTTATATTAAATAATATAGGTGAACTAAAGCAAAGTGGTCCAAATTTCCACCGGGACCGTGAACAAATCCTTAGGAAAGTATTACCGGCGTAAAGTTCAACATGAAATTTTCCTGACAAACCCTTATAACGTTCTCATAGTTGTCTGAATTCTACCAGCGGGTAGCCTACACCTGAATTATGAAATAGTGGGATAGTGCGTGAGTCAATGGTTGTACTTATCACTTTTTTAAGAAATTGATATATGTATTGTTATCGACTTCACCTTTACCAAAGAATATACGTAGATGCGACAGTTTATAAATACTTTCCCAAGAAAAGCCTGCATGCGATTTTATAAACCATATAACTTGTAAATGACCCATGTACTCGGAGAGATATTCAGTAAGTATATTTTATCGTAAAATAACAACGGTTCTACATCGTCATAGATAGAGCTGACGCTGGTTATAAATAACCACAACGTAATTTTCAATTAAAGTGATAAAAGGTGATATTCATATGATAGCCACAATTGTGACAAGAAGAAAAGCGCGCTATTTCAAGTCGCACAAGTAAAGCGATACTTTTTATTTACACGTATTATTGTAAAATGTAATGATCCAAGCTTTAATATTGTACCGTACATTAATGATATCTTGCCCCTTTTTCTTAGATAAAAAAAACGTTTGTATGTTTTTCATGAATATAGATACATAATTGAATTATATTTATTATTAAATTATATAAATAAAATTAATAGATGTAGATTTGTAATAATAAAATTGCCAAATAAATATGTATGTAGGAATATTTTATTTACTTCTACAATGAGAGTTGGAAGGTTTTCTGAAATACTTAGTATGCCCCGCAGTCCCCAAAGCTATTAGGTATATATAATAAATGTTATTTCGTTTTGATTGCCGTTACGAGTATTTACATTTCAAATATTTCCAATCTACTAGATACTATTTTCTCTCGATTGACTGATTCCTAAAGCCAAGTAGAAAAAGTTAAGTAGATACTAAGTATATTATATTGTTAGACATATTTAGTTAGTAGAAAACCTTTCATATTTGGGTACGCCAAAAGTGTACCTGCTAATATAGTTCAGTTGTCTGTACCGAAATATACTTTATACTATATTTATTAATCACAATACATTTTATACAATTAGACAAATAATTTATTTATTGATTATTTAAGGAATTAATTCAAATTAATTAATTATTCAGAAACATGCAAATATTTATATCATGATAACATTTATAATATAGCATTTATAAGGAAAAAATATATCTAGATCCCCGGCGTGGAGTGAAAAAATTAAAAATATAATAAAAAATTAATGATTACAAAAGAATACAAATAAAAAAATATTATAAATTTAAAATAATATTTGCGAGAATTTAATATCCAAGATATACAGTAAACACTATGAGTCAATACACATTCTTTTACTGTTGACTTTAGCCGGACGCTAAAAGCCGGAAGCTGTATTTTAGTGTGCTATGAAAGGAGCCCTGCTTCATATTTTGCGATGTACGTGACAAAATTTACAAAGATCAAATCCGTAGACGAAAAAGGTTACCGACATAACTCTTAGAATTACAGGTCGATCTAACAATAGGTCGACCGTAACGCTCTGAAGGCTAATAAATGATGGAGATGAAAGGCGTTCCAACGACGACCAAGCTTCGGTTAAAAAGAACTCTGTTGCTTCTCGGCTAACTTTAACGATGAGTTGAATAAGACCGTGAGTCAGCATGAAATCGGCCAGTGTGTCACCAATTGGTCACCTGTATTATAAAGTGGACGTGAAAGTAGTTAAAGTAATCGCTTAAAAAAAGGGACTGATGTCGAAACAAAAGAAATGCACAAATGTTTTTAAATGAACGCCGTCATTACACAGGCTCTCGCCAAACTGGGGCTGGATAACATTAACAAGTGGAATTATGAGTTTTACTGTAAGCCACTTCACGCCGATGACCTGAATATGCAATAATATTAAAAGTTTTTAGTACCACTACTTATAACTTTAAATACATATTTGGAGTATAGTTAATGATTCTTCTACCTTAATCTATAGCTTTACTTATTATCGACCAAGATAGTGAACAGTAGAATAGATATCTTTAAACATTAAAGTTAAGAACTGAACTCGTTATTTAAAAATCTTTTCATTATATGACCTATTTATTACGATACATCATAACGCAATACTAGCTATATAGGTAGTAATTGTTATATAGGTAATAATAGACGGATCTTAAGACTGACACTGACTCTACAGAAATCTATCTACGTTAATAACTACGTTTAAAACTAACCTTACTTGATATCTTAAGATGTGTTTATTATTCCTTTTTAGGAAATGTCTAGCTTTTGTTAAGAATAGGACAACTTAGTTCTTCATTCGGTAGGTGAATGAGAATGACCTGTAAACATATCTTTTATAGATAAATAACTTTTATGCTGATGGTAGGTGAATTCGAATAATGCATTTAATTAGGCTAATTTATCGATTTTGAATGTTATAAATGTATGTGTTTCGTTTTAAAAATGTAACATTATGTAAGTAGATAAATAACACATAATACCTACCTACTTTTGGCCCAAAATATTAGGTACCTATATTATGTAATTTTTCATAATTTACGATGTACAATATATCATGGAATTATAATAATGTATGTCTCTACTAATCATAAATTTGATATAAATTATTTATTTTATTCTTCAAGCTGTGTAGATTATTTTCATTAGTATACCTACATTTATCTAAAAACCACGATTTTTTACATTAACATACTGAAATCAAAAATATAGCACCTTAATGGTTTATATAACTATGTAGGTATTGTATACACATATTATAAATACTTTACTTTCGTAGATAACCGACGATATAAAAATCTTTATATCGTCGGTTATCAAACAAAGAGTAAAGCCAGGCCTCTATCGAACAAAAGTTGCCAGCTTTTGTGTTGTCAACACGTGTTGGTGACAAAAATTTTCGGTGGAGACGTTGTGTTGACACAATTGAATTAAAGTTGTGATTCGAAGAGATGCAAAAAGTTTGAAAAACAGAAGTTGCCAACTTTTTAGAGGTGGTTAGAATTTCGGTGGATACGCACCTTTTGAGACGCAGTGATTATTATGTTTCATGGTAGATACTTAGGTATATTTTAAATATATAAAGGGAAAAAATGGAGATATCCATGAACAAAACATTTTACAAGTATCTATCAATAATCAGTACAGTAGTAGGAAGTTTGTATATTAACTTATTTCTTTTTCTATAGGTTTAATGTGTTTAAAAGCTCGCTCAATATTCACTTGTTTGGCGATTCATATAAGAATGGTAATCTAAAAATTAAAAAATATTTTGCTCGCCTTCCTTAATTATGTTTCAAATTTTAATTTTAAACATATTGACTACAACTTTTCAAGCCAATAAATTAACGGCAAAACCGTGATAATGATTAGGTACAAAGCAGTATCATTGTATGTGTTTCTTCTTACGAATACAAGCGTAGGGGAAAATATTAAAGGTTCCCATGTACGCAAGGTTTATATGCCTTTTCCAAATCAGACATTCGATGATTCCATATTATAATTGCGCGTTAATTAATAACAATTAATGGACAACATTACTGCCAACATTTATGGTTACGTACTAACTTGTTAATCAATTTTTGACGTTTTCTAATTAACCTAGATCCTAGGTAGACCACCATCGTCCAAGTAGTTAGAATGCTTATTAAATGTAGAAAAAAACGCAGTAATTTTTTAAATTTCGTTATAAAAGTGAAAAAATGTGACGTATTATACATATTAATGATGCTGAGACATTGTGTCTGTCTAGGTAATAAATGTACAATATTTTGCATCCCCGATGCCTTAATGAAATTAGTTTTATATGGTATTATGATTTAAAGTAGGTATGTATTTTAGTGCAATGCTCCTGTAATTTTATAACAACCCTGAAGTGCGATTTATAATAAACATTCATACCTACAGATGATTTGTTTTATTTTATGTTATTGTTACCAAGACTTAATTTAGAGCTGTGTTTTTAGAAATGGGATGGGCCAAATAACTATAATGGATGTCATGCGCGTCGCCAAAGTGGGGTAGCTGGACGGCAGCACATCTTTATTCTCCTCTAGAAATGCACAAACAAATAGGGTAGACCGGGGACGGTTGAAACAACTCAAATATTATCGAAACTACGCAAGATACCTGTTCTATCTAAGCTATTGATGTTGATGTTAATTTAAAGACAGATGACTATGCTTTCATTCCAAAAACTTTGTAAGTTGTATACAGCTGTAATAGCTATGCTGTGAGCAAATAAAGGCAAATTGTTTCAACCGACCCCGGTCTACCCTACTTATTAGATTATCTAGTGGACATCGCCTGACAATGCCAAGAGTGTACGCGACAAAACTACGGCAGAGTGCTGTATATTTAACGAAGTCTAAACAAATATCCATGTAGAGTCAACACAACTTTCGATGAGAAACTACCCCTTCTAAGACAGGCGCTTTCTGGAATTTTAGTAGATAGTCATCAATCAAAGATATCGCTAGCCGATGTAACGTTAGAGCGAGCGCTAGTTACTTTTGTGTCTTTTAGAAGAAAGGGGGCGCCTGCCCCCTTGTTGGAAAAGCCAGAATCCAAAGCGCAAGGCATTTTTAATCTAGAAAGTGACAGTTGGTTCTTTACGTAAATCGAATTGGAATGGAATATCTGGGGGCACGGCAGTGCCCCCGCCAAGTCGTGCAAAAAAGCGGCACGGCCGTACAAATTTCATTTAATTTTAACCAGTAGTTTAAGAATTATAACGAGTCAAAGTTCCTTATTTTGTCACTCATTCACTCACTCACTGACAGATCATCGAAAATCTAAGGCACTTCTAGCAAATATAGAAGCTTCAAATGTAGAATACAATTAGTGTATGAATCAAGGAAAAACTGAAATATTTTTCAATTTTCGTCCAGTTTCTTAGATACGTCAACTGCATAAGTAACCTTGTAATCCCATGCAAAAAAAATAGGATTACAAAGTTATATTGGTAGTTAATTAATTAGTGTGTCTGTATAAATGTATAATATCATGGAATAATAGGTGTAGGTTTTAGAGAAGGTAGAACAATGGTACGACCGGGGAGGTACCACCGTTACACCTAGTTATATCGTAAAGCAGCTCCTGTGTTTAGACGGACGGGTGTAGTTGCCGGTACCATTTTATATGAGGCAATCATATTAATTCTCGGGAGTAGCGACGTGTATATGACTGACTTCGGATTGAACCCTGGTTATATACGAAATTGCTTACAGATGTTCATGGGCGGCAGTGACTACTTACTATCAGGTAGACTGCGTGTTCGTTTGCTATTTTATTGTTAAAAAAAAGAAAAATATAGGTACCTAGATACCATTTTGTTCAAAGGTAACTTATAAATGGTCAACAAAATAAAAAAGCATGGATGGCAATAGTAAGCGAAGTAAAATGCCCGAAATTATATAATTACTTAGAGACGTTTGACGTGAGCGGCCTTAAAAATTGGTTCATTGTAACGGTTAGGAAAAAACGTATGGCTGGTTATCTACAAAAAGAAATGAGATGCAATAAAAATCAATACTTAAAAAAAATCCAAGTCTCGCAACTCAGTCTTTCTACCGAAAAAAGTTGTGAGATCCTTGCAAGTCCTTCCAAGTCGATTAATTTATTAAATCCCTGCATATGAGACTTTCAGTCATAACTTGTTACGTAATATTCTAACCTAACAACATCTTATAGTGACCATATCAATGTTAAAAATCTTTAACGTTTTAAATAAATAGTTTGACTTGGCAATCGCATTAAACAATCTAATTTATATATGTATTACTTGTGAGATACAATACATTGTATTTCCATGGTTCATGATTATTTAGAAAAGTACAATCTCGTAGTGAAGCATTCAATTTTTTTGCATTTTAATAAACTACTGTATATTTTTTAGCGTTTACTCTTTTTCTTTGACATCTTTAAGCAGTTTATTTATCTATTAAATACCTATATTCCAAATTTTGTGTCAATATTTGTGCTTTGTATAAAACCAGTAAATATGTTACCTGGACTAGTTTCCGGATATAATTTTCTTTTATATATGGAGTGAACAATACTTGATCATCAGAATCCAAGTTAACTGGTAGTGGAGGTGCTCTTGTAGCACTTCTTTTCTTTTTGGTGGTGGCGCCTTATCAGGCGACGCCTGTGAAAGCTTTGTATTTTTCTCGATAATATGAGCTCCGCCAATATCGGAACTCATTTTCAACGAAACGAATACAAATACCCTTGAAAACAATTGATTTTTTTTGTTTTGGTATGAAGATATCAAACTTCCCGCCTTGAAAATTCCCGCCAACCTCCAGACTAAGGGCGCGTTCCAGAAGACGCTCACAAAGCCCAAAACGTAGTCCCACAAGATGAGTGCGGTCATTGTGTTCGCGGCGAATACACACTCATGACGTCATGACTTACGACCCAATTAAGGTGGGTCAAAGTGGTCGTTCTACCTGAGATTATATCAGTAACGCTCACAAGGTAATGGAACGGGAAAAATTGCTATCGTGAGCGTGAACTTTGTGAACATCTAATGGAACGCACTCTAAGTATATATCTAATCATAGACAATAAAATTAATACTGAGTGCGTTCCAGAAGGCGCTCAAAACGTTCCTTTTATTCGTTCCACATGACGACCGCGGTCGTTGTGTTCGTGGCGAAAACGTCACTCATGACTTACACTCACGCGAAGCTCGCGACGACCCATCTAATAAGGCGGATCAAAGTAATCGTACCACTAGAAATTATGTCAGTAACGCTCACAAGCTAGTGGAACGAGAAATAATGCGTTCGTGAGCGTGAACGTTGTAAACGCTTAATGGAACGCACTATGTCTGACACTTGACAATTGGCTAAAACACATGAAGCCAACGCGTAAAAAGCAATTTAGAAAGACGTTTGACAATTTGACAGTCAGCCATATTGTTTATGTATTATTTTGTGCGTTCTATAATTTTGACGATCGCTGCTTTTAAATACAACAATATAAATATTTATAATTCGCTCACAATTGCCAAACTAATAAGTATTCACATTATTTGTGGTTATTAATTATTTATGTCGTAAGATTATAAACCAACGACAAAAATGGGAGAAAAATCTACACCTCTCTTAGCCGTATTACAACTTTTGCGAAAATATAACTTAAAGGTAAGTTAAGTATAAAGCAACATAGAAAGGCTATACTAAAAAGTTAAAATACAAAATTATTACATTCATAAATTTCTCTAATGGTAAATTCCATGGTCTAGCATCTAATTTCGAATTGAGACCACTTTTTGCAGTTGGATAAGACTCTGAGGAGATTACTTCTCCACCGGAGAAAATGCAGAGGTTTATATTTCTTTATAAATATGAAAATCAATATTGGCTATTTTCTACGTACACCATGCAATAGTATAATTCGAAATTTGCTTGCTTTCCTCAGACCTCCTTTGATAGACTGGAAGTCGTTATCAAATTCCATCTTTATTCGTACTTTTACAGAGTGTATTAATGTATAGCTACATACATTACAGTATTTGTGTGTGTAAATGTGTAGTGTATATATATAGCTACATACACTAACCATCTATTTTTACAAATCCATAAGATTATTTTGTACTTATGTATGTCACTTAGGGTACTGAGGAGATTTTAAGAAAAGAAGCCAGCCTAGGAGATGTGGAATTCGAGAGTTTGGACTTGCCGGAAGTGGAATTGGCCAGCATCCTAACTGCTCATCACACAGAGAGTGATCCTTACACATATGAGTTTGCTTACGATAGCCTCAAAAAGTTTATTGAAAATTCTCTAGATATATACAAGGTTTGTATCATATATGTTTGTTTATTGTGGGTATATCAATAAAGTTTGTGTTATTGTTTAAGCAGAAAAGACCAGGCAAAAGTCATGTTTTTCCACTGTTTTGATATTTCTATTACTTAAGTGTATTCTAATCGGAATGTAATGCAAAATATTGTAGCAATATGAATAATTTAATTACTTTAATTTACAAATTTAAAGTCCTTTATCAAATAGACAACTATTTTTAATTATCCGTTTAACCATTTATTTCAGACAATATAAACAAAGATACATGAGTATATTTGTATACAGAGGTCCAGACTAACATATATATCAATATATTCTTATAACTAACTAAATAACGTATTTGCAGCGACGTGAGACGCGGGTCTGGTGACTTCTGGAGGTCCTCTCCTTTCATGAAATTTCCAGAATACAACTCCCTTCGACTACAGCTCTTCCTTCAGGAAGGTCGATACATGCTCAATTAGGAAGCATACTACAATTGAATTAAATTTTACTGCGTTATGCGCCACCAACTTTTCAACCCCCAGTCCAAACTTGGTTTTTATTTCCAAATAGTCCACTATGTCAGACACCTTTGTGTTGTAGTGGAGACATGAGATATACACATGCGTCTTTTTCTAAACTAATCGTAACAGTAACATTATAAAAAATATATATATTGTATAAGCATACAATGTCAATGTACAAAATGTTGTATTTATTTTCAGTATGAACTATCAACACTCTTATATCCAGTATTCGTCCACATGTATCTGATTCTGATTTTGTATGACCATAATGAACATGCGTATAAGTTCTTTGAAAAGTTTGCTGATGAGCAAGAGGACTATTACCAAGAGGACTTGAAAAAACTTTCTATTGTTAAAACCAAAGAACAGATAAAAGGAAATGAACTAGCTGAAATATACAGGTAAAATTATGTTATCTTTTCTTGTACAATTATATGCCCTTGCCTCAAGAACTGCAAAAGTTGTAGAACCCAAATTTAGTTGTCAAAGTTGTTAGGCTGACATAGTTCTGTTTCTTTTCCAAATTAAGAAAATCCTATTTACAATTGTGTGTTATGTATTATTTGTGAGGTGTGTACTAGGATACGTAATGAAACTACGGATTCTGTTCTAATACTGTCCATTTATTAGGATTGACACCTTTTTATACCTTTCAATATAACATCTCTACACGCCCATCGCGCATTAAAAACAAAGTACAATATAACATTTTTTATATATATATATATATTCAGCTTAATACAGTGCTGAAAATGCTCACATCACCCTTCACATTTCAACTTTAAAACTAGGATAAAAAATTGTAGTAACAACCTTATCAAAAATTATATCTTTGTTTTACTTACAACAGCTCCAATAAATTTGAAGTGCAATTATCAAGAGATGCATCATCACAGCTGAAACGGTTCCTTCATGAGCAGAAGAACTCTACAGTGGTTATCAATATAATTAACAATCACATTCAGATTGAAGTGCATGATGGACCAGGGCGCACTCAATCACAGGTCAGGGCTGTGGCTGGTGGAATTCTAGGGGAAGCAACTCGAAATGGTAAAAAACAAACATTTTATATTTATGTTTTATTAAATTCATGTACCACATTATGAGCTATGTCGCTTAAAATTATAATGAATGTAGTTACTAGTTTTAACATACTGGTATAAATTCACTACAGCCAAATACCATACTTAATAATGATCCCAATAAAAAAAAATTATAGGAATTTAACAAAATTTTTTTTTGAATAATTCAATTTTGAAAGTCTGCAATGATTCCGACGCTCACTTGGCAATCCAATTGGCATAACAGGTTAATATATATACAGTCCTCGACTTACGTCGTTTCGAGTTACGTCGAACCATATTTTGACACTATTTCTCAAATTCGTCAATTGTTTCGAGTTACGGCATATGTAATTGAATTCATTTGTCGCGAGATCGACGTCTGCTGGAAGGCCTAGCGCAATGGCAGCGAGTAGGGAGTACCCATTCCGCATATAGAAATAGCATCTTGTAACACACTTGGTAACACAAAAAGGCACTGACACTAAAGAACTTTCTGCAGCCTTTGCAAGGTGGGATAATGCTATGAATATGATACTAACCACTATAATTATTATGAAGGAAGTGATTCTAACTTTGAGCGAAAAGTTTTAATTTTTAATTTTGTGGCCTTCAGGAATGCAACCCTAAGTTTTACATGTAAATTTATGAAAAAATATGTCTCGACTTACGTCGCGTGTTTCGAGAACGTAAAATGCCGTAAGTACAAAGACTGCCTGTAGTACAATCTTGGTAAATTAATCTAAACAACTTCTTAACATTTTAGAAAATCGCGCAAAAGTATTCTATGGCCTGCTGAAAGAGCCTGATATTCAAGTACTCCCAGCACCTGTTGAAGACGAAGATGATATTGAGGAAACTCCAGACAAGCCTAAGAAAAAAAAGGCTAAAAAGGACAATATATTTATGAAGAAACCCAAGTCAGATCCTAATGCACCTCCAAATGACAGAATACCTCTGCCTGAACTGTAAGTTTCACATATGATAAAATGTGATTATTACCATAGTACATAGCTAGCGGCATATAGGATAAGTTACCACCTTCTATCACCACCCAGACAAGTATTGGTATTACAAGAAAAAAGCTTATATATTAATTTCACATAATGTCTTTGATGTGTTTCTGACTTCCTGATGGTTGACTGGCAGAGAATGCTTATAGCATTAAGTCCACCTTTGTACTAAAATTCATTGTAAGGTACAAAAAGAATAAATAAATAAATGTTCATTGTACATTCCATTGCAAAAAATGTTTGGAGGATTGAGAATAAATAATAATAAAACACTTCTATCATTTTTTGTGAATTTTTGACAGTGCTTGATATCACATCAAATTAAAGGAAATGAATTTAACTTACAGAAATCTAAATATATTCGATATCTTTAGCTAGTATTATTTTAATTTTTGTTATTATAGTGTAAAGTTATGTTATTGTTTGTTGATGTTAATATAAAATCGATAAGTGCAATTTACACATAGACTTTAATTAACCATAAGCAAATAAAATTCATTTGTACATTTATAGAAAAGAAAATGATAAAATTGAGAAGGGCAAAGCTATTAGAGAGGCGGCGAAACGAGTGCAGCTCGGTCCCGAAACACTGCCATCCATATGTTTCTACACTTTGCTAAACAGTGGCAATACGGCATTATGTGCCGACATCTGCGATGATTCTACACTACTTGCTGTGGGTTTTAACAATTCTAACATTAAAGTAAGTTCATGTGCATATTTAATATCATTATTCTACGAAAGGTTGTGTTTAAGTATAAATAGTCTCATTAAATTCTCAATTTATATATTTTTGAATGCAATGTATAATTATAAATACATAGTATTTTACAGCAGAATATTTCTTTTAGGTATGGACACTGACTACTGCAAGGCTCAGAGGAATGAAGTCTGCAGAAAAGCTTCAAGAAATTGACAGAGATGCCGGCAAGTGTTCTTGTGCTTATAAATTGTATTACAAAAATAAAATAATAAAAACAATCGCATTGCTTAAGTACTTAGGTATAATTTTCACGAAATTGACAAATGTCGCATATCCCGGTCGAGTCTCGGCGAAAAAGCATGTACTGCGAAGTTAAACGCCAATATCGGTATCTATTATCGTGTCTTTCATGTTTTAGGTGATGTTCTTGTGAGAATGATGGAAGAAAAGGACAGGGACACTTGTCGTACGTTGTTTGGACACGCCGGCCCAGTTTACAGAGTTGGATTTGATCCATTCAAAAATTTGTTACTTTCATGTTCTGAGGATAACACAAGTAAGAAATTAAAAACTAAGAAAATTTTAAATGAAGAACCCTGAAAATATAAAATCACCCTCTTCAAAAGTACACAAAAAATATATTTCGGAATTATTTGCATCTTACAGTCCGCTTGTGGTCTCTGCAATGTTGGACCTGCCTGGTGGTGTACCGCGGGCACGTGTGGCCAGTTTGGGACGTAAGGTGGTCACCACACGGCTACTACTTTGTGTCAAGTAGCCACGACCGTACTGCTCGCCTCTGGGCCACTGACCACCACCAGCCACTTCGAGTTTTCGCTGGACATTTGTCTGATGTTGATGTAAGTATTTAAACGTTGCAATATCCATCCTCATTATCATTGTTTTACTGCAAGAATCGACACTACAAAATCTAGTCCAAAGATTGGATACTAATCTTTTGGAATAACCTAAAAGTTTGATCATAATCTTTTATAACAACCATTAATGCAACTTACCTAGATTATAACCAAACAAAAATTGAGTATTGATTTATTTGAGGGCAAATAAATAACCCATAAAATTATCAACATCAAAGATCATTATAAAAAGTGTATAAAACCAATGCAGTTAAAAATGGAATTATGTATTCTACTATAAATAATTTATTTATAATTACTCCTGTTTATACTTCTCGAGGTTCTAAAATTACTGCATATTTGATGAGTTGTTACAAGTAATATAAAAAAAAATGTTTATACATAACAAATATTATTACCTATTTCAGTGCGTCCAGTTCCATCCTAATTCAAATTACATAGCAACAGGCTCAAGTGACAGAACTGTGCGGGTTTGGGATTGCTTGACAGGGGTCCAAGTTCGCATAATGACTGGACATAAGGTATGAACAAAAATAATATTTCTGAATTAACGTTATAAATAAGTGTGACAGCAATTGTGACATTTTTTTTTTCCTATCCTCTATGATCTACAGATTCATATTACGCTTGTAAAACTACCCTACATAATTGTAAGCCAAGTTAATATATTAATCTACATAGAAAAAATACTAAGCAAAGCGTACTATGCATTATGCCTTGTAAGAAGCAAATGGTATTAGAGTACTGAGGTTGATTACAAATACTATGTTGCTACTCCAGAGGTCAGAGATTGAAACATATACAACCTTATGGTGCAATTTGAAGCTGTTTATTAAATGCAATAAAGTATAAGGAAGTAACCAAGGCATTTTATCCAAGGTAGTGTTGCCCTAGTTCCATGATTTTGATTTTAATGGGCTATTTCATTTAATTTCTGTTTTTCCATGCATGTAGCAGTACTATTAAAGTACATACGTAAGCAAGTTTAAAACTGGTCCCGAGCGTAATACATAATACCTTTAAAATCACTCGGGACTTGTCCTTTCAAACAATGTCTATTGTTATCTATTCTTAGTGTACAAAAAAAGATAACAACATACAATTACAAACAGAAGTTCCATTTAAAATTACAAAGAAAAGTTCTAATTTATATACACTTGTGTGTTACAGTCGACAATATTCACACTGGCGTTCTCCGTGTGCGGTCGATGGTTGGCGTCGGGCGGCGGCGGCGGCGAGGTGCTGGTGTTCGACCTGAGCTCGGGCGCGCCCGCCGCCGCCACGCCGCCCTCGCACAGTGCGCCAGTACACGCGCTGGCGTTTAGCCGCGATGGCACTATATTATCTTCAGGTAATCAATAATACCATCGCTTTCCCTTTTTTTTTTTTTGTAAGTGTGAAGTAGGAAAAGAGCATGCCGTCCAGCTGATGGTAAGTGGTCACAGTCACCCATGAACAAAATGTAACCAACTTCTTGTAGAAAATGAGTTATTTCTAAGACCAGTTTCAGTTGCGTAGCAACGCAATTGGTGCGACCATGACCGACCGACGATATAACGACAATCGGGAGTTGCTACTTCCGGGGTCTAATAAGTTCGCCTCATATTAAAGTAGGCCAGCAATCACACCCTTAACGCTTTACGCTAGAAATATGGCAGTGGTTATTCCTCGGTTGAACTAATATATTATGTTCTGCAACTTTGAGACTAGGTAAGACACTAGAATTTTTTCTCAAAGTGATAGACTTCTTAAGCCTTCATGTGTGTTTATATGGTGATTACAGTCTATTTACATGTATTATTTTAAGACAGCCAAAATTAATTGTAAATAATATATGGTGTACAAAAAGTTGTGTCAAAATTTATACACCTTTCCTAATGTATTAGTATGATACATATCTATCCTTTCACCCATGAATGATAAATAATTAGCTATTAGCTATCTTAGCTATACCAACATAAAAAAAGTTATTGAAATTCATGCCTTGGTATATATTAAACATCATTTTCACAAGTTTTTAAACCATGTTTATAATTTCAGGTTCATTAGACTGCAATATAAAACTCTGGGATTTCACAGCCATTACAGAAGAAGCTACTGGAGAAGAGCCTGGAGTTAATACATCGAATGTAAAAGAAGATAAATATTTACTAAGATCTTTTGCAACTAAAAACTCTCCTATAAAAAGTTTGCATTTTACTAGACGCAATTTGCTATTAGCTGTGGGAACCTATGAAGGAAGTTCATAATAAAACAATTCATATTATTATCTATATTCTTAATACAATAAATCATTTTAATACATATATATTTTATTTCTATAACTTATAATATTTGAAGAAGGTAAGATCTTTCATTGGTAATAAATTGAACCATTAAATTTAAAATGGATTCATTACTCCTTGCAACTTGTGCTTTCATAGCTTGTTTGAAATCTTCTTTTACTCCCTTATCTGCCCCACGAGTTCCAATCCTTCTTTGTCCTAGATGTTGCTGTGAATTGGGCAAGATATCCAAAACAATATTTTTACCCTCATTCCATATAAAACTCAGTTCTTCTAAAATGTCTATGTGTATAATATAAGCTGAGAAAAGATGATAGTGGAAAACTCCTCTTTGTTTTATTATTTCAAGAATATGGATGAAAACAGCTTCCTCTTGAGGCCAACCAAGTTGCATCAACACAAGCATATGGCCATATGTTAAGTCTGCAGTGTTTCCTGAATTTAATAAAATCCTTATTAACAGAGTACAAAAATAATGCATAATTGCAACTTTTGTCACTGGGAGAAAATGAAGATGTCTATGTTTGCCACCAACAATTAAATCTGATTCCAGCACTCCTTCCACTGATGGTAACTGTGACAAAGCAACTAAAATGTTTTCAATGCATGCTGTATAATTTTTTTGAAAGAAGCATATAGAGACCCTGACTATACTAGACGGTAGTGAGGATACAGTAGGTGGAGGCATTGCTTCGTCATATCTGCCACGATAGAGAGCTAGTTCTTCAGAGAATCCTTCACACCATGGTTTTATTTGTAGCTGAGATGTTAGTTTCATGAACTCACGCGATATTACATCACTGCTGTGTAAAAGCTCCCAGCAATTAGCAGCTGCTTGAAACTGATGTGAAGATATACCTGACACTTCAATGTCACCTTTCTTTCTCTTCGATGGAGGCATTTCTGGATCCGAAAGGGCTTCAATTAAAATGTGATTTCCTTTTAAAGATTTCTGTTCATAAAGTGATCTCAGGAAAAATGCCACACCACAATATAACAGTTGTCTGCAATCTTGACTATTCCTCAATGTTAATAATTTTTGGAAATATGATTCCTTATTCAAACTGTTACTGTAGTTGACTAAATATGTGTCCCATCCTAATTGTCTACCCAATAGATCTAGTACACCATAGAGCCGCTGCCATGGATCTGTAATATCATTCTCTGCATCATTGTAGACATAAGAGTTGTAAAAATCAATAGCTTTTACTAACAGCCTCTGAAGTAGCCGAGGTGATTCTAAGGAGCTGAGAAGAGGTAAGGTCTCCACCACAAGTAAGCGAGCATATCTATTATCATAAAAAACCTTTTCAGTATTTATTAAGGTTTTTACAAGACTGTCCACACCCAACTGTGGAAACTTCTTCAGAAGTAACACTAAAAGTCTACAATGTTCCATAGTATCGTCACTATTCTCGACACTGGTTTTAAGAATGGTTAGCTGTATATCTGGATTCATGTTATCAAACATTTGACTCAAGAAACTTGGGTCGTTTGATTTTAACGCGTTTGCAATTGCGGATATTTCTGGCAATAGATTTGGAAGATTTTGTCTCGGCAACATTAATGAACTGAAACATTCTGCTGCCTCCAAAACATTACCAGACTGCTTCTCCATTAAATACGCTTCAAACTGAATTTTAAAGTTTGTAGGAAACAATGTTTTAGCGGTAAGCATCCAGGCTTTAGCGGAATGAATGTTGTATTTCTGAGCTTCCTTCGCTCGCGATATAATATAATCTTCATCGTCCTCAGTCATGATAGTTTCTAATGCTGGCATTCTATGTACACAAGACAACGTAATTGTTATTTTTCTAATTATTTATCAACAAATACATAAAATTTTGTACTTTTACTACCGGAACTCCTAAAAATAAACCCCGTGAAACTGACAATTGACAAACTAACAATGACATGCAGGGTTACCAAGTCTCAAAAATATATTCCCCTAAAGCCTTCATTAAAAACTCCTAAAATCCGCCATAATGAATTATTAACTGGAATTCTTCGTGGCAATCTGACCTGACGACGAAAAAAATAAAAACACCAATATGTTGAAGTTATAAAAACCCCTGAAAATACCCCTAAAAAATTTACACCCCTAAAAAATCCCAATCCTACTTGGTTATCCCCTAAATTTGGGGGAAAAACCCCTAAGTTGGGAACCCTGATGACATGACCCATTGACAAGTGACAACGGAAGAGTAAAATTTATATCACAAAGGGTGCGTTCCAGAAGGCGCCTACAACGCTCAAAACGTCGTTCCACAAAAACCGTGGTCGCGACAAAACCGTACACATGATGTCATGACTTACGCTCGCGCGAAGCTCACTACGACCCGTCTAAGGTGCGTACCATTAGACACAACGACCGCTCTAAATACTAATGCCAAAGTTAAAGCGATGTGATACAAGGTATTGGGTAAATTTAGGAACTAATAGGATTTTCTACATATAAGTTCAACGGCCCAAGTGTGTAAATACAATGCGCAGCAATAATGAGGCTAATTTTGGCAAAATCAAAATTACATTATAATATATATTTTTTTTTATAAAAATGCATAGTGACCAATCTATATAAAAAAGATCTGTTTGATAAAAGTGTCAAGTAGCCTATTTAAATCGAATGCAAACATGATCGACTTAGCCGAAAAACTAGAAGCCACGGCTAGGGAACTAGGGCAAGGTAATAAAAAATAATATTTAATTGACAGGTGTCAAAAATTCCATGATATGAAAATACAATGTTGTAAATATTCAGTAATCGAAGATAGAACAGTAATTTAATTTATTATTGTTGTAATAAAAATACTCGTTATCATTACATATTGTATTAGATAACACGCAGAATATTTTCATGTTTGAACTAAAACTAAAGTGAAGAAGGGGATTTGAAATCCTAAATCATGAGTAGGGTTAGATTTAACATTTACGATCATCCACCAGAACTACCAGATCATATTTTGGAAACAATATTTTCTTATTTGAGTGTTCTAGAATTGCGACATTGTGCATTAGTGTGTAGAAGATGGTATAGGATTTTAAATGACGAAGATAATGATGTTTGGCGAACACACTGCATGAAGCGATTAACAGAAGAAGTTGTTAAATCCGAATTACTGATACCTCTGCCAACGTTTAAAGCTAAATTAAGGGCATATTACCATGCTTGGAGCCCTTATGACTGTTCGAGAAACATATACATTAAAGCTAATGGTTTTACATTGCACAGGTATAATTGTTCAATATGGTTTTAACTTTAATTTTTGTCCAATAACATTCTTTTGGTCTATCTGATGCATGTCGCATTATGCTTTGCGTCAGGGTAGTTCGACATTACCACTTTACTTTAAACATTTGTTTTACTGGATCTGTAAACATTCATTAACTATGATAATGATAATTAAACCTTTATTACTTGCATCATAGCAACAACTTCTATGGCTTTTTGAACAGTAATATTTTTATTAAAACTTAAGATTTTTAACTGTGTAACACATTTTAGATCTTTAATTTTAAGTAAGTATGTCAGCTTCCAGGCATGCCATTAAAAATAAAGTACAATATGAACATAGGGCATACACTGTGATAAACGGTCACACACATTATGTTGCAGAGATTAATTAAGTTAGTTTTTAAGTAGTTTAGGAAGTATTTTGTCAAATAATAAAACTCGAAATTACTTCTTGCTAAATTGCCCCTAATATAGTCCTGTTTATAGAAAAAATATTGTTTTTATATACAGAAACCCTGTAGCACAGAGTACTGATGCATGTAGAGGCAAGATTGGTTTCCATCGTGGCAGACACACTTGGGACATAGTTTGGGATGGCCCATTGGGAACTGTGGCCGTCATTGGAATATCAACGAAGGAAGCACCTCTGCAATGTCAGGGATATGTAGGCTTGCTAGGATCAGATCAACACAGCTGGGGTTGGAATTTGGTAGACAATCAGCTTTTACACAATGGAGAAACCAGAGGCCACTATCCACTGTTAAATAATTGCCCCAGATATCAAGTATGTATAATTTCTTACAACAGAGACAATGTATGAGACTTTATTTTATGAAAATTATGAAATTATTAATCATAATTGATAGTTGTGATTATTATACAATATTATACATAAGATTTATTCAACTGCATTTTCATGTAAATATACCTGTTACATTTTCCATTTCTTTAAGACATAAATTTCCAAAAAGTCCAAATATATTTTGTAAGTGAATCAATGTTTTGGAAACTTTATAATACAATGAATTGACTTTAGTCGAGCCATGTCAGCTGCAAATTATATTGCAATATTATGTTTTTGATCTCAAATGATTTTCTATTTTGCAGGTAGGTGAACGCATAAGAGTAATATTAGACTGTGAAAAACATACATTAGCTTTTGAGAGGGGATATGAGTTTTTAGGTGTTGCATTTAGAGGTAAGAATATTCATATGCTGTTAAAAACCTTTCATATATGGAACTTTTAATACTACTTAGTACCAAAACCTATATGAATAAAATTTGTATAAATTATTTCATGAAGGCTATTTCCCTATACTTTATATTTACTATTGCCATAATTTTCTTCAGTCGTTATATTTGTATTCTGAAACATAAATATTGATTTATTTCAGGTCTTCCAAATAAAAAAATATTTCCAGCAATATCAGCTGTATATGGAAATACCGAAGTGTCTATGGTCTATTCTGGAGTTCCACTAGATGGTTGACATTTGAGGAATTTTAACAATTTTTAGTAATAAAACATGTGTGATAATTTACCACTAATCTTAAGATGTTAATTTATTCATTCCTAGTGTGGAAGTGGCACTACACAAATACTTTGAAATAGCTTTAAATTCACCATTAATTTGAATTGTTTGTGATTTACTATTCTAGTCTTTTATTACCTAATATTTATAAAGTGATGTACAAACTTGTTTATACAGGGGTAAAGGATGATACATGTTAACTACCAGGATGCAAAGATAGCAATAAATCCAGATAAGAGTGATAAATTAAGTATAATTTACAAAAATAAATTGAATATTCATTTGCACATTTCATCTTATACTCCCTTTATTGTTCTATTCTTAGAAAAAAATTCACACCACATTATCTTACTTGAAGTGAACTTAATATAATAATCTATCAACTTAGTACAGTAAATTATATAGTAAATTGTTTATACAACATTCCATATAAAGTGTGTTTAAAAATGAAATGAAAAACTGCAATTTAATATGTTGAAAAATGCCCCAAAATGTACTTATGAAATTATGTTTTTAATGAGAGTGTGATTTATTTTAATGTTAATAATGCCACATGATTAAACAGTTCAGTTGATGTTCCCTGTATTATTAGTAGCATTAAAATTTAGGTAAAGGTGATCTGTTATACCATAATGAAGAAATTTATATTTTATACTCACATGAGTAAAGTTTAATACATAGTTAACAGTAACTACATTCCCTGATTGTGTGCTTGTTATTGCCAATGTCTATTCATTTGTGAATAATTGTTAAGATGTTAAGACGATTGCGCGTCTTGTTTTTGATGAGGTGTAAATTACAGCAGTATATTGTGTTACATTGCACCTATTGGAGTCTACTCCGATTATGTAAATTTGTTTGATGTAAGCGCGCGGTCGTCTAAACTTAGCCTATAACTAATACACTTAGTTAGATTTAGGTTATTAATAAAATAAAATTCGATTACTTGTACATTAATAGTTAGGAACTTGCCACATTTTTAATAAGATATGCACCTATAGCCCACCTACATAAAAAGGCAACAAAGTTATATGAAAGGCAACTTAATAAATTATGTTTCTTACTTTTACATAAGTTTTGCCATACAATTTATAGCAACCTGTACACATCATGCTATTTGTATCCAAAATGATGACTACGATATATGTTCTGATTAAATAATAATGATTGGCATTGTACGTATTTACTTGCGTAGATTATGCCTTTGGGCAACATAAAGTTGAATGTAGTTTCATTTTAGGTACATCTAGGTAATTATTTGTGTAATTTTACCTAAATGTTGGACTGAGAAAAGACGTCTAAAGAAAGAACTAATTAATGCCCTTCAAAATACCTATCAGTTTAAATGTGAAAATGTACAAGGGGAAATTAATTACATTCTGTAAATGATTGCGTTACAAATACATTGGTTTTGTTCAAATTATCCTGAATAGCATTGTAACGCTCTGGGTATAAAACAAATGCAAATTCATGTAAGCGTAGTGTCGTTCCCCGCAGTTTCTCTTTAATTTATTTAAAATAATCTCTATAGTATTTGCGTTTCATGCCGCATCCCCGTGCGACTAGGGGGAGGAGCGGCACCTGTCCTATTTAACGACACAAAAAAGAAAAAATAATCAGACATACCTTTTTATATTAATAGTATAAAAAGGCTAATTAACGAATGCTTTGAGATTTGGAAATATGTAATGTACGTTTACGTACTTCATTTTATTTTTGACATTTGAAGGCCTTATGAAATAGATACTAACGTTTCATGGAATCATCTCGGGGAACAATCAATCATATCTCGAAAAAATCGCTAAAATTTCTGTTTTGTATTTAGTTGTAAATATATGCTATTTATTTATTGTAAAATGCTTTGTTCTTGCTATGACATGTTATATTTATAAAAAATATTTTCAAATACGTATTTCTTTTTGTTCTGCGTCCACATATTGTTTTAATAATAATGTAATGTAACCAAGAACTAAACAGAATCTAAGTATTATCTAAAATTTATTACAGATTCGTTGCTAACCTTGCAGATGGCGTTGTGCGCCCGGTCTTCAATAAAACGAAATAAAAAAGCGTGTACGGGTTTGGTCTGTGTTCTTGGGCGAATATAGGTACTGTGAATTCTAGATTGATTCTGACAAGATACAGATATCTTTTCAGCTGATGCTAACAGCAATTAAGCAATCACAAATAGCACTGGACTATTCGACTGTTGACATTGTACACAATAGTCGCTTTGTATTTACTGGACTCTTTAAATAGATTCAATTATATCCGTTACAATTGCATTAGGTTAACGAAATAAAAAACATACTAAAATTATGATTTCAGCGTGTTTTTTTAATTCGTATTTATACACGTATTTTAGTTAAGCCTCAACAGGCTGATGAATGGATCGAAGGGCTGTACTGATCAACAGAGTTTTTATTATTTAAAATTAAACTTGTGCTACTTGAAATAAAAAAAATAATCTAATACTTTTTAGTTTCAAATAATTAGTGTCTAGTCTCTAATAAGGATAAGTTCTCCAGAATTTAATAAATAGTTTCAGGGGCTTCACTACCGCCGTATCAATAATGCCACTCCCCGACAGCACGTTTTCGAGGCCGGCAAATTTGGCGACCTGTTTGATTGCCAATATGTAGATTGTTGTAATGGAGTTAGCGACATGTTTTTGGTCGTCAATTTTTTCAACTCGGTTTAGGGTAAAATAACCTCCGCATTTTCTATTTCTAGGACAACTCGTTACTTTCACTTAACTCGTAACTACTTAACTCTTCTCTTTTTTACATGAGCCCTCCAAAGCTCGCTACGCCTCTTGATAGTATACATAAAATGGAGTAGGTCAACTAACTAAAAGAAAATAATACACACATTTTCAGTATGTAAACAAACTTTATTATTTCAAATAATGGCGCAGGTTGCAATGTTGAGATTTAAAGCATCTTACATATTTATCCCTACATAAAATTAAAACAGTGTTTAAACCCGTAAATACCATAATAAAGTTCTATTTTATTGCAAATACTGGCAGATACATCACGTACTTTTATTATTAAATAATAATTATTGCTCGTACATAATATATTCGAGTCATTAAGCCTGTAAACTTTATAAAGTGATCGGGGTCGTTTAAAGTCTAAACAATTATAGGTATATATAATTTTAAATTATTCTTTAACGTTATGAATATTTTTTAAACGGAATTGTCAATTTTATTTATAGATCGTGTCGTAGGCTCTGTAAATGTGTGTGTGTGAAAAAGTTAAATGACCGCATAAATAGGTACACTCTATAGCGCACAAAAATAATCATTGAGTATTATGTACTAAGTACTTATTTATCTAGTGCACTTAGTTCACTTAGAAAATAACACCTGCGTGCATTATGTGCTGTTTTGTGATATTTACGTGTACCATATTATTATTAGATCAAGTCAAATGTCTACTTAAAACTTAAAAGCAACGAGTAATTAATTATTGAGTCCAAAATATAATAATAAACGTCATAAAACCATTGAGACCAAATCCTCGATGGTTTTGTTGTATGAGCAAAAAATTGCAGGCCAAGGAATATTTTAACACTAAAAAACATGCGGCACTCGGGGACTGCCGCGGCAAAGCTATGGCATAGCATTTTTATCAACTTATGCAATTATAAAATTACCTTGTGACGACGTACAAGATAACAAAACAGAACGGCATTATTTGCCTCTTTTTCTACGCAACATCCACATCATAAGTAAAGTAGGACAAGTATGTGCATTTCACTTCTTATTTTACCACGGATGGAACCCGTATTATTCTTCCAAAGTCGATCAACATGGTAGGCGGAGGGGGTGTTAGATTTTATTTCGTTATGGAATTTCTTGATTCGGTCGCCGCGCTCAAAGCCCGCGATAAAAGCTATGCAATAGCTTAAAATAAATAAAAAAAATCGTGGAAAATACAGTGTCAGAAAAAATATCACTGAGATTATTTTGAAAATCATTACGAATATCACGGACCAGTGAATCACTATAACATATGAAATAACACACTAATCAAAAGCCTAGCTAACGTATACTGCTTTTGTATAGATTATATTGTTTATAAACATTGTGTAAAATAACAGTATGTCGCTATAACAGTTATTTAATAATCCGTAAGTCCGAACAATATGCTAATGATGCAAAGTGCATTGGAATACCAAATAAACATTAAATTATTTTACATGATATTTTTAAAGATACTGCAACAAGTACGGTATACATATATGATACTACCTTACACACGTTACATAGCCATCTATAATTATAATCATAAGATTGTTTCCATTCAACAATAATTGCGATGTGAAATCATAGCAAATAAATAGTAATTAATTATTCTATTGCATTGTAACATTATTTTTGAAAAAGTACTATCTAGATAAATAATATACTAAATTAATCATTTATTATACAAACATATTATTGTATAAACGAGCTTAAGTTCATAAACATACGACTTATTTACAACAAGGGTATATAAGAAAACTTAAATGATGTATTTATATGTAAAAACTTATAAATACATATACTTAGGTCTGTATTTTACTACACAGTATACTTCTTCTTAATACAATTTACTAAGCAATACTTATATTGGGTTATATCTAGCACCAAAAGCACTTGCTTAGATTTCCGTTACGAAGACCTTTTAGGGCACAATACAATTTACATAGGACGTTCCAGATTTTCTACAAATGTCACACATTGACTCCAGTAAACTGAGCAAACATTTTATATGTTAAGATACAGGTGATGATTACAATAAGCTAATACCACATAGATTAACAACATTTCGCACATGCTAAACTGCTACTCACACAATAAAATCGTAATTCTGAATATCTATATAAAGCCGCCATAAGTTACGGCATAATTAAAATAGTAAGAGGAACTAAATTCTTGTGGTAACGACTTGCAACACATATTTGTAGTAATACTACAGAGATCCGGAAACATTATGCACAATAATCATGTCGGAAAATAGATTCTGCGATGGCATTGGTCCATTAAACTTGGCATGGCTGGTATAGCCGGCAGCTATGTATGTATATGACCGAAATTGATAGATGAAATGCGCTGAATATTCGGTATTCGGCGTGTTCGACTTTTTCACTATTTGTATTCAGCCGATTTATTCGGTGTTGGTGCCGAATATATTCGGTATGAGTTTTTCCTATTTTCTTGGTTACACGCCACGGTAGGTATAGCACAAAAAGACAAACCTTTTTACGTAAGATTTATGTTACATGTCAAAGTAATCCTATGAAGAGTGTGTTGAATAGAGCCAATAATATAAAGTAATTAATTTTCAGATCAACATTTTTGGAACTTCTATCAAATTTTCATTTTCAAACTCTAACATCAACATTATTTTTTAACCTCAAATAAACATTTATTTTTTCTAATAACACACTTTCGCAGTTGTTTCTTAATATGAAATGTTAAACCGAATAAATCGGCCGAATATCCGGTTCGGTAAAAGTTAAACCAAACAGTATTCGGTTATTCGGCGAAACCACTATTCGGAGCATCTCTAACTGAAATGATGTACATCTCAGTGCTTTGAATCACTCGTGTCATGTAAACCATGAGTTAAATACGGAAAGGTAGGAATTGCGAATAGGTACATAGAATTAATGACGAGTATATGAATTATGAACTATGTCTAGACTAGTTTGATAAAGCAAAAAAGCTATGAGAGGTAAGACTTTTTATATTTGCACACTACCTTCTACGCATTTGAATGTACTTCTATAATGTTGTATAGCCTTATCTATCAACATACAGCACTAACACATCACTATAGGCCTGACATTAATACACTGTTTGGTAATGTTTATCACACACTTTACGTTAAATAGCGGTAGTACCTAGAGTGAGCAATAATTTCATGTACCTACCTAAACAAATTTTATACGGAAAGGACGTCAATCGTGTTTCTATGTTTCCTGGAATACCTACAAGTTACACCATTTTGAAAAAGAAAGCTAATTTCAGCGGCCATGTTTTAGTAATGAAATATCGTAAGTGATATACTTTCTGAAATAATTGGACTAATTTGTAATATATTTCTACGGTTTACAAGTTAAATATCTCAAAGTACTTCAATTACAACATTTTATCATTAAACATTGTTTTTAAATAACTTGGGTTATTGAGTGATACATAAATTGACATTGTCATTGGCCGCCGTTATCCATTATTCAAATTGGTGATCTCGAATCGATACAGTTGCTAACAATATTCGGTTACTTTTGCAGTCAAGTAATTTTAGACGTCAAAAGATATAATTAATCTAACATTAGACATGTCAATGTATTCTGAGACTAAATAATTAAGCACGTGAGAAAATCAAGACTTAAATAAGGTGCAATCTTGTTCGTTGCGTAATAAAATTATAAACATCCGTTCAACAATAAATACATACATTACACACAAGGTAAATTTAACATATTGCACACACATACAAGGTAGTATTAACATATTTGCATAAGAAAATATCTTTAAACATATAGCATAGTTTTATTAGTTCATGTACCTACATACCAATAAAAATTATAAATCTTGTAATGTCCAAAACAACATGCGGCAATAATCCACGAGATGGCGGGTTAAGCCGTATATGGCAATCAATGGGCATATTGTGAAGTAACTGATTAGTTAAGACTTAGTAATTGTAACTGAAAAAATGACAATCTTTATGACATAGATACTATCTAGGTTTTCATCCAAATAAGCGGTATTTTTTTATAGTACCGGTGATTATGTTTTCTCTAAAATAAACTCGTTTGATTCAGCTTGAGATTTTTTTTAAGCTACTCATATTTTTAGTTTCTATAAAAATCAGTTCCATAATTCTTTCCAGCATTTTATATTGAACATCATTCCAGATTTAGCCGTACACGTACGGTTGATAATTTCGCTTAGTGCGTCGTATAAATGCAGAGAGATCTTTCGAGCGGATGTGGCCCGTCTCTGCTTAATCCGAGGCATGTCTAGAAATTTACTTTTTTGTTGACTTGATGGGAAAATACAACTCTTTGATGCAGCAAGTTTTAGGAGGCGAGCAAAAACTTTTCTCGTTAACGTAATTTCAAAAGGTAGCCCAAACCCATGCTATTCGTTATTTTTTTTAGAATACAGGCAGTGTGACCTGCGACCCATTTTAAACTCCCTAAATACGTCTGTACCGTTTAAACCATTAGGCTGTGTCCCCAGTAGGCAAACTGTTAGCGGCGTACCGAATTTGCGACGCTTTAGTACGCCCTTCCATATATTTGAAATGGAGTGTCCAAAGTTTACTAGTTTGCGCTCACTTTACACAGTTTGCAGCGTTAAAGCGTACAGTGAGCGCAAAATAGCAAACTTCGGACACTCCATTTCACACGACAGTGCGTACTGTACCGATACCTCGCAAATTCAGTCGGCCGCGAACGGTTTGCCTACTGGGGACACAGCCTTATACGTGACATGCCTATAGCATATTATATACCATTTATGTATCTAAACAAACATAATTCAGTAGGTCCCACAAACAATAACGATTTTGCCACCGTTTAAGCAACTTTAACTTTTTTATTTGCATTTAGGATGCAAACTTTACAAGTATTGAGAAGTGTATGTTGGTTGAACCTTGAACTGCATAAAATGGAATATTTAAGACGATTTTTGAAAAAATAGTGTTCCAAAATACTGTGTTACTTGTTATTATAATCAACCTTAGACCATGCATTGTCTCTTGTTTTCATGTTTGAGATTCTTTTAATATAAAAAACATAATAAAAAATATTAATAACAATCGCAGTACATTACAATCGATCACCGAGAAAACGTGTAAACAATAAATATTACTAGAGCCTTAAAAGCTTATAACATTTACGTAATTTGGAGTTGCTACTACACTACTGTAATAATATTTTTTCTTTTTATTAACAATTTTAAAGGCAATACACTCGTATCTAAATAACACTCTACTAAGTAGTGAATACAGCACCACAAAATGTAGAGAAGAGATTAGGCATTCGTCTTAATATACCAATGAGTTTTTTCATTATAGAAACCAATCTTATTAATTAAGCCTAACTTCACCGCTCTTATTGACTAGACACAGCCATACCGAATTATACCAGTACCCAACAGTTACCCTAAGGCTGTGAAAGGAATAAATTTAAGGTACTTAGTGTAACCTAAATTTACCTTAATCCACTAATTATTGTGTTCATGTTTGTTTTCTTTGAGTATTTTCTCATCTAGTAAGTGATCCTTCATTTGTGGCTTCACTTTGGTAGGTGGAAATTTAGTGAGGCAAAACTCTGCAATGAGGCAAAAGAGTTTACAAAGCAACGGGCAAAGGATTGCTTGATGTGTCACAGCAGCGATGCGGTACCAAGGGCCGTCGAAGGGGTCCAGGATCGCTGGGCAAAGCATGTGGTTCAAGTTCACTTGAGCAGGCTGTAATCGAAACAAGTTCCAATATTATTATATAGGTATTAATATTTATTCGGAATTTCGAAAAACATTATTTAAATGTCTATTAATACAAGTTCTTTTTTATTCAAGATTGAAGAAGTTGGTCCAGCTACCCATCTGGGGGGAGCCCTAAGGAGCAAAGCGCTCAGAAGATTCCGGTTGCGTTCCTTTGGAGATCTCAGAGTCCTCTTTGTAGCCGCCGAGGACGACCACCGGCTTTGTTAGTTCGGTAAAAATTCCACATAACACAGCGACGCTCCCACGGCGTCGAGTACTTTTTTAAGGTTTCCCCCTCGAGAACAAAAAGGCCAAGATAGTGGCCAGTTAGTGTAATTTATCACTAAACTACTTTGTGATATTTTATGTTGTTTTTTGTTATTTAAAAAAAAACAGGTTTTAAAAACAAGCATGCAATGAACTTACTATTGCAATAGGTTGAAGGATGATGAAGTGATACAACAAATTTAAACAGTAGCTGAAGATAGCCCAATTAAAGTCCCAGAATGGTTCCACATTATACACGCCTATAAACAAAGAAACATGATTAGGACAAAATGGTTTTGTTATTCTAGAATGCTCAGGAAATAAAGTAAATATACTATCACAGCTTTGATTGAATAAGACAATTCAAAAACACAACTTGTACAGTAGAACCAGGCAAAATTAAACAATGCTTTTTATCTTAAACTTTACCAAACATAGTTATGGCGGGGAGAAATATTATAAGGCCATTAACCACAGTATAGTTAAGAAATTATGTGAAGCAGCAATATGCAATATATTTTTAACCTACCACCAATTCGCAGCAAATAATATGGTATTACAAACATCATTCCATGTTGTATCCAATACAATGCAGCTTCCGCTAGAATCTGTTGAGTAAATTGGTCAATTAAAGTAATATGAGATGGAAAGGAATACAAAAATAACAGTCTTAATATCTCACCGTTCTAGAAGCAGTTTCTGGAAATAGAAATGCTAAAAGGGGTCCATTCAATAGGTTTAAGTGTACTCTAAACAATGCAGTGACAGTCTTACTTGGAGGTGCTGATAACAAATATATCTGAAAATAAGAAAAGTAATTTGGATAAAAAGGGAAGTAAATTATTTGGAGTTATATCATAAAGAATATTATAAAGTTTTAATTTAAACACTGTCTCATTTGTAAGATTATTACATGCCATGAAAACTGTTACAATAAATAAATTTTATCCATTCCTGGCTTGACCTATGTATAAATTTTTCATACTTGAACTTAATACCCTACCTAGTAGAAAAAGTTAAGACAAGCTGCTATATTAATTAATAACCAAATACTGGCACTTGTTTCATAATCATACTGAATCTCAGGTTTTATAAATAAACAATTGTGTATTTATAATATCTGATAGAACACTATTTTTGGCAATTTTTGACCCTCCTCCCTCCCCTTTGTGAACCCAAGTCATGAAAATTTTGTCTCATAGAATGCAATTACACACATTAAGCTTAATGTTCTACAAAAAATCTTAGTTTTTGTTTTTTGTAGGACATTAACTTTTGTAGGACATTAATTACCAGACAGAAATTTCTTATTTTAAATGAATATTTTATAATGTTATTACAAACAACTTAGTATAGTTTTTATTACTGTATCTTACTCAGTGGTTGATTTTAAACTTATTGTAAAATCCAATATTATATAAAATAATTCTTAAAAAAGCAAATGTGTGCTGACTTAATAAGAGATCCATGACTTGCAGTATATAAAATATAAAAACCTTTACCCTAGATCAATTTAAGCAAATATAGAACAATGGTATTTCAAAATACACATTATTAGAAATAGTTCAATTCACTTCCATTATATGTTAATGAAGTATTCAATGGAAATAGGAATGAATTTTAAAAAAGTCTTACTCTGCTACATGAATAGTTGTTAAAAATTAAGCACTTTCAAAGGTAGTAGGAGTAGTTTGGTATGACTGGGAAGGTATTACCACCACCAGACTTATTATTCTTTCTAGCATATGGAGTTCCTCCTTTTGGGGGAAAAGGTTGCTACCAGCTCATTTTCATACAAAACAGCCAACCTTTCAGAGTAGCAATACACTTGGCATTGATTTCATACAGAACCAACATTTTATAGTAAGTTGCTTGGAGGTTCCAACGGTACCAGTGATCATTTACCATCAGTTGGACTGCATGGTTTTTTGATACAACAATTCTTTGTAAGAGTTTCCAATTGAAATAAATAATGCACATGAATATTTTGTACAGACCTGTATTAATGTAGTAACGTGACAGGGATTAAGGAGATATATGACGGTACGAGATGCAAACTTGAATCCTATTTCCATACCCCAAAGCAATGCTAAGAGGATCACAAGTAACCTCTTGCCACCTCTGTCACTCTTCACATAATCGGTATCTTGGGATATATGTAATTTTGGATAAGTTTTAATCTGTAAAAAAATAGGCTTTATCAAAAATATAGCTTTATTGTACACTCAATATAACACTTACTTTAACAATAATCAGTAACTCAAAATATATCGGATATGTATTAAACTAATTTGACCAAGCTATAATCTAATTAAAAAGACCGTGGGTTAAAGTATCCTTCAATTATACTTACTATTATATACACGCAAGCAGTTGTAACTATAACAGTTTCAATTATTTGCCTTTGAGGAGGTAAAAAATATGCACATTCGGGACCAACATTGCGAGGGACGGCTTTATTCGCACCACTATATGCCCATTCAAACATAGTAAAAAAATATATCAAACATATAACACAATAAATTCTATATTTATACAATTATTACAGTAATTGTCTTTCAATATTCAGTAAATAATTGAGTTTCTGTTGATTTCCCGCGACATGACAATAGTCTTTCAAGTGTTGCTATAAATCAATAAAATAAATTCATATTCATTACTTGTAATTCAGCAGCGAATCGATTTTATATTTATTCAGTACGTAGAATAAACTAAGACCTATTGCACGACTAACTTAATCGAATACATGCCTAAGTAAGTAACTTTTATCAGGGATTTACGCATATCGCATTTTATTACAATAAAACTGTCAAAGATTGGAGAAAGCCATTAAAAACAATTGACACATTTCAAAAACGAATGTGTTCAGTGTTCTATTTATGAATGGCAACCCTTAAAAATGTAATGATGGAGCTTCATTGGCCTTTTAGGGTGTAATTTCACTAAATTTATTTGGAAAACGGTACAAATACTGTTTAAAGAATAGAAACAAAAACCGCATTTTACGAATATTATTGCAATGTGTGTAAGTTGTATAGGTAGTTTAAAAATATAATGATGTTTATTCGTCTAAAACGTAAAATTGTACGAAAATCAAGGTGTTTATTTGGATTGGCGAAACATTCGCTGATAAATATTAAATTTAACATTTTTCTACGGAAATCATGATCAATAGAGATAGTAGGGGAGCCCAGGATGCTAAATGTGGAGTTACTCGAGCGTCGCGGAAACTTATTAGGTTTGGTAGATTAAATGATAGTGGTCCTATAATGTTTTCTCATTGACTGGTGGGATAAGCGTCTACAGAGTTTCAAATTTTTTAAAAATAATCTATGATATGGAATTACTCGAATGCATCATGTTAGGGCAAAGTGAGGTTAATTACACCCTAAAATATGTCTAATTTGCTATTCTAACGATTTAAGTGTATCCTTGGGGGGTAGGAGGTTAACAAAGTTGCATAATAAGTACGACGTCTTGACTCACTCAAGCGCGCCAGATTAGGATAAGCGGAGGTGAATTAGAACCTGAGATGTGTCCAATTTGCTAATCTGACGATTTGAGCGTCACCTAAGGGGGTGGGAGGGTTACTAAGTTCCCCTGGGAGTACCCACCTATGCTAAGGCCGCATACTGGCTGGAGGTACTTATCAATATATAAAGTATCTTACTTCATATTAATCTGCCGCGCTCGAGTATGTCCCAAAATCCCCTCTTGGGCTCCCCTACTAAGACAACCTACAATAGGGCAATAACATTCGTCCATGTCATCAAATAAGAGTCCTTTTATAAATTTAATATTTATTCAATTTTCTAATTTGTTATAGATATATTGTAGAACTATTTGTTTTGCGACTCCGGAAGCACCACCGGCACACCTATTTGTGCCTAATAACAACAATGCCGTGAGCTGCTATGTTCTGATTCTGGCTGTGTTCTACGAACGGTCGAATTGAAAATTGTTTTACCGTCAATACGATTCGGAAAGAGAACAACGTCAATTATTATAAATACTGAGATAAATAATAACCAAGTTATCGCAATTATCGCAGTTCCATCCACATCAACTGGACCCGAGGATCGCCTCCTCTACGGTTCGGTTTGCGCGCTCCTTCCTGCCGCGGACGTGCAAGATGTGGAATGAGCTTTCTCCTGAGGTATTACCGGAGCGTTATGACATGGGGTTCTTCAAGAAAGGTGTAAAAGGAGTTCTCCTTCAAAGGCGGGCATCCATTGGCGACTCCCCTGGTTGCAAATGTCCATAGGCGAAGGTAACTGCTTTCCATCGTTAGGCCCAACTAAAAAAAAAACTTTGCCAAACCTGCCCACCTGCATATTTTACCTATTCATTTATTACTAGCTTATTACCGTGGGTCTGCTTTCTTCAGTCACGTTTACTCCGGTAGTGAGTACCTACCATGTGTTATTATATGCATAGGCATGGCTTAGATACGGAATTCTACTGTGGGGAAATAGTGTGGATTCTTGCCAGCTCTTTACCCTCCAAAAGAAGTGTGTTCGAATCTTAGCCAACATAAACGAAAGTCTCAAACCGTTTTTCATAAAACACAAAATCTTATCCCTTACCTCCTTACACATTTGAAGCATGCTTGTTTGTAAAACAACATCCTGAACTATTTACAATGCAAGAAAATAAACAACGCCGGAATCAAAATAAATTTAAAAATAAGTTAATAAAACCTACATCTAAATTAAAAATTTGTAATTTGGGTCCTAACGCAATGTGCGTTAAATTATTTTATAACTTGCCTGACGACCTACGATTAATAGAGACAAAAACTGATTTTTCAAAAAAATTAAAAGAATATTTAATTTTATAAGGCTATGCTATCAGAATATTTAAAAACAGTATTATAAAATTGATCGGTCAGCTCGCACCATAACTCAAATTGCCACACACTGACAGGGTTATATAATCCTTACTTCCTTACTAATATTATAAATGTGAAAGTAACTCTGTCTGTCTGTCTGTCTGTCTGCTACTTATTCACGTCTAAACAACTGAACCGATCTTTATGAAATTGGGCACACAGATAGTGTTGACCTCGAGAAAGGACATGGGCTGCTTTTTATCGAAAAAAATGGATTGAAAGCGTTAAACTCGGCCATAAATGTTTGTATGGAACTTCGTTTTTGACAAAGTCCCATATTGACAAGTCCGTCAAGGGGTACGATAGACTTACTTAAAACCTTATCTAATTAATAAAACATAAAAAAACATTGATTTCGAGTCGACAACATATATCCTTAAAATTCGGATTGTCGCGTATTTTATTAAATTCTAATGTAAACATTTGTGACATGACAGTAGTGTGACATGACAGTAGCCATAATGGCCGACCGGATGCCATTCTGAATTAATTCAAAAATAATACGTATAAATTTGTAACTATCAATTATCATAAAAATAGATGTAATTCAAATTGATTTTTATTTAATTTATGAATTTATGAAATATTTCAATAATAAAAAAACATCCATTGAAGCGCTGCGGCCGCGCAGCATGCGACCTAATGTAAAATCGCTCTTAGAGTACAGGGATTCCCAATTGACAAAAGATGGCGCGTCATGCTATTATAGTAAAATATTTATTCGAATCCAATAATTCAAAGGCGACAAAATGTTTTAACATTGTTTCAAAATAAAATTATCGACTCCATTTGTCACTCCATGTTCATGTTACGTAAATAGTTAAATAGTTACTTAACTATTATTGCATAAATAAAGTTATGTTATTGACCACACCCGTACATTTTTACCGAAAATAAATATTAAGGACAAAATACAATTGATAGTCTTTTAAGCAAAATACTAACATTAAAAAGTCGATCAGTATCTAAATAAGATATAACAATTATATCATGAATTATTATTATAAAGAAGCTTTTGCAACTTTTGTGATAAATAATTGCATTTATGAATATTGAAGCATGGTTGATGAACACTTGGCTCTAATAACAAACGAGCAAGGTCAACATTATTGTTATTACTTACTTACTTACTTTTTATATTTATGATATATTCATTATAAATAGTGTTATAGAAAACATGCATTTAACTAACAACATATTTTAAGTAATTTTAGAATAACAAAGTGTGTCAAAATAAGCCAAAATAGATGATGTTCTTCACTCATAAGTATGTGAATTTCGCATCTGTTATTAAAATCGTGATAGTCGTGTGGTGCCAAGTCGGGCGGATTAGAAACGCGAGGTCTGGGGGTCGAATCCAATTGTCTTATGTACATTATTATTATTATTATTATAATTATAATCTGTAGTTTTCATAAATACTAATTTTAGTATTATTTTTTTAATAACCAGCTCATTTTTAAATATTATTTAGTATCGGAAATGCAATGCTTTCGCCCGCCTGGGAATCAATGTGTCACAAAGTTTATATGAAATTAATAATAAGAGGTTTAAGTCAGGTAAAAGTAAAAAATAATTTGGATTTACCTTGCCGACAAATTCAAATTTTAATGTTATGAACCACAAACAAGGCTTAATAAAGATAAATTATAAACATACCTGAGCGCCGCTTAAATGTTAGTAGAACCAAAATTAGTTTACGTATCATTGATACTGTCATTAGATTTTTAGTTTTAGTTAGATGCACTAGGGGGCACGGGTAAAATGTTTTTAATAAATTTACTATTAGCGAAAAATATATGATCTGATAGAAAATAGCTATTGCCGTGGCGTCGTCCAGCGTTGCGCCCACACTTTTAAAAGCGGTCATAATGCCTGCCTATTCGCCTTTGAGCGTCCACTCAAGATTTATAGCAACGATTTCTCTAACATTTTTAATATTTAAAATCAAAGGAATACTGGAAATTCAATGTGGGATTGTTATTTGACTATTTGGGATGAAGATTCTGTAGATACAGCCATCGAGATCGAAGACATTATCCAACAAAATTTTTGGATTTCTTCAAAACCGCCTCCCGGTACTTCTCCACACAAACTTTTTTTTTTAATAAAAATACGCTTTCTGCACTCAATAAAATAGAAAATTTCTACAATAGGCCCCACACTAGGATTTTTACCCGTGTCGTGGGTACCATGGACACACAAGACGTATATAGAAACACCCAGACCCAGAACATGAATCTATTCAGATTCCTGTCTGGCCGGGAATCGAACCGGGTGTGGTAGCTGCTCCGCAACGCGGGTCCTCAAGGTTGTCAAATTAATGTTAAAAGTAGGTTCACCTATATGTAATCTTACTCAGAAATTTAAAAGGATCAAAATTACTTAAAATAGTATTTTTCAATTCATAAAAGTTAAAATCCATCTTTATAATCGATGCGCTTTGGTTTAAATGTGGAGGCGTTGTTTGAAAAGATGTATTCCGATATTGTTAATGTGACCACTAAGACTGTAAATTGCGGAAAAACTGCGATACATTGATTTGCACGCGGGCGTAGCCGCGGGTACAGCTAGTGTTAATATATATATTAAGTACAACATTATGCAATAAATGACTATGACTATGACTAATCAATTCCATAGGTTTATCACCTATGGAATTGATCTACATGGTTGAAAGCCTCTTTAAAGTCCAGTCTTCTAAAACGAAATTGTTAATTATGTTTAACTCTAAATCTAATGAAAACTAACCTCTATTTCTAGAAGTAATGTAAAAGACGCGGCAAGAAATTAAAAATGATTTGTTGGAAATTTCACCTGAACGGGTTAAGATCGGGTTTTGATATTTTGTCACCGGGGTTTTCAATAGTCGAAGTCGCAGATGGACCCTGCGGAGCGGGAGAGGGAGTTATCAGATAATATTCCGATCCGTAGCCTTAGAGGAAAGCCATGATCCTTCTACTTCTGTATGCGCTATCGAATGCGAGTGATGTTCCAGTGCAAATCAGAAGAAGTGACCTCAAAAGAGGTTCAGTGCCAGCCAAGCTGCGATAGAACGCAATAGCGATTCCGTGGCCTGGCCATTTAGCATACAGAGAAAAATATAATTCCGAGAAAACTTCTGTCCACCACATGTCATTAGGGTATCCATGACGGATATCTCCACAGCAAAGGGACTGAAAACGTTAGTAGAAATTCCAGAAATTTAGTTAAAAAAAATGATTTTGTTTACTTGAATGTAGACATAAAGTAACGTTGTTAAAAAAATATTTTGTTTACTTGAATGTAGACATAAAGTAACGTTGTTAAATTATTTAAAAAATCGACTGCTTAAAAAGGAATAGTTTTTTTGTTTTTGCAATAATTTATAAAAGTGCTGTACCTAATGCATATAGGTACCTACACTTGGAATGGTCTACTTATCATCTTCCATTACTCAAATTGATAATGGTAAAAAAGTGTCAGTGGCCATCTAGGCATTTACTACTGAAGCACAAATATTTGAAAAGGTCGTCCTATTTCCGATGTTATCTTAGTCGGATCAACTTACCTACTTGAAAAATGTAGCCCCTCGGGCACTGACGGTTCTCTATTCGATATCCTCTGCATATCAAAGCTTTATGGCCACTGTACCACCCGAGTAGTTAAATGACCACTATACAACTTGAAAAAGGAAAACATTTAAACATTTTATATTTTTAAGGATTTTTTATTTAAATGAATTCTTATTATAGGTAGAACTACATAATATTAATTTATCTACATGGCAGTGCTTATATCAATATAAATATTAATTCCAGTACAATGTTAAGTGAATATTTGGATTTTTAATTGTTTATGAATATTTTAACATCATGAATGACATTATGGGTAATAAATGCACATCGGTATTACTATGTTTAAGTATGTTTTAAATTTACAAGCTTGCAAGGAATAAAATAAAAAATGCATAATAATAAATGCTAATTGTCGTCCACTTCAGTATAATTATTTTGATTCATTGATATTTATTTTTAAAGTCGTAGGTAAAGTTGTTTTTATTTATTACTATTTCGGTTATCAATGTGACTAGTGACAATACACGATGACTTAATATTTAAAAAGAAAAAGTTATTATACACAACTAAACTATTAATTTTATTATATTCTAGATCATAATGACAAAAATCACATGGTAGGTATAAATGTTGCAAAAGTAGAATGTAATTAAATTAATAATCTATATATATCTACTGTACTTAATTATAAAACATTTTTTCAACTTACTTTGGTTTATTATAATAGACTCAAATAATATGGAGGAACTATTTGTTTTCAGGTTTTCGTGTCAGGTATTTTTAGCAATATTACTGATGTTTTTGTATTTAAGAAATATATAATGTGCAGATATTTAACTTGTAAAGTTTGAGTGTTTATTACATCAATTGGTATTTAGAATAAATATTAACATAGCTACAACACCAGTGTGACTGTGCGAAATAAATGTGTGAATGTAAGATATTATTCATTGGACTATGTGTTTTTTATGCAAACTGCGCATCTAGATACACGCTGCAACAGCCGACCTGCTTTTATTGTTTCCCGCTGCGGCATGGAGAACTGTTTGTTGTCATCGATGGTTGTAAGCCAAAAACTAAGTTTATTGGCAAAGTGGTGACACGTGCCACCTTCTCCATTACATTCTATAAATGGTGTCGCCCGGAAGTCTTCCAAACAAGAGCCGGGGCTCGCCAAAGCTTGGCCACCACCTTGGCCACCGGCACCGGTATGCTGAAAAATAAGTAAGCACGTAATCAATATTCGCTACACAAACAATTGTATTAAAATCTAGAATATAATAAAATATAAAGTGCCGCGTGTTTGTAGTTCATGGCGTTTATTTGAAATATCAAAGTTTGGAGGACTGAAAATAACTAATATTTCTATAAATTTTAATTTTTTGTCTGTTTATTTTGTCTCTGTTTTTACAACCAAAAATACATTGAACCAAAACTAAATTTAATTTCTAAAATTCATATTTTTAGTCTATATCATGACGTAATATAATTTTTCAAAATAAGTACTTTATCTAATAAAAGTCATTACAATTTAAAGTTGAGGTCACAAATAATACCTATACTTATAATATTAATAAGTATGATGATTTGATCCCGGTTGTTATAATTAGCAATAGAAATCGTTTGTCGTAGACTTGAAGAGTGCAGGAAACTGTAAGTTCCTCTACCAATCCGCTACAAGCAGCGTGATATGATTTTTTCAATAACATACCCAGTGGTAAGGTATGACGCAGAAAATGATCCTGTTAACTTTGAAACGAAATTAAGTATCTACATTGTACGCCTAATGTCGGTACAAGAACCATACTTTCAATTATGATCATTATTAAAAGACCTTTGTATCACCTCTACATGAATGTAATATGACTAATGAGAGGATAAGTATATTAAATAAAAAAAACTTACCATTACGAAACTGTATCCTATCCATAACGGACTCCAGTTTACGGGGCACCTTGGAATATCCAGTGTTTGACTGTGTACAGCTATAACATTAGCTGGTACTTCGCAAACCACGCATCGCGATATATATCTTGAAATTTCATTACTTTCAACCGGCATCATTGGTATTGGTTGGTTAGTAGATAACCAATAACTTCTATCATTTCGACTTGCATAATTACAAACATCGTTTAGATCACAGAATAGGAACGGCATTGTGCTGAATTTTCTAACGCAGGATCCTGCATAGCCTAGGTCTTGATTGTGTGCTTTTTCATTTCCATCTATGTATAATAAAGAATATCCGTCCCATAATTTAATATGACCCTCTTCACATTTAGGTACCATATCAGTTTGACTATGTCTTACTAAGAGTATTCCGGTCAAGTAGTCACTCGTAACGCAAGGTGCACCAGGTGGGCCTGGCGGACCTGGCGATCCAGTTCGTCCAATGAAACCTCTTTCACCATCCAGACCTTGTAATCCTTGAAGTCCTCGTGGACCAGGAGGCCCTGGTACACCAGTCATTCCGCGGTCACCTTTAACACCTGGAGGTCCATTGAATCCAGGCGTACCCTTTTCACCATCACGTCCGTTTAATCCATCCAAACCAGGAGGTCCACGTGGGCCTGGTTCTCCTTTTGGACCGAATACAATAGAAGCTGGTTCACCTTTATCTCCCTTCTGACCCAGAACGCCAAATGGACCGGGTCTTCCTTCTATTCCCTTATCACCTTTTTGACCTTCAAGACCTCTAGGTCCCATCTGGCCAGGTAAGCCGTCTAATCCTCGATCACCTTTGTCCCCCTTTTCACCTGGTATTCCAGGAAGGCCTAGTAATCCTGTATCTCCTTTTTCTCCTGGTGGGCCAAATCCAGTTTCGCCCTTTTCGCCTCTTTCACCTTTATCACCAGGAATACCAGGTAGACCTCGTAAACCATCTGAGCCGCGAATGCCTGGTGGGCCAGCAATACCCTCACGTCCTGGTTCACCCTTAGCGCCTCTTGGTCCTGGAAGCCCTGGCGTACCAGGTTGCCCTTTTATTCCAGGAAGACCTGGCAGTCCCTGGTCACCCTTTTCTCCAGGTGATCCGGTTGGACCTTGTCGTCCATGTCTGCCTGGAATACCAGGAAGTCCCTTTTCTCCTTTAATTGTAAGTCCTGGTATACCTGTTGGTCCAGCGGGGCCTCTTTCTCCTGTAATAGTAAATATAACTTAATAATTGGCCAAAGAGATAGAATTTGATTAAATGAAAATAAATTAAAAAAAGAAACAAATTATATCTAAGATTCCTCAGGCCTACTAAAGGATTTCAATAGATAAAATATTTACATTTAAACGACAACAAATAAATAGAATAGTTGTTTTGCCTAAATAAAATTATTATATTTGATAACATAATTGGATGTTTTACAAATTAAACTCTAACAGAAATCGAGAATAACTATAATCTCACCTTTATCTCCAGTTCTACCAATTTGGCCAATGTCTCCTTTTACTCCTGTAAAACCACGATCTCCTTTTTCACCTTGTAAACCTTGGAGACCTGGTAAACCTCTTTCTCCTTTTACCCCTGGAGTACCGGGTGCACCAGGAGAGCCAATTTCTCCCTTATCTCCTTTAGTATCTATAGCTACTCCAGGTAGACCTGGGTTTCCTTTCGGTCCAACAGGACCTTGAGGTCCAGGGGGACCCATAGGACCAATAAGTCCACGATCTCCTTTAACACCATTGAAGCCATCTCTTCCAGGGAAACCCATTTCTCCTTTGTTTCCTTTTTCACCTGGAAAACCTGGTAACCCAGTTTCACCGGGGAGTCCTGGAGCACCATCCATACCAGGTGTACCCGGTACACCTGTTTGACCCGGTAAACCTCTATCACCTTTTGAGCCTGTTAATCCTTCATATCCCTGGTCGCCTTTGTCGCCACGTTCTCCCGGAAAACCATCTAATCCAGGAGGTCCAATATCACCTTTTAGACCAGATGCTCCAGGTATCCCAATACCAGGTAAACCTCGATCTCCCTTGTCACCTTTACTGCCATTGAACCCTGGAACGCCATCGAAACCTCTAAGCCCTGGTATTCCCTGTTCACCCTTTTGGCCTTTTTCTGCTGCTAGTCCTGGTTCTCCTTTCGGTCCAATCAGGCCAGTAATACCACGATCTCCTTTATCACCTTTTAATCCTGGTCTTCCAGGTGGACCTGGAGGGGCTGGATAGCCCTGATCACCCTTCAATCCCATTTCACCTTTAGGTCCTTGTGGACCATCAAATCCGGGTAGCCCTGGTAGACCAGGATTACCAACTAGTCCTTTGTCTCCCTTCGCTCCAGGAGTTCCGTCAATTCCTACATTTCCAGGAAGACCAGATCGTCCACGTGGTCCTGGAAAACCTTTTGGTCCTTCGGGTCCTTGTATTCCTGGTTCTCCTTTATTCCCAGGCAATCCTATGACTCCTGGTTGCCCGTACAGGCCTGGATAACCTTGTTGTCCTTTTTGTCCAGGTCTTCCAGGGGTGCCAGGAACACCAGGCACTCCAGGTGGTCCAACGGGACCATTGTCACCTTTTGGGCCAGGAGGGCCAGTAGGACCTGGGGTTCCAGTAAATCCTCTATCGCCTTTTTCACCTTGCAACCCAATAGGACCCGGAGGGCCATCATTACCAGGCGTACCAGGTATACCTCTTAAACCAGGTTCCCCTTTAAGACCTCTTAAGCCAGGCACTCCTGGTGGTCCGGGCATAGATGGTCCGATCTCACCCTTGTCTCCTTTAATCCCTGGTGGACCTGGTAAACCTCTAGAACCAACCTCACCAATAGTTCCCGGAAAGCCCATAGCACCTGTTTCACCTTTATCACCTTTCTGACCCAACAATCCACGGGGTCCTACAGCTCCTTGTAGACCTGGTATTCCCATTTCACCTTTGTCACCTGTTCTACCAGGGTAACCTCTATCTCCTTTATCTCCCTTTTCACCTGAAAAAAAAGTTAAATTATAAAAAATATATTTCAAATAAATTTGTGCATACGAGTTACGGGTATTTTTAAAATTTCGGGTACTTAAGAATAATAAAGTTAAAATAAAAAAGGTAATTGCGTAATATATATATATATATATTTTTAATTGCATAAAAATGTACACCATTTTTGTTACTTTTTGAGTTGTAACAAGCTCAAATTGCGAGATTTTTCAGTCTATATTTTAAATATTTTTGAAAATGATGTGTTGTTCTATAAGTTATCGTAAATTTCTTATTTATATATAAAGAAAATAGGTTTTCTTTAATTATTTACTTCTTTTTTTTAATTTGACATGTCTGTCTAATTTTAAAACTTCAGAATATATTTTGTGAAGAAAGATAGATTTGGTGGAATAATAAACTTGAAATGTCGTTTCTTATTTTCAAAAGCAACACATTTGTTTATTTTCCAAAACCCTAAGATATAATCTTATATATATATCTGCCAAAGTAAATCCCATCAAAATAAAATGTATTCACCTTGTGGTCCTTCAGGTCCTGGTGCACCGGTAAAACCTTTATCACCTTTAGTTAACGCTTGTAAATTGGCCGGGCATTGACCAGGTTCACCCTTTATACCAACTCTGCCGGGGAATCCTTTATCACCTTTTTGTCCAAAATCTCCTGGTACACCTTTTTCTCCTTTAATTGAAAGTCCATTTCGTCCTGGAACACCTGGTATTCCGTCGCTGCCTGGAATGCCGTCTATTCCTGGAGGGCCCATTCTACCTTCGTCACCTTTGAGACCAGGCATTCCACTAAGACCCCGGTCACCTTTAAGACCGTCACTGCCTCTTTCACCTTTAGGACCCATACGACCTTTCTCGCCTTGCGAACCTTTGTCGCCTTTCTTTCCTTGTATTAAATTAGAAGGTATCATCGCATCTTTTCCAGGCTCTCCCGGTGGCCCAATTGGCCCGTCTTCACCGCGGTCACCCTAATGAATATTATATAATATTAAAAACACTCAGTTATAAAATAAGATATCAGTATGAGATCTCATTTCTTTATGTAAGTTATTTTTATGAATCAGATATTGCTAGTAAACAAAGAAAGGTAGATATCGATTCAAAGGGAAAAAAATAAAGCGGTTTCATTTCTAATCACCAAATGCAATTAGCGTAGATTTAACGCGTCAGTAACCGACCTAAGGTAGGACTAATACTAGACTTATACTATTTGGGAATAATTTTGGATGTCCATTCATGGAATTTTTTATGATCGTTAAGTGTGTCAATTAATTATTTATGAGTTCGTAAACTAAAGGTTTAAATTGGATATAATTAGGAAAGAAACCTAATTAGAGTACACCCTCTTTAATATTTAAAATTTGTAGCTTCATCGAAAACAAAGTTATAAGAAGTTCGAAAATTTCCTTTAGGCTTTGAAATACGGTAATATCAGTCGAATATCGAAGTACTCCATTCACTCCTATGCTATCACTGATATGCGGATGGTTTCGATTCTATCAATCGTAAATATTTTGATTTTTTTCTTTGAATGTAACTTTTATTATAATAAACTTAGGACAACTTATTTCCAAAACAAAATAAAATAATTTTATAATCAATATGATATGACTTACTGGTGCACCAGGTGACCCAGGGAATCCGTGGAGACCATCGGCACCGCGTTCACCAGGAATTCCGGCTGCTCCCGGTGGTCCTCGATCTCCTCGCTCCCCAGTTAAACCATCAGAACCTCGGTCCCCTTTTATCCCTTGACTGCCGGGCCAACATTCGTTGCATCGACCTCCAATATCACCTTTGGAACCAGGATTACCTGGTATACCGTCATATCCTGCATTTCCTTTGTCACCCTTATCACCAGGAGGTCCCATTTCACCTGGCATCCCTGGAGTTCCTCGTGTGGAATTACCAGGTACTCCTCTCAATCCTGTGTAACCCTTTTCACCTTTTTGACCTTTATCACCGAAACGACCAGGTAAACCAGCGCTGCCTTTTTCTCCCTGAAACATTTACATTGACTTAAAATATACTCGTAATTATAACGTTCCTTCTAGTTATAAATAAAAAGTTACAACGAAATGCGTACGAAATTGTTCTTGTCGAGCTTCTTGCAACAGACAGCATTAATTATTGTTATAAGTACATCACTTAACAATATTTAACTAAATGTATCGGTTATATAGCATTCAAATTAATAATAAAAAATCAAAACTATCTTTTAATGCACATATTTAAGTTTCTCAAGGATGAATATACGTTATTGTGTATGCAAAATTTGAGTTTACTTTCTAGTTATTACATTTTTATTGAAAACTGTGCCACCACAAAAAAATAGAATATTTCGTGGATTCATGCACCACAACTTTGGAAAGATCAAACGCATATTTTACGATTCTATATAGGACATAGACAAACATTCATTTTTATATATACAGATATAAAGAAAGTCGATAAATAGTAGTAGAAAAAAATTTAAAGGAACTTTTCCAAGTTTTGTAGTATTTTTTTTACGATATCGTTTAATTTTTTTGACTATTCCGTTTATGTACCTATCCCTTTTTAATCAACAATTAAACAAAATTAAATTTATAACTTTAAGAAATAGCTCTAAATTCAAAATGGTAAAGACGAAATTTCTATTTTATAGCATCCATTTTAAAAAGTAAATATTTTTTCGATATACCTATTATTTTTTATCTAAAAATTACTAATCCCAAGCTTTTGAATACAACATTAAAATTTGTATTTACACAGCCACGCCTATTATAAATGCAAATGTTATGTACAAAAAACTTACCGGTATCGTAAGTCCATTTTCACCCTTTGCGCCTCTTGGCCCCTGTGGTCCAGTTGGACCATCGTAGCCCCTAGGACCAACTTCGCCCTTTACACCTTCTAAACCAGGTTCACCTTTTTCACCCTTGACTCCTGATGGCCCTTCTCTACCAGGAGTACCAGGCTCGCCTTGACCACCAGGAGGACCCATTGGGCCAGATTGTCCTCTGTCACCAGGTTTACCTGAAGTACCTGGTGCACCAGATGGTCCTTGATATCCACGAGGGCCGGGAGGTCCTGGAGGTCCACGAGCTCCTGTACGACCACCCGGAGTCCCTGGTACACCTCTTAATCCTCTTAGCCCGGGAGCTCCATCCTTCCCAGGTTCACCTTTACTGCCTGGTCTACCAGGAAGTCCGGATATTCCGTCATAACCTCTATCTCCCTTTGGTCCCATAGGTCCAGGAGGTCCATACATACCGTCTCTACCCTGTAATTGCATTTGTCATATATATTGTTGTCTGATTAATTAAAAACTATATGTACATATTATGTATAAATATATTATGCTTACTCTTTCGCCAGGATTTCCTCTTATACCTTTTTCCCCTTTATCACCCGCTTGACCAGGCAAACCTGGTTCACCTGTAATTCCCGTGTCGCCTTTCATACCTGGATTTCCAGGTTCACCTTTTTCGCCTTTATGTCCCATATTTCCTTTGACTCCTTTGATCGCACCTTTGTTTTCCAAAGAAGGTAAAATCACAGGAGGACAACTTGGTCCTCTATCTCCGGGATCTCCTCTATCACCTTTGTCACCTTGTATAGATTGACCTTTAGTACCTTTAGAACCTTTGTCGCCCTTTGCTCCTTGTGGTCCCTTTAAACATTTAATTTAAATATTTTTATTGTCACCAACAGTTAATTGCACTATATAATATCATAATAATGAAAGAAGTGCGAATTTACCATAGGACCCGTACTACCTCTGGGACCTTGCAACCCAGGAGGCCCAGTAGGTCCAACAGGCCCTTGAAGGCCTTGCATTCCGTCAAGTCCAGGCTCTCCTTTTTGACCTTTATCGGGATAACGACCAGTATGTGCTGCTTCTCCCTTGTCACCTTTGTCTCCTTTGGGGCCTGGGTAACCGCGCGGACCTTGCATTCCTTGTGGCCCTTGTAGACCTCGTTCGCCCTGAGAAAATTTATAATTAGTTTGTTTTATATTTAAGCATTTGATATTTACTTTATACAGCTTTGTCTTTTGGAAAAGGCACTTACATCAGTTCCATTACAGCCATCTCGTCCTGGTATTCCTGGCAATCCCGGGTTACCCTGTACACCGGGAGGTCCTGATAAACCGATGAAACCTTGAGCACCAGGTTTTCCCCTCTCACCACTAGGTCCACGTGGACCCTGGGGGCCCATTTGTCCTTTCTGCCCTTTTGGACCCTGAGGACCTTCAATACCCTCATGACCAGGCAAGCCTCGAAGGCCTTGAGGTCCAGGTGATCCTGGAATACCCTACAATACGTAGAAAATAATACAATTAGCAAAATGTGAATAGTAAAAATATATATATAAGTAATACAAATGGCTCCTAGAGCTCTATTTAAATAAAAATAGTCAATAAACTTACTCTGTTACCCTTTTCAGCAAAACATTTTGGAACACAGCAACCCGGTGCAGTACAATTACGATCAAATTGAGTGGTCCGCTGTCTTGTGACAGGGTCGTATACTGCAAAATTCAAACCGATACTTGGTTGTGGCCGAGGCGGCGTCGGTGGCACCGGTGCTGGATAATCTTGTCTCGCGTACAGACCGTAAGTATTCGGTGGTGGAGGTGCTTCTGGGACATTTTGTAAATAGTACTCGTTGTCGTCTGTGTATATGTTATTATTTTCCCCCATATCGCCCCTTCCATAGCTATCCTGCTGTAAAAATAATAAATGAAAACAAAATTAGAACAATGTAAAAACCCACTTTAATATTCTAATGGATTGCATACGATAATCAATTCCAGTTTATCTTATTCTTTATCTTATCATTATTTTCTTATTACATGAAATGAATTATAAATGCGAAAGTTTATGAGGATGTTTTAATACTCATATTATATTAGTCTAAAATCATATATTTATGAGGACGTATTAGTAAGTTACTATTTCACGCAAAAACTACCGGTCGGTTTTCGTAAACGCGACCGAGCCGCGGGCATAACTTAGTATAGTGTAACTTCTGTTTTATAATAATATGACGAGACGGTACTTCCATTTAATAAATGCAATCTCCAATTCGAAAAAGTCATTCGAAACCGGTAACCAGAAGCACTATTTCCGCGCGATTCGCCTATTACCTATATATCGAAGAAATACAATATTATTAATGAGGTACATAAGTTGAACATTTTACAGAAAAACAGAAGACACATGTACTTCTATGAATGTTTTCTGTTTCGTCGTAGGTATATGCCGCAATAATAAATTTTACTTTGAACACTATTTACCTATATCAGAATTCAGATTAATAAATAACACACATTATTTTTAACAATAATTTGAATAAAAAGTATTTTTTTTATTTAGTTTTAAATTACGAACACGTGAGTACCTACCATACATTAAGAAAGTTTAACCAGCGTATTCATTTTTAGCGCCCTTTAACCATTTTAATGCAAAAGTATATTTTTAAAATATTCTGAAACTAAAATCAATCAATACACATAAAGACTAAGATATAAATAGCTAAGTCAATAAATGTACTGATAAGACTACATCAAAATAGTATGTCTTAACATAAATATTTGAATTTATACAGCCAGTACACATTCTATCATTACTTGTGCTCGCTATGACACGTGATATTATGCATTGTCTGCATTTTGCTGTAAAATGATACTCTGTGCCTACGATTGCCGTGTTTTAAATATCGCGTATTATAAAATAAAATTATTGTAATAATTGTTGATATAGCGTCGTATGAATTGAAAAGCAGCTATTATAAAAATCCAGCATAGATCCAGACTAGCCTTAAAAAAGTAGCTTGAATTCTGCAACATGCTCACAAATGTTACAAAACAACACTTGAGCATTAAATATACTACCAATTTATATTAACTGACTATATAAGACGATAAAAAACGGCCTGATTAATTTTATTCTGCTAGTTTTATTGATAACAAGTTAACGAACTTCATGGCATCGTTCAGTTTGTATTCTTGCCTCCACAGAAGTAATTCAGAAGTTATAAGGTAATTTCTACATTACAAGACTTCAAATTGTCACCTGATGTCGATAAATACCATAGATTTTATTTTTTGTATGTATACGTAAAATATAACTTAACACGTAAAAAATTAAGCATAACACTGTAATCAATTGATAAAAGTATTATGCTTGCGATAAAACACAATATTGAATTGACGAGCCATTATAGTGTTTTCAAAAACAACACCGATTTTGATTTTGCTTTTTCTTCTTTTTTTATTCTTTATATTATACTACATTTTTATTTTCTTTAAATTATTCAAAAACCGAAATGTTTTCGAAAGGGAAAATAGTTCATAATTATAAATAAAGTAAGGTTTGCTTTGTGCACGCATCTTGCTGGATGGATTTCAACATATTTTTAACCGACTTCCAAAAAGGAGGAGGTTATCAATTCGTCTGTATTTTTATTTTTTTTTTTTTTTTTTTTTATATTTGTTACCTCATTTCTCCGGACTGGGTGAACCGATTTAGATGATTTTTTTTTTATTTGAAAGGTAGTGCGTGTCATAGGGTCCCATTTTTTTTTAGTATTTTTTTGACAAGGGCATCTATAAGAAAAACGCATAAGTCTTAAATTTGCATTTTCAATGTGCCCGATAAATGTATGAATAACTCAATATCCCGCCAACCGATTTTGATGATTCTTTTTTTATTAGAAAGGATGTACTTCAGGGGTAGTCTGATAAGAGTTTGATAAGGTTCTAATCATAGGATCTTAAACTTTTTGGAGCAAAATAATAAAATTAGTGATAGTCTGCCGAACCTTAGCTGCAGAAGTCCAATTGAGTAAAATATAGAATAAAATTACTAAGTAGGTATTTACTATGAAAAATTTGACCTTCAACTCTTCAATCCTGATGATGCAGGGGTACTGCTAGCCTGAACTATAAAAGTTGGTCATTTGATGTTTACAAATATATAATGGAATTGATAAGCAAATTCATGGGACAAAAATTTGACCTTCAACTCCTCAACCCTGATGATGCAGGGGTACTTCAAGCCAAAACCACAAGAGTAAGCCATTCGGTGCACAAAGCAAACTTAGCGATTTTATTTTAATACAAATAGATGAATATCGTCACTAAAAAGCATGAAATAAAAAATTTTTGACAAAAAAATATCCACCGACTTCCATGCCACAAAAAAGTTAAAAATAATTTAAATATATTTTAGTTTAAAACATACTCAGTACTTAGGACATAGTTCTGAAGTCGGTGCTCATATAGGACATAGTTACCGTCGTCCAGCGAAATATGTCGAGCACCGACTTCAGGACTATGTCCTAAGTACTGAGTATGTTTTAAACTAAAATATATTTAAATTATTTTTAACTTTTTTGTGGCATGGAAGTCGGTGGATATTTTTTTGTCAAAAATTTTTTATTTTGTTTCAATTCTTAGAGATTTGTTTCAATGTTATAAAAAAGATACGAAATCTTAAACTAATACGGAAATAATAATATTATTTCATATATTATAGGAATGCGCTCGCACAATTTTGTTAGGTTCTAATCATAATGACATTTCAAAATTTTTTTTTTTCTTGAAATGCATTATTATTATTTTTAATATAGTAAAATATTAAAATTGGCTCGACTCGTCTGTAGTATGTGCAGTCGTATACGTGGGGGGACACCCAAAAATGTACTAAAATAAACGTAGTAAAACATATTCAAAATACAACAAAGAATTATTGACCAGAAAATGATATTTTTTTTTGCTTATTAGAAGATTGTGCTGCCCGACAAGCCATACTGTTAAACATGATAAAAATGTGAAATCGCTACTAAACAATAAATCTATATATTAATACGTGAAGCAAACACTCGAAATCGCTTTTTAAGGCAAATTATGCGGACACGGGAGTATGAATTTTGACACGGCTATAGAAGTAAAGGATGCTAATATTTTTTCAAATAATACTTAAATCATACATAAAATCAACTGAAAAAATATCACTTCTACCATGCATTTGACGTAAACTCGTATATAATAAACGAAATGAAACTTTTATTTTTTATTTGTCTTGCTATAAAAACATAGGTATAACGTCGAAAATGTCAGATGTAAAAATACCCGCCATTGCTTCTAAATAAAGCTCACAATTAGCCAAAGAGGTTCTCATTTTCTCTTTACCGTGTGTTTTTATAATAACTCAATAATTGAATTTGAGAACTATTCGTGCTACTTTGGTCAATATCAAGTTTAGTTTTTGAGTTAATTTACGGTCGAATTTCGACCTTTGCAATGGGTAATTAGTAATTATAATAACATAATGTAAGAAATCGGTTAATTATAATAACACGGAACAAGCAACGCGTATTTTTTGTTGTTTTTTTTTTTTTGTAAAATGAAAATTTATACAAGCTAGCCAATAAAATTATAAGAACGTACGAAAAAGTGTCAACCTCTATAATCCTATATAAGGTAGCTTTTACAGGTGAGCATCGGCGATAATGGAGACGCTATGTGCATGGGCGGCTTAACCTATAGTGCAGGGTGTGCACACGAGCGCCGCCGTATCAGGGGGCGCCGCGGCGCTCCCTGAGACAGCTAAGAGCATCGTCTTAGACCATCATGGTACACAATGACATGACAGAAGCGGCCAGCCAGCGCGTACAATACCATGTAAGCTATACCTACTTATAAAATAGCTTGTAGGAATATGAAAGAAACTTTCTTGTTACGACGGCAAAGTTAATAGTTGTAGCCGCTAGGGTCAGGCCTTCGTCCCTGTAGTTCTGGGATCAGAATCAGGGCTACGGAATCCCCTGCCTGTCGAAAGAGGCAACTAAAAGGTGCTTCCGGAGTTGCAGGCGGCGGAGTGGGAGCTCGAACCGTTCGATCCGGCAATCCCGGGAAGGATGGCGGTATGTGTGTCGCATACCGTTGTAAAGACTAGACGAAGCGGTGAGCCCAGCCGCCCATCTTGGAGGAGCCCGATGGGTCGTTTCAAGATCCCGTACCTAGTCGTCTTTATAGTGCCGAGGATAGTGCCGGCCATCGGGGGAGTTTTAGTGCGGTAAAAATCCCACGTATCCCTGCGTCGGTCTCACGACGTCGGGTACCTTTTGAAGGTTTCCCCCTCGAGAACAAAAAAAAGGGGAGCCAGGGTTTTATCGCACACGGGTGCTACACGAGCTAGAGCCGCCCCTAGCTATGCGACTTAACTCGAGTTGCAAAAAGAAATTACTACTTAGGTACATATTCTCGTTTGCGAGAATTAACCCAAAAAAATATAAGATAAATAAATAAAATGTAAACAGAATAATAAGTCTAATAATATTAATACTAATGGGCTGATTTAGGTACTGATATATGAATAGGTCTTAAATTATAAACTTCATGAACAGAAAATATTTGAACTAATATAAACGATTAATAAATTTATTCAACTAAATAGTAGTTTTACTAAATAAAATGTAGGTCACTAATTTAATTGAATAAGTTGTAGTTAAACATGTATGTGATACTTATGACCGGTGCAGAACTTATGTAAATAAAGACATATGTAATATTTAATTTCTATATGTCCACAATATTTTTAATATTATTCTGCTAGATAACGCTAGAGAAATTGATTGTAATCGTATTAAATCAAAGGAGTCAATACAAGTTTGAAAAAGTTTTTTTTTAACTATTTTTTGTCATCTGTACGAAAATAATGCGGTTTTGGTCTTAACTTCAATAGTTTATTAATATTTTATTGATAGATAGGTATTTTATGAAACATTAGTTTGCGCAATGCCGACACTTAACATCCGAGTGATGATAAACTTTGTCGGCCTCGTATACATTTGCGTTATACTTAAAATATTTGATTATTGAGGAATACATTGATCAACTCAAGAAGTATCACAAAGAGAAATGTTTAAGCTTTTGTAGAAAGAATTGTATTTTACTGACATTGCCCTATTTTTAAATATCAAATTTGGTACTAAACAAATTACCACACAAAACCTTGATAAATCTTGCATTTTTGAGAAATTGCAAAAAGACGATTGCGAGCGGACGGGCCAGTCGACCCGCGCGCCCTCGTGCCGCGGAACATTCCCTAATTCCAATAAATAATGTATTTCAAATCAGTTTCTTATAAGAAAATCCTTTATATAAATATCGTTATTTTAAAGTATTTAAGTTTAGAATTTCACTTACCGAATTCACAACTGCTAAAAATGCCAGAGCGGCCACCAACCTAAGAGAATTTTTTTATGAATTATTAAAAACGGAAGTTTTAATAAGAATTAAAAAATATAAAGATATTTATAATCATTTTTTCTCCATATATAATAAAACTTTAAAATAACTTTAACAATTATAGTTAAAAGAATTATAACTGATTAATATTAATTCCTTTTTTTTAATTAAACTTGATTGAGTGTTGAATCTTACCATAACTCGTTGACCGCCATGGCACGGTGCGCGCCGCGCTTTTGTCCCGTGCGCGCGCGCCGTTTGTGCCGGGATACTAAGGAAAGAAGAGAGCTCGGGCGGTAGCCTGTGCACCCCCGCCCCGCGGCGGAGAGGCGGTGGTGCGGGCGCGGCGCCTGCGGCCCCGGCCAGCAGCGAGGGCGCGCGTCCAGTAGTGTGGCGCAGCCATGTCGGGTCCGGCGCGTGCGCGCCTGTTCGCGGCCCGGTTCATACTTGCCGCCTTTCTGCTGCTCCACTGGAACCTGCACTCTGTTTCAGCGGTAAGTTCATCACCATTGACCATTACTGTGTTCTGTTATAAAAAACTAAGTGGACGGTAAAAAGACATCAACGCATTGCCTGAACCATTTGACTCTACATAGAACTCGTATAGTGAACAATACTTGTTACCATTAACCTGTAAAGCTTTGATTTTTTCAATATGTAATGTATTATTGTCTTAGTTATTAACAGATATATGAGTATATTTAACTCTTTATGTCAATTAGAACTGTTTGGATATAAATTAAGGTAGATACGGAGGTCCACAAGTTTATTTATGCTGTATAATTACCTAGTAATAGTCTTCTTAATGTTGCAAAGTTTCCGCCTTCTGTTCATGACTTGTAACCATTAATTACGATAAATCCTTAACCTTTTTCGATTTAGCGGGTGTCAAAGTCTTAGAACATGAAGTGAAAATATGTATTACTTAGGGAAAAAAAACAACATACCTACGTTGTTAAATGTTGTACATTGACGATAGACAGGTTATATAATAAAGATAGGCAATATTTTCACTGCGCGCCGTGTCATTATTACGTTTGAAAAACACTATTTTAGGTCACAGACCTACCCATGTCCTAAGCTTCAAAACAGTAGACTTTCTCATCGTGTATTACTTTTTTCCATAAACAGATATATTTTACTGGATCATTCCGGCGTCGCTGCCCGGTTCGGTTAGGTTTCAACCGGCAGTTTTTGCGCAAAAAAATAAGTATCTGATGTAAGCATCAAACCAGCACGGAAACTGCCTAATGATATGTCGCTACGACTGTCCATAGACTTCGGTGCGATATGTCTATAGATTGAATACAGCCCTAAAAATTAAGCTGAGAATATAACTCTTAGTATTCACGGCAGAAAAGTGCAACTATTTCACAAGAACCAATGTTACAAATAGAATAACCGTACCACAATCGACAGTTTAAACATGAAAAAATTAAAGCGGCACATGTTTTTTCTTCGCGTAATTTAACGCAACAAATTGTAACCACATTTACTCCATTTACAATGTATTCATATTTGTAAATTTGAAATGTTAAGTAGAAAAACAAACATATAGTGCTACACCACGATGTTCTGTCCTATCCTTATCATTGTATGGCCATCGTTCGGCTTTATCACAAAAATCAGAACAGCACCGAGAGTTGTAACAATTGTTCTTATTTACAACATAATTACAACGAGCCAAAATACGGTGAGGCTCGTTTAACCAAGAAGTACCTAATATTTTCTAAAATTTTATGGTCACACTACAAGTTCATGACACAGTACAAAATATTTTTTTTAATAAAATTGAAGTAGCAAACCTTCATGCAGTTCTTCTGATCGTAAGTGGTCACTGATAACAAAAGACATCTGCGAATACGTAGAAATAACGACCAGGCCGCGGTTGCCAACATATAGATTGTACTTTTGTATATTCTATATTATTTAGAAGGAACAGTTATGCGACCGGACTAATTCGGCTTGCATATTCGAATTTGGTCCATTTTCCGGCATTCTGATACCCGGAAATGGGTCAAATTTGAATTGTTAGGTTAGTGAAGTATCTGCCTCATGTGGTAGAGTAAGGGTTAAAACTTAGTACAGAGCTCCATCGGTTTTGAAGTAAGAAATATAAAAAGGCCATCGTATATTATAAATAGGTTCTGACTAAAAATTCCGCTAAGTAAGGGTCGGACTCGCGCACGAAGGGTTCCGTACCATCACTAGGTACATAGTATAAAACAAAGTCGCTTCTCGCTGTCTGTCCCTATGTATGTATGCTTAGATCTTCAAAATTACACTACAAATCTTAATGCAGTTTTTTTAAATAGATATAGTGATTTAAGAGGAAGGTTTTTATGTATAATACATGTTTAATAAAGTGGAGAAACACTAATAATTACCTATTGAGATATTTGACTTTTAGGTGGAATGGTTCGCCGGGTCAACTAGTTATATAGAAAAACAGCAAACAAAATCCCCCCTTAATATTTATTTTATTTTATTTTTAATATTTGTTGTTATAGCAGCAATAGAAATACATCATCTGTGAAAATTTCAACATACACTCTTCAGGATCTCCTGTATCTACAGTTTGGTGACAGACACTCAAACGGACAGACAGCGGAGTAAATTTCTTACCTTTTGGGTACGGAACCCTAACAAGTAATTTGGCGGGAAGTATTTAAACATAGCCTAGGTACTACTCGACCAAAACAATTAGGCGCACGACAGTTGAAACGTCATTAGAACTAGGGATTTCTCATCCCGCTACGAAGTATATTCTATTACCAAATACCAAGAGTATGTAGGTATACCATTATTAAAACATACACCATAGTGGTGTATGTTCAATATTCGAGCAATAAAAACACATTTCGACATGGGAGACAGGAATACTTTTTTTTTTTTTGTTTTCGAGGGGGAAACCTTCCAAAGGTTCCAAACCTTCCAAAAAACCGACGCCGTGGGAGCGACGCAGGGTTATGTGGGATTTTTTAATCTAGTCTTATGTCTAATCTTTACAACGGTATGCGACCACACATACCGCCGTCCTTCCCGGGATTGCCTGACCGAACGGTTCGAGCTCCCACTCTAGCCGTCGGCAACCCCGGAAGCCCCTTTTAGTCGCCTCTTACGACAGGCAGGGGATACCGTAGCCCTATTCTGACCCCGAGGCTACAGGGACGAGGAGACAGGAATACTAAGCCCAATACTCTTCTCTTTTAAAAAAAAAACATATTTTAAATGTACGAGTCCTTTCTTCTCCACGAATAGACTTTTTCCTACCCATTTTAAGCTTTATTGACGAATAATCAACTAATTTAATAATAACTTTAAAAATTCAACAATCACTCATTAAACTAACATTACAACGAAATAACATTTAACACGTGCTGGCTAACGTAAATACCTAGACGATACACGACTGCACGTCACTAGGGGATGCGCGGAGTAAGAAGCGCGATGCGGGGTATTGAACCACTTTTGTTTTATGCGCCTAATTGTTGTGGTCAAGTAATATCTACAGAACTAAAAATGTATAAGAAATTGTTATTTCCTTTATTTAACAAATAATTACCTAATTTTACATAAACTGAAAAATAAGAAATTATAGTATCTACTTAAGATATTTTATCTATAGTTGTAAGCAGGGATGTTGCGAATATTTGCATTCGCATCCGCAAATGCGGAGCTTCCGCATAGACTTGAACATCTACATCCGCATCTGCATCCACGAATTATAAATGCGGATGTTCGTGTGGAGGCGAATGTACCTAATACAAGTTGCTTAGGAAACCGGACGAGGCCGGCAAAGGGCACAGACGTTCTCACGTAACATTGACGAATACCTACTAACGAAAAAATTCGTAACGAATTTTACGCGTTTGTTGTGGTGCATCATTTTTTTTTTTTTTTTTGTGTTAAGTCATTACGAGTTTGTTTGTGATGTGTATTGTGCTTTCTATAGATATTTTGAGTGCCAAGAGTTTTATCCACTTCATCAGGTAGTTTTCCTAGCGAACAATTATTAAGTAACATAGGTTTATTTGGCTAGCCTTTGCGTTACCGCCTTCAATCTGAATCTGAAGGGCCGGGAATATGTATTTTATTTGTATTTTGTACTAAGTAGTTGACCCGGCGAACTTCATTCCACCTAAAAGTCCAAAATCTAAAATTATCACTGTTTCTTCATAATATTAAACAAGTATTATACATAATACCTTCCTCTTGAATCACTCTATCTATTAAAAATACTGCATTAAAATCCGTAGCGTAGTTTTAAAGATCTAAACATACATAGGGGCAGATAGCGAGAAGCGACTTTGTTTTATACTATGTAGTGATGATACATACTCTTTGTTAAGTATAACGCTCCTATATACTACCTTTCCTTTCTAACATGGCCAATAGTAAGTAGATTTAATGAAATGGGAACGTTATAATGAATACTAATTTTCAATATAATAAATATCATTAATTATTTTCACATTGTTTTAAAACTTTTATTTTAAACTTAAACATCTGCATTCGCATCCGCATCCGCGAATGTGAGCCCTTAAATATCCGCATTCCCATTCGCTTCCGCGAACGTGAACAATCGACATCCGCAACATCCCTGGTTGTTAGCACCTTTTGATTCTTATTAATTAGGCTATCATGACAATTAGATGGATACTAAACATGTTTGTCAATAGCCACAGCCAAATCTCGATGTTTTTAAGACTTTTGATGCGCAATAAAAATTTAAATGTGTTTGTACGTATTTGAAAATTCTATCCAAAATGTAGTAAAATAAGAGTTTAAATTTTGTTATATTAATTATGTGTGTGCAACGTTAAGTACTGGGCTTAAGAGGACCTTTATTCCCAGACATAGAGATAAATAAAATCTTATCATTCAATCCGTTATCAATTAAATAACATAACATAGACACGTGAATTTTATCAAGTATAGGTACTCTCGATGCCGTATAAAGATACGTACCAATTTTAGTTTAAGATTAGTTAAAACTTACCAAAGTAACAATAGAGTTGTAAATTTTATCAGAAAAGAAGGACAAACCTAGATATAAGCCAAAAAAGTATTTAAAATAGAGAGGATGTTGTGGCTTTTCTGAGCTTTCGAAACGGCTTAGTTTAGAAAAAACACTAGTCTGACTCAACTGGAACGCATTTGTGTCCTGGCCTGATTTTAACTCTGCCTCTCAATGGAAAGACCGAGATTCGAATCTCAGGGACGCACGCTTCTAAAATAATGTGCGTATTAGAAATTAATTATCACTACTTTATGTCGAAGGAAAACATTGTATGGAAACGTAGACACCTAGGAATTATCTGTATAAAAAAAACTAACTTCTTGAAGATGTTTTAAGTCTACTATTTCGCTCTTGACCAACCACCCTGCTGATTTAGTGCAAAATATACTATCGTCTAATACTGTCATATTATAGAAGAAGAAGATTAAAGATAAAAGCAAATAATAAAGTATAAAAGTTATTATTTTCATGTTTGTCTGCGCTCAATTGTGTATTTATCTCCAATAGTTAAAAAAAAATAATGTATATATGAATAGAATTTCCAAAGGATAGAGTTGGACCAAGTTCCATACAAAATAATTAAAAAATGGAATATTGCAGTCCCTAAAATAGCCCAGGTACAACAGGATCCAATAGTGTATCGTTTCGGTGAATATCTATTACATTGTAATATTTCTGTCATGTGGTATTAGTATCGAACACATGACTCTCTCTCTCTCTCTCTCTCATTAAGTCGGAGCAGGTGACCGAAGAACAAAAACAAAATCTGGTAGATAATCAGTCACTAACACTCATGCCAGGCGCTTGGACTATCATAATAGCTTACTAGACAAATAGATAATACTTTTAATCAGTTGTCTAATATTTTATAAAAACAAACTTTTAAGTAAAAAGCATAATATTGTTTCTAGATGCATGCCTATAATTCAGTTTTTTTTGGTAGAATTTAAAAAAAAAAGCTGATTTGAAATAGTCACCATTTATGACAAAAGAAATACAAACCAGCATAGTATGGGCTGGCACCATGGTGGGCTGATAGGAGTAGAGACTCCAAGTGTAGTAAAACTGTAAGACTGAAAAATGCAATTGGTTACGTAAACTTCGTTAAAAAGTGTAATAGGAAATAATATATGGATAATTAAACAACAGGCTAACAATAAGTGCAAGTCGAATTCGCGCACGAAGGGTTCCACCTATATTAATATTTTAAAGTTTGTATCTTTGTTTGTTTATATGGGGTAATATACGGAAATACTGAATCGATCATGAAAATTATTTCAGAATCAGAAAGGTACACTATTCAGGAGTGCTATATATTTCATTACGATTGAACAAAATACAATTAACGCTCAACGAAGTTGGCACGGGTCGGCTAGTTACCTATAAAATGCGACATAAAATTATGTTTGTTATATGGGAGCCCCACTCAAATATTTTATTTTAAATATATTTTTAAGTATTTTGTTGAATTTCTTGTCAAAGCGGCAACAGAAATACATCATCTGCAAAAATTGCAACTGTGAGATACAACCTGATGACAGACAGACGGATAGCAAAGTTTTAATAATAGGGTTCCATTTGGTACGGAGTCCTGAAAATCTAATAAAGTAAATTAAAATTTTGTTAAGTATGAATTAAAATCATTCTGATAATTAGGTAGATGATAAGTAGGACCTTGAATACAAACTGATGCGATTGGGTAATTAAATACAAATTTAAAAATAACAGGAAAGGCTACCAAGTCCACTACATAAAAATGTTTATAAATTATTAGATATGATTTCATTCAAGCAGCATTGATACCTCCTTCTTCTGATTGGCTGTTTAAAGTCATCAAATTACAGTTGGCTACTTGTGAAGCAAAAACTTCGGCGATAAGATAATTCGATACAGAGGCTATCTTAATACAACATAACACTAGTGTCATCATTTTAGCCAATTATGTATAAATATCAAACACAAACAAAAAATCCGATACGAAAAATGTGTAAATATAGGTTGATTTTATTTAATAAGACATGTAAGTTTTAATCTTATGATATTTTATAGAAATACTTATTCATGTTTCATATAAAAATGTAAACGGAATACCTATTTCTGCAATGCAATGAAATCTCTTTATTTTGTATAGGCTTACGAGGGCCTACATATTGTCAGTGAAAATATTTTTTTTACTCTACCGGACCGGACTACGACTTCAATTAAGAAGATCCGTCAAGTAACACAGCGGGTTTTTTCTGAAATAATATTTTCATCTTTTACTTATTATTTCCTATATTTTGTAATCGCCTCAATGCTGAGGGTAATGTTTTTCAGGCGCATGTATGTATGTACGTATATATGTATGTCCATTTATTTGGCACGCGTTGAGCCCAAACGGCTTAACGGATTGTAATATAAATATGAGGCCATATAATTTCTCAATATGGTGCCTACGTTAATATAAAAACGGGAGGAGAGGGAAGCTTGCTTTTATTATCATTACGATGTGAAAGCTATTAAATTGATCAATTAAAAAAATATATATTTCATAGTACTCATATGTTACTATTTTACATAAACTCTTATTTTACCCAAAAAAAGTTAAATTAAATAAAGTATTAAAAACACAAATTACTCGAATGCAAATTTAAGTTTTAGCAGTCGGGTTTTTATTTTCATAATAATTACTAGTTATTGTAAATGAGAAAAGATAACAACTGCTAAACTTCTAGTTCTAGTTCTAATTAATAAAAATTCATATTTTGCATATTGGTGCCGAAAAAAAAAATATTCTCGCACTATTTCTTTTTCAATTGGATTGATTTGATCGATCCTAAAAAGTAGTTGTATAATGTGTGTAAACTCCACTGCTCAATTGTCAACGCTTAACCTTATAGAACTTCTATGAAAAATATCACGGGCGTAGCCAGGTGTTGGTTTTGGGGAGGATTAAAAAAAATAAAATACCTCACTCCTTGGGTCATCCACCTATCTACGTTCCATCAGTTCTACCAGCTTGAGGGTATGAGAGCAGTTCATGAGAGTAGATGATAAATCTTAGTGTAACTAATAGTTTATAATCGTACTTGACCATCGTCAGCGACAATGTCGACAACGTCAATCGACAATGTCGTTCATAATCGACAACACATTAAACAGGCTTTGCAAAGTGAATGGGGGTCTATCCCACAAGATATCACGCGGAAACTTGTAAAATCAATACATATCCGACAAATTATAATAACTAGTCACCCGCCGCAACGGTCGAAATTCGACCGTAATTTAAATTAAAAACTTAACTTCACATTGTCCAAAGTAGTACGAATATTTCTCAAATTCAAATAAATTGTAATATTTTTTAAGTTATTTTGAACGCACCCGTTAGAGGTAAAACGAGGTTTAATTAGCTAAGCTCACTAAGCTGCATTTAAAGGCAATAGCGGGTATTTTGACAAAAACATCTGACATTTTTGACGTTATGTGTTTCCATAGTAAGACATTGAATGTTTCATTTCGTTTATGCATTATTTAAAAAAAAAACTTAGCATTGCGTAATCCTTCTCTACATCAACTATAACAGTGAGTAATTTTAAACTCCTCTGTTTGCGGCTTCACGTATTAATATATAAAAATGTATTATTAACTTTTTTTATTTCACTGAAGTAGCAAACGAGCATGCAGTCCACCTGATGGTAAGTGGTCACTGCCGCTCATGGACATCTGTAATCAACTTTATACAGAACATGGGTGCCATTAAAAATCAATCACTGATGCGTTGCTACTTCCGAGGACTATGATGGTCGCCACATGTGAAAGTGTGCCGGTAACCACACCCTTCCATCAAAACGAAATGCTTCACGGTAGAAATAGGTGTGGCGGTGGTACTTCCCCGGTCGAACTTCACTAGCTCTACCACCTTCAAACTAAACAAACTATAAAAAATAAAATTGAATTACTTTTCGCACTATGTATGAACACTTCCAAAACACACACGTCCAAAACAGCAGATTCTTTGTTGTATCGTTGAAAAACAAATGATCGTGTAAACCTTTTTAATGCAAATATTATTACCGAATAAGTGGTTAGTTATGACTAGTAGTTTTGATGGATTGGACTTTCTACTACTTACTACTTAATACTGATCTTAATTTCCGAAAAATAGTTACGTAGCATTTAATTCATGATCTGTGTCCTGTAAATGTGTGTGCGATCTAAAAATAAATATACTATCACGTTGTTGGCGTCTCATTTTTAATCGATAATACAGTTCATGTTAATTTGACAATCTAGTGTTACCGTAACCTTTGATCTACTTTATCATATACGTTTTTATTCGGTACGTCTCAGCTAGCAACCACTCATTGCTATCTACACACAGCCTCGTGACCTAAAAAAACATTATTAAAGTTAAAAAAATTACAATACATTGCCATTACACAATTATAATTTTATTTCAAACAGTATATATAGGTACAGACTTTAAACTTTCGCGCTCTTTGATTGTTCAAATACTAGTTGCTTTTCAATCAGCTTTATTAAAAGAACCCACAAAGATTGCTACGAATATCCAATTGTTTGCATAATTAGAAACAGATTATCTACGAAATAAGCATAGCCCAAAACACAATTATTTCCTGATTCTCAACTCTCAAGAAGTCGTTGAAATCTTTTTTTTTCGGTTTACATATTTTCGTGTAGATTCAGAAATGTTATATTTAATTTTAAGATCAATAAAACTACTCCACAGAATTATACACAAAAATATAATAAAAGTCTAAATGGAAAGAAGCTTGAATAGGTAACTTATTCTAGGAGGTCGTATTCTAACAATAGAACTTACACATAGAGGAAGAGTTGGAGGTATCGATAGAATGAATCGTAACACTTCCAGATTTCCTACTAGAAGGTTGTTTTATTGCCCAGACAATATCAAAATATATAGGTACTAGTAACGCCCCAAGCCACAATTCATTTTGTAATAATGTATGCGAGTAAATGTATGCTCGTATACGAGCGAATGTATGCGTTTTTTGGTTGTGTGTGGTTTGTTGTGGTCTAATATCAAATCTATGGTAAAATATATCCAACTAATTTGTTCAAATAATCCCTTTTGACTGCCTATAGAAAAACGGCTGTTTTGGGCTTTATCAGTGTCGGGACCAAAAATACTATTAGTTATAATTAAGGATATACTATAATTAAGGATATACGCACATAATACTGTGTGTTTGTACGTTTTTATAGGAAAGAGAAATTTCACATAAACTGAAAACTGTTACGATAGATCCGACACTCGCCTAGACCCCTACCTTTTGGGAAAGTAAGGTTATTTACTTTTACCATGGCTGGCCAAAATATTAAGGACAATGCGGAGATTTATGTTTTTCTTATTCTAAAGTGATTTTATCAGCAAATTAACTATTGTCGTTCTATTTGATACCCGTGCGCGCGTTGCTACGCCATCACAAAAAAACCTACCAAAAACCTTCGCGAGCTCATGAATAACAACTTTGCTAAAAATCATCACATGATCAAATGAATAGTTTGCGATTCTATAGATGACATACAAACAAACATTCATTTTTATAAAAAAGAAGAAAGATTATTATTATAATTGTTTTTATAAGTTACATTGAAAGGAATGGTTAGATTTTAATGAAAGTTAGCTTGTTGACTTTTGGTTGAAAAGTTACCTTTGTAAGAAAAATTATTTAAAATATTTTTTATTTATCCGACTTATTTTACTTAAAAGTAAATATTGTTTCTCACCGCATTATATTTCTTGTTTACATTTGGATTTCACCTTTTTTTAAATATGACGTGATTTTTTTTGTAAAATGGGTTTGGCTCATCTGCAAATAAATGTAGCAAAAATTTAAAAAAATACTTATTTACAGAGAGATATGGCAATTATTTCTAATAACTTTAAGACAATATCGATTAAAACAATAAAACTGACGGAAACAATCCAAGTGTTTTGTAAATCAGGAATTTTCCTTTATCTAATTGAAGTAGCAAACGAGCATGCAGTCCACCTGATAGTAAGTGATCACTGCCAGCCATGGACCAACAAGTAAGCAACTTCAAACAGGACTTCAACAGGAGTTCTATTTAAAGTTTATACAGATACGTTGCTACTCCTGAGGACTATGATTGTTGTCTCACATAAAAGTGTGCCGGCAACCACACCCTTCCATCGAAACGCAAGAAATGCTTCACACTAGAAATAGGTATGGCGGTGGTACCTCCCCGTTCGAACTACACTAGTTCTACCACCTGTAAACCACCTGCCTCAAAAATTGTCGTACATCTAAATACGATGATTAACAAGTTAGACATAAAGGCTTCTGAAAGCATAGCCTGGAGGAAGTTAGTCCAGGAGATCTAAATTGGTTGACCGCTCACAATGAAAATTGGCCAAAAAGCCATCTTACCAAAGTTTGAAGTGATTGCAATGATTTAAACAACATATGACTGCCGTTGACAGAATATATAAATTAATGACCGTTTGCACGAACGTACCGCGGGTTCTGCAATTTTTTTATATTTTTATGCCATTGATGTAACAATTTACACTAGAGTCCACTTGTTGCTCAGAAACCAATGTCACATATTTTTTTATATATCCAAATCTTCTTTATATTAACAATACGTGAAGCAAAAACTTGTGATCCGTTTTTAAGATACTTTCCGCAGACGGAGGAGTATGAAATTACGCACGGTTATATTTGATATAGAGAAGGATTACGTAATGCTAATATTTTTTTCAAATAATGCACAAAACATACATAAAGTCAACTAAAAACACATTACACCTTGCATTTGACACAAACACATATTATCTAATAAACGAAATAAAACTTTCAATGTCTTACTATGAAAACACATAACGTCAAAAATGTCAGATGTCTCTGTCAAAATAACCCGATATTACGTTTAAATGCAGCTTAGCTAATTAAACCTTTTTTTTAGCTTATGCTAAATTTTGCGGCTCCTATAAGAGTTGATAGAGTTGGTGGGCACCTTAGCGTGGTGGTGGACGTTTTGAACCACTTAGGATGCCAACAATATCATTTTACGACTAAATTCCGATAATTACAACTGGGCTCAACGTCACCTCCGAAGTGCAGAATTGCGCATGTACCTAATTTGGCTACTATCGTCTCACCGCTGGTCCATTTTCAGTCACTTTAGCAGAACTCTTAAAAATCTATTGAGTATTTTTCATTTCTATATAGTATTAGAAACTGAAGGCAGTACCTACTGCGATTATCAAATATCACTACATAGATAAACATATAATCTACGCTAAACTTAGAGCTATGTGCATTTTAAGACAATACCAAACACATTTATCGACAAGAAAATCTTATAACATAAATTTGCAATAACTAAAACTTTATTTTAAAACAAAGGCGTTTAAGTATAGCAAAATGTAAATTATCTTATCAAATGAATATTAAACTAATTCTCATTATGAAAGGTTGTAACCTCTGATAATTTGGCGGACGTAATATTACGCACAACATTTTTATAATGATACTAGCTGTACCCGCGGCTTCGCCCGCGTGCAAATCAGAGTATCACAAAGTTATAAAAAGTAGTTTACCTATATGTTGTTCCATAACCTTTTCTATAGTGAAAGTCCCATCAAAATCTGTTTAACCGATTACCCAGACAAACACAGTGAAGAAATGAATTTGATCTAAGTATTTGTGGGGAGAAACATACTGTTATGTAAAAATATTTTTAAAATTAGACGGTTTAGAATATTGTAAACAACTTTCTTTGAATCAATTTACAGTCTTAGTGGTCACATTAACAATATCGGGATACACTTTTTCAACCAACTCCAGCACATTTAAACCAAAGCGTAAAGATTGATTTTAACTTATCCGAATTGGAATAAATAGTATATGAAGTAATTTTGGCGGATTAAAATTTCTAAGTTAGATTGATAAAGGTGAACCTACTTTTCACATTAATTTGTATGGAGGAGTACCGGGAAGCATTAAGGCAGCTATACTCAACCTGCCTTTTGATTGGCCCCGCTGAATAAACCTGTTGAATATTGTACTGCTTCCTCCATGTCGATGACTGTACCTATCTACCGAATAGTAGATCTAACCTTGCTTCTAATTTGGAAAAAATAAATTATTTATTTTATCGACCCGTTCGTTGATAAGGGCCAATATAGCCCTCTTTTTGAAAGAATTCATAGTCTTAGTGATTATATTAAGAATATCGGGATATATTTTTTAACCAACTCCTCCACATTTAAACCAAAGCGTATCGATTATAAAGATACAAAGATTGATTTTAACTATTTCCGGATTGGAAAGCACTATTAGATATTTGAAGTAAATCATTAGTAAATTGCCTATTGCTTTCACTGGGCAGTGATATTTTTTAGGATCAAATTTTGTTACACGTGGCCCTCTTGCTATAACGGGAAAAAATTGACAAAACTCTTCAGAGAAATTAACAATGCAACCACCCATCAGGCTATTTCTATGCGTAAATCCCGCATTGTTATTTCTAAAGCAGAAAGCACAGAATCTTCATCCCAAATAATCAAATAACAACCCCGCAATGATTTTCCAGTATTCCTTTCATCATCGTTACGTGAATCGTCGCTACAAATCTTGAGAGGACGCTGAAAGGTGGAATAGGAACTAATTTTAGTTCTACATTTAAGCGGAACTTAACTTGAATTGTCTGTAAAAGTCATGTAAGTTTATAGTTTATCTTTCGTAAGCCTTCTTTGCGGTTCATTACATAAATAAATGAATTTCACGGCAAGGTAAAACCAAAATATTTTATAATTTTACCTGGCAGAGGTAAAATTATTAATTTCATATACTCGTAATTTTTGTGAGACACTGATTTTCATACGGGCGGAAGCTTTGCATTTCCGATACTAAATAATATTTAAAAAATGAACTGGTTATTAAATTTAAAGAATTAATATTAAAAGTAGCATTTATAAAAATATATAATTATAATAATAATCAAAAAATAAAAAAAACAATTGAATTAATAAAATGTAATAAAGAACATGAAATCCGTAGCGTAGTTTTTTAAGATCTAAGCATACGAGTACATAGGGACAGACAGCGCGAAGCGACTTTGTTTTATGCTAAGTAGTGATAATGGTAATGATATTTTACATAAGTATACTTATCGATTACCGATTTACTTACTTATAAAATATTTTATGATATTAATTATTATTATCCTTTTTACCCGACTGAGTCAGAAATTTAGACGGAAGTTATGTTTTTAGATTATGTTCAGTTCTTTGGCATAGTCTATGACCCAAAGTAAGGGATGGATTTTAACATGACAATATGAAGTATCGTTCATAAGTCAATTGACAGTGGTTACATAATTACAATATATATCTATTTTTGTAAGTACTGCTTGTTTTTCTCTTTTCAATCCCTTGTTTAAAGCAGTCGAGATTTTTTTGTTATTCTTTCAAAAATATAAGTGATTACAGTGAGTATTAGACGACCTAGACGACCAGAATAAAGATATTTACACACTACATACGTAAATATATTTGAAAACTTATAATACCCCTCTGGCATATAACATATTTAATCCAATCAAATAAGTACTTTAATAAATGGCGGTTTTCTTGACCCTTGGTATTAATTTTCTTTGATACAAAACGAAAATTTATTTGGAAGATACATAGAGAGATATTGCAGTCCTCTGCAACGAATGCTGAATGTAGTACTTAAATAATATTACCCTATTAAACTTAGATAAGAACTAGTAACGAGCAAATCGCTTACTAGTACAGAAGTTAAATCGTCCCTTTAAACTTTTTTATTAGGTTTAATTGTACTTAGATGTTCGGAATTGTATATCACAGAATATAAAATGGGTCAAAATCGGCTTCCATTGACAAAGCTTTCGTAACGAGGTCGCGACATATACAGCGGGATCTGTTATCAGTGTCACAGGAAATAATTATCAAGTTGTCGTTAGGTATATAACACAATTTTTGCAATTGTTGCCGAAATAATGATATAACTCCCACAATTTTATATCTTTTTGATAGAAGGACATAAGTGACACATCTGATGAAGAATTCAAAGTAATTTATTTATCAAAATATTGTAGTGTAGTATAGTACTTATTATTATAATTACATCCCATTCAAACATTATACATATAAGCTGCTCTAAGTTTATCTTAAATAATTCTAACAATCGTACTAGCATTCCTTGAATAGGAAACAAAGATACGTAATTAATTATATTAAATCAATTCACGATGCTCACAGCTGTTCTTGCTTACAAAGGAAAAGCATAATTGGTGATTATACATCTTACATAAAATATGTATGTGATCAGAAATATACAAATCAGGAGCATACACATAAGTATTCGACATGCTAGAATAAGTACAATTTAATGTAGGCAGATGACAGACTATTCATTGATTAGGAATGAATTATGTTATACAATACAAAAACTCTTTATTGTACACCAAATAAACGTATATATCACAAATATAAGAAGACATAATGCAAGGTACAAGAGGCGGCCTTATCACTAAAATAGCGATCTCTTCCAGACAACCTTAAAATTGCAGAAGGAACAACGTCACATATGAAAGAGGGTAGGGTAATAATTTGGTTTTTACGGAAATATGCATTGCTTAACGGTGTGCGCGGGCAGAAATGTGCTAGGAGTCCCGTTTGTTTATATATCTTCGGTTCTCAGAGGTTCACGTTAGTATCACATTGATTTGTAGTATTGTACGCTCAGTGTGCCGTTGAACGTACTTCGTTGCGGGGTGAGTCGCCCTGTCAGTGCACAGCGCAATTCATGAGTCGGTGTTTTATCGCCGTGACGTACTCTAGCATAGAACATTGAACCCAAGAGGAAGTATCTGATACTCTTCAATTTTTACATCCATAACTACAGTCCGTGACAATAAATTATTAATCTTTTTTAGTTATTATTAAAAAAAGTAAGAGGCAGATGGTGTATGTATTGGTTGAAAAAAATATATAGGATAGCTTTTGAACAAAAAAAAAGAGCATTATTTCTAATTCCTGGTTGTCTGAACTGTCGGTAATGTTTTTGGAATTATAGAAATATTAATTATGTATATATAATTAAGCTAAGGCAAAATTTCACGTAGTAAACCGATTACTGTCCCACTGCTGGGTGTGAACCAAGTATAAATTGGTACTCTCCGCACACTTTTGATTTTTTATAATTACAAAACAGTTTTGTCCTCTTACTTAATTAAGATTAAGCTAATAATTAATACAATGAAATAAAACTAGGTTTTCAGTATTTAGATACATTTAAAATAGATTTCCGGTATTTTTTATCTTCATCGTGTGCGTCATTATAGAAACCAAATCTGTCGATTTGAGTAATATGCGGTTCAAATAATAATTACTGATATTTTTTTAAGGTTTTGTACCCAAAACGAAAATAAGGGAAACCATTCGTAAGCCTCAGTTTAACCTGTTTGTCCATCTGACACAGCGCTCTATCTATTAAACCGTAATTTGTAGAGAGTTGAATAATTTACAGAGTGTGTTAAGTATTATGACAGTTCTTACAGCAATTACTAAAATAGAATAGTTACAAATTCAGTGATCTCCATACAATATATTCATACATAATAGGTAGATACTCACAATTTTCACATCGCATGTACTTCAATAGATATTATAATTATAGGATATGCTCAATTATATATATTTAATGTTTGGTGTTACAAAACCTACCTGGCTTAACGCGAACTTGGCCAAAATTTAAGCAATAAAGTATATAGATATTAAATAAAAAAGCAAGCATATAGATATTAGACACTTGCTCAAGTGTTACGTGTCTTTATAGGATCACAGATCATAATATGTAGGATAGATTGGATACAGTCGTGCTAGGGTAATATAGTAACAATGATGACTGATACTATAATTTTGCTAATACATATAATGATATTGTCCAAATTATAGCAGATAACGCAGGGATTGAAAGGGAAAATAGGAGCTTGCACATCTAAAACAATGTCATCGTTCAGTGTCATCAGCTGCGCGCAATACCTACTCTTACATTGTCAAACGTAAGGATTTTTAATTGATTACTTTTTAAAATAGATTTAACACCTATAGGAAAGTACATCTGTATAGATGTAAAAAATATTATGGTATGATAATATCTATCATGTTTCCCCTTTTTATTTTTACTATCTCCAATGAGTTAACTTTTGGCTTTACATTACTATATAAATAGTTATTACAGAGCCTAATGTAAATATTAGGTACATCGCTTGACGGTTTTTGCCCAGCTTACTAGCATAGTGAAAAAAAATCAGGTAACTTAGCGAATCGTCTCTGTCTCTCAGTCTCCCCTATAACTACTACTATTTTAACTTTGAGATGACAAAAAGTCAACAAAGTCAACAAATGATCTCTCATCCTAGGGACAGTTATTTGGATGCTGCTTTTTATATTTAATATGGCATTTTGTTTTTTTAACTTTTAAGATATTTTTTTTACATATACATATAAATAGGTATACAATTATGTTATTTAATATATTCGTATTGTCAATTTAAAATAATAAATAAGAAGATTAGTTTTCATATACTTCTGCAATACAAGTAGAATTCATTTGTAAATGTTAGGTACTTTCATTGTCATATCTAAATACATGAACCTTGTGTTTTTTTCATAATATTTTAAAAGTTATAAGTACGTAGGTACACTTCTGATGGGATGGTATACAAAATACGATACTACCTAATACACATATCGGAAGTAATAGTATTTACATATATAGGTGCGCACAAAGCTTACAGCGGTATACCTACTCCGCTGAACACTTGCGGTTTTGTTGCTCACAAGTCGATTTTATGGCAGTACCAACGCACTGAAAGTTATTGCTTACTTCCAGTAAAGTGAAATAGGTCAATAGTTTCAGTGCAGTAAAGAGCCAGTTGAACGTACTGTTGTTCGCCATCTATTTTTAGCACAACTGACAGCATTTGATGGGCCTTACTAAGAAAACAACACATAAATATTGTTAATTAAATTACATAATATTACATCGGTCATGCAAACAATAAATCAATAAATTTTATCATACAATGATTATCATGTACCTACCTAGCTACCTGGGATGATGAAGTACGTTCAGATTTTACAAAATCTGTAGTAACGTCAAATCTCCTTTTTTTTTTTGTTTTCGAGGGGGAAACCTTCAAAAGGTACCCTACGCCGTGGGAGCGACGCAGGGTTATGTGGGATTTTTACCGCACTAAAACCCCCCCGGTGGCCGTCCTCGGCGCTGAAAACGAGGACTCCGGGATCTCGAAACGACTTCAACCGGAATCCTCCGAGCGCGTTGCCCCATCGGGCTCCTCCCAGATGGGCGGCTGGGCCCACCGCTCCGTCTAGTCCTTACGACGGTATGCGACCACACATACCGCCGTCCTTCCCGGGATTGCCTGACCAAACGGTTCGAGCTCCCACTCTAGCCGTCTGCAACCCCGGAAGCCCCTTTTAGTCGTAGTTACGACAGGCAGGGGATGCCGTAGCCCTATTCTGATCCCGGAACTACAGGGCGTAACTTCAAATCTCCTTATTCGCGAGAACTTCGTTCCGCCCAACCGAAACCGTGAATGAGGAACGCAATTTTTAACCGAATTCCCAAAGGAAAGAGGTTATCTATTCGTCGTGTATATATTTTTTTCTATTAAATTAAATGAGATACGTTCCGAGGTACAAAAACAAATAAATGTGAATTACCCTAAATCAGTTCGTAATAATTTTTATCAGGTTTAGTGAAGAGGTTAAAGAATAGTAGGTATGGTTTTTATAAGTTTTGCCGCTTTCAAAAGGTCGTTGAATTCTAATTGATATCATGTCTGTCGAGTTCCAATATTTTTAACAATGTTACTTATTCCTTATACTGACTACATCTATGAATAAAGATATTTTTAGCCGCAAATACAAATAAATAAATGGTCAAAATTTTTCGAGCCGTAAATAGTGAAAACGCGCACTTGGAAACCGTAAGATAGGAGCTTTGATTGTGTTTAAATATGCGCTACATTTCGAACCAGGGTGTAGTAGATGGCCATTTTTGGAGGGTAGATTGATTTTAGAAAATAATTTCTCTTAACAGTTTTACAAGAAAAAATCATAATCGTAATCGTTTATCTTCTGAAATTTTAAATAAATCTTCAGGTGTAATACTAGAACTTATTTGGATAGTTATAGATATTAGTGTCATCACGAGGAAGCATGATCTTTTGTCGAAAATCATAAAAAAAATAAAAACTACTTTTTTGCACCAGAAATTAATATGAAATCTGGTTTGCCACTTTTGATGTTTAAGCTTTGTACTATTAATATCTATGTGATCTCTACAATAAAACGCAGGATTCGTAGGTAACGAATTCATTAATTTTAACACCGATTAAAAATTAGTGCATAACCTATAACGCCATTTTGCAGCAAGAATCATACGCGAGGTGTATCGGGAACGCGTAAAGTTTATGAGTCCCGGGTCACCAGATTCCGACAAACTGCTCGTAAATTCCAGAGTTGTTCCATTTTTTAATCTTTTGACACAGTTACAATCATATCTAAAAATAACTACGTATTATTAAATGTACCTACAACAAATATATTAGATCACTTGGCACAGTAGATGTAATGTCTCGCCACGTTGAGGGGCCCGGGTTCGAAACCGATGACTTAAAAGGGGGTTCAGTTTTTATGTATTTTAGGCACGCATGGATAGCTTGAAAACAAAAGATAGAAGCATAAAAAGTTTGCATGCATCGTTAAAATAACAGAAGTTATGAACATTTTGAAAATTTGCATTTTTGTATTGATCTTAATTACGTATTATCAAAACTAGATATGTAGTTATTAGGTACTTGTGATAACTACGAAGAAAAAAACATAATTATACGCCTGTGAGTCCTGGAAATAAAAGTTCTTAACTCAATCATGTGAGACTCTTACCAATTAGCACTTGGCCGTCGGAATACACTATTTCCGATTTGAGTTAAGACTCTTGCCCAGCAATGGGACAGTAAAGCGTTTACTATGATTAATTTATTTATCGACACATACATACATACATATGTACATTAGCCTTAACAAGCAACGTAATGGCTATTTCCGCATTAGCAATATCATATATTATTTCAAAGTGGGTATAGTGCATATTTAAAAATCGTGTACATGTGTTGTATTAACGTGTTTGTGGAGGACAGCGGGCGGAGGCAGCGAGGCGGGGCGGTTTCGCGGGATGTGCGAATGGCCGTTATCGCCTGGGACACTGCAATGATTGTTTATCCAGCCCGTTCCTTGAATTGCAACTAATGAGTCACCCATTCTATAATCGCTTGCTTCTCTAATACCTACATCATATCGTCATGCCTATCAACATGCTTATTTTTACAGATTTTTACGATTTCCGCGAATGCAAAACAGATTTAAATACTTGCTTATTTTGCTGAACTTAATGCGTGATGTTATGTTACCTAATATCTAAGCTATATGTAGCAATAACTTAGGTAGGTACCTGCTTATTTAACTGAATATATGCCTATTTTTAATCTTATAACTAATTAACGTAATCAAATGCCAAAATAATTAAATTATTACAACGTATTACAACAATTTTTTTTTATGATGAAAGTATGGGCAGAATTAGGCCTAAAAAGTTATATTGTAAGTAGGTTCAAACAAGATTTTATAAAACGATTAAACCATAATGTAAGATTTCCTTGATATTTGTACATTCCACAAATATTTATAGCGTGAAACGATTCTTGTGTTTCGACTAAAGGGGGTGGTTGCCGGCACAATTTAATATAAGGCGACCATCTTTGTCCTTAGAAGTAGCGACGCATCTGTGATAGACTTGATATGACGTTGCTTACAGATGTTCAAGGGCGGCAGTGATACTTACATTAGGTGGCCTGTATGCTGGTTTGCTGCTTCGATCTTATAAAAAAACATATTTGTCATACACGCGATAGCACAACATTCACGTTAATACGTAGGTAGATACGTGTGCCGTTGCCGCCGGACGCAATGTTCAATCCGCCCACGCGCGCCACGCCGGAAGCTCCCGCTACTGTTTGCAAGTCCACGAATTACAGATTGCAATGTCATACACATGTATTAAAGGTGGTAAAATATTTGTGCTTCAAGTCCAAGTGCACCACACTTATTCATAAAAAATGGTTTGTAAATGCAATTTTAACCTCTAAGATGTCTGATTTAAAAAGTGTGGAAAGAGAGGCATAATCCGAGGTTCGTAACCAGTCTTGAGAGGTAGTAGGCTAATCTTAACTGGGGTAGATTATAGATGTCCAGGGGTAGTAATCACTTACAAGCATATAGTCTGCATGATCAAAACAAAATCCACCACCAAACTGTACCTTAAGTACCTACTTCGCATCTTCTAAGTAAAAAGTCTAAGTTCAACTAGGGCCCCGGGTTTATAAGTAACTTTCATACGGGCTCTGCCTATTTTGCAACTTCGCTCTAAAGCTCTCGCGGGAAATAGGTCTAAAAGCACAAGAAGAAAGACCATTTATGTTAGCCTATAAATAACGAAAAGATTCATTATTTATAGGCTAACCCGACACTTTCGCAATATAACAAAAATTTTGCATACATCATACATTCTAAGCACCATTATATGTAGGTAGTTCATCACAACTCTACATAGAGCTTTGAACCGCCCTAATAGCTTTAAACGTTTTTACCCTTAAATAAATAATCTATGCGGTTTTTAAATGTAATAATGTTTCTTCTGGGTTTTCACAAATAAATACCAAACGAAAATTTGTCTTTGATAATGACTTTATAACAGATGCTATTCTCAGACTTACGATGAATATTAACAGATTTTGTTATGAAACTTCCTACTACAAGTCGTGTATATTCAATTTTCACTAACAAATGCAATAGCATATATTACTTACTATATACTGCAAATTCAATCAACATAATATATGTAAAAAGATAAAATTATGTATTTATTATACCTAAATATTTATTTCTTGTTTTGATCATGTCAATTGGTAGAATCTCACTCTTCATTTATTGCAGTTTATGATCCTTTATACTTTATTATCGCAACGTTGACACACTTTCTGTGATCGTCGGAAAATTGCTCCTAATAATAAACGAATGATTGACGAGGACCAGCAAGGTCTAAGTAAAATAATGTTTTTATGTAATGGAGTTGTTTTTTTTGAGTGTAATATTATAACTCACTTTTTCCCGTCTCATCCACTATGTATATCACAATATACAAGACCCAACTTAAAAGTAGATAAGTAGGTAATAAAAGCATTAGCTCTCATGGTTGATTTATAAGAAATACCTGTCAATGCAACCTTTAACCTCACCGGACGACATTGTATAAAAGATATTTATCTATCATTTCATTTTGTAATCAAGCGAAATTCAGGTACCTATTTACGTACATTATTGAAATACTAGTCAGTTAATCACCTGTATCAACGTTCGGAATTCGACCGTAATTTAAATTAAAATCTATACTTCATATTGTCCAAACTACCTTTCCAACCTACCTACCAAACTAACTTTCAAGTTATTTTGAACTCATCCGTTAAAGGTAAAAAGAGGTTAATTAGCTAAGCTGCATTTAAAAGCAATAGAGGGTTATTATGACAAAGACATCCGACATTTTTGACGTTATGTGTTTTCATAGTAACACATTGAATGTTCTATTTCGTTTATTATGTATGTGTTTGTGTCAAATGCAAGGTAGTGTGTGCAATGTATTTTTAGTTGATTTTATGTACTTATGTTTTATGCATTATTTGAAAATAACATTAGCATTGCGTAATCCTTCTCTACATCAACTATAACCGTGCGTAATGTTATACTCCTCCGTTTGCGGCAAGTATCTTATAAACGAATCACAAGATTTTGCTTCACGTATTAATACATATATAGATTACTAAAATCTACAACATTTTATCTAAATGTGCCTAATCTAAAGACAATAATAAAGACGTAAAATTATCAAAATTAATTGCTTTTCTGGTTGTTCCAGTTAAGACAAAAATCCAGATTCCTTACATTTTCACATTAGATAATTCAAATCAAAATTAATTTGTTAACCCATAATCTATTGTAATAGCCTGATTGGGAACATAAACTGTTGCTAGCACAATGAACGTGCCTTATCGTCGAGACCTCTGACATACATTCCACAGCCGGAGCAACTGGAGACCTGCTTGTACTTCCTACTTTTTATTTCATATATTTTTTTACTATACATATACAGCTATGAATCTTTTAAATCTCCTTCCCACCAGCAACAATTGCTTTGAATTTTCATACCAAAAATTGTTATTTTTTAATTACTATATTAATTATAAAAATTGTATGCGCGCTTTAGTGCCTTGATAAGCATGTTAACCTATGGCTCTCCATTGCAATCATTGGATAACAGTCGGTAAACCCTGTCGGAGATCTGTGTATATTATATTCGGCACGAGTTATACTTGAAGTAGCATGATGAGGTAATATAAGACCTTCTGTGCCCAGCACTTGGACATAAAAAGGTTGCAACCCGAATAATAATCATAACAACAACTACTTGGCAATAAAGACAATGGTAATTGATAAAGCAGTAATTCTGTAAATTATGTCACCAGGGCCGGTCGTCAAGAAAATTAATTTAACAGCTCGACATAGGATAAATAATGACTATCTTCAATTAGATCATTGTTCTTTAGGTATGTTTGCTCAACATAAAGTTCATGTGTTTGTCTGTAATTTGAAAATAATAGACCAAACACACTACAACTACCAAACAAACTTGTTTGTTCATCTTTTTGTCGGTTTATCAATGCTGAAAACGACCAAACTTAATTTGATGGAATTTACTTGTACGTAACTTCGTATGGTAGGTACTTTGTATATTGCCATTGGCGTCATTTTTAACCGACTTCCAAAAAGGAGGAGGTTATCAATTCGTCTGTATTTTTATTTTTTTTTTTTATATTTGTTACCTCATTTCTCCGGACTGGGTGAACCGATTTAGATGATTTTTTTTTTATTTGAAAGGTAGTGCGTGTCATAGGGTCCCATTTTTTTTTAGTATTTTTTTGACTAGGGCATCCATAAGAAAAACGCATAAGTCTTAAATTTGCATTTTCAATGTACGCGATAAATGTATGAATAACTCAATATCCCGCCAACCGATTTTGATGTTTCTTTTTTTATTAGAAAGGATGTACTCCAGGGGTAGTCTGATAAGAGTTTGATAAGGTTCTAATCATAGGATCTTCAACTTTTTGGAGCAAAATAATAAAATTAGTGATAGTCGGCCGAACCTTAGCTGGAGAAGTCCAATTGAGTAAAATATAGAATAAAATTACTATGTAGGTATTTACTATGAAAAATTTGACCTTCAACTCTTCAATCCTGATGATGCAGGGGTACTGCTAGCCTGAACTATAAAAGTTGGTCGTTTGATGTTTGCGAATATATAATGAAATTGTTAAGCAAATTCATGGGACAAAAATTTGACCTTCAACTCCTCAACCCTGATGATGCAGGGGTACTTAAAGCCAAAACCATAGGAATAAGCCATTTGGTGCTTACGTATATGTTATAAGATTACTGAGCAAAAACATAAGATGAAAAATTTGACCTTCAACTCCTCAACCCTGATGATGGAGGGGTACTTCAATCCTAAACCATAGAAGTTGGCAATTTGGTGCTTACGGTTATGTAAAGAAAATACTAAGCAAAAATATAAAATCAAAAATTTGACCTTCAACTCCTCAACCCTGATGATGAAGGGGTACTTCAATTCTAAACCATAGGAGTTGGCAATTTGGTGCTTACGGGTATGTAAAAATAATACCAAACAGAGGCACAAAATTAAAATTTTGACCTTCAACTCCTAAACCCTGATGATGCAGGGTACTGCAAGCCTGAGCCATAGAAGTTAGCCACCTGGTACTAACGTATATGTTATAAGATTACTAAGCAACAATATAAGATGAAAAATTTGACCTTCAACTCCTCAACCCTGATGATGGAGGGGTACTTCCAGAGGGGGCGCCCTGTTTGTATGAATTGTAAAAGTGTTTTATGTTTAATTTTTGTGAATATGTAGATGCACAAAGCAAACTTAGAGGCTTTATTTAAATACAAACATAAAAATATAGTCACTAAAAAGTGTAAAATAAAAACTTTTTAACAAAAAATATCTACCGACTTCCATGTCACAAAAAAGTAAAAAATAATTTAAATATATTTTGGTCTAGAACATACTCAGTACTTAGTACATAGTTCTGAAGTCGGTGCTCATATAGGACGTAGTTACCGTCGTCCAGCGAAATATGTCGAGCACCGACTTCAGGACTATGTACTAAGTACTGAGTATGTTCTAGACCAAAATATATTTAAATTATTTTTTACTTTTTTGTGACATGGAAGTCGGTAGATATTTTTTGTTAAAAAGTTTTTATCATGTTTAAGTATCATGATTATGACTTCATATACCTAGACGCGAGAAAAGAAAACTTGTTATATCTCAAAAAAAACTATAGTAAGTAGGGGAGAGTGGGGTAATTACGGACACCGAGTAATCCCGGACACGACGTTGTCTCCCAAAATCTAACTTCGCCCGCGCATCCCAAGTGTGATAAGTCGGCAACATTCGCAATCTTTGGTGCAAAGAGAGTTGTAAAGACGGATTGCCACCCATTTGTTTCAAGGTACGCTCGTTTAATCACCCTAAGTCCAGTTCTAATAATTTAAAGCTCATAACTGTGTCATGTTTACGAAGTTATACATGACTCTCAATTTTCATGATTTCCATAAGAGTTAGTCTGGAATTCAGCCATTAATTGGTACGGTAGCATAACTTGCTGAAAGTCATATAGCCTGCAAACTTGAGCTTTTTAAAGAAAATGTGCTTTTGGGTTAATTATGGACGAAACGCTCAAGGTATACTCGGACGTCCGTTTTCTCCGTTTAATAATTATTAACGTTGATTAATTTCAAATGTCTTCTATATATAAAAAAAAAGAAAAGAAATAAACCCTCGATACATTAAATTGTTTTAATGTATCGAGGGTTTATTTATTATTATTCGGGTGATACGAGATACAGGATTAGTACAAAAGTCCAAGTAAGGGATAATAAAAAATGAAAAAGATTCAAATGTGAAGGGATATCGGTGTATATTTTGTAACGAGTAAACATTTAGGTACAAGTAAGACGGGGGGATATATTTGTGATATATGTAAGTACTGATATTGCATTCGTAATTCGTACATATTGTTCGTAATTACCCCAAGGAGCGTCCGTATTTACCCGTAAATTACCGGGTAAATACAGACACGAAGAGTTTTGTTTTTGCTTTAAAAATGCTGTTGCTGATTAGTAATGAGACAAGTGTTTTGCTAAATGTGTAAGGTAGGAATAAATGTTTAATTATAATAAAAATGTGACTGAATAAAACTTTTAATTTTATTGGAAGGTTTCCTTAGAGGGCCGCAATTACCCCACTCCTGTAAGTTATGGTTTTACATACATGGCTACATAAACTCAAATAGCACTAACATTAGAATGGTTTCATATATAAAACATAATAGGTTGCATTCAAAATTTAATATGTGCAAAATAATATTGAATAGACCACCTAATTTTTAAATTGTTTTTGTGGCTCTAGAGTAAACTTGCATTTTTCGATATACTAGCGTCCAGCGTCGATATAATATCTTAAAGTCCTCCGCCGTGTTTGACTGTCTGTTCGCGATAAACTGAAAAACCACAGAACAGATTTTCATACAATTTTCACCAATGGGCAGAAATATTAAGGTAGGTATACCTAAGAAAAGTTTAGGGTTGTATACTAGGTACATAGAATGTTCTTTATTTCTTTACACAATTCATACGCAACATACTTAAACATAGCCTAAACTATAGACGATTTTTTGACAGCGGCACATGAGAGGTTATGGTAATAATATTGACTGGCAGAATTATTACTTTGACTAACAATTTTTAGACAATAGCACGGGTATATTTCTGTGTTAGCGTATCAAAATTGTTTCAAAATTCGACTTGGTAAGTTTAAATACGTAATATGTATACACACATATATATACATATCCATATGAATCAAATACAAATTTCATTTAATAAGCAAGCGAAACTTATTTTAATATTAGGCGATACCAAGTTCAGCGGGTCACCTAGTGTAATTATATACGAGTAGGCACTTCTTATTTTTATACCTAGGCAGCATAAGCATACAGGAATGTTGTCATGCTTGCTATTCTGTACTTGGAATAGAAGTCATAAGACACCATCTTCGTTGATTAAGTACTAAGTGCATTTGAAATTATATCAATTTACACATGTCATAACTGATTTTACTCGACTGTGCAATACAATAGTGTTCCAGCGGTTTATCGCTCTGCCATAATATTCAAATGATTGAATATTTTATTACCACACTTGCGTACGATCGTAGTCTTTACAAATAGGCTAGAACTTCCAAGTTTCTTGATATTCTCAAGCTTTTGCATAGATTTTATCGCGGTCTTTGAGCGCGGCGACCGAATCAAGAAATGTATCAAATAAATTGATTAATTTACAACTTAGCGGTACATGCTTCGCTTTTTATTAAAAGCTTTTATTTAACTTATGTACAATGTTTGTATCCATTCAAACAGGCCGTCGCAACAAAATGGTGGATTAATATATCTTGTGTACAACTTGCCCAATATATGTATCAAATGATAAGGCTTAGTTTGTAGAACACAACTACCTACACTACGAAAAAATCTAATTTAAGATGGCTTCCATCACAAAATTGAAGATTACAGATTATAGTACAACCCACCCAACATAGGTATCAAATGAAAGAGTAAGGTCCTGGGACAACTAAAAATAAGAAAATAGAATAATATTGAAAAACTATTTTTTAAACCAAGCTTTTATTTCGTCGCACTGAAATAAAGACAAGCTTTTATGATAGGAAATTGTACGACGCAACATAATGATGGGTTTTACTACTACATTTTTTTTCTTTTCAGTGCATTGAAATAAACGCTTGTTTTTTTACTTTATTTACAGAACGCGACTCAATACCGTATTTTTTGATCAGACACAAAATAAAAATAATTTACTGATTTTCATTAACATTGTTATATTTAAATACATATGAGGTTCATATTATTTCTATATTAAAATTTATTAAGCATGATGTTAATGGGTAAATCTAATTTTCGGGCGAGAGTAAAGTAGCTATCGGTTATCGTTTCGAAATTGAGTAGGGACTAGGGAGCCAGAATCGATTGCGGGGACCTGGGCAGGTGCTCAGTGTGTCCAGTGAGGAAGTTGGGCCTGACTATATAACTAAATAAGCACAGTAATACCCCGAAGTTACGCGATAGGTGGGACTCACTCTAAGTCGAATTCGTGAAGTCCGGGTATATGAAATAAGTAACACAAAATAAATTGTAGCTGTCATACATAGTACGTACATTTTACATAATCTTACTGTCGAACTCGAAGTTACGCGGTTTTTAAATCTCCTCAATTCGTCTTTTATTGAGTGGCAAAGGCCTGCGTCACACAATCTCTATATTATTATCGATTTCATAGTCTTACTATTATTCAATACCACACTATTTTAATACATTAAATACATGATAGTGTGTGTAATATGTTTTTAATTGATTTTATATACGTTTTATATAAAATCAATTTAAAACAGCAGTACAGGATACTAGTTACTATTTTTTTTTCAAATATTGCATATTTGAAAAAAATAGTAATAGTAGTAGTAGAAGCAGTACAGGATGCTTCTCTATATAAACTATAACCGTGCCAATTTTCAAACTCCTCCAAGGGATCCCAAGTTTTTGCTTCACGTATAAAAGATTATATAGTTTTTATCTTTCATCAACTGAAGAAATTTTCTTAAAATTTGGAATTATGATGATGATGATTTAAGAACTAATATAAATGTATTATTTCAGGTGGTATGCAACCAGACTGTGTGCAACTGTGCAGGCATAAAAGGTGACAGAGGCGATATTGGTCCGCCAGGAATACCTGGTTCACAAGGCGAGTATGGATTGGATGGACCAGAAGGTCCTATGGGACCTCCGGGTGAAGTTGGAGATTGGGGTGACCGAGGTGATGTTGGTGACAAAGGAGTGCGGGTACGTTAAAAACATATGAGTATACCTCGAAAATTATATGCAAGAAAACACAATAATAAAAATGTTGATATTACTCGTTTCAGGGTGCTGATGGTCGTTACGGTATAAGAGGAAACGATGGTCTTCAGGTATTTCAATTCTCAATATAAATAAAATTAATTTTTTAATTCATTATAAATGACAAAAATTTTTGTACTTATATTACGCAAACATTTTGAAACAAATTTTTTGCATATTCTTTTATATTATTTTAGGGGCCACCAGGATTAGAAGGTGTAAGAGGTTTTGCAGGATTAGACGGTTGCAGTGGAGTTGATGGCATGCCAGGACCAATCGGTATACCAGGCATTCCAGGTGTAAGAGGATTAACGGGTGCTTACGGTGACAAAGGTGCTCCTGGTATGGCTGGAGAAGGTGGTGTTAACTCCAGAGGTGCGAAAGGGCAACAGGGAGAGCCAGGCCGCCCTGGTTCACCTGGTATTATTGGTCCTATGGGATTTAGAGGCGACAGCGGTCTTCACGGAGAGCGAGGAGACCAGGTATCTTAAAATAATCCAACTATTAAATACATAAATTTTTTGCCTATACATGTAATATAAAGTAATAAAAAATATGTTCTGTCCGGTCCTATCCTTAAAACTTAAAAACAATGTACTGGGTCGGCTTTCGGTATCAGCTTTATTACCTAAGTTATAATATTATTCTTTTGCCATATCTCTACCAATGCCACCTGCATTGCAGGTGCCCGGCAGGAAAAATATGCAAATCTTGTTAGACAATCAAATTTGAGGTCTCATACGATTAGTCGTATGACCGTCAGCGGTCAGAAGTTTAATACGTTGTCTCGGCATCATAAATATTTTAATATATTTATAGCTTTTTTATTACGGACATAACATTTACTATGATTATTTTAGGGCCCAAGAGGATTTCGTGGAGATGTAGGTTACAGAGGAGAACCCGGTGACGATGTTATAGGGCCTCCCGGTGAAAAAGGACATCAAGGTGAGGTCGGCGAACCGGGAAGACCTTCAAAGCTCATTCGCGTAGATCACTTGCAACAAAATTTCACTATCCTAGCAAAAGGTAACATGGGGGAAAAAGGATTGCCTGGCCTTCAAGGCGTTAAAGGAATCAAAGGAGATATTGGATCAACGGGCGCACCAGTATGTATCATTATAGCGTCATTACTTTATAATCAGGGTTCTATTATTATTAATTTAAATTTATTTTAGGGTCCATATGGCCTAAACGGTCCTCGAGGATATAAAGGAGACCAAGGTGAGGAAGGATATCGAGGAAAACCAGGCCATCGCGGTCCGAAAGGTCCACCAGGTCCAAGAGGTGACAAAGGAGCACCTGGAAATCCAGGGCCAGATGGTGAGGATGGATATAAAGGTGAAACTGGAGAAGACGGAAGACCAGGAATACCTGGAGAGCAAGGACCTATTGGAGAACCTGGCATATACGACGAAAGACTTAATGAACCCTTACTACCTGGAGCTCAAGGACCTCAAGGTCCTATAGGTTTGCCTGGATTAGAAGGACAACCGGGCCCAGACGGATTACCAGGAATCCCGGGTATTCAAGGCCCACAAGGTTTACCTGGTACAAAAGGCCTTCCTGGAAGACCAGGTAATCCGGGTACCTCACCCAAAGGTGAACAAGGAGATGATGGCTATACTGGATTACCAGGTTTCCGGGGTCCACTTGGACTTCCAGGATTGCCAGGAATTTTAGGTCCTAAAGGTTTTAAAGGTTCTACTGTGATTGGCCCGGATGGCGAAGATGGTATGCCCGGCCTCGATGGGGTACCTGGGTCTCGAGGTGAAAGAGGTGAAATTGGTACTACAGGCCCACCTGGATTCCCTGGTGCCGGAGTATATAGAGTTGGGCCACCTGGTGAAGACGGTTTACCTGGTCTTGCCGGTCCAACAGGTGACCCTGGAAATCCTGGTATTCCAGGCCTTGATGGTCCAAAAGGAGAACGGGGCGATAATTGTCCTTTCTGCCCACCAGGTAAAGTGAATAAATAATATAAGAATAGAATCGTATTTAATTGTAGATATCTGCTTAGTTGTGTTTACTTATGTAAGTCACTGGTAAGCAGGTAACTAATTATGTCTACCATATAATTAATATTATATATTTGATATATGTATGATATAATTGTCTTATATTCTGTTTTAGGATTGCCTGGACCAAAAGGTCCAAGAGGTGATGCCGGTTTTCCCGGACAAAAAGGAGCTCTGGGTTATGAAGGATTACCTGGTCCACGTGGTCAAAAAGGCGTACAAGGCACTCCAGGTACTCCAGGACCAACTGGACCAAAAGGCAATAGAGGTCAACAAGGTATGGAAGGACCACGAGGACTTAAAGGAGCTGCAGGAATTGTCAGACGACCACCACTGGCCCTAACAGCAGCTGAGCGCGGAGAACGAGGCGATCCAGGTATAAAATACAAGAAAGGTTTGAATGTACCGCCGTCAAATTCTATGCATTTATTTGTGTTCTGGTTAAAAAACTCTAATATGGCACATACACCAAATGCCTGACGAGTTCTAATTTCATTAGAAGAGATTGCAACTAGGGCCAGTCACACCATATAGGACTGTTGATAAAATATCGATATATCGAAATATCGATATTATTATTTGAAAATATCGATATTTATTACTAATTATTTTTTGGACGATATATCGATAGTTCGATATTAAAATATCGATATCGATGATCGATATTTTTTTAAAGTAAATTTTTATTTTTAATTTTTTTTCGTAATTTATTTAATCTTCAAAATCATCGTAAACTTAATCTACAGTATTTTATTTATGAAAACTAAGCTAGCCGACATTCAATAATTTTTAATTTTTTTTTATTAATTAAAAATTAGAATTAAAAAAAAACAGCAGTCGTTGGACTGCCGATAGAAGTGAAAACGGAACTATTATGTTGAGAGTTTATAAATGACAGTTCTTACTGAAAAATATTGGTATACATAATTGTCTTATTTAAATTTAAAAAATAATTACTAAGAACTATAACCCAATACATATGTACATTTATTTATAATTTAATTTGTTTAATAAATCTACTGGACCATAAATTGTGTAATCATTTTTGAGCTGACTTACGATTTTTTTTTAAATAAAGCCGATATATCGAAATATCGATATTTTTTTTCGATATATCGAAATCCGATATTGATATATTAAAAAATATCGATATATCGAAAATCCGATGTTTTAAAAAATATCAACAGTCCTAACACCATAAGACAAATAAAGGATCGCTCAAGGTGTTAAGGTCCCAAGTCTAATTAATATATTGGACATAAGATATTGTCGAGATCTTCCCAAATCCATGCGTGTGAAAACATGCGTGTTCAAATCACGTCGGGGTCACCACTTTGGCAAAGGGAGATCTCCCGCCAGGCTAGGTGATCATGCCTGGGGAGCGGCCGTGCTCCGACAGTTGATGTTCGGAACTTGTATATATGCAGGATTCTGAGAATGCTTCGATAGCGTGTTTCAGAATACTAGTAGCGCCATCTCTTGATGAGTAGCGGGAGGTCGCCACACTCGCATGTTTTCGAAAAACTTAGGACTATAGGGATCAAGGTAGACGGAACCATAATTGAATCGCATTCCATCATAAAACAAAAGCAGTAACAAAAGTAACACAAAGTCATATTGATTCTGCAGCTGAGTAAAAAAAATGTTACTAATACACTAATGATGAACAAACAGTAGATATCATAATTTATCATAATTTAAATGTTCCTATGTCTAAATAGTGACTTAACAATCACCAGAGAGGCAGGCTATCATCAATTATATAGGGAAACACGCAATACTGCTGCAGATTTAGTATTTGTTGCAATAAGCTACGATAATACTACGATACAAAACAAATTACAACTATGCGGACCATAATTACCTACGCCTTAAACTGCATTTATAATTTTATGGCCAATTTCTACCCAGTTTTCGATGAAAGTTTACCTAGATGTACAAGATGTCTAAATATCTATAATAAATAAATGTATATTGTATGTATAGCATATAAGAAACGTTTTTATCAATAAATATAATTTGTCTCTGGTTGATTGAGTCCTTGTCGTCATTTTTCGATAATCGTTTGACTTTTTTCATGCAACAAAAAAAAATGAATAATATATTTATTTACATACAAATATATAGAAATATAAGAGTATAATATAGTATTATTTAATTGTAATAAATAATAACTAATCAAATTCATAAAAAATGTAATATTTTGTATAGCACATCAACAATATATTTTCGATGTCCTTTTATAGCAATTATTAAAACGTCTAATAAAAATAGTTATGGGCAGTAAAATTAACATTAACATTACAGGATTTTATGGTGACCAAGGGCTCCACGGGGACGCTGGAAATCCAGGAATATCTGGAGACTCGGGACAAAGAGGACCTAAAGGTCCTAGAGGAAATGATGGTCTGCCTGGCCAGCCAGGAAGAAACGGTACACGCGGTCGGGATGGTATGCCTGGAAGACCAGGAAGTCAGGCGACTATTCCTTATTTTGCACTAACGGGACAAAAAGGAGAAGCAGGTGTTAAGTATGTATATTTTTATAGTATGTGATTTATAAACTTTGCTTAGACGTTTTGGTATCCAAATAATTAGGAAATAATTAATAATTTCAAACTGATAGAACACAACACTTATTCATAGCGAGAAGCAGCTATTGCGTTTGGTGGTATTTTACTTAGGGTGTACTTTAAGGTGAAAAACAAGACATTTTTCGATTATGATATGGTTTTGATTTTAATAATCATCTTTCATCATTTAGTATTTAATAAGTTATTCAAATTGAATTCAAAATCTAAACTGAATGTGGGCAAGCTACAATTCGCGAGGCCCTCTGTCGACCAAAAGAAAAAATGTGTACAAAAAGTCGATCTGCAGTTTGTCGACCAAAAAAAATCGGTCAAGTGCGAGTTGGACTCGTGGATTAAGGGTTCCATACCATTAACTAAAAAAGGGGCCTAAATAAAAATAAATCCCACCTATCATATCTTGAAGAGAAAATCTGTTTTAAAAATAATATATCAGAACAGTTTTCCAACTAGCAACTTAAGTTTGTTTTTTATTGTTTGTATGAATTAAAATGTTATGTTAATCGGTTTTTCAAAAACTGCTATATTCCAAATACTGTAAACCGTGTGGTTAACCGGGAGGGGGGGCACATTTTACCTCTTTGCAAAGGCTTATGTCTCAAACAATCGAGATGGAGAAAATATGGTTTTACAAACCTTAAAGTCATTTTTGAAGACCTTTCTATAGACACCCCACACACACGTGTAGTTGAGATGAGCATTATGGTACGATCATTTAAAAATTTTGTACATATTTTGTAATAATATGTTGTAAGCGCGATGATGAATAAACATAAGTTGGACAATTATTATAACTAAATTACAACATCGGAAATTACAACATCGAATATGAATAAAATATTTTAATGTATATGTTTATATTAGAGGTCCAATGGGAGAATCTGGAGATGACGGTGAACCAGGAGAAACTGGCGAATCTCTTGACCACGGAATTAACGTTAGAGGCGATAGAGGAGATCCAGGCCCTCCAGGCAGAATAGGTAAGTTTTATACGAGAAAGTTTTATATGAGAATTGAATATTCAAACGATATTAAATTTGACTGTCCCATTTCAGACAATATTCTTAAAAATAAAATGCACTTATTTTGTCGTAGGTATACCAGGATGGAAAGGAGAACGCGGAGATGTAGGTTTCGATGGGCTCGTGGGCATGCGTGGTGACCAAGGTTTTCCCGGCATTACAAGAGAGGGTCCTAAAGGATTCAAAGGATCTATTGGAGAGAAAGGTGATATTGGTCCTTATGGAGAGCCGGGAAGTAAGGGAGTACGTGGACCTCTAGGTTTTCCAGCAGTTAAAGGCAAAAAAGGATCTCGAGGTGATGCTGGATATGCTACATTATATGGTGAAAGAGGATTTGATGGCGGCCCAGGAGAACCTGGTGACGAAGGCCCTCCAGGATTCCCCGGATCACCCGGTCGTGCTGGTATTCAAGGAATCAAGGGACAAGTAGGAGTTACTGGTGACATTGGTTTTGACGGACCTATGGGACCAATTGTAAGTAAATTTGTTATTGGGGAATAATGTCTTACTTGCTTTACCCTTACCTTATAAATCGCGTTTATCATATTAATCAGTATCCAATGTATTAATCCAGGTTATAAACTATCTGTGTGTGCCAAATCTAAACGAAGTAGGTACTATATGTAGTTTTTACATGACAGTATAACAAATACACATACATCCCTACAAACTTTCACGTGTAGTACACAGATAAAATTTGAAATTAATTATATTGTCTGGGATTACATTGTTTTGTTGCATACGCAACTTTTAATTCCGATTTTTTATGTGGGGCATATAAAACGCGATGGCAACCACGGGCTAAGTGATAAAATAAGACATTATTTTATAAGAACTTTATTGCCACTAAGTACGGAAAGAATATTAATCACGACTTTTTAACAGGGGCGAAAAGGAAATCAAGGAAACATAATACAAGGAGCGCCAGGTCTACCGGGAAATCCTGGTTTACCAGGGCCTAATGGCCTTATAGGGGAACCGGGATTACAAGGTCAACATGGATTACCGGGCGACATCGGACCTAAAGGAGTAAAAGGAGAGGCCGGTCCTACTGGTAAAAGAGGCCCTTCTGGGGAACGTGGACTTATGGGTTTCAGAGGTTTTCCAGGTTTATTGGGTAAACCAGGCTTAACTGGGGAAACTGGAGATAAAGGTGAACCTGGGTCACAGGGAAACCCTGGACGAACAGGAAAGATTGGTTTACAGGGCCCATTTGGAGACAAAGGTAAAAGGGGAGATAACGGTATACCTGGTCTAATTGGTCTTGATGGCTGGCCTGGTATGAAAGGTGATCAAGGAGATGTTGGCTTAAGAGGTCCTCAAGGATTAAGGGGTGATGATTCTATCAGCGGTATGAAAGGGGAAACGGGTGAACAAGGCTTAATGGGAATACCAGGACTACATGGTTCATTTGGTTTTAAAGGAAAAAAAGGAGACCAAGGTGACATTGGCTTCTCGACTCAGGGTTACGAAGGTTACAAAGGTCAAATAGGTGAACAAGGACGACCTGGCTTACCAGGTCCAAAAGGAACAAAGGGAGACGTCGGTGAATATGGTGTGTTTGGTCGAAAAGGAGAAATAGGTGATAAAGGATTTGAAGGAGGTCCTGGGTTTCCCGGAAGGCAGGGACTCAATGGAGCAAAAGGTAAACCAGGTAATAGAGGCTTTCCTGGGATTCCCGGTAATCAAGGAGACAGAGGAGCGGACGGCGAACCTGGCAAAATGGGCTTGGATGGACTACCAGGAGATAGGGGTTATGTAGGTCCAGAGGGACGAGTTGGTGATGTAGGTTTTAGAGGAGATCAAGGTGAACCCGGTTCTACAAGTTACCTTATTGGCACCAAAGGAGATATGGGTGACATTGGTATCGAAGGCATTCCTGGTACACCTGGTGAAAAAGGCGAACCGGGCTATTTTGGACTCACAGGTATCAAAGGAGAAATGGGTGATCGCGGATACCAAGGAGAATTTGGAGATTACGGATTGCCTGGACTTAAAGGTATGGTTGGAGATCAAGGGCCACCAGGTTTACCCGGTTTAAATGGATTCAACGCAGAAAGGGGAGAGACCGGTAGAAAAGGTGCCGATGGTCTAGCAGGATGGTATGGCTCTATGGGCCAAAAAGGTGCCCCTGGTGAATATGGTGTTGATGGCCCCGAAGGAGCACCAGGACAACCTGGACTCACTTTTGAAGGCCCTAAAGGTATGAAAGGAATGGACGGTCGAGTTGGTCCACAAGGACAACCTGGTATACCTGGTATTCGAGGAATGGAAGGAACGCCCGGATTAGTAGGTCGCAAAGGCGATATTGGCGAAGTAGGATCTTTCATCAGTCTTAAAGGCCAGAGAGGAGAACCAGGTTGGCAAGGATACAAAGGAGTCAAAGGAGAAACTGGAGACCTAGGAGATTTTGGTATCAATGGAATTATAGGGCGGCAAGGAGAGCGTGGATTTAAGGGAAAACTGGGTGACGAAGGCCTTTGGGGCCAGCCAGGACCTCCGGGCCCAAAAGGATTTAAAGGAGACAGTGGTGATGCAGTGAATTCATTTGATATTAAACCTGGTGAACGCGGGGACGTAGGACCGCCAGGATATGATGGACTTCCTGGTAAAGATGGTATACCTGGATCCTTTGGAATAGATGGTCTACCTGGAATAAAAGGCGAAAAGGGCGATATCGGATATCCAGGAAGAGTAGGAGAACAAGGTCCTCAAGGATTTCAGGGAATAAAAGGAAATATGGGGATAATAGGTCTTGACGGCTATCAAGGCCCAAGAGGTGCGGCTGGTGCACCTGCACCATCACCACCAACACCAAAATCACGAGGCTTCTATTTTGCGGTTCATTCACAAACAATCATGGTCCCACAATGTCCAAAAGGAACATTGCCCCTTTGGGATGGATTTTCCCTTATCCATATTATCGCAAATGGTAAAGCACAAGGGCAAGATCTAGGTACGTACGAAAGAAATATGTAAATACGTATTATTGTTTCTTGACATTAAATTTTTCATATTTAGTACAATATAACTTTCCATCATCAGTATAAAAACGTATATTCATCTAAGCGCCAATAATTTGCAATAAAACTTACACAGAGCGGGCGCGTAAAAATATTTTTTGTTATTGTAACTTGACAGAAATTTGATGGAAAAATGTATTTTGCTAGACAAAAAAGTCCGCATTGCTTGATGCTTGTATTAGTCAGGCTATATATTTTTTAATAAAGAAGGACCTGTCCTGCATTCATCTTAAATTTATTTTTTAATTGTTTCAGGAGATGCAGGAAGTTGCTTGCGAAGATTTTCAACAATGCCTTTCATGTTCTGCAATATAAATGACGTCTGTGATTTCGCTCAGCGCGAAGATTACAGTTTTTGGTTATCAACTCCAGAACCTATGCCTATGACAATGGCTCCAATACAAGCTGAGAATGTTGGACCATATATTTCAAGGTTAAATAATAATTAACAAATTTAATTCTTGATATTTTTCTCCATTTGTGTGCTATTAGAATTTATATATTAGGCTTTATATAATACTTAGTTATTATAACGTGCACAGCTCGTCGTATTTGGGTAGAATTTATGATTATTAGTTTCTTACGTAACCTTATTACTTCACCCAATCTAAGTACCTATTTTTTGTTATTTATCTTTGAATTAATTCATAATCCTAGTAATTCTTTGTAAATATTTTAGGTGCCAAGTGTGTGAATCGTCCACAAGAACAATTGCAATTCATAGTCAAAGCGATACTGTGCCCTCTTGTCCTACGGATTGGGAAGAATTATGGATTGGATTCAGTTTCTTGATGGTAATGAGCATTTTAGTATATTTAGTAAATTTGACCCCGCGTGGCAGAGCGGTTACCATACCGGTCTGCCACGCAATGGGACCCGGGTTCGATTCCTGGCCAGACAGGTATCTGAATGATGAGTTTAGATTCCTGTTCTGGGTCTGGGTGTTTGTATATTCGTCTTGTTTGTGACCATCATACCCACGACACAGGAGAAAATCCTACTGTGGGGCTATGAGTGTAAGCGTGTTTTTTTTTAAACAAAAAAAAGTAAAAGCTACTTATATTTTATGGTAATAGTTTCATATCCAATTTAACTAAATTTATGTTACGCCCGAAGCATAATAATTATTAATTATTCTACAGGATAATACAAAATATAATGGCAATTTATTATCAGCTAATACCTACTAATAATTCTAATAATTAATCTTGCCGCCCGCCAATTTTATTTATTTTTAATTATTACAGCATACGGCCGGAGCTGATGCATCAGGACAGAGTCTAATATCGCCGGGGTCATGTCTACGTGATTTCCGTACTAGACCTTTTATTGAATGCAACGGATTAGGCCGCTGTAATTATTTTGCAACTTCAGTTTCCTATTGGCTATCAATTATAGACGACTACAAAATGTTCCAAAAACCTCAACAAGAGACTATCAAGAGGGATCAAGTGTCAAAAGTCAGCAGGTATGATAATGCATAACTTTAATATGATTTTTTCAAACTGAACTCGTTGGGGGGTTTGACCAAGACTACAGCGACATTGCCTTACTTAATAAAAAGCGCATACCTATTAGTTGGTCGAGGTAAACTGAAACTATAGCACCGTGGAGATCTCAATCATTCGGGATGTCAATTATTTTACAAAATACCCACTCAAGTCTCTGGTTCCTATAGTTCAGCATCCAGACCACAAGAACCACAATTTGTATGACTTAGGTAGTGTTAAACGTGCCTAGCAGATTCAGTCGCAGCACCTGCGCGTACCTATAGATATCTCTTGTTTATGGGACAGTGTCAAGATTTAGCAACCAGTTTCTAGACATTTAGTATCAAATCATACGTGACTGGTCCTTATCACCTACAATACCCATCGGATCAAGAGTGCCTGGTACATTATTCATGGCCTGTACCCCATAAAAGAAACCGTCATCTCAGTGTATTATGTATAAAAAATAAAACGCTAATTATTTATATATTTGAACAAGCACTCCTACTGTAATATTTGATGCACTGAATCAGAGGTGTATATAAAAATATTTTTCTAATTTAATTTTAATTTTGGTTACTACAACTACTAAAGTATTTAATTCTGAATTTACGCCATTTCTTTTATTTATACCAACATTGAGTTGGTGTACCTTCACATGTTTGCATTTAGTCCATCTATTACTGCACACCAACATCTTGATTAATATTTTCATTGCACTACACAGGTGCGCGGTTTGTATGAGGAGGCAGCCAGGAGTGACCGCCAGAACATCATATCTAGAATCAGTGCCGAACGCTGTGCGACGAATACCACCCAGCCGCGGCAGATGGCCCGGCGGACGCCGCAACAACCGCTTCGTCCGCGGAAGGCGCCGGCCTGGTGTTTAATGTGATACATACATTTTGTAATCTAAACAAGAAATAGTCTTAACAAGTGATAAAATATAAAGTAAACCTAGAAATCTCGTGTACCTATGAAAGACGATCACTGCCATCTACATAATTTAAAGTAAATAGACCCTAATATTTATTTAATTTTGTGTAACTACCTACATAGTACGTAGGTACGTTTGTTAAAATATAGTACAATACGAATTTGAAGTCGATACGATGAAATATAAACAATCATAGCATAAGTACGTTTTTAAAATTAAATTTATACTGTAACTGTGTACCAGTTATCCGTATTAATAAATATCTACTTAAAACATATTTGTGTTACAGTTTCTACAGTGAAGTAATGTAAATATATATACTACTTACTTATAACTAGTAAAATTATATTTTAATAAAAGTTTAATAATTAGTATCAATTTGTTTATTTATGGTTATTCATAAAACAGTCATGGACTAATTTTTGCGACTCTACTGCACTTATTATACCGCCAAAATATTTGTGTTGAGTATATTAGCTACAAAATATTATGCAAAGGCCTCACCAAAGGGACGGATAGGTGCTCCGCTGCTTCGCCTCCGACAAATGCGTAAAAAATTGTTCCATGTCAACGGCTCTTCCCCCTTGCCCCATGTTAACGACCGGTGACGAGTTTGGATCTTTGGTATGTACGATATTGCCATGCAGGAGTCGTTCCAACTTACTTTAACGAACAACGATACTTTTTTGAATGTAAAATTTATAAAAAAGCCTAGAACTGATGAAGCCAGGAGAACACATTAGGAATACAGTAAATCTAAATTCATCATATCGATGTACTCCTGATTTTGTATCGAACCCAGAGTTCTCAGTTCAGGAGAACTGTTCAGATTCTGATTCAATAAAAGTACATCCAAATAATATCTACCATCCATTCATCCATCAGCCTTTAGGTGTCCACTGCTGAACATAGGCCTCCCCTAAATAGCGCCACGCCAACCGGTTCTGTGCCCTCTAAATCCAACGGTTTCCCGCTGTTTGCTTCAATATGTACCATTGCTACATTAATATACCAAGTAAATGTTAATAAAAGCCCGTAGATCCCGAACTGTTTTAATTAGTTAGGCACGATCTCTGCAGTATCAGATCTTAAGAACTGGCACCTAACTATAAAGAAATCTGCATAACGTGGAAATAAAAACACCTTGCTTTTTTGGTCTGGGAGAGCCCTTTCATTTTTAACGGATTCTATTTAATTTTAATGAATGTGCTTTAAAGATAGTAATAAAAACCAACAACATGAAAAATCATTAAAAAAATTTTGAGAAAGCGTTTAAATGTTATATCAGTAATATAGGTACTGTTCTCAACGTATCGTCCGTTTATGAGAATACATGGCACAAGCAGCTGTGAAACCGTAACAGTAAAATAAAAAACTATTTTAATAAAACTCTTGGTGCGAGACTCTGCTGCTCCACGAAGGTGCTAAGGGTTCAGCCTGTCTCTATTTTTTTATTCTTTAGTCAGACGATATATTAATAGTTCTCAAATTCAATTAAATTATAATTCAAAAGAAGTTTTACGTAAGTACTACAAAGTTTTTAAATGTATTTTTCGACTGTGTTTCAAATTTACAGTTATTTTTAAAACCTAAACTATAACGGGTAAAGGGAAAAAGGTTTTATTGACTAAGCTGCATTTAAAATCAATGACGGGTATTTTGACAAAGACATCTGTCATTTTTGACATTGTGTTTTCATAGGGCGCGTTCCAGATGATGCTCACAAAGCCCCAAACGCCCAAAACGTCGTTCCACAAGACAACCGCGGTTGTTGTAGTCGCGGCGAAAACGTCACTCATGACGGCATGACTTACGCCCACACGATGCTCACGACGACCCATCTACAAGGTGGGTCGAAGTAATCGTTCCAGTATAGAATACGTCAGTAAAGCTCACAAGCTAATGGAACGGGAAAAACTGCGGTCGTGAGCGTGGACTTTGTGAACGTCTAATGGAACGCACCCATTGTAAAACAATGAACGCTATAAAATTAGTTTAAATGTGTCAAATTCATGGTAGGTACTGAGTGTAAAGTGTTTTTAATAAATTTTATGAATGCTTTATGCATTATTTAAAAAATAATATTAGAATGCTGCACTCCTTCCCTATTTAAACTATAACTGTGCCCCTCTATCTGCATAATTTTCTTAAAAAGGGATCCCATAACCATATATCCGCTTCTCGTATACATATGCTATATTAATAGTTTCATGTCAATTATGTATGTCAGAGCATGTATTACATATACTTTTTATAGTGTTTCAGTAATAATTTTAAACCTGACTTAAGTGGTATATTACTTTTATACCTTAAATTAAAATCAAAAGTCAAATCACAATTTTATCAATGATATAATACATAGATAGCACATTTTTTTATCATTCTATATGTTTAGTAACAGAATCTAAGTGTTTTAGCTTGTGGTCATCTAAGTTAGGCCTGGCTTCATATGTGCAAATAGTTACTCCATGCCTGTGTCCTGGTGTCCACTCCCCTTTTAAACCAATGTAATAAATCTTTGTATTTTCAGCACCAAAGTTGGTAGGGAAATGCATTGTCAAATTTGACACAGAAGAAAATGTAACAATCCTGCAACAAGGAGAACATGTGACAAAAATGTTTATAATATTATTATCTATACTAATATACAAAATTAGATGGTGTGTGTCTGTGTGTTACTCAGACACGCAAGAAACACTGGTCCAATTTATATGAAATTTTGCATGGATGTAGCTTATTTAACTGGTCAGTTTATATGCTACTTTTGATTATGATATTTTGCACTGCTTATAATTGGCAACAATTTTTTTAGCATTTATGTCGCTTTGCAAAGCATGGGTGATTTAGCTAATATAATAATAGGGTTCATTAAAGTCTCTACAGCACACCTCTGTAACACTTACTTTGGCATGTATTCCAAAACCCCTTCACTATCCTTTTGTAATTCAAATTCTTGATCAGCTTCCATAGACACATCATCAAAAGTCATGTTGGGCTTATTCTTAAACCTGAAATTATATTTTGTTAATACAAAGTTTAATTCTGTGACATAATAAATGATATTATTGACAACAAAAGAAAACCAAGGATCTTTCTATAAGACTAAACTATACAGACTCTAAATCTGATTGGTGAAAAACAAATAAAGCCCTGCATATATAGTACTTAAATGACCTCTGTGTTGGAAATTCATTCAACAAAACACAATTATACAGAAGAATTGCATAGTTATAAAAAAGGTTTTCTTTCCTAAATCAAAAATAAGCAAACTATGTGTAAAAAAACAAATTGTATTACTTACAATCTTAATTTTGAAGGATGTGATGGAGAGTCTTCCGAAGCTACTCTTATACCCTTAAGCTTAACATTACCAGTAAATGGTATATTAAAAAGTAATTCTTCATCGGCATCACTTTCCACAAACTGAAATGGTAGAAGCATTTTAGGACTAATACAACATATATGTATGTAAATAAGGGGGCTCCAATGCAGTGTAACCGCATAGCACAGGCTTATACCATCTGAACAGCAGAAAGAAAAATTTTAGTTGACAAATTGCAGTTCGATTTCAATTTGGGGACCTTTTTTCGCAAGCACTGCAATTCAAATATTTGCAAAAGATTCACACAATTCTTGTGAATATATAAACATGCAAATGCTGCAGTAGTAATGTTCAGTAAGGTAGTTCAGTAATAAGTCTTTGAATAAATTTATGATGAAAATTGATTAAAGCATTTATGCACTATTTTCATTTAATTTTATTTATAAGTCTGTAAAAAAACATGCCTATTTGTTCTAAACCAATTTTTTTTGTTCAATTTATCATTTATCAGTAAGATATATGGATAAGCAAAGCCATCCTATTTATACCATGTAAGTATGAACTACTTATATGAGTAGTAGAAATCAGTACTAACATTATTTCTATCTAGTCTGTCCTCCCATGATTTAAATACAGTTTTACCTGATCCATCGATCGTTTCATTTAGACATTGCAAATTATGTTTGTCGATTTTTTCAAATAAATTATATTGAATACCAATATCTTCGGCATTGCTGTGGTCGTGATCGCAGTGTCCGTGGCAATTACCGTGAGACATTTTGTATCCTACACGACTTACTCAAGTGTTATACAAGGACATTAATTTTATATTATTGTTTTTTTATTTTAAAATTACTTTTATCTTGAAAGATTACAATGTTTAGATTAAAATCGTCATTATCATCAAATACCGTCATGTCATCGAAGACACAGACAGTCACAGATTATAATAATATTAATATATCAGACAGTGATCTCGAATAGGGTTCTTCCGATACAAGTAAATGAATAAGTACTCGATACTTTTGTTTCGATACCAAGTACTTTTGGTATCGAAACTATGATCGTCGCCACATGTGAAAGTGTGCCGTCAACCACACCCTTCTACCGACACGCAAGAAATGCTTCACGCTTGAAATACGTGTGGCAGTGAATCTTCCCCCCTCGAACTGGTTCTACCACCTCAAAGATAATATTTTCGCTGTAATAGTGTTGGCTTTAAGTAGTTCGCGTAAAGGCGTTGAAAAAAGAGAACTTTATGAGAGTGACTCATAAGCATAACAAACAAACAAAGGTCAAATTAATACTGATTCAAGTTCAACCACCGAAAAAATTAACTCTGTTGGCACATCACTAGTCTCGAACGTCATAGGTATACCTATTCGTCCATCGATATAATCGTCCCCAAAATCGGCATTATGGCAAAAAAATACAACATGCAATCAATTTCGTTTATTTCTATAAAAAAATAAATGTGAACTTAATAATAAAAATTACCATTTTGACGACCCGCGTGGCGCAGCGGTTACCATCCCGATCTGACACGCAGTGGGTCCCGGGTTCGATTCCCGGCCAGACAGGTATCTGAACGATGAGTTTAGATTCTGTTCTGTTCTGGGTCTGGGTGTTTGTGTATTCGTCTTTGTGTGTGTCCATGGCACCTACGACACAGGAGAAAATCCTACTGTGGGGCTATGAGTGTAGAAAGCGTTTTTTAAATTTTTGTCCGACTTTAAAAAAAGGAGCATTGAATTGGAAAATATTCACATAATGATGACAATCTGTTAAAGGTGGATACATACTACTGCTACTACGTGCTTGTAACGGACTGTGTAGACGTGTGCATAGATTTACTATAATTATAATTATGAGTATTTAAATAATAATATGAAGAAGGGAAGAGTTTCAACTTCAGCTACGAAACCGTTTCGGGTGTCTCGATTCTTGCGTTTCTGTGGACGAAATTAATACCAAGGTAGTAGTAACAACTGTTCACGAGGTGGGGTCTAAGTACTTTAAGACCCACTCCAGTGGTAGGTCTCGGGTTCTCTCAGAGCATATTCTCGGTCATTTATGGGAGAGGCAAGAACTATGTGTGCAGTCTCCAACCTCAATGTCGAAATACAGACTGCTCAATAAACAGATCTCTCAGAGTAGGCGACGCGATTGGCGTGCTCATAACACCCATCGCGTAAAAGACGCTATTGAGCGAACCAGGGCTCGAGAGTGTTCGCCAGGGATCTGTGCGTTGGGCAGAGCCTGCTGACGAGGTTGAAGACCGAATCGGGCACCATGGTTTCGTCTAACCCCGATGTTCTGAGAGAAATTGAGAAATACTACGGTCAGTTGTATGCTTCCGCACGAGCTCCCTCCCGCAACAAGGCGGACGACAAACGTGCCAAACTGACCCGACACTAATATACTGAGGACCTCCCGGACGTCAGCCTGTACGAGATTAGAAAGGCTGAAAAACAGCTGAAAAACAACAAGGCACCGGGCGATGACGGAATCACAACAGAGCTGCTAAAAGCTGGCGGTAAACCCGTACAACCCCGGAAGCGTGCAGCAGAAGCGTAGTGGTGCTGTTCTTCAAAAAGGGCGACAAAACTCTTTTGAAGAACTACAGGCCCATTGCGCTTCTGAGCCACGTGTATTAGCTGTTTTCAAGAGACCTCACTAATCGCATTGCGCGCAGGCTAGACGACTTCCAGCCTCCTGAACAAGCCGGTTTCCGAAAAGGCTTCAGCACCATGGACCACATTCACACGCTGCGGCAGATTATACAGAAGACCGAGGAGTATAATCTGCCGTTATGTGTTGCATAAGTGGACTATGAGAAAGCCTTCGATTCTATCGAGACCTGGGCGGTGCTGGAGTCCCTTCAGCGATGCCAGATTGACTATAGGTACATCGAGGTGCTGAAGTACATACACATATATCTATACGCTCGAAAAACCCTATACTCCTTCTGACGCAGTCTAGAAACTACGGATCGGATTTCATTCTTTTTTTATTTGCTTACATATTAGGGAAGTGAAGATTTCATAAAAATCGGTTCAATAGTTTTGATGTAATGGACTTGGAAAACTAAAAATTATGAAAAAGAAAAGTGATGAAAAAAATTAAACCGACTTCAAAAACTTACTATCAACACAAAATTGTAAAATAATTATATTTTTGTATACAGTAAAAATCGACAAAACCACTTTTTTCAAATGTATACAATATTATTTTTATTTATATCTGTAGTATTCTGTCATACATTTCTTTATGTATATGAACTGTGCTTACTTATCTGTGCTACATTGTGCTGTGTCTGTCTAGTTGCAAATTACTTGCATATAAAATCTTGTAATCAATCGAGTATTCCTCAACATTTGCTCATGTAAAGTTGCTACAATTGTTTAATTTATGTTAATAATTAATAGATCTTCATAATCAACTATGGCTTGGTCTACCAACATTTGTGTGGCTTTTTTTGTTACAAGTTTGTTCCTTTGTCTTATTTTATCGGCTGATAACTTCGTCCAAGCAAATGAACATGAAGCTGAGAGTATCTCAAAAATTGGACAAGGAGTGGGACATATCATGAATATTTATTACTGGTACTTATTAGTTTACTATTTACCCCATGCATATTATAATTAATTTATGGTTTAAAACAGGGACCGTACATGTTTTTAAACCTATTTCTTTTACTGATAAAGATCAATGTTATTGTATTGTGTGCTTTATTAAAGCTCTGAGAGCTCTCCTTTTCAAATAACAAATTGTTCATTAAAGTAGGCTATCCAGTTATAATATTTAAAACACCATAATTTGTGTACTCATTTATTTATATATATATAATATAATATAAGGAATCATTGTTTTACGAAATTGAAGGAAAATTTTAAAAACACCAAAAGACCGTTAAAAAACTTAAAATCACTGTTCTTCGGATTTATTGGGCCATTTGTATTTTTAGTTTTTTCTTTTCCAGTGACATTATACTTTAGAGATACATTCACATCATTGTCATTTAAGTGCTCTTGTTGTTAGACCATACTCTGTAATTATTTTTGACTTGCAGTTATTCATGTGGATATCGCAAAGTATTTGAAGATTATGCTGGGATAATACAACAAAAGTATCCTGAAATATCTGTTATTGGAGCCAACTATGACCCACCAGGCTTTAATATGTACATGTCAAGATTAGTTGTGAGTATTCTCATTTATCTTATCATTATGCTGATAAGCACAACCTTCATCATTGTCTTGTTTATTGACTTACTTAATTTGTTGATTCTGTTCATGTTCGACTTTCACATATTTAGGATAAAACTTAACTTCTGCATTATTGTAAAGTATTGAAATGTTGTATTTCAGGGTTTTGGAAAAATGATATTGATTATGTGCATATTGAGTGGTGTCAACATATTTGCATGGTTAAATAAACCCCAGCCTGCCTGGTGGAGCTGGTGCCTGGAAAACAAGTTGTACGCATGTATGATGATGTTTTTCTTATCCAACATGATTGAAGGCCAGCTAGTCTCTTCGGGAGCATTTGAAATATCTTTAAACAACATTCCATTGTGGTCAAAATTAGAAACTGGAAGGATCCCTCAGCCACCAGAACTATTTCAAATTATTGATAATACACTACAATTTTCTAAAATAGATAATAATAATTTTGGTCAATAGGACAACTACTAGATAAACTTTATTATATATGTTTAATATGCATTATTCATTTCGTAATAAAAGAGTTTATAAAAAACATAAAAACAAAAAGTAATAGGGATTAATTAAGTCTATTTTTAATTTTTCTTTTGACAATTTCTTTAAACATTCAGCAGGTAGTAAACAATTTCTTGCTATTCATTCATTATCTGATTACTAATATATTTATGGAAATTCAAAAGCTGGTGAGGTCCTGAGCATTAGGGTAGTCTATAATATATTTTATGATACTATTAAAGATGGATTATGGTGTAACCGAAAAGTGGTAACTATGAAAGGCTTGTATTGTAAACTTTAATCAATTTTTACTTGTCACTGACACAATATCCTATCTACTAATGTAAATTTTAATTATCTAGTCAGATAATTGTAATTCAAAATACACCAATATCAAAGATTATACCCATAAAAATATTGTGATTGTGACCACCTTGTTAAATAAAGGTTATAGAGTAAATAATTTGTCTTTTAATCATGGCTGCAAATATTAGTGATTATTTTTCTAGTGAGCTCATCCAAAGAATTTGCATACTAAGTTTTTATCATAGACAGCCCCGGATCTAGGGGGGGGCAAGCCGGGGCCCGCGCCCCGGGCGGCAAGTTCAGAGGGGCGGCGAGGCGGCGAGTTTTATAGACGAATGGACAACTTATAATTTACTTAACTCTGACTTACACCTAGGCACCAGGGGCCTAATTTTGATAAATGTCAAAGCCACTCGCGATCGGACTTTGCTTTTTGCCTCTCTTTCGTTTCCATAAACAAATTCCAATCGCGAGAGGCTTTGACATTTATCGCAATTAGGGAGCTGGACCGTTTGCTACCGCCAGCTTCAGAGCCCCTAAGGTGTGTAAGCAAAAATTAGTAAAATGTTATCCATAGTCGTGACAAAAGAAAAAAAACTAGTGCTTGTCGATCAACCGAAGGTAAAATACTGATTGTGTATTAGTGTCACAAATAAATCCATCATAGCTCATCGATCGCCTTTAAAAGTAAGTAGGTATTTTATCGTAACTATTTTATGCTTTTTAAGTTACTATATTATTACTTTCTTCGCGTTTAAGTACTTCTTTTCCGTTTTTAAAACCCAGACGAAAAGACGACGGAAGTTTCAAGTCTTTGTCAGTCCGTCTGTCTGTCTATACGTGGTGTCGTAGTTATAGCTCCTGAATGGGTGCACCAATTTCAATGCAGTTTGTTTTAATCGGGAGCTATTTTTTACGAGATGGTTCTTAGCTATGTTTGGTGAAAATTGGACCAGTCATTTCCAAGTTATAAAGCTTTCAATGATGCGGGTAAGAGATTCTCAAGAAATTGATTATTTTGTACTGGGGCGGCATTTTTCAGTTTTTGCCCCGCCTAAAAAAAATTTAAGATCCGGGGCTGATCATAGAATACAAATTCTTTGAGCCTCATGATGGACACTATGGACGAAATTATATTAAACTGCTGTTATAAGGCATAGAAGACTTGTGTTAAGCTATTTTCAGGAAGAATAACTGTAAATACACAGAAACCCCACTGTTATCATTTAAAAAAATGCTTACCTAGAATCAAAATTATAGGAAACATTTAATTTCCATCACTTGATTCTAATATGGAAGCCACATTTGAGTACAAGCATAAGATGAACATAGTTGGTATACAACAGTGATTTTTCTCGGATATTACAATATTTTATTATATGTAGTGTAATTTGTGTCACATTTCAGCAAATTTACCCCTATGGTTGGGGCAAATTCGATCTGAAATAAATGTAAACAAACCATAAAAATTCTTGTAGGTATAATGCTGTAAAATAAGACACCAGCAAAATACTTTTATCCAACATTTTATTCTCCATTCTTTTTCAGCAATGACAGCTCTGCCACGTCAATCATCGCACCTCTCCTCTCCTCACCTCAACCCCTCGCCTCACTGTACCGCCTTCGTCACCACACCGCACCTCCTTTGTCACCGCACCACCCCACATTAAAGCATCTCATCACTGCTGCATTACATAGGGTTATCCACCACCTTGCACGAATTTGTACACCAATGCGCGTTATGTTCAACCAAAGTATGCATTAAATTTTCACGGAGTAATTTAATTAAGAAGGCTTGTTTAACTAATAATGACCAACTGCAAAATAATATGCTAAAAGCAGTCAAACAAAATTTTATTTACCATTATCGTCATTGTTTATCTAATGATGTTACAACCTTAATTCCATGAAGGGATTTGCAACCTATTATAAGTTACAGGTAAAAGACGATGGATAAAATTACAAAAAGTTGCATTCTCCTGCCTTTTATTGGTTGCTAGGCAAATCTTTTTTTTGTTAAACATTCCATATCGAATTTGCCCTGAGTTAGATCCTGGAAAAATGTTGCTATCATTGATTATCAATTTAATTGACAATGTATTAGTAATAAGCATATTAGTAATACATAGTGCTAAATACAATTAGCACTTTCATGTGATAATGTGTCGATACACCAACGCATCCTTTAACACTAGAAAGACAGAATCTTATTATATACCTATATTGCCCAGAAGCAGTCAAAATGACTACATTATGGAAAAAAAAAATTGTGCAAAGAAAATTATTTAAAATTGATGTTACTGTAAATTGGTAATTTTTCATATACGGTTTTGTTCTAGGGGCCCGTCGATATGTCGTAGTTATATTCTTGTTATGAAAAAAACTTGACAAAATTTGTGTTTTTTTAGGATAAGTTGCATATGATGATGTAGAGTAGAGATGATAAATATAACCAATAAATTTAACTAATAATTTAAAATAGCCATATTATTCGCAAAATTATCAATATTGATTAAAAATATCAACTTAATAAGTTTAACACTATGTGAGTACTGCAATAAGATTTCGACTGTAACTAGTAAATTATAGGGAACATTTTCCAACTCGCCTCGCACGTCGCTTATGGCCTGCTGACCCTGAGTCCGTTTACGTTCAATTCATTCAATTCTATGTTCTATTGCACTGAAAATACAGTACAATATTGATGTTTACGTAATAATTATTGTCTGTGATATTTTTATTCATTCGAACTAAACTATAATTTTAACAAGTGCTGGGATTGTACTGAACAAAAAAACAATCGTGTACATAAAAGCCATCTTTTAAATATGCCTAGCTCTATTTATTATCATTTTTAAAAAAATACCTACTTATTTGACTGAAATAGCAGCAGTAGACAGTCATAATCCTGTTCAAATATGCAAGAAACATCATTGTATTAATTTTTATTGGTATACTATTATCTGTATCGTAAGTTATATCAATTAACTAAATATTCAACTTCAGCAAAATATCAACAAATATTTTCAACCAATAAAAATATCGATAAAAATATTTATCACATTTAACCAATAAATATGTTCGACTATTATTGCCATCTCTAATGTAGAGGCTGATCTCTGATGTTCTGGACTGGATTGCGTATCCTGTTTGCATTCTTGGAAATACAAGCAGATCTTCCAGGAATACCACTTTCGTTAAGTTTTGACCATACAATACTGTCGGCAGCTGATTCGATCTCCTGAAAGGTGTTTTCAGTTTCTTCATCAATCTCAAATAAGCAACTTACACCTTTTCTTATGCATATTGATGACTGTACAAGTATTTTCGGAACCAGCATAGTGCTACACTATCCTGTATCTGTCGTTAGAGGCGACTAAAAGGGGGATTTCAGGGTTGCAGGTGCAAAAAGTGGGAGTACGGACCGTACAGCCAGCGATTATGGGAAGGACGACGGTATAATTATGTATGTGGCCGCATACCGTCGTAAACACCCGGTCTGGAAATCTGATCTGGAAGAGCAAAATTCTCTTTCGGGCAGGGGCAATGCAATCAGATGAGTCCGGTTGCATTCTCCTGGAGATACTGGAGGCCTCTACGTAATGAGGAAGGCCACCAAGAGGTTTCTAGCGCGGAACAAATCCCACATAACCCAACTGGATGTTATGAGTGACATTTCTTTGAGGTACTATCTTACATTTTGAAATTCCGCCCCCCCCCCCTCAACAAAAAAAAAAGATAGTGGAGACATTTCCATTTTTATCATTGGTTTCCGACTCTAAATCGCTATCTTGAGATATTTTACTTTGAATATGAACCATTGTAATTTCAGATGATAATTCAGAATTTATTGCATCTGATTGTATGTCAGAATACTATCACAACATAAAGTAATAATACTACTACTTTAGTTCATTGAAAATGGGTTCATTTGCACGTTGCCGTTTTCGATGCTAAACTCACGAAAAAAATAGGAGTATGCGGAGATATACGAACCTGATCATAGCCTCATCTAACATCAAAATAACTTCTACCTGACCTACGGAATCAAGTAGCATTGTACACAAGCATGTACTTCTGTGTATCTTGTAACAGTAATCAAACAGTCAAAATGAATGCTTTTGGTCAATATAGGTATAACACATATGGATACGGAAAATTAAAGGTAAAAGGGATCTAAAATTATATTACTAAACGCATTTTTAGAAGTTGATTTCCTTAAAAATATTTATGAACTAGAAAATGACTGGAACTTATAATTTGATTTATGTTAAAAATAACAGATATCGACACAGAAATATGTATGACATTTTTATCTGCTAGCGATCACCCATTTAACTCCCATTACCGAACTATGATGCTTATTTTTGCTTGTATGTGGTTGTTCTAAGTTTGCTTTGTCAATATAAGTCAAGATATAAAATAAAACAAGGTTATAATATGCTTACAGTTTTATTAAATGGACGGAATTGCTTATAAACTAACAAAATATTGATATTTATCAATCAGCTTTGCTAATATCTTCATATTGATTTATTCCCAGATTTACAAGTAATAACTGTAACCATAAGGTTGCAGATTAATGCTTGTAAATTTGTGTAGCTATGAAGCTATCTGTTGCGACAAGGCCAAAATCCTGAACTTCTTGAACTCGCACTAATCGAATTAACACATTCGTCTCGTGCCCTACCTTCGTAAACTTTAGTTTAGCAAGTCATGTTTAGGAGACGAAATATATTTAAGCAATAACATGTAAAAAATCATAAGGTACTGTTATAAATATAAATCTTGTATGTAAAAATAAGTTAAAATTAATGTTACCTAGCGTGCGGGTTAGCAATGGCCAGTTTACACAAGGTGTCACACAAGTAAGCGGCGTCTGACACTCGGGGTAGGTGACGCAGCATGGGACAATTTACTAAGCAGTTTAGTCACTAGTTGGTCAACTTCAGTGTAACATACACTGAAGTTGACCGACAAGTGACACAAGGACACGTGACGCAAGGAAAGAATGGCCACTTAGTTAGCCGTGTCAATGTACGCAGCACGAGGCTGTTCAATGCATGGGGCGTAGTTACTGCTGTATCAATGTTACGGAGCCCCCAGGCTATATGGCCCCGAATGTCAAACTTAATAGGGACGGCAGAATATTTACAATTCTAGGGTGTTGTGTATCATAGGTGTAAAAAGTAAGTAGAGTAGACAACCCTTGCTTTCTTTGCCGAAACAATTTCGAACTACTTAGGTGATAATTAATCCTAATCAAAGAAAAAATATTTTATTAGAAAGAAAATTTTTGTTCTTCCGTGACAATTCTTTACCATTCATTTGGGCCCCCGATTAATTTTGATACAGGACCTCACCATTGCACGATACGCCGCTGGCACAATGGCAGTGGGTGTACAACCCATTATTGTCCCACTGCTGGGCACGGGTCTTCTCTCAGAATGAGAAAGTTTTAGGCCATAGTCCACTGCGCTGGCCAAGTGTGAATTGGTGGACAATAGCAGTATTTTATATTAATGGGCATGTGACATGTGATTCAATAGCCGGTGAGCAGTTCGTCCCTAGGCGAGCGGCGCGTGGCACACGGGGCAGGAGTGGCGCAGCACGAGCTCGTGCGGCAGCGCGCGCGCGGCGCACGCGGCGCAGCTCCACGCGCGCGCCGCCAGCCGCCGCGCCGACACCGCGCACGCCGCCGCCTCCGCGCCGCACGCCGGACACTTCGCCGCCCTGCACACACACCACAACTTTACTTTTTGTTATCTGATTGAACTAGAAAACGAATATGCAGTCGGTACGATGGCAAGTGGTCACTGCCGCCCATGGAAATTTGTAAGGCAACTTCATTAACAACAACAACATAGGTTCTATCTAAAGTCACTCAAAGATGCATATGCAAGTCCCTTTTGTTGTTCTCGAGGGCGAAACCATCGAAAGGCATCTGACGCCATGGGAGCGACGCAGGGTTATGTAGGACTCCTTCCACACTAACATCCCCCGCCGCCCGGAAGTCCCCTTTTAGTCGCCTTTTAATACAGACGGGGGATACCGTAGCCCTATTCTGATCCCCAAACTCCAGAAACGTATCCCCAAGGATTGAGATGATCCCCTCATGTATGTAAGTGTGCCGGCAACCACAACCCCTTTCATCGAAACAAGAATTGCTTCACACTACAAATAAGAGTAATGGTGGTACCTCCTCGGTCGAAATGCAGTGGACTGCATGGACTTAAAACCTGAAGTGCAAAGTTCAAAAGTATTTGGGGGCGTTTTAAACACCCTTAATCCTGTGGATCCATTACTGGATATGCTTATTACTGTTGCAACATAAAAAGGCTATACTTACCAATCTAGGATGGCGACATTGCATTGCGGACATTCAATTTTATTTCCTTTTGCGTCCTTTGGTTTACATCTCGTAAATATTTCTATGACTAAATTCTCAAATACCTCTGGCTGAAAACGAAATGTATTTATTTAAAGTTTACTTTATGGGACATTTATAACAGTCATAATACGTGATATAAACATTCAATTTTTAAATGTTTAATGCAATATTTAAGTCGAATATATTTTATGATAAAAAATAAAATAATTTACAAACAGGTACTTACATCTAGAGCTTCCAGCTTTATAAACGCCTGAGAGCACAAATCAAAGGCTCGAGCTTGAATAGCTATCGATGCAATTGTACACCAAACCTTAAAAAGAAGTTTATTTTAGTGCCTGGCTATTATGATTGCAACTATTGACTACGTACTTAATATGGTAATGCATTTGTTAATTTATTGAAGTACCTACTTAAATATCTATTGTTTTAAAGTGCTTGAAGGTTGTTCAATTTGACATTACTTCCGCAAAACTGAACAAATTTTGTACAATAAAAAAAATGCGAAGTACATATTTACTACGGTATTGAACTATAACCCCTTCAAAGACCGAATCTGGCAGTATAGTAGACTATCTTATACGATTTATACTGAATGTAGTGCTTTTGTATTTTTATGTATAAGTTTGTTCGTGGTACTAAATTAGTTTCTGGTACTGTTTGGATAAAACTGTAAATTTATGTTAATATTGACGAATTTTGAATTTTGCGTTAATTCATGTTGAGCAGCGATATTAAAGTGGTGTAAGTATTATTTTTCCAAAATGAGCTCATTCCGATTCCAGCTACGAAATTATGTTTTATTTATGTATATAGTAGCTAATTTACTAAATTATTTTTCGGAAATCCGACCCGTAACAAGTTTTAGCATTTGTAGCTTCGGAGATTTCTCATGCATTGCGGCTCAAAAACGCTCAGCTGGCTATGGAGAAAGCTATGCTTTGGTATTTCCCTGCGCGACAGAATTCGTAATGATGAAATCCGTAGGAGAACGAAAGTTATCGACATAGCTCTCAGAATTAGTAGGCTGAAGTGGCAATGGGCAGGCCACATCGTTCGTAGGATAGATAATCGATAGGGTAGAAGAGTTCTCGTATGGAGATCACGTCTCGGCAAGAGGAGTGCAGGCCGCCCCTCGACCAGATGGACTGATGACCAGAAGATGACTGCGGGTAACCGCTGGATTCAGATGGCTCAGGATCGGTCGAAGTGGCGCAGATTAGGGGAGGCCTGTGTCCAGCAGTGGACTTTCAACGGCAGATAGATATAGCTTCGGAGATAATTATGAAATATGAAGATACTTTAAAATCTGGTCCGCCACACACATTTCAAAACACTAGGTCTTACGATTATATAAGTGTCATACCTGAACGCGTTGCGCGTCGTGCAGCAGCGCGGCGGCGGCGGCGAGGCGCGCGGCGGCGCGCAGCGCGGCGTCGGCGCGCGGCGGGCGGGCGCGCGCGCGGTCGGCCGCCAGCCGCAGCCAGTGCTGCGCGCCGCCCGCGCGGTAGCAGCGCGCCGCCTCGCGCCCGCGACCGCCCTCTAACACAATATACATGTTACTCGCCTTCACACTATTCATAATAATTATTTTATGGCTCAATGTATATGTATACGTTATAACAAACTTCCAAATGAAATTAGAAATTTGTCTATTAAGATTAAACTTAGTCGTAAAGCATATTATAAAATTAGATTATATAGAAAATAAAACAGCTCGGGACTGAACAACGTTTCCGTAATTAATTTAATGTCAAAGTGTAGCTTGTCCTGCCAAATATGCTTATTGTTCAGCCAAATATAAAGCAAGATAAAATAGGTTATCAAAAAAAGATATCCAAGGGAAAGAAGACAAAGCCACTGAGTTTCTTGCCAAATCTTCTCAGTTGAGTGGTTGTGTAAGAAAAAAAATATGGAACTGACAATTTGTAAGTGCCCCCATAGGCCTATGCAAAATATAGACATTTGATTTCACTATATTCATTTCACATATCACTTCACACTAGTGATGTAACCAATATTCGCACTCCCGAATATTCGCATTTTTTTACTTATCGCATTCGCAAGGATTATACGAATGTTACATGTTACTGTATAGATGTCTCTTATATACATACCTACATGCTTCTGGATCAGTTTATTTCAAAAAAACGAAGTAATTAACGAGCACGCAATCCACCAGATAGTATAAAAGAGATTCGAATTGAAATCAATTGCACAAGCATTGTAATTTCCGCAAACTAAGTTAGTCACCTCAAAGTGAAAGAACCGAGCACTGTGGGCAATATGTATGTGCGTACGATGTTGTACTTTATATATTACGTAATGTATAAATTTTATTTATTGTATTTGTATGATGTGACATCGTATTTTTTTACTTATATTGAAACAAAAAATTTATTAAAACATTTTATATTTACCAACTGAACATTGAGTATATAGGTGGCCCGCTAAGATGTATAGTTTCTTTATTCGGGACGGAGAAGCCCTCTTGGACGCTTCAATATTTGCCAGCTGCACCAAAAAGCTTAAACTTATTAATAAGTCTAGCAAAACATTTTTAAAATATGAACATATGCGGCCTGGACGGCATTAAACATCAAATGGAGTATAAATGGATTTTGTCGCCTATGCCACCCGTCAATCGGCTCTTAATACGAAAGAAGTCATCTGAGGTCTTTTCCCCAGAGGGCTACCATAAAAAACAATATCGAAATTTCTATTACGATACACGACAGAAAACAAACATAACTTCACTACCAGTCACACTGTATTAAAATTATATTACGGGCAGTCCTCGTACTTACGGCATGTTAGGTTCTCGAAATACGCGACGTAAGTCGAGACATATTTTTGTGACAGTTCCTTTCAGTGTTATCAATAGAAGATGCTATTTCTACATGCGGGGTATTTCTCACAGCCCACCGCCGTCGCGTCAGGCCTTCCTGCAGACGTCGACCTCGCGATAGTCAAATTCTCTTATGCCAAAAATCGAAACATGCGACGTATGTTGAAGAATAGTGTTGTGCTCGACGTAACTCGACACGATGTAAATCAAAACGACGTAAGTCGGGACTGCCTTTGTACACGTATGGTAAAAAATAAATACCTAACACAACTAGACTAATGCTATAACTACTAACAGATATCCAAATTTTTGTCATCAATGTTGACTAAGAATGGATTTTAAATCCTGCTATGACAGATCAATGTGATAGTAATTCGTCAAACCAAGTAATTTGTTTGGCAGCCAAATGTAAATCATATTTTTTTTCAGTGGCGGATTTACCAGCAGGCTGAGTAGGCTGGAGCCTAGGGCGGCAAATTTTAAGGGGCGGCAAATTTAGTTCATAAATTTTTTATTTCGGTTTACAAATTTAAAAAAAAATTATTATACACACATAATACGAATTTCGAAAATTGGAGAGAAATTAAAATATTTAACAAAAATCGAAGTATTCTCATATCCGGTGCTAATTAATAAATATTTCAACATCTCTGCATGAACAATTCCTAAACGCTTTACTAATTATACATTACTGATTATGAACTTTTAGAATATCGCAATAGCGATTCGATATTATAATCGAAATTTAGTAATTTTTACATATATTCACTGATAACTGCTATAATTTTTTCTCTGTGTACCTAATAATTATGAGATCTGCTTACCCAATTCAATCTTGATATAATATCGATGGTCTAACCATGATTGCTGCAGCAAGTTTGCAACTTGTCAAATTCAATTTCAGAAAGTAATTTCTTTATGCGTAAAAAATACTGACTACAATTGACTGATTTTTATTAAATAAAAAACTAGTTCAATATCTTATACAGATCATATTAATCGAATAACTGATAGTTGAACGACTGTGACTTGACAATAAAAAAATTCCTTCCACAAAATATGAAGTGAGACAATTTGCTCATTAGAAAGTTGATACATTTTATCAGTTAATTATTTTATTTGTAGTAAGAAAAAGTTTTGAAAATCCAAATGAGCAGGCCTTAAGCGCTCATGTCGTACACGAATTATCTAAATTAAATGTTTACATCAGTAGATTTGATAACTTTTTTGCAAAGCCAACTTTTTCAGAAAATGTCAATGGGAATGAATTAATTATAATAAGATAAAACAATACTCAGCTGCAATTTTTTATTCAACGGCTTTCCAATTAAATAAGTATATTAAAAAAAAATTGAAGTGAAAAAATGATTTTTTCGAAAGTTATCGTGTTTACTGTGAACACGATCATCCAAAATCCATACGATATGGCATTAAAATTACTTCCTTTTAAATAAAAAATAATTAATCATAACCGAAAAAATAATTTTTATAAGCTCAGCGATTATTTTTCTTTCTGATAAGTTGCTTTTTAAATAATATTCATGTACATCATATTTGTTAGGTACGGTTCAATGTGAGAAAATATCGGATTTAGATTTTTAGGCAAGAATAGAGCATACCTACTACGCGCTTCGCACTTAAGGCATGCAATTGCGTAGTCGTATTTGTATTGTAACGCCAGAACAAACGACATGACGATTCGGTAATTTCGATATTTTTTCCTTAAAATAATGTTTTTTAATAATTCTTTGCTATAAAAATAACCAAGGATCTAACACGGTACCATAGTTCTCAATAATAATAACTATATGGGAAAAGTTGATGTAACGAGGATGATGGAGCACAAATTATAAAGTTGAAATTTCATTGATAGAAAATTGATGCGATTGTGGACTAAGATATCAAAATTTAGAGGCGGCAAAAATTGAATAGCCTATGGGCGGCAAATCTATAAATCCGCCACTGTTTTTTTTACTAAAACTAACATATATTTAATTCATACATGCTGAAACCAACCGCAAAAGCAAAGTAGTAGTATAATACAAATGTAGGTTTGCTCCTTAAATCATATGCAAATAACAATGTATGTATGTATAGACATAGACAGTTGATAAGACCTGGAACGCCATTGCGGCAGCTTGTATGGTTTTGCCGCTCTCTTTAAGTTGTGTTATCGCCTGAATAGATGGCATCTGGTTGCTTATTTCACTCTTTTCATCCATATACATCTGTTTCGCCAGTCCATCCTGAAACATAGGTATTAAGATCAATGATAAAATCAACAATAAGTTAAAAGTGGCCTGTTGTATTTACGAACCGTTTGGTTAAGCAGCCAATTTTTCGTTTCAAACGTTGTCATTATCACAACGATCTAACCCTTCTCAATATCTCTTCCAATGCATATCCACGGCAAATTTCACATCTATATCACTTTTAAGTTAAATTTTAAAGAATGTAGCCCGAATAGGGATCGCAATCCGGAAAATCAGATCCGGTCATCCAGCGGATCTAGGATCAATATACACATACCGGATCCGGTACCAATTGACCCGATACGGCTATTGCATATTTTGACAAAATTATTGCTGGATTGTAAACCCTAAGCCCGAAATAAAGCTTGCACATATTATATTTCTACAACGAGAGGGAGATCTGAAAAATCGTCGTCTCCTATATATAATCAAATATTTTTTGCAATACAAAACCTTTTGTAGTATTGCTGAGCCCGCCATAAGCTTAGATAAAGATTCATTATCTTCTAACGCCATGTAACACTTTTTCAAACCTTCGCTATTATTTGACATAGTGTAATATTCAATCGCACCAGTCCTGAAAATTAATTAAAAAAAAACTTTTTAACAAAAAATATCTACCGACTTCCATGTCACAAAAAAGTAAAAAATAATTTAAATATATTTTGGTCTAGAACATACTCAGTACTTAGTACATAGTCCTGAAGTCGGTGCTCGACATATTTCGCTGGACGACGGTAACTACGTCCTATATGAGCACCGACTTCAGAACTATGTACTAAGTACTGAGTATGTTCTAGACCAAAATATATTTAAATTATTTTTTACTTTTTTGTGACATGGAAGTCGGAAGATATTTTTTGTTAAAAAGTTTTTATTTTACACTTTTTAGTGACTATATTTTTATGTTTGTATTTAAATAAAGCCTCTAAGTTTGCTTTGTGCATCTACATATTCACAAAAATTAAACATAAAACACTTTTACAATTCATACAAACAGGGCGCCCCCTCTGGAAGTACCCCTCCATCATCAGGGTTGAGGAGTTGAAGGTCAAATTTTTCATCTTATATTGTTGCTTAGTAATCTTATAACATATACGTTAGTACCAGGTGGCTAACTTCTATGGCTCAGGCTTGCAGTACCCTGCATCATCAGGGTTTAGGAGTTGAAGGTCAAAATTTTAATTTTGTGCCTCTGTTTGGTATTATTTTTACATACCCGTAAGCACCAAATTGCCAACTCCTATGGTTTAGAATTGAAGTACCCCTTCATCATCAGGGTCGAGGAGTTAAAGGTCAAAATTTTAATTTTGTGCCTCTGCTTAGTATTATTTTTACATAACCGTAAGCACCAAATTGCCAACTCCTATGGTTTAGGATTGAAGTACCCCTTCATCATCAGGGTTGAGGAGTTGAAGGTCAAATTTTTGATTTTATATTTTTGCTTAGTATTTTCTTTACATAATCGTAAGCACCAAATTGCCAACTTCTATGGTTTAGGATTGAAGTACCCCTCCATCATCAGGGTTGAGGAGTTGAAGGTCAAATTTTTCATCTTATGTTTTTGCTCAGTAATCTTATAACATATACGTAAGCACCAAATGGCTTATTCCTATGGTTTTGGCTTTAAGTACCCCTGCATCATCAGGGTTGAGGAGTTGAAGGTCAAATTTTTGTCCCATGAATTTGCTTAACAATTTCATTATATATTCGCAAACATCAAACGACCAACTTTTATAGTTCAGGCTAGCAGTACCCCTGCATCATCAGGATTGAAGAGTTGAAGGTCAAATTTTTCATAGTAAATACCTACATAGTAATTTTATTCTATATTTTACTCAATTGGACTTCTCCAGCTAAGGTTCGGCCGACTATCACTAATTTTATTATTTTGCTCCAAAAAGTTGAAGATCCTATGATTAGAACCTTATCAAACTCTTATCAGACTACCCCTGGAGTACATCCTTTCTAATAAAAAAAGAATCATCAAAATCGGTTGGCGGGATATTGAGTTATTCATACATTTATCGCGTACATTGAAAATGCAAATTTAAGACTTATGCGTTTTTCTTATGGATGCCCTAGTCAAAAAAATACTAAAAAAAATGGGACCCTATGACACGCACTACCTTTCAAATAAAAAAAAAATCATCTAAATCGGTTCACCCAGTCCGGAGAAATGAGGTAACAAATATAAAAAAAAAAAAAAAAAAAAAAAAAAAAAAAAAAAAAAAAAAAAATACAGACGAATTGATAACCTCCTCCTTTTTGGAAGTCGGTTAAAAACTTTTAATAATAGGTACAAGGAAAGCAGCTTTTCTATACTCCCCATTCCCTTGACTCATAATGAAAATGTCTACATTAAGGAAATCTCTTATTGCCAACCATTTTAACCCCTAAAACAACCACTTGGTCAAAGCGATTTATATTTTAATTAGTACTCAGAATATTTTATTCTACATATTTACCGTATTTATCTTATTTCTGTTGTAAATGCGAAAGTTAGTAAGAGTATATATGTTTTAATACTCTTTCACGCAAATTACTACTGATCGGATTTTGCTAAAATGTGGCGCACACATAATTTATGATCCAGATTAACACGGAATAATCAAATGATATATAAATGAATTTATTTAACTTGCCAATTTTGCCTGTCCAAGTAATAGTCTCCAATATGACTGTAGGCTTGCTTCACTTGGGCTTCAGATGCGTTCACCGACAACTTTAGTAACTCCACAACGCGGAACCAATGGCCCAACCTCTTCCTTAAAGCTATTGCCAAATCCCTGCAAAAAATATATCACGTAATATCAGTTACTGTATATAAATACGAGCAAATAAATAGGTATATAAATAGGAAACATAAATGGTAGAATTATAAAAACTTAATTTTTCAATAAACAGTGGTATATTAAAAATAGATAATAACAGAAAAGGTGATATAAAATACATTTTTAAAAGATAACATACTGTACGATATAGGCAAAGACAAGAAATACACGGTGATGTTAAATTATATTCAAATTTCACTGTCACCACATTTTGCTATCGTTTTTCTTACGAGCCAATAACTAAACACTGGTATTATTTATTTATTGTTTCGTAATCATAGTTTCATATAAAATAAATTGGTAAACCACTAACATACTTTTAGATACACCCGAATATTTATAAATAGAGCCTCACCTTCTATCCTCATCAAGATATATTTTCTCGGCAGCGTCAAAATCTTTGAAGTACGCACATATTTCAGCTTTTTTGAGAGCGTTAGAATGCAATGCATTTACTCTCGCCACAAATCTTATTCCTGCGTAATCGTTTCGTCTCACGAATGCAGCTTCAGCGGTTTCTAACGCTGATTCCGATTCAAAGTTCTTTAGGGCAGCCTCGGCTAACAATAACCTTAAAATAGATTAAATTAATTTATGATAACGATAAAACAACCCAATCATTTCATTATTCCTATTGACAGATTTTAGTCCGTCTTATGCTAGAACAGTATTGACGAGTAGCATCGTCGGATGATGAACAAGTATATTATTAAACAATGTAGCTTTTGCTAGAATGACTATCAATCCTAAATGAAGAACCATTTAGGACTTCCGCTGTTAACTAAACATAGTTAAAGTTGGGTACCTTAACTATGTTTTTGTAACATATAGTATATTATATGATAATTAACTTAATTCACTGTTCATCATATATTTAAATATATATAGAATACATTTAGACCTAATAGTATTGTTGCTTTACAATGTAACATTTGAATGTACGAAACATTTTTGGCATACCAAAGTTGCGGGTGTGGATTATCCTTTATAAAGTTTTCAGCCTCCTTTAATCCTACTTTTTCAATGAGTTGTCGGGTGTCCCTCAATGATTTCACTTCTACGCGCACAATATGCTGCGGTGTACACTTATCGGTAATATTGTCAAGTAGAGCCATAGTTATTTCCAATTCCTGCAACAATACATACATATTATTTTAACGAGTATATAGTATGAGTATTGAATTTTAAACGCATTCAAGAAAATCGAGAAACATTTAAACAATTTCAAATTTTTTTTCAATATTGGAAAGCTACGTAATCTATTAGTAACTTAAGTCATATTTTATTGCAGTAAGGGTGATTTACTCCTAATATTTATAAATCAATCTATAAGAAAAATTGAGACCACTATTATTATACTTATGTCAAACTATAATAACTTTATTATTAAGACAATTTCTACATATATATTATATTCTCCATTACCGATAAGTCATTTTATTTAATTACACGATTAGTTTATATTATTTCTATAAGAATAAACTTATCAAGCCATTGATGGAAAAGAGTAAAATAAAGTTGATTGAGAATAAAATGTCGTTTGTCGAAAATTTAATACCGTTTATTTCAACTCATTTTGTCACATTTGGTAATAATTATTTATAGTTGATGAAACCCTGCAAATGGATTGCCTTCTTTTAAAAATTCAATGATGTCGTATACCGAAACAAAATTTTGCCACTATTACCGTCTGTAAGGTAAAACATTCATACAAATAATCAAACGGATCAGGAAAGGCAGAACGTTTGCCAACTTAGCTTTTAAAATTTGAAATTATCGGTAGTCGAAACAAAATGATGCGACAACTTCCGCTCGTAAGAAGCCATTCAACTGTTTCCTTGCTTATTTTTTAAGACATGATGTCTAGACAAGGATTACGTCTGTAATAGTTATTCACTTTTTTATACATATGGCGACTCACATATTGTATCTTGTAATGTTTTTAACCGACTTCCCAAAGGAAAGAAAGGTTATCTATTCCTCATGTATATTTGTTTTTTTTTTTATTTTTGTATATTACAATGTTTACGCTAGAATGGGCGGGGGATGGCTGTGCTTACTTTTGCTGAAAAGGGGATGTGGGAGGGGGAGTTTACAATTGTAACAAAGTGATAATACATGTAATTGTTGAAACGTATTAGTTTAAATATACCTTAAACTTGCAGAGGTAGCCTTGCATGTTGAGCGGCTCCTCCGGCTCGGCGTCGCGCACGACGTACAGGCGCGCCTTCTCGGCGACGGCGAGCGCGCGCGCGCTGTCGGCGGCCCAGCGCGCCGCCCACGCGTCGCGCCGCACCGCCGCGCCCACGCTCACGTTCGACGACATGTCCGTGTCCAGCATGTACAGGCAGCCGCCCTGGTCGATCACGAAGAATTTGCTGGAACCGACCGATGACAACGCTTTATATTTGTACACCAAAAACATATTGTTGCTTGGATTTTTTAATCTCACTGCAGTAGCAAACGAACATGCAGTCCACCTGATGGTAAATGGTCACTGCCGCTCATGGACACCTGTAATCAACTTCTTACAGAACATGGGTTCTATCTGAAGTCAATCGCAGATGCGTTGCTACTCCCGAGGACTATGATGGTCGCCTCATATAAAAGTGTGCCGGCAACCACACTCTTCCATTGAAACGCAAGAAATGCTTCACGCTAGAAATAGGTGTGGCGGTGGTGATTCCCCGGTAAACTACACTGGTTCTACCACCTTTAGACCACCACCTTTAAATTGAACAATAACAATACCCAAAAAAGCAAATCTTAAAGACGAGCTACATAAAAACGTTTTGTCGGATGTTGTTTTTCGAGCGCATGTATGAATGTATTTTTTATAAGGTTGAGTTAGCAAACGAGCATGCAGTCCACCTGATGGTAAGTGATGACTGCTGCCCATAGACATCTGTAATCAATTTCATATAGAACAGCGATTCTTTCTGAGTTGAGGACTAAGATGGCAACCACGCTCTTCCACCGAAACGTGAGAACTGCTTCACGTGTGAAATAAGTGTGGCGGTGGTACCTCTCCGGTCGAACTACACTGGTTCTACGACCTGATAAATGTATTTCAATTTATTTGCGCTTTATTTACTCGCGCTACAGCCCAAACGGCTTGACGGAGTATATTATATGACATATCATTTGGAACGACTCAATTGTGAGAGTGACATAAGCAATATAATTCTTAATATGCATACTACAAAAAATCTTATCATCATCGCAATATTGTCCCACTGCTGGGCACGGGTCTTCTTTCAGAATGACAGTTTTGGGCCATAGTCCACTGTGATGGTAAAGTGCGAATTAGTAGACCGTACCCCTTCATCGTAAAGTAGTAATAATAACTATTTAATACGCATTTAATTTTATAATAATCAATGGTTCTTGCCAGGGATTCGCACCTCGGATCCTTTAATGGGAGGACCCGCAGGTAACCAAATAGTTTTAAGAAACATCGAAACACTTGAAAATCGCTTGACAACGTTATTCAGATTATTTTTGGCGAACTTGACTTACCTGGAATTCGAATTTAAGCCTAGTTTATATGGTTTAGTATTCAGATTTATTGACGTTATTTTCTTGAAATTAACCAAAGAAAAGAGTAGTATTGTTCCAGAATGTCTTCCTATTAGCAAATGATTGTCTGAACATGTGATGCAGCATATCGCATCGTCTAGGAAACCACCATCTCCGGTCACGGGTAGTCCATCCGCATGATACAGTTGTTCATTGATTCCTGGGAATATTTTAAGAGTATTTAGTTACATGCATTGCGCATAATTAGTAATACGGGCTGTAAACCCAGTACAACCCTCGTGATTAGTTTTGTGAAATATTTGTTATCAATAAAACATTTTTTTACATGTATATCGATGAAAGTTATTGACACAATAATTAGCACATTTATTAAAGAACGAATAGTATTAACACAGAATTTAGTATTAAAATAATGAGTAAATTATTAAAAAATTAGTCTAATACCTATGCATATTTTTATATTGGTTTTCAGTCTCGTTTTATTACACTGCGTTTTTATAATCTACGTACCTACTATCTACTACTATATAACCACGTAAAAGCTTGTTGATCGTTCTACTGTACTATACAATATGCCTCCAAGGATGGGATGAATATTAGAATAACGGACAACAGTATTTTTTACAATTCACTTACGCGGCCTAGATGGCGTTGAAAATCTCCAAATAAGAAAAGATTCCTTTGAAGCAGCCACAGCTATAGCCTTGCTGTTTATAGTCACGTATGCAACGGGAATAGAGATGCTCTTTGCTGAAATACAAAAAATAAGTCAGTAAATGTTAAACTCTGCGTTCTGGTCTGGGGTGCTCGTGAGACATTTTTATAGGCTTCGTGGTCCTGTAAGGTAGAAACGGACCTTTGAATAATTTCAGGCCTAGCTGAGATCGATTGCAGATGCGTAGAGATCCTAAATTTAATATGTTATCTGAGGTCCTCGTAAGAGCAGTTTTAGCCTATGAAACTTGCACTCTCAATCGGGAGCATACCTTACTTATATTATAAAGGCGTAAATTTGTGAAGGCATAAACTAGTGGTTGGATTTCGCTGAAATTGGCCACTAAGGAGGATGGATGGATATATCTTACTTTTTCGTGCAAAACTGATCGGATTTGTATGCAGGTACATAAAACTTTGATGACTTTAGCATATAGGATATTCTTTATATATGATATATTCTTAAAAACGAGATACAAGCTAGTAGAAGCTTAGAATAAAACTAGTAATTAATATTTTTTTTACAGACAATACCGACCGTCACATTGAATCCCTTGTTGATTAGATATTATGAGTAAGTTCGATGTTGCTATGACACAGTATTCATCTACTCCACACATGTCTATGACATCAGGAATGTGATTTATCCACGACTGGAAAAGATTACACATTACTATACTATAATAGAAACAATACTCTAAACATATTTATTGATAATATTATATCACAAAGCGGCGATTATTTATATTATAACATTTAACCCTTTAACGCACACCTATACGATGTCTTGAATTCAGTTTATTTTTAGATGAATATGGATTCTCAAGTGTTATTTATAACAACATGTTTCAATGATTTTTTGAAAAACTTGTTATTTTCCTTGAAAATTGAAAAATACTAGTGGCCAGTATACTGGCCACTGGCCATTCTGCTATCAATAGCTATCCCCGTCTAATCAATGGCCTGTAAACTGGACACTTATAAAAGCCATTATTTTTTAAGAAAATAACACAGTAAATAAAAAGCATTGTGTATTTCGGAATCAGTCTTTATTCACTCTCAAAAACTTAACATAATATTTTGAAATGGAGGTGGTGGTGGAGAAATTTGGGGTGGCAAAGACCCATCTGATATGCCTGAAACTGATGATACCGGTTGACTACAACTACTGTTACTCAGGTTGCTGGTATTTAAAATAATGTCGTCAAAATAATCATCAGCGTCGGAACAACCACCAATAACCTTCAAAAGGCACGTCGAAGCCTTGGGAGAGACTCCGGGTTATGCGGGATTTTTACCAACTAAAACCTCCTCGGGACCTTCCTCAACGCCTGCAGGGGATCCCGGGATCTCCAATGGAATGCACCGATGCAGAATGAACCGCCTGGTCATCAGTAATGACCACAAAATCTGCCCATTTGTCTTCATTTATCATTTCAAGTTCTTCGTAACGATTTTTTTTTTCTAAAACAAAGAAAAAACGTTATAACTACCGAACCCGTATATTTGTACTAATTGTGTTAAGATATCCGAAAAATAGACTATTTACTTCGTGTAAAATGACAAAGATTAAATGCATTTATCAAAACATATACTTATCAGACTACCTCCAACTTATGCGTGTAATTTCTAGGTTACATTTTGTCAACACACCGGTCTGTTTTCAATTGCAAAAATAACAGCTTTAATTTACTCTACTTGATTATATTTGCACATAATAATAAAGTATATACTATAATATAATAGTTTTACTCACCTTTGATCCGAAGACATGTTTTTACTTTGCACTGTACTTACAAATATGTATCGTCCGCTTGAAATGATAGTAAATACTGGCGCGGTTATGCGCAGTGGCCAGTTAACAGGCCACCGTAAAAAATGGCGCGAAATACTTTGGGCGCGCGACGTTTCAGATCGCTGGTTAGTTATAAGGCCGGCGTGCTTTATTGGGAATCGTTTATGATCATAAGATTCAACATTGATATAAAAATCTTTGAATTATCGACCTTAAAGTTAGTGTCCAGTATACTGGCCACTTTGTATGGACTGTCCTATAAAGGGTTAAGAGTCTCAAAGAAATGTAGATTTTTTTTTAATATATTATGTATACTTACTTCAAGCATTTTTATTTTTAAAACAATATGAAATCCCATACATACCTGATGGGTAATGGTATCGAAAAACGTAACCGTCTCGTTGCTGGATACATAGGCTAGTGTATTCCCATAGTAAGCGTATTTGTGATCCGGTTTGACGTTAGCGAAATATATAAATGAATCAATAGCTATCGCGAGCCGTAGAGAACGCCGTTCCCAGGACAAAGCCCTCATGGCACCAGCCGGTACCCGCAGTGTCCTAATGTGCTGAAAATTACAAAGTTTCTTATGTAAACAAAAATAAAAAATCGCAAAAATCTACTTAGAATAGTTTGCCGAATTCTAAGTACTGGTCGACGAATGATTCAATAATAAGAATAAATAAATTAACGTGGACAAAAAATGTGCATGCCAAATTTTTAATCAGATCAACAAAATAACTAAATTTATACGAGATATAAATAGGATTCAAGTTTTATGACAACACTAGAATTTCTTATAATAAAAACGCACAGCTTCAACTAGTTTAAGTCTTATAAAATTGCTAATATAAGGAGATGATGTTACAATTACACACCTATTTCTAGCGTGAAGCATTTTTCTAATTAGTCCACCAATTCGCACTTGGCCAGCGCGGTGGACTATGGCCTAAAACTCTCATTCTGAGAGAAGACCCGTGCCCAGCAGTGGGACAATAATGGGTTGTACTCCCTACAGGTGTCCATGGGCGGCAGTGACCACTTACCATCAGGTGGACTGCATGCTCGTTTGCTACTTCAATAAGATAAAAAAAAAACAATTGCAATAAAATAAACATTTCTACCTCTCCATATGCACTGAAGAACTGAACAGCATTTGCTTGGTCCGCGGTGTACCCGGCGGCGGCCAACACTGTGCCGTTGTGGTTCCAGTGGCAGTCAATTATACTCATATTCGTTTCTACCACCACACTATCTGGATAAAAAAAGACATTGTGAAACAACTTCTATATTGTTCGAAGTATTTATATGTTGCCAGTACTTCTTTTAAACTTAGAATACATAAGAGATATTTCAACGGCACTCTCATGGACATTAACCCATCTGTAATTGGCTTTGCGATACAACTACTATTCCATATGAGATTTTCTTCAAATGTAGGTTTAACTTTTTAGAAAATTAGTAGAATATGTTTGTTTCACAAAACACCCTTTCTATTAAATTATACAAACCTTCCTCAGTACAACTTCTCATCAGCAGTAAGATGCCATTTTTGTAAGAAATAAGCAACACTGGCCTATTCACTGGTGCTCTACCCGAATACCAATCCATGCTTACAATATCCATTGACCCAGAAACGCCATTTTTCGCCACTGGCATCTGGAAATGTGAGTTTCGTTTAAAGTACTTAGTTTCTACGATTTAAAAAATATGTTCATACATGTTTTTTTTTATGATTCTATCATTAACTATTTATGTCTATGCAAACAATAGGTACCTTAGACTAATACTAAATTTATATATAATAAAAATGTATTTATATTTAAACATATTTTAAGAATATCAAAACAAACTGACTGTAAAATTTCCTTGCTCATCATATAAATGCAGTTCTCCATTAGTAAGTGCAAAGAGTAGTAAAGTATTGTCTGGAGACCACTGAACTGCTCGCAATCCTGGGCCCTTAATATCTTTCCCCCAAACACGGGACCCATCAACTGAACCGACTATAACAGCTCCTAAAATTTGATTATAATTAACAACTTTGAGTTTTCACATCTTTCTTTGATAAATTTCATTTTAGTATAGAACGTGTATGGCCAGCTCTACCCTAACGCTCCACCCTAACCCTGCTAGGTTAGGGTAGAGCGCGGTTGGGTCACCGCCCAGTGCGCCGGGCACGAAAGGGCGCCGCAGACGCAGGCGTTTGTTCTTGTGCTTGCGTTTGCATTGCAATAAAGGGGCGTAGCAGAAATCTCTCCCAGGGCGAAGGTGGAAAGGTGTGATTGCCTGTTCACTTTCATGAGAGGTCTAACTTAGTCCTTAGAAACAGCACTACATCTGAATAAGACTTCAAATAGAACTCCTACTGTCTATGAAATGGCTTTGATGTCCACAGGGGGCACTAACAAGTGGACCATCAAGTATGCTTGTTTGCTAGTATAATATTCAGTGGCGTAACTGCAGGGTGGCAAGTCGGCAAAATACCACCGGCCCCCAGCAGTAAGGTGGTTAGAGGAGAATCCTAACTCCTAACATTTATTATTTATTATACATTATACATATTTTGTATAAAAGAAATGTCTTTAATTAATTTTTGTTACCTACTCAGTTGCATACACAAGTAAAAAAATGAAGTAAAATTCAAAGCATTTGTAAAAAAAATTGGAATCCAGTTTTAGAGGTAGGTGACAATTTTTTTATATTGGTCTTTATATTACAGGGAGGGGGCCCATCCGATGAATTGTGCTTTGAGTTATGCCATTGATAATATTATATATAAAAAGACAGTATATTGAATAATATATATCTTACCATCTTCATATGCTATGCAAATTTTTTGACCATCAGATCCCCAAGCCATACTTGTTACTGTGGATTTGTTCCTATTATTTATCATCTCCTCATACCATGAACCCTGTGGAATTGATGAAACATTTTTTTACCCCCAATGTAATTTACTAGAGCTCATACTGCACTAGGTATTCTAGTTTTTAAAATCAGGTTGGTAGAAAAATCAAGGAAGATATGTAATATACTTGTAAGTATTGACGGGTATTATATATGAGAGTAATCAGCTTAATTTTACTATGTTCTTTAATCACTACATAAACACTTTGCAAAGTAAATACCTTATACAACATCCAAACAATTATAACACCATGTTCATCGCTTGTTGTTAGTTTTTGAAAAACTTCATTCCATGTTGCCACACAAACCTGGCCAGTGTGCCCTTCTAAACTTAGATTCATGGACAGATTACCTCCTCCACCAGCTGTAAAATATTAAAAATGGAAACAACAATGTCATGTATTTCTGACTTCAACATTAGTCATATAGTGCTGAAATCAGTTCAGCACTACTAATATTTGGTATTTTTATGAAAAAGTAACAAACGAAAATATAGCCCTCTGGTGGTAACCAATTACTGCCAGCTATTAACACCTGAAGCTTAACCCACTTATGCAAAACTTAAGCAAAAGGATTACTATGCTCTTTTTCTTGATGTCCCACAATATAATTTAACTACATCAAATTATACAACTATATTTAAAATTATTTAAGACTTTTATATTGTAAACCTATAAGTAAAAGTAAGTGGTATATATATTTTATGTCTATGAGTACGTGTAAGATTTGTTGACACCATTAGAAATAGATGCTCGGATGCACCAGGAGGATATGTTAATTCGGTATTTCTTAACACTAAATTTTAATTGCTCTTACCAGACTCTAGTTTTAAAACCTTCAACATTCCATCTTCACCTCCAACTGCTATGTACCCTGAGGAATGATTCCATGATATGCAGGTCACATTGGATTGTTTTGGTATAGCAATCTGTAATCAATTGTATTAGTTTTATTAGCTTATTGAATTAATATAATAGCTTCTTTATTTACATCACAATCAAAAGAATCTAAAGCACCTTTTTACTCATATAAACAAACATTATCGCGGTTCTTGATATATTTTATACACATTAATAAGTTACAATGGATAATAAAAAATATATACTTGTGGGAAACTTGTTTATTGTACGAAAAGACAAAATTAGTACTGAAAATGTTAGATGTTATTGAAAAAAGCGATTCAACTGTAATTATCTATGTCATTTTGAAAATTTAAGTTGATTTCATAAAATTCTCATTACAAGCTTTGCTATTCCCTATCGTTAGTCGTTAACGTTGCTAGGATACCGCTTTCCATAAACAAAAATAATGAGGCATGTTTCCACTTGGTAGACTAGACGATCTAAAGTTAAAAATTACAAAATAGTGTATCTAGTAATTTATCAGTTAAACAGTTTCAATTTAACAATTAAACAGTAATTTAACATTAAACAGTTTAAACAATTTTTAACTTTTGACCCAATTATTTTATCTAGCAGTTTTTGATTTTTTTTATTTTATCAATTTTTAATTTGTTTCAACTGTCTCACGGTATCGTGATTAGCTTAACCACAACGGCAAGGTTTGTGGTTACGGTTATCACGATACTGTGAGATACTGTACTGTGTGATAAATGTTTGTAATATTTCATGTTTTCGATATTATTTGTATTTTCTTATTATTTTATGATTACGATGATAAATTTATCCAATCTATCAACGTATTACATTGCAGATATTATATTTCTATATTATTTATAGTAGGGGTAAGTTAGTCATTCTATGTTATGGATCAGTGATCACATTCTTTAAGTGGAACACTTAAGGTTCGCGTACAACCAAGCATGCCAAAGACTGGAGAGTATCCAAATTCGAGTTAACTCGAGTTAGTAAATCGAGTTTGTACATCACTAAAATTTTATTTATATTGTCTGTGCAAATATTAATGGCGCGCGCGCGATAGTTCGATCAATAATATAATTTGACTTTAAATTTTCAATCAAAACTCTACGTCTAGGTAGTTACGCACTTCATCTTTATATATGTAAAAGTGATGTTGGTTTTCCGTGAAATAATTGTAGGGTACCGAAATTTTAAAATGCAAAAACCATTTAAAATTCCAAATTAAATAAATATTCGAATCTTCGACACAATTATTTTCACCATACAGTCCAATTATAAATCTGCAAAAATTCTGTTTAATAATATAAAAATGTTAGGACGAAAGCAAAGTTTGAAGGGCGAGGCAGTCCTCGCCGATTATGGGCCCGAAGAATCATTAAATGAAAGTGCGGATATAGAGTGGGTAAATAAAGTAAGTCGCTAATTATTTATTTTATAAAAAAAAAGTGCGGATACAGACAAAGTGGTCTCTTGAGTACAATCATATGTAACTCCAGTTTACATTTGTCCAACCTCACTATCAAATAAAAATATAAGCCCTTCATCTTCCTATTTCCATATGAAATGTTTTTTTAAACTATTAAAGTTTTAATTGTTTTATAATTAAAACTAAACTAGAATTACCACTAATTCTAAGGCTGCTACTAGTAGTGGTTGCGCTGCATCTTAAATTAGAGTCCTTTTATGTTAAGTATTCATACAGACACTTATTAAAACTCAATAAAATGGATTTTTGTCTTGGGCTGAATTTGTTAACTTTTTCCAAGTATAAGGCATCTGTGAGATAGAATCATAATGTGAGCCACAACAATATTATTTCTAATCTGCTGTTCTGATCTGGTATTGAATAAGTATTGTAACTCACAATTTGTAGGGGCTTCTATATGTATATACAAATACAACACACAATTCATTAAACAACAACACATCTAATTTATAAAAGCATGTAAGAAGGACTGTCATACTTATTTATTCTTTATTACAGGTATGGGTAAGAAGAATATTACGTTTTTGTGCACTTATCAGTTTGGTATCAGTTTCTTTAAACACACCAAAAACCTTTGAAAAGTACCCATTTCTACAGACTACTACTTTTGCTATGGATTGCAGTGTTACACTATTATTTACAGCAGAGATGATTGCAAAAATGCACATAAGGGGAATTCTAAAGGTGAAATATAGTTATTTTTATAGTATTAATGCATAATGTATGCATTATTGTTATAAACAAATTGATAATTGTGATAGAATGCATTTATATAATGCTGTATCTGCAATATAATAAATCTGTAATATTTAGAAGATATATAAATGTTCTTACAGGGAGATGTTGCATATTTAAAAGATCACTGGTGTCAATTTGATGCATCTATGGTATTCTTTCTGTGGGTATCCGTGCTTCTGCAGATGTTTGAACTAACTGGAATAGTACCAAGATATAGTTACTTGAGTATATTGAGAGCTCCTCGTCCTCTAATAATGATAAGATTCCTCCGAGTATTTCTGAAATTTTCAATGCCTAAATCAAGAATTAACCAGATATTCAAGTAAGTGAACTAGTAGTGCTTTTAATACACATTGGAGTATATGCTCTTGGTATCATCCAGTTGTGGGGAGGATCATACCCCACAGGGACATCAAAAAACTTTCCATCAAATAATTTGATAGCAATAAAAAATTTGTGCCATGTTTATGCAAAAGGAGCACAGGTGGACCAATGACCTGAATACAGGGGAAAACTGTTGGATTCAGAGGGCACAGAACTGGTTGGAGTGGTGCCATTTAGGGGAGGCCTATGTCCAGCACTGGACTTTAAAAGGCTGATGGATGGAATAGAAATATGTTACTAAATATTTTTCCAGTTATATTAAGCATTTTTATATGCATTACATATGAGTATACTAATCACAAATAATATTGTTTGCAGGAGATCAAGCCAGCAGATTTACAATGTGACTTTGTTCTTTTTATTCTTCATGTCCTTATACAGTCTGTTGGGCGTACAATTTTTCGGAGAATTAACTCATCATTGTGTCAGAAATACAACAAAACCAGAGTAACTTAGTTCATATTTTGTATTGTATGATATAAGCATGTTTAATAATGACATTAATGTTTGTTTTTTGTTTATTCCAGTGAAATAACTATCAATTCTTTAGCAATACCTGATACATTTTGTTCTCCAGAACCTAACTCTGGCTATCAGTGTCCATCTGGAATGAAATGCATGAAACTGGAATTATCAAAATACATAATGGGGTTTAATGGTTTTGAAGAATTTGGTAACTATTAACATTGCTTTACTTATCTTCTGTTTCATTACTCACTACATTTAACTTTACATTTGTTTGTATGTATATTTACTAATTTTGCAATGAAGATTTCACTTCATAAGGAGATAATAAAAAACGCTTTCTACACTCATAGCCCCACAGTAGGATTTTCTCCTGTGTCGTGGGTGCCATGGACACATACAAAGACGAATACACAAACACCCAGACCCAGAACAGAACAGAATCTAAACTCATCATTCAGATACCTGTCTGGCCAGGAATCGAACCCAGGACCCACTGCGTGTCAGACCGGTATGCTAACCGCTGCGCCACGCGGGTCGTCGGTCGTCGGTCGTAATAATATTTATTTATCAGCTTTGTGACTTCATTTAGATTCTACATATTATTTTTTATGACCCTCCATAATATGGGTATTAAATGAAATAGTTTACATATTTTTTTGAAAAATTTTAATAACTCTTCTAAAATTTGTTTTAATGCATGGTTACTTATGTATCATTGAATTCTAGTTTTTCTTTTTCTTTACAGCAACAAGTTTGTTTACCGTTTATCAAGCTTCTTCTCAAGAAGGTTGGGTATTCATAATGTATCGTGCTATTGATTCTCTGCCCACATGGAGATCAGCTCTTTATTTTAGGTAATCATCATCAAGTGAACAAATAATGTAACTGTATCTAGTGATAATATGCCTTTATTTCTAAATTTTATCTTTATTTCCATAATAAGACCTCCTAATTTATGTTATTTCTACATAGAATATGTGTTAATTTCTTTATCATATCTCATATATTATTGCTTTCTTTCAATTTGCCTTATATGCATTTATATATCTTTTTAGCACCATGATATTTTTTCTGGCTTGGCTAGTAAAGAATGTATTCATAGCAGTCATCACGGAAACCTTCAATGAAATCAGGGTTCAATTTCAACAAATGTGGGGTGTGAGGAATCCCATAACAAAAAGTAGCACCACTCAGTTCTTTACAGGAGATGACAATGGTTGGAAACTTGTGACTATTGATGAAAATAAGCATTCAGGTAATTTCCAATTTATTTTTGCTCTAAGTGGTTTTGTATTATATAATTATTATCATTAAATATTACATTTTCTATGTGTGTGTATAAGGTGTTAGAACTTTTTCTTTGGGTGCCTAACATAGTCAAACCTATGATGTCAGGTAGAACTTTAATTGCACCAAGGGTGCGTGTTATATATGCTTAAAAGGCTGCTTTCCTTTACTATCAGATGGACTGCATTCTCGTTTGCTACTAATATAATATAAAATATATAAAATGTACAATATGTATGTTTTCAGGAAGTGCACCTGAAATATTACATAAAGTGCTACGCTCACCTTACTTTAGGCTTCTAGTTATGGGAGTTGTACTTGCTAATGGAATAATTACTGCTACGATGAATTTTAAACATGACGACAGACCCAGAGAATACTTTTATGAAAAATATTATTATATTGAGGTAAGTGACTATGTAAAAGACAATGTATGCAATTTAATACCTTATTGCATCATAATTGAAGTAAATATCACAATAATAAAATATGTTTTAGATTGCATTTACAATATTTTTGGACCTGGAGGCGCTTATCAAAATATGGTGCTTGGGATGGAAGGGCTACTTCAAACATTCTGTCCACAAATTTGAATTATTGTTAGCTGTTGGGACAACAACCCATACTTTGCCCCAATTATATCTATCAGCTTTTACATATTTTCAGGTAAGACCTAAGTAAATATATATATATATATATATATATATATATATATATATATATATATATATATATATATATATATATATATATATATATATATTTAGTTTAAAACAAACTCAAACTCAGTACTTAAAAAACACTATCGAACCTATGTTTATAAATCAAAGTGCATAAACCATCGGTATTTCTATGTCGATGGCAAAAACATAACTTTATAGAAGAGGTAAAATTAAATTTAAATCTGCTATTATTGTAATTGATATGATTGTTTATTAAGACTGCTATGTTATACCGTATCGATATTTATAACGTAGTATATACGAACACGTTACGTTTGCGTTACGTATGTACTTCTCGCCTTAGGGGCTAGAAATTGAATCAGGAACCATTCGTTTGCTAAGACTACATCGAAATGCCTAGTCATCGCTATTAAACGGTATAAATAGGTTTCGTCTTAGAATCTCGAACATATAAAATTTTGCACCTTGAAAATGTAAATAATACAATAATCTTTACAGGTTCTTCGAATAGTACGGCTCATTAAAGCGTCGCCGTTGCTAGAAGGCTTTGTATACAAAATTTTCGGACCTGGCAAGAAGCTCGGTAGCCTCATAATATTTACCATGTGTTTGCTGATAATAAGTTCTTCGATCTCAATGCAACTCTTCTGCTTTTTGTGCGAATTCACCAAATTTGAAACATTTCCAGAGGTAAACAAATATTGCTAAAAATACCTAAAGTAATATCAAGCAATTACGATTCCATCGGAAAATAATTTAAGTTAATCTTCAACCTATCTCATTTAATAAATAATAATTTGCTCTGCACACTGTAAGTATTATCTAATAAGCTTTAGTTACGATTCTAAAGATGTGTATCTGTTTTAAGTCTAACATTGTATAAAGTAACTACATTGTGTAAACACTGTGGTAAAAAAAAACGAAAGTAATTAATTCCGATTACTATAATTTTTCAGGCATTTATGTCCATGTTTCAAATCTTGACGCAAGAGGCATGGGTGGAAGTGATGGACGAAACCATGGTGCGCACCAGCCAGACCCTCACTCCTCTGGTCGCTATATACTTCATACTCTACCATTTGTTTGTCACTCTGGTATGTAGACTATTTAATTTAAGTAATACGTTATATATTATATAATTATTTGCTAGTCATAAAAAAGGTCAAATAGCAAATTATTGTCAAAATTTTGTTACTTGATTTCAGATTGTGCTGTCGCTTTTCGTAGCCGTAATTTTGGATAACCTTGAGCTGGATGAAGATATAAAAAAATTAAAGCAGCTAAGATATCGACAACAGAGCGCGGAAATTAAAGAAAGCTTGCCATTTCGTTTAAGAATATTTGAAAAATTCCCTGATAGTCCTCAAATGACTAGGTTGCATAAAGTCCCTGGCGATTTCAACTTACCTAAGGTAATTTGAGAGATTTAAACTTAAACCATGCTAACATTGCTGTTATCATTATAATGCTCACTATAATATTTAAATATCAGCAAACTACAATTAATACGTAATGCAAGTAGCAGTGATTTTTAATGAAGGTAAGATAAGTAGGTAGGTAACATCTTGCTGCCAAAGTGTATCATAAAAAACTTATAATGACTTCTGGTCCAATCTCTCAAAAAAATCTATTTGAGTCAGGAGTATTGTCTTGACAATCGATTTAAAGGATCCAAAATTGAATTTATTTTCATCTTATTTACGATAATTTTACGAGGTTTCAAAATTCATCTGGCTCTTTGGCACTAATAAAGATTATTTAAGTTAGTTTGACGATTTTTTGTACTAACGTCGTTATAGTTGTAAATACATGTTTCTTAAAGCGCTAAGATTATAGGAATGTAACATTGATGTTTGTTTTTATCTTGCACAAAATCGGCTCTTTTCAAAACAAGTAGACTGTAGACTATTCCATTAGGCGTAATTTAACTCAATTTTCCGAAATTATGAGCTTCCTTTTGTTCCCACTGCGATATGTATACATCATTTATAAGCTATGACAACTGTGCAGGTGCGCGAATCGTTCATGCGTCAGTTCGTGTGCGAGGCGGAGGGCGAGGAGGAGGGCGGCGCGGACGCGTCGCGGCGCGCGTTCGAGTACATCGGCGCGGACAAGATCGCCTTCCCCTACCGCAAGCGCTGCCTCGTCAAGACGCTGGTGGTGGCGCCGCCCTCGCAGCGGCCCAGCGCCGCGCTCCGACGGCACGTCGTCGCCTCCATCATCAAGTCAGTTCAACGATAACTCTCTATTAAACAGTGGGAATAGTAGTTAATATTGCCTCTCTACATTATAATACTTTTGTATTATAGTGTTTGGAAGCAATATTAAAGTACCAAAGGGTCTTTACGGAATCTGCTCGGGCAAAGGAAACCCTGCCCCCCCCCCCCCCCCACCTACTAGCTATACTACCATACACGTTGACTGTTGGCTTTTACGTGAATACGATTAATAGCGTGCTGCAAAACTGATACCCAATAGAACTTTATGTTACAAACTACTGATAAATACGAATTCCTAATAATTTGAAAACCTATTATGAATTAACAATGTTTGAACTCAACTGGTAGGGCATGCCTTTACATCTTCTCTTTATATCTTTCTTCATCTTTATCGTTCCGCATTTCTGTTGCTTGTGACAATATTTAAGGAAAATGGATGATGACAGTTGTTGTAAATGAGCATTGTTATACATTGTATGGGACTTCTAAAAGTGTTGAGGAAAAAAATTTTTGTGTGAACTTGAATTACGACTTTGCTTTCATATTTTATCTATTTTTAGATTATATTTTTTTGTTCTGTTTTGTTTTATGTTTTTTCTTTTATTACAGGTAGAACATTATAATAGTACTCCTTCTTTAACTTAAGGTAGATATTTAATTAAGTTTAAAATTATTATATTTTTCTTATTTTTTCTTATATAACAAGCATACAGGAACAAATTTATTTATAAATTTAATCACTTTTCCTGAATATAAATAAATAACTTAGTTTATATTTTTCTCAGTGACTCCAATGACCATCGTCGATTGGTGTTGGGGGACTCAGCGATGTTGGCGACGGGCGGCAAATCCGGTCTGAAGTCTCAGGGAACCGTATCTAGCGCTAAACAAATTCGCGTCGATCAAAAAAAGTTTGTATTTTATCTAAGATATTCAATATTTTCTTTCAACAAAAGCAAATTGTATCACAAAATATTAGAAAGGAAAGCAATTTTATTTGAAATCACCACCTTTTCAAGGTCGTAGAACAATATGTTTCTACCGGAGAAGTACCACTACTACACTTATTTCTAGTATGAAGCAGTTCTTGCTTTAGAAGGGTGTGGATGTCAAGTCATTTTTAATGAGGCGACCAACTCATCTCTGATTGACATTAGATAGAACCCCTTGTCCCTTATGAAATTAATTACTGTTGTCCATGAGCGACGGTGACCACTTACTATCAGGTGGACTGCATGCTTCTTTTTTACTTCAATCTTATTAAAAAAAACCTTTAGTTAATGAGCGTGCGTACAAAAAAATATGAGTCTTATGTATTAATCCTTATGTAATCTAGCTATGTATAATTTTTACTTAAATAATTAATTCATGTGATAGTATTGACAATCCGCATTAATGGACGTGATAACATCGTTTCTAACTTTTTAACAAATAAAAGAAGTTAACTATTGAAATGATTATAATTGAAGAATACAAAGGTAAATCGTGTATATTGAAACCAGGTTCGGGTCACGTTCGATCCGTCGTTCGGTGCGCAGCGGGTCGATCAAGCTGAAGCAGACGTACGAGCACCTGGTGGAGAACGGCGACATCGGCGCGGCGTCGCGCGTGGTGCCGTCGTCGCGCGCGCGCCCGCCCTACCTCGACATCCGCCTGCTGCAGGCCAAGCGGCAGCAGGCCGAGATGAGACGGTATTTATGTTCGCTTTTATTCAACCTGGATCAGGGGCGCAGCTACCGCCGTATCCGAAGTCAGTGATACGGGGCTCTCAGACTATATGAGCCCCCGTATTGCACGTCTTGGAGGGCGGCAAATTTGACGACCTTTTTTGGTCGTCAATTTGTAGGTGTAATGGTGTGGTGACGACATTTTTGACAAATCTTTACCCTTCATTTGGGTCACAACTAATTTTGATGGGGCCAGGATTCAAGGCACGCTAGAGAGGCGTAGCGTGTCTTGGAACTAGAGGATAGGATGTTTTCAAGCGTATGTATGTATATTTGTATGTATGGTATCCAAATCTTTAGCACGCGCTAAAGTACAAAAATATTAACGGATTGCAACGGTTGTATGGAATATCATTTAAATCAACGCAATATGCAGAGTGACATAGGCTATATAATCTTTAAGTATGACGCCTGCGGTCGCACTAGACCATCTTACCCTGAAAGGAGACCTGTGCGCAACAGTGAGAAAATAATGGGTTTATGACTAAAAAATATTAATGTAAAAGAAACTTTTCTTTGTAGCAACCAGCGTGAGGAGGACCTTCGAGAGAACCATCCGCTGTTCGACACTCCGCTGTTATTGGTTCCGCGCGAGTCGCGCTTCCGTAAGATTTGCCGCGCGCTCGTGGACGCGCGATACGACGCCCGGCTGCGCGATCCCGTCACGGGCAACGAGCGGAAAGTGCACTATAAAAGCTTCCAGTATGTATACATCTCAATGTTTATTATATTAAAGAAAGCCTGATAATGAAATTTTAAAAAATCTCAATGTTTAATTACATGACAGACAGCAGTTAATTTTAAAACATTTTTTTTTTCATTTGTCAGCTGTTTTTTTTTGTCTTTATAAGCTTGCAGGTAAGCGAGCATGCATATAAAAATATTTTCAATTTTTAGGGGGTGGAGTTCATAATAATGTAAACTAGTTAAAATACGCAATAAATAAAATACGCAATTGACACATCCGAGCATATATTTATTTTAATTGATATTTATTCCCCGTGGCTAAATATAAAATTACTGACAAAATTCTGTTTACTTTTTTTTAGTAACTTTCTTGGGCTGGTGACTTACCTGGACTGGGTTATGATTATGGTGACTACTCTATCTTGTTTGTCAATGATGTTCGAAACGCCTACATACAGGGTCATGGAAAACTTTGTTTTGCAGGTGATCAGTTTATGAGTATTTTATAAATAATTGTAAAACTGTTTTTTTACAATTCGCTCACTAAAATGGATATGTATAAAGTATGAAGTTAGTGTATGAAGTTTTTACTTTCATTTTCAGATAGCGGAATATGGTTTTGTTATATTTATGAGCTTGGAATTGGCCTTGAAAATATTAGCAGATGGCTTGTTTTTTACTCCAAAAGCTTACCTGAAAGATGCTGCTGCGGTTTTAGATGTTTTCATTTACATTGTAAGTTACCGTTGAATTGTTATAATGTAATCAAGTCATCTATATACTATTACCAGATTATTTATGAGTTACACTAAAACCTTTAAAGTATACATTTTACTCTTGTTAGTTTACAAACGATTTTATTATTTTTAAAATAATGAATAAAATTTAAATTTGAGCATCTAGTCTTCCTTCTAAGTTCTAAAACTTTACCTCGTTGACATATACTTCAAATGTTAACCGATTGAGTAACTTCCAAATTATGTACATAACCAAGAGAAGATGCACAATTCATTTTATTATATCATAGAAATATACGACTCGAACTTAAACAATTTGGAATCGAATCTGAAGACCACACATTTATTTCATCGCTAGCGACACGCGTGGAATTAGACGTTGACGCCTATCGATGGCTCTTTCCACTTATCAGCAGCTAGTTTACATTTCTTAGCTATGAAAAACCTAAAAGTATGGGCTGCACAAACGTTAGAATAACGGGCATTATCCTGGCAGGTGTCCCTGACATTCCTGTGCTGGATGCCGGTGCGCGTGGCGCCGGGCGGCGCGGCGCAGATGCTGATGATCCTGCGCTGCGTGCGCCCGCTGCGCATCTTCACGCTCGTGCCGCACATGCGCAAGGTGGTCTACGAGCTCTGCCGTGGATTCAAGGAGATTCTGCTCGTAAGTATGCACGCACACATGCAAGTTTGCTGACACTCACAGTGGATGTGACTCACAAGCGCATGCGCACACATACACACGAAAAATTACCCACGAACACATACATTCGTCTAAACCTGTACAAATCTTACTCTGCACCTAATTGTACTTGTATATACTAAAGTTATACGACCTTGAGGATTTATAACATAAATCTGAAGAAGAATATTATTAGTCGGCAACTCTGATAATATTCCAGTTATTGTGGTTTTGAGACCCAATGTTCTGTAATAGTTATTTTATGATTTCAGGTATCTACGTTACTTATCCTTCTAATGTTCGTATTTGCGAGTTATGGTGTCCAGTTGTATGGTGGCCGGTAAGATATTAATTTATATATATAAACATTAAAAGAGAGATAAATGATATATTTTATTATTATACTATGCAATCAGATTTAGGAAAACAAAACTTAGGAGATATATATTTTTTAGTTAGAAATTAATTGCCACGGCTTTATGGCGAAGGAATACATCATACAGAAACCGACACATCTGAGAGTTCTTTCATAAAGTCTTCAAAAGTGTGTGATTTCTCCCAACTCGCACTTGGGTAGCGTTGTAGCCTATGGCTTAAAGCTATCTCATTATGAGAGAAGACTTGTTCCCAGCAGTGGGACAATAAAGAGTTGACAATGATATTATTGTTCTACAATCATTGTGTTGGTCAGGTTGGCGCGCTGTAACGACCCAACGATCACGCGGCGCGAGGACTGCGTGGGCGTGTTCATGCGACGCGTGTTCGTCACCAAGATGAAGCTGAAGCCGGGACCTCAGGAGACCTTTCCGTCAATGCTCGTGCCCAGGGTCTGGTATGTTACACTTACTATTGATTTAACTGTTTGTCATAATTACGAAGGTTTTTAAGTCACCGCATATTTAACTTTAAGTAGAACTAATCCTAAGGTTAGGTTATGGTTAACGGTATCATATACAGATGCCGATGGATGGCAGTGACTAATTACTATCAGACGGACCACATGTTGGTTTGCGCCGGCTATGTTATATGGTACTCGTTTCGATTACATTTGAAAATTAAATACCAAAACCTTGTTTGTGTGGTACATTATGAACTGTTTGCTTTCAGGGCTAATCCTAAGCGGTTCAGTTTTGACAACATTGGTGACGCTCTTTTAACTTTGTTCGAAGTTCTCTCGTTCAAGGGATGGCTCGACGTTCGTGATGTTTTGATTAAAGCATTAGGCCCGGTATGTCTTAGTAAGATAAAGTATGTGATCATTTCATAACAGATCATTTTAGTTACTAACGAATTATTTTGCTTCTAGGTACACGCCATATATATACACATATACATATTTTTGGGATGCATGATTGGACTGACTCTCTTTGTGGGTGTCGTGATCGCTAACTACTCTGAGAATAAGGGTACAGCGCTGTTGACAGTCGACCAGCGAAGATGGTATAAATTTTAATGCATAAATTTAAAGATTCTGTTAAATTGTTACACACCACATATCTTTAATATATGGTAGAGGACTACTCAATTAAATGAAATTAATTACTTTAAACAGGTGTGATTTAAAGAAGAGGTTGAAAATCGCTCAGCCGCTGCACTTGCCCCCTCGTCCGGATGGTAGAAAAATTCGAGCGTTCGCATATGACGTCACACAGAACTTGTCTTTTAAACGGGTCATTGCCATCGTCGTGCTGGTCAATAGTGGATTACTTGCAGTCACGGTGAGAGAATTAAACAATAATAATTGAATTATTCAGTACTTTATTTAATCCATTATGACCATCCAATAATATGTGCAGACCAGTAATTTTGTATTGTATTACATTTGTTTGTTACGTCTTATAACAATAACATCTGAGGAATTTCGTTACTTTTGTAACACGAAACGTATTCTTGGTTCTTTATTATTACAGTCCACTTACCGCTTACTCTAACAAAACATTATTTTATACTCTTAGTTGTACATCAGTAATTAAAAGTATATATTGTATTTATTTAAAAACCTTTATTTACAAGATTCCAACGCAATAAACGTCGTGAATATTTAACGTACAGCGTTAAATATATTTTTATTCAGTCAAAAGTGGTAAGTGGTCAGTGCTGCCCATGGACATCTGTAAACAACTTTATGTAGAACATGGTTTCTATTGGAAGTCAATGAGAGATGCATTGCTACTTCCGACCACTAAAATGACCTCATATAGAAGTGTGCCGGCAACCATACCCTTTCAATGAAACGCAAGAACTGCTTTAAGCTAAAAATAGGTGTGGCAGTGGTACTTCCCCGGTCGAACTACACTAATTTTACCACGTTTATCTATATACAGTAATAATAGGATACGTTTATTTGTTGTTACATCGCAGTGGTCGCGTCACTACTCGTACACGGAGCGGCTGGCGATGACGTCGGCGATGCTGACGCTGGTGTTCGTGGTGGAGGTGATCCTGAAGACGATCGCGTTCACGCCGCGCGGCTACTGGCAGAGCCGCCGCAACCGGTACGACCTGCTCGTCACCGTCACCGGATGTATATGGATATTTATGCACTTTACGCTCAAGGTATTTTTGCATTTTAATTTTTAAAAACTTGCATTGCTTCGAGTGAATAATAGCATAGCTTAAAATCGTGATTTTCAAAGGAGAGGTAGGTAAAAATTAAACAGTCCAAGTGAAGTAAACGAGTTTTTAATACTGAGCCATTTTGGGTTAAACTAACTCTTCAACTTTTAATTGATAAAAATTTAATTGTGCGGTTATTCATGCGAGTCAACGATTTATTCATTTTTCGATGTAGCGTTTGTAAGATTTCTCATCCTGTAAATGAGTATTGTGCCACATTATTTATATTTTTTGTATCACTAACAACTTTAATTGCGAAAAAAATAATCTAAATTTCGATTTATTATCCGAATAAAATTTTTAGAATACTGTCACCACTGCACTTGATTCTCATTAAATTCTAACTCGTCTTTCTATTGCAAAATAATAACGTTTATATAGTATATCTATCATATTTTTGTATGATTATAGTTGATATTGGTTAACTTCATGGCCACTTAGTTATGCTCTGCGGATTATTTATAGGAAATTAATTCGAGTTAGGAGCTTAAGCCTATTTAATTCCTCTTATGTTTTCTAGAATGATCTCTCGTATTTCGTGGGCTTCATGGTGGTGATCTTGCGCTTTTTCACTATCACGGGCAAGCACACGACCCTCAAGATGTTAATGCTGACGGTGGGTGTGAGCGTGTGCAAGAGCTTCTTCATCATCTTCGGCATGTTCCTGTTAGTGTTCTTCTACGCGCTCGCAGGCACCATAGTGTTCGGAAACGTCAAGTATGGCGAGGGCATTGGAAGGTAAGCTTTTCCAAGATTGCGCACTACTATTTGCAACAAATTCTATTTGTTTGTGGTTTTAAAATAACTGTTGTTTTTTACTACGTTAAATGCTTTTCTGCACTATAATAAAACATGAAAAGCATCATGACATATATTATTACATCTTTAAAAAACAATTATTCGCACACGTAGTCTTATAGTTCTTAGAGGTAACTAATAAAATATATTTTATATCACTTCGAGACGCAGTCGCGCGCGTTTTGCACTGTAGTGTGGTTATTTGTTCATTTAAAATAACATCAAAGAATTATTTCTGAGAACTCCTTAGGTGTGTAATAAAATTTATTCACGCTTTCTAGTTGCTATTATTAATTCGATTACGTTATGATTCTTACAGGCGTGCGAACTTCAACTCGCCGATCCACAGCGTGGCGATGCTGTTCCGCATCGTGACGGGCGAGGACTGGAACAAGATCATGCACGACTGCATGGTGGCGCCGCCATACTGCACGCCCGCAGACAACTACTGGGAGACGGACTGCGGGAACTTCACCGCCTCGCTCGCATACTTCTGCACCTTCTACGTCATCATCACGTATATAGTGCTCAATCTGCTCGTGGGTAAGCTGTTAGTGCTGGTGGAAACTCCGTTGTAGTTATAAGGATAGTATATTCCTGAGATTCTATAGTATTTTCGTTTAAAAAAAATAATAATAACAAAAGGTAATTAATGACAAATCTCATTTATTTTATGTTATTTACTTATTGCGTTGATTATTGATACGTTGCTATTGACACAATAGCATTTGGCTTAGGAAACTTAGTATGCTAAATATATACATATATGTTTTTTTATTTATAAGAATTTGTACGCAGATAATAAATAACAACAGGCATTAATATAAGTTCAGTTCAAAGGACTGTTTGTTCCAAAATGACTTAAAAATTAAATATAAACTTTGTTTACTTTATGTTTACCATATGTTTAAATAATATAACACAATACTGTTATTTTGTGTAACATGGAATTTCCGTTGCAGCTATCATAATGGAAAACTTTTCTTTATTCTACTCAAACGAAGAAGATGCACTTTTGTCATATGCTGATATAAGAAACTTCCAGAATACCTGGAACATTGTTGACGTTCATCAAAAGGGAGTCATTCCAGTCCGAAAGGTAATGATATTTTACGATCATTAGGAGCAGCAATATATATCATTTACCTCAGGAATTGTTCTAATTTTTTCTGGAGTTGGCTATAAAACTCTATAGGTGGCAGTGGTCACTTGTCACAAGATTGATTGTATACTCGTTTGCAAAAAAAGTAACTCGTCTAAGAGTTCTCCGTAGTGTTAAATTAATAATGTAATCAATTAATAGTGTAATAAAGCTTATATTAATGAATTTGTAAAGCGACCTCGGCCAAGGAAACAATAAAGGTTGATAATGATTTTTAATCAGTGAGAATTTCAATATAGTGTTACGTTTTCAGGTGAAATTCATTCTAAGGCTTTTGAAAGGGCGTTTAGAATGCGATACGCACAAGGAACGTCTGCTATTCAAATATATGTGTTACGAATTGGAGCGATTACATAACGGCGAAGATGTTACATTCCACGATGTTATTAAGTACGTTAGATTGTTCTTCTTTTCTGTATCGGTTAATCATATTTTACAGATTATGCGATTTTTTTTACAGTATACATATTTTGTCTAGGTGATAGTTTTATAATTATTTCGATTTATTTTTTTTTTTCTTTCAACACTAATAATCGATAGTATTTAACCAGTCTCATGGCCTCTAACTTTGGGAGTCCGAGGTTCTAACAACAGGTGCTGTGATTTTCTAAGATATGAGCATATTGAAAATTGATTAAGTACTATAACGGACAATGGAAGCATAGTGGAGTAATTTATATCTTGAGAGTTATATAAAAATATAGGCTTGAGAGAATCACACCACCAATCGTCACTTGACCAAAGTATATACTTAAATTCTTCTCATAATTTTCACTCATGTTTGCAGCATGCTGTCGTACCGCACGGTGGACATCCGCAAGTCTCTGCAGATGGAAGAGTTATTAGCGCGCGAGGAGTTCGAGTTCCTCATCGAGGAGGAGGTGGCCAAGCAGACCATCCGCACCTGGCTCGAGGGCTGCCTCAAGCGGATACGGGCTAATAGTGGCGTGCGTGCATTTACATTTGATTGATACGCTAGTATAATAGAGTTTGTTCAATTTTAACACAATTTATCTATTCTACAACTACGAAGTTTGTTCTGTATTGCATCTTAAAAGAAATAAAATTAATATTGTAAATCAATTAATTAATCTAGTCTGTTTCTTATTTTTTACGTTCAAATAATTAAAATAAAAATTATCATAAAAATAAAAATAATCATAAAAATTAGTTCCTGCTTATCATGAAAACCGCCACCAAATTTAACGAAGTTTGACTAGATGAAGATGGATTATTTTAGAAAAAAATATCAAATGATAGTGTTTTAAAAGAAAATAATGTTAATTTCAGAAACAGCAGACAAGTCTTATAGCTGGCCTCAGAAAGACAAATGAACAGATTTTGGATCTGAATGCGGAAAAGGCGGAAAAAGAGAAGGCTGAAGCAGAAGCTCAGGTAAAAAATACTTATTATATTAAAACCAATTTTAAATTTAATAACTGTTTTATAGGTATATAGAAGAATCAAAACTATAAAGTTTATCCTTATTAGTGTTGTACGTAAGGATAAAAAATAACATGTATAAAGTAAGTGCAAGGAGAACGTAAATGCTTCCGCCGGGGAAGTACTCGTATCACCGCAACTCCTATTTCTATGGTGAAGCTTACCTGCGTTTAGTTGGAAGAGTGTGATTGCTGGCTCTTATATGAGGTGATCGCCTTAGCCCTCGGAAGTTGCTTAATATCCATAGGCGGCAGTGACCAATTACCATCAGTGAATTGCATGCCCGTTTAGTACAACATAGAATGTTTGTTTTAACCTGTGTTTCGAACATCATTAAAAAAAATTAACATGTTAATGACATTTCAGCAAGCTCTTGCAAATTCGGGCCGAACTGAAATAACCGAATCAGCATCGCAACCAATTATATCAAGTAAGTCAATATACTGTAATGACAACATACATTTCATACTTCACATTAATTATACAATGATTAATGTAATTTGTTATTTCAGATGTCTCGTCGTCTTTTGAATCTCAGCCTAAGAGGTCGTCTGCAAAGGGGCAATTCAAAAGATCGGGCGTTCCAACTATGACTATACCAAGGTACACGTTTTGTTTCTTCCACTCGTAATATTTGTAGCCAGGATATTCAACGGATTTCTTTTCAGATATACATGTTATATGATTTAATGTATATTTTGAAATATTTGTGTTTTATTTCAGACCTGAAAGTCCAGTTAAGAAATATTTGCAGCCAACTTTAAGCGACCCCCATCCAGCGCTTAATAAGAAATCAACACGTATGTTTTTAGTATTATTACGTTTTACTATTTTAACCAGATCAACTTTGAATCACGAAACATAAATATAATGTAAAAAGTTCCCATTAGTACTACGCCTGAAAAAACAATCGGTAAAAGGTAGAATATTTTTTTACGTTTATCAGCCAAATAAAATTTACGAATTAGATATTCGTAAATTTTATTTGAAATACATTGAAAAAAAGGAATACCAAGCAATTATCTGTGAGAGTAGTATCTCATGAGTAACCGATTCAGTGACATAACGATTTCAAATGTTAAAACATTTGCAGGTGGTAGAACCAGTGTAGTTCGACCGGGGAAGTACCACCGCCACACCCATTTCCAACGTGAAGCATTTCTTTCGTTTCGAGGGAAGGATGTTATTGCCCGCACACTTTTATATGAGGCACCATCATAGTCATCGGGAGTAGCAACGCATCTGTGATTGACTTCAGATAGAACCCATGTTCTATTTGAAGTTGCTCACCGATGTCCATGGGCGGCAGTGACCACTTACCATCAGGTGGATGTTCGTTTGCTACTTCAATCAGATAAAAAAATCTGCGTCCAAAAGAATGATAAGAGTTAAGGACATAAAGTACCACGCACGCGGTCCAAATGCGAGTAATTTATTTGTTATTATTTGAAGCGGCGACGGTGAAGAGCAGCCGCGCGCAGCCGGCGGGCGAGCACGCGGCGCTGCACGACCTGCACGCCTGGTGGCGCGCGCAGCTGGCGCGCCCGCCGCCCGCCGCGCACGCCCGCTGACTGCGCCACGCTCACTGCCCCACCGCGCCACGCTCGCTGAGCCGCTCTCCACGCTACACTCACCGCGCCACGATCACTGCCCCACACTTACAGCGACACAATAGATCATTACAGTCCATCACGGATCGCTTATCACATCAGCCTACTATAGCAATAACTTGCTATATTACATACTTTTAAATTCACTAAGGTCTACTTCACAATGTTCGAATAAAGTTCCAATTAATTTCGCTCCTAATTTTTGAAAAACTAAATTTGAATAAAATATAATTTAGACGTCGTGTTATTAATCTCATTGTTGGCTGCAAGGTTCTTTTATTGCAATTTTGAAAGGTTGGACTTGTAATTCAAGCATTCAAGTTCGTAGAATAAAAGGATTGCCAGCCAGTAATAAATTGAATCCATCGCTAGTAGGCAAGTTGCTAGTCAAGAAAAACAAATATTAATCATAGAATTTATTTAATTTTGATCACAACAAATTATTTATATATATAGTGATTTTCTACTATAATAAAATTACATGTTTTAGATGATGTTAAGCTAAATTATATATGTTGTTATACACTATAAATTGATTATTGTTAATATTTTAAATGATTTTCTTAAATGTTTTATTGAAAATTAGATTTTAGGAAGTACTTTATATAAAAATATTAAAGATTAAAAAAAACTATTTTAAATAGGTAACATTTTATGTCCGAAAAGCACATAGAATAAAACTAGTCATATTCAGATGTTTCGTAAAACTGGTTTATAGAAGTGAAATAACGTTACTTTTACTCGTCGGACTTGTAGTTTTACACTAGTCTAAGTATACAATTGAATGTTGCCATAATGTAGTGCCAAAATAAACACGAGATATGTGGTATTTAAGGTATTTTATTTAATCCCTACTTAATCAAATATACACAAGTGGTGATATATCTGGCGGACCCAGACTCGTTTTCCACTGAGTACTAAATAATCACTGTAAGTAATGGCACATGCCCAAAGCGAAGAGAGCGATGACGGCGAGCGTGAGCAGCAGGCAGAGGTAGCGGCCGGCGATGGGGTAGTGGAAGAGCTTGGCGTGCAGCTTGAGCGTGGCGGCGTACGCCAGCACCGTGCTGATGTCCTCGTGCGACGTGTCCTGGTGCAGGAAGGGCCGCGCGCACAGCTCGTGCCCCACCGACTGCGTGCGCCGGCACTCCTGCGACAGCCGCGCCGCCTGCACACACACACACCACTCTCATACATCATCATGGAATACCAACGCTGGCTGAAAACAATCAACCACCTATTGCTGAGAAGGACCCGTTTCGCGATGTATACCACTCACGCATCTAATGATAGTTGTTAACATATTATTATTATGACCTTAACTGTGTGGGTGTGTACGCATTATGAATAAACTATATCTTTCTCTCATACCATCCTAAACCTGAGACTTCACTCAACAAAAGTTGCTAAGTTTTGCATTGCAGCAAAATTGTAAACAATGTTGGGGACCGTGTTTCTGTTTTTGGCATTTAACTTTAATGAGCACGCTTGTTGCCGATATTTTTCGCCCTATGGATGCGCTTCCTGTTGGCAACACTTGTTGGAAATATTTCACGTGAACGAATGAATTAACAGACACGTTAGTTATTTTAAATAACTGGGTTCATTATGTTTATTATGTAGAGACATTAGAGTTTGTTGCAGTTCATTTTAAATTCCACATGAATATAAGTGATATAGTAGTAATCAAACATATTCCTAATACTACTAATACATGTTAATCTGCAGTCTTAGAGATTTAGAAAATGACGCCTACAATAACGTATCAGAAATAAATAACTAAGACAAAAAGATTTTTACAATACTTTTGACAAGTTGAGGTCAATATCATGTTGAAGTTTTATACCACACACATTTATTTAAGTACATATTTTATACCTGCACGAAAGGCACTACAACTGCTGAAATCCAGAGTAATTGGTTGAGTATGCTGATCCCCGCTATAGGCTCAGTCCCCGTGTCCACCTTGTCGAGGTTCAGTAGCCACATGACGCCAGATGCTGCCCACGAAATATTCACTATCGTGAACAAACAGACAGCAGGCGCTAGATCATCATTTAGGTATTTTAGCAATTTTCTGAATTCTGCGATTTCCTGCAGAGATAACAAATAATATTAAATAGGAATGCAACATTACATAGTCATTTAATAAGTAGTTAGATTTTCATCACACTGGGGTATGTAGTAATTATTACAGTGTTGCCTTACTCCAACTACCCCAAAAGATTAAAATTGGAAGCATCTTACCATTCTTTTAAATTTAATGAGTACTTACTCTCATCCAATTCAAAGGCGATATGGTTCTATTAAGCAGACGTTCTCTCAAGAACATGAGGTGAGCCTGAAGCAATTGGGCTTGTAAACAATAACTGGTAATGACGGTTGCCTGCACCATGTCATGTATTAACGTACATATTATAAGCAGAATCTTTAATCCAAGCCTTATATCATTGGAACTGTAAAATAAATTAAGTGATCGTGAACTCATTTAAACTAATACATTAAAAAAATAAAGTTGTCTTTAATAAATTACGTAGGTACGTAGAAGGTTTAAACAATCTTTTAAAATTTATTAACCATCGGGCATGTGATATTTTCTATTTTTTCAAACTTTCCGAAGTGACATCACGTTTATAGGCGCACGTGTAGGTACAGGCATGGTATTATATTTCGAATTACTGAGTATTATAACTCCGTCAATTTAAGCCTTGATTGTTAAATTCCAAGCATAAAATTAGTAATAACGTACCTTGACTCCATCCATCTGAACATTAAAGTTCCTTGAGCCAACATTAGATTCACTGAACATAACGATATACACATCCATATTATACTAAGGATAATAAAAAACCAAAGCATACGAAGTAGGCGCTTCGGTTTGGCGGTAGGCATGCCTTGCGGAGCATATGACGAGAGTAGAAATACCTGAAAAAGTATTGTAAACTAGTTAATTACTATTTAATAAAGACTTTTAAAAAATAACATTGCTATTATATAATTATGTATATTTTCCTCTTGTTCCGTATGTTTATTCTAAACGTTTTCCAAAAATCAAAAAAATGTATGAAAATTTGGTTCTATCGATCTTCAAAGTTTGCCAAGCAAGTAGTCTCTTTATTGTACCATATTACCCGCCAAATGGACTAAATGGTAAACAGATGGTAATTTTAAAATAATGTACATATTCCCTTACCCTTTCCATAAGATTTTGTAACTGTTCGTTGTCCGATATTCTGAACAAATACAACGCGTAGAGAAAGCCAACGAAATGTAATACACTTGGCCCAATATATGTGAATGTTACGTTTCCGTAACATACTTGCTTATAATTATCATATTCCAAGGAAGATGTTAAAGCAAGTGGTACTAATTTGTAACAGAACCCCCTGTCTCGTCTGAAAATAGAAATTTTGGATTACAAATGAAGTCTATAATTCAAAAACATATTTGGTGACATAAAATTTCCTTTTACTGCTAGTAAAAACCAGGTAGGTACCTAAATAATTAATTATATTAAACTTAAAACAGAAATGAGAGTGAAATTAGCATTATAATAGTGCCCAGTAGGGCAAGACCGTCTCTCAAAAGAGTAACTGTTTATAAGCCCCATGCATAAAGAATACAAAACATACCTAAAACACGCCATATATTGTAGAATATATCCTAAAAACATAAAGACTGCTACCTGAGCAGTGTGGTAATGCGAGAAACAAATCGCATATTTTGAGGAGTTGGAAACATCCACGACCGGCCGTAAACCCATTATTGTTAACAGTTTAAGATATGGTAATAATATCTGAAAGTTTTCGAAATTGGTAGCATTAATTTATGATTAATTTCCTGAAAATACACACATTAACCATTATTCACCTTAGATTTACAATAGTGTAAAATTGCCGAAGTACTCATGTATTCTGTATCAGGAGATTCGGTAATCTCCCCTATCTGTAAAAAAAATATCATATTTAATAATGACTTATTCATTTTTATTTTATTACCAAGTTGTTTTGCCCATATTAACAGTAAATCGTTAGCATGCTTACAAACAATGGTTCAAAGAACCTGTTAACTCAATGTTATTGATAAAAGATGTGTTTTATATCCAAAACATATATACCTATTATTCAAATTAACTTTATGGGATGTAACAATGAACTCACATCGACGCTATTAGCATCCAGACTGGATCTGGTTGATCTCTCCATCGCCGGCACGCCCAGCTTCTCGTTGCCCAGTACATGGCTGTCCAGTAGATCACTAGCTTCACAACCATTTAAAAAATTCACATTATCCACTTTATTGCCCATATCTACACATTAATTGTCATTATTCACATTATACAAAGCGATAAATCCTTAATAGTTCTACGTAGCTTTGTATCTTAAATATTAACCGTTATATGAAGACATCATCAATCAAGAGCTAGACTTATTTACTTACCACTGCCGTAAGAACCGTTATCGTTTTGCATTTTATTATAAAATTTCCATAAATAACAACATGTAACATAACAACTTTTAACTATTTAATATATGATCCACGTAAGGTGTGTCATGATTTATTGTGTACCCACAGTAAAAACATTCCAGTTATTAATATTGTATAAAAACTGTCAGATGTAAAAAGCAATGAACTGTAATTCAATGTGTGTTTTAATTACTGATTGATAATTAAAACATATAGAGTGCTGTTCAGAGATGATAAACATTGCGAGTTTAAATTTTGATACCAAATCTTGGTCTCTTTTTTCCATTAGGTTAATCATAAATTGAAATTATTTTCAATGAATTGATGCGATAGATAACACGCCGTTTATATGCATAGCATACTTTTTGTAATATTTTTACTAAAAATAAATAATGAGCTTAAATTATATAACGATAATGATGATACAGGATGTAGATATTAGAACCACTTGCTGTACGGAAACAAATCAATTGCTAATAATTAATCATATAACTACAATGACCTACTTTATAAAATGAATTTAAAATGACAACCAACTGTGCAGTGTGGATGTTGCACTTTGATAACCTCATATTATCAAGAAAAATATAGGTACTGTTTTTATACACTCACCATCATTGAGTCCGTACATTGTGTATTGTAATGGTCTTAAAAATAATAATATAGAAATTAAAAAATATGGCCATTCAAAAACATTTAACTGAAAAAAATTCATATGAATGGATATTAATAAGTATAAATTATACTATGAAAAAACTATTTGTATGTTATGAATACACATTTGATGACTTGTTGACGAGGTTAAACTAAACTTCTATTAAATAATACACTAAAGGAGAAAATCAATTATTTATTATCATTATTACTTTCTAGACAGTTTTTTCTTAGTCAAAAATCCTGTCCGTCTGACTATTTTTTTCCTTTCTTCATAATGTTTTTTCATTTTCTTCTGATTGTCGGAATTACTTTTCTTTCCTCTCATAGAAAACTTCATTTCCTTATTTCCTCCAGTTCCGGTTACCACTGTGGCTCCTTCTCTGGTCAATCGCTCGCCTAAACTACTTTTGCTAACGCGAACAAGGCTTTTAATATTCGTAGTTTTTGGAGATTTACTGAATTCGTAAATTTTGGTTTCACTTTCAGGTTCATCTTCGTGTTGTTTCTTTCTTATCATTTTGTGCTGTTTCTTAACTTCCCTCGTCCACGCCCGATCTTCGTCCGAACTTTCTTCACTCGACTCATATAATTCACGATCCGAATCGTTTTCTTCAGTTTCTTGAACCTAGACAAAAGTAGGAAAAATTAAAAATAGCCCTCAATTATGTTACAGCTCAAATATAATTGCATAATAATTACCTCCATACTATCCGATTCCGTTTGACTTCTTTCAGATTTAGATGCTTTACTTAATCTCGACAGTACTGGATTGAGTAATCTATATTCATCAGCATCCTTATCAACTTCGAATTCAGGATTTTCAAACAAAGCCTGTAATAAGACATATTGAATTAAAACATTACATTAATATGGATGGTCATAGTATAAAAATGCCCTCGGTTATTTTATTTTATAAAAATATGCATATGAATGGCACTAATAAATCACCTTAAACCGATCATCTTTCAGCAAGTTGCCTGATTGCTTCTTTTTCTTTGTATCAACATCCAGTAGCCGAGAAGCCAACTCCCGATTAACTTTAGGTAACTTATCGTCAACTTTGATTCGAGCCGGTCGTTCCTGTTCAATTTTTTCTCTAATTTTGCGTTTCTTATATTCTTCGAATGCAAATGGATCAGCGATAGATTTTGCTCTCTTGTATAAACGTACGTCTACGAAATATCTGTAAAGGATACACAAAATCATGTAGCAATTACAAATACCTCTAAAAGTAATCAGTAGCTAGATGCATGACAAGACTAGATAGCAAGGCAGGGTTCATGCGGCACTGTGCGGGGTTGTATGTCGTATTTGTTTTGAAACATACAATCAAGAGATTGTGCAATGGCAAATTTTTATTTTAACACTTCTTTCGAGTGTATATTTCTGTGATTCTCTGTGTTAATAAGACTGTATAATAATTACGAGCTGCCATAAACCGAAAACGTTAAAGTTTATGCGATTTACTTGACCCATTTAGTACTTGAATAATGTGTTTAGCGGTGTGAGTCCTTTTGCAGTACAAACAGCAATAAGTATTGCCAAACTATGCGTTAATATATCATGAGCGGACATAACTTCAGCCCCTTTTACTGCATTAAATTAAATATAAAAATACATAAAATAAATCTTAACATAATATAACATAAGTATATAATTTCTCTATTCTTTGTGTTTAAAACGCAAATTTTCCAGCCACCCAGGGTTGACTGGCAGAGAATGCCATCAGGCATTAAGTTACCCTATTGTGACTTTTATAAAGGTGCAATAAATATATAAATAAATAGAATAAATCTTACCCATGCATGTAGGCTCGTAAAATATTTGTCCCTAGAAGATGATCTAAGCCCAGAGACTCTAATTCTTGTTTAGTGACAAACTTATAATCATCATATACTGTCTGTGAGGCTGAAGTCTCCAATTCTTCAGTCAAATTGTCTAAGAAAGCACACCACCTTGGTGCAGGACCTAAAAATGTAAATCCATATGTAATAGTAATATGTGGATAAAAGAATATTTAAAAACTTGGGTCTCTCATCAACCCATTATTGTCGTGGGACAAGACAAGACTGAGAGAAGACCCGTGCCCAGTAGTGGTACTGGGCACGGGTCTTCTCTCAGAATGAGAGAGTTTAGGCCATAGTCCAATGCGCTTACCAAGTGCGAATTGGTGGACTTCACACACCTCCAAAAACTTTTTTTTAAAGAACTCAAGTGTGTAGGTTTCATCACGATGTTTTCCTTCACCGAAAAGCAGTGATAATTAATTTCTACTCTCCTATTAGAAAACATGCATTCTCTGGACCATTACAGTAAGCAATAATTACTTCACATGGACATCTGTAATCAACTCTTTAGATAAGATTCATACGTGATCAGAGCCCTACCTGAAGACAACCACATAATGAATTGCCACTCCTGAGGAGACAGTTCGAAAGCCTTGAATAGTTGCAAAAGTGAATTTTAAATGTTGATTATTATTTCCCAACTTAGGAGTTAAATGAATTGTACAAACCTAAGGATGGTATGTAGTAAATTTGCATTTTTTGGTCTTCTACTGCCATCATGCTCAAGCCGGTACTTGGAACTACACACAAGTCATTGAAATCTATGGAAGACTCAATATTTGTATATTGTTTTCCCTGAAAAAAGAAATTTATATGTTATTACATTATCTCTAAATAAAAGTAAGAATATCTCTATATTTTATTTTTACTAAGAATAAAAACATGCTTAGTGTGAATTTCTATTATTTCATGCTGGATATCATGCAGAAAAAAACTGTATTGTTATATGATTGTCAGGTCCTGTAGCATATATACTGTCCAATAATCTGTAACTATATTACAAACAATTGTTATAAAATGTATTAACACTAAAAAACACTTTTCGAAAAAAGAGAAAAATAGCCATTTAGTCAAGTAATATAATGTGCACCCAGTTCATCCATGAAATTCTAAATATGCTCATTACAGACACCCAAACCAGCTGGAGGGTTAACCATAATCCCTGAAACCATCCATTGACTTATGAGGTAGAGGTATTTTTTAATAAGAAAACACCTAAGAGGTCTGATAAACAAATTTATGAAACATTTGTTGGAGCAGCATTTAACATGCCAAAAAACATTCACACCATCTTCTTAAGGTACACTGATTGCAAGGAAAAGCCTAAAAACAGTTCACACAAAGCTCAAGCACTAATTTCAAAATATACTTACACTATTGCTGTCCCAAATTTTTACGACATTAGCATCCATAGAGTACACATAGTTCATGTTTTTATGAAATTCTATACATTTAATAGGAATTTCATTCATGTGGTCTTTGATTAAAAGAGGTTTGCTTGATCTGATGTCATACAACAAAATATGTCCTGATGATGTTCCAACACCCATTTGTAGTGCACCATTAAATTTCAGGGCTGTTATAGTTGGTAAAGAATTATTCCTGTAAACAAAATTGATAGTAAAAGATCAAAAAAAGATGAAAAAAATTAAGCTAAAGTAAAAATTGAAATGGTTAATAATCCATAGTAATATGTAAAAGTTCTACATTATAAGAAAAAAACAATATATAGTGTCTAAAAGTCAACATCAATTTAATCATTACTCTCATAAAAATTACTTATTTCTGATGATGTTTATAACTCTTGGAAATAAATGTCATTGATGTACACTAATCTTAAATGTTTTAATGGTAGTGAAAATGAGATAAATTTTTAGAGTATTCACCTATAATCTCCATCAGTGCAATGAAGAGCACAATCTAGCAGTCCTTGTCTAGATTTTGTGCGTGGATCCCACGCCTCAACTTGACCTCCCTCAGTCCCCAGAACTAACAAGCCATGCTCCTCATTCACATTGCAGCAATTGATTTCATGTGCTTTAGTTACAAAAGGTGCCATGAACTGACCTACTTCTAGATTTAATCTGTATACTTCCTGAAAAAAAATATTTTAAGCTTTCACTGTTATTAAATAAAAGTTAATAATAATTGAGAGGTTTGAATAAAATGTTACAAAATCTTACACTAGATGCACCAACAACAAACAAGTCACAGGAAGGACGGTGATATGCCATATCTCTACCAAAATGTGGGACTCTTAGTCTGTAGTGTCTCCCGTGACCTACATGGAATTCAACATACCGATCACATTGTAAAAAAACAATCTGAAACAATTACATTTGTGTTAAAATTGCAGTCAAATTGTATTGGTAATGTCATTTTACATGATGATTTTTAAACCCAAACAAAAATATATTTACCTTGGAATAATCTTCACTAAGTATTTCAAATGTGACAACCTCAGAATCTAAGCAGCGCTCAAACTTTAAGGATAAGTTGTTGACGTCAAAACATTTAATCCTTGGTTTGTATATTCCCGTGGCCATTATATACTGTCCATCCTTAGAAACTCGTATGCTGGTACTAACACCGGGCATGTCGAACTCTTGGATGAGTTCAATTCTCCTTCTTATGTCTACATTCTTTTTCAAAAGTGCACGTTTCTTTCTTTCTGTCAACCACTGTAAAATGCACAATATATGATATTTCTGGCAGATTTTATTACGATCGAGATTTGGAACGAAGGTAATAAATATATGACTACGAATAAAGTTTATCAAAGTATTAAGTGAAAACTTACATCAGGTAAAGATTTGCCGGCACTAAGATTGTAAATCTTAACATTATCAATTTCGGAAACTTGCATTGTATTTAAATATTATAGAGCAAATACTAGAAAAATATCCCAGTTTATTTCAGTTCAAATTTTAAAACAAATTAACCGCAACCACTCCACATGTATTTTGACTTTTGACCATGTTTGTTGTCAAATGTCAATATTGACAAATAAAATTTTAAATGTCATTTAATGACTGTCAAATCTCTTTCTTTTTATTGTTTTAACGGCCTTGGCTTCACGTCTTTTGGCCTATTTTATTAAATTTCGTATCAGAATTATTCATTGTTTTTATGCATTTTTTTTGTTCGTCAAATCACTGATAGTGTAAGTAACGTGCCGATTCAATTTTTATATTTTAATTAATGATATTATATTATTTATTGGCGTCATGGACCGTCATCGATACAAAAATAAATAAATATAGTTTGGCATTATAACTGTACAATGAATGAAGTCAAGCTTAATAATTTAACCAATCTTGCGCGGAGGCCATAACCTAAAAAAAGTAATCTTGTCAATGTCAATTAGTGTTGGATAAACGACTAATGGAACGCACCCATGCGCTCCATTAGACGTTCACAAAGCGCACGCTCACGACCGCAGTTTTTCTCGTTCTCTTAGCTTGTGAGCTTTTACTGACGTATTCTCTACTAGAACGAACACTTCGACCCACCTTGTTAAATGGGTCGTCTTGAGCGTCGTGTGGGCGTCATAACGTCATGAGTGACGTTTTTGCCGCGACCACAACGACCGCGGTCGTCTTGTGGAATGACGTTTTGGGCGTTTGGGGCTTTGTGAGGCGTCATCTGGAACGCGCCCATTACGTGGTTCTCGTAAAGGACCTGTCACTTTATCTCAAAGTCCTATTGTGAATTAAGTTGTTCTATTAGTTCGGTAGTTAAAATGCGAAGCATTGAAGAGAGGTGTATGAAAGACAGTGGTTCATAGCTTGACGACCAAAAAAAAAATAGGAAAATCGTCAAATGTATAATATGTATAAGTCCACCTTTGTACATTCATTATAAGGTACATAAACAATAAATAAATAAGTTTGACGTCCAAAAAAAAAGAAATCATCAAGTAATTGAAAGTGTTCCTTGACCAAAAATACGTTAATTATAATTTATTGCATTGGAAAATCGATCACAAGGTTGTCGGCTTGATGAACTAGTTCTCGTGGTTCACTCAAAAGAGCGATATTCCGAACTACTCAAGCCTAATGTCAATGTCAAATAACTCAAATACTTCAAGCAGACGTCAAGCACATTATACATTTACTGACATTTACGGATTACGACGGACGGTGTAATTTTATACTAAAAGGTTAAATTTTATATATTCGTTTAACTTGGACGAAATCATGGCTGCAAAAAAGAAACCTCAATTACCAAAATCCGTTTTGGACATGAAGTTCATGAGGAGAACAAAGGAGCGAATGGAGAAGGAACATCAAAACGTCGAAGATCATGACAAAATGTATTCAGAAAAAATATCTAAGGAAGTGCGCCACGACGTTGGCAACTACATAACAGAGTCTAGCTTTATATACTGCGAAGATTTGCTAGAAGGTAGAATTTCTTTTAAAGGTATGAATCCAGAAATAGAAAGACTTATGGCTGCTGATGGTCAAACAACAGAAAATGATGGAGAAATGGATAAAGACGTCTCTGATGATATACTAGCGAAAAAAATGAAAAACTTTCATAAAAAAAGAAAAAACACTGATACTCCAAGTAAATACAGTGTTAGTAAAAAAAAGAAGTAATGAGGCATGACACAATTGCATATTTGTATGTAAATAGCATATTTTATATGTATTTAACATATGGCTTAGTCTCACCTTTTGACAAATTATATGATTTGATTGTAAACATTTCTATTTTTATCACAGTAATTGGTGTGACCCTATATGAAACCATAAAGAACCACTTTCAGAAATGATAAAGTTGGCTCAACTTTATCATTTCTAAAAACAGTTCTAGTATAGGTGGGTCAATTTAGCTAACCAGATTACTATGTACATAATCTGTACTACAATGAGTTGACAAAAAATTTGTCATACAAGGATTGTAACACTGTTTTTTAATAAAGTGCTTTTTTATTAAAATAATCTTTTTTTAGAAGGGAGCTTACTCTGAATCATGCAAGCGCACCTTGCATCATGACTTGATCTATACTGATGCTGCTGCTTGTATATTTAATTGGTGACCAAGAGATGTATCACCTCTTTACTACAACTATGTGGCAAGTACAAATTGATATTTTTTGTTAAATTTCATAATGATCATGTTTTACTTAATTTCTCTGGTATGTTAAGGTAATGTTTATAATGATCACATTAGGTCTGTGAAAGTCCATTCATTTTAAGCATTTTTTTTGTAACTCATCAATTAGCCTCCTATAAAATTGTAGTTTTTAAGTTATCAAGTTGTTCTTGTAAAGAGGTGATGTGACAAAATCTGAATTCAACATTATTTCAGTCATTGCCTGATTTCCGCTAAAATCAGTCGTGTCGCGCGCGTGCTCTAGTTAGAGCAAAAAGTGCATACGAAGCAAAACATTGTCGCCGCGCTGCCGGCCGCGCCGTGCTTGTTGCGATGACCCAAATAAAGTGCAAGGTCTTATAACCAATTAATTTATAATATTAAGGTGCAGCTACACTTACCGTAAGTATGGCTAAGCAATCCCCTCTAAAACTAAAAACAGAAACAGAACATATGCTTTATGAAGCATACAGAAAGGAAAAAGCGGAGAGAGAAAATCTTGAAAGTATAATAAATAACTTCAAGAGTCAAATAGCTAAATTACAGCAAGAAATCACAGAACTCAAAGCTCAGAAGAACACCGAAAGGAATGATAGTAATCCCAATGAGCAGCCTACTCACTCGGTAACCTACACTACCGACGAGGAGGAACTAGCCAAAGAGACTGAATGGATTAGACAGAAAAGTAGGAAGAAAAGGAAATTAGCTACATCGCCCACTTCAGTTGAGCAAGATCCCAGTCCTAAAAATGTATCTGAGAAGACAAAACTTAAAAAGGTACCTCAACCTCCCCCCATTATAGTAGATGGTATTAAAAACTACCAGAATTTTTATGATTTTCTAACTCAACATGTGGTTGGTGATACCTTCAATGTTAAAATGGTGAGTAAGGAAACTGTTAAAATTAATACTATCAATGAAGACAGCTATAGGATTATTACTAAAAGTCTGTCAGAGAAAAGGTTATTATGGCACTCGTACGAAAATAAACGTGAGAGACCAATACGAGTCGTTGCGAAAAAATTGCACCATACGTGTGAACCACAAAGAATCGTAGAAGACCTAGTAGATAAAGGCTATAAGATCTTAGAGGCTACAAACAAGTTAAGGTGGAAGAACAAAGAACCACTTAACATGTTTATGCTTGCATTTAATAACGAAGAAGACATAAATAAGGTCTATAATATAAAATCGATCCTAGGGTGTAAAGTAGAAATTCATCCATTGAAAACTCCTAAATTGATTCCTCAATGTAAGAGATGCCAAAACTATGGTCACACTCAGAAATATTGCGCAAGAGATCCAAGATGCGTCAAATGGACTGGCAAACATCTGACTACAGACTGTCAGAAACCGTCAGATGCTAAAGCTAAATGCATCCACTGCGGTGAATCACATCCTGCGAACTATAGAGGATGTATCGTAGCGAAAGAGATGCAAAAAATGAAGACAAAAAACCAAAGTAAAACAAGAAAACCAGATAATCGTCAACCAATATCGGTACAACAAATTTCAAAAAATACTGACAAAAAAAGTTCTTGTATTAACAACCAGGAATTTAACCAAAAAGTCGTAAACAAATCGTATGCTCAAGCAGCAGCAGCTAACAAAAAGGTACAACAACAACAAACCGACCCAAATACAAATAATAAAGAAACTGATCACAAGCTAAACCAAATTCTCAAGTTTATGACATCATTCAATGAGCGTCTCAATAAACTCGAGAAAAATATAATTGGTAATCAGCAATAATGTATCGCACACTAAAGATAATGGCATGGAACTCAAACGGGCTACAGCAACATCAGCGCGAACTTCAAGTAGTCCTAGACACAAAAGATATAGATATCTGCTTAATTTCGGAAACACACTTTACCCTTCAGACACACATAAAATTTAAAGGATATGCGGTATATCACGCAATCCATCCGGATAATTGTGCTAGAGGGGGAAGTGCTGTTATTATTAAAGAAAATCTCTATCACTATGAGCAATTTAAACACCAAGAGTCAGATATACAATCAGTGGCAATTGGTATTGAAACTAAAGACTATCATATGACTGTTGCAGCAATCTATTGCCCTCCCAGATACTCCCTAAAAAAAGAACAGTATGTACGATTTTTAAACAAATTTAATGACAAATTCATCCTAGGTGGTGATTTTAACGCCAAGAATACTTATTGGGGTTCGAGGTTAACAAATCCCAAAGGTAAAGAACTATTCAATGCTTTGAAAGACATACAGTGTGAAGTTATATCAACAGCACAACCCACATATTGGCCCACTGATCCTAATAAAATTCCTGATTTGATAGATTTTTTTATATATAAAAAAATATCAAAAAGTTACATGAGCATTGAGGGTTCATATGATATGAACTCGGACCACTCACCAATCATACTGACGCTAAATCAAAGCTTTATACACAAAAATAGCCAGCTACGCCTTGTAAATAAGCGCACCGATTGGGATAGTTTTAAAATGGATCTCACAAGTGATATAAAATTGCATGTTCCACTTAAAACACCAGAGCAAATAGACAAAGAAGTTGATGAATTCGTTAAAAATATCCAAAGCTCAGCCTGGAAAAATACCCCGCAAGCCAGATTGCGAGTCACACGTCCGACATATCCAAAGGAAATACTCATCCTTATAAGGGAAAAACGGAGACAAAGAAAAAAGTGGCATCAAACTAGATCACCTGAAGATAAGAAACATCTGAACAACCTTACAAAAACACTGAGGAGAAAAATCACACAATTCAATAACGATACCCTGAAAACCTATTTATCAGGTTTAACAAATGATCGCAGCACAGAATACTCACTTTGGAAAGCAACCAAAGGATTAAAACGCCCGACCAAACAAATCTACCCAATTAAGGATAAGGATGGTAAATGGGTTATAAATGATGCGCAAAAAGCTTCAGAATTTGCCTTTCACCTAGAAAAAATCTTCCAGCCAAATGAAGAAGAATATATTCATCACAATAGTTACCATGTAGAACAAATAGAGCAAAAAATTAAACTTGTGACACCGAAAGAAGTATATACAGAAATACAACGTAACATCAACCCCAAAAAAGCTCCTGGATTTGACTTAATCACAGGTGAAATTATGAAAAACCTTCCGAAAAAAGCTATAGTTAAATTAACTAATTTAATTAATGCTTCACTAAGAATCCAATATGTACCAGACTTATGGAAAGTTGCAGAAGTAATCATGATTCTTAAACCGGGGAAACCGCCACATGAAGCTGCATCATACAGGCCTATCTCCTTGCTACCTATAATGTCTAAGGTCTTTGAGAAGCTCTTGTTAAAGCGACTCAAACCCATATTAGAACACAAAAAAATAATACCTGATCACCAGTTTGGTTTCAGAGAAAAACACTCCACAATTGATCAAATTCATAGGATTACCAATACCATAGAGAAATCCTTAGAAGAAAATAAAGTCTGCTCTGCAGTGTTTTTAGATGTAGCACAAGCTTTTGACAAAGTCTGGCACGAAGGCTTAATATTAAAGCTAAGGGCATTGTTGCCAAAGCAATTCTCAGAAATATTAATATCTTATATTTCAAACAGAGCTTTCCGAGTGAGACAAGGAGAAGCATACTCTGATCTCAAGGAAATAAAAGCTGGAGTGCCACAAGGTAGTGTATTGGGGCCGGTCCTGTACCTCTTATACACCTGTGATATTCCAGAAACTGAAAATAACATCTTTGCAACTTTTGCTGATGATACTGCTATCATAGCTGTGGGGGATGATCACGCTGAAGCAGCGCAGAAATGTCAAACGGCTATTAACAAAGTAATCAATTGGACGAAGAAGTGGCGAGTGAAGCTCAACGAAAACAAATCAGTACATGTTGATTTTACAAATAGGCGTAATAATTACCAACCTATATACATAGACAATACACCGATCCCATACGCAAACACAGCCAAGTATCTTGGCATGACTCTTGACGCGAAGCTGCGCTGGAGAGCTCACGTCAAAAAAAAACGGGACGAGTTGGAGCTCAAATACAGAGCTATGCATTGGCTGCTGGGGAATCATTCCTCCCTGTCAACATATAATAAAATATTATTATATAAACAAGTCCTAATGCCAGTATGGACATATGGTATTCAACTCTGGGGTTGTACCAAAAAAAGTAATGTAGAAATCATTCAAAGATTTCAAAATAAAGTATTGAGGGGTATTGCTAATGCACCTTGGTATGTAAGAAACGAAGATCTACATCGGGACCTTCAAGTAGACCTTGTCAAAAAAGTGATTTATAAATATGCAGAAGATCATCAAAAAAGACTTCATCATCACGTTAATATCGAGGCCATCCAGCTCCTCGATACGACGGACCTAGTGAGAAGACTCAAACGGACTAAGCCCTTTGAGCTAGTGATATAACATAGTGTAGTGTTAGTGAAATAGTGACTAAATTAAATCATAGAACACAAGAACAATGTGTCTACCCCTTAATATTAGAACAAAGAAGTGCAGTGTCAATGGACGCCACCTTCAATAAACAATGATTTAGTAGTTTAAGTTAGATTAGAATTACTCATTAGCCTTATATAAGGCTAGATTGTAATTAATATGAAGTACCCAATTATGTATTCGGTACTTTATATATAACATAAAAAAAAAAAACATTATTTCGTAGATAAAATTACAATTACTACCATATCATTAATATTACTGGATTTTCTCAGTATGAATTTGTTTGTTAAATCAAGGCAAATTATATATGAAAATGGAAGTAAGGTATTTAAAAAATGCTGTAAATTTGTAACATAATTTTATTACACAATATGACTTGCAACATATTTTGTTATTATACAAATGAAGCAGTAAATTAAAAAAACAACTTGTCAGTCTACATGTCAATAATATTAGGGTTAACCCAGCTATAAATACAAATTGCATATGACTGGAGATTCAAATTATCAATGTAGATTTAAAACATTTACTTTTATATGCATAAGGGTTATAATGTTAAAAAGTTACTTTTGTCATTTAAAGAATCTTCTACTGCAGTACATTATTCGTAAATTTTTATCTTTTGAACAAAGTTTGTGTATTTAGACAATAATATTTCACTAATATGCCCTGACTTAAATTATTACTTTGTTGTTTGTACACAATTATTTGTGTTCTTAAAACTTTTATTGTTGGTGTGAAATGTGTTTAGTATATAACGTAATATTTTACGTAATGTATCTAAAATGGTTAATTTTACTTTTTGTTTTTAGTGTACTTAACCTAAATCTAAATAAATTAGTTTTTATTCAAATTCCTCAATCATATTCTTACAAATTCTTCATTTGTTTCCTTCTTAAAAATTTTCATATAAACTAAATAATGCAAAATGCTGTTTAGTTACGAAACAATGCATTTTATCTTATTACCTTGTAAATTTGAAATGGACGGATATTATACTAATCTTTTGAATAATCTGCGCTTTATAGTACACACATCTAACATTGTTTCTATAAATAAAATTACAGATTGTAAAACAACATTTCCTGTTAAATACACGCACAAAGCAATACTTTTTGTACGAATTGTATTGTGAACGCAAAATAGTGATGAAAGGGAAGATTATCTTATAAAAATATTTCATGTCAATCAGAATATTAAAATAACGCACATTTTGTATAAATAAACAGTTCGTTGGTACAGTTTGTCACGCCTCATGCGACTTAGATACCCTAGTTGCCGTCAGCGCCGTGAATATAATTTAATTAACAAGAATAATTATTACTGATACACAAGTATTGTATAAGTATAAGTAAGATGACAACAAGTATTGTTAACAACAACGCTCGGCACATTTGATTATATATGGCTTATGTATACAAGGTAAGTTATGAAGTGTCAGAAAGCATGTTTTGAGATTAGAAGTATGATTGTGATATCTTGGAACCAATCAAATTTTTATAACAATGAATGAAAATATAATGAAATTTAGAAATCAAATTGATTGTATGATTTAGTTTGTTAATTTCTTTCATTGTACCAGTAACGATGTATCATGTCAAATCGGCATGTATGCTGCCTGATGAAACAATTATATATGTACCACCAATGACACTATCCGTCCACTGCCGGCGGAAACGTGTTAAGGTTTTTTAATTATGATTTAAAGGATTGCGTCGGTGTTCGCGTGCGGCGTTTACCTACCTACCTCCCATTCTTTAGTAACCTATTAGCGAGTGTTTAAATGTTGTATTGAGGTGTGCTGCTATAGATTGCGTCCGAGGCGCTTCAGAAAAACTAGGGTGGCTGTGGCGGTCAGTCGAGTCCCTGTTGCATGAGGGTGTGTAGGTCGCGGAAGGCGGCGCCGAGGCGGCCCTGCAGCGTCTGCCGCTTGAGGAGGAAGGCGCGCACGTCGAGCAGCAGGCGGTGTATCTGCGCGCACTTCGCGTAGCGCTCCTCGCGCGGGATGTCGACGCCGAGCGTGCGCACCGGCGCGCTCACGTTCGCGCGAACCACCGACGAGAAGTTGCGCACGATGAGCCGCAGCGCGTTGCAACCGCATTGCATGTAACTTGAATTACATTCGCTATTAAGTAAGATTCATTATGATCTTGTGTATATGTCACTTAGCTATGCTGATCAAGAATTAAGTGACATGATACACACCTGCCTTGAGATTGATCTGGTCACTTAAGGTAAATGAAGTGTTTATTTTCTTATTTGTTGAATAGTATAAACATATGTAAGATATATACATAATTAAGTTATATGGCATCTAATATTAGAAATTAAAATTATACTTACGATTCATATTTGCTTTGCAGTAGCTCATAAATTTTAGGAAGCATCAAGAGGCAAATGTCCAAGTTCCATAGAGATCTGAAAGTAATACAAAGTGTATAGGGTCAATTAATTCAATATTATTTCACATTTTAATGTTTATTCACTCACGGTTTATGCGCCATGACGTTTAAAATATCCAGAATCACTGATGTGTCCTCCAATGCAATCACTGATTCTAATGCAGTCTTTAAATTTTTATTTATTCGCACTGAGTGGAATATCTGTAATAGAAAGTTAAAATTGTAACTAAATATACCATTTTCTATGGGTTAATATTTTACAAGATTCAATATGTGTCAATTAAATATTCATAACAAGGAAGCGGATAGTCACACACAATGAGCAATAATTATCTTAATCCTAAAATAAGATTTTTAAATTTCAGCAAATGACTATTTTATTTACATTTAAAGCCAACTTTCAAGGAACATTGCATTCGATGTGATTATCAATCAAGCTAAGTAATATCTGAAAAAAAAATGTGATTTAAAAATACTACATAAGTTAATTCATGGTCTACTTATATCGCCAGATTTACTAAGTCTCATTAATATAAAAGTTCCTCATTCTGTACCAAGATTGCGACCATAATGGTGATTCACACTGAATCAAACAAATTGTAAAAAACTATTTAACAATGTATAGTGATAAGTGGATGATGTATCTAAATCAATACACAAATCTGTATTATACACATTTATTGAGAGTACCAAATGTCAGGAAATAATCACCGTACGTGAGTATAAAATTTCAGAGCCATGAATGTCGAAACACTATCTCAGCCAAAGTGAGTATATATCAGACTTGTGTGGTACATACCTGCAGCGCCCGCTGTCTCGCGCAGAGCACGGCCATCATGGAGTCGTGTCCGCGCATCATGACGCCCAGCACCTCCTGCTCGCTGGGCGCCGCGCCGCCGCCGCGCGCGCGCGCTCCGCCAGCACGCTATGTAACATCATGCACGTTTATTATTACAACCATTACTAGTCTTGAGTTTGCTTACCTACTAATCGAAAGGTCATTGAACGAGTATGGTTCGACCGGAGATTTACTACCGCTACGTATATTTCCCGCGTGAAGTAGTATTTGCGTTTCCATCAAAAACATAAGGCGATTATCTAAGACCTCAGGAGCAGTAAAGCAATGTGAGACTTTAGATAGTATATTGGTTCAAATTAGGATTTAGGATTTCTTTTTAATCTTTCTTAGGATTCCTTTCCTTCATCAATGTAAAAGTTAGCTAAAATAAAAATTGTCATTAGCCGATTTGAAATATATAAATAGCTACGTTAATTGCGATAGAATTTAATGTTACATAAATTCAAACCTTATTCTTAAAGGTAACTTTATAGTTGCATTGCCTTTAATCTATATATTTATTCCCTATATAAAATAAAAACAACTTACTGGAAGAAATTCTTCTAAATCTAAGCCAACAGGCCTGTCGATGGCATAAGGAACAAATTCTGGTTCAGGTTCAGTGTTAGTGGCTTCGACACTCCGTGACACTACTACGGTGTCTCGCCCACCACTATCCACTCCCCTTCTGAAAAGTGTTTTACGAAAACAGAATTTAACGATGTATACGATTTACAAGGTAAAAGTAATCAGTATCTGAATCAAATGTAATATCTAATTAATATATTCAGTACTTTTCGAAAGGTGGTAGAACGAGTATGAGGAATTACAACAAACATGGCGGTCTATGGGCGGCAGTGAACACTTACCATCTGGTGGACTGAATGCTTGTTTGATGCTTAAATTGTATAGAAAAAAATTAACTATTCCGTAGTGTTATGAATATGCTTTAAATAAATGTTGTTTAATACATAACACAAACCTTGAACTTTGGCTAGAAGTTCTTGTGAATGATAATGATCGAGGACCTAATGAAGGAGGACCCAATGATATTTCACTATTACTTGGGCGAAGATTGTTGGTTGCTGAAAAAAAATGGTTAAATACATAATTAGTTGAATGGAAACCGAATGCAACTAAATAAACACATTAGGTACAAGAAATCTCTAGTGATTAAATATCGTTTTGATGTACATAGCATACATTAATATATATGAACTGGTGCTAGAGGATTACTTAATAAGTATGAAATTACAGAATACAAATATTTAAAAATGCAATAAATACAGGATACCATCACATGCCCATATTATTGTAACATAGCGTAATATATAATATTATGTAATTTCGTTACAAACGGTTTACAAACACCACCAAACATAAGAAGCAGTTGAGTTTACAAGCTGTACATTATGAAAATCCAACTCACGTATATCAGATGATGATTTAGTCTCTTTGTATGAGTTGTGTCGGTTAAGCGTAGTCGTAGTTAATGCATTAGAAGCAAATTCGTTTGCAGGTGCGTCTGCTGCCGGAAACAGCACGTCATCCTTATTGCCGTCCATTATTCCTGTTAAGCATGTAGCTATTTTAAAACCCAATAAGAAGCAAGCTTATAGCTTAACATTTGCGCTGGATCTTTATACCTGACATATAAATGTTTCAGACAAAAATATTTGATATATAGGCACATTTATTTACTTTAGAAATCTTTTCTGGGATGTGTTAAGTATTAAACTTGTTAATGAAAGATCATGGCGCAACCTTATTTGAATAGCACATTTTGGTTGCGACCTATTTACAACAGGTACACGCCATATATTTTTTTAACAATACTATAATATATAATATAACTTTTCTCTACCATCAAAGTCGGATAACAATTAAACATGTATGTATACTGGTCTATCAGTATATAGATAAGAGGAAATTTCTAAGCGGGTTTAAAGCTAACCGTTTGCAAATTACGCCTTCCCTCTCCCTAAATTTCCCCTTATTGACTAAATTTCTCATTAAACAAATATATCCTATAGTAGCAAGTTACGCCCTATCACCTTAACGTTCATATAAGTAACGAAAGCAATCCTTTAAGGTAACATGTCACTCACTAGTATAGAGTTCAGACTTCTTCTCGAGCACAGCGTAGTGTTCCTTGGAGGTGGGTATCCGCGAGTAGTGGTCGGGGCGCTGGCGCTGCGGCGGCGACGGCTGCGGCGGCGGCCGCGACAGCTCGCGCAGCGACGTGCTCGCGCTCTCCGCCTTGGGGGCCGGCTCTGCTCGGGAAATAAATGTATATTCTCATATACCCGTGCACTTCTTGTTTATAATCTCTAAGGCGAAATTAATAAAAACGTATATAAGTCGAAACATCATCCTATGGTAAAATTCGATCTGTTTTCACAAACGCGCCGGATGAAATTAGAATTAAAAAATATAACAACTTGGGAACATTATTAGTAGTAATAAAACATATCGAACCACACAACCTATTATTATAAAGCAGAGCGCAGGAACATTATAATTAATTAAAAAAAAATATTTACATTATGTTAAATACCTTCAACTTAGATTTGAAGATTACTATCAAGCGAGTAAAAAAAAACATTTAAATAGTTTACCTGACATTGAATAATCTTCTGATGACAAGCTGGTCGCTGGAGGAGGAGTCCTTGTCACTACAAAGAAATATTCGTTATTGTTTGAGCGACTTTTAACAGTAGGCACAATGTGGGAAATAATATACCTATGACATTGGCCCAAAAAGCCCCTACTTACATGCTCTAGAAGGGCGGAAAATTTCAGTGTAGTCATTAAAATTGGGTATAACAGCACCTGAATCCTCATCAGCTTCAGTCCCTGATGTTGATTCTTCTGCAGTTTTTTCATCGAGGATAGTTGATTTATGCAAAACTGTAATCATAATATACTTTCATTTATATATATATTTATATAAAGAATAAATGTTAGGAACATAGAAGACAGTCTCATCAGCAAACAGCAGTTATCCATGCATTGAATTTTATGGGTATGTCATTATTCTACAGTTACAATAACATAAACATAATATTGTGTTATTTTGAAAATAACAAAAACCCAATGAAGCAATTCCAGTTAGATGATCATTAGTAGATGATCATAGGATCAGCGAATGTTCTTGTAATGGCCATGCCTGCATGTGGCCCATGGAAACATCTTATTAAAAGGGTAGTTAGTAACATACCTTTATACTATTAAGTTAATGCATCTATCCATCAGTCCTTAGTGGTATTGCTATTGCTAAACAGTTTAAGACCTCGAATATGAAGACAATAAAATAAGTTACTGTGTTATTTTCAAATCATTTGTATCTAAGTTAAATGCCTATATTAATACAGATAAATAACTTCTGACGTCGTCGTCAACCCTTTGCTGGGCATAGGTCTTTTATCAAAATGAGAGTTTTTGGCCTTAAACTGCTTTAATTGCTTACCTTCTTTAGGTGGTTTTTCTTTGGAAAAACTTTTACGGACTGTGTGGCCTTTTTGGAATGGGGAGAGATCTCTAACATTTGGAGTGGCTATCGGTGGGGGGCCACCAAATGGATGGACTTTGTTCAGGTCAACAACTGATAATACCACATAGGTTGAATGAAAAGATGCTGCTATCTGTAAAATTAAAAATTTGTTTGTTACTTTTCATAAACTTATAAAATATTAATTAGTATATAGAGGGCTCTTAACATTTATTTTTGTTAAACATGTTACTGGAGGTCAACTTGGCAACAAACATCAGATTTACTATGATATGTCAGACTAAAGAGTAGAACCTCTAATAAGGCTATTAGTGAGGATTTTTGTAATTACTACTCGACCAAAACAATTAAGCGTACGACATTTGAAACGTCATTAGAACTAGGGATTTGCCATCCCGATACGAAGTATATTCCTATTACCAAATACCAAAATTATGTAGGTATACTATTAAATTAACTTATTAAAACATACACCATAGTGGTGTATGTTCAATAGTCTAGTATTTATTAAAGCACTTTCATGTGTTTAATATATGCGCAAACATGGAATATTTTCTTTCTTTTTTTATGTGTGTAAGAGACTGATGCCTGTTGCAGCACACATTCGATTTTCGACTTGGAAGACAGAAATACTGAGCCCAATACTCTTCTCTTGTTAAAAAAAATGCATATTTTGAATGTAAGAGTCCTCAATATCAATTCATATAATAATAACTTCAAAAATTTAAGTCACTCATTAAACTAACATTATAACGAAATAACATTAAACATGTGCTGGCTAACATTAACACCTAGACGATACACGACGGCACGTCACTAGGGGATGCGCGGGGTAAGAAGCGAGATGCGGGGTATTGAACCACTTTTGTTTTATGCGCCTAATTGTTGTGGTCAAGTAATAGTTTCAAATTTAATATCCATAAAAGACTCAAAAAAAAAAAATCCCAAATCAAAATGTTCAAGATCAGTAATGTCATTTATGTATACTTTTTACTTACAAGTTGAGTTTGAGCAACAGTCATGTCGTGGATTTGCCCCCAATGCCCCAGAACTGTATCCAGCACCCTAGCTGGTTCCCACCCAATCACGTGCAGACCATCATTACCACAACCAAGCAATGTTGTCCCATCATCACTAAATGTCATATGCCTGTTAAATTAATAAACATTATCAAATTGCATTTTCTTTCAAATATTAGCATTTACATTAAAATATATTTATCATTATTCACATTAACAAAAAAATTTTAGCACACACACTTTGCCTTTTAGTTGGAATAAAGGTATGAACTTGATTGAGAATTTCTTTTTTTATCTACCTGTTAATTATATCATGTATAGAAATTTTGTGAGAAATATTTGCAACCTGCCTAATCAAACTCCACCTTGAGACTTAAAAGTACAGGTTCAAAATGTCTTTATACTAGAGAGAAACAGTACAATTTAATGTTCAATTATATTTACCTAATAGATGTGTTTTCCTTTTCAAATTTAGACACTAATTGAAACTTCTCCATGTCCCAGAAATTTACAGTTCTATCAGCACCACAGCTGGCTAATAAAAATTCATGGGGATGAAATTTGACACATGTAACTGCAGCCGTGTGCTCCATGAACTCCTGCAAGACTTTACCAACTCTTACATCCCAGACTTTTACTAAACCTAAAAGAAATATATACATTATAACAAATTGTAGTAGTTGTAGTTGTAGTATATTTAGCCCAAAGTACATACTTAGGTTCTTGCACACATAGTCCTGTGGATTATATAGTGTAGGTCTAAACTGGTTTACACAGTTAAGCAACAGCAAAAAAACAAGATATTCACTTCCATTCACCTCACAGCATTTTAAGCAGTTGATCTCCTTTTTTAACCTAATAAGTATCAAATAAAGCGCAGATAATTTTTGACAATTATTATTGTTAATAGAAGTTTGGTCAAGAAGCGCCTCTTAGTACTTCAGAATTTTTGGAGTGACATGATGATGTATGAGGATAAGACTCACAATTTATAAGCTTAATCAAGTCTTTAAGCTAAAAGTAGACACAATGAATAAGACAATAATATTCCAAGTAGCTTCTATGCAGTATTGATAAATAAATATTATTTTTGTATAATTTATATCTGTAGCGTAATGTATATGTTTTCTACTACAGCAATAACATTTAAATGTATATATCATATCATTTACCATCTTCACAAGCAGATGCAATCCATTGTCCATCAGGGCTAAACTGTAGGCTATTAACAGCTAGGCGATGACTTGAATATGTCACAATACACCCTCTTTTTCTTGTGTCCCATAATTTAATATTCGTGTCACAGGATCCTGTAGTCAGATAATCCCCATATGGGTGAAAGTCCATGCATTTTATAGCTCCTTTGTGACCAGTAAATGTCCGTAATAATTTAGCCGCTTCTAAGTCCCATATTTTCAAAGCCCCTGTTTGGGATCCTGCACAAACTAGATCTTCAGAATGTCCAAAACATACACATTCCACAGGAGTAGTGTGACCACTAAGGCTCTAGAAACAGAGGTAAATATTTATAAAAAAACATTTATGACTCTGGATTCCTTGTCTAATAAAACTCATAGTTTAAGTTAGGCATTAGAATGGAGCGCTGTATGAAATATATTTGGTTTTAATTTTTTTACTTCTCATTTACTACAAAAAAAGGTTTAACACTTGGTACTACTTGTATATCGGGAAATACGTACCATTAAACAACTTTGCCTTCCTATAGCCCACAGGTTCACTTTTTTATCATCACCTCCAGTTGCTAAAACTTGATTCGATTTGTGTCCCATTGCAAGGCAGTTGACATTCGCCTTGTGGGCGACAAATTCCTCTGCAACATAATTATACCTATAGTTTTTAAGTAAATTATCAATCATAATCAAAACATATTGTATGAAACGTACGTAATTTCCATGATCTTCTTACGGTTTCCATTGTAACATTCCGTGAACGTAATATTTAACCTTATATGGATAGGGATTTAATTTTTACAATATAAAGATTAGACTTGACATTATAGCGTCATCACGACACATACACGAATCACTGTTAGAAACACCAACTGAAAATAATTTTTAATTATCAAATGTAAATGGTTCTGTTGGGATAAAAAGATTTCTTGTTGATTTTTTAGTTGTTGACTGCACTGCACTGAGTACTTGAAAAAATGTTGCTAGCTTGCTAGGTGGCAGACTTCATTTAATTTTTATGTATTTATATAACTTTTTCTATATAAAATTTTAATTTATTTAGTAAAACATAATTTCATGATATTTACTGAAATATTGATTGATTGATGACTGATGAAATATCTACCGAAATGATATTTATAACGCATTTGACTATAAGATCGATTTCATTTAAGCATCAATGTCTGTATATCTTGATTTATCAAGGTCCTAGTGACAGTGACGAGACTTTGAGTTGACAGAATGACAGTTGACATTGTCACATTGACATATTTTTGATTATTATTGTAGAGTAAATTTTTAAGTTATTTTTTAAAATTTGTATCTTGTTTCCTGGCTATTAAACTATATTAATTTTTAGTTCTTACCGTTACGATGACTATACACATGGCTTGTTTACAGAAAAGATTGAATTCAGCAGCGCATATTATAAGGTTACAAATGCGTTGTGTTCACTATGTGCAAGGTCAAGAACCTGAACCAAAAATAAGGGAATATTTTTATTATATTGATCATCAGGGAATGGTAAGGTAACTCCGATCTGGATACTGTGAAGTATATCAGTCTATCAGTATTAAATAGAATAAACAATTAAAATTAATGTTAATATTTCAGTTGTTTTTAGATGATTCAAAAATGAAGAATTTCACATCGTGTTTTAAGGAGAAAAAGTTTTTGGAATTCTTCTTTAAGCGTATACGTATAAATAAAACTGGGAGGTATGAAGAATTTCCTTTTATATCCCTATGTGGCAGAGAAAGAAATTACATCAGATGCGATGATCTGCCGATAGTATATACACATGTTATTGATAAACAACCTCCCGAAAAAGACATTTTAACATTTGGATATGCAGGTGATTTATTGAAAACTCTCTTTGTACCAGATAAAATGTTTATGCTACCAACAACAGGGCGAGTGTATCATCCAGCTGATGATAAATATGGTGGGATTGGTTTAGTTAGGTCAAAACTATCAATAGAATTAAGTAAACATTTCAAGTTTTCAAATGGAGAATCTGAACCCCCAACACATTTCACTTGGAAAGGGGAGACATATCAACTAGATCATATGTGGTTCTATAACAACATTAAAAAGCATAATATAAAAATCCGATCTGATCCAGATTAAATTTCAAAAACATGAAGAACTGAACTAATAGTTGATAATGATGTTAATTTATTACTAGTCCTACTGAATTAAGATAAATTTATATAAATACATGCTCAATTGAGTGTATTACATAAGAGTAGCTTGATTATATTATATCTTCTCTGTACTATGTAATATCTATGTATAAAAAAAGTAGGAACATCGGTGCAATGTGATACTATTTTTCATTTTTTACAAATAAATGCTTTATTTTGCATTGATATGTTTTTTTGTTTTAATTGGCATTGCATTGTGGCAACATTTTTTTTTTTTTTTTTTTTTTTTTTTCCCTTTTTACACCTGCCATCAGTCATGTTGACTATAATCAGGTGGGTTGCCAGAGTATTGATTTTGAAGAGATAGAGCCACTGCTCCATCTCCCCTTATTAAGACAGTATGTTAGCTCTCTTGAGTCTTTTAAATGGATTTGGCTGCAGGAGTATACTTGATAATGGGTTTGGGTGAATTATCAATCGATCCTTGTAGTTGGCAGTGTATAGTTTTGCTTCATCCAAGACTTCAGGGATCTCAAGGTAATCGTGGATTTCCGAGTTTCGAGCATACCAGGGCGCCGAAGAAATCACCCTTAAAATACTGTTCTGTGCTCTCTGGATGCACATTATGTTGGATCTACTGGCTGACGACCATAGTTGAATACCATAAGTCCAGATCGGTTTTATTATTGAGCAATATATCCTCAACTTATTGGATAGGGTTAAAGTAGACTGTCTTCCGAGGAGCCAGAGTAGATTTTTAAATCTTAGGTTGATTTCGTTGCGCTTAATTTTTATATGATCTTTCCAAGTCATTCTACGGTCTAGATGAAATCCGAGATATTTAACGCAGGTTGATTGCGGTAATGCATCCGTTCCTAATTTGACAGGCGGGCATGTTTCACGTTTCAAAGTAAATGTGATGTGATGGGACTTTGGAGCACTTGCTTTTATGCGCCACTTAGTCAGCCAAGCATTGGTGATATTAAGCTGGGTTTGCAACGATCTGCTCGCTGCATTTGGGTCACGGTTACAACTAAGGAAGGCCGCATCATCCGCAAAAGTAGCTACAGCCGTTTCAGATGACTGGGGCAGGTCGCTGGTAAATATATTATAGAGGACTGGACCAAGTACGGAGCCCTGAGGTACTCCGGCTCTGCAGCTGAATAGAGAAGATCTCGCGTCTCGTAGCTTAACTTGAAAAATTCTGTCGCTGAGGTAGGACTCCATCAGAAGGTAGTAGGAGTGTGGAAGATACTTTTTGATTTTATATAGCAGTCCTTTATACCACACTCGGTCAAAAGCTTGTTGTACATCAAGAAATGCAGCCGAGCAATATTCTTTCTTTTCCAGACATTGTCTTATTGTACAATAGACTCTATGTACCTGCTGTATAGTTGAATGATGCTTCCGAAAGCCAAATTGGTGGTCAGGTATTATATGTTCCTTATCAAGGCAAGGGGATAATCGTGCAAGGATTATCCTTTCCCACAGTTTCGACAATACAGGCGTCAAGCTAATAGGACGATAAGACGAAACTTCACTAAGCGGCTTACCAGGCTTATGAATCATGATAATTTGAGATATTTTCCAAAGTGCAGGAACATATGAGGTTCTCAGTGTGGCGTTTATAAGGATGGTTAGGAAGACAATACACTTTTTAGGGAGCTCTTTCAGTACCCTGGGGGTGATCAGATCGAAGCCAGGTGCTTTGTCAGGTTCCATTTTTGCTATTTCTTTAGCTATCTCCCTTGGTGTTGTGGGTCTCAATGGCAGGCATAATTGCAGATCTTGCTTTAGGACTTCATCTATTTCTGGATCATCAGGACTATCCATATCATTAGGTTTAAAGACTTCGGCTAAGTATTTAGCAAAGACCTGACATTTTTCTTCATCAGTCCGCGCCCATGCACTTCCACATTTTATAGGTGGAGAACATTGTTGTGGTTGTGGAAGGTGCTTCGTCGCTTTCCAGAGATTGTGGGTCCCATTTGCATTTGGAGACATTTTAACTAATCGCTGTTCGAGCGATTCATTTGTAGCACGGACAAGGAGCTTTTTGAGTGCCTTCGCTGCTCGATTTAATCTAGTTTTATCCGCGCACCTGTGGGTCGTTTGCCATATTCTGCGAAGGCGACGTTTTTCTCCAATTTTTTCTTTCACTTCTAGAGGAATCGGCACCCCACGCGGAGAATTCCTTAACTCAGGCGTACTAGACCAAGTAGCCACTTGGATTAAATTGGTGATATAGAGGCACGCCTCTTCCACTTGCTCTTTGGTTTTGAGTGGGACATTTAAGTTGGTTTTTGACTCCAGGAATTCTCGAAAATATTGCCATTCAGTTTTATGATTGTAGAGATAGTCGGTGTGAGTAGCGTTGGGTATGGCCACTGGACTAACAATTAATAAGACGGGTGAGTGGTCAGAGCTGCCATCAAGACTAGACTTTATGCATGTGTTCAGTTTGCTGATGCCCTTTGTAACAAAGAAATCTAGAAGGTCAGGTGTTTTGTTGCTGTCGGTGGGCCAATATGTGGGCTCCCCAGTCGACATAACCAATAGGTGATTGTTTTCAATACTCTTTTTTAGTTCTCGGCCTCTCGTAACCGTTAGCCTTGAACCCCAATACGTGTGCTTGGCATTCCAATCGCCACCAGCAATGAATCGGTGACCCAATGTCATAAAAAAATCAGTAAACATTGTTTCTTTTATAGTGTGACGTGGTGGACAATATATTGCAGAAAGATTGATGGGACCTGATCGATCTTCCACTCTTACTGTTGTGGCTTGGAGATAAGGTGTTGCTGTGGATTCTAAGAGGCAGTGCTGTACACTATTTCTAATAATTATTGCAGTGCCAGCATGGGCTCCACCATCAGGATGACAGGTGAAATACACTGAGAACCCTGGAATGCATATTCGGCTTCTTGGTGTAGTGTGGGCTTCAGAGATGAGGCAAACGTCAAGCTTGTTGGATCTCATGAACATCTCCAATTCGTTTTTATTAGGGGCAAGCCCATTGATGTTCCAGGTGGCGATGTGCAGAGAAGTCATTTTGTAAGTTTGGTGATGAGAGTAGTGATAAGGCTCACCAAGGACCCTATTTGTTGAATTAGAAGATCTATTTTCTCACTTTGTTTGAGTACAATGTGTTCCAGGTTGTTGTCGGAGTTTTGTTTTGATTGGGCATTCTTCCCATTGGTAACGTCAGCATAAGTGCGTTGGTAGTTTATCTTTTCGGCTTCATTATTTATTGTCGAGGTAGAACAAATAGGGTTATTTGGTATTGTTGTAGTAGATGGGGTAAGTTGTGTATCTCTTGGGGTTAATTGTTTGTTTCTGCGGGCTAGGATTTCTTTGTATATAGTGCAGCCTTTGTAGTTAGCGGGGTGGTCACATGAGCAGAGGGCACATTTGGCCGGGGTGCTTCTATCTTTCTTATTGCAGTCTGAGGTTTTGTGGCTTTCTCCGCATTTGACGCATCTATATGGCCTCATGCAGTTATTCTTCGAGTGACCATAGCGCTGACATCGTTGACATTGTACAATATTCTTTGATTTTCGAGGATCCTCTATCTTGACTTTTTGGTTGAATATATAGGTAATATTTTTGACTGCAGGGTTGTTAATGCTGGGTTCAATGTTCACAAAGAAAGTCGATGTGGGTTTCTTATCGGGGCCATAACGTGCATTGATGATTTCACCTTTAATTTTATTGTTAGTTGCTTCAATGGCTTCTGATATTGCTTCATGGGGAGTGCTATGATGGAGGTTTTTTATGACAATTCGATAGCATTTTTTATCCTTCGGGGTAAATGTATGCCCTATGAGACCATTTGCTCTTATAACCGCTATGATTTTCTTATACTCTTCAGCGGTGTTGACAAGGATGTGGAGTAGGTATTTGTTAATTAACTTGAGTGAGAAATTTTCTTTGCCACTGACAGTTTGGAGTAGCTTCGATAGCTCAGTAACATCCTCAATGCCATTGAGAACAATAGGTGGAGGTTTACTTGGTTTGGGGTGGTAAGTGGTGCATGGTTCATCCATTGGGTCCAGTGGTAAGGCATTGAAACGGTTTTTCGTGGTGGTATTTTGAACCTCTGGAGGAGAACTACAATATTTTCTTTTTTTACTATTGTTGGATGATGGCACCCGTTGCCATGGCGGAGGAGCTGGATATTGATGGGAGTCTTCCAGCACAGCTGCTTCTAGCATGTTACAAGTCTTATTTGATTGGGTGCAAAGGGTAACATCTGAATCTTTTTCTGTATTTGATTTAGAGTGGAACAGGCTTCTGTGGAATATCTGTTGTACTAATTTTTTACTTCCAGTAGTATTGTCTACTACGGGAGCCTGGTCGCCCACTCCCGAGGTGTTGGTAGTTGTGGGATTCATTTTCGTTGGGCTCGCGCCATTGTCCAGAATAACAATAAAAGTGGGTTGTAAACACTGTTGTTAAAGTTTCTGTTAGGTTAAAAAATTGTTAAAATATGAGGGTAGTAGCTAGAGTGATATTGAAATCCAGCTATACACTAATGTTCAGATTAGACTTGCTGTGTAAATCTTTGAGTATTTTTTGAGATAACACTTGCACTACACACACTTCACATTAGCTTTGATTTGATGTTGTTTTTAAACCATTAGAATAGCAAAGTATTTATTTAAAAGCAATTCTTCAAGAGTTCACTATTTCGTGACAAGTGACAGATGACAGTCATTGTGGCAACATGACAAGGAAATAAGTATTTATATAGGCCATACCTAAAGTATACGGGAAAGGAAATGACATGATACATTGTACTGTTTAATGGTATTAAAATAAATTGATTATAATATAAGTTTGTATATTCATAACTTTGCTTTTTACATGTAATTTTTTTCTTGGAAAAATCAACATTTTTATAGACATTTGCAATAATTAAATAATGTATTGTATAAGTAAGATCACCATTATTAGTTAATTCCTTTCAATTAAATTACTCAACCATGTGTCATCTTCGCAGTTTATATCACAGATTTGTAATTATGGCTAAATAACATTCAATCAGTCATATATATGTTAATTTGTGCAAAGCCTATAATATAATTGCATATTGCATGTTACTAATCACACTTCTTCTTTAGAAAATGATTCAAAGGATCCTTGTTGCACCCATGAGAAACCATGGGAGTTTTCATTCAGTGCTGGAGCCTTGAGCATAATATTTTTAGCTGTATCATGTATACTGGGGTCATATGGCTTAAAAGTAATATAGTGCTTGTCTTCTGTTGGAGGATCATCATAAATATGATTAATGCTGTTTGTCACACATTCCTTCACTTTTTCCATGAATAGCTTTTTGTTTGTTTTGAAGCTGAAAAATAATGTAAATTATTAAATATTTATTATCTTACTTATTCATACTTATTTAAATAAAAAGGTTTTTCCTTTTTATATATGCAAATTCAGTTTGAGTCATTATTTCATTATTTTTCAGGTTATATATTCTGGTTATGATATCTGAGACCAATTTATTAATAAATAAAACTCAAAACAGATTAGATTACATTACACCATGGTCTTTAATGTACTTGAAAAGTACATTAAAGACCATAGTTTATGGCAGTGGTCTGCAATGTTTTGGCAACGGGTGTCACATCACTGTGGTCAAGGCATGCCACATTTGTCACATGGGTAGCTGCCTGCTGATTTACAGTTTCAATGTAGGAAATCCAAACTTACTTTAGAGAGGCTTCCATATTGGCTGGTGCTTTCATGTTCAAATTATGAAATATCCAATGTGTATACTTTAAAATTTGCCAAATACGGTTCTGCTTTTTGTCCCACTGGGGAAACACTTCATTTAGATTTAGGACTCCATTTGCATCCACTCCTGGGTGATACAGTTGCGATGTGAAAGTTAACACCTGTGTTATAAACAAATCACTGTGATTTTTGACAAATATTGAGTAAAAGGGGAATTTAGGGTTATAAAATTGAACTTGTTTGACCAAGAAAGTTAAGCCATCTTAGAAATCCTTTCTAATCTTCTTACATTTCAAAATGAAGAAATACCAATTAATTTATGATGAGACAGACTATCTTAATCCTCTGGAGCACTAATGCATTTGTAGTCTCTTATAGGTAGAAACTCTGTTTTGCATGGAGATGGTTACAGACTTCTATGGGTAGAAATGATCACATAACATTAGGTTAACTCATTTATTAATATTGTATTTAAAATAAACTTACTGGAACTTTGTCATCTGGGAATTTTTCAGGTAAAGTCAATGTGAACCTGAATACTCCACCTTCATACATACCCGATCTTACAAAAATAACACCATACCATACTGTAACATAGTACAATACTTTAGGAATAAACATTAAAACATAAGAATAATATTTCATTGAGATATAAGTAATGTAACCACAGAAAATTATCTTTACTATCTCTTTCTAATAAGTGAAATTGTGTGGGTGATGCAACTGTATGTAGTTTACTGCTGGATTGATTATTTGGAATATTCAAAAGATCTTACTTACATAACGAATTTTCATATGAAGGTATAACATAAATTCCCTGTAAGTTTTCAGTTTGCAACATACGGCTGAAAAATTGCAAAGTAGAAGTAAGAAGTACAAATTAGGGAGTTCATCCACATTTATATTATTTAAGTATTATTGACATGGTTATTTATAGAAGTTTAGGGAAGAACTTTATGGATAACGAATTAAAATTTAGTTTGCTTACTATTCGGCCATGATAATGTATTCCTGATGGAATACGGAATATAGTTCATTCATTTCTTTTGAATTACGGTTATTTAGTTCACTCATTTATACTTTTCCGTTAATTAATGTGTTGCATATGGAAACGTAAATATAATAATTATATTTAATTCTATTTATATGTGTTTAATGCACTATTTTATTTATTATATACTATTGACACTGACAGATATACTTGATTGACGTTTGCGCTACTTTGGCTGCATTCAAAATAAACGTTTCTTCACTAGCATCATCTCACTAGTCAGTTTAGTCTAACGAATTTAGGGTCAGACTAAGAGTTGTCATTGCAATAATTATAATTGGTTAATAATTTAATTAAACGAATATTATTGTTAATTGAGTATTTTCTATACTCTTATTAAAGTTATTTAAGAAATAAACTGAAGTTAAGTGTTAACTGTTAAGTTAAATATAAACTGTACACGAGAAAAGTGTCCACACTTACAAACAGTATACTACTCCAAAGATTACACTATTTAATAGAAATAAATACCATCATCTACGGCGCTATAGTCGCAGATGGGTCTTGGGTTGGTTCAGAACATTTTTCCAATCATTTATTCTGAGTTCTGAGCTAGCCCCCAGCCATCTTGTCTCGCCATGAGTTTTAAGGTTTTGCATGACTTCTTCTAGCCATCTGAGTTTTCGCCTCGGAGAGTAGACATTTGGCAAACCTCGTGGTTGTATCGAGTTCGCCAACCCTTATTATTTATTAGATAAAAGGAATATACCTTTTATCTACTAAATGAGTTCTCCATAATTAATCCAAGTGGTGTCCGGATTTACCCCATGAGTGTTAGTGGAAGGGTATGGTTGCCGGCTTAGGAGCATCTTAGTCTTCGGGAGTAGCAACGCATCTGTGATTGACTTCAGAAAGAACCCCTGTTCTATTTGAAGTTTATGCCGATGTCCGTCGGCGACAGTGAGCACTTACTCTCAGAGGGATTGCAAGCTCGTTTGCTACTTTATATGGATAAAAAATAGTAGGTAATTGCAGACCGAAAGCTTGTTTCTTGTATAGATTTCTAAGATGTTGATCATTTGCAATTTAAAGTTTACGTTTATTTTGTAACAATAATACCAAAAGTTCAAGTACATTAAAACAGAGATTAATTATTCCTGATACTGTCGTTATTATTATCATTTGTATTTGTGTGTTCGCAATTCCCCTAGTCTCACCTAAGTGTGCCGTATTTGTCCTAGGCATCTAAGTGACAAAACCCGAAAAAAGAATAAGAGTATCTTCTGACATAACATCAACACTTACTGCGGTCACCGACACGCATACCAGGCACGATGATTATTATTAGCAAAAATTCCTATCAGAAGATTATGTTCCTCTGATATAGGTCATCAGAGGAAAATAAGGCAAATATCAAGCAGTCGATTTTTAAAAGCTAATGGAAGTCTACCAATTATTGAAAAAAAGAACTATATCAATGAATTCGCATTCAAATCAATATTACTCGTACTTTGTTGTATTGTGTTCCTCCTCACGTAACGAAATGATGCGTGAATGTGGGACCCTCGTGCGAGCACCTGATGGCGGGATCAGCCGACGCGCGCTCTCAATTAGCCGGGATTATCCCACACGTGTCTCTGGATTACGGATCAAGCTCATCGTCTCTATTCACATAACTGATTAATATATTTTTTATTGATTTCGTACATCTGGATTATTACTTAAGTTTCTTAATTTCTATAGATACCTCTTTTATTTTACGGGCGTTGAAGTCTTTTGGCTTATTACTATCAGCTTTAAGAGTTAGTTATAGGTAGGTACATAGAGAAGAACGTATTTATAAACTTTATTTAGTTTTTACTCAAGGGGAAAAGATATAATATAATACAAGTAAGTACTTACTATACAAGTTCTCCTGATACCGAATAATTCGCTGCGCTCTATATTTTTTCCATCTGGCGTTATATGTTCTCTTTATTATAAACAAACAGTCAATAATGTTTTATGCAGTTGTCTACATGTTTTACGACGGCAGTTACGTTCGTAGAAAACAGACGTTAATTCGAGGAAACATATGGATAAGATGGCGCTACTCGCTTTCAAAGTGCCGCTGCCGGACTATAAAACTCTACCATTTGATGTATGCACTGCAGTCATGTAATTACGTCCGCTGGATAAACAAACAGCTTAAATTAGCATTTGACTTGTCGAGTCAAACGTATCAATAAACGTTTACATAATGTGGCACGACGTCCTAAATTATATTTTATATGCTTTTTCCTCGCCGCTCTACCCGTGTTTGTTGTAGGTAAATGTAAGAGAATACTGAATAAACTTATAGAAGCGAAAACCACTCCTTTTACTTGAATTAATTTGTCACACATAAGGTATAGGTATCATTGTTAGTTACTTAAAAGTTACATTTAATGTACCTTTTAAGTAAATACTCATTTGTCAAAATATAATTACAAGGATACTTTTATATTTTAATTTTAATCGACAGTAGCTTATGTAGTATCTTATGCATTATAGGATATTTCTTATTTTATGAGTAAGTACACGATTTTCTGGTAGAATCCTTAGTGGCTCGACTTTGGAAAAATTGACGTCACACATATTTCTCCCTTATAGCCAACATTTTTCTGATCTAAAGGGTGTGATAAGAGAGGGAAACTTATCTGAGGCGACCTCTGGTTCAATTCTATTCTGTGTTTTATAACAGATATGTGTTGGTGACAGTGCATTGCATTGCATAGAATAGCATTAAACGTCTAGTTAGTTAGATTGTATGATCATTTTATACTTAATGTTTGAAACAATATATAATAAAATGACACCATAACGTACATAACGTAGGTAGGTACTTGTGCCAAATTAATATAATAATAGAATAAGATATTATATTGTTACGATAAAACGAGGAAGTTATCCGCGATCAAATATAATATATATATACGGTCGAATTGAGAAACCTCCTCCTTCTTTGAAGTCGGTTAAAAAGAGAAAGTAGAAAGGGAGTTAGTAGAAAGGGTATATTATTATACATTAACTAGTGGTTGAAACTTGCCCTCTCGATCGGGAGGTCCGAGGTTCAAACCCAGGCACGCACCACTGATTTATGTGCATATTATAAATAAATTAATTATCACTGCTTTTCGATGAAGGAAAACATCGTGAGGAAACCTACACACCCGAGAGTTCTTAAAAAAAAAAGTTCTCGGAGGTGTGTGAAGTCCACCAATTCGCACTTGGCCAGCGCGGTGAACTATGGCCTAAACTCTCTCATTCTGAGAGAAGACCCGTGTCCAGCAGTGGGACAATAATAATGGGTTGAAGGAACGTCAGAAATTAACCATGTTTATTCCCAAACTACAGAGTACTTATTGCTGAAGCACCAGTATCGCATATATCGTCGCGTCTATGTAGGTATTCATCCACGAGTATATATGTAAACGGTATATGAATATATGTAGAACTTTATTCAGTATAGTATGAAATCGAAATATTATATAACATTGATAAGTTAACCCTATAGAAATTGTGTAAGTGCATGTACGACATGGATTTACCTACAGATAAAATTAGGTATATAGCAAATAAAGAGAAAGTAATTTATTAGTAAGTTCAGTGTTCAGTATAGGGTTTCCCTTGACATGCAGACCGCCCGGTCTCGTATCACACATGAGTGACGCCGGCGTAAGACGCATGCGTGCGGCTTCCCTCCCAAGGATGCTCGGTGACTGCCCTCAACATAGTAACTCCTAAAGCGGCATCGCTTTTGAAATACCATAGATTTCCTCCATATGTTAGATATATTGCTTTAAGAATATGTTTGTTGTAATCCGTTAAAAGTCATTCCGATACTACAACTACCAAATTACAAATTTAATAGAGTCCTACTACCGTTGTAGGCGCCATGCCTATAAAATCTTAGGTCTGAGTTCAAATTTTCCTTTTAAAATTTGGTTTAAAGTTAAAGTTAGAGTTAACTATATTTTAAGTTAATTCCAACAATTTAGAAATCGTATTTAATTTGTGTTAAATAAAGTTTAATACTTATTATTTTAAGAAACCAACAAACGTTATGTCAACACTTGTTAAATTTGAACAAGATTATTTTTGGGTATGTTGTTCAATTTCGTATAGCAATAAAAAATAAAATACTAGGAAAAACACAGTATGTAAATGTTATTTAACACCAGTATCAATCAATTTAAATATATAAAATCCTAAAGAGAATGGAATCATTTAGATTAAAGTAAGTAGCTACTTATGGCGAGGCGTACCGTGCACTGTTCCCACGCTTTGCTCGCGGATTACACGGAATGCCCTTTTGGTGCTTCGCTCCTACACTGACCTGCGTTTTTTTGCTCAAAAAGAGGAGCTGATAAATCACGGGTGCATTGTACACGAGATCTGGATATCGTTCCCGATTTTTGTCCAAGTTTTTTGCGAACATCGATCAGGATGATGTCCAATAATGCGCGTACCTGCTCAATTTTGACGGTCAAGGTGCCGTACGTCACAATAAAAACTAAGATAACATCGCTCTTTATACATTTATTTGTATTGCTCAGTTCCGCGTAAAATGTAATTTTACCTATAAGTCTAGTATTGTGATTTATGTTACGGACGAACAATAAAGATTTTTCTACCTTACAAACTTCGCTTCAATCTTTTACCATCATTTTTATGGCTGCTAAATGATATAAACAACTTGACAAAATGATTAAAAAACAATTCGTTTACTAAAAACTTATTCGTTTTCTAAAAACTATTAAAGGATATTAAACGGAAACGAATATAAAACTATTCATTCGTTAAAATGTAGCAATTAACCGTGTGTTCAATGAGCATAAATGTGAGCATTTCCTTGACTAAATTGGGTATAATGAGCGAGGGCTGGATGGGGTGCGCGGGCGCAGGCACAGGTGCGCCGCGCGTGCAGAGCCGAGTGGCGTGGCAACGTAGGTACACATGAACACCATGTGACGGACACCTAATTACATGTAATTGACCTAACGTGCGTAACAGGAAAGGGATGGGTTTATGTTTCAAGATAATCTATTTATGGGACCATCCTACTTTCAATGAGGCAATATATGCACAATATTGGTTTTTTTTATAATACTTTTCTAAGAGTACGAAGTTTGTACACCTTTACGCCTCTAGGGTTTTACTGTTCAAAGTACAAGTGTTAGAGATTGTAAGTTAAGATAACGAGATCCATCACATTAAAAAATGAAAGTACTAAGTACATCAATCAAGAAGTGTTTCTAAATTTATAAATGGTTTCGAATGATAAATACTGTAGTTTTAAATGAATCGAATCAATAATAGAGTAATTTGCTATTTAATTAGAACGTTTGCAATGGCAGTGATTCCAATATTAATGTAGGTTAAAAATCTTTCCTAGTTAGCTATTTATTTGTAAGTTACGTAGAGCTATAGGAACATAGTAGATACACAGGTAGGGACATTGTTTGGAATAAGATACGTAGGAGCCTCTACCTAATATCCAACAATGAATCGAAGGATAAGCAACCTATAAAATTTTATAGACTACCCAGTCAATCTGTCATGTTGTTAAACAGAAGTTAATAAGTTTTAATATTTTCTAACATTTTACTTGAGAAAATTAGACGTAGGTTTTAATTTTTTTTTGATGTGTATTTAGCACAGCAAATATTTGTATATTATTTATTTTTTGTAGGAAAAAATAATTTAGATAAAATTGGTATACCTAAGGAAAGGAAAGGAAAAAATAATTGCATGTGTTATTCTAATGTTTTATTTACACATACTATCACAATAGATCGAGTTTCATATTCATTACATATAAATTGAACTTAAAATTAAATAACATTATGTACCCAATTTTAAACAAGAAATCCTTTTTACACGTACAAAAAGTTATGGGCAATTAAAAATTAATCAACAAAGAATTGAATGAAAAAATCTTAGGTATAGCAGTTGTTTAAAGAAAATTATATAACATCGATTTTTAATTGCACGAAAATAATAAAACCTATTTAGTAAAATAAGTTTTTGATATGAATTTTAGCGAATATTTTTGGACACCATAGTTTATAAACAACGCGTAGGTATCTAGGTACGGTGATAGGTATGACTTAATCATGTAAGATTCAATTTCTATAAAAGAAAAATAATAATTTTCTTTCGCTAGTTATACGAGTACCTATATAAGTAATAAATGCCATTATTTTAATTGGAGTTACAATACAAAGTTAAAAGGCTCGCAAAAATTATTCAATAGCACAGGATGATAGCGTTTCATATAACTCACTGACACATACCTACGCTTAAAAAAGTTATAGGTATTAATGTAATGAGAAATTAGATACGAACAATCTATTTGATTTCTCTATTTCTCCAAGAAAACCATTTACTAAAAGATGTAGCTGTTCTACCTAAAACAAACCCTACTGGATATTTTTTCTTACATTAATGTTCTATGTAGTAATCAATAATAATAATGTAGGTAGTAGTTTCACAAAATTGAGTTAATAGTCATTCCATAAAAATGTTCTATTTAATTTTAAAGTTTACTCAGAGCTTAATATTATAAGTTATTTATAAAATATGAATAATAATTGTCCTATAAAACTAATAAGAGTATTAATGATTAATTTGGTAAGGATACTTGTAGCAACATTAGCACGGGTTAGTAGATAATTTTGCTGATAAGTCTCTAAAATGTTGTGATATTATTATGCCACTCCGAATTGTTGACTTATTTTCTGGCGCTGGTGATGAAAAAAAAATTTTAACGCTTTATACATTGCTATTTGCATGATACCTTAATCTAAATATTATAAAGTATGACTACTAGGTAACCTTATCTGTAATACCATAATACGAATTTATATTGTTGCGAAGCATTGGCGTGTATCTAAACAGTAAATCAGGATATAATTCAATACAATCAAAACCTAGATTTTCGTATTGCATATTTTAAACAATGAACTCTTCGGTTTATATCTGTTTTGGAAGCTAATTTTCACAAGGATAATAATATGTTATCATTATGAAAACCCGTCTGAAATGACTGACATACAATACTAGTTTAGGAAATGAGAGCTCCCTGAGAGTGTGGTTTGATGTGGACAGGATGCGTGGCGTGAGTGTGCGCGGGGTGAGAGATGTGTGGTGGCTGACGCGCCTGGTGGCAACGCTGAGCTTGCAAGTGTGAGTGTGCACGAAGTTCTTCCCCATGCTCACGATAAGCTCTATGCTTATCCTCGAAGTCTCGTAGTCGCTGGTTGTAACGTTCTATTTGGTCTCTCAAGGCAGCGTCCTCGATCGCAGCTCGCTCTTCGTCTAGTTCCAGACACCCCACGCCGTCCAAACGTTCCAAATCGATCCAACCTCGCCAACGGACGCACACGCCATTCATGATAAATCTTGATACAATGTGGGCCTGCCAACAAAAACAAAAACTCGTCACTTCACGTAATTAATGGCTTGCCTTCTTGGAAAACAAAAAAGTTTAACAAAAAATCACACTGGTAGGTGGTGCGAGGAAGTGAAAGATTGTAAAGGAACCGTTGACCATTTGTCCGATACTAGATAAATATGCAGTTCATTCTTTGTGTTGATTTCACGGCCAATTACTGATCCTTATAATAATTGCAAAACCGTATTTACTCTTATAGAAAAGTAATTCGTCTTTGACTTGGAATTATTAGTGATTTAATTGATTCGGATTCTCCTATGTCTTCGATTATGTTGTTCATTAATCAGAAATTTGTATGAACTTAATGTAATAGTGAATAGATTGTTTGTCTTCGGACTATCACGCATTCTGTAACTAAATTCACATAGAACAGGGTCTATCTGGAGTTAATTACAGCCGTGCTGCTACTCCTAAGGACTGATATCAGTTCTGCGACCCTATGGTCACCTCCGATATAAGTGAATCCACACAACTCCCTTTAAACTCAGAAATTACTTCACGCTACTAATGTGTGTGACCTAGTAGGTACATCCCCGGATGTATCGTTCGTTCTACGACCTTGCAAAATTACTGCTGAAGGTAAATAGGTCGTCGCTAATAATGAAGATTAATAATTAAAATGTCATTTTAATAGTAACTGTTGCATTTGTAGACAGATACCTATAGGTACAAGTAGTACCTACCTACATTCAACGTTTAAGGATTAATAAACGTAAATTTTAGAACTACATAAACATTTATATTTTTAGACATGAAAATCAAGTACAGACACCCAGGTCTAATTATCCACAGAACTAATTTGCAGCAATGCGTGTAATCCCTAAGGTTTATTAGGAATATTTCGATACTTAGGTATTTGAATTAAAAGTTTAACTAAATTGTATGCCGAAGAAACAACCATTCAATAGGTACTCAAAATTTTCTGTAGTCTCAGTTTAATTCTTAAAATTTCTTTCGGGTTTAACGCGCCTAGCAAAAAAACCTTTTTTTACAGATGCTGAGTTTGATTTATACCTGTTACAAAGACGCCATAAGGCAGGCGCGATTCGGATCGCGTGCTTGCTTTGTTCCGGCATCCGCTTCACACAAACATTTAATTATGTAGACACTTTTCCAAAGAGTGCAATTTTGAAAACAATTATGTTTTTAATTTTTAAAATTAAGCATTATTATAGAAAATAAGCCTACATTAAACGCTTGCCACATGGCTCTCGAATTTCTACAACGGAAACAAAAACATATTTTTCTGCAATAAAATATAGTGCATATTGATGGCTTTTTGTTTGAGTGCACATTATTTAAGTACTAATGCACAATAAGTATATTACAAGGATTAACTTTTGATTAAGGTAGAGTAAAAATAATCTTTACTCATGCTTCTAGAGAGGTACGCAGAATATAGCGTATGTGTCCATATTATACTTACACATAAATACAGTGTAGTGTATATCAATTCAAAGATGAAATGCTGCCAGTATCTTAGGAACCCAAAGATAGCGATACCGATAATCGTGTAAAAAGTAGTGTTTTTGTTTACATATTTTTGTTTTTTGTACAAACGTATGTAGATACTTACCTACTTTCCACTAATTTACGACACGTTTCACTTTATCGTAGAGATGCATTATAAATGTAGGAATTTTGTACAATTACAATATATTTCTGTGAAACAAAAAAAGATGAACGGTTCGTAGTATCTTAAATTTAGATAACGATGTAGTACATCATTATTATTTATTATACCCAATAATTTAATACAGTAAATAATGGTTGTTGTAAGGCAAGCATTACATTGATCTATTATTTTACCGGTACCGAACGCTCTTGTACCGCTTTGCTATCGGTTTTTTCTGTTCGTGAATTCTTGTGACAATACATCAGAGTACACCCGTATTTATACAGTTAAAGGGAGGAGGGTGGCAACTACCGATGGCGGCCATGATGGCTGGGCGGGCGGGGCGTCGCGGCGCCCTCCGATCTCCCTCGTTTTCCCGTATCGATTGGAGGGAAAATGCTTTCCTTTTGAATCCATTTTCGAGAGTTAAAAGTTTCAATCTCAGTCAGATATGAACATTAAGTTAGCAATAATTTATAATATATTAGTTGTAAAACAATTTCAAATCGATATATCAAAATGAATTTTACCTTCAATCGTTGGTAATAATCCATATAAATAAAAATATTTATTATATTTCTATCCATTATGCGAATAAAAAGTATTTAATGAGTTCTTTTTAATGTCTATAAAACTGTGGCTATGTAGTATTTTGGAGTAGACGTTGTAGAGTCAACGCTTTTCCAATTCTGCCCATTGAACAATTCGCACCCTAATACAATTTCCTCTGACACGGAACTAACAAGAACTGGTATGAATACGCTCTCGAATTCTGTTAAATGAACCAAGCGTAAATAAATATAAGTATTCATATAGAAACGCAGCAGGCGGCCTCTATACGAGTAAGGGGCTAAATTCAATAAAGAACGAGTATGGCACCAAATGTGCGCTTCTTGGACTCTACTTGAAATGGTAATGGATACACGATTGGATATTTCACTCAACGACTATTCGTAGAAATAAATAAATGAATATTGAAGGGACTGTGTGTATTCCCAAAATAATTGTTTTTAATGATATATTTTGCAACTAAAAAACATTTTATTTCACTTCTTTTCCTGTTTGTAACAACTAACTATGGAAATGGCAATGACTGTATCAGTTTGGACGGGGTTTATGGAAAAAACGGTGCGCTAAACCGCTGGCCCAAGAATAGGTACACTTCACCATGTTAGTCCTACATATGAACTCTTATCTTTAAAAATATGTTAGTATTTGTTGCGCTCTAAAACTATGTATTCTTAATAGCTTTCATTTGGTGTTTTAAGCTACCTATTAAGCAAATATAAAGTTGACTCAAATCAATTATTCCGTTTCGCAACCATATTCCGCATACATAATTTGGAAAGATGTTTCATACTACTTTGTCGTCAATTACTTTTTAATTAGTACTGGTACTTAATAACAGTGATTGCACGACTTATTAATGCATTAGCATGTTTTGATGTGTTCGGTGCGCATTAGTGGACGAATTATTCCCGGTAGAAAAGATGTCATTCATTCAACATGTACAAAACGACTGCAGAGCGTGACCAGCACGTTATGTGCGGTGTTACGGCTTTATATTTTTTCTCTATGGTTTAAAGTAATTTATGTCTTAATTTCGTTATCAGAATGTGGGCCGGAAGCAGCGTGCGTGGATGACGCGCCATCAGCTACGACCGGCCAGTGATGAATGAGGTTATTACTAAATGTAGAGATAAAGTTGTATGAAATGTGCTTGATGATTAATAATATTCATGTAATGAAAGCAATTTGTTAATCTTCATATTAATATAGTGCGTATCATGTTAGTAAAGAGATATGCCTACATACATATGTATTTAGGCATATCTTGTCATATATATCACTTTTATGTAATTATAAGAATACACACTCAATCATAATTGATGGTTATCAATGGTTTCGCGAATGTAAATGTAATTTACATTATTATTTTATCTATTGTTTAAGTATCTTAGAGGTTTCTTAGCACGTTAGCAACTACAGCTAAGGCATTAATATATGATGATGAATATGAACGATATGATAGGTCAAGCAAAGCAAGGTCGGTGGTTTCATAGGTTCGAGTGGAAAATTTTCGTGGGCGTTTCCCTGCTTCGTGAGCTTAGCACGAATGAGGTAGGTAAGTATGTACCTATGTAGGAGAGTCAGTAGAAAATTAAAGATTTTTTTTCCTTAAACAACAATATATTCAAGGTAATTAAAATAAATAAAATATTTACTTAGCTATAACATGACTTTAAGTAGGTACATGAAGTTTAATAAGTTGAACCTGCTCTAAAGCATTTATAATATTTTTAACGGATAATGTTCACAACATTATACGTATAATAGGTACGAATAATGTAAGTACGAATTCCTAATCTTTGCATTATGTATGCAATTAATATTTCAAAAAAATCGATAAAATATCACATACCATCCACGTAATTACTTATGTAAGTTGTATTAAACGTCTTTTTGCGTTCTTTATAAATTACGTTCTCTCGTGAATCTATCATTAATCATGTGAATAGGTACTATAACTATTATTTATTTCAATGGGAAAGTTAATATACCTATAAGGATTGGATGTTGCCCCTAGGTTCATAGTTATGCGTAGAATTAACACCTAACCTCTCCATAACCCTCATTTCGGCAGAATATCAAAAACTTTTTCTATATGGGTGCAAAATAGAAAAATTGTCCAAATCCATGGTTCTTGCTCTAGGCGGATGTATATATACTTTCGCTTGTACATACATATTTGCTACTCATATATAGAGTACAAGAAAGCCAAATACTAAGTTTCATTAAGGTAGCGTTAAAATTGGCGGACATTCATAAAAACTTTTCCTCCCATTTTTAACCCTTTAGGAAATGAATTTCGAAAAATCCTTTCTTAGTACTCACTTACACCACGAGAACAACCCCTGTACCAAATTTCAAGTTTCTAGGTAGGCTTAGTAGTTTCGGCTGTGTGTGATATGTCAATAGTTAAGTCAGTATTCCCTGTTATATATATAGATAACCGTGTGATCTACGTAATTTAAACTATCCTGTGTACTAGAATGGATGCGTACCTTTCCGTTCTCCTTTTGAAAATCGCAGCCTCGGCTGTTGTAGGGCGAGTGGTCGAACACTAGCTGCAAGTTGGTCCCGGTGGCTGTAAAGGCGATCTCCGTGTGGCCTTCACGACAGCCGCTTGTGAACCGCATCTGGCGCTCCTCTGGAGGACGGTCACGGTATCCCGTGTACCTCACCTGGTTGGTACATCATAACACTATTAATTTTCCATAAATTAACCTTTGAAAAATAAGATTTTGTCAATCAAGTTACGTAGCATTTGTGAGCAGCCACTCACCAGTCCCCAAGTTACACTTTGTTTTACAAATTTGTGGGTGAAGAATTAAGACAATTCTATGATATATTTTTTTTCTTTCTTAAAATATTGTTATCCGTATATCTATTTTAACGAAATTGTAGGTATATTTTTTAATGAAATGATTTAGAATAATGTATTCCATCCATTCATCTATCAGCCCTCTTAGGTTCACTGCTGGATAGAGGCCCTAATTGGGGCCAATAGTCACCGCGCCTGCTAACACGCATACCTATGGTGCACGGACTGCACGGCAAATGTAATGAGTATTGGTATATATCGTCGGGTGACAAGAAAACTGACTAACTACAGAATATGCAACATGAAGTTATCAGCATTTAATAATATTTTGATCGAAAAATTTCATTTATATGAAATGTCCAGAAGTTTAGTTTAGAAAATTTAAAAATCATTAAATGTTGCCCGTCATTTTCATACGGTACCTATTCACAGCAAGATAGGTAGTAGTGGTATTCAACATCGAAATTACACGGCAAGAATTAGTGTAATGACAATAAGTAAGTACCGTAATACTTAGAATAAATCAAAAATTCTTATATAACTTGTGTACTAAATTAATAACAAATAACCAATTACTGGGAGATAAATTTTAATCATAACTTAGGATTATCATAGGTAAGTGTACTTTATAACGAAACGAATCACACAAACTCAAAACACGACGAGAATCTTGTTTAGAGGCGTTGCCATGGCCGGCATCCGGGTCTATCATATCAGATTAGCTCAATATTATCACATTGCAGTGTCATTGAAGTTATATAAGAGTTGACACTACTTTATACCTCAAGTAAAATTTCGTTAAATATTAGAAAATTCTTATAATAAAAAATCATCGTCGTCGTCAACCCATTATTGTCCCACTGCTGGTCACGGGTCTTCTCTCGGAATGAGAGAGTTTTGGGCCATAGTCCACCGCGCTGGCCAAGTGCGAATTGGTGGGAAAATCATTCTAATTCATAATAAAGATTCATATTTGTGTCATCTATATAAAGTAACGGACCTTCGTAAGCGAGAAATCATTAAAAAACAATTTGCATAGTTCTAAATAGCTAAGTTAAGTTACATTATTAAATTATGGTAAAACATGAGTGATGTGTCTTATTAGAAATTAATAAACATATCAATTTATTATGAGAAATTAAGAATCATAACAGTTACCTAAACGAGATTCCGCATAGCAACTAAGTATAAAGACGCTACATGTATGTTCAACTCTACATATGTGCGGTCAGGAATATTAATAATAATTTGCGTAGGATCTCTGGTTGTTTTCAGAATTATTGTAAAAATTTTATCAATCATTTCTATAGGTATACATTTTATGAGGTGCAACATGAATACGTTTTTAGTACCTAATCTTGATTTATTACGTAATCTGGACCATCAAACTGACGCCAATTTAGGTCTAATTTTTAAGGAAAGCTAGCACGTTATTCATAAATATATGACACAGCATGACACAGTTGAAAATCAACGAATGCCTACTGTAAGTATTGACTTGCTTTTTAACGGTTTCTATTAAGGCCCTTTTGTTATAGTGATCTCCGTTCAAGTCTAGAAGTTCCCGAGTTTTTCGTTTTCTCGAAGTGCAAATGATTACTAATTATAACTTTAATTTCGATGTGTTTTAAAGGTGGTACTAGTTTTTCACCATTAATGTTTCGACTTAGGCATCATAACCATATCTACATTTGTATATACCTTTTAAAGCGCTCCTTCCGTTTTTATTGTTTATCATAACTATGTATTTGAGTGATTATTTAATGTCAGGTTAGTATGTATATTTTCTGCAAACTTTTGTTAATTTCATCCGATGAAATAACTTCTAGTATTGTGCGTGCCTACGTATTTGTTCATTTACATTGAAACGAATCCTGATCTTGTTTATGAGCCTAGTACAATTTAAACATTGATTGAATTAAGAATAAATAGGTACCCATTAGACGATAGGTGTGGTTTTCTAGAATGTTCAAAATACAGTGTGTCAACTACGGAAAAGCTCTACATGGCTTTCAAATTAAACACAATGTTTATAGCCACAGGAAAATACACTATCATGTTATCACTTATGAAGTTATTAGAAAGTAGTGGACATTATTAAATGTGCATGTACCTAGATATTTGTTTGGCATTGCAAGCAAGTGCAAAAGTGAGTACTTGAATAATGGGACTTCATATTTTCCTGTTAGTTAACAGAAATTACTGTGAAGCGTACGTTCATGTTCATGTTATTTCAATATTTCCTTAAATTGTTTACGATAATAACAACTTAATTGGCGTATTTAATAATAATGTTGATTAATAATAGGTATATGTGAACTTACCTCACTTTCTCGGCTCAATCTTTTGAAGAGGTCTTCAGTTTCAAATTTGTTTTTCTGATCAGGCACCACTCGCGGCATTTTAAATATGAAACGCGGCTTTGGTTGTTCGTACAGTCCAATGGAGTCGAAGGGTAGCATGCCAGCAAGAGCAGCTGGGTCACTCATTGCGTGCATAACACGGTAGACAGTTACAAAACAACACTGCTAATCATCACTATTTATGCGACACGAACTGACTCAGTACTGCGGGGCCGATGATTCAGAATATAACTACGAAATGCGCTAGTGCCTTGTAACACGGCGACTGCCCTACGCGACAATCGGCTACTGAATAACCATCTGCACGGCTACGGATGCCCAGGGAGAATTTCCATCAGGGCGGGGTCGCCTGTTGGAGGGGAGACGAGCGCCAATGACAGGGATCCCTGACGCCGCCCCGCTGTAAATGACGCCTTCTTTACGCAATTTCGGGAGCTTTCGAGCGAAAAGAGGGTTTTCTCCCCTCGACATGTTTCAAAATAAATACTGTAAGCAACAAAGCGCATGAATGTATAATGATGGGCATTATGCTCTTTCGACGTTTGGAGTGTTTTATGTACTTGTATCACTCCTTTTGTTCCATTGTAACGAGATCAATGTATGCTATGTGCAATATGTTTGAAGGGGGAGCATGATCCCAGGATCAGATAAAAATGAAACACGATATTTTTTAAGCTCCTTTAAAACTAAATTATTAATACTACGTCGATAATAATAGGAGTTCTACAGGAAGGTTACATTTACTAAAGAGCAATTGGCCGTGTAGGGAGTAGTTGAATAACTCAGTTTTTATTCAAATGTCATGAGAGTGAGTAATTTTTTTTTTTACTTTACGTCCAAATTCAGTGAACAAAATGTAACGGTAAATATTATTTTTTAAAAGTTTGGTTGTATTAACGGTGAGTGTCTAGTCATTAATTGGTTATGAGTGAATGATTGTCATTAAGTCCTATAAAAAGATACTCTGAGGTCAAATTATTAGTAGGTATATTGGGATAATTAGATATGTAGGGAACTTAAATAAACTGAAAATAAGATACTTGAAGGTAGGTACTCCATTAATATAAAAGAAAAAAATGAGATTTGTTCATGACAAAATAAAATAGACTCTACACGTTGAGCTTTAGATACAGGTTCTAGGCAGTATTTATTTCTAAACAAAGTTATTGTAAACAATAAGCTTCTTCTTCTTATTGTGCTTCTCCATTACTGAAGGTTGGCCGTTAGTTTCTTGATTTCTCTGTCCATGGCTAGGCGAAACAGTTGTTCGACAGTGGTGAAGCTTAAACAACAAGCTTAAACGAAGCAAATTTAGATAAAATCAAATTAATTTCCATTTGTCGTCAACTTTATTGTGCCACTGCTGGGCACGGGTCTTCTCTCAGAATGAGAGAGTTTTAGACCATAGTACACCGCACTGGCCAAATGCAAATTGGTGAACGAATTTCCATTTGTTTTTATAATACCTGTAATAATGAGGAAAGTTATTTTGTACAAGTCATAGTATATTCAGGAAATCATTATTTTATTGGAACAATTAAAATGTAGATGTAGCGATGGCAACCTATTTTCTTTGTAAGATAAAAATCGGGACATAAATACGTTTTGTTAATCACAGAGCTTTTTCTATCGACAAAGGGCGGCGGCGAGTGTCGTGAAATGTATCAAATGTTTTAAGGGTATCGATAAATGACGATCCATCAGAGATAACGTCACGTCTAAGTGTCGCTTTTGTTGTTACATTTTGTACTTAAACTGTTACTCAAAGAAGCCGACAGCGCAGGTAAAAAGTTGTTTGTTCTTGTTAGAGAAATCTACAACTCTACCAAAACATTACTTGTTAAATACAGCATTCTTTAAATATTTCTTCTGAACGCGTATTTTTAAACAACATTTAAACATTATGAGGTATTTACTTCAGGCTTAATAAGTATCGTTAAGATTTTTAAGAATATTGATATACAACTACTTACCAAAGATTACGCGTATACTTAAATTATTTCATTTTGCCACTAGAAATAATAAGTCTCTCATAGTTATAAAACTATCAGATATATTGTAATAAATTAATATATTAAACATCATTTTATCTAGTATTAATGGTAAGTCACAAAAAATCGATTATGATAAGTCATTAGTAAGTTTATATTAAAATGTACATTGAAAATAAAGCTTAACGATACGTTAGGTGGTGATTACAAATAGAACTGTCCTAATTTCGCTCTAAATAGGAACATAGAAAGAAAGAAAGAAAGAAAGATCTTTATTTAGTCAATTTTTGGGTTACAATAATATTGATTACATAGGTCCTAGATATAATAAACCTAAAGTATACATTTAAAATCAGTTCTCAAAAATGTGGTTCTTTTGACATTGTCACGTATTTCGTGTTATTGAAATGATATTGAAGCGGGTAGACACGTGTCCCGATCCGCGTTTGATCCCGGGCGACGGCGGCGAAAGTCCTAGCACGCTCCGCTACTCCACATTATCCAAAGACGAAATCACATAACTGTTAAGTAACACAATTGCTTCATAATCACGTAACGTGTAAAAAAAATCGTTTCATATTAAAATAACGAACAAGTTTTTATGAACAACAAGTAAGTCTTATTCTTACTAATAATATTAATGTAAAAAGAAGTTTCTTTGTTTTCTCGAAAAAACTTACCGATTTCCGTGAAATTTGCCACACATTTAGTTTATAGCCTAGATTAAAATATAGTATATTCCATAGGTGATAGACGTGGAAGACATGACCGAAGCGGGCGAAGCCACGGGGATAAGCTAGTTTATATTATAAATGCAAAATTTTGTCAGAAATTTTAGGATGTATGTGTGTTTGGGACCATTTCACGTAGAAACTACCGCTCGGATTTCGCAATTTTTTGTCACATTTCTTTATCTGATTAATGTAGCAAACGAGCATAAAGTCCATCTAATGTTAAGTGGTCACTGCCGCCCATGGACATCTGTGAAAAACTTCAAACAGCACATGGGTTCTATCTAAAGACAATCACAGAGGCGTTGTTACGCTTGCGGACTATGATGGTCGCCTCATATAAAAGTGTGCCGGCAACTACACCCTTTCATGGAAACGCAAAAATTGCTTCACGCTAGTAATAGATACACTGGTTTTACCACCTGTTGTTAATACATACATAGTTTATGACCGAGATTAACACATAGCACTGCCGTGCTAGCCGTGGGCAAAGCATACGAATCCGCGACAGGATCCTAGTAAGCATTATAGTCTGTCGCTCTACATTCTAATTTCTACTTAAATAAATTATTTTTACTCTTGAAATCTATGTTGGAACACCTTGTTAGCGTTGTTGAAATGATTGCATACTGTTGAAACTATAACTTAGGGCAAGTAATCTCTGTTATAATGCAATAGCTAATGATTAACTAGGTACAACAATGATGACGCTTCCACAAAACAATTAAACAGTTAATTACAAAAGAGTAAATTCAAACCTACAATAATACTCCTCACTCCTCACTTTACAAAAGTATATACCTAACGATAAATTTGGACTCCCTAACATATCTTACATGTCTTTCTAATTTTATAAATAATACCTACTCTGCAATAGTAGTAGTACGAAGTCACTCGTACTCCTACTATTGTAGAGTATGTATGTAACTACATATAAAAGTACGTACATAAAACACGACCAACAAAAGGTCATTGACAAGTTAATTAGTAATAAAAATGTACAACAGATATTTTAAATACATACAATTATTAACAGACGAAATGCAACAAACACTGGTGGGAATTTGATAAAATGTTGTAGCCACATCCTTTGACGATAATAACAAATATGTTCTGTAGTTTGTATCTATAATTTATAGGAACTAAGTTAATTTAAAGGATAATTTAAATTTGTTTGAATTGTTCATCTGACAGTTACGTCTTATTTATTTATTTATTGAGTCACCAAAATACTGTCCACTAAAGCTATGATAAATTGATTTAAAACCAAAGATCTAATGCCAAGACAATTATAGATGACGACATCATACAATTACAACAACAATCTTATGTAACAAAATTAAAACAATTACAGAAATTAACTATTTTGAATTTAAAAACTATATATTAATTAACGAATAAATACCAAATGTTCTAAAATAGAGAACAAAAATACATTACAAATATTTTAAATAATGTTTAAAATAAAATCTCGCCCAATATTAATAATTTTCATAATGTTAAAGTTAGTAATAATAACAATCAAGATAGTAAGAATTAAAATGAACATTACCGTGTTTCAATAATATCGAGTGAAATAATTAAATTTTAATTAACATAATTTTTTTTTTTAAGCTTGGTGATACTCTCTGAAAATAGGTCTATTTCAAAAATTTTAGCAACTTCAGCGAATAATTTTATTGATCTATTTAATTGTGCATTTTGGCCTAAATTAGATCTACATCTTGAACAATTTAAACCTAAAAATCTTGTTGTTCTTGGTAGCCTCTGGGGTACGGAAAAATTTAGGTAAAGATGAAAGTAAATCTGGTACATCCAGAAAGCCATTAACAAGCTTAAAAAGGACACAATGTCTAACATACGTCTACGATCTACCAATGATTCCATTTTTAACCGACTTCCCAAAGGAAAGAGGTTATCTATTCGTCGTGTATATTTTTTATTTTTTATTTTTTATGTATGTTCAGGAGTTTTGGCCAGACGCCGTCGACCTACCGATAAGATTCATACGCCATTGTATGCGGCTAGTTTCACAGGGGGTCAAATATTGAGGAAATTGAAAAAATTTCAGCAGTTTTCCCGGAAAATCGGAAAATGTCACTTTCATAACATCTTATATAACTTGAGTGTAATATGGAGATTTAATTAAAGATTACTTATTTCTGGCATTTGGCGTGGAAACCATAGGACCGTGGGGATTAAATGCTAAATTATTTTTTAAGCATCTGTCCAAACGTTTGATAGAGTCAACGAATGATCAGAAACCTGGCACATACCTCGGTCAACGAATTATCCTTGCTATTCAACGAGGTAATGTTGCCAGCATTCTGGCAACTCATCCTATGGACAGTAATTTGGATGCAGATTTTTATTTTCAATTTGGCATTTTGTTTCTCTTTAAATTTAAGTTATTATTTTGTAAATACATATAATTAAGTTATTTTATATTTTAATAGCTATTATTGAAATAAATTGTAATAATTCAACAATTTGTCACGTGTAATTTAACTTAAGTTGGAGTAATTAGACGAAATTAAAATTATAAAGGATTATTTCAACTTGAGTGTTTCTGGACCGATTTCATTTTTTTTTTTTGTTTAATAGAAAATTTCATCACGCAACTTTTTCTCTTGGACATGGGTATGCTATGATGCTTCACAATTCGATTATGGGTTGGAAAGTTGGAAACCATCACCACTCCTCATGTTTTTTAGATAATTTGAGATAACTCAGCTTCTGCCGATTCGGTTTTGATGAAACTTAGAATGTGCATTGAATATGTACGGCAATATAGTTTGACGAAAAATTTGACCTTCAACTCTTCAATCCTGATGATCCAGGGCTACTGCTAGTCTAAACTGTTATAGTTAGCCATTTGGTGCATAAATGTATGTAATAAGATTACTAAGCAGATTACATAATATGATGAAAAATTTGATCTTCAACTCCTCAACCCTGATGATGCAGGGTGCTGCAAGCCCAAGGCGTAAAAGATGAGCATTTGGTGCTTACAGATATAGAATAAGATAGCAAGGCAAAGATGTACGATGACAATTTTGACCTTCAACTCTTTAATCCTGATGATACAGGGGTACTGCAGGCTTAAACCGTAAACGTTGGACATTTGTTGCTTACGGATTTATAATTACATTGTTAAGTATAGGCATAAGACAAAAAATTGGACCTTCAACTCCTCAATCCTGATGATGAAGGGGTATTGATTGCCTAAACCATAAAACTTAGCTATTTTATGCTAACACATTATTAAAATGAGATTGGAAAGATGCTAGTAGAACATTAGACAAATGGTAGCATAAGGTGAAAAATTTGACCTTCAACTCTTTAACCCTTATGATGCTTCAATTTGTCATGTAAGGTTGAGATTGACTTAATGTTTCCATTTATCAATGCACCATGTAAACTCATTGAAATTATTGTGATACTAGTAAAAGTGAGTATATCATCACTAAAAAGGGTGAAAAAAAATTTTTAAACAAAAAATACAAATGACTTCCATGCCACAAAAAAGTAAAAAATAATATAAATACATGTTGGTTTAGAGCATGTGTGAGACTGTATGTGATTAATACATATCTTCATGAAACTCTCTTGGTCTTTTGCCTAAGCGCTACATAGACTTCGGTATCTCCTACGGAACGAACCGGAGTCCTTTAGTGTGCGTACCTCTCGAGATTTGCCCTGGTATATTTCTTACGCACCTAGACATAGATATGAATCTTCTTTTGACTACAATATAGTGGGTGAAGACCCTTCTCCTAAAATGTGATATTATATTAAATGTAAAATATTTCAAACATTTACCAGTATGTACTTATAGGTGCTACAATACCTGTTGTAAAAAATTGAATGATCAATGACTTCTCCAATATAATTAGAATGTTATAGTAATAATAATAATTATCACTGCTATAATAATTGGAATAACGATTATCTTATATATACAATATTACGTTATTAGACAATCTGGAGGCACGGTAGTGCTCCCGCCAAGTCAAGCAAAAAAGCGGCACAGCCGTACCGAAGGCCGGCTTTATTCGAAGAAATTCAGGCCATTTTCGACCCCCCTCTAACTTCGTTGTGGATATAACTAGAAGCCTGATTTTTAGTAACTAAGCAGGCATTGTATAAGTACAGTATATTTCAAATTACTTTCAATTTGAACCAGTACTTTAAAAATCATAACGAGTCAAAGTTTCTTACTTTTTCACTCATTCACAGACCGATCATCAAAAGTCTAAGGCACTTCTAGCAGACATAAAAGCTTCAATTTTAGAATGTAATTAGTGTTTAGTGAATGAACACCTAAAATATTTATCAATTTCGGGTTACTTTTCTATATACATCAACTGCATAAGTAACTCTGTAATTCCATATAAATATACAGGATTACAATGTTACATTTGCAGTTAAAAATCAGTGTACTAATAACGGGTTTAGATAGATACCTAGATATAATTATGTTAAAAAATAACTTGTACAATGGTGAACGGAATAAAAAGGAAGAATGGGAGTAATAAGTAAAGTAAATTGAAAATTAAATTAAATTATAAATAAATTCTACAAAAAGAAATGAGATCCCATAAAAAAACAATATTCGTCAAAAAACCGTCTTGCTACTTAGTTTTTCTACCGTAAAAAGTTGTGAGATACATGTAATACCAAGTCGGCTATTAATTTATTCAGTCATATGTTCACTGTAAGATGAAGAACTGAGTTGCGAGACATTTTTGCTAAGTATTCTTTCATTATGGGATTAGCCTTTTTCTTTAGCTTTAATTTATAAGTCAACTTTGTGGTGTCAATTTTAGATGTAAATGTGCGCACGCGTCTTTGAAATTAACTCTCATGAATTTCCACCAATACATCAAAAGAATTAAAACGTATAACGTATACGACTTTTTATACCTAATGAATCCTACATCCTACCTATTACGTGGGTGCTATGGACTAAACAGAACAGAAATATGAATTTTTAAATCAGATTGATCCCTATCTTAGTAAGTCGAAAACAAAACACGTTACAAGGCGTATTCCGTTATAGCGAATACTGCGTTGAGAAGGCTGGCAATTTCCATCCCAAAAGTATAACCGAAAATTTATCTATATCTACCTCTACCTCTTTGATCTATTTTAATGACTTTATAGCCCATACTCTTCGAACTACAATAAAATGTCAATAACAGAGTCATGGAAAAGATATTTTAGTTGTTACTACATTGTAAGGCAAATAATAAAACATCCTCGCAATAAAATAATTTACAACAGCAACTAGACATCTTTCTTTTATTTTAAATCCGGTTGTTACGAAAGACGAATTGCATCGCATTGTTGAAACAATTCTCTCCTTAGTTCTCACCTCGGTACTAGTTTTTTTTCTATACAACCTGTAATAAATCAACGCATTGTTAGTTGCCCATTCATTTCCATATTTACTTAGTGACAATGACCGTACCGACATTTAATTAATTGATCCATAAACCTTTTCACAGATGTAGAGCAAATTGTATGCATTGACCCCCGAATAAAACAATAAAAAATAAACACAAAGAAAGGGTTACAACATGTTCCCATTAGCAAGTATTTTAAGGCGTATTCTGGGCAGTTGACTCATTTGTTATACTGATTTAATTTTTTATTCTACCCTTTGAAATTGTAGCGTAAGGGGATTCGTAAAACTAGAAAAAAATACCTTATTGTTGACTACGTTTTCACGTAATACGTTTACGTATCTAAACATATTCAATTGCTTTTAATAAACGGTAATTTACCTACTACAAGACAAACTATTTTAATCTTCGATGAATCATAGTCAAACAAAAATTGACTTGTAGAGCGTGTGTATTTCCAAACAAGTTCGAGAGAAAAATAACATGGTTGTATCGACGGGATTTCACCTCGTCCGCGTCGGTGATTAGCGTCACCGATACGATTTACGCCACAATATACCTACCTGTTTCTTTGTAGGTTGTGCATTAACCGGATTTAGATATAAGAAATAAGACATCAGATATAAATTCAATTAACTACGTTTACTAACAAAGGTATACTATCAATGAGTACTATTTTATCTCATTCTGGTGGATTGAATTAAATCGGAAAGTTAAAATAAATATTTTAAAAATATATCACTGAGACTAAAACTATACTTTTTAATAAAAGATAAATAATATAATATAACAAAATGGAATATATTTATGATTGAAGTAGCAAACAAACATGCAGTTCCCCTGATGATAAGTTATCACTGCCATCTATGGACATCTGTAAGCAATTTCAAACAGAACATGAGTTCATTTTAAAGTTATTCATAAATTTGTTGCTACTCCCGAGGACTATGATGGCCGCCTCATATAAAAGTGTGCCGGCAACCACACTCTTCCATCGCAACGCAAGAAATGCTTCACGCTAGAAATAGGTGTGGCGGTGGTACTTCCTCGGTCGAACTACACTGGTTCTACCACCTGTTATTTATATTGTTATTAATTTCAATAATCTCATATTTTATTTCATTTCATTGCTTTCAATATTATCTCATCCTGTTTCTTATTAAGGTAATTGGACACTGTTATAATTATATTAAGTTGAACAAAACCATAACTTAACGGTAAAACAAGAACAAAACAACCAGTTTTTAAAACTACTTGATCATTGCCCAGAAGTGAAAAATAAGAGATTTGATTTTTTTATAATACAACTTTTTTGTTTAGGATGTTATTTTTAGTAGATTTCAAATTCAAAATCGGCTTGCCGGTCAGTACATTCCCCTTGAGCTACAAGTGGAACAAATAAACTCTATGACATTGCCAGAGACTAGGAATTCATTAGTCATTATGTATTGTCCACCAATTCACACTTGGCCAGCGCGGTGGACTATGGCCTAAAACACTCATTCTGTGAGAAGACCCGTGCCCACCAGTGGGACAATGATGGGTTGGCACCATTATGGCGGCAAAAGTCCCTAGGGACTAAATAGGTTTAAAAAACTTAGACTTACATAGAGATCTTTCTCTACATGCTCACTAACTAGTATCTATGATTAATTAATAATCTCAATATTTTTATTGATCTTTTACGTAATAGGAACAAGGCGCTTATTTATAGGTGATTAATATGTTATGACTCTGTTTGTACCATTTTAGTTAAGCTGTTGATATTCAAACCTCTAGCGTTTTCTTATGTATTGATAGTTGTTTACCATTGATGTATCATGTGTTCTAGATAAAAATTTAGCAGACAAGTTTTCACACAATTTTACTTCTAGTTTGTAAGGTATTATTATAAAAATACTTACGGAACTTTTACTACAGAACATTGTACCGACCTGGGCAATACATTTTTGTAAATGGCGCAAAGTAATGGGTCAAAGTATCGAATTTAATAAAGGTGACATGTGAGTGGAATCCCGAATGAAGCTAGTAAGTTTATTATTACGAAGTTCGTTGACGCGGTGCCGTCTAAAGTCTAAGTCCGTAAGTCGTAAACCGGCAAAGAAGCCGTCAAATATTGTTTATGCGAGCGATTCGGTCAGTGCTTTGTCTTTTGCCGCACGGCCTTCGAACGACACCCTAATAAAAGGCGTGGCAAAAAATGCCCTAATGGCTGTTGATCCCATTTCAAGGCAATAAAATGCAACAAAATTAGCTTTTGTTAAATATAGAATAGTCCGAACCTCTGACGTAGCCAATATAAGTTCTACCGGACCGGCTCAATTATATCTATTGTTTTATGAGCGCGTTACTGTTAAACCTATTGTTATTTTATATTTAGGGTCCAACAAATAGCGGCAAATGTTTCAAATGGAATGCCGAAAAAATAAATATTTATGCAAAGAACTTAACGGACAATATAGATGTTTGGTCGGCATTATTAACGCAGTAATAGTTGTTTACCTTTTTACCAGACTACGTCAGAAAGAGAGTAATATTTTTTGAGCGTGTATATTGTAAATGCGTTTGTGAGCATGTTTGTCTATTTTTTTGCACGCGATGCAGCTCCCCATCATTTTGTTGCATGGTACAATTTTCTATCATACAAAAGCTTTGTCGCGAGAATAGTTCAGGAAACCACAGACTTATATTTGAGTAAATCCAGAGACCAAGATTTGAGTAGACATTCTTGCGAAAAGCTTATATATGGTAGAAAGTTGTCCCATACATGAAAATTATGAGTTTGACTACTACTAAGCTGATTTTTGTTTCTTTTCAGTTAATTGAAATAAAAACTTGTTTTAAAAATATTTTTTTTATTATTTTATTATAACGCTTTTATGTTGCTATTTTGACACATCCAGAAATGATTTAAATCAAAGTATTATTAAAACAAAAATCTCCAACACTTAAACCTGCTGCTGAAACTGAAGTCAATAGAAAAGGGAAATAAAATATGGAATCTACTGAAAGTCATCAAAGATTGATTAAAAATTTAATGGCACACCATTAAATTTTTAATCAATCTTTGATGACTTTCAGTTTTAAACCTACTTTGCATTTGTGATACTGACACCAAAATACTCTTGCAGATTGTCGAATATATTTAAACTTGTAAACATATAGCTTACGTGATTTTACCATTGTTGCCTGTGAACTTTCGTTGAAAATTTTAATTACGATGCGTTTCAAAATACGCTTAGGTAAACTTGCTTGCGATGATCGTTGTCTTAACTGATATAGAGCTAAATCTAATTATACATAAGTAATATAAATTCTTAAGTAATTTCAATAACAATCGTTTATAATTTTAAATCTTATTTTTAATCTATCAATCATGTTTTTGCGATTTCTCCGAACTATATCGATTTCATAGATACCATTAATAACTAGTATGTAAATACCCGTTTGAAGTGGTTCGCAGAAATTTTTCTCTATTGCTATGTGTGATTATAACAAGTTAACGCGAATTGTTGAGTAGATCAATAAACATACATCGAGCACCTGCTAGTGGCTCGATTTTTTAAAATTAAATTGAGAACGGAAACTTTCCGGTTTTAAGTATAATAAATTACACAAATAACCATAAAAACAAAAACCCCAAATGTTTAAACTGAAAGTAAAAACTTAAGTTACTCTGAGAACTGAGTTGATTAGAAAGATATGTGATAAATAAGTTACAATCGGTTAAGCAGTTTGGCGCAGTAAAAGCGTACGAGCATACATACAATCATACATACACACCTAAATAGGTACAACAATCAAACATAGGTACACCCGAAATCATTACCATCCTACTGGTGCAGTGGTTTAAAAAAATGTGTGCGTGTACTAGCGTACACTCGTAAGAAGTGAAACTTCTTTATGACGTTATTTTTCAAAAAATAATTTACTATATGCAACTTTACAGAAATTGGTTAAATAAAGTTAAATTAGATAAAGTTTAATAAAAGGCTTTAAAAAAAAAAGATGGCGCGTAACAGAAAAAGATGGCGCGTAACGAAAAAATGTTACACTAATTTTTTTTCCAATCCCGATAAAGAAGTTTCACTTCAAAAACATGTCGTTACCGAATTTGAATTTAACACCTGGTTTTCTTACCTTTGATTAACATTTTGGGAAAAAATACGACAATAGGAGTCTGGTATCTGCTAAATGTGCTTTACCTATTCATGTATAAAAATAATGTAGCGAACCTAATTTTATTTTATAGTCGTTTAAACACTGCTCATTATCATGCAAACACTATTTGATTAATGTTGCCCAGGATCATATTGTACGTACATGTTAATTTTTCTGTTGTCTTGATCTTGCTTGTTGCAATTACCACATACTTAACGTAAACCAGCGTTACACACTCCTATTTTATTATATGTCAATACACATTTTACATATATGTAGATATTTGAAATTAGTATGGTTTACATTGCTTCTTAATGTAGCATCTATCTTGAGATAGCATCTATCTAGTCTGTGTAAGTTATTCCGTAATAACTACGGATTTAATATCTCTGATTATAACCGGGTACTTATATTATAAAGTAAGTCTGAGTCTACTACCTACATCATCTATACCTCTATTTATTTGCTTTGAACATTTTGAAAATATTTTGAAAATGTTAGAATTTTAGAATTATCTTTACAGAGTGAGGTGATTTACAGTAGCAGTCTTAAGCGCTGTCGTGTTCTGTTTCGAATATTGCTAGCGTAGAGGCTTATACCACGGTATAAATATCTATCTATTCTGTTCCAACTTTGTACTCCGAGTTAGCAACGCTACTGTTGTCTATCTCGAGCAGGAATGTGGTCCTATCGAAGATCGATTGTAGATGTCATTTCAGTGGCGAATTGCATAGTCAGTTGCTACGTGCTACTGGCGAAGTAAGGGTCTGACTTGCGCAGGAAGGGTTCCGTACCATTATATATAAAAATGCCAAAAAAATCACCTTTATTGAATAGGAGCCCCCTCAAATATCTATTTTATTCTAATTTCAGTATTTGCCGTTATAGCCGCAACAGAAGTACATCATCAGTAAAGTTAAAAGGTAGGTAGGTAGTGGAAAGTGGGTAAATAAAAATATTTTCCTTGTATTTTACATTTCCGCTTACATCATTAAAAAGCAGATCCAAATTCCAGCCTCGTGTTGTAAACAGTGTGTAAAGAGAAGGTCAGAGTTATGTCATGAACGGTTATGGCGCAATGAATGAAGTGAGGTGCACCGTAAAAATTTTCCTGTTACTTAATTTCGTTGAGGTGTGGTCCGGTTACAGTTAGTAAACAGCGACAATTATTATTTTGAAATTTATCAACTTAAATATTTTAAATGTAAGGCTGTATGTGTTGGTTACTGTTTTTAACCGACTTCCAAAAAGGAGGAGGTTATCAATTCGTCTGTATTTTTTTTTTTTTTTTTTTTTTTTTTTATATTTGTTACCTCATTTCTCCGGACTGGGTGAACCGATTTAGATGATTTTTTTTTTATTTGAAAGGTAGTGCGTGTCATAGGGTCCCATTTTTTTTTAGTATTTTTTTGACTAGGGCATCCATAAGAAAAACGCATAAGTCTTAAATTTGCATTTTCAATGTACGCGATAAATGTATGAATAACTCAATATCCCGCCAACCGATTTTGATGATTCTTTTTTTATTAGAAAGGATGTACTCCAGGGGTAGTCTGATAAGAGTTTGATAAGGTTCTAATCATAGGATCTTCAACTTTTTGGAGCAAAATAATAAAATTAGTGATAGTCGGCCGAACCTTAGCTGGAGAAGTCCAATTGAGTAAAATATAGAATAAAATTACTATGTAGGTATTTACTATGAAAAATTTGACCTTCAACTCTTCAATCCTGATGATGCAGGGGTACTGCTAGCCTGAACTATAAAAGTTGGTCGTTTGATGTTTGCGAATATATAATGAAATTGTTAAGCAAATTCATGGGACAAAAATTTGACCTTCAACTCCTCAACCCTGATGATGCAGGGGTACTTAAAGCCAAAACCATAGGAATAAGCCATTTGGTGCTTACGTATATGTTATAAGATTACTGAGCAAAAACATAAGATGAAAAATTTGACCTTCAACTCCTCAACCCTGATGATGGAGGGGTACTTCAATCCTAAACCATAGAAGTTGGCAATTTGGTGCTTACGGTTATGTAAAGAAAATACTAAGCAAAAATATAAAATCAAAAATTTGACCTTCAACTCCTCAACCCTGATGATGAAGGGGTACTTCAATCCTAAACCATAGGAGTTGGCAATTTGGTGCTTACGGTTATGTAAAAATAATACTAAGCAGAGGCACAAAATTAAAATTTTGACCTTCAACTCCTCGACCCTGATGATGAAGGGGTACTTCAATTCTAAACCATAGGAGTTGGCAATTTGGTGCTTACGGGTATGTAAAAATAATACCAAACAGAGGCACAAAATTAAAATTTTGACCTTCAACTCCTAAACCCTGATGATTCAGGGTACTGCAAGCCTGAGCCATAGAAGTTAGCCACCTGGTACTAACGTATATGTTATAAGATTACTAAGCAACAATATAAGATGAAAAATTTGACCTTCAACTCCTCAATCCTGATGATGGAGGGGTACTTCCAGAGGGGGCGCCCTGTTTGTATGAATTGTAAAAGTGTTTTATGTTTAATTTTTGTGAATATGTAGATGCACAAAGCAAACTTAGAGGCTTTATTTAAATACAAACATAAAAATTTGTGTTTTTTTTTTTTCGCGGGTAGGTGTTATATTGTTAACAGCTGATTTTATTCCCTCCAATATTTAAATGTTATTATTGGAATTTAAATAATTATACATTAGTTCAAAGTTTTATTTAGCAAATAAATATAGTGTAAACACTTTGGCATAATAAATGCCTGCTTTAAATAAGTGCTAAAGTACTATTACCTGCACCACCCATCAGCTACCATCACTAAGTGTGTACTATCACATTTATCACATTTTCTACAATTGTTAAACACACGGACTTGCACTACTACAATAACTATGGCAAATGTCACTGATCTGGAATTGAACTGGAATAGGAGAATGGCAGAATTTGAGGACCGGCTTAAGGCAGCAAGCACCCCAACTAATCCCACAGTTTTGCAACTTGCACAGGACTTCCAGGCTTTCAAGGATCTAGTCAGCAACATGCTAAATATCTTACGTCAGCAGATATCAGATTGCACTAAAGTCGTGGATGCAATGGACATGAGGCAGCGTCAGAAAGTGCTGCTTTTCAAAGGTATTCCTGAAGATCCAGAGGTTGACGTCCAGTGTGAAGTGCTGAAGGTAATCAGTAACAAATTAAGCCTTCCACATATTTCTGAAGCTTCTCTTAAACGATGCCATCGGCTGGGAGCTCAAGTTGGAGATCGTCCCCGTGCAGTCCTGGTGCATTTCCGGGACCATCACACCAAATCCGAAGTTTGGAAATCCAAAAGTAAGCTTAAGGGTACCAGTATCACTTTATGTGAATTCCTAACTCGCATCAGGCTTTCTATTCACACAATGGCCCGGAAGCATTTTGGTGTTAAAAATGTATGGTCATTGGATGGGACGATACATATCAAAGTTCCTGGAGGTGTTCGACAGAAGATTACTTCAGAGGAGGAACTCTCTTCACTTATGACTAAGTTTCCTGTGACTGCTTCTCCTCCTACATCTGACGTGCGGTCTGGGGGCTCCGAGAGTGAAAGAGATGGCGGCCGGATTCCATTGCAATCATCTAATCGCGTACAGGATGCCCGTCGACGGTTGCCTCTTGCTGGAGAAGATCTTAAACGAAGCAGACGTGCTGCTCCTAAGAAGTGAGGTCGTATCTTATCGTTGAATGTAAACAATCTAACATTTCTGTTGCTCCGTGTAGGTACTATGAAATTCTTGGCCACCGTCATGATCCTATAATTTCTTAGTACACTCACATTAATTACATTTCAAATCAGTCCAATTGTCAATTGTGTAAAAATAAAAGTTCAATGTCAAATGACATCTATACTCGAGGCAAATTCGATATGGAATGTTTAATAACAAAGCGTTGCCTAGCAACCACTGACAGGCAGGGGAATGCAACTTTTTGTCGTTTTATCAGCCATCTTTTACCTATTATTAACTGTTACCTGTAACTTATAACAGGTTGCAAATCCCTTCATGGAATTAAGGTTGTAACATCATTAGTTTTACAACGACGATAGTGGTAAATAATTTTTGTTTGACTGGTTTTAGCATATTATTTTGCAGTTGGTCATTATTAGTTAAACAACCCTTCTTGATTAAATTTCATCGCGAGAATTGAATGCATACTTTGGTTAAATATGAAATGCATTTGTGTACAAATTCATGCAAGTTGGTGATAACCCTACATTAGAATTTTTATGGTTTGTTTACATTTATTCCAGATCGAATTTGCCCCGAGTATAGTTGAGTAATTCGTGTCATCGGTGACATAACATTCATAGATTCAATAGATTGTGTTTATCTACGTTCCGTTTTGTCTTTTTTTAACTAACTATATTTTGTTTCAAAATTATTGTCTTAGTGTCTCATTTTGGTTATTCAAATTTATATATATATATATTTTCTTTAAAAACTATTGTTCGTTTTAAAATTTAAATCTTTTAATTTAGTGTTCAGCAAAATTTATTACTCACTTTTAATGTAGATTCACTTTTTGTTTTTACTTAAATTATTTTGTTTACAAACATATATTATAATATTTGATTATATAACAACGATTTGGTTAACTAGTAGTTTACGAAATAAGTTTCTTTCTTACAATAATATTTTTTTTTTAATATTAAGGTTTTGTAAACAGTCAACTGATGGGCTGGTGCCGGAAAATGACTTTTTTTGTTTGTTTGTTTTTTTTTTAAGTTTTGTTTTACTTTTACTATTAATTAATATTTATTAGCTCTAATTTTTTACCTTTTTTTTTTTTTAAATTGTGATAATAATATTTATTATTTGTGATAACCTCGATTTGGGTAACATTGAACATTTTTTACAATATTTGTGATATATTATTTGTTTTATATTTATTGCACCTTGTTTTTATTAAATGAATAGTGTCCTTTTTAGCTGGTTTATTAATCTAACACAATAAATTTACGGAGAAAACAATTAAACTATCCACAATTACCCCTAAAACTCAAATTCAAAGTTATCCTTAGTTTTGGGTAACTTTGAATATAATTTTTTGAGGATATAAAATCCGTCATTAATCGAATATTTTAAGGTCTGGGTAAAATTAATTAACATTATTTTGTTAATTAAAACCAAATCTATAAAAAATACATTTATTTTGATATATAAATACAATAGACAACTTGGTCTTGCCATATGAATCAAGGTCGATCAATTTGGTGGTAAATTATGATACTAGTTTTTTTTTTGATTATTTATTCCATCCATCCATAGGATGGACGGAACATCGGGTACCTTTGGAAGGTTTCCCCCTCGAAAACAAAAAAAAAAAAGGATGGACAGAACATGGACATAACATAGGCCTCCCCTAAATGGCGCCACTCCAACCGGTCCAGTGTCCTCTGAATCCAACGGTTTCCCGCTGACTTCTTCAGGTCACCGGTCCATCTGGTAGGGGGGCGACCGGTACTCCTTTTGCCTAAACATGGTCGCCACTCGAGGACCTTTCTTCCCCATCGGTTATCGGTCCTACGAGCGATGTGGCGGCCCATTGCCACTTCAGCCTGCTAATTTTAAGAGCTATGTCGGTAAGCTTCGTTCGTCTACGGATTTCATCGTTGCGAATCATGTCTCGTAGCGAAATTCCGAGCATAACCCTCTCCGTAGTACGCTGAGCGACCCTGAGCCTCCGAAAAAAATATTTTTTTATGATACAGGTAATTTTGAACCGTTCAAAGTTACCCATATATCATCCAATTTCGACGTCGTCAAAAGTTTAACAGTTTTACGCAATATTCAACATGGGATACGGATAGTACAGTTTCAAAATAATAATATACAATATACATTTTAAAAATAAACACCAAAACACACCTGTTTACGGTAAGTTTTATATTACAATTGCTATTTCAAAATGAAGCATTAAACACTTGCAACAACTTCACTACGGAAAAGGCGGTATTGTTTTAAAATTATAACATTAACAGGTACCTTTTTTTACTTTCATTGCTATTACAACATTTTGGCAAACCATTTTACGCAGGTACGATATTGAAACAACAAGAAGTTTCCATGTAATAAATTAATATATTTTTTTCACAACTTTGTTCAAAGTTACACCGCTGTTCAATGTTACCCAAATTGATTGTAGCAATAATTATTTATATATTTATTTTATATTCAGTAATATGTCAGATAATGATGATATATATTTGTCACCCGATGACTCTCCACATTTTTCTGATTCCTTTAAATCTTGCTGTAGCTCTCCGGACGCTAGTTTAAATTGTAATTTGACTAGGGTATTCTCTTCTTCAGATAAACATTTAAACATATGTCACATCAATGCACAGAGTATTCCGAGTCACTATTCTGAACTCGAGACTGCCTTTAATATTAACTGCCTGCACGCTATCCTGGTTTCCGAAACCTGGCTTAAACCACCATTACATTCTTCAATTTTTCCACTTCCTGGCTTTGTTCTTATTCGGAACGACCGTACTGAGAAAGGGGGTGGCGGTGTAGCGATCTACTTACGAAGTAGCATAAATTACAGAGTAATATTTTCATCACCATCACGCTACTCTGCCTCCCCCGAGTATCTGTTTTTAGAAGTAAATGTCTTGGGCACAAGGGCTGTTCTGGGCGTTGTGTACTGTCCTCCATCCATTGAGTTTACTGACACTCTAGAGTCAGTTTTCGAAACTTTGGGGTCTGAGTACACACACTGCTTAATAATGGGTGACTTTAATACAGATATGTTAAAATGCACTCCTCGTTCTCTCAAACTTAGATCCTTGATTGAGTCGGTAAATTTCTCTCTTCTTGCTTCATCTGCCACACATCACAATTTCACCTCTGATGACTCTTGGATAGATCTTATTATTGTAGCTTCCCCTGAGTGCATTGAGACCTATGGTCAACTCCCAGCCCCTGGATTTTCACGACATGATCTTGTCTACACATCCTATAAAATCAAGCCTCCCAAAGAAAAACCTAAATTTCTAGAATTGCGTAATTTTGTAAGGATGGACGTTGACAAACTTCAGAGGGATGCCTCACTTATCACCTTTGCACCTTTAATGGATGCGACTACCATTGACCAGAAGATCCTTTTCCTCAACAATTCTATTCTTTCGCTTTATGATGATCATGCTCCATTGCACAAGGTGAAATTGAGACGTCCTCCTGCTCCCTGGTTCACAAATGACATTCGCGTAGCAATGATCAGACGGGATCGCGCGTTTCGTAAATATAAGAAAGAGCGGACTGAAGCCAACTGGTCTACTTTTAAAACTGTACGTAATCGATGCAATCAGATGGTACGAATAGCCAAACGCCGATATATTCATGCGAACATTTCTGTTTCATCAGCCGCTGATATGTGGAAATTCCTCAAGACACTTGGTGTAGGTAAACCCTTTTCTTTAGACTTTCGTTCTTCTCATTCCTTAAACGACCTGAATCGTCATTTCATTTCCACGTGTCCCTTGAACAATTCTGTCCGCTCCCTCACATTAGCTTCCATAACTTTAATGCAACCGTCTCTTGCTCCTATCTTTGAGTTCTCTCCCATTACCCAGGAAGACATACGAAGGGTTATTCTGAGTATTCAGTCCAAGGCAGTGGGGTGCGATGAGGTGAGTAGGGTCATGATTTACAATGTCATTGACAGCTTTCTTCCAGCTATAACCCATGTCATAAATTTTTCTCTGACCTCGGGCCAATACCCGTCGATCTGGAAGAAAGCCTTTGTACGTCCACTTCCCAAAATTCCTCATCCCGTACTTCCTAATCATTATCGGCCTATATCTATTCTTCCATTCCTCTCTAAAATTCTGGAAGCATGTGTACATAAGCAAGTCTCCACTCACATCTCGAAACATAACCTGCTGAGTGTATATCAGTCTGGGTTCCGCTCCGGTCACAGCACCACCACTGCTTTAATCAGAGTCTGCGATGATATTAGACGGGGGATGGATAATAAGAAGCTCACGGTGATGGTGCTTGTTGACTTTTCAAATGCTTTTAACACAGTCGACCATGATATTCTCCTTGCCATCCTTACCCACTTACGCTTCTCTCCCTCTGCCTTGGATTGGTTCTCTTCATATCTTCGCGGGCGCCAGCAGTCTATCCGTATAGGAAGTACTTCTTCGGATTGGGTTGATTTGGAGGCTGGTGTTCCGCAAGGCGGTATTCTCTCTCCGTTATTATTTTCTCTATTTATTGATTTCTTAACTCCTGTTTTCAACTGTTCGTATCATCTGTATGCTGACGACCTACAATTGTACACACAAGCTGACGTGGACGACCTTAATAGCGCCATAAGTAGATTAAATGAAAATTTAAATGCTCTTCACAATTGGTCTTTGCGGTATGGAGTAACTGTCAACCCGGCTAAATGCCAAGCCATCATCATGGGTAGTTCCAGGTTGCTGGCTAAGATTGATCGTGATTCGCTACCTGCTATCTTGTATGACAGTAAAGCCATTCCGTTTTCAGAATCGGTGAGGAATCTAGGTCTACAAATTGATAGCTCTCTAAGCTGGGACGCGCAAGTTGTTGAATTATCGCGGAAGGTCAACGTCACAATGCGATCATTATACCGTCTGAAGCACTTTCTCCCTGTAAAAACTAAACTTTTGCTTGTGAATGCCCTTATTTTACCCATTATTGATTATGCAGATGTGTGTTACCCAGATCTGACCGAAGCCCTTCTCAATAAACTAGAGCGCCTTCTCAACAATTCTATCCGGTTCATATTTGGCCTTCGCAAATATGACCATATCTCCCAGTTTCGCAGCCAACTAAAATGGCTTACTATTCGGCAAAGGCGCAATTCTAGGATTCTCTTTCATCTTTACTCTATCTTGAATGATACTAATACTCCTTCCTACTTGAAGGATGAATTTCAGTTCCGGTTTTCTACTCATGACAAAATGCTTCGGTCATCACATAACTTAAAAGCTATCATTCCACTGCATTCTAGCGGCTTTTTTCATTTCTCCTTTACTGTTCAGGCGGTATTACTTTGGAACGCCCTGCCAGTTGAAATCAGGAAAGCACCCAGTAAGGTCATCTTTAAAAAACTTGTTCGAGAGCACTATCTCAACTCCGATACTGTCCCATAATTACTATATACTTTCCTTTTATATAGTTTATTTATTTATATATATATATATATATGTAGATGTATCATGTGTATTGTATGTATGTATGTATATATAAAGTTGTAAATTTATGTAAATTCTGTGTAAATTTTTATAAATTTTTATTATTATATATATTATATATGATTACTATTAAGTCTAAAATTAACACCTGCCGCATATTTTCCAACCACCCAGGGTTGACTGGTAGAGAATGCCATCAGGCATTAAGTTTACCCTTTTGTTGCTTTTATTTTTATAAAGGTGCAATAAACGAATAAATAAATAAAAATATAGTCACTAAAAAGTGTAAAATAAAAACTTTTTAACAAAAAATATCTACCGACTTCCATGTCACAAAAAAGTAAAAAATAATTTAAATATATTTTGGTCTAGAACATACTCAGTACTTAGTACATAGTTCTGAAGTCGGTGCTCATATAGGACGTAGTTACCGTCGTCCAGCGAAATATGTCGAGCACCGACTTCAGGACTATGTACTAAGTACTGAGTATGTTCTAGACCAAAATATATTTAAATTATTTTTTACTTTTTTGTGACATGGAAGTCGGTAGATATTTTTTGTTAAAAAGTTTTTATATAAAATCTGTTCGGATTTTGGCACTCGAAATTTGGCAAACAGATAGTTTATGACCTGAGTTGACCTATGAGATACTTATTCATCTAATGAATAAATTAATACAAAATAAGCTCATGCCGCAGTGACGACACTATACTTTTACTATCCTTACGAATCTTACGATATATTTCACGGACAACTGCTTCCACTAAATAAACTGGCTATAATATCAAACTGCGCAAAAAGTGTCGTTATTGGGTAAAATATCAATACAACACTAATTTATGTACCTTGTATTGTTTAAAGTTATGCGTGAAACATGGCAGATTTTTATGTCATATTAATCTAATCACGCAATATTCTAAAAAAAATATCTCCATAAAGATATTAATTTAAGAGAGTCAAGAGTTTCGTTATTTTCATAACTACAGTATTCGTACTGTTACAATTCTTATAGTTAATTACATCGTATAAATTACTAAATATGTCTGCTACATGATATCGTAGTCTGTCTCGTCATTACTTGGTGATTTGAGCAGTTAATGTTGCGTTGAGAAGGTCAGTTCTGGCTTGGTGGCGGTTACGTTTCGCGTCAACTCTTTTACCTACATATATAGAAATTCCTTTAAACAACAAAATACTGTATTTTTCTTTCATTGATAACATTTTTCTTTAGACAAAACAAATTCTGACTCGAATTTCAGACGGACTTTCTACACTTACTGTCGGCGTTACATAAGCAACGTTTTACCTACCCAAATGTCCACTAACTTCTTGAAAAATAAAAACATGATCGTATAAGAAACGTCCGTATTTACTTTTATAGTTATACATTTTATAGGTTATAGAACTAATTCTTAGAACGTTAGAATACCAATAAACGATATGTAAATCTCTGCGTTTTATAATAACACCTTACTAATACGTTAGACTCGTTTATGGAGTTAATATTATCACGAGGAAAATCAATTATCAATCACAAAAATAGAACTGTTTCTCAGAACGAGAATAGTTGTCGAGCCTCCAACATCGAAGTATACCTACGACTGCTAAAGTTACGTCATGGAACGGAAATTCCTCAGCTCCTTACACGTGTTTCGTGACGTTACCGCACATAGATACAGCTTGAAGAGTAGCCGTAAGTGTGTGTTTCCGTTGACTCTACTAAACCAAAGTAGGATTTTTTCTTGGAAAACTATATTTAAGTAAGCGGTCGCTAATAACAGAAAACATGTTATTGAATACGAATATAAACTTTATGTGCTCGAAAGTATTAAAAACTTTTACGTTGATAATTGTTTACTAAATATTAATAAAAGTAATAATAAAATGGAAAAACGAAAACTTGGAACCATAGAAAATTATAACCATCTTCGAGGAAGGTTGACAAGATGCCGGTAATTTCCCTTGTAAAAAGGATTAAGAAAATCTATAGAAAAATATATTCACGTAGGTACTAATGGATTGGAAGAAAAAGGTTTTTAATAATTAAATAGTGTGGAAAATCCACGACACATTTTCTAAGAATAAGAAAGGCCCTGACTTAAAGCTCCTTATAGCCTTTGGCCATGACTAGCACGGATCGGAAATTCCTCGCCACTCAGTCACTATTCGTGCGTCGTTGTTGTGACGACACAACTAGAGGTCACATATTATATCTGGGTTTCCCTAGAATCAGAATACAATATCAATTTAATACAAAAAATGTTTTTTATAGTATATATTTATAGTAAGTACGAAAATTAATAAGATTTTAAAATTATCAACAAGCTAATATCCATACATTTATTAAAAATAGAAGTTTGATTTGATATAATTGCAAAAAAAGGACAGTGATTAAATAATAATAGTTTAAAAAATATTTTTAAGAAACCTTGTCTATATTTTTGCATGTGTGTTTACAATAAAAACCAATCAAGACTATTTAGTAGACATCAGTTAAGGAATTAAAATTTTCGTAGTTCTTATACCTACTTACATAAGTGGTGACGTTTAGGCTTTATTTCATTAAAACTCTAGAAAGTCTTCTATTTGGTAATCATTGTGTTAAAAGAGTCAAAGCAATGATTACAATTTAGAACTCAGAAGTAACTTTTCTAAGATGTATTAAATGGTGTGTAACTACAGAAATACTTATTAAAAGATTTCATTAAAACTCTAGAAAGTCTTCTATTTGGTAATCATTGTGTTAAAAGGGTCAAAGCAATGATTACAATTTAGAACTCAGAAGTAACTTTTCTAAGATGTATTAAATGGTGTGTAACTACAGAAATACTTATTAAAAGATTTGGGTTCTGTACCCAAAGTGTAAAAACGGAACGTTTTTTATGTCCGCTATAACAACATGTAAACTTTTAAGCTTTTAACAAACGTGTTTTTTTGCTATTTTCTTATAGATATCGATAGGTACTTAGTGCGCGAGTCCGACTCGCACTTACCCGGTTTTGAAAAACGCGCGATAAACGCAAGTCACATCCAGTTTCTTCATAAAATTTGTTTTCCCGATGAAGGACTTACGATATGTGATAAAAAAAACTAAGTTTAGTAATATTTAATCGTTGTAGCTTCTAAGATAATTATTGTGGCTCTCCATTTCTTATCTCTGCGCTATATATACGACTCTGTGATCTCATAGGAAGGAAAGAAACGAATCAGCATTGTGTATAAAATACTTTTCTGTATTTAGATTATAAGGTAGCACTAATGCAATGTATAGACGTACACATTTTGTCTTGTTCGACAAACAATGTTAGCAACCTGGGGTGTCAAATTAAATGTACATAATAACGTTAAATTTTATATTTATAAAGCTTATTACTTAAATAAACACATAAGAATAAATTGCGTCTGACTGTCACTCACTGCTATTTTACAGATATTAATCGGATTTCAAGTTATTGAAAGAACATGAAATACTTACTATTAATCATAGTTTTTTCGGCGCGGCCGCTCTCCAGGCAGATCGCTTACACGTCATTACAGAAAGCTTACATTGTTGTGAGCGGACGGCACCGTTTATAACGCGTTATCTTCAAATCAACACAATAACAAGTTTAATAATGGATGTGATTAATGTGCTCGCAGGATGACGCGCACTTTGCGCCGAGGGTCGAGGGAGGCGCGAGCAAAACTCTGCGCAATCCCCTCACCCCTCGCCCGCCCCAAATGACCAGACATTATTTAATTGAAATAGAAATGAAAGGGTGACAATTGTAATAGAAAAGAAAAGAAAAAAGGGTTCACTTTTTGCGAAACTACCGTGATGAAATATCGCGCAAGCTGTGCATCGCAACATTTGTTCTTTAGTGGATGCGAATCATAATTAGCAACATAATAATTCAAACTTCTTCATTAAAGTATTCAATATTATGAATTTATTTAGTCAATAGCATCAGTAACAGTTTTTCGATAAATATGAATGAAATTTACTAAAATGTATTTTATTGTTTTGAGATTCTGTTACATCAAATTATAGTACAATACCTAACTTTAAAAGTAAATATTTATAATAACTTGATATTGCAAGTGATAAACAAACATGTTATACGGTCTTAAGGGAAATCATAAATCAAGTTCTTAAGTTGTTTACGCGTTTACCTTCTTGTAGATTTAAAAGCGAGTGTCGAAATAGAAATCGGGCTGACATTTAGTAACTAATGATTTTGTCACAATGCTCCTTCGGCCCCTGCAGTGCTACTTCTGACTTTAAATTTCTTTGTCAACAGGGATTTTTAACACTTCACTGTTTGATTTGTGCGAATTTGTGACATCGACAAAAAATCGATTGATACGTTGCGTTTTTATTACTGTTTGTATTGCTACCTGGGCCTTTTATGTGATAGAATAGGGGCAGAACGATTTCGCGCTACCGGCCGATTCTTTACGTTACTAGAGGATAACGACACATGACAGACAGACAGAAATCAGTAACGTTATTGTGCTCAAATGCATATCATGACGAGAGAATTATTTATGCTTATTTATAGAAATTATATATTTTTTGCTATTCATATTTATCCATCTGTATTGACGTTTGGAACTCCATCTTTCTTGGCTAATTTGAAATAGAACAGACGTCATATAACCAAATGATTACCAATCACTTCAATTACCGTGTTTACGGATTGGTATACATAATATTGAGGTATTATAAAACGTTACTTAAATACAGAATGTTTAGGTGCATTAATGTAGAGCCAGTGAACCGCGGATGTGTATTGGTCCCGGGGAGCACCCAAAGTGATCCATAAAGCCATTTGTAATCATCTAAATATCTTATTTATGAAATAAGAGTCAATACGACGATAGCCAAGTCAAGTAACGGACGGAGCCACACCGCCGCGACGAGGATTAGCATGCGTTTGGCTTTAAGTAGCACAGAACCTATGATTTAGGATTTACTAATAGAGAATGCCGTCAAAAATGGTTTTGAAATTAGTAATTAAGTATACTTATTTATGTAATGTATTTTTAAATACAGGTTGGTTTGAACAATGCTTACGTTTTTTATTCAAAAAAGATAAATTTATCATTTATATAGTTTTTATCTTATTTATCATTTATTTTAATTATTTTTACTTCATTACTTTTTCTCTATATTACTCACGTCTTTAAATGGTTGGTAATCCATGAGTAGATAATTTAATCAAATGGTCGGTCATCATTAAAAGATTAAGAACCACTGCCCTTCGACGTCTCACTGGTTCAAGAGTGATTAGTTATGAACCAACGTCAGTTGTAGTTGTAGAATCTGATGCTAGAAGTAATTTTGTTTTTTTTTATCAGTCAGATAAAAAAAGTAGCAAACGAGCATGCAGTCCACCTGATGGTAAGTGGCCACTACCGCCCATTGACATCTGTAATCAACTTCATACAGAACATGGGTTCCATTTGAAGTCAATCACAGATGCGTTGCTACTCCCGAGGACTATGATGGTCGCCTCATGTGAAAGTGTGCCGGCAACCCCTACCCTTCTATTGAAACGCAAGAAATGCTTCACGTTAGAAATAGGTGTGGCGGTGGTACTTCCCCGGTTGAACTACACTGGTTCTACCACCTGTAAAATTGTCTTGTTTAAAATAATTTAGACTTTTATTAGATTTGAGAAAAATTGTCGACGTGCCTCGTTATACGTATTTAGATACGGTATTTTCATATCTCAGCCATCGAAACAACAAATATTTAATATTCAAATTGTAGTCGCGTAGCATTGCGGCCTGTGCGGAAGGCGGGAAGCGTGAAATCAAATTGTTAACGCGGACGTTGCGAACATATTGATATTTTAATTAGATTTACAAAGTCGCCTCCGACTGCTCCGTGGGCACACCCAACTCTTTGAGCCGGGCTAATGGCACCCCGCGGGGCTCATTCAAGGGTTGTCGGGGCCCGCTTTTGTACCAATTCAATATTTACTCGCAAATGCATTACTGTAACAATACTTACTTAGTTTTTTAAGTTTTCGTAACAGCTTCCGTGTTATCGTTTTCAAAAGCTTCCAAAATGTCGCTCACGGCGTAATTATAGAGCAGCGCGGCGCAGCAGGTCGCCCGGCTCCGCTGCGAATGAAAGAGTAGGTAATTGCTTTTACATCCAAACGTTATTGTAGAATATACCATATGGTGCAAAGCTTTTGTTTATTTAGAATAAAAATTATCGATACAAAATAATTACCGGAGAATAAATCGAGGTGTGAGCCGTCATACTCGATTTTTATATACCAATATATTTTTTTTATATTTTCCATTTATCGTTTACATATTTGAACAGAAATAAATATTTTAGATTATTTAATTATCTTATGACGAGAGCCTAAGCGCATCATGCTCACTGGTAGAATTATTATTATATATGTAGAAGTTATTGTATGTGGATTTTTATCCGATAACTTGCAGATGGTTCTACAGAATTTTTCATGAGTACACAATTTCTAAGTATATATATAATTTCAAGTCCAGACTATCCGTGCTAAGACAATTACACGTATTATTTGGTAGAGTTGTATGCTATATACTCGTAATGCTAATGCTTGCAGCTCTGTGTTATTATTAAAATAATGTTTTGTAAACTCAAATAAAATTGCATGTGTGACAGGTTCCCAACTCTTAATGTCGGTAGAATGCAGCATAAACTCTACTATCACCTATAAACTAACCAACCACATGAATGAAATATAGGTAGAGAACTACATAATAGATGAAAATATAATAGCATTAATTCTAACCTACACACACATTGTACCAACTTCAAACCCTAAGTTATAACGTAAATACGCTTAGTATTCTTCCTACGATGTTTTTTTAAAAGTAGTTATAATACTTTGTAGGAGAAACTAAGTATTTGTGGAAATAACCTACCAAAAATTGTATTTTGATGAAAAAGTCGATGTGTTGTTATATCGCACTCATTTATCATCATTAATTATTAACAAAGTGTTATACTTGCCTATTGCAAGTCTAACACTTTCTAAAGAAGAGATTTTGTAGCAGTAGTTTCAAAACGTTGATGGCTGGAACAACACATGGATGTATGGCAATAAAAATGTCATTAAGATATTGTAATAGAGCGCTCAGTATTAACGAGTGCATTAGTATTTTCGTATTTTTACGTAAAATAACGCCATCAATTTGCGCGTACACAATGGGGACGATGGCAGCGAGGGTCGCAGGTCCCGCGGCGCGCCCCACGCTGCGCTGACGGCACACAGATCTCTAATTGATACACTAAAATAAGTCATGTTACATATAAAAGCGTTTAGTACGTTATGCCTTCCGGACAAAAGCAAATTTAGACTATCTATAAAGTTTTATAAGCAATACAATACCACTGGCGATGTGCCTGACATGGTCTTAATAAACCCGCCTATACGTCTGCCATGCAGAACAATCCACGAACTATCGAAGATAAAGTGTAGATATACCTAAGATCCTCATAAGACTATTCGGACATATTATTTTGCGCGAACTTAAGGGTTTTGTTAGTAACATTTGATGAGTTTAGTAGCAGCAAAAGTATAAATTTCTCTATGTGGAAAATTAAAAATACTTAAGTACATATTGTAAGGATTTTTTTATCCAGAAAAAAATTATGTATTCAAATTTGGCTACTTTATTGATTTATTTCTATATATGTATGTATGTACAATATTTCAAGTACCGTAGATTAGTAAGAAAATAATAATTAACATAACTGATCCAACATTCGAATTATAACTATCGATATTTCCTTTTTTAGCCCCTTAGAGAATTCATATAAATATGTAGCCCTCGTTCCACTGCCGAGTGCCGACAATAGTCAGCCAGGGGCAAGTATCTGCAGAATGCGTGTAATTATTTATTTGCTCTTCGATCCCTCGCTGTGCCCACTACTCTTTCAATAGCCAAACAAATAAATGCAAAGAGAACAATGCTCAAAATGCATGGAATGCGTACTTACTGGGTACATGAATATTCTAAATAGAAAAAACACACCTGAAAATGCAAACATATCAGTAAAAATTGAGTTTAGTAAAATCATCTATTATGTATTTTATGAAAATTAGCATAATAACCACAGAAGTAATTATTTTAATATTATTTTTATGCCTATTTCCAGTCACTGGCTAATAGAATCTAACGTTTTTTTTCACTCTTTTATTCATTAGAAGTTTTGGGACAATGTCATTGGGACAACTCCATTATTTCCTAACCTAATTACTCAAAATAATAATAATAGTTACAATTTCTTAACAGTAGTAAAACTATTGTATTATCCTATTTTGAAGGCATTGATGAAAACATAAACGCGTTTTGCCTGTGAAGAAGTTGGCTCTGCCAGAATACTCTGGAAAGCACCAACATCGAACAAATTTATTCGTAATCTTTTCATCAATTACTACTCCTCCCTACTACTTAGATTATGAGTACATTCCAACAAAACATGTTGGCTGTCCTCGAGCTTATTACAATTTATACAGTTTGGCGATTGTACCTTTTTCATCTAAAAACTAATAATGTTTAAAGACATATGTTCGGATCGAGTCCTTAGCGCTACAAAAAAAATCTAATGTTGTCACAAACACATACCTACCTACTGAATCAAACCTAATAGCTATGTAGGTATAAATAGTTACATCTAGTAATTACAGAACTTTTAACAGTTTTTAGGCTGCCGATCTGGACGCAGGTAGAGACCTTTTTAAGCTGTGTATTTTAATGAATAAAAAGCTTAAGCGGTATCGGTTTTCAGGCAGCCTTTACAAAACATAAAATGCACAATAGCTAACATCAAAGCCGGAGACAAATATCTCGCACTACGTCGCTACTATTTTGACATTTTAATTTCACCCTTGCTCGAAATCCGTTTTGAATGGCGATGGGGGCGCGTTGAGCTCTCTTGATAGTTGTATCAAAGTCTCACCCGGCATTGATTGACGTTTATCGCTCGGATTAAAATACAATTAAATCTAATTTTAAATTGTTAACACATTTTCGAAAAGAAGATGAGTTTCTGTTATTTTTTGATGCAAGGGAAAAATAATATTTTTGTCATTGATACCCTGAATATTATATAAAAATTATATCTGCATATATAAATAATGTGCGATCTTCAATATTATTCGAACCTTAAATTAATGTGAAAAAAGATGATTAGTAAAATTGAATAAAGTACAACAAATACTGATGCAATTGATGTAGAGTTGCTACTCGTTTATTCTATATTATTGATATACCTACGAGCTTTATGATGATTATGTTTATATGTAGTACTTAAAACATTCGTTATTATTCAAGTTTGTTGTACACAAAATTAATTAGTTTTTTTTTTATTTAACTACTTTTTTTATTTGCAATTCTTATGCTACACAATAAAATAATTAATTCTAACTTGTGTTCCAATATACCAGATTTATCGACTACAGCTAATTTGTGTCAGTCACTGTTCTATTGTATGGACGTCTACGGGTGCGTTTTTCCCGGAGTAGGCCATTCGGCGTAATTAAAAAGTGGGCCCTCGTTTACAAAAGTCAATCGGGAGATTAATGTTCGACGTGAGCGTACCGTTTCCAAATTACACTTTTATGCTCTTTGTAGAGACTCCCATTAGTACGTCAGTTTGTAAGAGATTAAAATCTAAGTCCTTTGTAATACATATTTGCAGACGGTGATTCGAAATGAGACGTCAATATGTGACGGACGTTTCATTTCGAAACTGCACTGGAATTGCTTTTATCAGGTTCAAGCGTATTTTTGGTTTAAATTACTGATCTAGGTAAATTTATCAATACCAACTTCTAAATAGTGAACAATTATTATCAGATATCCTGCAGGCTTATTTTGTAATTTTGTAATATTTATCTTCAAAAAATACTTTCCCAGGATTTAAACTACATAGCCGACGAGGGATATACTTGGATTAACCATGACGTTTTCATTACAAATAATAACTTTTATCGCTTCCACAAAACCAATTTCATGACTAAATTTGTTTGCATTTTCGATTTGCGCAATTCTTGATATGCGGTGAGCATAGATCTAATATTTTTCGTCTCTTTCTATATGGTAATAAAACACTAGTGAGTAAGTGGGATGGCATACAATCGTTTCCAAGGGTTGTGCCGGTCACGCGGACCACAGCAACCCTTTCATTTCGCCTGTGACTAGTAAACGATAATTTGATTTCACGGACATCCGATGATTTATACCGGTGCCTTATCGCTCCATATTTTACCGATTTAGTCTTTTTTCCCCTACATGCGTGAGTACAACTTTATCCCTACTTTAAACATGAGCGTGACATACGATATTTTATTATTAACCGTCGGGTAATCCGGAAAACAAGACATTCAACTATAAGAATATCTTATTAAAAGAGCCATTAAGACGACATTGCTATTTTTTTTATAATGCCACATAATTAAGTACCTAAGTTCTTAAAGAAAATGTATGTGCATATATTTAAGGCCACTAAACTATATAACAGCTTCAAGAGGTCTGACAGTAAGGAACTAAGGTCTAAGACGTTTTCTGAATCCGTAGGTGGATAGGATACCTGCAAGGCGGTAAGGTTACCATACCGGTCTGACACGCAGAGGGTTCCGGGTTCGATTCCCGGCCAAACAGGTATCTAAATGAAGAGTTTAGATACCTGATCTAGGTCTGGGTGTTTGTGTAATCATCTTTGTATGCATCCATGGCACTCATGACAGGAGAAAATCCTAGTGCGTGGCTATGAGAGTAGAAAGCGTTTTAAGTCTTAAGAGGGCACAGCAGTGTGGTATCGCATTTGCGTTGTTTACAGGAAGTGATGACTTGGTGTTAAGTATATTAACTCAGTAGGTATTCTTACTTAAATATGGATGGATAGATGACCGACTTTACGGAAAATTTCTTTATTACTTGGAGTTGGTCACACATTTTTAGTTATTTGATCTGGTGAATACTTGGCTTCAGTTGCATAGCTTAGGTACCATACACCAGATGGATAATTTTATAACAAACTATTAGCGCCATAATAATACGAATAAAGTAATTACATATACAAGATCCACTTGAAAGTCATTCTAACGTTTAAATTCGTAGAGTAATATAAACGTTATAATGACATGCATAGGCTTAGATTTTTTTGCTTTATCAGTTTCTGTATTTCTTGGTAGTAAAGAGTACTCGAGAAAACGTTGCTCTCTTAAAATAGACAACATTACTTACTTCAAGTATAGACCTCGTATTGTTGCCAAATCCATCAATAATTTACGTGTTTTCACCTTCTGCTCTGTAAGGTTATACTTGTTTTTATAAAGAGTAAATTAACAGGAAGTTGTTAAATCCTATAAAAAGTACAATAATACTGTGTACTTTATTAAGCTACTTCAGAACATCAAATCCTCTTAACTCAACAGATCTTCTTTTGTGAGAAGAAAGGAAGATCCGTCTAATGTTCCCATATTTGTATAATATGTGTCTGAGTAATCAAATAACAGTGCGCCTATCCTAATCCTCTCTTAATACGTTTTTGTCGACTATTTTGATGCTTCACTACGCCCCCGTTCAAATATTTGTTTATCTTTTATGTGCTTACTTTTATCACAAAGTTCAGACCTATTGTTCGAGGCTGGAATATTTTTTTGTTAAAAAAGCTCATATTTTATCTTAAAAATAAAGCTTACACGCCACGTGTCTGTGATTGATCGTTGATTCGCAAATCAGATGTTCACGACACGGTGTCATAGAGCGTTAACGTCGCAAATTATTTTCGTAAAGTTAATAAACATACCAATTTAATTTAATAAAGTGCTAACCACATTTGGATATGTAAATGTAGCCCTAATAATTTATGGATAATTTATCAGATTTAATCTTTCATTCAGCTTTTATTTTAATCGTGCATCGATCAATAGCTACACAATCGCGCTCCCTAAGTGTGAACATCTGTATTTGCGTATGGCGCTCCCACTCATAGTATACCTATTGCGACAAAGCCGTATTCAAATAACGCTAATCGCTTAAGTACACAAATCCAGCCTAGCAACTAACGAATTATAATTATTCATACGCAGCTCGTCGGAACAATCCTTTCGGCCTATCGCCTGCTGTTTGCATAAGTAACACTAACCATTTATTATTTTAAATCCGATCCAAAGTAATACAAATTTGCCACGCTTGCATATATTCGGAATGTCTTTATATCCTTAAAAGTTTTTAGTAACATAAAAAGTTAATAAAATGTAGTTAAACCCTTTATTGGGTTTTTGTAGGGTGTATGCGTAAAGCGATCAATAAAATTATCTAGCTCACGCTTCCCGTGTTCAATCGCTTGAAAATGTAAAGCGGAGCTCTTCATTTCGCGCATGGCGGAACAGATCGGTGTGACAAGTTCTCATATGACATGTACTCGTGTAGTCGGCTCTACCGTACGCATCATTTCCATCTATCATCGATATGACAGCTCTCCTCACATACATCAGTGATTTTGTACAATGATACCGTGGAACGAAACTAATAAAATGATAATATATCGTTACAATAAAACTATTATCCATCTTTTTATACCTTTACAGTCGATAGTTTCGAAGCCTAGTAGAGTCATAATGTAAAAGTAAGCAGGTATCAACGTTAAAAAACAGTGTAAGTGGGTAAATCACTTATAAGTTTTACAATGTGCTGATTAGATGTACAAATTAAATTTAACCAAGTGTCAATATTTATGCCTTTATATACATTAAATATTTCCAGATGTTAAGACGTTAAAATAATGCTCTGTCTATTTCTGCGAAAAATCCTTAGGTATACCGGTGAATATTCTTATTAAAGCAAAGCTCACGGAAATAACATTAGCGACGGAACAATGGATTTTCCATTTCCACCAGATGTGCGATAAACGTTATCAAGAGGGTTAACCGTGACCTCATAAAAAGCAGAATTTATTACATCTCACGACCCTTGCCCCGAAACTAAGACAGCAGAGGAAATAATAGAAAAATATCGTAATTAAAATCCAACCCTTCCTGTCGTTGCGCCATTTTACTGAGGGCTGAAATTGGAGCGAGGCGCGCGTGACCGATGCGATGATATAGTGGTATTTTTGTGAGGTCCGGAGATCGGTGAGACGGCGGCGGAGGCGGCCGAGGCGGCGCGACGCCCCGAGAGTCCCGAGACGAGTTAAGCGATCTTTAATGGTTCTGTTACGACCTTTATTAAAATTTAACACATGACGCTTCTCATTTTTTCTCATTAAACGCCCATATCCGGATCAGTTACAATATGAATTATACAAAGTTAACAATATTAAGGATTGTGAAATCCCTACTAATATTATAAATGCGAAAGTAACTCTGTCTGTCTGTCTGTCTGTCTGTCTGTCTGTCTGTTACTCTTTCACGGCAAAACTACTGAACCGATTTTTATAAAATTGTGTACACAGATAGTGGTGACCTTGAGATCCATTATAGGCTACTTTTTATTTCAAAAAATGGGTTGAAAATGTTAAAATCGAGCATAAATGTTTGTATGGTAGTTCGTTTTTGACTAAGAGCTGTACTATTATTTACGTCAAGGGGTATCATATATTTGATTAAAAACTTATGTGAATAATAAAACATTAAAAAATATTGATTTTGAGTCGACAACATATATCCGTAAAACTCGGTATGTCGTGAATTTTGTTAAATTACAATGCAAATGACAATTCATATTGGCTTTTGACATAGAGGTGTACTAATAATTCCGTCAAGGGGTATGATAGATTTGATTAAAAACTTATGTGAACAATTAAACATTAAAAAATATTGATTTTGAGTCGACAACATATATCCGTAAAACTCGGTATGTCGCGAATTTTGTTAAATTCCAATGCAAATAACAATCGCCATATTGGCCATTTCGCCTGGACGTCATCGTGAGTTCGTTCAGAAATAATACATATAAATTGGTAACAATTAATTATCATTCAAATAGATGTGATATAAATTTGATTTAATTTACCCATAATATGGATTTATAATATGAAAATGTATTTATAATGCGAAAGATACGATTATAATTACGAGGAATTCCCGATGAGTTAAATATTAGGTATACTTGCGCTATCTATCACTGTTCTGTTGAATTACGTTGAATGAACATTTGATAGATGGCGTTAACTACAATACAACTTCGAAGTAATATCGTTAAATTAAATGTTGATGTTGAATTACTAATAATTCCGTCAAGGGCTAAGAAACACTGGTTTGCACACTTAAATATAAAATAAATCCACGATAGCATATTTAAGGTTAACTCACAATAATTATTTTTATGTTCCATATTTTAACTAAAAATAATACGTTATTTTCGAGTCTGTTGTCTTTTGTTCAGTATTAATCCTTATGTCGTCGTCAACCCATTATTGTCCCACTGCTGGGCACGGGTCTTCTCTCAGAATGAGAGAGTTTTAGGTCATAGTCCATCACGCTGGCTAAGTGCGAATTGGTGGACTTCTTGTGGAATCCTTAGGTAAATAAATGCATTCGTTAGTTTCGTAATTTTAATAAAGATCAAAATTGTCTTTTACACTCTATGCATCAAATAAATACGTTTAAAGTTATTAGAGATATCAAATTATATAAATTCCTTCAAAGGGTACGATAATAAAATTGCGTCAAGGGGCAAGATAGACTTGATTGAAAACTTATCTCAATAATAAAACATAAAAATATTGATTTTGAGTCGACAACATATATCTGTAAAACTCGGTATATCGCGACTTTTGTTTATCGCCATATTAGCCATTTTGCCCTGATGTCATCCTGATCCTTAGTTCATTATGAAATAATAGATACCTATAAATCGATAACAATTAATTATCATACAAATAAATGTGATATAAATTTGATTTAATTTACCCACAATATAAAATTACGAGGAATTACCGATGAGTTATATATTAGGTATACTTGCGCCATCTATCCACTAATATGTTGAATTACATTGAATGCGATAGGTGGCATTATTTACAAAACAACTACGAAGTCTATCGATAAATTAAATATTGATGTTGAATACTAATAATTGCGCCAAGGGCTACGAAACACTGGATTGCAACCTTAAATATAAAATCATATAGTATATCTCTATAACTTATGGTTAAGTCACAATATACTTTTAAAGATATTAGAGATTTAAAATTAAAAAGATGTGTCTCTCGGCAGGGGTAGGTAACCGTCTCGCTCGCGCATGCTAATACATGCCGGCCGCCGATGCGTGTGCATTATTAGAGTAATCTGACCACTTGATAGTGTCCAGTGTTGAGTAGGACACGAATGTTAAATAAGTTTGTAAGAGTAGCGTCTTTTTGTACTAGACCAGTACAAACATTGCACTTCACCCTGCAGCATCACCCTGAAAACTTTTAAACATACTGCGGAAAAGTTAAAATCAATCTTTGTAATCGATGCGTTTTGGTTTAAATGTGGAGCAGGATTTGGTTTACAAGGTGCTTCTTGGTATTGTGTGACCACTAAGATTGTTAATTAATTCAAAGAAAGGCGGTTCACAATCGTCTAATTTTGAAATTCTAATTCTAATTTGTCTAATTTTTAAAATATTTTTACATAGCAATTATGATCCTAACCACAAATACATACTTTAAATTCGTTTCTTCACTCTTTGTATGTCCGGGTAATCGCCTGAGCGGCTAAACTCATTTGGATAGGACTTGCACTATAGAAAAGGTTGTGGAATAACATAATTATATACTACTTTTTATCATATAATTTCAACGGGGTCGAGATTTGTGCGGGAAAAACTTTGCGATACACTCATTTTTACGCGGGCGAAGCCGCGGGTACAGCTAGTATAAAATATAAATAAATATAAACACAATGTTTACAATGTCATCCTTTTTTGTAATGTAACAAAGTTAATATGCATAGGCACATAAGTAATTAACGAATGTTATGAGCAAGATTTATATCAGCTTTAAGTATATTTAAATGTACCTACGTATCTACAAAATAGTAGGTTCACAAACACAAATAAAAAACAATAAACGTATTGAAATCCAATATGAAGTTTATTTATTTTTATGGATAATTTACGACGTTAGCAAATAGCAGAAGCATGGATTGAACTCGATGTGGGACGTGGACGTGATGACGTGGCTAGAGATGTGACCGTTTAGTAAATTCGAGTATCTTAATTGAATAGCCTCGGTTGGTGTCTCGATACTGGGACTTAGGAATCTGATTCTGTTTTTGATATAAATAATTTTTATTTTATGCATGGAATACTTTAACATGTTGTATTGCATTTTATTTTCGTATATTATATTTTTTTATATATAATACATATAAATGTGACAATGTGACCTTGGCATAAAATGTAAATGTGTTGCAGTTTTATCGAATATTTTTAATACATACCTACTTATGTAGGTATACGATATTTTTAAGACTACTGTATGTACTTATCGATTCGTAGAAAATAATATCGATGCTTAACATCACTAGCAACTCGGCTATTCGGGCTCGTTCTGTCACGTTTTATATTGTTTTGGGAGGCTTGTTATTAAGTGTAAACTGGCAGCCGCTAATCATACCTGCCACTGCTATTTCCATTTACAATTACTGAACTTATTCTGGCGATGTTATAACGGATCAAAACTTGAAGTTCTTTTAAACGACTTTACTGTTGGCATTTCAGATCTTATGACTTTATTTTATTTTATTTTGTAGGTCTATTTTTATACACTTAAATTATTATCTGCACTGTATCGTTTAGATGACTCCTTGATTTAATATGAAAGACGATTAAAAATTGAACAACCATCACATTTATGCAAAATGCTTTGGCAGTTTTACGCTTGAGCTACTACGAAAATGTCTACAATACATAGAATAAAATAGATTATCAGACATAAAAGTGCTCGAACCTTGTAACAAATCCCGATAACATTTAAAAAATCCATTGTAAACGTATTCTAAGGTGGAATCTCTTTTATCGAATTACTGACATAGAGCCAAACATTTCAATAAACTTGTATAAAAACTTGAAGTTACACAAAAGATTAAGTAAGAATAACATTGCCCTGTGTTATTATATGCCGCCTCCATTATTGACGAAAGATAATAAAGTTATTTTAAGCTTTAATGCAATAGTATTAAATGTAATTTTGACTTAAATTTTGTTTCGAACGGTCGGATAGAGCTAGGTGCGATATGCGAGCTGCAACAATGTTTGCTGTTTGTTAAAGTATGCGTGAACGAGAGATCCTTAGACGGCTACTGATTGGTATTCAATAGCAAATACGATGAATGGCTACTTGACAATACGTTACTTCGCTTAGATCCGTTCAAGTTTTCAAGCAAATTATGATATTGACTTGTAATCATCCTATAAGAAGGTTTAGTCCGAATAGTTATTGAACTATACATATTTGTTTAAAACCAATTTCTGACTCATACAACAACTACTGACTCATACATAAAATTCAACGGTGTAATGTAAGTTGGATTTAACACTATGTTAATTAATAATAATAGTAGGTAATAATAAAAAGATTAAGGACTTAACACAAAAAAAAAAACGTTGGCATTTAAGAATATTCATATATTTTTTTTATTAGTTTGGTATTAGAAAATAGATGGTCACAGGTTTTATCACAGTGAATTTCAAAAGGCTGTTGGATGGATGTATGGATTAAATATATATAACTCGTAGACGCTGTTTCCGCGGTTGATGTAGTTTCTTATGTAGAGTTGTCAATCGTGTGTAATGCTTCTATAGAATTACACAGATTCAGTAGCTAATTAGGAATTTCATGTTTGTCAATCATATTTTTTTTGTATGACATTAGGCATATAATAAAGTAGTAACGGCAAGTAGTAAAATTGTATGAGAGAGTGTTACAAAGGCCAACCGACAACGCTGGTGGTCCATTCCATGGTTACCTTTAATGTCCGCCACCATTCTTATCCATTTAAAGCCTCTCTTTGTAAGACTGAGGACTCAATGAAACTTATTCACAGTCATTGTTATCTAAATTTCAATCGAGTGCATTCTAGCGGACGATTGCACTCGAGTCGAGCAGACATTGCGACGTCTTAAACTTCTACAATAGTAAACACAAATATTTCGTTTAAGCTTATTTTGGTCTTAAAACGAAGTATCGTATTTGAAAAACATTTTTTTTGTTTGCATTGTCATTCTAATTCAAAAACAATTGAATAACGATTCGATTGTATAACAACGGAGTATTGATGACTCTACTTGCTTGTTCAATATTGGAAAAAGATTAAGGCAAAATTTCCAAAAGCACAAAATACAAGGCTCACTTTCCTAAATCATTATATGCCGATATTTTGTGCTTATTAAATAACAACGTTCGGTATTTTGAATAAAATTTTAACTATCCGTTATTATTATGTGGTTTGTGGTATAAATATCCAATGACTAGGTTGGTCTAGATCCGTTCCATTCGTACGTATCGGTAATACTAATATCGGTAGTAAACACTAAGAATCAATATGTTAATACGTGAAGCAAAAACTTGTGAGGTATTTTTAAGTAATATGCCGCGGACGGATTAGTATGAAACTTTGCACGGTTATAGTGGACGTAGAGAAGGAGTGCAGAATGTTATTTTTTTTAATATGCTTAAAACATACATAAAATCAACTAAAACACATTAGACACACTACCGTGCATTTATCACAAACACATAAATAATAAACGAAATAGAACATTCAATGTCTTACTATGAAAACACATAACGTCAGAAATGTCAGTGTCTTTGTCAAAATACCCGATATTATTTTTAAATGCAGCTTAGCTAATTAAACCTCTTTTTATATTTAACGGGTGCGTTCAAAATTACTTGAAAATAATTACATTTTATTTGAATTTGAGAAATATTCGCACTACTGACAATAAGATTTTTTTTTAATTTAAATTACGGTCTAATTTCGACCGATGTGACGGGTGACTAGTTATAATAAGTATCGAATGCTGCTTTAATAAATGACGGGTGACGACAAAACGTTTGATTATTTTAGGTAATATGCAGTGACATTGCAATGGAGGGCAGAAACAAAGGGCGGCGGAGGCGGCCGCGCACGCGCCACTTGAAGCTCGTTAGAGTCGTTAGCGACGCACTCGGTACAAAGCGACGACAATGCGTGCCGTACGTTGCCATCATGCTAATTGCACCCGAACTATTGTTTTAAGTAACCCCGTGCTCGTCATGCCACGGGGTGCATACGCAGATTTGACGTTTGTTTTCAACGTCGTAGTGGTTGTCCTCGCAAACATTAAAAATAAACGCATTTTATCCTTTTAGAAGTCTAGGTTGCAGCGATATAATAGAATTTTATAACGGCTGTTGGGTGAATCTATATCGGAATTATTAAGTATATAAAGTTTATATCCATTCATAAGTAATAAAACATTTCTGAAAACGTAAAGAAGTAAATTAGATCAATTTAATCATCATTGTAATTAAAGCTGTATCTGAAGATAGCGTTGGTACAACAATGGCTGTTCTATGCAACTATACTGGACATCAATGATGGGATAGGCGAGTTATATGACCTCGTCTATTCCATCATTGATGTCCACTATAGTTGAAAGCTACATTAAAAATTAAATAGGCGCTATTATAATAAAGACATTATAATAAAGACACACAATGTTTTTGAGCAACCAGTACCAGTTTTGTCCAGTACAATTTTAACATTAGAGTAAACATAACTCTAACTTATGTTAAAATTGTACGGGATCTAGTGAATTGTGCCGGATATGGGTATCTACATGATTATAATATACATAAATCATAGTTCCAATAATCACATATAAGTTTTCACACCTCATTTCTCTACATTTCATACCTCGGGTGGATTGGTTCTATATACATACTATACATATTGCACTAACACCGATATAGTACATAGTACCGAGATTTACTTTTATTGTATATTGGTAGTGTTCTATAATAGAAGTAAACAATACATCGTATAATTCTATTATAGAACATTGAGGTGGTAGACATGCATTTTAGAAAGGATTCGATATGGTGGGTACGTACACGTATACGTACTCCGACTCAAATCTTACCAACTAAATAGTGTAATTACCTTTAATTACTAATGCAATTTTGCATATTCCGGGACATACAAAAATAAAGTGCAATAAAGAACCCAAGACCCATACAGGGAGATACACAGGGCACCTATTATTTGAACAATTTTTGAAGCTGCTATTTGACCGTGTAAAATGAAATGGATAACCAATCTGCAATCGTGTGGCGTGAAAGACTAGCTATGTCCTCAATTCTTCTTTGCAACAGGATTACACTTATACATATGTAGGTAGATATAGTGTTCCTACAGAGAATTAAATGAATGATATACGCTGGATTGAATTCAATTTGTGAAGTCTACATATATTGAATACATTAATATATAGACATATCATGTTATGCAATCGAATTTATAGTACAAACTAAAAAATACAAAAAAGAGTAAAGCTTTTAACTGTTTAAAAATTACTTTATTGAAAATATCATTTTTTATGTCACGTTCAATAAGAAATTAAATATACTTCGACTTGCTTATGTAAATTCACTTGCACTTATTCTTTGACAATCGTTGGCATTGTTCCTGAGTACATGACAACACAATGGCGAGGTTATGAGCACGGTTTTACCGATGATTTGCTTGTTTAGTCATCATTTCATTAGTACGCAGGATAACAATCAAGTTGGCTTACGTAGAGCGTGCGTAAATCCTTTGCCAAAACTGAATCATTATTAAGTATCCATTATACATCCAATCGCATTTTGTGCACTGCATACGTGCGCGTCTCTAAGTTCTATATTATATACCTAAGTTTCATTTTCTACAAACATTCTACATAAAATAGTGTTGTTTTTGCATTAAGGAAAAGATAGCTCGTAATTAAGAGAGCACGGGGAGCCTCAACACACAACGCAACTGGTCTGGTTAGAATTTCGTTATAAAGTCTTTAAGGATGTTTTTTAATCAAATATACTTAGTCATAAATGCACCAAATTGGTTAGTTGGTGTATTTTGTGAATAAGAAAATACAGATAAAATAATAACTATTCTATCTCTATTATTCATGAGTAGATATTCATATTATGTCTGTGTCTGGCCAAAGGGTCAAATTGTCTTTTACACTAAGAAGGATTTATGTCCTAGTCTATCATGCTCACAAAAAGAGGTTTGGCAAACATAGTCTTGGCAGAACATACCTTTAAGGTCAATACTCCACATTATCTGTAGCCGTGCAAGCATTTGATGTATTTTTTTAAAGGTATTTGTCATACGCCTATCAATTTAACCTCTGTCAAAAAAATCTCTATCAATTTCTATCTCATAGACATAATTCTTAAAATGGTTCCCTATGAATATATACGAATATCCGAATTGGTTTATTTTATTTCCATTAATCTCATGCCTATATTGTTCGCGCCCAATTAGCCCACCATTACAAACAGTAATATGTTACAATATATGCCTATTGCTTCGACCAATGCATCTAAGATTCTGTTAATTATACCTGAAATCTGTACTATGAATCTATACTACAATGTTTCTGTTGGCAAACACATTCAGTTATTTAACAAATAAAGGTATAAAATTGGTACTCATAACAATGGCAGCACTTAGTAGAAATTTGTGATGTTTAGTTAAAAGGGCTTTAAAATAAATTGACCGGCAATTTAACCGTTCATGTTCCTGTCAAAAGAGACGGCATACAATCTGTAGGAATGACAATATGTAGGCAATTAAGAAGGAGCAGACGCATTTAACAGCTAATGTGTCTATTAACAAATGTATTTGCCGTGTTCGGGCGCGCTCGTAAATTCCGTGAACAACTGGAACAGTTGGTTCGCTTCGACGAATCGATATATCATTAAGTTTTAAATACTGTCTGTCTCTTGTAACAAGATACTCTTACTCGTAGAAAAATATGACTATCAATAAACATGATTATTACCAAACAGGATAGTTTCTTAGTAGGTTCATCATAGTTTACCTACATATCTACTATGTAGGTAAACTATGATGAACATATCTACTATGTAGGTAAACTATGTTGTAATCTTGATGCTTAGTTAAAGTTTAGTACCAAATTACTGTAGATCCTCAATTATAAGCAAGTCTCAAATAAGAAGCAAGTCGATTAAATCTTTCATACACCTTTATTTTAATCTGTAGGTACTCGTGTTAAGTTTCCTTAAAGACAACATAAGGGAACTAGACATGTAGGTAAACCTCTAGCATCAAAACGCCTTCTTTCAACTAGACTAGCGATTCCCTATAGATAAATGAATGCCAATGTAAGAACAAAACAATAAAAGTGAAGAAAATAATTAATAAACAACTGACGATCTCGGCCTAATCACTGATTGTTAAACACGAACTGTTAACTTGAGAAATTTGTGCCTACGTTAATACATATGGCATGTCAGCTACTTAAATAAATTATTAGCATTCAACTGTATTTGGAATTAGATAAACTCGATGAAGCGTTATGTTTGCTATTTGTAAATTGTATATATCTGCTTAATCACATGTTAATAACAAACAGTACAATAGGTGAAATAACGATTTTTTTCCAACCGTGTTTTCTAGCCTCTACTTTTTATCGCACGATATTTACTACAATACTTGTGACGAAAGATATGTAACATAGAAATTTGTAGTTTTTCGTGCTCTCAAATGTCATCTGTCTCCGAAAGCGATTTATAGGGATCAGGCTTACGAGAGCGACATAAGATTGCCACCCGCGCGCCGGCACGCGCGCCCTTTCCTGCTCTAATAACTTAACCCCCTTTTGTTTTTATATACAAAGCTCTCAATTTATTTATGAGATCTACCTACTGATTATGAACGCGCACGCGTTCCGGACTAATAGCATTCTATGTTTTGTACTCACGTCAAAGAGAATCTCTTTTAGCTGTTTATTTATTCTGTGTTTATTGAATGTTCCGTGAAGTTCTGTTAATTGATGATATTATCATATCTATAACGTTAATTATATTATCAAAATACAAAACTTTTTTAAACGCTGTTGCAATATTCGACTCCAAAGTTGTTTCCAAACACTTTGATTTGTGTAGGTACTTTTATGAAACATTTCTGTTAGATACTAAATTGTCACTACGATTTATCTATGGCATACTACTACCCAGTTAAATACACCCAGTCGTGGATCGTCTTCAGAAGACACTACCGCCTGTTTCTTTTTTTTATAGTTGGACCTAAGGATAAAGCAGACGTTTCTACTTCATAACAAGCGTTAAGCGCTGTTATTTCTAATTGAGGGCTTTGGAGGGGTTAGTAAGAAAGACTATTTCGTAAGAAAGATTATTCTAATAAAGTCTAATATTAGATATCTAAATATCTCAAAATTGGGTTATAATATTCAATACACAATAATCGTATATAGGTACTTATATTATACAATATTACATAACACGTTGTCTAATAGTGTCATATTAATTCCATTCAATTTTTTTCAAGTGCAAATATGCGCTGGTGGACTTTATAATTTAATTTTTCGACCCCTATTGTAATGAGAATCTCCATATTGAGATTTGAAGAGGTCCGCATTGAATTGTCCAAAATATGCCTTTCAAGTCGTGCGTATGAGTGTCACGTTGCTCGTTTGAATATGCAACACAAAACACTGTGACACATCGTGACGGGTATTGTCATTTTAAAATGTCAATACGAAACCCTAAATAATTAAATTGTTTAAACAATTTAAAACTTTAATACTTTTTAACAATAAATAGATTTAAATTTTGATGTAGACGTTTTGTCGTTTAGTTAATAAACAAAAATGTAACACGTAAACTATCTACTTATAAGAAATAGTAGGTACATACTATTACTTACTATTACTTCTAAATTGGAACGTATAAGAACTTATTAATAATATAAAATTTGTTATATTATGTTTTTGTAATAACCTCTTCTTATATCTACAAATAGGTACTAATCGAATTTATAAGTTGGTAGGTACCTAATGCTTCGAATATAAAGGAATCCTTTATTAGGATTTACGCTCTGTCTTAGGAAACTTTACCTTAGGTGCCTGCCTTAAAATAATTAAGAACATTTAATAATAATTATTTGACATGTTTATTGACCAAGGTTGAATTTGAGATCTTTGGCCTCTCACAGTGGATTAGTGCCGATGTGCCACGCGACGGCATCGCACCTATTAGGTAGGTACATGTCTATAGTGCTATAACTTTAAGGTGTTCAATTTCACTGTCTTTCAAACTAGTGAAAGTTAAAAAAAAAGGACGTAGCACATGAGATATAGCTTTAAAATGATTTAAACGATTTTTAATCGTCAGACTTCAACATTAAAAAGATCTGTATTATTGTACCTTATCTACTTTCTTTTTTATACCCCGATATGAGGGCACCGAAGCAATGTAAAATTGTGGTTTGTTGAATTATTATGTTTTTACAGACGTCATTTTGCTTCGTAATTTCGCGGTTAGCAGCATACCGACCTACGGACGATTTCCACCCAGCGAGAGCAGTAAATCAAAAAACTCATTATTTACTACATTATTATATATCTTAGCTGCAACCGCAAGTGTCCACAAGTGTTGCAAAGCATATTTCGTCACAAAAATTAACATCAAAAATCAAAAACATTTAAAACACCTGGAAATAATAATTGTATATAACTAAAGTGTAGGTAATCGAATGTATTTGTATTGTTCTGCTGCTATACAATACCTATATATAGAAAATACTCGATATTTATTTCAATAATAACAGAAAATATTATTTTTTAACACTAAAATAACTGTACCACTAAAATTTAATATTTATTAAGAAGATTTTTAAGCAATATAAAAAAATCGCCTATTTTTACTACTTATTATTTTTTTTTCTCGAGGCACCCGAACCGCGAGGCTAGGTGCCAGTGACTTCAGGAGAATTAGGAGCTGCGTTGTTACGGCTTAGTGCCAAAAACACCGCCCCTGGTCCTGACGGCATACTCGACCGGATGGTGGTCCTGACCATGGAAGCCCTCCAGCTTCGTTTGAGGAGGTTATTTGACGCCTGTCTGGCAGAGTCCAGAATACCATGACAGTGGAAGACAGGTTGTCTAGTCCTCCTCAGGAAAGCAGTTCATCCAGCGAAATCCCCATCTGCCTGATGACCGCACAATTGTGATGCTCATCGAGAACGCCTTTTCTAGTGGATGGTGGTATTTCGGATCGACGGGGACCACGAGGGGATCGGTCCTCGGAGGGGATTCTGTAGAGGGCGATCTACTATAGACACGCTGCAGAAAGTAAAATACCTGGTGCAAGATGCAGTTGGCCGGGCCGAGGGTCTGTTAGATGTATCTCTTGATATCGCTAACGCTTTTAACACCCTCCTCTAGAGTTGTATCAAAGAGCCAATAATCTAATCTATAATAATCTATCTAATATCTGAAGTGAAACTTCTTTATCGGGGTTGGAAAACAAAAGTGAACATTTTTTCGTTACGCGCCATCTTTTTCTGTTATATGTGTTTTCAATTTAATTATTATTCTAAAAGTCTCAATTAATCAATTATTTTATGTGTAAAATGATTAGATACCTTAACCTATCCAATTTTATTTTTTACATCAAGGAGATACCTCCTAGATTTATGTAGTGGTGTGTTTTATATTGGTTATAATTGTTGTAAGTATTATAGCAACTTTATTGTATAAAAATGATTACTGAGCTATTTTAAAAATGCGTCTTTATTATTCTTACAGCAAACGAGCACAACACGAGCTCATGAAATGAAGGATGCGGCCGCGGTTGCGACAGGAAACCGCAAACTATCCACCTAAATAACTCCGTCGGATCGGTACAACAGACCGATAACTACTTTTTGTTTTTATTTTTAAAATGTGCAGAGAACCAGATTAAAGTCATCATCACATGCTGATGACTTGGATAGATGAGATGGAAAGATGCTTATAGCTCTACTGTAACATTACTGAGTTCTGCTTTTTAGTGTGTTACAAAATGCAAATCATCAGGTGTAGATAACAACAATAACATTTGTCACCGAGGATTTCTTGTCTTATTATATTTGTTATAATATGAAACACTTACAGATAAGCAGCAATGATGGTGACGGGCGGCAGTGAACACTGAAACTCATATTCGTACTACCGAAGTTTTAGCTTCGGCCACCTTCAGCCAAAAAACCAACATCGGCAAAACTTTCGGCTTCGTCCGAAATAGGCCGAAGATTTGGCCTTTGCTAAAAGGTTTCTAGCAAGCGTCAAAATTGTACAAACCGAAACGAATGTAGGTACAACACGACACTGCGCTGGAAATGGTGATGCGCTGGGCACACACTTGGCATGCTTCGCAAGTTTTGTTCGAAATTCACATAATTTACAAATGTTGTCGTTTTTTAGAAGTTGTAAAGTAATTGTAATCAGCTCTAGGAATTATTTTCCCCTGATTTATGCCCCTGATTTATTATAAATGCCGAAGGCGGTGCGGCTTCGGCCAAAAATCGAACTTGATCGGATACTACTTACATGATAGGTAGGTATAATGTATCAACTGCGCAAATCACTAAAAACGGCAGACTTAAGTATTTTCGCTGTTATCATTACTTATAAAACGGATTATTTCTATTTTTTGTTAAATTAGATTGCTAGACCTACTGGATGCACAGAGATGTAAGTATCTACTCAAGACATAAATGTAGGTAGGGTATAGGTGTAGGGTAGGGTGTGTAAGAGTGTGCGGTGTACAAGAGTATGCATGCCCGTTTGCCAATCACAACGCAAGGTTTCCTGCGAAATTTAATTGTTAAATATCAATGCGCACAAAAAGTTAGTCGGTGTGTAAACTACTAGCCGAGTAGTTTTTAATAGATATTTAAAAGTATGGCAGTAGTGATGTTATATTACAAAATTATTATGTCAGGGTTATAAAAGAGTGCGCAGAGCTGCATTGTATGAAAGTAGGTACGCGTGCACTCTACCAAACCGTTGAAAATGCTAGAGAATGTGTATGTGGCCTTTTTACGATGGATTGTTATCTAAAGTTAAATTTTAGCCAGCACTGGTACCAAACGACCAATAGAATATTATGATGAAAAGTGTCACTTTGGATACCTAAAGTAGATAGTAGACTTCAAGTAGTTTATAGTGCTTTGTTATCCGGGAACGTTAAAATCAATCTTTATATCGATACGTCTTCGTTTAAATGTGGAGGAGTTGGTTGAAAAAGTATATCCCGATATTGTTATTACAGCCAATAACACTATAAATTGGTTCCAAAAGACGGCTATATACCCACCCACCAATGAACGTGTCGATAAAATAAATGATTTTTTTTTCAAAATTTAAAGCAGCGTCACAGATCTACTATTCGGTAGACACAGTCATTGAGATGGAGGAAGCAGTACATTATCAAACAGAATTTTTGAATTCCATAATACCTTCCGGAACTCCTGAACACAAATTAATATTAAAAGTAGGTTTACCTATAATCGTACTTAGAAATTTGAATCCGCCAAAATTACTTCAAATAGTATTTTCCAATTCGGAGAAGTTCAATACAATCTTTATAATCGATACGTTTTGGTTCAAATGTGCCTCCACATTTGATTGAAAAAAGTATCCCGTTATTGTGAATTAGACCACTAAGAATGTAAATTGGTTCAAAAAAGCGGTTTACAATATTAGAATTCGTCTAATTTAAACAAAAAAATACATAACAATACGTTCCTACCCACAAATACACACTTTAAATTCGTTTTTTCACTCTGTGTTTGACCAGGTAATCCTTTAGCGGCCAAACCGATTTTAATGTTACTACTTTTTATCATAGAATTCCCACGGTGTCGAGATTTGCGCGGGAAAAACTTTGTGACACGGTGATTTGCACGCGGGCAAAGCCGCGGGTACAGCTAGTTTGATAATAAATGGTTACCTACACCAAACTTCCAAAAAAAGTAGGTACTTAACATTTAAGGTATAAGTAGGAAATTGGGTCGTCCGACAATGTGTGTCTCGGTTGTACCAGAAAACTCAGATAATTTAATTATGGGTTCATATTAACTGTGCATGAGGTTCTGAAAGATGAATAATCCATCTGTTATTTTTCTCGTTGTGTTCAATACATTTATTTTAGCCTATTTATCACTCACTTTATTTATAGATTTCAATTTTTTTATTTGTTAAAATACCTACCTATATGTATGAAAATAGGTACTCGTATATATTCTCGTCTCTAAATAATAGGTACTCTAAGTCAGTAAAATAATTATTAAATTACGTTAATCCTACTATTTTGTTTCATTATATCCTAAAATAAGAAACAATGGTAATAGTATTTTGGGCTTCTTAGTGAATATATTGTAGGGAAGAACTATAGGTATTTAATTAAGTAGGTGTTACAAAAATTTGTGCGAGTATAGGAAGGTTATTAAATCGACCTATGTATATAAAGTTTAAAAGAATGCTTCATTTATTAAACGAATTGTAAAAATACTTTTTAACGAATCCGAGAGGAATATATTTATTAGTAGGTATATTGCTCTTGTTAGAGCAAAATCTAATAAGAGTTTATCCGACTAATCCGACAATACCTTTTTCGTTTAACGGTAGTCGTTTAAATCGTGTGCTGTGTTCATTATAATTATAAAGATGGTTTCACATGTACGACACGACATTTGAGTCTACGATGTGTTGTCAATAACATACTTTGAAGCTCAATATATTTAATTATGTTCAAGTTATTATCAAATGTATTTTATTTTGATTTTTAATCAGATTTAATTACTTAATATTGCTTTCAAAATAAATGTTGTCAACCAAAAAAATGATAAAATTCTCTTATATTCTGTAGATCTATCGAATCTGTGGAGTAGTGCTGTTTTCATCTGGCATTGACAATACAAATTACAACATGCAATTTGTCTCTCTGAGGATATTTCAATATTATTAGTGTATTTTGCCAGCAGGTTCAGATTTTCATAAACCTAAAAGAATTGTATTCCTTCAGCACTGCAATTGTGAAGAATTACTTGAGTCTGACCTGATTGGTCATGACTTACGTTTTAACTTAAAAAATTGACTGCTTGCTATGTAAGAAAACTATGGATAAATATAATAAACCTAGTCTGCCTAGCCCAAAATGTGTTGTCGAAGACCTATCTACGCTTATCATTGACGAATTAAAGGAACCTTTGAAATTTTCTATTGGAGATGAAACACTACGAGATGCATACAACAGTTACTTGAATTACAAACAGATAAAAAACGATATTAATGAACAACAAGAATTAAACACCACACTAGAAGCGCTGAATAAACAATTAATGGATAACATAGAAAGTATGAAAAAGCAACAAAGTGCTAATGAATAAAATTCGATTATAAACAATATATGTTTTTTTTATTCCTTTAAAATTAACCAATGCAAATGATCAATCTTTTTAATTGTATAAATAAAATTCTCGTCTCACAGTTTTTGTTGCCATACTCCTCCGAAACGGCTTGACCGATTTTTACCAAATTTTATAAGCTTATTCAGTAGGTCTGAGAATCGGCCAACATCTATTTTTCATACCCCAGGGTTGTCCACCCTTAACATTTTTTTATTTTTTATATGGCAAAACAATGTTTGTCGGGACAGCTAGTTGTATACATAATTTGCAGCGATTTCGGTTTTTTTTAAGTTTAATTGAAATGTTAAACAACCTACCCAAAATGTATTATGATTGTAAATGGTGACTGGAGGTATATAAAATATTGTATCAGTAGGACTTCAACTACTCATTATAATAAATACAAAAAGGTATAGTATAGTACTACTACATTCCTGCCAGGTTTCTGCAACCTATATCTCACACGCTTTCTACACTCATAGCCCCACTAGGATTTTCTCCTGTGTTGTGGGTACCATGAACACACACAAGACGAATACACAAACACACAGACCCAGAACATGAATCTAAACTTATCATTCAGATACCTGTCTGGCCGGGAATCAAACCTTGAACCCATTGAATGTCAGACCGGTATGGTAACTGCTAAGCCATTTGAGTCGCCATATCTCTAATACTTGCTAAAACTTTTTACATAACACTTATGTAAAAAAACAGTAAAGGTATAGAGGTATATAATTATATCATCATCATCATGGTGATATATAATTATACAAATATATTAAAAGAGGTATATAATTATATGCATAAAATATTTTATTTTATTATGCTGCCTAGTTTAACTAGCTCTTCCCGGGACACCACACCCAAATGGTGCAAACACACCAAAGCAGCACCTTGTTCGGCAAATTTCTTGTTTTTCTCCCAAAATGTTGAAGTATATTTTTTGCCTTGAAAGGATAGAATTGTACGAAACAATTTTTCAACTTGCTGTGTTTCATATGTAGGTAACTTGCACCCATTTTTACCTGCCCAAGCATGAAGTTGGGATTTTGGTAAACTCAAGTCATTGAAATTTGCACGAATGAAACACACCTGGAAAATAGATGTTTTACATGTAATAAACAGTTTATCTGATAGTAACCAGTTGTTGCAACTTGACAATCCAATAAGGAGCTGTTTACAAATAAAGAGATATATACTACTATACTACACTATAGAAAACAGTTCAACAAAATAAGAAGCTAAGAATATAATCATTGTATTGTAGAAATCTTAGAAATGTCATTTATTATACAAGTTGGTTCAGCTTTAAGTATACTTAATATAATAACTGAGAAATTGTGGTATTTCATTTTGTTCTTCTGATCTTAATAATTATAAATAAACACTCTTCATTAAATAAATCAATGCTTACTTTCATTTGTTCTACACCATCAAGGCTTGTTTCTTCAATTTTAGATTTTTTGTTGGGTGGTTCCAATTCATCAGGAGTTACTTGCCATCTTCCCTGTATTCCCAGATTTTGATATTCAGCTTGCTTATTCTTACAATACTCATCCAAATCCCATATTGCACTAAAATACAAAAGTAAATGAAATACTGATTTTGTTGCTGCATTTATATAAAATTTAATTACTATTATTATAATTATATAAAGTAGAAACAAACCATATTTGTTCCATTGTTTGACATTCCAAGAATTTTCGACCTCTAGGTGTCTCTTGCAGCTCTCTGAGTATATTCTGGATGCAGTACTTTGTATTAGAGGGTGAGTTATCATAATCAACTGCAATTTTAAGATAATCAGTGATAACAGTATCCATAGGTAAGAGACCATTCTTTCTAAAAATAGAACAATTCCATTCAGCTGCCCTTGCTAGCATGACACTGGTGCAACCAGTCATTTCCTTAAATTTATAAATGTCACTGTGTTTTTCTATCTCTTTAGAACCCCCACTGAAAAGTGAATTTAGAATTTAAAGTTGTGAATTTCTAAAACAGGTAATGACATGTAATGTATGATCAATGCTACGTAGTTAGACATACAATTTTCATTCACAAAACCAAAATTAGGAATTTAAATTTCAGCAAAGAATGATGAAAGGATTAGATAATATCTATATTATGATAGTTGTTATGACATATTATGTCATAACAACTATCGACACAAACATAGTCAAATAACTGATTGCTATTGCTATCATAAAGCTAGGTGAGTAGAACTATCATGAACACTTATCCCAGTGCAATGTAATTTTGACAAGTGAATTTAATGTTTGTCTTTGGACTGTGAAATGAACCCACATGATGATGCAAAACTTTTATACCCCAAGCAGTCAATGATTATTGGAAGGTAAAAATAGTGTATATTACTTACTTTGCTATAACTGGTATAGAAACTCTCCCAGCCACATACTTGATAATGTCTGTATGTACAGCATGTTGAGGTCTCTCATTCCTCGTCCTGCCATGAATGCCAATTGCAGTAATACCTGAACTGATCAATTTATTTACAACTTTCAAAGTTTCTTCCGGTGTTGAAAGTATCCTTATTTTACATGTAACAGGTATTGAAACATTGTCTACTAAAGTCTTAAGTATATGATGGGCTTTGTCTGGCTGTTCAAGAAGTGCTACCCCCATACCTCCTTTGATGGAGAATTCTTTTGGGCAACCCATGTTAATATCAATTGCGGCTACATCATTTTCCCTGCAAATATGGTAAAATTATATATAAAAAAAACACAAATTAATTCATTAAAAAATATATCTTTCTTGCAATTGTAGCGACAACTAACTGATAACTAACTGATGGTAAATGGCCGGTGACAGTGGAGTCTACTTGAGTTCAGCCACAGATGTTTTGTTACTCCTATGGACTAAGCTGGAAGATGATGGGGCACCACCATCATCCCATAAAGCCTTCCACCATTTAGATAGATATCTAATAAACTTACACCATTTTGGCAACTTTAAGAGCTCTTTCTGCACTGCAGGTGCCAAGTTGTAACACAACTCTTTCCTTTTCTTCATCACACGTACGAAAAACTATTGTACCATCTGTCTGATCTACAAAATCCACCGTTTTGAGAATATCTGCAAATAGGCATCAGTTTAGAAATTGACTTATAATTTACAGCGTATTATGATAGTTTTACTAAAAAATTCACGAGTTACCATTATATCTTCGTTTCGAACGTAAAAATTTCCAGTCTATCAGCTCCTCCGTGTACACTATATCAGCCCCATACCGAAGAGCCAGGAGTCGCATCGGCAAAGTACCAATACGCACCATTGGTGCCAGTATAAGTTTATTTTCATAGAACATGTTATCATAATTGTTCTTAGTTCATTAAATAGAAAATTCTACCCATTATACATTTATTTACAATCAAGATTTTTATCGAATCTTCACAATGTGTTGACCATTTGAAATATGTCAAAATCACGTTGTTGATATCAAGTTGATATTGACAGTTAATCATCTGTCATTTATAAATAAATTACGCCGCAGACGATAAAGGTACTACTGAAACATACTACTGAAAACCGACACGACGCAACGTGACGATACCCAATGTAAACCGTGCATTTAAACAACACTCGACGTCACGCCTTATCACGCGTCGCTAATGTCGGGCCGGCGCACATATGACGGAGCGCAGCGCAGCGCAGCGCAGCGCATGCTCGCGAAATTTTCTTAACGAATCACACACTAGCCGAAATTCGCGCTAATTACTGGGAGAATGCGCGCGGATGCGCGCGAATGCGCGCGGATGCGCGAGCATGCGCTTCCATGCTCCTCAGAAATAAATTGCTGTTATTTAATTTTGGATATTATATCTAAAGGGACAATGACGATAATAGTTTGACAGCAAAAAATGCGCTGCGCTGCGCTCCGTCATATGAGTGCCGGCCCTTATGCTCGTAACAGACTAAACTGTGTAGATGTCTGCTTGGATTTACTACAAATGAAGAGTATTTATATAATATAAAAAATAAATAATAATTTTATTATATTTAAATAATATAACAAAATTACTAACGCTTTTATAGATTTTGTGACAAAACAGCAAAACACTAAAATCTCTGGAATGGTCTACTCTCTACTTACAATCTTTCATTTTATATCCATTTTGATATTTAATAATATATTTACGATAGAAAAGTTGATTATAAAATTTCTAGTACATTATTGTATTTGATTTCGATTAATTGCCTAACTTTGATTTAAAATCGACAATCTTGGTAAATTTAAAATCGATTTCCATTAATCGGTCTTAGATCAACATCACTAGTTAGAGCGCATTCCATTAGACGTTTACAAAGTTTACGCTCACGATCGCAGTTTTTTACGTTCCACTACCTTGTGAGCGTTACTGTCATAATCTCTAGTGAAATGATCACTTCGACCCACCTTATTAGATGGGTCGTCGTGAGCTTCGCGTGGGCGTAAGTCATGAGTGACGTATTCGCCGCGACACAACGATCGAGATTGTTTTGTGGAACAATGTTTTGGGCTTTGTGAGCGTCTTCTGGAACGCGCCCTTGTTAGAAAATGAACTTGGGTGCGTTCCATTAGACGTTCACAAAGTGCACGCTCACGATCGCAGTTTTTCCCGTTCCATTAGCTCTACTGACGTATTCTCGACTGGAACGAATCACTCCGACCCACCTTGATACATGGGTCGTCGTAAGCGTCGCATGGGCGTTTTTCATGACGTCATGAGTGACGTTTTTGCCGCTACCACAACGACCGAGGTCGCCTAATGGAACGAAGTTTTGGGCGTTTGGGGCGTTGTGATCGCGTTCTGGAACGCGCTCCTTGTCACCTGTCAGACTGTCAGTGTCAGATGGGCTCAGATGACAGACGTGTGTGACGAATTATCTTTTTAAATCCAAAATTTAAATTTATCCCATTTTAGCTTTTGTCAGCTGTGATTCAATTTAATTCGGATTAATTGCATGTTAATTACAAAAATGAAACCAACAGTCGCAGCTGATGAGATGTTTCCGGAAGGAGTCGGACCTTACATGGACTTAGAAGAGGTATTTGATATGTTTCGCTAATAGCTATATAGCCAACGCCTTCAACTCCCTGCCGTGGGCCAGCATAAGGGAGGCACTTAAATTTCACAGGGTGCCTCTCTACCTCAGCCGGATCGTCGGAGCCTACCTTTCCGACAGGTATATTACGTACCCAGGGCAAGGAGGATACACACTCAGTCGGGAAATGATGTGCGGTGTTCCACAAGGATCGGTGCTCGGCCCGCTCCTGTGGAACATCGGATACGACTGGGTGCTGCGAGGTGATCTTCCCCCGGGAGCTTCCGTGACGTGTTACGCAGACGACACGTTGGTCACGGCCCGGGGGAATAAATACGAGGAGGCTGCCCGTCTTGCCACGGATGCTGTGGCACTGGTGGTTGGCAGAATCGAGATGTTGGGGCTCCAGTTGGCGTGCAACAAAACCGAGGCCCTGTGTTTTCACGGGCCGAAGAGGGCGCCGCCACGGGGGTCCCACATACTTGTAGGTGGAACCCGCGTTGAGGTTGAGTCGTCTATGAAGTATCTGGGACTCACCCTCGACAGCCGCTGGAACTTCCGCGAGCACTTCACTCGCTTGGCTCCCCGGTTAATGGGCGTTGCTGCTGCGTTAAAGCGGCTGTTGCCTAATCTCGGGGGGCCCAGTGCGAGCAGCCGCCGCCTATACATGGGCGTGGTGCGGTCCATGGCCCTATACGGGTCACCCGTCTGGGCGGGGGCCCTGACAAGGCAGAACGTCACCCTCATCAAAAAACCGCAGAGGGTGATGGCCGTCGGGGTCATTCGTGGTTACCGCACCATCTCCTTTGAGGCGGCGTGCTTACTGGCTGGGTGCCCTCCTTGGGATCTGGAGGCGGAGGTCTATGCTGCGATGTATCGATGGCGCAGAGACCTCCGGCTCCGGGAGGAACACCCTACGCCCAAGGAGGAGGAAGCGCGGAAGTTCCACGCTCTACAGTCCATGACTGCTAAGTGGAAGGAGAGGCTGGCCGAACCTACGGCTGGCCTCAGGACTGTGGAGGCTGTCCGCCCAGTGCTCGAAGACTGGACGGACAGGCGGCATGGGTCACTGACCTTCCGGCTGGTGCAGGTGCTCTCGGGACACGGGTGTTTCGGGAGGTACCTGTGCCGCACAGCCGGAAGGGAGCCAACCACCCAGTGCCACCATTGTAGCTGCGACGAAGACACGGCGCAGCACACACTGGAAGTATGTCCTGCCTGGGATAGTCAGCGCCGTGTCCTCGTCGCTGCAGTGGGGCCAGACCTCTCGCTCCCGGCCGTAGTAAAAGCCATGATGGAGAGCGAGAGGTCGTGGAAAGCGGTAAAATCCTTCTGCGAGGAAGTCATCTCGCAGAAGGAGGCTGCGGAGAGGGAGCGAGAGAAAACCTCAGACCTCCCTATCCGCAGCCGGAAAACCGGGCGTAGGGGAAGGGTTCCTCACGCCCTTCTCCTACCCCCATAACGGAGCCTTTGGTGCAGGATACGGGGGTATCCTGTGCCAAATTGACATGCCTCGAGGTGGCGCGCGCGGTGTTCCCGCGCGCACCTCAAGACGGAGGGATGGAGAAGCTCCAGCTCCATCCCTACAAGAGAAGGGCCCTGCCGAGGGCAGACGCCGCCGGGACCACGGACGACTGCTTCTAGCTTACCCGCAGTTCCGGCAAAGGGCGTACTGAGGAACACCGTGGGGTTTTAGCCGGTACGAGTCCGGCATATCCTCTCAGCTGCCCCCGCGCAGAGAGGAACCCATGATGGGTTTCCCCACGAAAAAAAAAAAAAAAAAAAAAAAAAAAAAAGGTATTTGATATGTCATTTAAAGGGGTTTGCAAATAATTTTGTTGTAAACCACTAATTAGTAGTAACTACTTAATAAATTACGGTAAATATATGTCTGTTGCTTGTTCCCTCTTTAAATTTTAATAATAGCTAATTTTAATAATTTTATTCTATATTTATATATTATTATATTTATATATATATCCTTATTCATGTTTGTGACTATTTTTATGAGTGTATATATGTATTTATTTGTCACAGTATAGTGCGCGCACTTCTTACCTTGTGTTAACCTATATCCAGTCTCAGGTCTGCTGGAAGAGATTTCATTAGAAATAAGCAGTACCTTTGCACTTAATGTTAATTTTAAGTTCTCGATGTATTTGATTTCTATGTGTGTGCATAAACAAATAAATAAATAAATAGCTATTTAAAAGCGATGTTTTCTACTGTACAGGCTGGTGGTGCATCCAATCTTCTAATGGATTTAGCTGCAAATGAGAAAGCAGTCCATGCAGACTTCTTCAATGGTGAGACTTATTAATATCTACATTTTTAAGACGATAAAACCTTGATTGGTTTGACTACAGAAACACCACCTACTGAGTAATAACAGTTATGTTAAGCACTGCTGTATTCAAATTTCAAGGATGTGGTAATGAAGATACATTTCTTTGATTTACCAGCTTTGTCCTTAGATGTTATGAATAAATCTGTGGTAGTAAATACTCTATTTTCTTTATTCTGGTCTTATTTGGAGTTGATTCATCTGTAATCAACTCCAAATGAGATTCAATGGGCAGTACTAGTAATAGTAACTAACTATAAAATAGACTTTATATTCAATGCTTTATGCTACTTCTATATTATAAAAAAAATATTTATATAATGCGGATTTATTGTTAATGGCAGATTGAACTATCATATTTCTTTTGCAGATTTTGATGACCTTTTTGATGATGAAGATTTGAAGTGATTCAAGTGATACATGAGTTACCAAAATTGATTCAAATGTCTTAAATTACACTTGTGATAAGTAAATATAATGTAGGATTAATTTGCTTTCTTTAATTATAATTTTATTCTGAAACATGTTTTTTTTTTATTTCCCAATACACAATAAAATTTAAGAAATGTCTATGATTATAATTTTAACAACAATAAGATAATTGTACCACAGATCCAACTTGAGCCAGCTAAGCTAAGCAAAATTCTTTAGTAGTTAATATAAAGTAGGGGACTTCTTCCGATCATACTATGTTATATATTATTTTTGTAGAACAGGGGATCAATAAGAATAATCTTACAGCTGTGGACAGTCTTCATTATTTTTATACTGTAGCTCAATCCTATGTGATAATAGTAGGTCATCAAGATTGTTGATACAATATTTAATTTCATATATATTCAATATTTCATTTATTAAAAACAATACATTAAATAACTCATACCCATCAAATATTTGTAAATTTCAGCAAGGCTGTATATTGCATGAGTCATTTAATGTAGTCTTGATAGTTATGACTTCATTAAAATTATTCTTTTTATGCATAAAGGGGTTTGAAAAACAGATGTTGGCTGATTCTCAGACATACTCAATATGCTCACAAAATTTCACAGCAATTGGTCAAGCCATTTCGGACTGAGTATGGGAATGAACATTGTGACGTGAGATTTTTATATATTAGATATTTTCCACTTTTGTTTTTATTTATTAGAAAACACTAAGCATAACAATGGTGAAGATAGATTATACTCTGTCGTACGTCGTATTATAGTCTGTCATACGTCGTACATAATCGTCATGATAAAAGAGTCCCTGAAATTTGAAAAATCCAAAAGTACTAAGGTTCTTATGTGTACATGGAATTTGAGAAGCATATATGCACATATATGTATGTTAAATAGCCATGTAACAATAGAACAAAAGAAACGACATTGTTATAAACACATTATTTATTTCATAATATTTGCCTCAACAACACAAGTTACATTGCACTGAAGGCTTTCATCATTCATTGTCTATTATGTAAGATTTAAGTAACAATTTTGTGTGGCGTTTAAAATAAGGAAGCATAGTAATAATGCCATACTGGCTAATAAATCAACAACAAATTTTCACCATACACTATTGTAAAATAAAATATTGTCTTACATGTGTATGCATTATGCACAAGGACCGAAAACAGAGATCACATTATCAACCTGTCCTGTAAATTTTGTGAATAATACTAGTGGCGCGTGGCGCGCGTCGTTAGTCGCTACACGTCTACGTCACTACTGTCTTCACTATATTCGTTGGCGTCGGCATCATCTTGATCTTCTTCGACATCTTGCTCTCCTAGGGTGTCGTCCTCTTCATCATCTCCCTCATTTATATCTTCTTCTTCAAGTATGTTGGATAGTGAAGTATTGACTCCTCGACCCATCTCTAAAATAAAATAGCAATGCATTAAAATACTGTATACATTTTTAAAAATCGTTCAAATATTTTACAGCTAATAAACCTTATAATAGTTTTAATGAAAATCAAGAAGCTAAAATATAATTCCATACGATCGTAAACAAAAATATCCGAAACTTAATAAGATTAGACTTAATAATAAACATGTTTTATTATTGATTTATTGTTGGAGCAATTTTCTACAGATGCATCTGACACCAACATGCCGGCAATATCGCGCGATTTCCGTTATATCAGAAGCGGCAATATAAATACACCGATACATTTTAAATAACTGATAGAGTTTACAAGGTTGTAGAACGTATATGGTTCGATGGACCAGTTCGACAGCCACACCTATTTCTAGTGTGAAAAGATTCTTGCGTTTCGGTGGAAAGGTTACGTTTGGTTGCAAGACTATCTTCCATGTGAGGCGCCACCTCGGTCCTCGAGAGTAGCAACGCATCGTGATTGACTTCAGATAGATGTTTGTTGTTCTGTATGAAATGGCCATGGGCAGTGAAATCTACTTGTCATAAGGTCAACTGCACGCCTGTTTGCTACTTCAATCTAGAAGAATTAGAGATCTAAGATCTATCTATATCTAGAATCTAAGATCAACTAATATATTAAGAGAAGCAGATTCTCTAATTTTTCTTTGACGTATGTTCGCAATGATGTTGTATATTTAAAATTGTTAAGAAAATGCGCGACAATATTTCGGCCTTCAAGTGATTTCTGTCGCATCTGAAAAACTTTGTGTCTAGTCCAAACAAACTTACGAAAACGGATTTTACCTAATAAATTAAGAATTTTTTCGTTCTAAATATACAAATATATAAACCTGAAAAAAGGCACGGACAATCCGTCTGTGGAGCTGTAATTTACTTAATAAAAAAATATATATGCAAATATCATTTTTATATTTGTTATGAAATCTCCAATTCTCCACCGTCCGTTTATGTATTAGCGACATCTTTTATCAATAGCGGTATCGGTATAGTATCGGCTGAAGTAGGTATAGGTGCATCCCTAATATCCCCAGTTAGATATATTGTAATGATTTATGTGAAGACTTAGCATTTTATGAGAATGCAAAGAAATATTAAGCTACTGATTAGCTGATTGGATGGATAATCTGGGCAAATCTTGAGGTTGGGCTGATTGATGATTATGGCTGAACGCACTACAAGCCTGCGTACGCGAGGGTGTGTGCGCACCGTCCTCCACTCACCTCCTAACGGTAACGGAGCGGAGAGCGCATTCATCGGTCAGTAGTTGACCAATCTTCACATAGTCTCAACGCGACGAGTCTAGACATTTATTTCGGGGCAGTCACCCCTAGCGATTCTAGTTACGGACTTCATCTTAACAATGACACTGAGATCCAGTTAACGCAGTTCTTATTGAAACTGAGTACCTTATTTTGTATGACATACACAAGATGTACGACATACTAACAAGATAATTTTAAATTGAAAGCAAATTACTATTATAACAACAATTTGAGTTCCGGAAAAGGCCCATAGATTGTGATATGAAAACTTGGCCAATTACTGTAGGCCCCATTCGAATGCTCAGAGTCGCTCAGCCTACAATGGATAGAGCTATGTTAGGAATTTTGAAATTTAGATATCAGTGGACGAACTAAGTTTACCGACATATCTCTCAAAATCTGCAGGCTGAGGCTGGCCACATCGAACGAAGGACCGATAACCGATGGGGAAGAAAGATCCCGAGTGAGCGTTTAGGCAAAAGGAGCACAGGTCGCTCTCGAACAGGCAGGTCAATGACCTAAAGAAGACAGCGAGAGACCGCTAGATTCAGAAGCTACCGGCCAGAGTGGCTCCACTTCTGGGAGGCCTATATTGGATTTCAAAAGGCTGATGGATGGATGGAAGAAAACTTTATATGGCGTGTTAAAAACTTTATATCTATATTATGCTGCCTCGGCATGCCAGTCGCAGATGTAGCCGCATGGTGACGCAACTTTGCGCCTTGGCAGCCAGGTTTGTCGTACCGTGCAATAAGTGTAATCTAAGCTATGTAATCAATCAAATATATAAATGTATACAACTCACGTTCTACATAATATTCCAATGATTTTGGTACCATACTTTTAACTTTTTCGAGATCTTCTTCAGAACAGTCACCTTTATCTAATCCTGCAATACAAATAATATTATTTCAATCTCATGTACACATCATTGCATCGCTTAATTGATTATGTAGAATTGCATTGCAAAACAAATGACAAACTAAGTTTTCTGCCTACAATAAGAACAATAAAAACTCCAGATAGATCAGTCGGCATTAGAGTATGCTGTTCGCATTAAAATTTTATTGTTTACGTAACGCACGAAAGCACATGTTATTTGCACACGTTATTCGTTCCTAAAAGTGAGTTTCGTTAATACTTAATAAACAATAATATCGTTAAGTTCATAATAGCAAGTATTATCAGATATGGTTAGGATTTATGAGTATAAATCCTAACCATGTCTGGTAATACTTGCTGGTACTAACATTTGTTTTTGCGAATAACAGCCCTCCTTGGCCCATGCAGACTTTTATTCAAAAGACATTCAACTCTATAAATTATTATTATTAAACTTGAAACAACTAAAGTAATCTTCTTACCAAATAACAGGCCCATCCTTTTTAATATGTCAATGTCATCATGAATTTGGAATCGTTTGTTGAAGTTAAACATATATTCCGTTCTGTAAATATTATAAAATTTATGTTACACATACACTATTAACTAACATATATGTTGACATACAAAATTATAAATGTTACATGTTACATTAAATTTCAATAAAGCATTTAACTGTTTTCATACTAATAGCATAAAACATACTGTTAAGTTCAGTAGTTAGAATGAATAACTGGTCAATACTCAGCAAAATGTATGTTGAACTAGACAGTAATTAACATGTAACTGTGGTTTAAATGATTAATTACGCATTTGAAACTGCGTAAATTTTTTGTTGCCAGATTATACTTAAATATAGGTTTGAAGACAATTCATAGTATATAATAATAGTTGTAAAATTATAAAAGTTTACTTAGAAGTAGGAGATTTCAGAACTTTACCAATAAAAATAATAGTTGCAAGATAATGTTTATATAACAGTAAAGTTATACGCATGTACATGTAAGGGTATTGTTAATTTTTGAACCATATAAAATTAACTGGATTATTGGTAACAAGTACTGTAACAAAATTTCTATACCAATAGGTATGTGAAAAAAATTGTTATCCACTTTCGGAGGCTTACTAGTATAGGTACTGACTTAGGATTACAGAATTTCTTATAATCACATGAATTCAAAAGTTTTACTTACTTGTCATTAGAAATACTACAATCAATCAAAGCTTTATCACTAGTATTTACAACTATGAATGGCAGATGTATTGCTGATGAAGGTGATGGTTTCACACCTTTACTTTCTGCCTCCTTATTTCTTTCTATTAGACTTTTGAATGAAATGTGCTAAAAACAAAATTTGTAAATCTTTACATTGTAAATAATATATCAATAATACATTTTCAACAAATCCTTGCCAATAATACCTGTAAAATTAATTCTTGTAACTGTTGTGTCTTTTTCTGTATCTGTTCTATTTTTGTCTGTTTTTCCTTCTCTAACGCTGTACATTCTTGTACTGAATTTGTAGGTAAACCGAGCCATCGAATTTCTTTTTTCTCCTTAGATATTATATTCATAGCCATTAATACATTAAGCGCGTCGTAAACTCTTCGACGAATATTCTTTTGGTCGTATTGCTGTAAGGTTAAGTTTCTCTGAATTACATTTATACAAGTTGAAGTCCATTAACCCATTAAGCTTAGCAATGATTTATATATGCATTTTGTTGTAGACATATGCGTACACAGGTGTGATTGCCATCTTTTATTTATTTTTATCCTGGTAAAATCTCGTGATATCATTTACTAATCTTTATCCCACAGAGTGAAATGAGAGTTATTAATATGAAGCTAATAAAAAGAGATTAAATTATTATAACAACCTTAAAACAGGTAACTCACTTTAAGTTAATGATCTCACAAAATAAATATGTAGTCCACTACAATAAAATTACATTGGAAAAGATTACATTTACTAGAACATCAATTTTCTTATCAAACAATCATGAATAAGAATAACCTTAATATTCACATTTAAAAAGTCTAAGTAGGATATTTTGAAATAACATACTCCAATATTATATAGATATATTCAAGAAGTACATGCAATTAACATACGAGGTGTGATGAAAAAATACGGCAAATAAAATTTTATATCAGGAAATACTGTATCTACATCGATTTGAATAAATACGTTTGATAGTTGTGGTAAATTAAAAGTTGCGACTTGTCTATCAACTTGTACAGCTAGAATAGTAAGTTCATATTTGTTGTATTTATCGCGCATCATATAAGCGATTTCAAATAAAGCGTTAGCTTAAAATTTAGTTTTAAGTTACAAAAAAGTGCCATGAATGCCAGAAGTTCATGACAGGTAGAAAATTAGTGTATGGTGATAATGTGGCTACTTTGAAGACTATTTACAAATGGTATGAGCGGTTTAAAAGCGAGAATGAATCTGTTGGCGACAAGTAAAGGTCGAGACGTCCTTCGACCTCAAAAACCAACGAAAACGTTCAAACGGAAAAACTGATTCCATCAAATAAGCTATTAAAGATTCAAGAGCCTGCCGAGGAACTAACTATCTTGTACGGATCCGAGCGAACCAATGATTTTCAAGTGAGAAGTGTCAGTGCAAAATTCGTTCACAGACATTTGAGTGACGAGCGGAAGGAAATTTTGTGGAAATTATGGGGTTGTCTTGATTCTGTTCCAAACTTGATGCAAAATTGGAACTGGATTTGACGAAAATGCCTAATGGACAATGATTTATTCTCCTTTTTCTAAGAAGGTAAGACTCATTGTTTTCTTGGATAGTGAACGCATAGTGCAATCAGAGTATGTTTCAAGTGGAACAGCTGTAAGCTTCAAATCTCTCAAGGTCTTACTACAATGTTTGCGAGATGACGTATGGAGACCTAAAATATGGGCTAACATCTTCATCATCAAAACACTGCACCGTGCTAAATATCGATACTGATTCGCCAGCTTGTGAAATAAAAAAAAGGCTATCACACCCGCCTTACTTTGTTGATTCAGCATCATGCGAGTTCTTGCTTGCTTTTGTTTTTGATTGATAGCTCTTTCAAACAAATACCGTGCTGTAAGGACACCATAATGACACAATGTCCGACACTGTAAAGGCTACGGCAGATCAGCTGGAGACTCTTCTGAAAGAAGCCTTCCAAAATGTGCATTCAAGCATAGAATCAAAGTTGGATTAAGTGCCTAGCTAATCAAGCAGAGAATTTTGACGGAGATTAATTTACGTTTGTCATCAGCTTAATACTTAGTTCACAATAATATTATTTATCAAATTTTTTCATCACACTTTGTATATTTTTTATAAAATAATCTGTAAATGACACATACTTGGCTGTCCGCAGATCCATGCATCCCTGCAGCAAATTCCAGAACTAACTCATCTGCTACTTCATTGTATGAAGTAAAGCCCTTGTTTCTAACTTTTTCACAAACCTTCATAGAAAAATGCCTTAACCCTTTGCCAACTTTGTCAGCATGTTTACGCCTTTTAGTAGTGCTAGAAAAAGAAAAAAATAGTGTTATATTTTCGACCTGGAAAAAGAAGAGCAAGTCCTCTCTTGATTTACACTCTAGTTGTGCAATGTAATAATTAAATAACAGTAGAAAAATATATAAAGTCTTTTGAAAACCTTTGTATCTTTTCAAACCAGTAGTAATAATTTATTCGTTTGAACTACAACGAAAAAAAGGATTTGACACAATCTTTCAGGTAGAGGTTAGCTTCATGTGTTTTCATACAAAGTAAAATAATGTGACACTTGTATATTTCTGCTTAGCCTCTAAAATTATTAATTTTATGCAAATAGTGGCTTTAATATAGTCTATTCCAGCGTCACTTAAGCTTTCCTATGTCATGGCCCAATAGTTTCATATCTCTTCACTGGGTGACTACTCATCCATACTTTTTGACGCAAATAAGAAAAATAGAGAAGACACTTCAATGTCCACAGTATTAAACTTAGTGTCTGATAACTATTGTTACCACTTTAAATTAAATACTCATACATATCTTTAGTATTGTGTATTTAGCGTTCTGAATCCAAGTTTCCTGCTGTCTTCTTCAGGTCATCAGTCTACCAGGTGGGGTGCGATCTATACTCCTTTGTTGAGTATTAAAAAACAGCAAACAGAATTTATAAAAAGATCTTTGTTTACTTACTATTCTGTAGGAGGATCATTATCGGAATCATGTCTTTTTCTAGATGCATGTGACATTGTAGTTGATTGGTCTGTATTTATATCTGTGTTAAATACTTCAATATCTGTCTTTCCAACAATTGGCACTAATTCAGGTAATGTAGGAACAAAATTGAGTTCCACAGGATCCTGCTGCAATAAATGTAATTTAAAATTAGCACATTCTTAATGCATGTTTAGTTTTTAACAGACTTCTGAAAGAATATATTTTAATAAGACTTCATGATGTCGCTCATGTAGAACATTTAACCCAATTCTCATTAATATTTCTCTTTTTTGTGTACAATCTACAAGAGCCAGCTAAAGATAGAGATAAAGACATAAATAAAAATCATTGTAGTTAGTAGGGCGAATTAACAAAATTAATAAATTAAAAATGGTTTATAACTTTATTGGCTAATAATACAGTGAATGGCAGCCCTGAATTAGGGTGAGAAGAGTTCACTCTAGGTGCCAGATTCTCTGATTAATTTAAGAAGTGATATATATATTTTTTATTTCATTGAAGTATCAAACAAGCATGTAGTCTACCAGATGTTAAGTGGTCACTTCCGCCCATGGAAATCTATAAGCAACTTCATATAGAAATTGGTGTGGTACCTCCCCGGTCAAACAAAACTGGTTCTGCCATCTTAAACCATTTCCTGGCTAGTGTTTGATGACACTTTTTATATGTATGTACTTAATACATGAGGTGCATATAATTATATACAATACAGCCCATGGCAAAAGAAACAACTTTTACTCTCATAGCACAACAATAAGATTATCTCTTGTGCAGTGAGTAGCATGGACACACAAATACGAAGCCTCAAATACCTTGCCCAGAACAGAAATCTAAATTCATTATTCACATATTTGTCTGGCCATGGATCAAATTCAGAACCTTCTGCATGTCAGACTGGTATAGTGTATACTTTGTCACACTGGTTTTTATACTGCTATCACCGTGTCTTTGACTTCTGATCCTGCTGGCAAATGTTGCTTATAGCAATCCACATTTTCGCATACATCATTGTAAAATAAATAAAGTTTTAACAAATGTTGTGTCTCATAATCATTTATATAAATTCTCTCTCTCTCATCAACCCATTATTGGCCCACTGCTGGGTACGGGTCTTCTCTCAGAATGAGATAGTTTAGGCTATAGTCCACCACGCTGGCCAAGTGCGAATTAGTGGACACACTTTATATAAATTCAATAATGATCATATATATGTAAAGTACTATGAAATTATTATACCTGATCTTCTACTTTTATGGACGTTGTATTGGGAGAGACTTTTTGCAAACGGGTCAATGTGTCAACTGGCACCTGAACTAGTTCTGAAAAAGGATGAAAACTATTTTGAACATCATGTTATTATAGTGACAAGTGTGAATAGTAAAGGGATATCATCTGGGGGCACGGCAGTGCCCCCGCCAAGTCGAGCTTAACATTTACTGGAACTGATGATATCATTAATGTTCACTGTAATCATTGGGGAGCTTCCCGGTCTTCTGGTCTTAGCTCTAATATTAAACTGTACAAACAATACAAATTGTAAAAACTATAAAATAAAAGGATGCAATGGATAAAGCAAAGACACATACATTTTAACTAAATATTTGGTTATATACATTGCAACCTTAGGATGTGCACCATGTCTAAATAATGTTGTATCTATAGCACTGGAGTTATAATGATAACTGGCAGAAATTGGTAGGGAGTGAAACTTTTTTAAAGAAAATTTGTGATTCCAAAATGCCACAGTTAAACTGTTAATCTTATTCTATTCATGTAGGGTTTAATTATGTCTTGATAGAAAAATCATTGATGAAAAATATAATGTTTAATCCATTCTTCATCACAGGTGTATGGTTGTTAAATATACATGACAACAAATGTACCTTTTTAAATGGTTTCTAGCCCTAGAATCATCTGTGTAAGTTATTTTATTTGAAGAAAGCTATTCTTGTGTTTTTATGTGTGTGTATGAAATGGGCTAGATTCGAATTTTCTCCGCAGCATACTACTAGATCTATTTACATAATAATAGTCAGAAGGCATTTATGTTCAACCAAATGGAAAAAAGAACATAAAATGGACTGCAACTTTTTTCCCACAAAGATGCCTAAATTTAATTGAGGTCAGATTAACAATAAGATACAATTGAAAGAGTATGCTTGACCTATTAACATACAAACATATTTTTTGGAAAATTCAGATTTTGTAAAACTCAATTTGTCTTCATTCCCTCATACTGCTTTGACTAAATTGAAATTTAATAGATAAAAATAACATGTGCAGTAGACTATTTTTAAAACCAGATAAGTCACACAGCTTATCGACATCTACAACTATTATAATACAGGTATAATAGTTATCCCGCAATAGAAAGCAGTAGTGATCAAAAAGATTTCATATCTACTGCTTACATATTTTTAAAACAATAAGAAATAAAATTAATTTCATATTACTTACTAGATGCACATTTAATTCCAGTGAGTGTTATTGGACGATACACTGGAGCCTGAAATTAAAGAACAAAATAGTTATATTTATGTAAAAGGTACTCATTTCCTTCCTCCACAACAAAATAGAGGCTCCTTTAGTGCTGAAAGCTGTTAACACGTCTTATTTATATTTTATGGAGTGGCAAGTATATTTTATGCAGTCCACTGATGTTAGTTTAGGTAATATAATATACAGGGTGGTCGAAAAGTCGTGGATCAAACAAAACTAGTGTTTAGATGGGACCATCAGCAGCAAAAAATTGTTCTATGGGAGGTCCTTAAGTTCAACCCCTGCAGAGTTATACATAATTTTGTTTTACTTTATCATATTCATAATTTTCACTGGATTGGTACTAGTATGTCCTTGCATTAGACATGCTATTTATGGTTATTTATTGGGTTAATTAAAGACAATATTAAGTTTTAAGACAAATTATTTTCTCAAATGATAACTTTCTATTTGTTTCAGACCCCACTGTGCAAAAAAAAATACTCTACAGAGAAGTGACCCTACATTACAAGTTTTGGCGCATTTAATAGGGATTCTGAAAAGGTATTACACATGGCCATGAGTGGCTCTAATATCTTTCCAGGATGTTCTAGTTTCAATAAACCAAATCATTTTACAATAAATGCTCAATGCTCCTGATGGTGAAGGAAGTGGCTACAACAACCTGTAACTATCATTATTAATAGTCAGTACTATTTATAATGAACTTACTGATTTCTTCACATTGCTATAACCTTTTGCATGAATTAATATTGTTATAAAAGGCTTAAATCCATGTTACCTCGTGACCTTTTCAAGAACAACACTCTTTGTATGTGTATGTAGTAACAGTGTTTGTATGGTATTTTTTCTGAGTTAATTTGAGACAAAATTAGGCAGCAAAAACATAATCATACTCAATATACTTAATCCTGCTACAGTCACATTTGGAGTACAATATACTGCTTAGCAAGTATACTAAAAAATATCTCCTAAGTAACAACACACCTGATGTTAACCTCAAAATCTTATTCTTGGATGCCCATCACGGCATCATAATTTCTCTTATTCATCACAAAATATATGTTGTCCCAAAGTAAAGTTAACTACAATCATTTCATGTCATAAAGTTGATGAAAAGTTTAGTTGAAAACGTAAGGATTTAAGATTTATGATATTGAAGAGTTTAGATTACAGTACAATTCTGTAAGTGAAGCATAAAGATCTAAGAACCCACAAAACAAAGACATGCTACATCAAATCATGCATCAGCCCAGATTATATCCTTACTGAGTGCCCCTCATTTGACTAATCTAGTGGCCCATGGCACTAAGCCTTTTTAGTTTGAAAAGCTTGTGACCAGATGTAATCTCATTTAGGTACATACTTGTTACAATAATAATATTGTACCAGGCATATGTTTTAACTTATGTCTTGCAACACCCATACTCATTGTGCATCTTTCAATACTTATTCTTGATATTTACCTGAGTTGAACTTATCAGCAAGAAAACTTATTGATATTTACCTTTGATCTTAGATGTATATTTTGCAACTTATAACTGTAATGTGAGTAGGTTGTCAGACTGGTAATTATTGTGATAATTGTGTTCATATCATCTTTTTAAATCTTGTAACAAATAAAAAAGTGGAAGAATAAATAAAACTGTAATCACTCATGAAAATGTTATCAGAAGAAAACAATTAATGCACATAGTTTAATAAATATATTATTTAACATAAGGGTCAGCAAATGAGCATCCAAGAAATATTTGGTTAGTAGTTTAGCCGAAAAGGGTATATGGCCTTTACCTGACGTTATGTTGATTTTTAGCGAACATTTACTGGGTAATAGCAACTGACTTACCTCGAAGTTTCCTTCTACAGATGTAGGCACCTTGTAAACTTTCAGAGGTTTCGGTTTTATTTTGATTTGCGCAAGAGATTGATTATTTGTATTTTGTACTACTTTAACCATTTGTGGTTGTCCTACAACAAGCAAAAACACATTACAAATTATCTGCTTGTTTCCGAAACTGGCCATCTGGTTGATGTTAAACAATTGATATCACAATAGATAGAACAGTTTAATGTAAACAAACAGAATCTACTACGACCAGCTACGTTCAATAATGGATATAGCAGGAACCGACGCCTATATCAGAGTGATTTTTATGAACGAGAAGCTAAGAATAATTTCACCTTTGTCTATTAATGAAAGGAATACTTGGGATGTAATAAAAAGGGAAAAATCAACGAAATCTAGCGTCACTTACTAACCATTGGCGTCATGTATTAGGAAATTTACTACACTAGTTTTCTGGGACATTTTCGGCGTAGTCCTCTCAATAGGGCATCCATTTACATATCTCACTAGACCGACTCTATGAAATAAAGAAACAAAAATAAACTATATAAATCCAACTTGCATTACTTGAATGGTCAAAATGGCGACAACATATTTTTAAAAATGGACAAGTTTTAAAGGTCAGGCATTGCAATGGTGGACATTCTATAAAATAAACCACCTAAAAATTTACAGCTTCTGGCACTTTTTCCAAATATATCACTCTGATTATAAAAACACAAAGGCGGAAAACTAATCTACTACATGCACTGAAAGATGGGCAACGACGAGCCAGCGCCGGTCTCAAAATTTACCAGCTGATTGGATGACGCTGTTCACGTGTACTCAAAACCAGAAACCCCCGCCGCGCCGGATTTAGTTCCGGAAAAGGCGCGAAATACACTAAGTAGTAGTGACATCTGTCGAAAGTTCACTGGATAAATTTGACAGTTCTTTGATCCATAGAGTTTTAATAGTTGTTTCATTTCTAATTAGAAAAAGATTATGATAAAATTTATGCCATGCCAAGAATATATTCGTCAATATTGCTCATAACATTATATTTCCGCTTTTTGAACCAATATAAATTATACACAATTTAAATTAAAGATATTTTTTATAAATTTACTATAAAAAATGTTAATATTTTGTTGACCCATAGATTGATTCAAAGATAAAAACACAGATCATAATTTATGTGTTTATTATGGGTGCGTTCCAGAAGACGCTTACAAAGCCCAAAACATCATTCCACAAGACGACCGCGGTTGTGAGCGTGAACTTTGTGAACGTCTAATGACACTCTATTGGTGCGTTCCATTATTATCCGCAATTTTTCTCGTTCCACTAGCTCGTGAGTTTTAGATGGGTCGTCGTGAGCGTCGCGTGGGTGTAAGTCATGACGTCTTGAGTGACGTTTTCGCCGTGACTACAACAACCGCGATTGTTTTGTAGAACAACGTTTTGGGTGTTTAGGGCATTGTAAGCGCCCTCTGGAACGCACCTTATATTGACATAGGTATTTTATTGGGCGCGTTCCAGATGGCGCTCACAACACTTTCGCTCACGACCGCAGTTTTTCCCGTTCCATTAGCTTGTGAGCGTTCCTGGCGTAATCTCAAATGGAACGGATTAAAGAGCTTTTGGCGCGCGGACGTAAACAATACATCAGCTGGCAAGTTACTAAAGAAAGAGGTTATGTTAAAATGTGTATTATGCTTTGACGATAAACTATTAAAATTAAATAATTATTGTTTGAACCGATGTAATTAAAATGGCTTTTACGGCGGCACTTGGATATTTAATAACAAGGCGCAATAATGCTTCAGAAAGTTCTAGTTCATCAAGTTCAGATGAAGAGTGGAGTACCATTTTACAAAATTACGATTGTGAAAAAATAAAACTTCGACCACGTATTATTGATTACTACAATGTAATTCATCGTTACTCAGATGATGAATTCAAAAGTCACTTCAGGTGAATGATTTACTATAATGTACCTATAACATTGTAGATTATAATTTTGTTTTTTAATGTAAGTTTTCGTTATTTCTTTTTAGACTTTCAAGAAATACATTTAATTATTTACATGAATTAATACGTGAAGATTTAGTTAGGCACATTCCAGGACATGCTACGATTTTTTCCCATCATCAATTGATGATAGCTCTTTGGAAAATGGCTACAACAGATTCGTATAGGTAAAATTCATTTAGAAATGAACTTTTTAGTTAAATGTTGTTATTTAGAATTATGTAATTAAGCTTTTGTTTCTTTCATTTTACCATAGATCAGTCTGTGACAGATTTAACGTAGGGCGAGCTACTGCTGTAAGAGCAGTACGTCGAGTTTGCCATGCTTTATTTAAAAGAACCCCCAGATTTATACAGTGGCCTACGGGAGATGATGCTATTAAAGTAATGCAAGGATTTGAAAGAGCAAGTGGTTTTCCTAAAACAATAGGAGCTATTGATGGGACTCACATTCGTATTAATGCACCAAAACAGAATCCAGTAGATTACTTCAATCGGAAAGGATTTCATTCTATTCAGCTACAAGTATTTCATAATTGTTATTTTTAAGTATACTATTGCTTTTGATGCATAATTAATAATACTTACGTAGAGTTATTTTTTTCCAGCTTGTATGTGACCACAAGGGTATAATAACTCATTGTTATGCTGGAAATCCCGGATCTGTTCATGATCAAAGAGTTTTTCGTTTGTCAGAAGTTGCAGATTACTTGAACGATAACAATGCATTCCCTGAAGACAGTCATATTTTGGGCGATTGTGCTTATGAAATTCATCAGCATTTACTTACTCCCTATCGAGATAATGGACATTTAAGTGACAAACAGATAAAATATAATTATCGTCAATCAGCTGCTCGAGTTACTGTAGCAAGATGCATCGGGTTATTAAAAGGACGAATGAGGAGCTTATTACACTGTCTACCAATGACAAGGGTAGATTTAATGGCAGAGTATATTGTTGCATGTTGTGTAATTCATAATATCTGTACTTTAAGAGAAGATGAAATAGTTGTTATCACTATACCTGAATCTATTGAAGGAAATAATGGAAACGATTCACATGAAGTAAGGCGAAATGCGGGAATTCTTAAAAGAGATGTTATTATGAATTCTTTGTTATAACTACGACAATTATTTGTAAACATTATACGGTCGTGATAATCATAAGTCATGGGATTGGCCAGTGTTAAAAACTTGCCAAAAAAATATTGTCACCGATTTGAAAATTTAAACTGGTTAAAGTTTAATAATCTTAAAGCAACAACAAAAATTGAAAATATTATCGAATAATGTTACGAAATTATTTCGTACATTTTTTTTTTCATTAAATTATTAATTAGCAAAACAAAAAGTGTATTTTTTGGTGTAATTAAATTATCATAAAAGGTTAAGAATAATAATATGTTTTATGTAGAATTTAACGAATGAAAACTGTTTTTCAATTGAATTGGAAAATAATAAAAGTTATCTTATGGAGTATTTGAATTATTTATTTATTAGCTAATTTTTCTAAAACATTTAAAAATTTTTGATCCATTTCCATTCTCTCTTTATGTCTTTTATTTTTTTGGGCTTCGTGCTCTTCTTTTTGTTTTAGCCTTTTTTCCAATAAAATGGCAACTCGTGTTTTATTTGATTCTGAAATGAAATTCCTATTTTTAATATTTTAGATAAACACAAAGCTTTCTGATGGAATTTACTACTCATCAACCCATTATTGTCCCACTGCTGGGCACGGGTCTTCTCTCAGAATGAGAGAGTTATAGGCCATAGTCCACCGCGCCGGCCAAGTGTGAATCGGTGGACTTCACACACCTCCATGATTTTTTTTTTCAAAGAGAAGAGTTCTTTGAAATAATTACCTTTTTAGGGTTTCCTCGCGATGTTTTCCTTCACCGAAAAGCAGTGATTATTAATTTCTAATACGCACCTAAATAAGTGGTGCGTGCCCGGGTTTGAACCTCGGACCTCCCAAGGGCAAGTTTCAACCATTAGGCGATCATGAATTAACTTACTTAGTGAATATCCACTTTCGGATCCACCCAAACTTTTAATGCTTCCTAATTGTTTATTAGATAATCCTGTGGAAGATGCGACTGCAACTGGATCACTCCAAGCTTTTTTACCAAAAATTTCTTCCATTATCTAGAAAAAAATGTAATAAAGTGTGTAGTTATATTGTCTATATTATTATTGCTCATTATCAATAAATTCGCTATAGGTATCTGAAGTTATAAAAAATATTGCAATATTTATACGTACATCAAAAAACTGCCAATTCCTTCTATCATTTCCTGACTTATTATTGTGGTCTTTGATAGACTTATAAGTTTTTTTTAAGCCTCGTAACTTAGACGAACATTGAGGTCCAGTAACATCATATCCATTTATTTTTACTTCTTGGGCAATTTTGTCCCAAACTTTTTTTTGGGATATTTTTCCGTCATTGAAGTTATGTTCCATTGCTCTATAAGTTTCTAGTAATAATAACACACAAGGTGTGTTCCACCTGTATAAAGAAACTGAAATGTGCACACATGTAATGGAAAGGTTTAATAACATCGTCACATTATATACGTAATAATCGAGTGTTATAGAATATATATTATTATTCTTATGCATAGTTACCTTCACTTTCTTGAGTTTCTAAGTTGGATCCAGTATGCTCTGTAATAATGAATTCTTCATTAATATTTTCCGTGACATGAGAAAAATTTAAATTTTCATGAACTTGTTCAGCGGCCGTTGATGTTTGGGGTTGTTGTGATGTGTTTAAAGCTTTATTTAAAAGTTCTGTCGCGAATGCTGCATCTTTAATAAAAATAAAACTTTCATCAGTGAAAATTTATACATTAGTAATATTTTTTCAAAAAGACTTATTTCACTTTTTTCTATACTTATTTTACATAGTTATATTTACCTGTAGAAGCACGTTGTGCATCCGCTGCAGAAACATCAACTTCTACTAATATTCCTCTTTCCGCATTAAATAGAGTTACTCTCACGGTCGCCATATTCATGCTTTGACATTTGAAATTGGCGCCAATTTTCTCAACGCTCACGGCGACCCACCTTGATAGGTGGGTCGCCGTGAGCGTCGCGTGGGCGTGAGTCATGACGTCATGAGTGACGTTTTCGCCGCGATCAAAACGCCCGCGAACGTCTAATGGAACGCTGTTTTGGGCGCCCGGGGTGTTGTGAGCGCCATCTGGAACGCGCCCAATATGTATAATTGACGTCTGACTTTTGTTTGGCAGTGACACTTATTAAATAGCTGAAAACTATTTGAATGAATAGATAAATTGTTTTGTTTGCTATTTATTTGCAGTTTACGTTTGGTTTTGAATTTTGTTTCAAGAAATGGCAATGCGACCTTTGGGCTAACAAATATTTAATAAATTTATAATAGAAGAGAACTAAAACCGAAAGAAAAGGTCCATACTTCTTGGAAGAATCGAAGTCGTAAACAAAAAATTGAGAAGATGTGGGTGGTTTGTTTGCTATATTTGCTTATATCCTTGAACAATACTAGTTCGATAAATATAAGTGACTTAAATGTGCCACCTGAGCATATGGTGTATTTGTTTAATTCATTTCATAGTCTAGCAGAATCTTGTAAAGCAGACACTGAATGTCGGTTCAAGAATTATGTCGATAAAAAAGCTTGTTGGGGCTATGAGGCTGATTGTGATAAAAAGAAAGCGTATCATATCAGACCACGTTGCCCTGGTGATCACCGGGGTTGGGTGAAGACTAAGGATGCACAATATGACACATTCTACACTCAAGCTGATTTCGGTTAGTGTTATTAATATTTGTACTTATGATAAAGCTTTATTATATTTTCAAATTTCATGATGTGGTACATGATACTTTGCAGTATTTTTTTCTTTTATATGCTATTTTAAGTAGATACAGTTTTTAAGCATTATATTTATTTCTGTTTCAGGATATATTAAAGAACAAATAGATGACTTGATGGTGATGTGTGAAGCCTCCTATCCTCATGATAGTTCTTTGGAATGTTCAAAGTATCTAAGGTCTGTGATTTACAGCTGCATTTGGTTAATCTTCCCTTAAATATATAAATAATATTAATTTTGAGTGATTTAGCATCAAAAGTTAGGTGATAATCTATAATAATTTGCATGCTAAGGGGATAAAGATTGATTTTCATTCATAGGTTTATTTGTATGAATGTTGGTATATCTATGAGTATCACTCCTACACTTTTTAGAATCGAAACAGAATTTTGTCATCAATGCATTATTGATTCATAGCAGATCAGTGCTGAGAGAGCTTTTTAGTGACAACTATTTCTAAGTGACCTGGTTATTGGCAAGTTATTTGCCTTGGGATTTTTTTTAATTCTCAGGTGAAGCAAGTGGAAAGGCTATGACTGTTGTTAAAACAAACCATTTTTTTAGCAGTTTTTTATTATTGCAGGTTCTGTAGGGGACGAAACATTGCGTTGAATTTTACTGGTCTAGTGGGTCGTGGAGATAATTTACGATATAAAATGGATATCTTAGGACCTGGACAAATAGGTGAGTTTTCTATGTTTCTATCATTTTAAATAACATAATTGACATTGTACATATGATAGAAAAAGAAACATTGAGAATAGATGGTATTATAGATAGTTTCTGGGTTCATTACTGGATTCAGAGTAGATTGTTGATGGCGGTTTAAACTATACTGTTTTATAAAATTGTATTTAACATTGGTGTTAAAACTTTTGTATAGTCACTCATCTAACTAATGGTGTATGGCTTTACCTATTTACTGTTTATAATTGCCGTTCTAAAATAAACATTTCATTCATCTCTAACTTTCTAAATCTAAGTTATAGTCTTTGCGCTGTATGTAATTATTACACATAACACACCCATATAATACATCAATTGTTGATGAACCCCTTTTTTTAAATTTTCAGGTGGTTATTGTAATTTTTATGAGGAGAGGCTCAAAAAGGAAGCGGAACACATGAGTGCTCTGCAGTCATGGGCCCCAGAGTTTATTCATTTTGTCAAAACACCAAAGAGGCCAATTCCTGATGGAATGTGTGATGTGGTCATTGAAAAGCCAACATACATCATGAAATTAGATGCAAGTATGTGTTATCTATTATATTAAGAGTTGTGTAACATTACTAAATGATATTTATGAATACATTGTTTTTATAGATTTAATAATTGAAGTAATAATAATTATAAAAACAACATATCTGACTGCTAAATTTTAAATTTGTAGTCGGGTATTTTGTGTTTTAATAATTTATTAAATTAAAAAAAAGCATAGTTTGTGTTAAAATAATAACATAAAAGTGTTGCAATATTTAATTACTAGCCTTCACTTCATATCCAAATTGTTATAATACTAAAAGTAAAAATCCCTTTCTTGCTCTTTTTCTCTAAATGCAGGCACCATAATAAAAAAATATAGAGCCTATGTCACTCTCCAAACTAATTGATTCCAATGTTATGTCAATACAATGTAAAAACTGCATACATACATATGCTTTAAAAACATTACCCTCCTTCTGGAGCAGTGGGGTAAAAATAATGTAATTGTTATTCATACAAACCACAATCATTACTATTCAATTGCATAAGTTCATTTTAATTACTTAAATCGTATTTCATAATAAATACATTTGCATTTAATTGCAGGTGTATTTATTTTAGTACTACTAATAGTAATAATACTAATTGTAACATTTTCTGAAAACCCCTGAATGGTTCCCTTGTTGTCCACAATTTTAATACAAGAGCTTTGAGTACTTATAGGAATGTTAATACAATGTTCTCTTTTTCAGCGGTTAACATGTATCATCATTTTTGTGATTTCTTCAATTTGTATGCTTCGCTGCATGTGAATTCAACACATCCATCTACATTTTCTAGAGATAATCACATATTGATTTGGGAGACTTTTACTTATGATTCTGCCTTTAAGGATGCATTTAAGGCATTTACCATTAATCCTATTTGGGATTTAAAGAAATTTCGCGGAAAAGTCGCGTGTTTTAAAAATGCAGTATTTCCGTTATTGCCACGCATGATTTTTGGACTGTATTATAATACTCCTTTGGTAAGTAAAATTGGAATTCAAAACTTATAACCATAACGGTCTAGTGATAAGCATGTATGTCTATTGTATGATATGTGTAAAATAGTAATATTAATTAAAAAAAAACCTGTTCTGGGTAATCTTTTGATATGACTGCTCTTTGAAATGACGATAAGATTCTACCTTTCAAGTGATGATAACTTCAGTTCCAACTGAAACTTAAACTATTTTAATATGAACCTACATAACAGTTTGGTTGTAAAAGCACTGCCACCATAATGTTAACAGCAATAATTTATCTTTAGGGTTTCACTCCTATACAAAGGAGTTGATTACAAATGTCAATAACAGGTAGGCCGCATGCTCTTTGGCCTGCTTCTTTTATACAGAAAAAAAAAAGAATATTTTTATGAGATTGAGTAAGCTGTTGAGCCCTGTTGAGCATGCATACCTCGTGGTAAGTGGTTGCTGTCATACATGAGCATCTGTAAGCAACTTCATATAGGACAGGGGTTGTTTTTTTTCTTTTCTTCTTTTTTTTCTTCCCGGATCCTTTTTATAACGCCGAGGTTCGCCACCGGGGGTGTTTTAGTGCGGTAAAAATCCCTCATAACCCTGCGTCGCTCCCATGGACATCTCTAATCAACTTCATACAGAACATGGGTTCCATCTGAAGTCAATCACAGATGTGTTGCTGCTCCCGAGGACTATGGTTTATATTGTCTGAAATAAATGATTAAATAAAATAAAATAAATATGGTGGTTGCCTCATGTGAAAGTGAGCCGACAACCACACCCTTCTATCGAAACGCAAGAAAGGCTTCACGCTAGAAATAGGTGTGGCGGTGGTACTTCCCCGGTCGAACTACACTAGTTCTACCACCTTGAAAATGTAAATGAGCTGGCTACCATACTCTTATATCGGAGTACAAGAACTCTTTCACTGTAGAAGTAAGTGTAGTAATGTTACCTGCTCTGTCCAAAAATACTAGTTTTCGCCTTGCAAAAATAATACTCATAAAAATTGATAAACTTTTGATCTTGATAATTTATGTTTTACAGATTTACGGTTGCGAACGGAGTGGCTTGTTTCATGCATTTTCGAAACATATTTTACACTCATTAAATATAAAACTTCACATTCGAAGCAACGATAAAGTAAGGGTAACTTTACTTTCAAGAGGAACAACATACAGGTCTATAATAAATGAACAGCAAATTGTGGAAGCTTTGTTAAAAGTAAAAGGCTATTATGTGCAAAGAGTAACGTATGACAAGAGTATCCCATTCGCAAAGCAATTGGAGATAACTCACAATTCTGACATCTTGATTGGAATGCATGGTGCTGGTTTGACACATCTCTTGTTTTTACCTGATTGGGCGGCCGTGTTTGAAGTGTAAGTCGAATTCTTCATTATCGTGTATTTAACTAAACGGTAAAGTTTGCTGATAGACAAATTACTACTTATCACTAAAATCAGTGGGTCTTCATAGCTGCTGCGTTTTATATTTCAGAGCTTTTTATGCTATTTTGTTCTTGTAAATTTTAATAACATGTTAGTTTATGTAATTATATAGATTTCTCTTTCTTCTCTTTTCAGGTATAATTGTGAGGATCCGAACTGCTACTCTGATCTCGCGCGACTCAGAGGGCTGAAGTACGTGACGTGGGAGGACAAAACAAAACTACAGGCACAAGATGAGGTGAGTAGCTTATATAACAAATTAAAAATATCTTCAGATCTTCTTCATCAGATCTTTTAGATAAATAATATTTTAATACAAATGGTAGAAAAAATTGATTTATTTTAAAGATCTGATAAAAATATGTTGTTTTTTTTAAATAGACAGTCATTTATAAAAATATTGACCAGTAATCTTAGCTCACACATTACATTTATCTTGCAGATGTTATCATCAGACAAGTTTTCTTACAATAACTGTTACTTAATGTGTTTTCGAATTAACTATAAAAAAATATATTCACAACTGCACAAAGAATATAACACGTTAAAAATCTTGCATACATTATCTTATTGTAATAGTATCGGATTTATTTTTAATGGATTGAAAAGCGTTAAAAAAGAAACTGATAGTAAGGTTACTAATAAGGATATTTTTTTTTTCAGGGACACGGGCCTGGGGGTGTATCCCACGCTAAATTTACAAATTATTCCTTTGACGTTGAAGAGTTTCTGAGGCTTGTAGAAAAGTGTGCAGCGTATGTACGAGGACGACAAGATTTTAAGAATTACGTTGCCGCGTCACTTTTGAAGCGGGCTCATGAAGAATTGTAAGACAAATAAACGTGTCCGGTCGCGTTACTTGTGAGGGGCGAAGTTCCTTAATTTTCATCACTAAATTGCAATAATATATAATGTAATGATATAATGTATCTCACGTATATTTAAACATAAAACATATATAATAATAATAATTAACGGGTACTCACGATATGCGGTTTTTGAATTCATTAAGAATTCTTTTTCACGTTATTTCGACCCAGTTACATGGATCGTGGTCACGGTGAAATTGCGGTGGCGGGGGAAATATTTCAAAAAGTTTGTACGAAATTTGCACAGTCGTTGACAGCCCAGTAATGTCCCACTGCTGGGCACGGGTCTGCTTTCTGAATGAGAGAGGTTTAGAGCATAGTCTACCACGGTGACCAAGTGCGAACTGGCGGACTTCACACACCAATGAGAAGTTTTTTTAAGACTTTCAGGTGTGCAGGTGTTTTCGTCGTAAATAAGTGAGAATAAATTTCTAATATGCTCGCAAAACATATTTTTACATATGTGGTGCGAGCAAAAATCACTACTCCATTGCAAAATGCAACCGCTCAGTAAAAAGTAAAATGTAGTAAACGAACGATACGCTTACATTGTAGCCTTATTTTGAAGTGTACCAAATATGTCTCTATAAGCTTTTCAAATCAGAATACAAAAACGATTAACACTTTTTATTAGGTAGAAACACGTTTACCAATTGTGCCTCTTGAGCAGAACTACAGAAGGTTCTACCAACTTTGAAGAAAGGTGTCATTATTACTCTTTTTCCTTACGTGATGATTACGACATAACCCTACCAGAAGATGCGTTAAGCGAGCATTCAAGTATTACGTAAGGCAACGCAAGGTAACATTTTGCTGCAGCCCTTTCTCCCTCCCTGAACTTTGGCAGCAAGTCGCTGTGGCCGTATTTTACTTAAATAAATTTTTATACTTAAATCTATATATTAATACGTAAAGGAAAAACTTGTGGTGCATTTTCAAGTAATATGCCGCGGACGCATTAGTATGAAATTTTCCGCGGTTATAGTGGACGTAGAGAAGGAGTGCAGAATGTTAATATTTTTTTCAAATAATACATATACATACAATCAACTAAAAACACACTACCGTGCATTTGTCACTAACACATAAAAAAAATGTGTGCGTGTACTAGCGTACACTCGTAAGAAGTGAAACTTCTTTATGACGTTATTTTTAAAAAATAATTTACTATATGCAACTTTACAGAAATTGGTTAAATAAAGTTAAATTAGATAAAGTTTATATTAAACTTTATCTAATAATCTAATCTATAATAATCTATCTAATATCACGCGTGGTAGGGATAAGAAAAAGATGGCGCGTAACAGAATAAAGATGGCGCGTAACGAAAAATAAAAAAAGATGGCGCGTAACAGAAAAAGATGGCGCGTAACGAAAAAATGTTACACTAAATTTTTTTCCAACCCCGATAAAGAAGTTTCACTTCAACCAACCCCGATAAAGAAGTTTCACTTCAATAATAAACGAAATAGAACATTCAATGTCTTACTATCAAAACACATAACGTCAGAAATGTTAGTGTCTTTGTCAAAATGCCCGCTATTGCTTTTAAATACGGCTAATTCTTCTTTTTATATTTAACGGGTGCGTTCAAAATTACTTGAAAATTATTACATTTTATTTGAATTTGAGAAATATTCGTACTACTTTGGACAATATGAAGTTTAGTTTTTTAATTTAAATTACGGTCGAAATTGGACCGATGCGATGGATAACTAGTAAAACCAAATACTATAATGCGTTGCTCAAACCCCCTTCTTCCTCTCCCGTATCGCATCGTAACGTTTGATTAAAGCCTCCTCCTCCCAAATTGCGTTACATAATACTTGAACACTCCGTAAGGAACTTTGTCCCGATATAATAATTACAATTATGTTGTTTATTTTTTTGTGTAGTGTGATAGGTAACGTTTGTACAAAAATATGATCTGAAACGTGCATTTGATATGCATTTGAGCTGTGACAAATTTAGTAATAATTTGTAAATAATAATAAAACATTGTGATGTATGTATGCCACGCTTAGTGTTTAATCGGCAGTGTTATGGTGTGTTTAGATCAAACGAATAATTTGATATACAAAAATCTACCTTAATTCTATGCCCCTAAATGGAAACGGATTTATGTCAAATATTTACCAAATTTACTATTTATATCAAAACTAGCTGTACCCGCGGCTGCGCCCGCGTGCAAGTCAATGTATCGCAAAGTTTTTCCCGCGGAAATCTCCACTCAGTGGGAATTCTACGATAAAAGTAGTCTACATGTTGTTCCATAACATCGTTGCTACAAATCTTGAGTGGACGCTCAAAGGCGAATAGGCAGGCATTATGACCGCTTTTTAAAAGTGTGGGCGCAATGCTGGACAACGCCACGGCAATAGCTATTTTTCTATCAGATCTTATATTTTTCGCTAATAGTAAGTTTATTAAAAACGTTTTACCCGTGCCCCCTAGTGCATCTAACTAAAACTAAAAATCTAATGACAGTATCAATGATACGTAAACTAATTTTGGTTCTACTAACATTTAAGCGGCGTTCAGGTATGTTTATAGTTTATCTTTATAAAGCCTTGTTTGTGGTTCATTACATTAAAATTTGAATTTGTCGGCAAGGTAAATCCAAATTATTTTGTACTTTTACCTGACAGAGGTTAAACCTATATTAATTTCATATAAACTTTGTGACACATTGATTCCCAGGCGGGCGAAAGCTTTGCATTTCCGATACTAAATATATATAAAAAAATAATACTAAAATTAGTATTTATGAAAACTATAGACTATAATTATAATAATAATAATGTACATAAGACAACTGGTTTCGAACCCCAGACCTCGCGTTTCTAATCCGCCCGACTTGGCACTACACGGCTATCACGATTTTAATAACAGATGCGAAATTCACATACATATGAGTTAAGAACATCATCTATTTTGGCTTATTTTGACACACTTTGTTATTCTAAAATTAATTTAAAATATGTTGTTATTTAAATGCATGTTTTCTATAACATTATTTATAATGAACATATCATAAATATAAAAAGAACAATAATGTTGACCTTGCTCGTTTGTTATTAGAGCCAAGTGTTCATCAACCATGCTTCAATATTCATAAATGCAATTATTTATCACAAAAGTTGCAAAAGCTTCTTTATAATAATAATTCATGATATAATTGTTATATCTTATTTAGATACTGATCGACTTATTAATGTTAGTATTTTGCTTAAAAGACTATCAATTGTATTTTGTCCTTAATATTTATTTTCGCTAAAAATGTACGGGTGTGGTCAATAACATAACTTTATTTATGCAATAATAGTTAAGAAACTATTTATGTAACATGAACATGGAGTGACAAATAGAGTCGATAATTTTATTTTGAAACAATGTTGAATTTGAATTGAAATATTTTATCGCCTTTGAATTATTGGATTCGAATAACTATTTTACTATAATAGTATGACGCGCCATCTGTTATCAATTGGGAATACCTGTACCTGCTCTAAGAGCGATTTTACATTAGGTCGCAAGCTGCGCGGCCGCAGCGCGTCAACGGAAGTTTTTTTATTATTGAAATATTTTATAAATTCATAAATTATATTAAAATCAATTTGAATCACATCTATTTTTATGATAGTTACAAATTTATACGTATTATCTTTGAATGAATTCAGAATGGCATCCGGGCGGCCATTATGGCTACTGTCATGTCACACTACTGTCATGTCACACATGTTTACATTAGAATTTAACAAAATACGCGACAATCCGAATTTTACGGATATATGTTGTCGACTCGAAATCAATGTTTTTTTATGTTTTATTATTTAGATAAGGTTTTAAGTAAGTCTATTGTACCCCTTGACGGACTTGTCAATATGGGACTTTGTCAAAAACGAACTTCCATACAAACATTTATGCCCGATTTTAATGCTTTCAACCCATTTTTTTCGATTAAAAGCAGCCTATGTCCTTTCTCGAGGTCAACACTATCTGTGTGCCCAATTTCATAAAGATCGGTTCAGTTGTTTTGGCGTGAATAAGTAGCAGACAGACAGACAGACAGACAGACAGACAGACAGAGTTACTTTCACATTTATAATATTAGTAGGGATTGTAAGAAAGATGGAGGCCTATAAATAAACCTTCGTTTCTCAAAATGTTTTTTTTTCTTTTATCGTACAGATTTTTAGTACGTGATAGAACAATGGAGAAAGATTTCAGTTTATTTGACAATTCTTTTATGGATGAATTCCTTTCCTTTCGCAAAAACAGATTTATTACTCGTTTTCACTAGGGGCACCAAATTTACGTCTAGACTATCGTCTACAAGAGCCCTCATTGCTCTATGTCGCTATGCATTATATTGTTTTAAATTTTACCACGGCACGAATGTGTTAAAATATTTCGCGATCTTTCGGTACTTTTAAACTGTATTGTATTATTTGAATGGAATTATTTAAAGTAAATTATTTTATACTCTCTTTTCAACGACTATTTCTTCAAATAATTTTGATTTTAGTGCCTATCAAATACTGTCCAAACTAAAGCGACAGCAACTTTGTTTTAAACATATTTTATTTTAATTATCATTCAAATAATGTTCATAAAAAGTTGCAGTTGTTTTGCTTTTATTTCACACCTATAAAGCAAGTTCCTAGCTTACTTGTTTGCCAAAAGTTGTGCGTGTTGACCGGTAATGGAATATTATCTGTAACTACGTTTATATTACAAACAATTGTTTATTTGTGTCCAATAAATTAAATAAATACACGAAACCTATTTTCATAATTTTTCACCAGATCGGATATTAGCTAGACTTAACTCACCTAACTACCGTGAGTGAAATCACGGGACGCAGATAGTTACATTTAAAATTATACCTATGAGTCGTATCGAAGTCATTGCAAATAATAGATCTTTGTCAATGGTTGAACCATTCTAAAGAGCGAAAGTATCGGATTTCGCTTTCCTACACTTTGACTTCTTGTTATGAACACAAAAAGGAAGATTTTTCCCTGTCACATTCTAGTTCGTGATAGTCACTCACAAGCATCTGAACGAAATTTATCCACGAATAAGGTTCGAAATTTCCGCATGTTTTTCCGAACGTGAGAAAGTTGTTTGGATGGTATAGTAGAATGTTCTTTATGTTATCAGCTACGTAAAAATGGAATAGTTTGAAATGATTCGATTCCTAAACTTAACAACATCAACACATTTTCCGACAGGTGCCGATCTCTGTAATTATTTTGAGCAGTTATTTATCCCTAAATGAGAAGAAAAACCGTTATTTTGCAGACAGTATTTGTAATATTTGTTTTATTACGTTTACGGATCTAACACTGTTAATCTAACCAATTCGGCCATAAAAAGAATTCATATACACAAATCATACGATTAACTATTGTATAAAATGAAAATAATATGTAATTTTTCGTAGGTATGTTCTATATTACAGGCCAACATTTGTTTATGAAAATTTACATAAAGTAGCTGCAGAATTACTGAAACTATTTGAATAAGGTAAAATAAATCATTTCATTATAGCTGTATAGCTAAATATTTAACGATTTTTAGATGCACCGGACTGATTTCAGCCTGATGCGTCTAAATATTTATTATAAAAATAAGAAACATTTAGTAGCACACAACACTTATTTTATTACGGTATAGGCTTATGTAATACATTTACATACATGGCATACATCGACGTCGATTTTATGTAAAAGTATTTATATATTTATTTATAATATTAGTAGGGATACAAAATACTACTGTACTTACAGTTTGTGCTAATATTGTTTACAAATACGGCTAAGGTTTTGTACTTAATACTCATTTAATGTTATGGCTTAATCTATAATTGTACTGTTCATAATGAAATAAATGTTTTTATTTTGCATGTTTGTGTGTTTTTCATCCTTCGCTTCATTATTAATGTAATCAATCCTATTTTCACTTGAATTATACTTGCCTGGATAAAAATGGATATTGTTATCAATCTGGCAGTAATGCTATAGAAATTTAACTTTGCTCGTTTCTAGCTTAATAGTAAAATGGTGGCGACCTTAAACGACCTTTAGAAGTGAAAAGAATTGTGTTCGAAATTAATTCGTTCCAATAAGCTATAGTATCGGTACTTAGGTACGTTTTAAAATAGGTGTGGTGTACTAAAATGACTTCGCCAGGCAGAGGCAATGATTTAGTGATCTAGATTGATAGACGTTTCCAATCTTTAATCTACGAACACCTATTGATGCGCATAATAGGTGATAATCTTCGTTCAATTTAAAACGCAGAAAGCCGATGAGTGTAGCTGATTTAATCACTTTTATTTATTATTCCGTGAAAACACCGCTAGTTGAATTGTTGAATTGTAACAGCGCCGTCGAACGTAATCTGCCGTAATTATAGCCCGCGATATACAGATAAATTGTCGAGATCCCATGAACGCAAGCTTCATGTCCGCCTGAATTATTGGTATGTCCTGTTACAGTTAATCCTCAGAATCTTTGGGAATCACTTGTTAAAAATTAAATTGGCGCATTTTTTCAACGTAAGCACCTACTCAGTTTTAAAGGGGTCTGTAAAGTTTACGATTTTGTAAACGTTATTATCAAAACATCGCATTGCGTATTATCTTTTATTGAGCACTGAGATGTCGAATTTTAACATATAAGTATTAAATATTATGTATGTAAGAGTAGTGTAATGCCTAATTAAAAGTAACCATTGCTGTTTTTTTGGAAAACGTATTACGAATGCTTGCTTAGTAAAAGTATAAATTTATGAAATCTGAAAACAAATGATAGGCTTTCTCGGAATATAAATGCATTTATTTTATTTATTCAGTTGCGATTCATTATACCAAAAAAAAAAAACGAAAACTTTACATGGGTTCCTCTCGGTCGCGGTGGCAGTTAAGAGGATATTTCACGGTGTTCCTCTGGATGCTCTTTGTCGGGACCACGGGTACGCTGATAGCACTCGTCCGCGGTCCTGATGGCAAAATGCATGCTCCAGGTGAGGCTCGAACTCACAACCCCGGCATCGCTCACGAACACTGCCTTATAAGTACCGTGCGCTAACCAATTGCGCCACTGGAGCGATATTATTGTGTGCCTAAAACATAATTGCGATTAGTTGTTGTTTTATGACGGCTTCTTTAGTTTACAAACGGTTACTAGTTTGTAAAACGCGGAAAGTGCGATGTAAAAAACTCGACATTTTTAGATTTCAATGTTGAGTTAAAAGTTGTATAAAATTGTCACACGTAGGTAGGTACGGAAATTTATACCTACTGATTCTGAAATATGAATTGATTGGAACATAATAGAAAATTGAAGAATAAAAATAAATCGAGCACCCATGTTCCTGACGAGCGAGTGGTTTCCAGATCGACAATATTAAGAATTTTTTTTTTGTAAATTCCTGTTTACATCAACCGCTGTTGTAGGTACTAAGTATTTATCCGTGTAGTACCGGGATCTGACTAGAGCTACGGTATCCCCTGGTTGTCGTAGGAGGCGACTAAAAGAGGCTTCCGGGGTTGCGGGCGATAAGAGTGAGAGCTCGAACCGTCCAGCCAAGCGACCCCGTGGAGGATGACGGCATGTGTGGCCACACGCTGTCGTAAACACCAGTAGGCGCAGTGAGTACCAATGCTCACTAGGAAGAGCTCGAAGGTACTTGAGACAAGGTGCAGAAGGAGAACAATTATGATTCTAAAATTGGTTAAAATAAGTTTCCAAAAAGATAAATATAAATATACTTAATAACACAATAAGTAGGCACGTAGGTACAGCACTACTTTCTACAGTATAATTGAATACACATATTTAGTTTATTATGGTTCTAGATTAATTGAAACAGAACCCTAAATGTAAAAACACAGAGGAGAAGCGGTAAATCGTAAAACAGTCGTATATGGAGGCAATATTTACAGACGGAAATTAATGACCAAAGCCCGCGCGGCCCCAGGCTTCGTGCTTATAACTTTCGTCTTAACCAGATTGTATCAGAATATAAGAATCAAACAGCTAATTGAAATAAATTCGAAGTTGTTTTAAGATGAAATCTTAAATAGGATTCACATGTATCTTAATAAAATTGCTTTTTGGCACTGTAAAATTTTACATCATTCATATGAACCTAAAACATAGGTCTTCGTTTTCTTTATGTAGGTACCTACCTATTACCTATTAGATCTGGGTTGTGTAAAAAGTATTGTCTTTTACTATTTCCTATATATTATGCATTACTTCAAATTGAAATAGGTACCTACATAAATATAAATTAATTCACGTTCCATTTTTATGCAACTTAAAATAAAGTTGTTAATTGACTTATATTTTTCGGTACTTACTACGGTACCTATGTATTTTTTTGATTTATACGAACTTTTTGATTGTCTAGAAAGGAATTATCATATTCAAGACGTTGATGATTGGTTTCATAATAGAATAACGAAGTAGATATGTTTATTTTGTAATTACCTTTTAATTTTATAATCTGTTTGCAAATTAAAACCGTTATTCTTGAGTTACAAAAGATAGGTAAGTTACACGCCTAGCTAGGTAAAAGATACCTACGTCAAAGCATATTTTAAAAATAACAAAGTAAAGTCATAAAAAATATTAAAAAATATACAAGTATTTCAAGATTGTCGCAGATTGCAAATCGATCGTGATAGGAAATCACAATGGCATTTATTCAATGAAAGTGTGTGTACTTGCCTAAGTGTAGGTGCAGCGAGTCTGGTCTGGGCGCTGGGTGGTGGCCGGTGGCGAGCCCGGTGGTCGGCAACGCGACGACGCCACTGATTCATGTCGCTGATAGCAATCGTAGGCGCCTGGCGCCCAGCACTATTTTCTATATTTATCACCATTTGCGTACTATCCGCACTGCGCTTTTGAATAAACGTACCTATCTGTAATTTCACTCAAAGTTGTACTTTCCTGCGGCTAAGTAATGGACGTTTGTAATAAATGTCAGACTTTAATGTATTATAATGTGTGGATTTACGATAAAAAATATAGTGCGTAAATTAAACTTGGATCTTAAAATCACATACATTGATTAACGATAATGTGTTTAGCGTTAGTCAAAGACGGTGGACTATATAATAAGTATTAGTCATAATCTGGACGTGGGGCGGAAAACTCTCAAGTTAGTGACATCCAGGACATCGGTGTGAACCGGGATAAAAGCCTTTGTACGATATTGTTGACTCTGTAGCTCTATATTAGTTATGTAACGAAAGTCATTGCTTGACATTATCGAATGTGAATATATTGTTGGCAACATTCACGAATGCGTAAATTCGCATTTTTTTTTCTTAGTTTTAGGTATCGGGTGCCGGAGTATATAAATTTGGGGACGTTTTTTTAGGTCGACAAACTGCACTTCGATTTCAATTTGGATAGATTTGGCGACCTTTTTTTTCAATAATGCAATTAAATATTCGCAAAACATTCTTGCGGATGCGAATATCTAAAAACATGCGAATATTCGAGAATTAAAATATTCGGTACATCACTACTCTAGGTATATATTAAATATTTTTGGTTAAAGCTAATAGTCTAGCTACTCAATGATCAAACTAACTTATCAAGTGAAGTTTTATTATAATTAAGCTTTACGACTCCATTATAAGTTCCAGATGGTAACTACACACACAACTATCTTTTAATAGATAGGTAATATCACTACTTATAAGTAGGTACATCGGAGTTCTATAAAACTTGGGTAGGTACCATTAAGTTTATTGAATTAAACTAAACTCAACAATTAATAACGTGTGATTATTAGCAACGTACCTGTTACCTACTTTAAAAATCTTGAATCAGTCGCTGAACGAGCGGTAGATTAACAATGGCGGACACACAAACAGAAGGTAACAGAACGTAGACAAACATTCGTGGTTCTTTCAAATGCTTTGTACAATAGACGTCATCAATTACAGGCAATAGATCGCCCAACATCATTTGTCCGTCCGTCCGTTACTCGACTGGGGCATTCCCACGGCTCTCGGGACGGTCGTGTTTGTTGTCGGAATATGTCCAACGAGAAATAGTAATAGAAAATTGTTTCTGATTGCACTAGCTCTCTACTTTAGCAGCGTTATCTGCCTTCTCACCTTTATTACAAACTATATTTGCCATCAACGATTTTCTTATAACAGTCATCCTAGTCCCAGATAATATAGAGGTAACCTACTTATTTTATTTTATTACGATTTATATTTAGGTATTTAAATTGAATTTGGCACTCTCAATGCCTTTTGTTCGATATGGCGGTAGTGTTGTTTTACAAATATATCTACAGAATCTACAAATACACATATCACAGTTATATTTTGAAGTCTTCTGAAAGTTCATAAGGAAGATAAAATTCGATGATTATTCGGTTCGATGATCGTTAATGATAATTCAATAATAAGTACCTACCTACTTAGTAGGACTGTTTGATATTGAGCATTTATATACCTAATTATAAGGTATTTTTTTCTTAAAGACTGTCTCTATCATTATATTATGGCTACGCAGACAACGAAGATAGATGAGTAGATAGTTTCACCAATTGAGGATAGTTCGGTTTCCAGAGTAAAGTCGTCTTGAAATTCATATAAGTATATGTAACTACCATAGAAAATAATTAAAAGTCTAATCCTCTGAAGAATCGTACCTACCCACTTACCACTTCTTAAAAAATATTCATATTTATGCAATTATTGCAATGCATTTACGTGTTTTATCCTGAGATTATAATTATGCATGGCGATGCAAACCGCTGTTCTTCCGATGTTATCGACAACAAGACCGAAGAGAAATTGCTTCGATCAAAAGATAATCTCCCCGGAACCAAAATTGATCATCGATAGGAGGCGCGCGCGTCCCACCGCGGCCCGCCATCAGCACCAACCCACGCCCAGCGTCAATGCCATACTCATTTTTAATTTCACGATGTTTGCACATTTAAATTGGCAATTTATTTTTATAACACCATAACTTCATAAGGATAATAAAGTATCATATTTAATAAAAACAATACGCAGCTTATAAGTGTGAAACTCGGGGGCCAGTAGATCATTATTTACACATATTAGCCACAGATTTAGGTCACCTCTGAGTGTAGCCTCATTCTATCTCTCGGTCAATAAATATCAGATTAAAGTGCCGCTATTGTAGCCTTCACGCACAAACTAGTACCGTGGCTTTCAATAACGGTTCGCACTATGCAGATTATCACCGCGGCGATAACCGCGACGTGAAAGCGATAGGAGCGACACGGTGCCGTGCAGCCAGTGGAGTGTGCTCGCTGTCCCGACCGCCTGCATCACACTCTTTTGTTGGTTTCTACAGTCTAGTCTAGAAATAAGTAAAGGTACCTATAGATATTAGTAAAACTATAAAGCATTGGTGCGCCTTATACTTTTAATATCTTCCCTTGTAATATTTTAAGGTAGGTATTATTGGAGGATGACCTTTTATGGAAGACTCGACAGCAATGTTAGTACCTATTTGTCCAATATAGGTTAATGTGTTTAAAGTTATTACTGATTGAAATAAAATAACAATATCTCCCATATATAATGTTAGATGTTATAAAAAGGTGTAAGCAAGAGGAAATTCCCCTGAAGTTCAAAACACACACACCTACGTAGTTTATTTAGGAGATTCTTGACAAAATTTCGTCTGATATACCCTTAGATTTTATTTCTACATTCTGTGCCAGGTAGGATGCTCATGTAATAACGACTTATTTTTTTTATAAAGTTTAAGTAGCAAATGAATATGCCTAGTGGTAAGTGATACGAGTGATCTGAAATCAATCATTGAAGTAGGTCATTCAAGCAAAATTCGAAACACGGGCACGCCCCCAATTCTTCAGTCACAGCTTTATGAAAGCATTGTAAGGAAACCAGCAAAATTGAGAGTTCTTTCTGAATACTAAGATAGTCCTCCTATAAATGTAGGTCAGCCGCGCATCCACATCCTTCCAACGAAACACTGGTTTACCTTACTTAGTAAATAGGTCTGATAGAAGACATTTTATGTAAGGCACGCAAATGACGCTAACGCTAACTTGACCACACTCACAAGAATCTAGATTATAGAAAGAAAAGTAAAAAAAAGTAAGTAGTCAAAGTTTATAGGTGGTAGAACCAGTGTAGTTCACCCGGGGAAGAACCACCGCCACAGCTATTTCTACCGTGAAGCAGTTCTTGCGTTTCGTTGGAAGGGTGTGGTTGCGGGCATACTTTTATATGAGGCGACCATCTTAGTCCTCCGGAGTAGCGACGAATCTGTGATTAACGTCAGATAGAACACCATGTTGCTTACAGATGTCCATGGGTGGCAGTCACCACTTACCATCAAGTGGACTGTAAGCTCGTTTGCTACTTCAATATAATAAAAAAACACACACACAGGCTGAATAACAGCGCTGTACAGGACCTAGGTTTCTGAATAGAAAAGTAATGAGCCACTGCTTTCCACTTCTTACTATTTTTTTTTTCTCGGATTATATTAATTGTGTGTGTCGGAGTTGTAGTCTAAATGTTGAAAACAAACTTTATTATGTTACCTATTTCTTTAGTTTGTAGTAGGAATACCCATTTTGTATGTTCGTTGTGAGGCAATAAACGTATCTTTTATTATTAAAAAAGATGTGTTTAAAATATTGAACTTATATTAGTTTTAATTATTTTTATTTAAACGTGGTAGAACAAATTTCGGTTTGCCTACTAGAGTAATGTTAAGCGGTGCTGCTTATTAGGGTTCCGTACTCAAAGGGTAAAAACGGGACCATATTACTGTCCGTCTGGCCGTCTTTCCATCTTTCTGTCACCAGGATGTATCTCCTTAACGTGATAGCTAGATAGTTAAAATTATCACAGATGATATATTTTAGTCCGGTCAATTTAGAAAAAAAAAGTCATATAACAAAAATTCCCGGAAAGTCAAATATTGGTGGAGAGCACCATTGACCATTGACCGGACTATTATGTTGCCGCTATAACAACAAATACTAATAACATAATAAAATAACTATGATGGCCCCCATACAATAAATCTGATTTTATTTGCTGTTTTCATAAATAGTGATGCGGAGGAACCCTTAGTGTGCGAGGCTGACTTGACAGGATTTTTTTAGGTTAAAGGGAGTAGTATGGGAGCCATAGGTACTTTTTCGAGGCGTTCCATCTTAGCCCTCAGGGGTAGCCACTCTTATATGACCAGCTTCAAGTAAGACTCCTATCTTACGAGTTTCTGAAATCGATTAGGGTTACCCATGAGTGGCAGTTTACCACCAGATAGACTGAATGTTTATTTGCCCCCTTTATATTAAAAGAAGTAACACTGGCTCGTCTCGAATGCCATTACATTACGCTATAACATAGAGTTTAATACTAAACCTAATAGGTATGTGGACCTATACATATATTATCTGTAACGGCGCTATATAATCTATAATATCTAATCTATCTGGCATTTTATTAAATGAAAGAAAACAACAAAATAGATATATTTTTAAAATTTTGCATATAACTCCGCTAGGTATGTAGGCACTTTTCTACGTAAAATATTTGGATTATGAATAGTAAACACATTGTTAATACCTATACTCCGATGGTTTTTTGCAACAGACTACCCACGTATTTGAATTCAAGGATTTAGGTACAGTTTTAAAGTCATATTGATTGTCATTGTCACTGGATTTTTTTTTAAATAGAAAGTGCTCGTTAACACTCTACTACTACTACTGAGATGTTACCTAACATCTATATTTCTAACTTTTACTAACTCTACTATATATATTTTTTTTTTATTTGGTTGAAGTAGCAAACGAACATCAGATGCGTTGCTACTCCCGAGGATTAAGATGGTCGCCACATATACAATTGTGCCGGCAACCACACCCTTCCATCGAAATGCAAGAAATGCTTCACGTTAGAAATAAGTGTGGCGGTGGTACCTCCCCGGTCGAACTGCACGTTTTCTACCACTTGGTAATGAGTGTTATATAAGAAACGTATCAAAGTTTTCATCTTAAGTTAAATTTATTTTCCGATAAGGTATGATACTTTACCGGACAATATATATACATATGTATATGAAAGTAAGGGCTAATTTCTACGTCTTGTCTTTACACATTGCGTCATGTGATAAGTGAGCACTTATGGTTTATTATTAACTTGAGGAGAAGAAGAAATGCTTGGATTTTGTTAAAACCCTCTTTGGTCGGTCGGATTTTTAAGGAAGTATCAAGTGCTTTTGAGAAAAATATACATTAATGATAGTACGATATAATTCTGTTTGAACTGTTATGTATTATAAATGTGAATAGGTAATATTGACTGTCGTACTACACTTTCATCATAACATATATAAAAATACAAATATCCATATATATGGTAACCAGAAACTGAAAGCTAGTTAATAAATTATCTGATGAATCTTAGCCATTCCCGCATGTCGTGTCGAAAACCCGTGATCCGAAGAACCAGCGACAACATGTGTCAACTGACACTAACCACCCGATCTCCACTCATTTATTTGAGCTGAAAACTAGTCTCAGTCTTTATCCACTCCAGTGAGCACGACATCCCATTAGGTACAGTTAAGTATGTTAAGTTTTCATTGCTCTTGACTGCGTTCCTTATTTAGTTTTTTTCGGAATTTTGATATTTTACAACATGCTTGAATATTTTCGGATTAGGCAAATGTTCGGCTCTAATATAGTAACTCCTGCAAGATCCTAGATCTAATATGAGTAATTTTATAGTTTGCAAATATTTACATGTAACCGAATGTATTAGACGTGAACTTTTTGTATCCTAAATCAGAAAAACACCTAAATAAATAAATAAATTAAGTTATTATAAGTTAGGCAGTGTAAAAAGTGTTAACAAAAATAGCTACTAAACTAAGAAGAAAATCAAGCGCAGCAAAAATAATCTAAATATTATTTTCCCAGTTAAGATAATATTTTTCTATTACATAATAAAAATTTACAATGTAATGAAATAAAAAAAAGTTTTACTGACTAAAAAAAATATGATATCGTTGAGAAGGAGGTTCAAAGAAAGGTACCTACCAATAAATGTTCTCTTTTTTAGCATTTGGTGTGATGCTATCCCATTCCCATTGGTTTGAAAAATAAAACTAACCTTGATGACATGGGGAGAACTGCTGCCACACGTACCTACTTACCTATTTCTAGCATGAAGTACTTCTTGCCTTTCGGTGGACAGGCGTAGATTTCAGTTTGCATACCTATGTACTAGATTACTCTATTATAAATATTGCATATAGCTACATTAGATTATTCAGAAGCAACGTATCTGTGATTGTTTCTGTTTTATATGAAGTTTATGTTACAGATGGTCATGGCCATGGCCGTTCTAGGGTGATTTGCTATCAGATAAAATTGTATTAGTAGTCCACTGGTTTTCTGCTTCAATTTTAAAGAACATCGAAAGCGCATGATATAATGTGTTTTAGTGTACTTAGGAACAATTTCTACTGTGGTTCAACTTGAGTGTTATGGTGGAAAAAGTAGTACAAGGAAAGAAAAAAATCATTAGCAATACTGTCTTTCAGTAGACGTTAAAAGATAGCTGAAGAAGTCCGGGAAGAAAATAGGTCAATATAATTCAAGTACTTATATACCAGGATATCGAAAGCTTCTTTTCACGTTATTCACGTCTCGTTATCTATTGCAATGTAAGGGATATGGGATAATTATGCATTTCAAGACTGATGCAACGTGGCTTAAAACTTTCCACTTGTATTTTAGATAAATTCAAATGAGCTTCATTCGTCTGTCTTTAGATTTTAGCAATTTAATCGTTCTGGTATTTTAGTTGAACAACATATACTGAATAAAACGTTAGGTACAATACAATTCTAAAAGTAACATCCATCCTATTATGTAGAGCTTTAGCAAATCGGATATGATCTTGGTATTAGGAATTGGAAATCAAATGTGGATCCTTGAGCTGTAATACATCCTCAGGTGCATTCTTTATTCAATAAGTAGATATCACAAGAGTTCGTTTCAAAAGATTAAAATGTGAACTATGATTTGTGTCAATCACGCTTAATCTGAGACGTATACAAAAAATAAGTGAGTGACCTAATGTGTCAAGGTATTGGCGTATCTCAATAAACACACGTTTGTGTGCAAGTAGCGGTCAATTAAGCCAGCAAGGTCGATTTACTGTCAAATGTTTTGAAAGTAAGTATTCATGGCATAAAGATTGCAAAGTCATTATTAGCTATGATTATCGATATTCTAGATGAAAACATTGAAATGTCAAGAACTTTTAAAATCTCATACCGTTAATAAATAACGTTTAGTAACAAGACCACCGCTTTGACTACCTACTCTTTACGCTCGGCTTATTTTGTGATAATTATTATTAGTAATTTTCATACCAGTAGTGCTCTACATTACCTATATAATTTTTCACTAGGTCTCTATATTACATTTATTTCGTATTAAATTCAAAAGTAGGGACATACTGGTTTTAACATACATTAAACTTAAAAAAAAATAAGATTGGACACGATCATGATAAAAAGTCTATCTAGAGAAGCAGTCTATCTGGTGTAGATCGCAAAAAATTGACTTCTTCAACCTGAACATGTAAATACCTAATAACTGATTAGTATGTAGGTAAGTCAAAATTTAAATCCATAGAATGTCGATAGCAAGCAGTAACAACCTCACTTTAACATGGTGGTATGAGGGGGGACCAACCGAAAATAAGCTTTCAAAGAATTTGACGCCGAAAGGAGATCTGCGGATAAGGAGCATGCCGTCTTTTAGATTCAAGAGGGAGACTTCCGTTCTTCTTACTTACTTAAAAATTTGGACTTAAATATTTGCATTTACATTGGGGGGGGGGGGGTCTGATCCCCTATTCTCCACTCCGGGTTCCGCCAGTGGTCATCAACGTGTTATAATATTGGGCATAAAATGTACAGCAAAGAAGTGCCTGCAATGTGTGCTATACGTAATAATTTTATGTTGCAGCGATCATTTTAATAGGCGCCCAACTTTAAATAAATAAAATATATATGTACATATATTGATTTAACTTAAATAAACTAAATTAAATAACTTTAAATAAATAAATATTATCTATATGTTATGTAATATTTTATTATTCAGAAACGATTCAGGGGATTAGCTTGTTTGAATATAATGTTGTATCAGAATAATGTATTTACGAAACCCAAAATCCAAATATAGAGCATGCACCGTTCGATTTTACGACAAACTGCTTCCAGCTTTCGATTTTAATTGAAATCAAAGTTATATTATACTACGATATTTCCGCGGCGTCACCCGCTTTAGTCACGTTTACTACCGTAATGAGTATCATATGTGTTAATCTGTATCATAAAATATTGACCAAACAGCAGCGAAATCCTTTTGGTAGTTTTTGCGTTAACACCCGTACATCTTCACAAACTTTCAAATTAATGTTTTTAAGGAAGAGAATCAATATCTATTAATTAGGATACTGTAAACCGAGTGTAAAGGTGGACGAACAGTTGGTATTATTACATATCATTAGTTAACAGTGTGTCGTCCACCCATTATTATACCACTGCTGGGCACGGGAGTTCTCTCAGAATGAGAGAGTTTTAGGCCATAGTCTACCGCGCTGGTCAAGTGCGAATTGTTAGACGTAATAACAGTATTACGCTTAATAGCAGCATACCTTGCGCTGCTTTATTCGTATTGTTACAAAATATGTTATAAATGTCATCTGACTTGTATGATATTCAGGGTAAACTCTATCCCACTCATATTTATAGGGAGAGAAATGCACATTAGCGAGTACCTACTTACACAATTATATGTTTTCTGATATATAATAATCACTCTCTTTTTTATTCAAACAACTTCTATTATTAGTATTTTATTACCTTATCGTCCTTCTATTAGAAACCTTATATACAGTTATCCTTACTATAGAATGACTCATGAAGGCGGTGAAAGTCTAATAGCATAGGGTTCGATTGAAATAGCAAAATATATGGCACCTGACAATGATCAATTCATCCGAGATCTCCTTTAAAGTGCATCGCATTCATATTCCGAAACAGACACCCATCAAGCATCTTAAGTAGATGTAGACAACATAAATACTTGAAATGGTAAAAGAAGGGTACACTTAGATCTGTCAGTTATTTAGTTATGATTTAGTTTGGTTAGGGTGCGCGTGATAAAGGTCAAGTAGCTATCATTGAATGACTAAGGTATCAGGATTCTTATTTCTGTTTGCGCACGACACCCACGCCAACCACTTCAGCAGTTCAGCCGCATCTTTATAGAAGTAGCGTTGTTTAATCTCTGTTATGCTGGCGTGTTCATGATTGCAACACACTATAACCATATAGTTGAAAAAACTAGGTCAGGTATATTTGAACATGTAGAGTAGAATAATAAACATACGAACAAAATTTGTATAGTGCGTTTGATACTATAGAAGTAGCAAATGGGGACATAGCGACATATCGGAAGTTCAGCATTATCTGCAGATGCAGACAATGGTGAACTTCTACAGTGCTACAGATAAAAATATGAACATACTTTATATTAAATCTTAATTTTAAAATATGCTCAAAAGTATATATTTTAATATTATATTAATATTGGAGAATTCCTTAAATTGATAGGTTCTATGTTGGATATTAGATTACCTTTATCTATATTAAAACTGTAAGGTATAATGTATGTTAATCGGTTTCACTTAATATTTTACATGTAGGTACACCATATTATATATTAAGAACATGAGGAGGTATAAATTGGCAATAATCTTTCAAAGCAAAGTAACCTTGACCGAGTGGTTACACTGGTAGTTAGGTGTCGCTCGTCACAGGTGATGGGGGAAGGAGGCTATGTATGGAGTGTGATACAGCGCCGATAGCGAGTGTGTCGCGCTGTGTCGGGACACGGCCGATACATGAGATAAGGCGGAGGCAGCGCGTGTCCTGCGAAGCGCCTAATGGCCGACATCGCCGCGGGCGCAACGTGCCTCACAGTTTAAATTGAACGTCAAGCTATCGATTTGCATAAATCACACCGTTACCATTTTCAATTATTTGAACGTTACATTGGACACGAACAATGGAAATATTTTTTCGTTTTGGTATCAATTAAACCCTGCCTCTCTCTAGACAGTGAATCTTACAAAAGGCATATTCATATCCACGCTATTAAATTACAGCAATAAAGCTTTCAGAACCACTTAAAACCAAATAATCATTTTTCGTATTAATGCATAAATAAGCAGTGTGAGCATTGAGGGAAAGTCGACGACGTGAATAATTTTTTATTGCTCGATTCATTTATTACTTACTTCAGCTTCGACTTCCATAAATTATGATTCTTTATTTTGACAATATTCACTGTAACAGGCATCTTTTGAATAATACTTATTTTCAATTAGTTTGTACCAGTTCTTTATTTCGGAGTATTTATTATGATGTATGAATTGATGAATTCTCCGTTATGTAGGCACGGTAGAAGGTAGCTACTACAGGTATGTATGTATGTTAATTAAATACATCTCTAATTCAGTACCAGGGCTGGTGAACAATAGCCTCCTATAGTAATAATCGTACAAGCTCTCGCTTCTCGCGACCACGCCTGATTCTTTCCGCGAACAACTTGACGGCTCCGATGTACATGTATGTAGTTATGTTCCTTATTTAAATATTTATGACTGCGACTCATTCTGTACTCGTCATTGAATGATAACATAATTAAGACCCAGATCTTTCTTATTACTATGCAGAGAAATCTTGATCAACTACTTTTTGTGAACAATGCTTTATTTTTTCACCTTTATTATGTCGTACTTGACTAATAATTATTATTGGAAGGCCTTACATTGGCATATCTTACATATTTCGATAGCATAGGAGTTTTTTGACTTGAAGTTATTAAATGTGTTTATACTGTATACAAATAATATAAATCCGATAAAATAACAATATCTACCTACTTCGTAATTGAACTTATCATTTACGATTTAAATAGCTTGCTAGTTTTGTTAGCACTCTTGGGTAATTTCTTCTTATTAAGTGTAACACATAACCGCTAACTTAATAAGACTATAAAATCATACACATCAGTAAGATATAAAATATCAAAGTTAGTTGAGGTTTTTATCAGAGTTGGAGTATAACTGAAGAAATAAAATTGAAGACTAAAATAACAAATTCATAAAGAAATGCAGGCAAAATTGGCTGTAGGCGACATCACAAACCACGCGATTAACAAAATAATGTGTTGTGTTATAAAAAAAATGTTGTTAATTTAAAAGAAAAATAATCCTATACAATGTCATGTGTACATTTCTATCCCAGCTACGATATTACTTCTATTAATGTTAGAGTAAGTTCTATTTAGGTAGAATTACTGTTTATTATTTCATTTTGTTTCTCTCGTCATAAGTAAACAAACTTTTGTATGCGCCATGCGTCTGCAGCGGCGGTGTCATTATAATTAAAATTGACAAGCAACTTGTACAACTAGTCAACATAGTGGCACCGGGGGCACTGAGCAGGTCCGTGTAATTGCGGGCGGGCACGCGACTGCCCGAGGCATCCGAGCTTTACCAACTTTTTGTCGTCGACATGCCTACTCTTATGGTGGAGTTTCATTTGGCATAGAAGAATCTCAGTATTTGCCTAAACATTTATTGTATTCTTAAATATCATAGACGTTATTTGCGTATTTGCGTACTTACTTTATTTTTATCCAATTGGAGTAGAGAAACGAGCATGCAGTCCACCTGCTGGTAAGTGGTCATTGCTGCTCATAGACATCAACAATAGACACGACATAGTAATAAACTTCAAATAGAACATGGCTTGTAACTGTAAAGCTGTAAAGTCACAGATGCGTTGCTACTTCTTAAGACTAAGATTTTTACCTCATATAAAAGAGTGCAATTATCATTTGATATCAATTACTGATCGTTTATCCCACGGACAAAGATATTTTTTTACATATAAATGGGCAGATGACCACACCCTATCATCAAAACGCAAAAACTGTTTTACGCTAGGAAGAGGGTGGAGCAATACTACCTCTACAGTCAAACCATATTCGTTCTTTTAATTTGTAGTGTTACCACATTCAGAGTTTTTAGTATAAATATTTTGACGTAAGAATCTTTTACACAGTACTTGAAAACCTATTGATGAACGGACGGAATCCTACTAATATATGCCCTATTTTGTGATATTTGTGTGCTATGGAAGCGTAGATAATAATGTATACATGACTGCATATTAGCAACCAAGTGATGCACCACCATTATGCTTACAAGCATTTAAGCTTATTGCAAAACAGTCAGAGTAGGTAATAGTTTTGATACTTTAATTTACACTTTTTTAAAACAAATGTTTATAATCATCATTGTTAGCCATTTGCTGAACACTGATTACTTTACAGATAAAGACATTCGATACTAATTCGTTTTGATAAAGACTTACACGCGTTCGTTTCTGTTAATTGTACATTATTGAGAATGATCATATACTTACCTAAATTTATATTTATAGACGTGGTATATAACACTAATAACACTAGAGTGCCTACCTTCAAGAATGGTGAAAATATCGTCGTAAATATAATAACACCGTTAATAAATATGTAAGACGAGTAATTTATAAAAATACAACTCTGTAGTATTAACAGCAAATTTAATTATTATAGTTTCTGTTTTTATAATACTTATAGAAGTAAGTTATTACAAGAGAATAAAAAAATGTATTTGAAGGCGTAAGTTTAAACTCATGTGATTAGTTCTCGGAAGAAAGTTGCAAGTATCAGCACGTTTGGCGACACAACTTGCACAAAAAGTTTCGGGTATGATTTGCAGCTGGCAGTTAAACAGTAATATGTCTCAATATAACTCAGAATGAACAATATAGAATGTATTGATAATATGGAATTACAAAATAAAATCAATCGTTTACCTGTTACAACAGTTACAATAAAATTATACTCTATATGCATGAAACATACACCAATCAGTAACCAATATACAAAACACGATCTATTCCATGTTCCCTATAAAATGTAATTGTAAGTAATATTGTAAGTGATAAAATTTTCTTAAAACCAAATAAAACTTACATATGACCAAAACAGTACACTGAGCACTGTACCTACTAGAACTCGCATATTATAAACAAATATTAAACTAACTGTAATGTTAGTCGTTTATAGCACGAGACTAAACTATGTGCATCACTATTTCTTACAACAGAAACCTGGGATTCTTTTGATATGGCATTCCTCACGTTCTCGTGAAATTAACTTAGAAGTATGCACACAAACCAGTTGAGCAGACGTGGACGATAATTAAAGTAATCATAATTCTTAAACTCAACCGTAATGTCTGCTTACGGTTTAATACCCCTAAATACCAACTAGTCTGACGTTTCCGTAAATAGTATTTTATACGACCTACTCCATACGGATATATACACGTATGCACCTACGCGTTCTTTAAATTTTTACACCCAAATATCTTCGTAAAAACTGGGCTAATTTAATCCGTGTAAATTACTCTCTTCATTCAATAAATTAATTAGCTCTGTAAAAGATACCCAACCCAACCGGTTTAGTACTTTCAATGCATTCAAGATGTTGTTGGTGTTTTAGTGTAAGTATTAAAAATAATCGTAGTTAAATATTTTAAGCTTAGATAATTATTTTTGTTTTTCTATGTTTATGTAACGAATTATAGGACGAGAAGATTTACATTATTCGAGTCAATTGTAACCAATAAATTATAGTATACATTGTATTTAACTAAAAACTGCCGCGATATAAAATTATTATTTCTGTTTTGGTGTCTGTGTAGTGGCAGTTTAAATAAAAACAATAGATATTTAGCTTCTTGTATAAATGTTTATGGCAATCATACACTTTTGACAATGTTCTAATGACTTATATAAACTGATTAAATAACTATAGGTGTACATGGACCTAAATTATATATTTTTATCACCTTGGCTATGATAATGACAGATTCGTGATCGCTTGGCAAATCAAGTTTTACGAGACAGTTTCCTCAAGAAGAAATGCACGCTCTAAAGCTGGATTAATGCGGTGCTTTGTCTTTCCTTTCTCTATTTCACATACCGAGACAGTGAAGTATTGAAACAATGATGCAGGTTTTTATTAGTTTCCGCCTAAATAAGAATACAATTTGTACCCAATATATGCACTTATGATTTGGAAAAAAAAACTTGCTTCTTTTTATATTACACTATATCTATTTCAAATGACCTTCGCAGATAAATACTAGATAAGACTGTATAACAATCATCGTGTAATTTTTACTACTTTATAATTGATTTTTGTCATTTAATTATAAACATATCAAAAAATTCTTTTATGAAGTACCTGTTGGTATGGGTAGAAATGTAATCACAAGTTATTATCATTGCTTAAGACTGTTAATGGTGTATAAAAATATTGGTATAAGAGTTGTTACTTTAAGAATAATGAAAACTTTTTCAGGAACTAAATACTTTTTATAGATCTCACTACGGACACACTTATCTAGGCCAGGGGATAGGTATACTTTATGAGTAATTAATTAATTATTATTATAAAAGCATGTCATTTTTTATAAGAAATATGTGGTTCATCCATTCAATACTGTAAAACGTCTTTACTATATTGGTAATTTAATAAAGTCTTGGGTCCTAATAAAGTACATTCATACCAATCTTAAATGTACTTTGCAAATTACAGCGTAACATTAGTGACTAATAGAACTTAGGGATTGTCGCCAATCAATCAATCTGTTCTTGAATAGAGTGTGAACGTATCTAATTTGATTTATGTAAGTAAAATATTACAATGTTATTGTGAATACTGTATGCGTGTTTATTTACGGACATTTATTATCGCGTGTTGTGCTACAATTTATAATCCTTAAAGGGCCTCTAACAAATAAGACTCGCTTGTTTAGAGAGTGGTTATGATTTGAATTTCTGCCGCGGCGGGCTCGTTTAGATGGCCGTGCTATTGTGCAGTAGACGTTATGCCCCAAATATGGCGCGCACACCTGTTAGCGGTGCCCGATAGCCTGCTAACGCAGCCTCTTTGACTAACTTAGGTGGCAGCTTGCTTCATTTATGTTTATAATTAGTTCTTCTTCATATCTCGTGTTTATACAGGAAGCTAGCACTGGTGAAAGTAACTTATTGTAATAATAGTTTTGGTTCGAAAATCGGATTTTTCCGTAGAATATGCTAAAGTAAATACGATAAAGGAAAAGTTTAAAAAACTGCCATTAACTTTAGTATGAATGTATATGTCAAAATATGTATATAATATACAGGTAATTTGGAAATTACATATGCAATACGAATATATTAATATTTTTAACACTTTTCTGGTGTCATTACATATATTTAAATAACATCTTCTTATAACAACACAAAAACAATTTTGAAAAACATGTAGAGTTTGCAGATCGTGTACGTGATGTGCACGAGCGGCGATAAACATAACATTAACACTTTATAGTCGGACTCTACCAAGATGTTTCGGTTAGTCAAAATTAAGTTCGTGAACGCGAATATTCATTACATCACTAGTCGAAATGCGTCCTTTGAGATGAATACTGCTTAAAATTAAATTTACTTTTAATACATGTCATTACAAAATGGTCTATCAACGTGGTGTAATTGTCTGCAAGTTCTAATCTACAACTACTTTAAGATAGAGATTTAGATACATAAATGACAAATTTTAAAAATTATATTAGGACCATTGTCCTCCATCGTATTGTATTGTAGCTATCTTATGATTATTGTAAAATAGTACAATTATTACAGAGAAATATAGTGTAGAGTTTTGAATGCGGAACGTTTATTTATTTACTAACTTCTGTAAACTGCTAAACATCTAGCAGTAGTAGTAACTTTTAGTGTAGATATCATGTTTCAAATCCAAGACATTCCAAAGTTTTCATGATGACATTTTGTTTAAGTGTTCTCAGAACCACGGATACCCACTTACACACTAATTGGAAACACTATACGAGTTGGAACAATCGATTTGTTCTTATTGTTATCTCTTATCTGACACTTGACATTTTGAGCATAAAAAGAGATGGCTCACTTTTCATTTCTATTATTTACGATTTTTTGACAAAACATACAACAAGATGAAGCCCATACATTTTATAATATGCATATGCGTGTGAAACAACTCGTAATTCTCATTTAGGTTTTTTATCACCACTATATGATCTTTAAAGGTTTCGATCTTAAATCTACCACAAATACCAATATTGATCGATTGAACAATTATTTTGGTTGGCCACAGAATAGCAAAATGTTAATGTTCACGAAACCGCGGTTGCTATGATAGATAAGCTCAGATTAACTTGTGAGATAATTTATATTTGGTTAGGTTCGCTTTAGTTATGAGAGTCTGGTCTAGGCCAAGTCATATCATGTTTCGTATAAACTAGTTTATTTGAAAGTCAAGTTTAGTTGGCAAATTTACGCAAGGAAGTATTTAATGAATATTTTTTACGCTTCTATATTATTCTCTGCTAACATTAAGATTTTAACAGATAGATTAAAACAAATATAAATTCATATTTTTAACGTATAGTCAAATGTAACGTGTAACAATCAAATATGAGTACCCAAGTGACGTAAGTATGCACGTTATCAGATGAATGACTCGTTTTCAAACGCCTTGATTGCGAGCGCCATATAGAAAGCTTTGTCCAGAGTTGTCCGCAAAAGGAGCGGTTACACTTGTGTCCGGGCTCTTTAATTGGATGTGCGTGAGGAAGTAATAGTGTGTTGTAGAGATGTCGATTTGGGTGCCGTTACGGTGTGTACTGTATCGTGTTGCGGCCGTGCGGTGCGGCGGCCGAGGCGCGACAAGGGCGAGCGACGGACCGTTCCAATTTACGGGTCACGAGCGGACCACTCGCGCGCCGACCTATATGCTTTTCCTCCATAATTGAATCCAATGGCGTGGGAGACTCGACACGGCTAAATAAAATATTCCATATCTGTGCTATTGTTAAACTTGCCCGTTGTTGCTATAAACTTTGTTCTATCTATCCTACATACAATTTACAATATCCGCCACAGGTTATTTACAACATTATGATGACAGACTGAAGGCACGTATTATATCAATTCAATTTTTTTAGAACAAATGTAAGGGATATCGTTATACGCTTTACTCGGATTGTATTTTTTTTCCAAAAAATAAAATATGAAAATTACAACACGAGGATGTCTCTTCAACGGATTGATTTCAACAAGATTTCTTCGACACTGGAAAGCAGATAACTTGATATTTAGGTCAGGTATTAAATGTATAACATTGCCTTAAAGAACTACGTCAGCGTTTTTTGAAAGTGCGTCGGCGTCGGCGCCGCAGCGGCGCTGCGCACCTGTGCACGATTGCGGATCCATGCTTGATAACACTACGAAGTTGCAGTTTTGACTGACGGGGAACAATTGCTTTAGTACTTTATATTATGGATAGTCTAAATTAATGTTTTCATAAATTTGTTTTATCCCAGCAATTATGTGGACACCTATATTAGTGTTCTATTTAAAAAATATTATGAAAATTAAAAAATCCGGTTTATAACAAGTAATAAGTTAATGCTCTAAAACCTTATTTTTATTGAATCAATTTAGACCTATAAACACATTTTATCCACTACTCGGCTGACCGTAGTAAAAAATCCTATGTGCATGTCCTTGAAATCTAAAATGTCAAAAAGTAGCATTAGCGATCATATCTATCTATAAATACATACACGATTTCACCGGATGCAATCAATAAAGTATTAAAGTTTTCGCTTTACTTTTTATTTATACAAGTAAAGCAGGCAACCATGACGTCTACCTGAAGATGAGTGGTCAGTGTCATCCAGTAACAGATGCAAGGGGCGTTAAAACCTTCCCCAAATCCAAATTTAAAAATTTCAAGCCTCGCCAATACATACTAAAATTTAAAGGCTGGAGGGGCCAGGGCCCTTCTGGAATCAAAAATATTTTTTTTAGCGGACGAGCTTTTTTCGCTGCCTAAACCTCTTTCCGCTGATCAAGCCTGGAAGCTGGTTTGCCGCGCCAAACGAAGAAGAACCTGTACTGCTCATTACCATCTGTTACCAACTTTATATAGAACAGAAGTGTTATTTGAAGTATATCACAGATGCCGTTCCTAAGGTCCTCACCACCTCATTTGTAAGTCAGCCGGCATCCACACAGCGTCAAGCTTAAATCGTCATGGCGATGGCACTTCCCTGGTCGAACCACTCTTTTTGTACGACATTTCAAGTTACCATATCATATTTATCTACGTTTACTTTATACGTATATGTTTTAAATTGAACGTTTCCATAATCGTAAAGTGGAAGCTTTGGTTCCAAATTAAGATAATCCCCGCAACCGTATACGCTTGTATGGCGATCACATTATAAGGCGCATAAACCGCGATACGGCCACACGAAAGGTTAAGGGCATAAGACACCACGTGGGAGGTGCCAGTTTAAGAAACCCGAGATCCTGTCTCGTTCACAAATGGCGTCCATTTTCATTGCAACTTTGTCCTGAATGTAAAAGTTAGATTCGATGGGCTTTAAACAAACAGGTAGGTTTGCAATGGTTACATAAACAGGAAATGAAACTAAATCCGTGAAGATCACATGAATATGTCGGTGAACCGGAAAAGTGTTGATATTTTAGTACAACTATTATTTTACTTTTCTGACAAATTCAGTTATTTGTGTTTTTAAAAACTCAATAATTAAGGTTATACCAACGTTTATTGTCTGACAGATATATATACGTACAAGTATAACAGCCGACATAATTATAACAGGAAAGCGCTTTGATGTTTCATCTAAGTCCTCAGGAGGAGCATGACCGATCTCAAATAGGACATTAATCCCATCTGCGTTCCCGATGTCGATGGGCAGCAGTAGCTTTACTATCATGTGGACTGCACGTTCGTTTATTTACTTTATAAAAATCATTAAAGTTGGAATACTTAAGGCCCTCACAATTGTCCGTTATGGCAACATTGAGGCTGTAGAATATCATGCGGGGAGGGATGTTTTATAAGGCAACGGGTGATTGTAGCACGACTCGACAAGGCGCGAATAGTGCATTATATGTGAGTGCGCAAGCGCAGTCGTGCACACGAGGCGGTTCATTATCGCGCGTGATGCATTTGCGCCGACGCTCGCTGCCTTCCCGCGTTTCGCGATATTAGGTCTCCTCTACAACTCTTGTCGATTGCATTTTATGGTTTAGGCTAATACTAAAATTATAATCTGATGTATACCTATATTATTTATTATAAAAATATTTTTTCTATATAAATAGAGAGCCAATATAATGTAACTACTCTGGGTCTACTTAATGCCCATAATTATATATATTATGATGGCATGTCGTTAGTATCTTGTGACAAATATAAAACACAGTACTTTTCGCCACTGAAATGTATGTATCAGACATTTCAGTGGCGAAATGTACAAGTAATAACAATATAGACATGTCTTGTTAATTAACCAACTTCAAAAGGAGGAGGTTATAAATTCGGTTGGTATGTTTTGTTAATCATGAAAGTCAGTTAATCAAAGTTTAGATTCAACATAAGTATGCTATTTTTATTGTCGTTATAAGTATACTATAGACCAGCGCTACTCATCCTTTTTATTATATGAGCCACAAACATGTTTTAGTAAAGTGATCCCGAGACGCAAGCTGTGGCGTAGCGTGAGCTTGTGCCGCCTGGGGCTGGACAAAAAAAGTGTCGCGAACACTACTTACTCCAAATTGTCAACCAATAAAAAATGTCGCCAAATCTAAAACTCCCAACACTTTTTTTTATCTCAAAACTTTATCAATGTCTGGCTTGCTGCTACGTGCTATGCTTATTAAATTCAGCTGGGCCAATCGAAAGGGCCTGGCGGCCCCCATACGTCCCGGGGGCCGCATTTTGAGTATAGGTGTTTGGCGAAGGAAGATCTCCCACCAGGCTAGGGTGCTCATGCCTGGGAAGCGGCCGTGCTCCGACAGTCATTTTTCGAAACTTGTATATATGATGGGTATTGAGATTACTTCGATAGCGTGTTTCAGAATACTAGTAGCGCCATTTCCTGACGAGTTGCGGGAGGTCGCTACATCACCCCTGCTCAGACCGGAGGTCGATACGTTCCGCGCGTCTTCGCTGCAAGTACCGTTGAATCGCCCTCTATCTGCGGCGAGTCGAAATGGGAGGGCGAAGTCAGGTCTTGGGATGCCCTCCATCCACGGTGACTCGGGATGTGAGGGTGGACGAAGCATGGAGGCTAGCAATGACTGCTCAAGCCGTCCGAGATGTCGCGGAGAGCAGCTGGACCAGACACAGGAAGCGTTGTCCGGGTGCGCTGCGATGCACCTGATGAGCCGCTGTTCTGATGTTAAGATGCTGCGGTCCATCCAGTGAGTGAAGTTACCACCATCAGAAGGGACGTGTTCTTTGTCGGGGTCACCACTTTGGCAAAGGGAAATCTCCTGCCAGGCTAGGTGATCATGCCTGGGGAGCGGCCGTGCTCCGACAGTTGTTTTTCGGAACTTGTATATATGCAGGGTATTGAGAATACTTCGATAGCGTGTTTCAGAATACTAGTAGCGCTATCTTTTGACGAGTTGTGGGAGGTCGCCACAGGTGCTATAGATAGACTATACCACAAGTCTTACATACCAAGAGTCGTTATTCTGGTTGATAAAACATATTTATAAGTTCGACATTCAGGGAATAAATAACAATGCGGTGAACTTAAATTAATAGATGGATTTACTAAGATTTGGTTTTAAACGATTTTATAATTAACCTGTTATTTCTAGTGAGCACACTTAAAATTAAATACCTACAGATAATTTATTAACTATTGTAGGTTTACTACTTTATTATTTACTTATAGAATATTTTTACTGCATACAAATGGCTCACGGACTTATGAGTTGTGAACAGTCATAGTTTAAAAATCTGTCAATGTCTTAAAACAACGACAAATAAGGAATAAGAAATTCCATCCATCCATCCATCCATCAGCCTTTTGATGTCCACTGCTGAACATAGGCCTCCCCTAAATGGCGCCACTCTAACCGGTCCTGTGCCCTCTGAATCCAACGGTTTCCCGCTGTCTTCTTCAGGTCATCGGTCCACCTGGTAGGGGGGCGACCTGTACTCCTTTTGCCTAAACGTGGTCGCCACTCGAGGACCTTCCTTCCCCATCGGTTATCGGTCCTGCGAGCGATGTGGCCGGCCCATTGCCACTTCAGCCTACTAATTTTGAGAGCTATGTCGGTAAGCTTCGTTCGTCTACGGATTTCATCGTTGCGAATCATGTCTCGTAGCGAAATTCCGAGCATAACCCTCTCCATAGCACGCTGAGCGACCCTGAGTCTCCGAATGAGGCCTACAGTGAAGGACCACGTTTCGGCGCCGTAGGTCATCACTGGCAACACACATTGCTCGAATAGTTTCGACTTCAGGCACTGAGGAATTGTGGACGAGAAGATACTACGAAATTTCCCGAACGCAGCCCAGCCGAGTTGGATTCTTCGAGTGACCTCCCTCTCAAAGTTGGACTTACCCATCCGGATCGTTTGTCCCAGGTAAATGTACTCGTCGACAACTTCGAGAGGAGTGCCGTCAACAACTACCGGTACGGGTGTGACATGGACGTTAGACATGATTTTCGTCTTGTCCATGTTCATCTTAAGACCCACCCGTTGTGAGGCACTGTTGAGGTCGCCTAGCATTGTGTTGAGGTCCGTCAGCGAATCTGCCAAGATGACTATATCATCGGCAAATCGAAGGTGCGTGATGTGTTCGCCATTGATGTTAATGCCAAGACCTTTCCACTCCATCAGCTTGAACAAATCTTCCAACGCAGCGGTGAACAGTTTCGGCGATATAACATCACCTTGTCTGACTCCCCGCTGCAGTTGGATTGGATTTGTGCTTCTGTCGTGTACTCGGACTGACATGGTGGCGGCAGTGTATACACACTTCAGCACCTCGATGTACCTATAGTCGATCTGGCATCGCTGAAGGGACTCCAGCACCGCCCAGGTCTCGATAGAATCGAAGGCTTTCTCATAGTCCACATAAGCAACACATAACGGCAGATTATACTCCTCGGTCTTCTGTATAATCTGCCGCAGCGTGTGAATGTGGTCTATGGTGCTGTAGCCTTTTCGGAAACCGGCTTGTTCGGGAGGCTGGAAGTCGTCTAGCCTGCGTGCAATGCGGTTAGAGAGGACTCTCGAAAACAGCTTATACACGTGGCTCAGAAGCGCAATGGGCCTGTAGTTCTTCAAAAGAGTTTTGTCGCCCTTTTTGAAGAACAGCACCACTACGCTTCTGCTCCACGCTTCCGGGGTTGTCCCGCTAGTAATGACGGAATCGAACAACTTTTGGAGCGCCACTAGTACGGGTTTACCGCCAGCTTTTAGCAGCTCTGTTGTGATTTCGTCATCGCCCGGTGCCTTGTTGTTTTTCAGCTGTTTGAGAGCCTCTCTAATCTCGTACAGGCTGACGTCCGGGAGGTCCTCAGTATAGTGTCGGGTCAGTTTGGCACGTTTGTCGCCCGCCTTGTTACGGGCGGGAGCTCGTGCGGAAGCATACAACTGTCCGTAGTATTTCTCAATTTCCCTCAGAACACCGGAGTTAGACGAAACCATGGTGCCCGATTCGGTCTTCAACCTCGTCAGCAGGCTCTGCCCAACGCACAGATCCCTGGCGAACACTCTCGAGCCCTGGTTTCGCTCAATAGTGTCTTTTACGCGATGGGTGTTATGAGCACGCCAATCGCGTCGCCTACTCTGAGAGATCTGTTTATTGAGCAGTCTGTATTTCGACATTGAGGCTGGAGACTGCACACATAGTTCTTGCCTCTCCCTCATGAGACCGAGAGTATGTTCTGAGAAAATCCGAGACCTACCACTGGAGTGGGTCTTAAAGTACTTAGACCCCACCTCGTGGACAGTTGTTACTACCTTGGTGTTAATTTCGTCCACAGAAACGCAAGAATCGAGACACGCGAAACGATTTCGTAGCTGAAGTTGAAACTCTTCGGAGCCCTGGATTTGGACAGGTGTTGGTCGGAGCGTAGACTTCATTAAGCGTGACCGTTCCAGCTTTACGTTGATATTTAATGTGCCTCTTACCATCCGGTGATCACTTCCGGTTTTCACCCTGTTGATCACAGAGACATCATTAAATATGTGCCGTTTGTCTGCTAAAATGAAGTCTATCTCGTTTTTAGATGAACCATCAGGACTTATCCAAGTCCACTTTCGCTGTGCCTTCTTCCTGAAGAAAGAGTTCATCATAAAGAGGCCTTCCCTCTCCAAGAAGTTGGCAAGCAAGTGGCCTCGGTGGTTCCGTTGTCCAATTCCAAAGGGCCCCACCTTCCGTTCGCCATCGTTCCGCGTGCCTAGTCTTGCGTTAAAATCCCCCATAACAACGGTAAAGTGGGTCTTTGAGGTATGTATGGCTCTACTTACGTCCTCATACATAACCTCGACCTCATCGTCTGGGTGTGTCGAAGTCGGCGCATATACCTGTATGACCTTCAGCGAATACCGTTTAGATATTCTGAGTATAAGGTACGCTACCCTTGACGACACACTGTCGACTGTTACCACGTTGTTGACGAGGGATTTGTGGACGAGGAACCCGACACCACCCTGAGACAGGTGGTCGCCCTCCCGGTGATAGAACAAGTTGCCCGATTTGAGGATTATCGTGTCCTCACCCTGTCTTCGGACTTCAGACAATCCCAAAACACTCCAGTTCAACTTGTCTATCTCTTCTTCCAGCTCCTGTATCTTCTCGTCGGTCCTCAGTGTCCTGGTGTTGTATGTTGCCAGGTGCAGAAGTCGTCGGTTGCGGTAGCCGGATCTCTGCCGGAGATTCTTAGCACCCCCTGCCCCGCCGTTACCTAGGCCGCTACCGTAGCCTGGAATAGCGGGGCTGCCGGGGACTGGGGGCCGGGGTTCTTCTGCACCTTCCATTGGGGGTTTTTGCCGATAGTCACCGCGCCTGGCAAGCGTGTTGGTGACCGCAGTAGGTGTAAGTTACACAAGGAGATGCTGCTGCCCATCTCTTGGATTTATGTCCCTTAGTCGCCTCGTACGACATCCACGGGAAGAGAGGGAGTGGTGCTATTCTAAAAATAAGAAATTACCTACTGATTAATAGTTTTGGCATTAACAAATATTAACCATACATAACCAATCCACCAATTCGCACTTGGCCAGCACGGTGGACTATGGCCTAAAACTCTCTCATACTGAGAGAAGACCCGTGCCCAGCAGTGGGACAATAATGGGTTGACGACGACGACGAACCATACATAAAAAGGAATATATTCCTATTAAAACCGTTAAAAATAGTTAATACATTTATGTTAATCCACTTTTTGTTTGTCGGTCCAGCAAAAGACGAGATCTTGCGTAAACAGTTCGTCATAAACGCTCTACGTCGAGAATAACATCCTCTGAGTAAGTATATGGGTACGCAAAAAGGCGGATTGTTTGTGTCATTTTCTAGGATAATGCCACGAACTACTGAATTCATTTGAGACATTATTCTTGGAAAAGACATTATAAGTAAGTATCCTCGTAATAAGGGCTCGCAATCTTCTAAGAATATTTTTCATTAAAACCGAAAAAAGTAATTTTAGTATTTAAATGAGGATTTAATTAAAATATTATTTTGCATAGCCTAATACATAATTCTTTTTTTGTTAAAGTTATTTGATTATGATTTCTCAGTGCAATTAGCCCAAACTGTGCAATTGCAGTTTTTAGTGCAACTGGTTATGTGACTGGCAAGATATATCATTAGGTACAGTTTTGATTAAAGTGATACGTCAGTATGTACATACTAGCTTATTCCTGTGATTCTGCCCCTTTATGTCACATATACCATGGTAACGAAAGGAAATATATAGGATATGAATCCAGGTCATTAACTGTGTGCCAAATTTAAGCGAAATCTCCCCCGAATCCCGAAACTTTCACATTTATAATAATATTGTTAAGCATTACATTACAACACATAATAATTGTGAGTTGTAATCTTATTTACTGGCTTAATTTTTCATACCCTTCTATTATATGTATATTGCGAGGCTTGATAGCTCCTTCTAGTTAACAATGGAGTTAAGGGTTTAAAAATAACGCAGGCGTTTTTTGCGTTTCAGAAATAAATTTGCGATTACAAATTTTTAAGAGAACTCGAGAAAGACAGAACCCAAACGTGTTCTATATTTGGATAATGATGTGTTATATTAAAAATTACTTATACATTTATTAATGTGGTTGTTTAATAATTACGTTATTAGTAGTAGCTACTTGGCAGAAGTATCCTATTCGATATCTCCGCCCAATTTGCTTTAAAACACTTAAGATTATCAGATATAATATACTCCACACATTCTCGTGACATGTGAAAATCATACCGCTTATTAGAGCTTTCGGCAAAACAATGCGATTGGAACCAAAAAAGTTGACTTTTAATAGAATAACTTCAAGTCGTTGGGTGATGCCGCCCTAAATTAACACAGCTGTCAAAAATATTGTTCAATAAATTTATTCTGAGACAAACAAATGAGAAGGAACAAAAATCGAACGAATAAAAGGAATTTTAATAATGGTTATTGTTGCTTCTTAAGAAATATGGGTGGTTACACACAAAATGGTTTATATACATGTAAATATGTATTTCCATAAAATAAAGTTAATATGTCGTCATATGAAAATACGAGTGAACCTTAAAGATATGATATGCAACAAAGTCGTCGTTTCCTTGTTTCATAATTCATGATCTTAAGGAAATAAACAACTGTAACTCACTTACATCTTGTTTTGGAGGATCAGGTTAGGGTGTATTTGACTTTACATTTGGTTTGTGACCAATGTGTGTGCTGTGTGTAATGTGTATTTTGGTCGATTTCCGAAGCTATTATTCTTTCTGTAATGTAGGAAAACTTGTAAAATATTTTAATAATAAGTAAATATTACTAAAAAATCTGGGTTTTAAAGAGAATTAATTACTATTTAAACAGAAGCACAACCAACAACGGCAACATACGATTCATTAGTTTTATAAGTTTAGTAATATTGTAGTGTGGTACCAAACATTAGTCTTATTATTATTAGTAGGTAAACAATAATAAGAATAATATTTGTTTTAATTCCATGGAAGATATGTAATGAAATAATGTTTTTTTATTTCTTAATAGAAGTCGCTAGTGAGCAGATTGTCTACCTGATGGTACCGAAGTGGTAACTGCCTCTCATGGACATCTATATGCAATTTCCTACAGAACAAGGTTTCGTTTTGGAGAATATTCACACAAACAAAAAAATACATTTTTTTGGTTGTCTGAAATCATTCACAATCAATTACAGATGCGTTGCTACTCCCGAGGACTAAGAATTGCCTTATATAAAAGCGATTCGGCAACCACACGTTTCCACTGAAACGCAAGACCGGCTTGACGTTAGAAATAATATGTATGTGCGTGGTAGCTCCCCGGTCGGACCATATTCGTTTTACTACTCTGCAGATTTGCAGAGTAGTAGAGATGCACATGTTCAGAGTTTAATAGTGCCGACAGTATGGTTTATTAGCCGTGTTGCTAATTTTTGATATTAATAAGCAGTTACCTAATTGTTATACAGCTACTATGTTATGATAAAGGGTGAGGGTTCTACGACAATCTTTCTTCTAAAAACTAAAGTTAAATCAAAAGTAGATATTCTAAAGATTAAATAAGGACGTTGGCAGTTTTCAGTGATAAATTGAGTCATCTTGGGGTAAAGAGTACAACAAATAGTACAATATTTAGCATAAGTGTTAGAGTGGTATAAATTGATAAATAATAATTTCTTTTCTTCGAAATGCCCTTTTATAAATAATCACGGACTAAATTGCTCTAAAAAGTTTTTTTGCGGTTATTCAAGCGATTATAACTATTGACATAATTGAGCTGAATATACATAACTAAAGAACCGAATAAGAAGATAAAGTGAAGTTGTAATTAAATAAAATGAATAAGATACATGAAATAAAATAAAAAAACTACTACCGACTTAATCACATGTGTTAGTTATTTATACATTATTAAAGTGCATTTATAATTCGTCATTTGTGCTAATTAATTTGATCACATCACAAATAAATGACAACCAAACAACTGCGATAATATGGAGGGAACAATGACCTTTGATCCTGTCGTATTCGTGACGTGGTGTGCGTTTAGGTATATTCAAATTGTACTTAAATGTTTTCTTTAACGCACTTACTTAAGTATAATTCCAAAAAATATATTTCATACAAATTTATAACACAACTTATCAGTTGCAGATTCGATACATATAATCATAATTACGGTTAATTTCTAAATGACAAAGTTTCTACTCGGCTTACTGTTACATGGCATACGATAAAAACGAGACTAGCGCTGAATCGATTGTTAAAAGTTCGATAACAAATCTCGTGAGGCCAATTCACCGCGGTCCTAATTCCGATCAGTGATTTACAACTTGTTAATAATACGGCAAGTTTAAGCCGCACACCCATAACTCAAGATCAGGAACGTAGCTTAAACGAAAATATTGATTGTAATGCTCTGCTTTACCTGGCTCAAGGTTCACGTAGTAATTTTTTTCTCAACCCGTTCGCAAATTTATAGCTCCTTTAACGGCACATCCGAATGCACCTTCAGCATTTACTTCGTTTCTGCGGGGTTACTTTTCTAGGTACCTAAGGCCTTACTTCTTTCTTTTCATTCCTGCGTTATGTAAATGAACAGTAATGAAACGATATTTAAGAAATTTTCTGTTCTCTCCGTTTAGCTTTTTTTAATATATATATAAATAATGAGTTTTTACTAAGATCAAAACAATGACTTTTACAAATATAATTGAACAAAAAACCGTGTTAAAGTAGAGATGTACTTATAATATTAACTGCAAGATAAAGTACTAACAAAATAAGCCTTTTATAGGTACAATACTACCTACTGCTACCGCAGATAATAATTATTTTTACAATATTTTTTCTTTGAACTGTCATAACATTTATGAAGTTGAATATATCATGTTAAGAGTGGTGCGCCAATTGATTGTATGATGAGTTAGGTTTGGTGATATATTTCATACGGTAGTCATTACTCTGGTAACAGATGGTGGTAATAAATACAATTTTAACACGGTTACTATGTAGTAAAGAATAATATATGAGAAGAAATATCCGCGTCGGACATAATTAGTAACGCAGGTGTAATTTGTAAGGTGATGGGCGTTCTGCCTTATTGAGGTCTCTAATTACGAAAGTTAATTTAAGAGCTTTGTATCACGTCAGTTTTTAACGATGAGTGAGATTTATTTGTTTATTTACGTATCTTAAAAATTACGCTCAGGTTAATAAGACAATAAAGGAGTGCATTGTTGTGGTCGCCCGTCGCGGTGCTCAATCTTAGACGTTGTTCTCGCCATTATTAAGATTAGATCATTATGAGTTCAAATTGGCCGTAAAATCGTTTCGATTTTGAGGATGATAAATCATAAGCGTTTAATCTTCGTGAACCTGTTTGACATTCAGTTACCTGTGCCCGTGATTGCTTGGAAGGTGGAACAATAAGGTCTGCGAGCAGTAGACGCGCGCCCGCGCGAGGTGAGCTCCGGGGTCACTGCTCTGACCTGCGCGTGGGCGCGCCCGTTTCCGCCCGCGAAACCAAATCATTCAGCTCCATACTCCTAATCTTAAACATATAGTACCTACTCATCTCATAAACATAACTAATTGCTGTCGATTTGCTTTCCTAGGCTTGAGTAACGATGACTACATATCGTTGATGTGTTACTTATTCTAGCGTGGGTATTTTCTACGTAAATTTTAAACGTCTTATTGGGTGTGCAGAATCTATTTTACATGCTTGTTATGATGTCTTTGAAATAATTTATATATTTATCATAGCTTGACGAAACCTACCGAAGTTATTATGTAACATGAATTGTCAAATTAAACTTTTGTACATTTTTATTTAGAATGACTTTATGAACATTAATTCAATAAATCGCAATAATATTTTAGTAGATTGTATTAATTAGAAATGATTGTACACCAGCAAGAGGTCATGATGTGTTACATAAACAAGAAAGATTTTTCCGGTTTCATTGTTAGTTAGTGCGTGCATTGTCCGTAGCACGATCTACAATTAATAGTTTAAAACAATCGGGTTTAGAAAAGCTCCGTTAGTTCACTCCATCTGCGTCAAGAGTTCCGTGCCGAAATATGTTTATCGCCCATCGCTATATCGAATATTCGAAAGTCCTCCATGAGCTGTGGAGATGACTCGTGTTAATAAGCAGCTACGTAATATGTATATCTATTATCTATTAATGTGATTAGTGGATATGAAATACTTGTTTTAACTTATACATAATTTCATTATTGTTCTTTGTTTATATGATAGACTTAGTTATTATATTATAAACGCAGTAAAAGCTTCAAGCTGAAAAATGTTTAAATCAAGCTGTACCTATCAAAAACAGGAACTTGGAAACTTCATAAATGAACACCAAAAACGGTTGGGATCATAGGTCGGGAACGAAGTTTAGTATAATTTATGTGTTTTACGCAGATGTAGAGCCAGTGTACTTAGCACAAATATGGGATTATTTATGTGATACCAGCACCAGCGACTACTGCGCTGGCACAGATTACTTTTTAGTCATCTCATCCGCTTGTTCCGAAATAATGATATAATTCAATGCTGCAGCGCTTAAAGCTAGCAGTTTTATGATTTTTTAACCCTCTTTCCCTGCGATGATTTGAACTAACTTAATTTCGCAGTGAGTCAATATATATTCCCATGGTTCAATTTCTAAGAATAAATGAATATAAAAGAACCTATTAATTACCTATATCGTTACCCAGAACACAATTCCCCGGTTACTTAGAAATCCAAAATACTCACAAAATGCTAATAAATACTTTGAAATCAAATTTGCACCTAAGGTACTTGTAAAATCAATTTTTGTCTGATTTGAGACATACACATGTACTTTCTTTATGATAAATAATTGTATTTCCACGTAAAGTTCAGATAGAACAAACAAAACTTGAATTAAATTTATGGTAACCTTAACTTTATTTCGCCAAACCCTCTCAATATTATGTAACTCAAAAATATCCAGAAGAGATACTTTGAAATGATCTTATTCTATTACCTTACAACATCCTGACCGAAGATAAATCGCCGTTTTAGATGCAAAATCGATTTTCTCATACTGTGATCGACGCGATCAATCGTTTTACCACGACTACGAAGTTTACTTTAGAAAATGTTATAACAAACAAATCTTAACAAGTTTGGTTTTTGGTAGGAGGATTCAAAATTTTGGAGATGGATGTTAAAAGCAATATGGTTTGACCAGCGAGGAACCATGCAACAGGCTACTTCTAGAGTGAAGCATAACTTTCATTCCGTTGGAAGGCTGTGAATGTCTAATTACGCGACCGTCTTTAAAAAAAGCTTTCTGCACTCATAGCCACACTCTACGATTCTCCTTGTCTTGTATGACTTGGACACACACAGATGAACACACAAATACGCAGACCCAGAGCAAGAATCTGAACTCATCATTCAGATACCTGTCAGGCTGGGAATCGAACCAGGAACACACTGCGTATTATACCGGTATGATAACCGCACCACCAAGCGGATCGTCGCGGTTTTACCTCGTTTTCGTCGGTTTTTCCTCATCAGTGCCAAGTTATCTGTGATTAACTTTTAGAAAAACTCCCTATCATAAGTAGATATATGGGTCGGATATGGATATCCGCAGGCGATGTTAGCAACCACTCATCATGAGATGGCTTGCAAGGTCACGTGCTCTTGCCCTTTACATTAATTGACCATTAATCCGATGTATTTCTGGTTATATTCAATTAATTTTATTTTGATACACGCTAATATTTAAAATGTAAATAATTATACCACGTATTAGTTAGTGTAATTGGTTTAAAAAAATATTTTTATTCATTTAATTCGAGAACAGTACCCTTAGTACGAATTTATTACGTTTCCTCCAAACAATAAAGGTTTACGTTTACACCTATTATTGCAAGTAGATTGCAAGGTATGGTCTAAATCGAAACCGAAAACGTGCAAAGTGGAAACTTAAACAAGGGGGGCAATATTTTAAGAAAACATAATATACTCTTACTAAGAGCATTATTTTCAATATTCGAATTGTATTCCATATCCCCTAAGAAAACTTGATTCTAAAATACCTACCTCTTATCAAGTAATGCCAAAATACCAAGTAAAAAATTGTTGCCACAATTGGTACTTATTAGTAACTAAAATATGTTATAAGACTATAGTATTCGTAATTAATAGGTGAGCCTTATTAATATTCATAAAGTAAAGTTTCTGTATCTCTAAAAATCGTTCATTTACATTATAACCATAAATATTCCAATTATGAAGCAATACTCAAAATGTATGATAATACCCAATTAATTTTTATTAAGTCACTAAATAATCCAGTCATTAATAATCCAGGGCATCGTCATCTCTCTATTTGTTATCAATTATGTGACTTTAATTTAATGCGGCACATTATTCAACCTACGACATATCTAAAGCTAAAAAACTTTCATATATGCCTTCGTGGTAAGCGTTTACACTCCAATATTTTTTGGCATCAGACCATTGTATGCAAATGAAGAAATGAATGTTTTCACTGCAACAAATCACGAGTAACGGTTTCCTAAGTGAAGATTTGTCGGCCAATAATAATTATCACCGGCTTGTAAGAATACTTTTGCATATTGGTAAGTGATAACGCCCAGTTAAATTTATGAAAATAATTGATATGTAAGTAGGCATGGTATTATTCGTGTTGAATAAATAATAAGATGAATGTCGCCTTGCGTACCTACTTATTGTGTTACTAAAGTTATATTGTTTGTATTAAATGCATTTAGTTAGTGCTTACTTTATACTTATAATCTATCCGTTATCTACTAATTGATGTTATTAATCTGCTAAGATATACACCTATATTTAAAAAATATGTAATATTTATGCATAGATTACAATACAATTTCTAAAGGTTAATCTTTACTATCGCCTAAAACGAATCTGTTGCTTCCAAATACTTTGTTACTAGATAATTCCTATTTCAATTCGACAGAGTAGTCGATGCGCTGTCGATGCGGTATCGCGGTTTCATCGGAGATTCTTTAGAATCTGACGGTGCGATAACGTGAAAGAAATCATAATTTCGTCAACGGAAAGTGATGTTATGGAAGCAGTATGCTGGTAGCAATGACTAGCGACTGATTCAATTAGTGATTGCGCTCACTTGTCGCCGGCGCGGGGAGCTACCCGGAGCTCGCCGCGTCACGCCGGCCACTCACTGCCTGACGCGATGATACGATCTACTTTACAGCCGAGACAATGTCGTGATGTTTTAAGCTGTGATCTAAAAAGCAAATGGACGAAGTTTTTAGGGTACCATTAGTGGCTCTTTGCTATCGTTTAACCTCCGTTACGACGAAAATTGCTCAAAATGTGATCTATTTTCACGATCAACTGTGATCATAGAGTTAGTGATCGATACCTAACCCACATATTTTTAGCAATTCCATATAATATCAAACGCTATTATAGCGAATATCTTCGAGGCTTAATGTTTATGTGCAAAAACTTGATTAATAAAAACATGTCTACCACAGTATATCACTCAATCTACATGAAGTTTGCGGCTGATAGACCTTAGATGGATTCCGTCCTCTTTCCGTGTTCCTGTTTTTACCGATTATATTTTATAAACGGCTCAACAGATTAAGATTAGACTTTCACATACGATCATGACCGCGACAAATCTCATATGTAATAGATAATAATGGAATAGTAGACAAGACACACGACACGCGAGACGAAACAATTCATTTCATATGATACAAAAAGCTTAAACTGAATACCGGCAGGCTTAAAACTTAAAATTTTATGCTAATTATAGGTACTTATAAGTTTAAAACTAAGAACATCTAACTTGAGCTAATAAAAAATAAATAACTATAATGTAAATAATATGCCTACCTTTAGGTTTTAATTAACTATTAGCATTATATTGGTAAATCTCATAATAGCAGCGTCATTTACTGGTTTACTTGGCTAATGAAGTTTTATTGGTATGTCTCACAAATCTTAAATACCCTTAACCTTTCATCACGGTAAACGTAAATTTGTCACAGAAGATATATGTACGTTGGGCATCCACCGACATCGATGGCCCAGTGCAATTATTGTCTTGTCACTCCACCGGAGTTACGCGCTCCATCCACCCGGAACATTTGCTTTATGTGAGCTTACTGGTCCTGGGAATCTATGCTATGCGTTCAACCATACGTCGGTTAAAGTTCACATCGGCTAGACCTCAGAAATAAACAACTCAGATTAAAATCAGCAAAACACTAAAATATGCGGCCGTAACCATACCGACCGGCGAATGAGATCTTCCATGATTGATTACTGTTCTCGTAATTTGAACGTTTATGACTAATACCAAAAAATAAGCCATTACAAACCTGTAATAAAGATAATAGTCAAATAGCAAACTACAAAGAATAATGCTATAATTTGCTTTTGTTAGCAGGTTGTTCGAGAGCTCGCGGCTCGTGAGAGCACTCGTGGGCGGGACCGTTTTGACTTTTGGTAATTACATTCAGACACCTTAGACGGACATTTAGATGAAATAGGCAATTATATTTCATCACAAACCGTTTTTTTTTTACCTATTTGTCTAAGCGCCATATTCGTTACGCTATTTAAAACAGTCATAATTAAAGTAGGTGTAACGAAATAGGCAACAACGCTTACTAATTTGCATTGTTATAATATACTACTTTGTATTGTAATCGCCATAAAAATAATATGTCATGATTGTCATAGTTCGAATCTCGAAAGACTTCCTGGAAACGAGCGGAAAGATATCATCACACATTATTTATTGTCCAAATAAATGGAACGACGACGAGACTGGGATAGTTGAAATACTAAAACATAAATTATTAGGCTAGAAATCACTAATTGCGTCGTTATATCGAGGCTGTGTCGATCTCCTTTGTTTTAAAATACGAACAATGGGAAAGGTCAATGTGGAACCGTTTCGGTTTTTTGGCTCACAATATGCGCTTTCACCAATAAAATGCTACCTGATCTATTAACTCAAATATGCCAGACTTACAAAACGATTATTTATAGTCATACTTAATTGTAATTTTATCTGTATTTAACGCTCATACTTATTTAGCGTAAATTAAAACCTGTGACCTTTTCTTATTTTTTTAGTAATTAAGGATATTTTAGGGGCATGCTTAATATACATCTATTGTCAACTTTTGTCCCACAGCTGGGCATAGGTCTTCTCTCAGAATATGACAGTTTTTATGCAATAGCCCACCGCGTTAGTTAAGTGCGAACTCACACATTTGAGACTACACTTTTTTTAAGGAGGTCTCTCGGCTGTACAGATTTTCTCATAATGTTTTTTAAACCATAAAGCAGTAATGATTAGAGATGCGCCGAATAGTGGTTTTACCGAATAACCTAATACCGAGTACTATTCGGTTTAACTTTTACTAAACCGAATATTTGGCCGAATTATTCGGTTTACCATTTCCTATTAAGAAACAACTGTGAAAGTGTGTTCATAAAAAAATGTTCTTTGAAGGTTTCAAAACTAATGTTGATATAAGAGTTTAGAAAAAATGCGAATTTGATTGAGGTTTCAAAAATGTCATATTTGATGTTTCATTACACTTCATATTTGTCTTTTTACACTTCATATCGTGACGTGTAGCCGAGAAAATAGAAAAAAACTCGAACCGAATAGTTTCGGCATCAAAACCGAATGATTACAGCTGAATACGAATAATGAAAAACATGCCAAATACACCGAATGCCGAATAACAAACGAATATTCAGTGCATCTCTAGTAATAATCATTTTCTAATACGCATATCAATTTAGAAAAATTGATCGTTTCAATTGAGAGACCCTGTTTCAACAATTAGGTTATCACTACTCATTTTTTTACTGAATGTGAAGACGAAAAAACTACCTTCTTGCTTTATACTAAACTTTACAAATGTTAATTACTTTAAACAAGGATGGATGGAAAATATTTTATTTAACATATTTTTAATGATAGTAGTCAAAAGTATGGACGGCGTTAGATATGGTTCATGCTCCTATGTCCTTCAGCTCTGCTACATTCCTAATCACGTTCCGATCGCGATTGTTCTACGTTTCTCATGTGAGCATGACTTTACTTATTAAAGTGTAATACAGTGTAACAACGTATTTAGAGATAGTTTGTTAGCTGTAAGTTATTAAAGCTCATAAGGTGAGTCAGCTAGCCAATTAGCAGCTTCCTCGCGCGGCATATTTGCATGTTTCTGCTTAGTATTACATTATATACAGACTTAATTCTGTAGACACAACTAATAATTGTCTTTATTTGTAGCTACGTTAAGTTAAATAACAAAAGTTTGAACTCGTACAATATACATTTACCATTACGAGCTGAACAACTAAGCAAATGATTTTCATTTTATAAGCTTTCTATTAACTTGCAACGTAGGTATGTAGGTATGTTTGTCAGAGTGGAATCTGTCAACTGAATTTTGAAGCAGTTATTATTAACCGATTGAGCTGAAATTTGATAGACACGCTTAGTTTACATGACAATGCATGTTTAGCTATATGATGTCATTGTAATTCCAATATGGCGGATGATCCAATATGGCAGACTAGTTACCTTTCCTGGGCTAGCCCAATATGGGTATCAAATAAAAGGGCTTAATTTGTAGAATACATTACAAAAAAATCAAATCAAAGATGACGGCCATCAAAATATAGAAAATTACATACTCTATGCAAACCACGTAGGTAATATGGGTCTCAAATGAAAGGGCTTACTTTGTCCAAAAGTAAACACTACAAAAAAAGACATTCAATATTATTTTATTTGTATGTTTCTCGTACACGATCCGCATGTGATTGCGATTCTTACCTATACACCACAAAGCAGGTACAAAATAGTGCACTACAGTTGTGTTGACATCTCGCTGGCTTGTTTTGCTACGGCTGTAGTCTTGTTTTGCTACGAGTGTCGCCGGCGGGCGGCGTGGTTCGTGCGGGCTGTGATCATGCCTCGCAGCGGAGCTTCGCGACCGCGTGATTCCTTTGGTTGCAGTTCACTATACTCCTTTTTGCATTATATACACAATACAAAGAAGTTTTACGGAAACATTATTATAAAGTAGATATATGATAAAATGATATAATTTCAGAAATACGTAATTCTAACATGAGCACGTCAGGTACTCGTCATAACATAACCGAAATCAGTGTTATAGTATTAATGGTGTACATATCGGGCTCGATATCAACTTACTCATATTCAAGAAAGACAAAAATCTACTAAGTATTATTTTTTACAAAGTAATGACAAATCCATAAAGTTAGAAATATATTATCATAAATAATTTTATATACGTTATTTCATAATGTCACAACATTCAAGGACACGCCAACTGTTCTAGTAATTAAAATAATGGATTAGTAGAAGTCGTAATATGTTAGGCTTATTATAAATACAATTTAAAAATTCCCGGAATGATTTATCAAAAGCGTACCGCGACTCGTTTTCGTTTGTCGGCCGGTCGACATAGCCGCAGGTTTATTTGTATACCTATTAATATTAACGTAATAATTATATATTAAAATTGTTATATTTAATATACAAATTCGGTCTATGCTTGGTTTATCTCTTTTATTTTAAAATATGGATGAAAATATTTTACAACACGTGCTTTAATAGTAGGGATAGAAAGCTCTATGTACAGGCATAAATATACGAAATAGTAGGTACACGTTAAATTCTACTATATCTTCTGATAATTACAATAGTTCTTAGTAACATGTATATATCGTTAGTGTTGTAAATTATATTTATTTATTCAGTGTATACACGTTTGTTTTTATGAAAATAACAAATAACAACTTTAGTTTGTTTCAGCGTAAGTCGATAAGTATCACCTTAAGGCTATTTCCGCCATGAGTGCTTAGTAATTAATACATATTCGTTAATGAAACAATTTTACCACAAATAAATCACATCCATAAGGCACCACCATAACGCACCATCGGCAATGAAAAAATATTTTTGTTTTAAGCGTATTATGCAACTCTGAGATGCTTTACCGATAACTCAAACGTGACTTAGCTAACCCTGTTACTTAAGGTACACGGCTTCATTTCGGTTTTAATACAAAAGATCTTTGTAGCTAATGTTGGAGCCATTTGAACGTATCATTAATTTTAAATTATGCATCACTAAAAATTAACATATAATGAATTGCTTTTGTATGGGCTTGCATAACTATACTTGTGTTTAATTGTACATTATGCGGTGTTCGAGCTGTATACCTTTTTATTTTAATAACAGTGGACGTAGACAATTTCATAGTGTCACTTCTATATTAAGGAGTATATATTAGGATCATTCCTAAAAATTCCCCATTAAGCAATAAAATGAGTTTTTCTACAGCAGACTTTGCTGCGAAGAACCCAGAGAATGCAATATGTTACCATTAAAATTAATTGAAAAATTTAGCTTTGTAAACAATTTCGCGATGTTTATGTAAAAATGAAATTAAATACATATCACCAGAAATCGTGAATTTTCATATCCAGCATTATAAGCACATACGACTTGAAAGCTCTACACATCATAATTAAAACTTTCCACCGATCTGTTACATGTGTAAAGTTTACGATCATCTTACATTGGCTTGGAGAATCTAATAGCATTTAGATGTTCAGGAAGGCGTGCTACGGTTTTATCAGGCGTGTAAGCAATTCTAGTAGCGGGCGGTTCTCGCGTTTCGTTCCGGCTACGGCCGCAGGTAACCGTTGCAGTTGCGGTGCGCCGCCGGCCCGCTAGCGCCGACACCCTATACTAATTAAACAACCATCGCCACGTGTCGGGTTCGCGGCCGCCCATACCCACATGCACTGCTTTCTCTCTGACATCCGAGCTCGCCTTCAAGCGCAATATTATATTATGATACAACACAGGTTAGTTCTACGCTTCAGAAAGTTCATGTTGCTGCAGTGTTAAGTTAATTAACGATTAAAAAGCCAAATTGACAGATCAATAATTATATTTGTATAAAATTTTAATAGAAGTACACACATGATCGTATATATTAGTAGGAAATTTTGCACTGATATATACTATTATGTGCATCTTATGTATCATCAGCAAACTGAATTTATTAATTATAATTAATTTTTGTTTTTGATCTAGCTTCAATATAAAACACTATATTATGTAGTGTCTAATCATCTTCAATTATACGAAAGAAACAATTAATACATAAAATATTTTTTTTATTCAAACGAAGCGGAGTGATACTTTCTACACAGCGACAAGTTAACAATATAAAAACTGGCGTAAATAGAAAATCACCAATCATCTATTCATTTTAATAATATCTTCATAATACTATTTTCTCTCTTTCTATTAGATACTCCTTTATGACACATACCTTCTCGTAATACGACTTCTTGCGGTTAAATGTCTAGTGTAACGTTGCGCAGCTCGGTGCTTTCATATCTGTGTACCTATAGGTATTAAAGGTTTCAAGAGCGGAGTACTAAGAGTCGAGGGCTTTCACATAAACCGTCGTTACCTTATTAAACGGCAATGAGGCCCGAGAACGAATCGCGCGACAATGCGAGCACGCATTGCGATATTAGCCTGATCTGAATCTACGGCTCGATAAACATGACACTCTGTAGCGGTGTGCACTGACCGGTAAAAATTATACTCCGATCGTTTTAATGTTGCCCCTCGATATATTATGCCGTACGAATTGCTCGTAACGCAGACCACAGGTAGTTTAGTACTGCAAGATAGTAAATCCACTACATCCACTTTAATTATAAATTTCCTCATATTTTCTAATGATTGACTCATTTTATTTTCTTATGACTTATGTTTTCTTTTGTTTTTTCCAATAATCGAGTTTATTAAAATTTCAAGACAAAACATATAGACAGTTTGGTTACTACTGGGACCTATACGTATTAAAAAGGATTTAGGTACATGTTTTATATTACCTATTTAACTTCGGCTGTAGTTTGAATATTTTATTAAATTACGTGCCATGTTTAACGTTTATATTGCAGTAACGTGTATAAATGTAAAAAATATACGTACGCAAAAGGTCGATGAATAATAAACCTAATGGCAGTCAAAAACAACTAGTATCAACAATCACCTCAATTTAGTCATATGATACTTAGTTGAGATAATTGACCGTAATCTTCGTAACGGTTCAGTTGAGTTGCGATGTATTCAGTTCACTGTTTTTGAAACATGTTCGCTTAATAATGGGTGTTTGTTTTGGTCTGAAGTTAGTAACAGAGTAGATGTCGATCGAACGTACCTGAATTCCTTAAGCAACAATAATAGCTCACGCCGCTGCCGCCAATAACGAGGGCGAATATTTTTGAATAACTAACAAATATTCCTATATCGAATGGAACCATCAACGCTAACTAACGAATAACGTTCAATACCTAATGTCTATGCACCTTCTAGTTGTTTTATACCAAAAGGTTCGTGTTATGCATTCATCCGCCAGCATACGTTGGTATAACTTTTTCCTTGTATATTATTCATCGTAATAAATGCAAAATTTCACGATATAAATTATCCATCAATTACGGTTGTTCATCACGCACTTGTGCCCGAATATCATGGGGAGAAAATATGTAAGTACGTAGATTAATTATGTGCATATATTTTCCTTCTCGGAAAAAACAAAGCTACGCATTCATTGATATTTAACGTAACATCGTTACGTGATTCAGATTTCGATATTGCGTACATAACGGATAAAATATTGCACAAGTCCCAATTATGCATATTTTGTATTTTCTCATTGTCCTTAAGTATTTCAGCCAACTGTAAGTTTCTGCTAACTTCTCTAACCGAATCTAGCCCATACAGCCCATACCTACTCGTATAGGGGTAATTTAACAAAAGTACGACTTGATATTTATCGAAAACTTTAAATGTTATCCTGCCCATCGGATTGCATGTATATCTGTCCATTATGTTATATTACGTTATACTGCGAGAGTATGGCACTATTTGAAATAATGAAAATGAAAGGAGATAATATTTTCAAGTAGATTTTTAACACCCAGGGAAGCATTACAGTCAATGTACCTATGTTCAAGCCTCCTCTGTATATTGTGGATTTACAAAGTAATTTATTTGATTTAAGATCATTTTCAGTAAATGACTTTCAAAAATTGTACGGAACTACAGTCATGTTATTTAACATTCTCATGTATTTGGACATGAGAACGTTAAATAATGTGACTGTACTGTTGGTAATTTGTTTTTAGGTGTAGGTTATACAAATAGATCTTATAGTTCAATATTACAAAGGTCATTTTCATATGCTACTTCATACGTACATGGATCAAATTCATTCTCACAAAACCCGGAGTTGCCCCCACGGCGTCTGGTACCTTTTGAAGGTTTCCCCTACGATAACTCAAACAAAAGGCGTCTTGTTATTTATGACTAGAAAATCAAATTTCATGATTTTTTATTAATTTGTTTTAGTATCGTTAGGATTTGAACATACTTTTAACTTCTATTTAAGACCTTTCGAGGTAGGATATGATGAATATTACCTTCGTCGATACCGTCATAAAAGGATTCCTCTGTTCAATTATAGCCTGACTAATATAGGCTCTTCAATGATGAATTTGTCACTCAGTCAATCAGAACAAGTCCATGAGTACAGAAGACTGTTCTATCTACGAGTTAAATCATTTATGGCCAAATAGGCGAGTGCCCACATAAAACACAACACGAAAAAATGTGTTTCATCATAAATCACAGTCATAAATATTGACCACTTTATAGTTCGTATTAGGTAGTACCTCACGTTCGTTTTTCAATGAGATAATAAAGATAAAGTTTTTATGTAATTCGAGAGAACTCTTGCCACCCAAGATTACATGATGTATGATTTATATTTTATTTGTAATAATCATTTTTTTGTTGTTGATACGGAAGTACTAAAGCACAAATGTATACTTTGATTATAAAAATATTTCTATACGTGATTGAGTATGTTAATGTACCGTCCTGAGGTATACCGTGAGGTACAACCGTATTAACATCGTACGTATTTTGTTTGGCACAATAAAAATTGTACCAATCAAAACACTTTGCGGTTTAGTAAAATTTTCTGGTCAACGACAGTGGAATTAATACTCTACAAATCTTGCATATGTTCAGTAAATCACGGTGTTTATGAGTCATTCAAGTCGGTGCGAGACCGCGCGACCCCGCACTGATTTGCAATCTCGAATGCCCGTCCCGTGTGCACTCACAACTCCTTCTCTCTTTACATTTCAATGCAAATGAACTATATGGAAGCAGATCGAGTGAATAATAATTGCCAAAAAATATTGCGATATAATATACTTTGCAAATAGTTATGCGTACTTTTACTCAATACCTTGGAGGTTACAGCTTATTATTGTGTGTCAATTAAACCATTTGTAAAAAAAATAATAAATAGCCTGAAAATTGAAGCCTAAAAATAAGTGTGTAAATATTACTTATTATTTACAATAGTAATAATCGTTAATATTGGATCTCGCTAATTCCATATTAGTCTGCACATCATTAATTATCCAGACGACGGAAATTTAAATAATTTTAATAAATAGGCAAAGAAAAAATAGTTTAGTGACCATTGAATAGCAGTAATAGATTGAAAAGTGTAAACATAAAAAAATAGAATTATGATTATGCTCAAAATTAATCCTTAAATTATTAATTTCAAATTAATCAAAATTAATTTAATTAATTAATTAATTAATTAATTAATTAATTAATTAAATTAATTCGTTACATACATTGGGAGAGGATTGTCGCACAAGAATTAAATCGCCGTTACTATCTAAATATTAATTTAGATAGTCCAATGAATACTATAGCGTCGTCTTTGTAGAGCACTTTGTATGTGCGTCGACGTTAGAGCTTCCAGTTTTGGGAACGAGCACGCACTGACTGCTTCATGAATATTTAGATGAGAAGTGCTTCATTAGTCACTTGTTCTCCGTAGGAAAAGGGCGTGTCTGGATGCTCTTTCATATTCCACGTTCAATACTTGTTGGATATAAAGGAAATACAGTGGTAATAACTATTTTTGAATTCATTGAATTTTTGATTGCCTCCAAAGTTTAACTTGTGTTTGTTGCTTTTGTTTATTGTTTCATATGTATGACCAAGTGGTCCTGACTTCAGGAAGGTCAGGGCTTTCATTATTGAAGATTTCAAGTAAAATGAAGGAGTTATTCTTTTTCAATTTATTCAAAGTTGAGGAGATCCGGCCGCTTAGACGGCTGAACCAGAATCTTTTTATACCGGCAAGCGCTCGCCCTCTTGTAATGAAGTTGGGGAGGTGACATTAACACATTTATGGAGGGTAGGCTAAATTAACATTTCAGAAATCACTAAATATTGCAAATTTAATAAACAAACAATTTCGATCTTTAAACTAACTAAAATAATTATTTTCGGCAACATGTTTTTCGTAAATATGCGATATCCCACCGACATGTATCATCTTAAGATAACCTATATTATATTTACAATGAATCATTGTATATATATTAGTGTTATGGCTAATCACTACTAGTCACCCGTCGCAACGCTCGAAATTCGCCCGTAATTCAACTCAAAAACTAAACTTGATATTATCCAAAGCAGCATGAATATTTTTCAGATTCAAATTAATTGTATTTATTTTCGAGTTGTTGTAAATAAACCCCTTTAGGGTTTATTTACAACAAACCCTACAGGGGTTTAAACCCTAAAGGGGTTTATTTAAGGTAAAAAGGTTAATTAGACTAAGCTGTATTTAAAAACAATAACGAGTATTTTGACAAAGTCATCTGACAACATTGACGTTATGTGTTTCCATAGTTTTCATTGAATGTTTTAATTCGTATATAAATGTGGTTGGCTCTAATGCACGGTAGTCCCCCTCAAAAGGATCACTATCTTGTCGTGGTGAGGGGGCTTAGTAACCGTGGCTTGGATCACCACGGTGAAGCCAAGGGGGATCCCAGGGAGGGGACGCTTCGAGTGGGCTTGGCTGGGGGCCCGCTCCGGATGCATCCGAGGGGGCTGCGGGGGACGGTGTTTTCTGTCTTCCGTAGCCAGGAGGGGTTGCGGGAGGAGAAGTGTCTCGGTGTGTCGTTGCCGTGCACCCTGTCTCTCGCGACCAAACGGGGACGCACCGTCAGATGCGTTAGCGGTGGAGCCGCAGAGGAAGAGGAGATACGGTGTTTCGTTGCCGTCCTCCCTATCCTATGCGGCCGTTTGGTGGTTTGCGGTGGAACGAGGGATCGATCCGCCGCTGGATGTGGGAGGTCGGTCCCTTTGCGGGTGTAGGCTTACCCATGCCCACGGCTCCTGTGTGGGGGTTCGGGGTTGCTCCGTCGCCCTGAGGATGGGAGCCTTGGAGGTAAGGCGCGTCTTTGTGTTTTCTGGCGCACCTTCCTGTTGGAGGGGAGCTCCATGCTCTACGCGACCAGGCATCGGCGGGTTCACGGATGAATGCGAAAGCGCACCCGTGCTCCCGCTGTACGGTGCGAAAAGAAAACACAGTGGGGGTTTAGCCGGTAAGAGTCCGGCATAACCCAGCTGCTGCCCCGGGTGGCTGGGTATCCATGAGGATTACCCACCTAGAAAAAAAAATGATAGTATGTGTAATGTGTTTTTAGTTGATTTTAAGTATGTCTTATGCTTTATTTGAAAAAAATATATAAGCATTTGGTAATACTTTTCTATATTAACTATAAACGTGCGTAATTTCTTACTTCTCCGTCTGCGGCAAGTATCTTAAAAACAAATTCCAAGTTTTTGCTTTACATAATAATATAATTAGATTCTGAAAGATGTCAATTGGATATCAATAAATATCTAAAATAATACATACATTTATTACTAACAAAAATAAATATGTAAGTAGATTTTGAAATAACATCGTACAGTAGCGGTGTTTGTATTTATAAAACAATATCGCAAATACCAGTACGTAACCACTACTGAACTATAAAAGGAGAAATAAAGCTACATAATGATTTCAATACTTATATCTGTTTCGTGACTGCTCGCGTGAACTTTCACACTATAAAAATTCATCATATTAACTAGGTAGGTACGCATTAACAGATACCGTCGCGAAATCAACTCCATTGTTCCCACCACAAAATGAAAGTTCTCTATTTGCATATTATATATATCTTGATTGGTATTCATATTCCGATATATGTAATTGTACAGCTTAAACTTTATCTACTGGTGCTTAAATTTCTTCATGAATGTATTTTGAACCTCTTACGTTGCCGTGTAAGATATAAACAGCTTTATTGTTTAGTAAGCTTTGGCAAAAAGGTACTATAACAACTTATTTGATGCTTTCGCTCACGGGACTTATGTATTCTTAATTTCACTTGTCTTTTATTAATCTCATGGTACAAGGAGAGAATCACTGTCAAGGATATAAAACTCAGCGTCAGAGTCGAAATTAAAGATTTCTTTAATTCCCTTGTGCTCATAACATATTGAACAGAAAGGAGATAGAGGCGAGCGAGACTCGTGCCTTATTGTTGTTGAACATGATGAGCTCTTGACGTTTGCTTATTACAATTGTGAAAGTAAGATATTTAAGCGGCTGAACGTCGTACCGTTGACATGGACAAGTCGCGCGGCGCGGCGTGGGCGCGCGGCTCCTGTTCGCCGCCCCGACGATACGCGCCTCTCCGTCCTCCCGCGCCTTCTCGCCTCTACCAACAATCCCATTGTACGGCCTATTTGCTAGTAAAGGTTTATCTGTGCACTCTTAAAAGATAGAGTTAACGATAGTTTAATTACCCTCGCTTTAGAAACGCGAAACATTACGTTGCTTACAATCAAATCAATTATAAGTTCCATATGGTTTCGAGGAAATATTTTGGACAACATAAAAATGCACAAAATTCGGAACACGCTGTCAGTCATCGTACGAGAACAGTCGTAATACAAAATAAAAGCGGAGGATGTTCATCAGACGTAAGGCTATAAAACGAGCCCTAAAATGTTAAACGACTGCTCAAAATTGGTGGTAAGAAGAAATTACAAAATAAAAGAATGGGATTACGGTACTTTGACTGATTTTTTGAGAGAGTTCGTCTTAACCTATATTTCATTTTATGGGTGAACGATTTTTACAGCCTCGCGGACAATCCGAATGACTACGCCTGTGTAGAAAGTTTCAGAAATTATTTCGAAATGATTAATCAGTCCAATAAACCTACATTTTGAATAAGAAATCTTAAGGCGTCTTTATTAGTTTATAACGATAAATTGAGCTGTCTTATTTGTAACCTGTAGCCTTAATGGCTATATACACCGAGCTCACGAGTGTTAAGTTTATTAGCGCATTCGTAATGTGTTCCGTTAAAGTACTTCCGCAGTCAGTCTGGTATTTGATTTAGGCGAGGTGTTTACACGTAGCTGTCTTTGGGTCAATTGGAATGGAGCTATCAGCGGTTACAAATCGGAGCAGGCTTGTGACAAAGCATGTCGGTCGGTGATCGACGTTGTCGCACGGCCCTCTATGACAAACGCAACGCTATGAGTGATTGTGTACGTCCGTCGCTCGGCACTCGCTCTCTTTGTGCTCTCGAATAATCCGCTGAGTCGTGATCTGGAGTCTAACGGTGCAGGTCTACGAGCCTATTGAGTGCGCTCTCGGTAATAGACACAATTTTTCAAGCTTTCACATAAGATCACTAATACTTACTAAGCTCAAAATCCATCACATGACTTATTATCTCAACTCCGAATATTATTAGATTACACAACTATTTGTAGTTCTCTGTTAAATACTTGCTTTATATGGTGACATAGGAGCTGGGACGAAATGGGAGTTTTTATGTTCATATGTTTGAAAGAAAATAGACATTATATAAGAATCGAATCTAAGTACTTTAAAATAAATAGCGTTAAGCTTTACCAATCACGAACCAAATGTCAACCGAAATCATTGACCTCCGATCGGACAATAAAAAGACACGAAAATGCCAAAGAGCCGCCCTGGTGTCTAAAGGGTAGTAATATATGTTTTTTTTATCACCTTTTTGTTACATGCCTATTGTGTCACTCTTATCCTTTTCAGTTTTGTAGACAGTCGGAAAGGAAACGTGTTCATCTGATTGCGGCTGCTTACAGAATGGTAATGTGTTAACGTTACATTTTTACTTGTTAACTCTATTGGCAGATTTACTCGCATATACCTATCTGTAAACATTTTTCTATAACAGTGATTTCGTTACTACGTACTACTAATATATTTATTATAACTTACTGAATAACAATTCTAATGTAAACAGAGAGGATAGATTAGGACTTCTAAACAATTCATATAACATATATAGGTATGCATATCTATTTGTGTAAATACTTATTATAAGTCTAATTATCTCTACAGAAAAATATTAATTAAATATTCTTGGCGTATATGCCAAAATGAATGATTAATTTCTTATATTGATTCTGTTTTTAATACTTACATATTATTAAACATTACATTACATTACATTATTAGTACATATTATATATTATTTTGTCTTAATCACGTTTAGAGTAGGTACCAATAAGCTAATGCCGCAATATTTTCTTTTGAAGATTTATCCAGGCATGCTTACTATGAATACTTCATTATACGAGTATATATACAGGAAAAAAAATACACACCTATCTATATGTATTACGATATATGGATAGAGTTAATGTAACTATAACTGTGGTAAAACTGTTTGTTTAATACCTTCTAATTCAGTAATTTCATCATGTAGGTAGCACGCGTGACATTTCACACTGCGGTTTAGTCGATTTAAGTTAAAATCTCAGGTCTCACCTGCACACAGCCAGCCACCTGTTAACTGCAACTCGGCAGAATAAAAAAAAGAAAGAAGCGAGCGCCAGCCAATGCAAAAAACAAGAATCCAAGACGACACGTTTGGAAAATAAAAAAAAGCTCTCGCCCACCAGATGGTCGCCCCGACGCGCCGAGAAACTCGCTTTGAGCAGGTTGTGACTTACCACGCATATTCATTTGCACTTATGAATGCGGGAAAAATTGAATAACAAATCTGATTAAAGAATACGAAATAATAATACTATCCAAGGATGTAGTGCCTAGGAGGCGGCAAGGCACATAAAGCGGCTATTACAATGTACAAGTATGAGTGCACAATTATAGTGCTCGTAATAAAATGAGTAAAAAGATCGTCCTCGATATTCCAGTCCTTCTTTATATTTATACCTTTGTAAAGCTTATTTAGAAGCTTTAGAAAGCTATAAGTAGGGAATAACTGCTGCAATATGACTGCGTTTACGTGGATCTAATATAGCCGACGGCGACGCCTCCCTCATCATAATTGGTCTTAAATGGAACTGAAACCCCTACCTAAAAATAGGCCATCCATCCATCCATTTTGTTATTGTACTAGATTTCACAGAGTTTAAACTCAAATACACCATACACATTACATTGAATGTTTAAGTTTATCAACTAATAGAATTATTTAATTAATTTAATATAGTTTTGCATGCAATGCCTTTTATAAATTAAAACAACCTACAAATAATTAAACAATACAATATTTACTAGTCACTCTTCCAATAAGAGGAAATCGACTAAACGCCTGTTCGGGTAATATTTTATCACACCTTTTGAAATGGATCCAACTGTGCTCATTTAGCAGAGCTAGCGAAAATTAATTGGCCATATGTTTTCGTTACATTCTCATTAAAACGGGCGCTTTGAAAAGATATGACCCCATATGGTGCGTCGTTTTTTGTATTGCAAAAACACGTCAAAAATGTTAAGCCGACAAAACAATCAAACAACAAACAGGAAAAAACGGACGTAACGTAGCAACCTGTTTCAAATTTAAATAATGTGTCAAGTCATCTCATCACCTTAGTACTTCGTTGTTTTTGTTAGTACGTTGATGTCGTATGTATTTAACGTTTATACAAAGTTGCATACCAATCTAAAGTAAACTTTTATGGTAAGGTTTAAGCTGAAACAAGTGGGTAGATGATATTTGAATAATGCGAGTTGAGTAAGCTTTCATTGTTTTTATTGTGGATTTTTGAAGCCACACGAACAATTTGATATGTATTAGTAATATAAAGAGTTATTTTAATTCAAGTTTGGGGGTTGTATTTAGTCAAACGCATTAATGACAGCAAATTGTCAGAAAATCATTAATAATAATTGTGCAATTAATAATTGAGTTAAGTACTTATAATACGAAATTACAATAAAAGTTACCGTGCAAAATATTTTCAAGAAATCGTATTCATGCTTCTAAAGCAAATAATTGTAATGCAAACAAACTAGTTAGTGCTATTACTCACTTAGTAGTATCGGTGATATCACACCACGCTAATGTACACGTGTACGGTAGCGGCAAAGCTATATTGAAGAAGTAACCGCAGCATTTGATCTTGTTGTGACAATTAATTGCTTCGGCACTACCTGGGAAATTGGCCCGCCTCCGCAATTAGTTCCCAGTTCCCAGCTTACTAATGCCTGTGTAACTTATGGTCGACGATAGCAGCCGTCTCATGTCGCTCATTAATGGATAGTTTCCATTACTAATCGACTTCAAACAACATTTCACTTTGTAATTTAAGGGGTAATTATCGCATTTGGCCAAAGATTAGCTCTTGTATTTGCAACTCTAGTCTCACTAATTTAAGTATTCCTTTTTAGGTTAGTAAATGATTTGTTGTTTTCGTTAACAGAAGATATTGTTCTGCGCAGACAAAACGTTTTATGTTCCGATCCGGTGGTTATGACTGTATAAACCAAAATTGTTAGAGAATTTTAATATACCATTTAGATAACTATGGAATAACTACATACTTTTCTAAATTTTATTTTTCAGTGGTATAAATATGTTCTTATTGAGTTTTTATCAAATAGGTATTAAGTTATATAAAATTCGAAAAAATATACATATTGCACATTTTTTTTATAATTTAACCTAACGATTAGATGGGCTACCTGATGGAAAGTAGTCACCGTCGCCTATGGACATTCGCAACACCAGAGGAGTCGCCAATGCATCGCCGGCTGTGAAGGAGAGCTCTTTTCGCACCTTTCTTGAAGAACCCCATGTCGTAGTGCTCTGGGAATACCTAAGGGCGAAGCTTCGTGAGAAGAGCCCTGTGCCAAACCCGGTCGAAGGCCTTTGCAATATCAACGTGACATTTGGAATCTTTTATATTTTTTGATACTGATATATTATGAGTTTAGAGCTTATTACCTAACCATATATTTAAAGTGAATTTGATAAACATGAAATGTAAACACACATATATTATTATTCCAACTATTTAACTCCTTATTGTTCGCGACCCCATTCAATTGACCGCTTTTTGACATGGGTATGAATTAGACCAGTAAAACAAATCCTGAATACATTCGTAAAGTAGGCACTATATTCCTAATGTCTTAAACTTTTTATAATTATTTGATGCTTTATACAGATGTGAACTGTTGTAAAATCAAGAAGGATTATATTAAAATATAACTTCTATTTAACATTTCAAAATACAGGTGTAGTGTTTCGTTTTACAACATTAGAACAGAGTTAGTACCTGCGCGAATGTGGCGCGTGCGCACCTGTGCCCGCATGCCCGCTTCCATCTAAATAGAGAAACACAGCGTGTTGTCCAGCCCTTTTTTTAAAGTGCCATTCTGTAATCAACTATATTGAGACAATAATCAACAAAGGTTAAACAGATTCCAGAAATATGAGGGTTAGAATGTGTTAAAGATAACAATCATTAAACACTTGAATTATTTCACTTATGTGTAACATGTATAAACACCATAATCAACAGAAAAATAAATCAAATAATTTAACTTAATAATTATTAACTTGAAAGACTTAAGGTGTTATGTTTACGATTACTTCATTTCGCGTTCAGATATAATGATATTATCATTTTGAAAGGATACTTTGACCAATCATCGCAGAGGCTAAACTACATACTATTTATAGCTTGAACCATGAAATTTGGACAATAGGCATATTTTAACCTGTAAGGTTTATTTGAAATTTCAAAAATAATATTTGCGCGTACGAAGTTATGGACACTTATGCAGAAATATATTTTTATAATATAAATAAAAAGCATGACCGGAACTAAGTTTGCAGCGCGCTATTTACAGTAGTCTGACGCAAGCTGACTTTATTACGTCAAATTACAAGTACTTGCTCAAAATCGAGATTCAATCAAATGATGAAATGCTAAAGCATGACTCCACTTGTATATATACAATCACTCGACTTCTTAGTGTCGCCGCACACGGACCACTCACGACAGCCACAAAATGTCGCCACTGGCATATGTCCTGCAGTTTTCATACATTTTATATGGACTCGCCGTACACGATAGACGCCAGTGGCCGCACTCGCTACAAAACGCCACCATCGGCGTCCACCGTGTGCGGCGAATCCATATAAAATGTATGGAAACTACAGGAAATATGCCATGGCGGCGTTTGTGGCTGTCGCGAGTGGTCCGGGTGCGGCGACACTTAGATCGACAACGCACGCTTGTCACGTCGTCGTATCATACGGAACCTAGAGCCAAGGGCTTTTGTACTCGGCGATTTTTGGATGAGTGCAGTCTATTCAGTCTGATTTAAATAACAGAGTATATAAAAATAAGTTGTACTTCGTTGTTTGTTCAGGGTTTTTCCGGTAATACCCCGGTAACCATTTATTATGAAACTTTCACCAATCGAATTCCCATTAATTATCTATATATCATTTATATCGTATAGCGTCTATTATTATTAGCGTTTATTATTTTATTATTACGGACCGCAATATCTGTTGACGATACTCAAAGAAACTCTGCTGTCTGCTACTGAAATCTACATTCACGATAAGACAGGGCGTGATGCTATTCAACACCTATTATTTATCATTTATCATAATCATTATGTTACAATTTAATATATTATTTATCAAATTATCATAATTTGTATGTACGTACTTTGGATATTTAAGTTTTCTAATATTCGTTGCAAACATTCAGTATGATGTCTAAAAACCTGTATATTTGTCGTGATATTTATGTTATAGTTAAAATTTGATTGTAATTCGCACTCTTGTTCTCTTTCTTGTATGAAAGAGCTTATAATCGCAACGATGAAGACGTCGGCGTAGCAAGCCGCAGGCAGTCGTAACGCGGCGTGCTGTGGAGTCGGCTCACGTAGGGTTCACACAGAACAATTAATGTAACGGATAAAGATTTTGATCGTGCTTTTTAACGAAGTATTAAAGAAAAATAATAGTAAATATAAAAAATAAAAGTATTTATAAATATTTTTAAGACCAAATAATGTTTTAATTTAGTATTCGATTTACACCTATTAGAATGAAAGCCTATTTGTAAAAATATGTTATTATAATTTATAGGTAGGTGTCTAGTATAAACAAACCATGTGTTATATATAATATTCAAACTCCTTGCTTACTTTGATAATAAATAGAATTGAATTCATTATTTAAAAAAAATCAGTTTTTAATTTCTACTTATTATCTTAACCAGAATTTTATTTCTAGCTTATAAGCGCAGAATTCAAAATGCAATTTTAATATGATTCGTTACCTTAATATCCTATACCTCGGCAACGATTACGCAGCCCTACAGGGATATCGGCAAAGCACCGTCGGATGTTATCGTACTTATCTGCCATATTGATTGCGCCCGTGTCGAAAGACTCGTCGGCCAAAAGCGACGCGAACGCAGATTGAAACCCGAACGTGTCCGATGATTGATTACTGCGTAATGGACACTGACACTCCGTACCGATTTACTGAAAATACCAATGTGACAATGTTGTAGTGTTTATAAATACAGTTATAAATTAATGATGCAAGCACAATGTGAGATTTATTGTATTAATGTCATGCAACATTATCTACATTTTTTTTACTTATATTAAGCAAATCCAAACACTAAATAGTCGTTTCCTAATTCTGACAATAATCTTTATTTTTTTATATTACGCTATCAAATTATGGAAACTAAATGTCAGTTGTTGAGGGTACCTACTCCAATACGTTATACCTATATCCTTTATTGTAACTAAAAATCAATTTTAATCAGATACTCACATATTAATACAAGTAGGTACCTAATTTGTAACCATTTAAGTTAAATAACCATTTAAGCTCCATCATTACATTTTTCGTGTAATATTAATATGATAAATTCGTTATTTGAGGGTTAAAATTTTAATACTTACATGTATGGAGCCTGTACGGTCTGGGTTGACTTGTACCTACATATCACTTTTCATATTAATTATTGTCAAGAATTTGGGATACGTACCATAATATTACCAATTACCAAAATTTCACGCTGTTATCGATCCCTATCGATGACGTAATGAGTTTTAAAAGCTTTTCGCTTTCAAGGAATTCAAAATCTCTGCAAACAGGCTTGATTTTAATCTAAAGATTGAAGATGTACTTTTCCGTTTTAAATGATTTATGTTCGTACTGAAATCCATCGCGATAAGACATACATTCGACTACTTGTATACCCAGGGATATTTTAAATTCATTTATTGAGTGTTCGATGTTTTCCAAGTTAAAGGGCAGTATAATTAAAAAAAAGCTTGCGAATTTTGATGAGGTTAATGCGTTGTCGCGGTGCGGCATATTATTAAGAATAATAACAGCGATAAAGCTGTAAATTGCGTATGCGTGAGGTCGAAGCACTCGGCGCGGGCGCAGGCGTCACGGGAGCCGTTTGCCCACTTGCCCAGCGCCAATTGATTGATAATGCCTGCCATCAAATCACCGAAACGCTTCACGCAAATGCACTTGTCAGGGGGCTACACGATTGACCCGAACATTTATAACTCGCGTTCGACTGCAGTGTTTGAGCCTTTTATTCGACTTTATGTGATTGCTTTTATGTTTCAAATTCTTCTTTTTATGGATTTGATTTTCAATATCTATATATTATTTTAACATATTATTTTAAACGTTATATTTGTGAAAGTGGAATCGTTATATTAAACTTTATGGAAAGCATTTTTATAGCGGCATATTGCATATTATGTCCTTAGTCGACTTCACTTTGAAGATATATCTTCGCCCACATTATTCATGCCAGTTTTAAGTGCAGTGTAATATTTCTTAATCCATCAGCTTTCTCAACTATCTTGCAGCGCTTTGTTGCTTGTTACTTAGCAAACCCAAATTAACGGGATTATGTAATAGATGGTCGCTAAATAATATAGATACAAGCATACCACTAAATCATGCAATAAATAATGTACCTACATAACCAAATGTATCTATGGACAATAATACCTAAATTCCTAAATGCGGCCATACTAAGCGTAAAACATGTCTAATCAGTTAGAGGTTGAAAATAATTGTCATTAGCTTTATGTGGTAAAATTCTATTTTATATCCGGACGCAGAATCTGTAGATCTAAAACGCAGACGAAAATTACCATGTAATTACCATGTATTATTTCATGCTCAGTTCATAGGCGTATACTTAGAAAGCCGAAAAAATCTGATAGTATTAGATCAAAACAGATATACTATAACTATGTTCTACAAGTAGGTAACAAGCATAGAATCTAGTTAGATACCGTGTATAAAGTGATTAACGACGCTTGTGTAGCAACTCCAAATAGAAATTAGGATCTATCGAATCTGAACGAAATCGATTGCAACTACGGTGCTGCCCCATTGCGGTTAAATATACATCTCATACATAAATTCTTCAAGGTTTAAACATTAAACTTTAACTTACATAAAAGCGTTGCGGCAGCTAGTCGTAAAGCGTGCGACTACTGAATATGCCTTTTGAGTGATCACTAGAATACACGGTGAATATTTTTCTTCTGCGGTGTTGTTCATATTGGCAGTTGGCACACATTAATTGTGTGGCCCAAATTAATTTTAAATCGGTAAGGAATAGAATCTAAATATAAGGGGTTCATTTCAAACAATGTTTAACTTTTATTAACATATGATGATTAGGCAGGTACGTACCGAATAAGGCTTTTCAGCGAACTTCGTAAGTCCTTTATCTAACGATCAAATCTGTGGTTTGGTCCATGATAATACCCGCAATAATGTGCTTGCCTTCCTTCTCGATCGGAGCTATAAATACGGTGTGACTTTAATTTAGTATGTTTCATAATTAGGTATTTAATAGTTTAATAAACTATGTAAAATACATTCGAACCTTAATAATATTTATGTCTATTATTAGAACGATTTACCGTGATTCATTATTTAAATTTTCTACACTGTAGACTCTATACTATAGAGTCTAGAGCATAGAGATGGACTTTAGAGCAATTAAAACTTTAACTTTCTGATCATATATGCACGAGATATATTTGAATACATACATTTTTATACCTTTTGCAAGATTGCTGAATAAACCACGTGTTTCAGCGTAAATGTATGTACTCAATTAGTTACATGCCATTAACAAAAAGTTCGCCGTTAAGGTTGTTCATAGGCTAACTTAGGGACCTTTAACTTGAGTCCAGTATCGGCTAGAAACATACACGGCAGTGGGTATGTAACGGCGCGTGACATCCACCTGTCGCGTGCGAGGCGCGTGCAGCGCCAACCGCCGCGCACGCTGAACCGTGGCCAGCGCACTTGCTGCCGAAACCACCGACCGTGGATACGGGCGCACACCTGACGCCCGCGCGTGCCGTACGCGTTACCATCGCGACCTCCTCCACATACTGCAAACTTCGCATGTACGCTTCCTTGCTAGAACTATCATTGGGGTGCTCTTGGCACATTGTGACTTGAGCAAGAATGATAGGTTGAAAATTGGCCTCTAAATCGAGGGTTTCGGAGTTCAAATCTTCGCGACCGATATTTTTAATTATCCGAAGGTTATCAATTCGCCCCAAGGGATAGCGGTTACGTGTTATATATTATTTTAAAATTATTTATGTATTAGAAATGAAATTATTTATCACTTAATTTAACAGAATGGAAAGAAAAGCAAAACCTCGTAATAAATTTTAACGCTTGAAAACGTTAAAAAAATCTAAAAGGTGTGTGAGGTCTACCAATTTGCACATGACCGGCGCAGTGGACTATGTTCTAAACTCATTTCACTCCGAGAGAGAATGCGTTTTGTGCATTAGGATAGTAATGAGTGTTACATTTGTGAAATGGCGATTAATAAAAGCCGCCCAAAAAGCTAACTCTAGAAGCTAGCAACTTATTGGTTCTTCGAGGTATTTACTTATTATCATTGGAGCTGAAAGACTGATTGCTATATTTTTTTGCCCCGAATAGAAAAAGCCGAGACAGACCAAACCAAAAAGAAACGGTAAAAACAAACCGAGACGAACTACCGAACAAGTTAGGTATGTCTTGTATATCATTAGATTCTAATTTATGACAAGTACTGACATTGAAGATATAAAGAAAGAGAAACTTAAATCTACTGGTCTTATTTAAACCATTTTCAATACATACAAACATACTAAAATAGATGTATTTAAAGTTACAGTAGCACAAATCAACTTGTTACTCGATATCTACTCTTCAAGAATTTCTCACGAATAAACATAGATGACGGCACTTCTGTTAGGAATCCATAGTAAGTAGCTAAACTTGCGGTTTATGCAGGTTAAGAGGCATTTCGTACAATAAACGGTAATAAATCGCCGTGCGTGTGCAAATGTCACCGCGCTATTGGTGACTGAAAATGTCATTGTGTTTCAAGACAGTACAAGGCCTTAATGAAAGGAAGATATTTGTATATACATCGGTAACAAACGGCAATTTAATTAATATGAATCTTTTGTCGTTTCTCATACTGAATAATGGCGATCAAATCTCATTAAACTTGTAAATCGTTTAGAGTGTTTTTCATGTGCTTATGTGCTTATCGTAAAACTAAAACTGTATAGGTATTATCGTTATTATTTTAATTTACGATTTGTTATAATCATAAGAATAGACAAATATTGCATCTTAAATGCTACATATAAGCCCAGTGGGAGACATAAAAATATTGAGGATAATACCAGCCCGCTGGGTGGCCACGGCGAACAAACAACTAGATCGCCTACGCTGCGTGCAGGCAAAGGTTATCAGCGACCGCAAGAGATTACGTAAGACACATTTTAGGATATACATGGTATAACGTAAAATTGGCATATATAGCAGCAGTGACAGCTTAGTGGTTTGAAATTCGGACCGCAACCTGCACCAAATATATTAATCCAGCACCCAAATTTTAAATCTGAATATAGAAACGAAGCTTTGATCTTTTGAATTTATGAGCGACATGAAATTAATAGATTTACTTTTAATTACTTAACGGTAAAGATAAACTTCGTTAGGAAAGTTACAAGAGAATAAATGGTGATATCAACCAACCCGCACTTATCCACCATGGAAGAGGATAATGGTCTAAACCTCTCATTCTCAGTGAAGACCTTTGCTTAGCAGTGGGACAGTAACAGTTTAACGAACGTAAATACAAGCACTCTTAATATGTGAAGTTATAAAACATACTCGTGTCCGGCACGTGCCCAGGGTACATCGGCGCGTGCGCAACCCAGCTCGACAAACGTGCTTCGCTACGCTCCAGCGCCCTACACCCTCTACCCCTATCACCATGCCATTACTTCTGTTACATTATTCTAACATACGTCTAACCGTCATGTGCACGACAGTTGGGTACTGGCAGAGATAAGACAATTGAATTAAATTCTGGTATTGTCATTAATTATATTAAGAGATGTTATGGCCAATGATAACATCTTTTGCTTAATTGTTACCGCAACAAATTAAAATGACCATCATTCAATTGATCATTCACTATTTATGTCGGAAATCACAAATTATTGTTAAAATGCATCATGCTGTTTACCATCCTATAGAATATGTTAATCGGTGCGAACATAACATAACATTTTACATTTTTGATAGAAATCTTGGGTTTATTGGTCATGAATGTCAGGTAGGTATCGATAACGCGATTGAAACGTGTCATAAAAATACCTTCAACTTACTGTGATCCAGTGAGTTGTAAAGTCTTTCTTTCGATGGTCGCTTATCCTATGTGAGATGTATAGTTTAAATGAGGATAAATGAGTTTACGAGAATGGCAGCAACGATAGCATATAAAACACGTTGGCTCGCGGAAGGTTGCGGTGCAGCGGCGAGCCGGCGCAGGTTACGCGGGGGCGGCGGCGCGGCGGCGCGGGCGCGCGGTCGCCGTATTTTATTTATAATTACGGACGACGACCCGAGACCCGGACCTGTCGCGATTTCACCTGCTATTATTGCCATTTTATTCATTGTTATTGCGTTTATTACGTTGCTTGTTACAGATTTTACTGTCTGTAGGATATAACGAATGGCTCTTAATGATGAGAGTACGTGTTCGTGCTGATTTCTCCTTATAAACGCACGCGTAACGATTGCATCCTTAGTTAGTGGTGGCGATTTAATTGATATTATTAAGTTTTTAATGCTCTTCCTGATACACAATGTGAAAAGAAAGTAAAATGAAATTTTTGCGTTAATGTTTAACTTTCTTGTAATAAATGCTTTAGTCGCATTGATATATCGATAACGACTTTATTATATGTCGAATAACTTAATCATAATTTACGAATGGAATTTTCTGAACAGCGTTCACATAGCAGTGATACCATATCTGAGAAATTTTAACTTACGTTCGTATTAAAATAAATATAGTAAGGAAATGGACATACCAATCGCAAAATAGGCACTCTATAACATTAACGAGATAGTTTAAGATCTACTTCGGCGCACTTTCCAACTTCTTCAGGAACTATGTACATAATCAGTGTTGCCACTTTTTCAGCTATTAAATTATATTGTCTATAAAAGGAAGAAAGAAAAAAGTAGGTAAACAATTTTAAAACAAAGTGATTTATGTTTCTTAATTTTCTGACTCTTTAAGGTTCGTGTGTGGTGGTGATAATAGAATTTCTGTTTCATACAAAACTGCTTACAACCAAACTTTGTTAAATCAGAGATCCTATAACATGAATTATTTTCACGTACATTCTTTTCTCGTAAAGTGTAAGTGGCAACCCTAGACGCAATTTTTTTCAACAAATTATGAGAGGAAATTTACCCCTATTATACTATTTACTAAAAATATAGAAGGACCGTGAAGCTGAGTACATACAGCATATTTTCAATAAATAGGTATTGCCGGTTTGTACTCCTATACCCAACTATATCAATGAATCGTAGGAGCGTCATCGCAACTCCCTGTTCTACTAAATACTGCCTATTTAAAGTCTTTAGCGTAGTATAATTTTCTACAGTAGTAAGTAGCAATAAATAAGTAAGCCATGAGCTTTAGTGACCACTTAAAATTAGATCTTGTCGGACAGACAAGAAAAAAATGTTAAAAATCTAATGAGCTTATGAGCTCTGAATTTAAAAATATTTCCAAAATTCTTTAAGAATTGTTATGATTGAAATAATTTGGACTTGCTATCGACGATCAACTCAGTTCACGTCGAGCCACAGTCTTGTTCGGAAATGATAAGTTGTGGCAAAGTCCGCAAGATTTTTGTGTCTTCACATCAAGGTTAGTACGATTATAAAACATGATCAAGTTATCAAATTTTAATATGTATGTATATTTAAAGAAAACGTATATCATAACTTATTACAAGGACGTTTTGTGCAGTGATGCGTGTATAACTTCTTAAAAAGCAAAGGAATTTAATCCCTTAGTTTACACAGAAAGGTAGCTACTTAAAAGAAAGTGCATACTTATCCTATTGGTTACACAACAGACTCAGTTTACACATCATACAAGGTGGCAAATAGATGACCCTTGATAACAATACTGTCACTGTATGATACTTTTGACATATGACCATTGAGATCCACAGTATTGAGATGAAGTGACAAGGAGCGGTCGTTATTTATAATGTGGTAGTGCTGTTACGAATATCATTATTTGAACATTCGCGAATGCGAAAGCGAATGTTGTTGATTTTTTCAAATTTTGGTAAAGGGAGCCAGGGAATCTAGATATGACGACCTTTTCCTAGGTGGTCAACTGCAGTTCGATTTCAATTTGGATAGTTATGGCTTCATTTTTTGAGAAGCATTGCAATTCAACATTCGCAAAATATATGCACCAGTTCTTGCGAATGCGAGTACCTATCTAAAAACATGCGAATATTCGCGAATGCAAATATTCGTCACATCACTAAAATGTGGTATCATTTCGCGGTGGGCAATCTGTGAGTCGGTCGGAGGTGAGGGTCGGGGCACACGCTCGCCACCTACGCGCGGTACCGTTACACACCGGTTAATTTTTGTATCGAGCCGGGATTATTGTATTAACGCCCGCGCCCTCTCGCTCCGCTCGGTAACAATGTGCGCACTAACATAATAATATCAGGCTTATGAAGTTTCACTTCCCTTTCCCAAACGTCATTCAACATATCATTATTTAAAACAGTGTTCGACAGCGATTCACAATTGATCTCATTTTGCAATAACATTATGCAATATTGTCGTATTAGGAGCCCACATATAAGGATTTGAAGTTCAAAACGAAAAAAAAATTCTAACAAATGGCGGACCAGTATTCATAAAAGTTCGGCAAAAGTTCAGTTAATGGCTACGTATAAATACCTAGTTATAGTTGTAGCAAACATAAAAAAAGTTACTTATATACTCGAATGTTAACTGCCTTTAATATTTGATAACAATGATCTTCATTTATATAAAGTCAATACATGCTACGCATTGTTTATATCGACTTTTCTATTTTAACGAACTCGATACAATGCAACTATAAACAAAACATATCGTAAATCACTATTATACTCGTACTACAAACACAAAGCCTTTTACTAAAACTGCCAATAACCAATATATTTTGAAGTAACTTTAGAAATGTACGCACGAAAGTATCTTTAAACATGTGCAGATAATCTCGTTGATGTCTTTTGTAAGGACGTTCTTTCTAGTGTACAGGCACATAACTATAAATTGAATTAATGCATAAATTTTGAGTCATATTTAGCTCAATAGACATAATAAATTCAGTCAATATTTGTCAATTTATATGGATTATTATTTGTAACTCAGTTTTATTTTCTACTCAACATTTATTTTGTTTCTAAAAATGAAATACTTTCGTGTAAAATGGCACCAGTAAAATATAGAGATACAATATTGATGCACACAAAGCTTAGGGGCATAAAGCATCAGAATCCATTTACATGAATCTGCAAAGCATCGCTACTAGTGAATAATCTTTTCACAGGCGTTGAAGCGCGACGTGCGACGCCCACGCGCGAACCAACACACCATACCTTACGGACTTGTCTGTGGTTATTGGCACAGGATCATACGATTTATCGGCGTGCGTCGCGCCGTTGCTTCACTGGTACCATCTTACTCTGACTTCATCGGCAATTTTTAAAGATATTACTAAAATATATAAGATCGTATTAAATAAAAAAAAACATTTTAAAAAAGATACTAAGTATTAAAGCAGGAAATTATCTATCCATTCTCAAAATAAGTATGTTTCCTTGAACTACACTAAGATAATCAACAAAGCTTTAAACAAATCAAAAACTATTTCATGTATCAGATTTTCCATTAAACGCGACGAGATGAAACTAATTCATGCCACAAACCATGAGGCAAACAAATTTCTGGGAAATTCCCCATTTCAAGTTAAAATCTAAGAGTTGATTTTATTTGCAAGACTCGAATTAAACAGTATATAATTAAAATTTAATGTTTAAGTTAATACTTTGATCTATACTCTTATACGTTATAAGTTTGTAATACCTACCCGTAATGACATACGATCGTAAATAAATTTACAAAGGGCGAATGATACTGAACATACTATTATGACATGGAAAGCAAAATCACGATGTACCAGATGTATCGGTGTAACGGGCGCACGTGACAATCGATATGTGTACTTGTGTATCTCGTGTTTAAATTAATCACGAGAAACACCATATTTACTTGTAATAAGTAAATGCGAATTAAACTTATTCAGGACAACAGTGGAATCAGAACACCTGTATCATTTCGCATTTAGGTTATATTTTAAATTTATGCGAGCAGTGAGCCAAATAATTAGGATTGACTACTTATTTACATTTCGGTAATCTAACAGAAATTACAGCCGGAACTCTCAGTGCATTACCAATATAAGCACCACGAAGCCCCTTTAGTTACAATTACCACTTTAATTATTGTAAAGTAGGACGGCAAATTAAAATTAAAGGTAAATTAAAAGTAAGCATCAAATTCTTTAAATTGAAGGTATGCATCAAAAGATCTTACTGAATGTGCGCATTATCAAATATCCATAATTCATTTACCTACATAGGGACAAGAGTACCGTTGATCCAATTTCAAGACATTTATTGTAATATGCGAATCACATATGTATCGGAAGATTTTAAAAGTTAGTATTTATTTAAATTAAGTATACAAAATAATTGAAATTTACAAAAATATCATTTTTTATATTTGTTTCATGTACATTTATAGTACCTATGAGGTTCGTGCATTGCAAACATACAGAGTCGTAGTCAAAATTTAATGAATTTGGATAAGAATTGGACATTGAAAACGGTCCACGCTGTCCACGCGTAATCCTGTCGGAGTGTCAAATAGGTAGTTAGAACAAACATTAAAAAAACATTCATCTAAACTTATCTATATACATATATAACTGATAGCATTTTGTGTATAGGTAGGTACATTTTAATATAGGAATCCATTCAACCGCTTTTAGTAAAATTTAAATATGTAACCACTGTCCGTTCCTCATGTCTAATAATTAATGCAAATTTACGAACATCTAGGAAAAAATTGACAGGACAACGGTTACTGACTCGTATTAAATTATCAAATTAATGTTTAATACATGTCCTTGTTCCAAGACCTATGTCTGATTACTTACTATCAATAAATCCACGTTTGATATGTCATAAATCGATATTGTACATTGAGTACACACACGCGTTATCTACTGCTTTCAACAGAACGAAGATATATAAAATAATTTATTATCTCTGGCTTTAATGGGATTATAAACATTCGAAAGTTAATTGATAATAATCTACCCACTAATACGTATTAAGCAAAGTAGAACTATTACAGAGGATTTAAGCACAGCCGAATAAATAAACTCCCTACTTTAATTCAGTTGTACTTAAATCTTGTACTTAAACCTATATAATTTCGATTTGTAATTTAATTTAGTTTAAAGTGCTTTTTTGCTAATATTTAATAATTAAAGTTGACCCACATTTTGGGTTGCATGCGAATAACGATTTCTTGACCATCTTGATTAACTCACAGCATTTTAATATTATTAGTGTTTTGCAGCACGTCTTCATTTATGAGATTTTTCAACTCATTCTTTGGGATGTGAACTTGTGGGTACATATTACTATATTGAGGTAACTGAGGTAATTAAAGATATATTGAATATAATTACACATACAGATATGATATTATGAAATATATAGGTATATTTGCTTGTTTGTTTGTATGTATACAATAATCTCATTAACATTTGATAATAAATGTTCGATGAAAATTCTCGCAAATTATACCTATTACCTTATTACTACCTTACTACTACCTTATTTTGTTTTTATTGGCGATTTTTAAAATATTTTATAGTTAGGAATAAAAAAATAAAGAATACACGTTCAATATCTATCTAATCTTACATTGACCTATGCGAACAGACCTATAGCATCAAAAGACACTAAATCTAAGGAGATTATAAATTGTTACATTGTCATATCAAGAGTGGGTTAGGAAATTTATTGAAAGGTGCGCATTGAAATCACGTTTATTTGTGCGCACGCGCCGACGCGACGTGCGACGTTACAAATCATGCTTATCGGTCGGGTTCGACTCGGTCCATTGCCGCCGCCAGCCCTAAATCTAGACGGATCTAGATACTCACCTACTCGTTGATCCTCTGTGCATGTGGCGTCTTAATACCGAGAAGAACTCCATTTCCATTGCCTTACAACATATCACAAAATATTTATTTCCTTTACTAGAAATTAGAACTTATCACGAAGTAACTATCAAACGCCGCAGAGTAGAGAGAGAAATATTTAAACGTATTAACAACTAATTTATTGTTTGTACCATTAAACATGTATTTTCGACGTTATCTCAATATCTAATTATTATCGCAGTTACTCTACCAAAATTGCTAACTGAACTTATTCAAGTTAGACAATAATTAAATATAACAAAGCTTATGAACGAGGTCGAATTAATGTCGAAATCCGTCCGAGTTATCTGTAAGGCGATCGGTTATAAGTAATAGAAAAGTTCAAAGTTCTATTAGACTATTAAGTGTGAACTCTAATTGGTATCGCGTATCGGCGGTCAATCTCGGATTAGATAATCACGATGCAAATAGGAACAGAATTAATTAATGAGAATGCATTGGATTGGGCGCACTGCGCGGACGTAGAGCACGCGCCGCGCGGTCGCTGGCGGTGGCCCGGTGACCAATCACTGCGAGTCGCATGCGCACTCTCTAAAACAACTTCACTAGCTATTTCTAATTGGCACTCGTGTAGGCTGATGTGGATATTCACTGTCTTTTAGCGCCAACTCGCAATCTACACCGACTAACTGCACCCTTATCTTTTCTCGTCGTGTAATTTTAATAGGTTTCAATTAAGCTTTTTGTTACATTCTTTATTTGTACCACTACATAGTATAAAACAAAGTTGCTTCCCGCTGTCTGTCCATATGTATGCTTAAATTTTTAAAACTACGCTACAGATTTTAATGCAGTTTCTTTTAATAGATAGAGTGATTCAAGAGGAAGGTTTTAATAATAAATGATAAGTATAATAAATGCATTATATAGTGAAGGAACACTGATAATTTTAGATTTTAGACTTTTAGGCGGACTTTGACTACTATCATGTATTTGTCAATTTTAGATTTTAGACACATAGGCGATTGCTAGCCACCCAAGTATTGGATTATTTAGATTTAAAAAATAACAATATATCAGCTATACCTTATTCCAGTAAGTAACCACCAGATAAATTTAAAACTATGTATTTCTTTTTACTAGTATTCTAGTTTTTTACTACAACTCATATCTACGCCTCAAATCTACTTACAACCTGAAATCAAATCACATTCTACAATTCGTCAACAGGGGGCGTTGTTCAAAGCTCAGCAGTTATATTTAGATTACACAATACGATTCCGACTCGATAATATCTTAATTCCAAACATTTCGATTTAAAATGTTATTCAATATCAGTATCTTAACTTTTCAGAATCGTGCACTTGCGTGACAGGGTTATAGGTTAATGCGGTGCAGATTCTTATCTTATTTGACAACTTTCTTATTAGCAGGGACTCGGAACATTGCCTTACAATCATGACATTATTTAGATCGGAAACCATTTATGACTCTTGTGTAACAGAACGTACCTTTATTACTATAATTAATTCTATTAACGGTAGATAAATTATTTGTATTAGTAGTAGTTGTAAATTCATTAGGATGAATGTAAGAGACAAGCCTTAGACTGTCATGGATTGAATCAGAATAAGGGACATTAATTTAAATTGATACTTATGAATTGAGTTTATGTACTCGTATATTTAGTTATATCTGTATACATAAATAGTGTACCTAAACAGACTATTGGTTTCCTCAGTCGATCTATACAAACTATGTTAGAGCTCACAGTTGCTTTACTACTCAAAGTAATGATCGTTGCTTTGTGAAATGAGGTGAGAAATGCAATTTACTAATCTTAACACAATAAATGAGTAAAGGTAGAATTGTTATGCTTGTCAAAACGCGTAGGTATCGATTTTTTAGAATGTTTTACTTTGAATCTTAATTTTCTAACAAATTTTGTCGCCATTAGGACACGTTGGCAATACTACTGGTATTGTCATTTTATGGTATTTAGGTATTTCTAGCAAGATGAAAGTTTGTGGATACCATCTTAATCCTCAGAAATAGCAACACATTTAGGATCGCGTTCTGGTTCAACCACTATTACGAATGCTCCAGAAAACAGTGACAATTTATATGGACTTGTATGCTCGTTTTTCACTCAAATCTAATAAAAATAAACTCGGCGGATGAAGTTTTTGGGGAATTAGTTCCAGTAACATAAGAGAATTCATGAAGTTGAAACACTTTGCGGACAGATAAACATTTTCATATAGACATTTTAATGACATATTCTATACATGCAATAAATACCTACTATAATTATGTCTAATCAATTATACATGCCACTATCTAGATTGTATCAATGTATCGAACAAGTCTGTTAATTAAAAAGAGTCCAATTTATTCATAAGCGCTTAGTCCAACATGGTAAACAACAGAATATTTCTAGGAAATTCGAGATGGTCTCGTTTGTCAATGTTGGTTAGAGAAAGTTGACATTAAGATATTGGTGAAGTGGGTGGATCAATGTATGCAATGACCATAGACTGCGGCAAAAAACGCAGATGGAATACGCAGAGCTTGTGATTGAAGCCACCAAGCCAATCGAAAGCACTCACTAATTGCATGGCATACAAATATTTGCTACGGATTATTATCGATCTACTCGGTACGTAAAGAGTTGCGAGATGTTAGATCTATTAAATTTCGCTATGTAATATGTCCACCAATTCGCACTTGGCCAGCGCGGTGGACTATGGTGTAAAACTCTCACTCTGTGAGAAGACCCGTGCCCAACAGTGGGACAATAATGGGTTGACGATATAATAACGAAAGCAGACTTATGGCAATTATTAAATACAATGTGCGTGTGATTTTCATTACTTTTAAATGTGTTGAAATGTGTGATCAATGTAAATATGTATAAAATTTCCAGAGATTTTTCTCAGGTTTTTAAAATAAAGCCGTATAATACTTCGATTCTGTATAACTTTTTTTAGTAACTTCTAAAAGGAATGAAATAATAAATACAGGATTAAGTTTTAGGCAATGTTTTATTTTTTGCGCATAGAGGTAACAAAGAGGAACGCAAATCATTATATTAATTTAAACTTTACAGCCTCTCATGTAGGTACTATTTGAATAGGTTTACCTTCTTAAATAATAGCGTCTAATGACATCATACATATTGTTATAACTTTCAAAGAATATATTAATTGTTTATATTTAAGGCACTTTGTACATGGCTTAAGATATGAATATAGGTAAATATAAGTGTATAACACTCGGCAAATGCCACATGACTAGGTATGTCGCAGGCAGCGACTGAAAATATCTACAAAATAACTTAATCTAAAGTAAACTTATAACTACCTTTTGTATTTTACATTGGTCCTTTTACAACAATACTTATCAACTAAATTACAACATATGCACACACATTTTTCTTGTTTATAGAATTTACTTTGAATAATTTAATTTTAAATAATGATTATCGTACTGACGTAGCGAATGTTAGTAATTTTACATCTAATTCGAGATCGAATGTACACTGTGGTGTTCAGTCTTCTTAATAAGCATGAACTGTAGCGGGAGGTAAGGGTTGCTGCGCGTGCGTCGCCTGCATTGCTTCCGGTCGGTACTCGTAGGGAGAGGAGCCGGGGACTCCGCACCCGCCTTCCAGGTGCTTGCTCAGCAGGGACATGCGGGAAAACGTTTTCCCACAACCCGAACACGAGTACTTTTTAACGTCTGAGTGAGTTTGTAAATGAGCACGCAAGTTTGATCTGTCGGCGAAAGCACGGCGACAATGATGACATGAAAACGGTTTCTCGCCAGTGTGAGTGCGAATGTGCCCCTGCAGCAGCCAAGGCCTCGAGAAAGCTTTGCCGCACAGGTGACATTTGCACGGCAAAGTATGCGTTCGGATATGCATTTTCAGTGCTCCTAGCGACGTGTAGATCTTGGCGCAATATTTACAGCTAAACGATTTTCGCGCTAAACTACCTTCAGCTGCAGCGCAGTGGTACTGTTGGTGTTTTGAAAGCCCGGAGTATGTCGAGTAAGATTTAGCACAATCTGGACACTGGTAACGAGGGCGCCGGGGAGCCGACACGGAAACTCCGGAGTCAGATGATACTGAACCGGGTGATCTCAAATCTTCAGGGCAGGGTGGTGGAGAACAAGACGAAGGCGGTGATGCAGGCGAGTAATGCGCATATAACTGCGAATGCGCAGGAGGTGAGAGCGCAGGAGCAGCTGGGTAAAGTTCTTCAAGCGGGTAGTTTGCGTACAGCGTAGGCAAATAGGCGTATTGCGGTGTAGGACGGGCGAGTTCGGTCGGAGCGGGCTCGAGACGTGCTCGACACGCAGCTAAGTAATCGAGTTGCTGCTGCGGCCACTCACGAGGCTCCATCTTCACTGCTGCCGCAGCCATTGGTGATGAAGCTTTGCTAGGATAATTTCCAGTCTTTGAAAGGTCTTCGGGTTTTGTACTTAAATTTTCTGGTTCATCATTTTCTGTGTCACCTGTAGACAAATTGAAAATAACATTTAGAATTACAAAATTTTGATTGCTTACGATACTAATATGTATGTTTGTTTGTTTTAAAACAATCCTATTTTTCAGTTGTTAACTTTTTTCTTTTAGAGTAAAAAATTATTTAAATAGTTATTAAATATTAAATTAGTTAATTAATACCTGCTTTAAATTTAGATAATATTCTTGACAACACCAAAGATTTGGCTTCAATGAGAAAATTTGTCTAATGTGTATTATACGTAAATTTTGGTAGATACTAAAATTTTAAATATAACAATAATTAACACTTACAATGATAATCATAATAGAGTCGTGTAGCCAGGTGGGCGGGGTGAGGCGGCGTGGTGGGCGGTGTCGCCGGCCGCTCCTCCCGCACCAACACCGGCCGCTTCTTTAGCGGACAGTGCGCATATTTCTTCGTCATCAACGCACGAGTGGTCTGCGAATCTTCCACAAGCATCTTGCACTCTTTTCACAATCACTAAATTAAACGTCTTATAATGTGAATCAACGTAATCGTATCACAAGTTCACTACGAGTAACAGTCCAATCATCACAAGTTGCGTCGGAGTCGTAAGCCGATGTGGTGTTCGGGACGCGCTCAACGTACGCATGCGCTCGTCGGCGTCCGGAAACTGAGTGTGGTGCGGTGAGGGAAGGCCGCGGCTTATAAGCGCTCCCCGTCGGCTGCGGCCAGGTGGCGGCGGGTAGGCCGCGCACGTGCGCCGTACCCAATCGGCGGAGGGCGCGGGGCCGGCCAATGGGGCGCGGCGCGGTGCGGGGCGGCGGCGGCACCTGCGCCTCCGCACCCGGCCGCATCGCTCCGCACCACTCCGCAGTGCGATATGCCCAGCTTCACCACTGTTCCGGTACAGCCAGGCGAATGGCTCAGCCAGCGATCTAATTTTTTGCGCAACTTTTGGGGTTAAGCACCTTTGAACTGAGCCATGCGTCTTTGTGAAACGGTTCTGTCAGCATTATAATAACTGCGATCGAGCCGTCGCATTTATTATTAAATCTGAACCCCATTCAGTATTTTTATCGTTCTTTGTTGCTAGCGAGGTAAAAAATTCAATAGCTAACGAACATGCATATTTGCAGTCCTTTTTGCAGTGGTAACGTAATTGCACGCAGGCAGGTACCCAACAGTTTCTAAGAATCTACATTTAAATACCATAGGAATCTTTAAAAATTAAAATGAAACCTAGTGTCAAATTATGTCGCACTTCGGTCTAGTTAACATAAAAGGTATGTCACATGAGATTGTTACGATGACACATGCACTGTATGCCTAGGCGCAGCTAGCAAAACAGATCGATGATGTTTGATTGGCCTTGTTCTCATTACGCATTCATCTTCATTTAGAGTCAGTTACTGTTCGCAGGCATATCTATTATCCTTACCGACACGTACCTACCTACCTGATTACCTACTTTTAAATAGATTTTCTGGGTAAATTTGGTATAGTATACCTACCTAAATTTAATCACTAGACCCACATCGCTTTCCAAATATATCTAGATATAGGTAAAATTATACCTCATAAGTCTACTACTGGAATATAGGCAGTTATACACATTGACTATAAAATCCGGAGGATCGTAATTACGATCAGGGGGGATCCAGAGATTCAAGTACAATAGAACCTCTGTAAACTTAAGTTATGGAAGAAGCCGAAAAATGTTATATATTCACTGATAGACATTAAAACTAGAAAAATATTCAACTTGTAGTGGTTACCTAATATTCATTGTAATTAATTTTCATTTAGAGAGATCGGCACTAAGACTAGCTTTACTAAAGTTCAAATGAATTCAAAAACATTAATAATTAGGTACACTAACCTAAACAACTGACAAGTACATATTTTACTAACCCTTGTTAATGTCGACGACTTCTTAAAATTGTTGAAATCTATAACTTTTCATATATTTTATCGTTAAGTCTTTATACCACGATGAAATATCATCCTGGATTTAATCAACACCAAGTTATGAGTTAATAATAAATATAATATAAATAAATAAAAAACAGTAAATATGTAACCTTACATTAACAATAAGCGATAATCACAGCTCAATTGGGAATTAAGATTACACAGGCGAAATATTGCTTGGACTATGTTAATGTTAAATGATAACTATTTAACATACTTGAACTTATTTCATAAAGGAACAGCAAACCGACAAAGTTATTGCTTACACATCATGTGTATTATCAGCAAGTTGTCGACAATAAGAAAGCTAAATCAGCATTAATCGGTACCGGTTACCTTGAACGTGTCTTCCTAATGAAAATAAGCACTGATTGTATGGGTCTTATCGATGATATTCTCCGAGCACATACCTATATTCCATTGGTATCTACGTTTTCTGCAATAATACGAATTTTTAACTTTTGATTATGCTGTCTTGAGAATGATACTGACGACGCTTCATAAAATTTGATTAGACTTATTAATTTCAATACTATTGCTACTTTTCACATTGAGATTATGACTAGATTTATTTTTATTTAACATAAAATTGAAATTCATGATACAGTCGAATTAAACTTCTATACTAAATTATTCACCAATCCACTTTCCGTTCTCTTGTGCAATGCAAACATAATATGTCGAAAGATATCAGTTATAAATAAACAAACTACTATTTCTTCGAAATGCGTCTTTGCTTTTGTGATAATAATAAGTTACCAATGTGCCTAACCGGAAAGTGTCAAACCCGTTTTTTAAGTCATAAAAAATATTTCCTTATGTAGTTTCAGATCAAACAAGGGACGGACTACCCCTTCCCAACACGGAAGTACAATGTCCATAACTCCTTTGTGTTCATTTTACGCAACCAGTGTTAATTCCCACAGGCCACGGTGTTCCCTGGGTAATTTGGCATTCTCACAGAAACGGGTTTCTTGTGATTTTATCAAATATACTTCAAGGGTATCAAAATAAATGAATGAGAATATTGTCTTTTTGCAATTGCGTTTAACCGATTTCTTGATTCGGAATATGATGAGTGATGTTTAGACATTTGCCTAAAGACCCTGGAAGTTGTCTCTTTACTTTTGCCTTGATCTATTCATATAATCTATTTGTTACCAAAGTTTCATTCTTCAGAGGCTCCCTAATGCAAAGTCGCACTGACTCAAATACGTAAATTTATAATTTGTCGTAATAATCTGTATTCCACAATTTACAAGGTGTTGGGCATATTTGGTATCAGTTGTTATGTATTTCTGTGAACCTATTAAAGATTGTTGAATGATGATCATGACTTATCATTTAAATCAAGGAAATTCATGGCCGTCCGAGACAATAATAGCAAAGGCTATATAAGTGCTTTGCATGATCAAAGTTCAAACTTGAGCTGATAATCCACATCACGATGACGAACCATGTGCGGTGAAATTTACATCATGACTCAGATTGCAAATGTGTCAAGGGATCGACATGGACATCAATTGCTCGATTAATACACGACGTGACTAATCGTATTGATTGGAGATCAATAACAATAATTACAGCTGTAATGCCTACTTAGTTTGTTTAAACAAGGGACTGCTATAAATGAGCGATATCGGTACGCTTTTATCAACAAACAAAATGTCAGTCATTACTTAATTGATTGAGACTTGTAAATTGTGAATGAGTCCTTATCGCAATCTACGCTTGGGAAACGTAAACAATTCAACGGAAGACGGTCAATTGTAAACATCGTACTACTTGCAATGTTTGGAATGTTATTACCCATAAATAATAATATATAACGATAATGAGTTTGTTTACTTGTTTTGATTTAAACATTGTCTAATATTATTACCTTAAATTAAGGGCGGCTTGTTAATTAGTTAATACCTTTGGCTTTTGTATTTAAAACATAGTTTCTAAGTCCGTAAACAAGTTACCGAATTGTTTTTATTGAGGCGTAGGTAGTTCAGCAAGATTACAGTTAATTTACTGTCAACAATATTAGTCACAGTATTTAGTAGGTTATTTATTTTACTTGTGCGCCTTACGTTACTTTAACAATAACAATTTACGACAGAAATTAACAGCTTAACGACATATAATATAACATATACTGTTCAGCCGTAATAGTGATAATGAGAGGGCAATCATTCGGAGGCGTTGATAGGTGTCAGATGGAGTGTCATCAGTGGAGGTATGATCGCGAGGTGTGGGGAGCGGCGGAGGGGGTCGTGGCGGCTGCGTCGGCCAGGTGCGAGGTCGCGGGGGCCGGGGCGCGTGCGTAACGGTCGCGGCACGAGCTGCGCCTGCATAGGGGACGTGCGCTATGGCGGAAATAGCGATGGACAGGGGCGCCGCGGGCAGGTGGTGAGCTATATGCCAGCATTGCCAGCCCTCGCTCAATGTCACACAATTGGCGGTTAATTCCTGCATACATAATTATGATATGAATGAAATCACTGCTTTGTTGCTTATTTACAAATTAACATACCTATATGCCGCGTGTGCTATATCTATTGAAAAAGTGGATAAGAATTTTATAACGAAGCAATGAATTGCTTCCAAGAAGTTGTATTTCAGGTGTAGCTGTTTAGAAATATGCCAATAAAATCACAGCTTAAGTACTGATGATCACTGCAACTATTTAAGTCAGGAATGCCTAGTTACATTCGTAAAGAACTGCCAAGACAGTAAACGATTTAACTATAAGCTTGTCCTCCTTTTACCCGTCCTTATGACGCCACTTTTCAAGATTTATTTACTATCGCCGTCTGAATATGACTTGAGTCTTACCTTAAATAAACCTCAGATTTATAGCCGAGGACAAATTCCAAGAATAGCGATCGACTTATCAGAGGAAAATTCTGACAGACTCAACGATTCTCGTCTTGCGATATATGAGTGCAGTAACCGGCTTGAATAGATGTTGAATAGACGACGTCTACGGTGGACGAGTAGATAATATTTATTCCTGAAAACTGTCGCAGTATATTTGCAGTGTATGAAGCAAACGTAAACGTTAGTTAGGGAAATGGTTTACTGACTAGTTTCTCCTATCCTTTTTGAGTACTAGATTTAAGTTTACTTTCAGACTTAGCGGTCCGTGTTATTAGAACACGGACCGCCGTAGTTAAGAATATCATCAGTTAAGTCATATTTGGCAGTAATTTGTGTATTGGCAAAGTTGAACTCCTTCTTCTATCTTGACATTGGATATGGGTGACTTGGTGTGACCATCGCCGCGATGGTCACACCAAGTCACCAATAGACTATTAGCACTAAATAAGTAATAGCATGAGTTTAGTTCAACTTCAGGTAGGATACTTATTGTTTTTAAAGTTTGAAGTTAGATACTCTTATTAGGTGGACTAATTGAATAAACACGTTTCTATAAGTTGCATTAGATACGTTACTTTAACGTTTCGTAAAAAATCAAAGTGGTTTATGATTTTATTGAAGAAATACTAATAAAGGAAACCCTTCATTAAGTTCATTACTGGGATTGTGTAAACATTAGGTATAACCTTATATTATATAACTTATGACTTACAAACTATATTTTCTTTATTTTTTTCTGATACTGTGATAATGTCCAACATACAAAGTTCTATATTAGGGAGAAAGAGATAGTTTCGCACGGATTTCTATCAAATTAAATTGCAGTTACCTATTTCTTACTTATATGAGTATATTAGCAATTGAAATAATTTATAATAGAAGTATTTTAAATAAGATAAACAATTGCTGAGACATTGCATAATATCCAAGAATACTCTCGAAAGAAAAAGACCTCTTTGGTTAGGTATTTAATATTTCGTTTTTGTAAAACCCAATTATAATATGAAATCTTGGTTTCTCCAGTTTTATAGAAATAGGTACAAGTACATTACCTGCTTACTAACATTGTTTAAAATCAGTTCATTTGACTGTCTCTTACTTTCTACTTGGGTGAAATTTCTCTCAAGTTCTAGATATTTTCGAAGTGCGAAATAGTTTCACTTTTTAGTTAGGAGGTATTTATTACGTAGGTACATTGTTTTCCGCATTGAAACAGGCCTAATATTGTAGGTTAAGATAAAATTGCTATGGAATAAATATATTTAGATAATATTTATTGCTTAGAAGACATTTTAAGATTAGTTTTTCTTGGTTGTTTCTACCTTAATAGAAAGCTAATAAAACTTTAAATAAACGCAGAAAATATAGATGTTTCTTTTATCTTTGCGGCTTTGCGATTAACTTCGAAGGAATTTACCGAAAGAAAACATTTTTTATTTCCAAGTAACGACCGAAAGTTCACGACACACCTGAGCCATACCTATAATTCTTATTGTATCATTGTTTGTCGAGCGTACCTCCATACATAAACGAGACAAAGGTGTAGGCACCCACGACCGTAGTCCGACCCTGCATTGAATTGAATCAGTGCACAGCTATGCCAGCAGCTGGCTGCGCGTGCAGAATCACATGTCTGTACCCGAATCGCACATCTGCATCGCTCCAAACTCAACGTCTAAAACGACATAACACTCACACCGAACCCTACGAATTCCAAATGCATTCATTCAACCCAATACTTTTCTAAAGTAAGCGAAACGATTAGGGTCTCCCCCATTCATTGTTGAGCGTAAACATCGTAAAATGTCCAAAGCGCCCTGCTCGATCCAGGTGGCGGCGCCGTTTTAGTTCCAAGGAGTGTCAGTATTTCGGTTACGTTTAAAAATCATGTCGCAAAGCAAAATCGTGCTTTATAAGAAGGGAAATATGATTAAATTTATGTAAGGTATCGTGTTAAGTTCTTTAAAGTTGAATATCCTTTTGCCAAAGTTCATGGAACATATTCCGTTTTTATTTTAAATCTTAAAACTTTGCAGGTAGGTGAGTAGTTTAATTTTGAATAATGGCATAGCAGTAGAGTTCTATATAAAGCATACAGGGGCCATTCAACGCTTTTATAAACACTTTTAATACAGATGGATTGAATATGTTTATACAGGGTGTATTTGATTTATATATTTTTTTTTAAAAAGGCATTTGTTTCATTATATCATACGAGAACGTCGGTTAGGCTCGAGGTTCAATATTTAATACAATTATTATTGATGATATTTTACATCATATTAATAGATGTAAACCATAACTACTCCAGTAAGTTAATTTACGTAAGAAGTATTATTTTTATCAGTTATAAATAAGTAGAAAAATTAATAAATTGTGCAAAAATGCGCGTGTAGATTTCTTAAAAACCATTAATTAATTGTTATGGATATCTGCAATATATCAAAGTACATAAATTTAAAAAATATATTTTAAAATAAACGAGATCATCCTATATAGTGGCAGGCGGCACAGCTGAGATTTGGGCACACGCTAAGCGGCCGGTGCGTCACCGCGCCACCGCGCACCGGCCACCTTTCACCCCTCGTACTTAGCGAGTTGCGCTCTTCTTACATACCGCATAACTATGTATAATCTATTAATATAATCTAACTTTAGTATGTTTGGATTACTTCAAATTGTTTGTTTTTTCAATAAATATTTTTTTATCCGAATTATAATCTCGCTTTTATAACCACAAACAAACAAAGTATTAGTAGTACAGATATGTACAATTGTACGTGCGTACAATTATATACTATTTTATTCTACAATGAACTATGCCTTACAAAGTTGCCAACAGTTGCCTTACAGTTGCCTAACAGTTGCCTTATAGGTAATAAGAATATATGTATGTATTATAAAGTTACACCCCATTTTACCTTAAACTGCAAAATACTGTTAAAACTTTATTTTTTATGCAATCTTCGAGAAACACAATGATCTCGGAAACGAAGAACTGTTCGGTTCCCACATTTAAATATTTTTTCACGATCCCACCGTTATTCGCATTTTTTGCTTTTCTTAGTAACGAAAAAGTATTTATAGTGCAATGGCAAGGGGAAAGACCTGGGGTTGGTCCAAGGCAGCTGCATCCTCGGGCAGAGCAGACCCTAACAAGTAGGTACATCACTCGGGATTATACACCCGTAAGTGATGGGTAACGGTTCCGTCATTATTTTTAAATGTATTAGGTAGCCTTGGCATCCTCACAATTGCATCGGGGACTATCGGACTTTTGCTCTTGTATAACCCGTGATATGCAAGATCGCAAGCAAAATTACAATTGTTTAGAACATTTGAATCGTAATATCTTATGAAACTATGAAATCTCTGTTGTTGAAATGAATACCATAACAGAGAAACAATATAAAATATTACGTCAACATTTATTATGGTTGAATTATTATAAATAAGAACCCTTGTCATCCTTACACCAGTCAATAAGTATTAAAATACCAATTGTCGTATATTATGTCTTTATCTTATACGTGTAATTTTAGATATAATTTATTGAATCCTTAATATTTTGCATACCTATTTCATATTCAATAAATGAAGCTGATACAATTTATAGCAAGAACGTGCTTTCGCCAAATAAATAAAAAAATCGTTACAAACATTCAAAACTTTTCTAATTTCTCTTTCCTAAGACAAGAAATATAGAAAAAATATATGTTTCTTGAAATTTCCAATACCTTCTAAATAATGAATACCTGTATATTAACATCTCCGATAAGTTTCTTTATTTAACTGTTACATATAAACAAAACGTACTTTATAAATCTAATATCATTACGCCTTTAAAATATCTCAACTTAATAAATTTACAAGAAATTAACTAAACTAGACCGTAGCGTTGTGTTACTTTAGATTTAGACTTTCGCCCGGCATTGCTGTAATTTAGCCGTGAACGAAATATACTCTAACATGTAAATAACAATAACAGTCGCAAATCGAATAACGAGTAATTATCTAAAGCAAGCGGCGGACACACCCGTTCCGGGACACCTTCTCGTTTAATCGAAACTTGTTTGCACACCCAAACGGTGTTGGGTTCATGGAGGGCGAGCAATCTGCGTCGGCAATGATGCATAGTTGCAACCAGTTTATTTAACGACGCCATCTTTTGATAGGCCTTTTTTCCGTGTACAGAAATTTATCAAAAGCGCAGTGAGGGTGCGCGTGCGCAGCGACGAATGCGAGATTGATGCACCTGGCTCGCGCGCACCGTACCGGTACCGTCTGCAATTGCACATTGTTGTGATATGTTAGAGCACAATGCATACGTGTACATAGAAATACGTTTGTGTTTAATAATTCCGTTAGTATTACAATGAATTGAATTCATTTAAATATATAATTCAAGCTTTATTCAAAAATAGGTTTCTCTATAAAGTTTGTAAGCTTGAGTTAAGTAATCTCTTGACCGATATACGGTTTATACATACTAAATATTAATACGTATTAAAATAAATGATCTTATAAATGAAATCGCTTTTTGAGGAACTTAATTTAGATAAATATTTAGAAAATAGATTTTACATACCTATTTTCTACGAGTACCTTTAACGTACTGCGTAATCAATACAATCATGTTTGGGTGAAAGAATGGTTTTCAATAGGTTAGTAAGAACTAATTTCAAAGTAGATAGTTTGGTTCTTATAATAATAAATTACATACTTTGGTTGAATATATTTTAAGGTAAAATATTAATCTCACTCTGACCTACTTACAGTTCCTATGCGCCGTCATGTACGGGGAAGGTTCATAAATACTCGTTTTTTTACAAGACTCGAGACCATAAAATGTGAAGAATGGATGAATGCAAATGGAAATATGGAGCAAATAATTTTTTCGGGTTAGTCATCATCAGCTCTTTGAGTTTTCACTGCTCGACATAGATCTCCTTTCAGAGTAAGAGGAGTTTAATATCTGACCAAGCTGGCCATTTTCACATTGGTAGACGTAACTTTTTTTTAAGAACATTTTTTAAAAGAACTCAAAACAGTAATTTCTAAATAAACAGCAAGTCGTTTTCGCTCATCATTACGATGTGCAGTTTAAGTAAAGACTACTTTTTTCAGTTTTTACCGAATCAACCAATCTTTTTAAAATACATACCTATATATTTCGTTACAATTTTAAAACATGAAATCAACAGTTTATTTTAAGTGAATTAAAATAAACTGTTGGTTGAAGCCAAATTTCATAAATAATACGAACTGAGCTCTTCAAATAATGAACTTAAATACAAAAGTAATTTCTTAGGGGGGGTGGTAACAAAATACTGAAATAGATGGACCTTTTATGCCATGTTTTGACTTATGTTTAGGTTTTTCTAAAAAGCTCTTGAAGCGGGAAACTTATCCATCCTCTCCCATTCAAAAAGTCTAAATCCTCCAGATTAGCCACATTAGGTGATAAACATTTAGTACGTGGATGAAACCGCAGGAAACTGCTAGTATAATGTATAAAAATGTATTTTTTTACACAATACTCCTGTAAGTCGTATTCAAATGAATTAATGAAATTAAAGTTAATATGCTTAATTAACATATATGCAATCATTTACCTGTTACCTAGCTATTCTAAAGAAAATGAACATGAAACGACAAATACATCAATAACACATAATTCAAAAACGATTTTATTAAAGATCATGGCGTACGGTCTCCGCCATCTCTATTAATTAAATGTAATTCGTTTGACATTTTCGAGTAATATGTAGTACCTAAGTGTAACATAGCATAGCTAATTTAGTAGTGTAAGCTTTGAACGCAATATTAAAACGTTTCTCTTACCTATTTGTATTTATATGACCTTGATTATGTTTATGGACCTATGATGATATTTAATAATTTAATGAAATGGGTTTTATCAGCATTTCTTTAGCTATATAGTTGTGGATATTAAGTAATAAGAATAAATAGGAGTTCCTAGAATTAATTGAAAACATAAAACCGTTATTTCACAGTCCAAACATATCACAAGCTGTTGAATATTGCTGGTGTAGGTAGGTGTATGTGGCGGCAGATTTATGAATGCCGTAATGATAGGTATGTAGGTGTATCGTGGAATATGGTTACGGTACGGGCTGCAATCTATGGCGTCGCTTGGACCACACGGCCGGCCATCTAGTGCACGACGTGGAAGCAGTAAATCTGAACAACGTCAGTTTGCACAGCCATCGCGTGCGTGAACAGTGAGGCTGCGACGCTGTGGTCCTCGTGTAAGGTAATGTTGATACGTGTCACACTATCGACCGCCCACTAAGCACCGCTTTGCGGTCTGCACTAATTTAGGAACCTGCTACGCGCCAATAATCTATTACCTGTTTGAGTTTTTATATCTAGATATAACGCAAAAACTTTAACTTCTTTTTATTATAAAGGTATTTTGAATTAAATTTAAGGTTTAAGTGTGCACGTTGAAGTTTCGGGACCATTCAAACCGCAGGAAACAACTTTTATTTAATGATCACCGTAAAAGTAACGTAAATGTTTGGTACATTTGTGGCTGTGTACGCAATATTTTTACAGCTTCATCGGGAATACATAATAAAGACGTACACTGGTTTGTGGTAAAAGATAGCACTTACATAATAAAAAAGCCATTACCATACGGCCTTTGCGATGGCATTTAAGTACTTTATCTGACGGGCAACACTCGCTCTACGAAATAGGGTTAACGTGACACGATCGTGTTACATTCATTAAACCACTGACCATTAAATACGAATTAGTTAAATCAGATTAGATTAAGATTAGACTGTAATAATCAAGTCGAATAGTTTTTTCTCTTATGCCGCGGCATAATGCGGAAACAATGCGGACCACATTCGTGCATCGCGACCGCGACCGCGCCGTGTTCGTCTGCGGCCCGATGTTTGCGCTCATAAAGTGTCATTATGGTAACAGTACCTCATTGTTGTTTTCGGCGATGCCCGTCTCTCCTCTCTCCCTATTTTCTCCGCTCGCCGTGTAAAGCCCGACGCGTCACGGCGAGTTATAACCAAAATGGGTTACGACCGACTCTTGCGAAACTTTTACGGGCGAACGTCTCCGACGAAATCTCGTTTCATTTAATGGCCTTCGAATTTTAAGGGCCAATGAAAGGTAAATCACGTTGACGTGTCTTGAAGTTAAATTTGTGATTTGACGTGGATTCCTATAACTCAGATTCAATCCTACATTTACCAACCTGTATATACCAACTTATTGATTAATATATTGTCAAAGGATTAATTTATATGCTTTTTGAAATTAAAGCAGTAAATTATATCATTGGCTACTATATAAATCTAATTCCATGATATGTTATAACTATGCAATTATATTTTGTTACCTTATTGTCAACTTTGCTTGAAATGTACGATATGTATATACATAAATTATGTGTGAATTATTAATTAATTAACACATGAGCGGACAACAAACGGTACTGCATAGCATGTGGTTTTATTGACCGAGCAAAGGACAAGTTTGCCGCGCAGAGTTAAAATGCGTAATATGGAACAAATTACCAAACATAAAATATAAAAGAGGCACAAAGAAGTCACGTCATTACAATGGACGGGTTTTGTCCGTAAGGTCTGTAATTTGTTGGGCTTGGCAGTTTTAAATATTCATAAAGTCAATATATTTCATAAAATGATTTGACAAGAAGATTACTAACCCGGATAGCTGCTGTATCAATTTGATTTTGATTTTGAATATCATTGATGTGTAGTTAAATTTAGTGATGTTTTATTTATTTCTTAAATGTATCCTGTAGAGTAAAAACCAAGATTAAAAACTCTAATATAAGTGGAACTCTAGGGGAACTTTGTATAAGATATTTTTTAAATATTTTTAAAGTATTATACCTATACGCTAGTGATGTAATGAATGTTACTATTTGAACATTCGCGAATACAAATGAGATTAAAAATATCCCTTACCAACATTCACGAATGCGAATGTTGTTTATTTCAGTTTTTGGTGTAGGGAGCTAAAGATCTAGATTTAGATTTAGGGAGATCTAGATTTTAGAAACCTTTTTTTACAAACCTTTTGAACGCAAAAATATAAAATATAACTACCTACATGTGAATGCTTTTGCAACAGTGGTCACTTAACTTTTGAAGGGCAGTATCTTTGTTCGATAGGTCGAAATCACGTATTTAGTGTGGCAGTATAGTAATAGGTAGGTACTTCACCACATAGTTCGACCGGGAAGTACCACTGCCACACTTATTTCTAGCTTGAAGCTGTATTTCCGTTTCGCTGGAAGGGTGTGAATCCTAGTTCTCGAGAGTAGCAACGCACCTGTGATTGACTTTAGATCCAATCCTTGTTGTGCGAAATACGAAGTCAACTGATCAATGGATTCCACATCAACCCATTATTGGCCCACTGCTGGGCACGGGCCTTCTCCCAGAATGAGAGAGTTTAGGCCATAGTCCACCGCGCTGGCCAAGTGCAAATTGGTGGACTTCACACACCTCCGAGAACTTTTTTTTTTTTTAAGAACTCTCGGGTGTGTAGGTTTCCTCACGATGTTTTCCTTCACCGAAAAGCAGTGATAATTAATTTCTAATACGCACATAAATCATTGGTGCGTGCCTGGGTTTGAACCTCGGACCTCCCGATCGAGAGGGCAAGTTTCAACCATTAGGCTATCACTGCTCATCATGATCAATGGATTACTACCACTAAAATAGTCGAAATAAGTTTAAAAATCTCTAACTTAGTATTATTGAAGGATTCCAATTGTAATAACACGACGTTACAAAATATTACATAACATATTGTTTGTCATTGACCGCGTTAGTTTTCTTGAATCAGGGTTTTTGTTTCAATTCACGTTGAAAGGAATCGTTTATCGATGCCAAACCTGTGCAGTCATTGTTTTGCACGGTGTCCTATGTCTGTCCTATTGCATAAAATTTATGTCATACTGCAGAAAGTATTATGCAAAAAGTGTTTACAAATTGCGCAATTGTGGAAATAATACCAGAAAAACATATCGAGTTCCGTCATAACATACAATTTTAGGTACACGTATTGCATAATAAACGGTATCAAAACGAATATATCTGAATATATGAACTATAATTGGTGATTTTAGATGTACTATAACAAATTTGTGAATGTGATCAATTAAATGTGACGCATGTATTGAGAACTGATATTTGTTTCTGTGACTTCAAAATGATTCATTTCTTTCTGAAATATTCGTTGAATGATCTATATTTCATTTTATCTCAAAATGCCGATTCAAAATGTAAGAGAAAGATTAAAAATATAATGCAAGCGGAAACCTGTGTTAATTCTATTTAAGACCGGTCTTAAATAGCACTAGGTAGGTACTCCCTCTTTTGGACATCGTAGGACGAAAGGATATAATCCAAAAACTGTATCTTCCTGAGTAACGTCGACACCTTCATTTTCTTTTTTTGGGTTTTTACGACGATACGCATACGCGACCACGCATACCATCGTCTTTTCCGGGATTTCCGCAACCCCGAAGCCCCATTTTAGTCGCCTTTTACGACAGGCAGGGGAATACCTATTCTGACCCCGGAAGTATAGGGACGAACATCAACACCTAGGTACTACGGACGCCAACACCAATACTAGGCGCGTGGATTATATGCTAAAACCTAATTGGTCGTAGTCCAGCAAGGAATCAAACGTGATACTGCAAAAGACTTTTGTAGTATCAGCCGTGATAATTTTCAAGGTGGTACAATCAGTGTAGTTCGACCGGGGAAGTACCACCGCCACACCTATTTCTAGCGTGAAGCAGTTCTTGTGTTTCGATAGAAGGGTGTGGTTGCCGGCACACTTTCACATGAGTTAGAGTTCGGGAGTAGCAACGCATCTGATCGACTTCAGATCGAACCCTCGTTCTGTATGTAGTTGATTACAGACATCCATTGACGGCAGTGGCCACTTGCCATCAGGTGGACTGCTTGCTCGTTTGCTACTTCAGTCCGATAAAAAAAGATAATTTATTCAGCCACCAGCTCACCTGGTCGAGTTATGTTAAAAAAAAATACTCTATTACGAACAAATAATTTGCCAGCTCTAAGGGAGATAATAAATGAGAACCTCAGCAGGTATTTCATATAAAATAATCGTATAATTTCATGATGCATAAAGAATAAATAATTTACCTATGAAGCCATATATTAATCCTAATACAATGATATATATTTCTTTCTTGTTGAAACAATACAGCTAAATGAAGAGGAAATATAAACAACTTTCGATTAGAACTTTGATCTGTTTGAACTAATCAGAGACCTTATAAGCATTGTAATTGTGCTATTGTTTATGAGTCACAAAACAATGATTATTGAAATTCATTATGAAGATGTCAGCCGATGATCAAAGTTTAATAAGAAAAGTACGCTTGAATGAGCAAATATAATGGCCTTAGTGATATGGGAAACAATGGGCTCTTCTGGGCGCAGTGTTAGCGACGAAAACGCACATACAGATTGCCACTTGACTGGAACTTGACTCGCTCCAGTGGCCTCGACGGTTTTAAATATGTTTTATTATTATTTCGTGGCTTATCTAAGGTGTGGCTTATTACCTACCGGCTGGAAGAAATTGTGAAATAGAATTGTACAATCATATTTTAATACTTTTTTTGGATTTTTAAAACCAACCTTTTGGTTTCAAAATTTTATTTTCGATGTACTTATCAGTAGTACTTTCATGCAATCTCGTAACTTATTAAGAACTTAATAAGAACTGAACAAACATATTATTATTTTATTAAATTCGTCCAATACATACCTAATGTTCATAGAATTATGTACCTATATTGTGTAGGTAGTGAATGTATGTATGTTATAAAAGATAAAATGTGAAAAATGTGCTCTCTCATTAAAATATATAGGTATAAATATTATCGTATAAGTTTGCTTAGCCTTACTTACATTGACGATGCAATAATTTTTCAAAACGCGATCAACGCATCAGACTAAGATGATTTCTATGAAGTAATAATACCGCTCTTAATAACATACATTTAGACTATTTAAATGGGAACAGGTTGTCCCGGTGAGGCATAGAAGTGTTGAATGGAGGTGTAATCAGCGCTATTGAGTGGAGTCGTCACCTGCGGAACTCGTTGTTATTGTGAGCGATTGCTGGCTACGATCCCCATAAGACTACTTGTCTCAGGACATAATTTTTGTTAAAAGAACTATCAATTAAAATTAACTGTTAATAAAATTTATTATTATAACAACCACCTACTTAATTTATCAATTTGAAAAATTCAAGAACAAATAACCTAAGCTTAAATTTATGCGAAGGCAGTATACACAAGTAGGACATAAAGGATTGCAGTTCTTGTTTAAATAATATTATCAGTGACAGATTATCAGGAAGTAGTAGCGATATTAGAATGCTGAAATAATAAAGCTATAATGACTGTAATACAATGAAATAGAACGTATAAGATACATGTTTAATTGCTGGATTATCAGAATGCATAGCCTGAGAATGTCTCCTAACATATTAGTCCTACTGAGAACTGAATGACGCCACGGAGCCGCTCTCAGTCTCTCACCCATTCAATTCGTGAAAACCGAACACGATCGACAAAGCGATCGCTGGATTTGTTAAACGACCGGTTCCCATATCGTTTGTTAACTAGTTTTAATCATGTCATATCATAAAGTATTGGATTAAATTAGGTGCTAGTACTCTTAGTAAGAGTTTATGACGTTGTTTCAGGACTATCATTGTTTAAGGGGGTAGGTCTAATCAATTTCTTATCACTTCTTCTCTATATTGAACGGTTGAACTAAGGTTTTTCTTGGACAATTTTTTTTAACAGTCAAAAATAACACTGAAATTTTGGTCGAAATAAAATGTTTGACTTTCAACGTCTGCCATCTCGAAAAAAAATGAAATATTCTAAATCCCTTCGTTTAACCGGAGAACAACTAACTAAATAGAGATGAAGTGATAAAAATTCCAACCCTATCGGTAAAGCCATTTTCGAGTTACAGTGATCACCGACTTCGAAAACATGGTTTCGAGAAAAACGAGATTAAAGTTTTGGGTAAGACTTGCTTTCCTTAGTATAGCTCTAACACGGCTTGCTTCAAAGTTCCATATTTCAGCAAATAATGGTCTGATTCAAACGAAGCTAGTCGATAAATACGCGCAACACAATATACTTTTAGAAAATGGATTAAAAAACAACATTTTTTTTAATTCTAACTAGACCTACCCCCGTTAAGTACATTGCTCGAATACGTTACGTTAGTTTTCGGCCATAACTTGTAATGTACTTTGCAATGACGAGCAAAAATATAAACAATAATTATTGTTTTGAGGAAACATTCATTTAGATTCAATATAGATTCAATGACGAGAATTTTTATAGTCCTATAAAAAGGCTCGTAATTGAATCTATGCATTAAACAGCAATTTTATTTCGATATAGGTTATAATTAATTGGATGTCCTATACATCCAATTAATTATAATAAGTTATAATTAATTGGATGTATAGGTACATATCAAAAGTCTTTCGCGCACATAATAATATATTTCTGAGTATATTTATGTTATAAAAATAGGTTTTTCAGTTATGGTGGATACTTATTTTGAAATACAAAAAAGACAAACTACTTTATTTTATTTTTTTGAGATTACCATACCATTTTTGAGAGTACCATAAGTCTAGGAAACGTTGTTCAATTTAACAAGAAACTACATTTTTATCTGTATTTGTAACGTCAGTACTTTACATGCAAATATCCTTCTGTAATGCATTCAAATACGAACTAGCTATTCATCTCTGTACTATACAGTGTACACCGGACACGAGGAGCTCGACCGGAAACACTTGTTTGTACGGGTCACGGCAGCGATTCTATTGGAATAAAATACATACTTTTATTCCTATGGCCCTCTGGACCCTCTCGTAACACGTGCAAACCGTAAGAACACAATGATTCCCCACGTCTTCCCAATCAGGTTCTTATTGCGTTGTTGCTCCCTGGGTGCTTGTCGTTATCCTGCGACACAGTTTCATAAATGTTGATGTCGAATTAAAGAAATTAATTTAAATTTTCTACCTCATGTTACCTCATGTTATACCTCACGCTATATCATCTTACTTCCATTCTTGTAAGCTTTTTTTAAGAAAGGGTATTTCCCATACCCATAAACGGATCATGGAAATAATATTACAAAAACAATACCTAATAAGTAAGTATAGGTACATAATATAAGGATAATAATCAAACAAGACGAATACAACAAACGTAAGCAACTATAATTAATACCATTCTGTGTATAGATGTGTAACTACTTCAAAGTACCTGAAATTCAGAAGATCAAAGTCATCGATAGGCAAAAATTAACGGAAGCGTAAACATTAATAAAAAAGCGACGACGACGACAACGATTAATAAAAAAACCTATCTTTTACGTTTTTTTATTAACCTTTTTCGTCCAGTATTTTATAAATATTATGTAACAAATACGCAGTACAACCGATTATATATAAAAAACATCGGTCAAATATTACAATAAGATTTTAAAGTATGTGTACCTTATACATGGTTGTTAGTATCCCTTCTCCCACGTCGCAGCCCAAAGTGTTCCAAATAGTTCACAGACAGAACTGCATGGTTATTAATCAAACAATAGGCATTCCGTGAAACAGTGTGTCGGCAAGATGCTTGATAAGAGTCCGGTAGCGACGCGATGCAAACGATTCTCGGTGGCCACTGACTCAGAGGCAACGAGTATTTCATGTTTATAGTTGAATGGTTTTGAATAATTGAAGAAGTTATTTATAAGTTTCCTCTTTAAAAGTGATTCGTGTACGCGATCGTAGCCGGATGCCGCCACCCTTCGGAAGGCATGCCTTTACAAAGGCATTTAGTCTATTTAAAGACATCCTGCTTAGTGCGGGGGCCCGAGTCTTCTCGCACGTGCGTCAAGTGTCCTACGCCTGCCGACCTGTCAATTACTGTCACCCTCACCTATCTCCGCACGCTCAACGTCTGAACTGATAAACTAAGTTTACGTCTAGTTTGCATCATTCCGAGGTCCGCTCATACAACAACAAAGGCGAGCATCATCAATGTCTACGTCTACAATGTGTAGATACCATTGGCGTTTTACTCAAAGTGACATTTCAATGTATACCGAACGTACAATCTGTTACGTAAAAGTCAATTATAAAATATTTTTCTTTATACTATTTTCTACAAATCTCGCAGGTTCGTGCCTATACAATAAGTAGAACATCTACACAATGATCGTATCAAAGCAGTAAAGTTCATTCTCGTTCTGCTCAATCGAGCGAGGTATAACTCAAGAGGTCTAAATTTATCAGAAGATCACATCGAACAATATAATGGAGTCGAAACAATACACTGCGATTATACAGAGCAGTGGAGCGGAGATTATGGCGTTCACATGAGACAAGAGCAGGCGCGGCCGCTGCCAAGCGCGGAAGCTAATGGTTTGGACATAGGTAGATTGGTACTAGTGCCTTCTATCGCATCTTTCTGGCCTTAAATCCTTTTTAACCATGAATTCTACTTTGAAAATTTACGACTCTTTTTTACGTACACGACGACTCTTTTATACAAAAGTAAAGCTTTAACCTTTACTTTGAGAACAGTTAAAAAACGCTATTTTAATGTAATAAATTGATTAGTAGTACACAATGTAGGTCTTCTTAACAAGAAAGTAATAATTGTGTTTGCAAACTAAATGATACTAAGTGGTCACTGTTGCCCATGGACATCTGTAACTAGTTCATATAGAATAGAAGTTCTACCTAAGATACATCACAGACTCGTTACCTCTCGAACTAAGACACTGGTTCTACCACTTAAAAATATATCGGATCTATGAATCTTCTGTGTAGAATTCGAACACGGAAGAGTAAAAAGGAACGGATACATCAATTTTCTAACAATATACGGATTCCTACTGGCAGAGCTCAGATTATGTAATTAATCTGAAAGGCTTGATTAATTATTGTAAAGATTACTCCCATTTACAACGTACCTACTGCTAATGGTTTTATTTTTATTCCCAATTTCGTTGCAAACCCATTAATTATGGATAATTAGTATTTATTATCTGAATGTAACATGTTGCATGACCTTTATAATATTTTAACAAATCTTTTTCTCAATATAAATTTACTTTCCATTTAATTCAAGGTTTATTATAAAAGTTGACAATTACCTATATATTTATTACCCCCTCTAGATATTGAAAAAAATCTGCTTTTCGAGCAGCAACAGAAAAATGTAAAAGGAAGGTCAAGAACATGTGGTTCCGATAGTTTTTGAAGTTGTGAGGGGAGCAGACAAATGTTGAGGTCGTTGCTCCGTTTCCTAAAGGAGGGTTGTCACCGACGCCACGTGAAATGTCGCTTTACGTGATATGCAGAGTACAGGAGGGCTCGGAGTTCCGTCAGGGGATGCGCACGCGCAGGTGAGGGGTTACAAGTAACAACGAACGTGACAAATATAGCACTGGCTCTTAGTTGTTCGGAGATGGTAACGACGTAAACGGCCAATTAGAGCATCCAATATTATTCAACTTCTTAATTATACGCTTATTTTGCTTTTACTCCAAATTATTCCAAAATTAGATGTAATTAAATTGTAATTATCACGGACCTTGAAGTTTGCAATCCACGAGTCGTTCCACTAACGTTAAACAATCGTAGATAATTGTCAAATTTTATGCCCTCTTTTTTAATGTACCTAATATAGTAGAAATTTGTAGCATTTAATGTATGTATGTAAATGGATTTTAACAAGAGTCATTTCTAATAAAGTCCCAATATCCACATATCTCATGAATATGTGTAAATAATATGAGTACATAAGTGTACTTTAAACCTATAAATGTATACGTAAATGTGACTCAGTGTTCACGAGCTCTTCACTTAAGGACATGATTAATTAAGGTAATGCTGACTCTTAAACAACAGATGTCGAACAATTAATTCGATCGAATGCCAAATCATCAGTGCCTCGCTTCTTAGAATTCACTAGTGACATTGTTTCCGGCATCGATTGTGTAAGTAAATCAATCGAGTTCAAATATCGCACAGGCCATCTCATTTTCTAGTCGAGACACTTGCATAATTGGACCGATTTGCACAGAGTGGCCGCATTGGGCATCGAGCTGGGAGCGTAAGCCGTTACGCAAACTAACAATAATCGATGCTTTGCCGATGAAACAGTGAAATCGATGTTTCACTGGCAAGTTACCGCATCACTTGTCCTATATTTAATGGAATAACTTATCACTTTGATGTGTCATTCATCATGTACTTTCGTGTTCCACTTTACAAAAGGACCTCGACTTGTTTTGAGTAATAATGAAAAATAGTATGCAGATAAAGATCAAAGATCGATTGTGAATCAAGCATTTCACTTGTCTTGCATAATAAATGATATCTTCACTTGTAACATCTTATTATATTATACAAAACAAGGAAATTGCAATGTTTTTAGTGTAAATATCTAATATACTTATCTTCTAACTTTTTCCATTCGTTTCTCACGATTCCACTGTAAAATATTTTGATTAATTAAATAATACTTCTCTTAAGTAGAAGTAGTCGTATAGACAGGCAATCAAAGTTTAATTGTCGTTGACGGATATATGCTGGTAGCCTGTCACGTGGTCGCACAACGAAAAGTTGTAGAGTTTAACAATTAGGAAATATGTGTTATACTTCCGGATAATTTTATTCACAGGTTAGGCTTAGAGCTTTCCAGGTAATTAGCGTTTTTGACGAACACTTACCTATAAATACAATTTAACATTAATACAATAAGTAACGAGCAGTGATAGCCTAATAACGAGTAGTGATAGCCTAATGGTTGAAACTTGCCCTCTCGACCGGGAGGTCCGAGGTTCAAACCCAGGCACGCACCACTGATTTATGAGCGTATTATAAATTAATTATCACTACTTTTCGGTGAAGGAAAACATCGTGAGGAAACCTACACACCCGAGAGTTCTTAAAAAAAAAAAGTTCTCAAAGGTGTGTGAAGTCCAATTCGTCCTTGGCCAGCGCGGTGGACTATGGCCTAAACTCTCTCATTCTGAGAGAAGACCCGTGTCCAGCAGTGGGACAAAAATGGGTTGACGTATGACTGACAATAAGTAACACAATCAACAGTAATGTCAACTAATTGATAATGTTTAGTAATTTATTGGCAGTTACTAACAATCATAAAAGTAGTTATTGCTAGGTTTGTAATTGGATTCACGAAGCGTAGTCAACTAGTCAGGAGCGGTGCATGCCCGGGAGCGCAATGTTAGTAGTCACATAATTGAACCACACAGGGAGCTCAGCGCGATCATAAGCATGTTTGGCTACTTATTGTACGACCTTATAAATGTGAAAACCTATCTGTATTGGCAATATTCAACTTTATTTACTACGTCCAAATAGAACCTGCGACTTCGTTCGCGCAACCTATGATCCTTCCGTTTAAATTTTGAGATCCACTGCTTGATCCACTGCGTGACCAACATGTTGATTGAATTCATTGAGCTTGCATCAAATTTGGCGGATTTCCGAAAAAACTTTCAACCCCTACTTTAACCTCTCAGAGGTCGATTTTCCGAAAACGATAAAACTCATTGTTCATTATATCAAATCAAATACTTAGTTTAATTAACGTCAAAATTGGCCGACATTTACATAAATTTTCCGCCCCATTTTTATAATCTTAAGGGGTAAATTTCCAAAAAATACGTTCTTAGTAGGTACTTCAATTAAAAAAAGAAATATGGCGCAAATTTTCAAGTTTCTAAACAGAGTAGTATGGGCTTTGCGTTTATATGTCAGCTTTCCTTTTTATGTAGATAAGGCTAAAAAAATAAGTGTAATAATGCCAGGAAGGTAATTCTAACCTTCTACTGTTTGTTTTGTTTAAATACAGCCATATAATATACAATACTTAATACGATTAAGAATATGTAGGTTAATAAAACCTGTCTATAAATTAAAATGTAATAAAAAATAATAAACAATAACGATAATAGGAAAACTAGTATCAATTCAGGCCGACTACAATTTATATCGTAGAAAAATTTAGAATAGTCATAAATAAGAATTTAAGAGTATCGGAACTGCCACTAAACAAATTAGTTTGCGGTCGAATCATTTATCTACTATTGGTATTTAACGTATTGTTGTAGACAAATCTATTGCTAATAGTCAAAAGCATTTGTATGTCATAATAAATCACTGAACTCGTAGAAACCGTGTAGCTCGTGCCAATTAGAAGTAATTATATTAATACTCAACAGCAAAATACAACTCATGCATAGGTACATATACGTAATCTGTGCTTACAGATGGAAACTAGGTAGTTTGTATCTGTAAGCAGGATCTCGAGTGGGATGTTTTTAAACTATCATCAGACCCATCATAAGACCCTCAGAAAAATTCAATGACTTCACTAATTATAGGTAGATGAGTTTGGTAAAAGCTATCGAATAAGCAGCTAGGCAAAAGAAGCTCGGCGTAGACAAATAGACCGTCGTGTGGTTGCATAAGATCATAAAGACCAGACAATGCGCACGAGTGACTCTGGTTGCGTTCCTTTGGAAATCCCAGAGTCCTCTTCGCAGCGCCGAGGTTTTCTGATAAGATGGACTCGTGGATGGAAGATAATACAAAAAGTGCTGGATTCCGACAGTAAATGCCCGTTTATAGCAAATTAGATAGAGACTATATTCATTTGTGGATTATCCTTTGATAGTCCGTAACTAAATATAGGGACAAGCAATCAAAACGACATATCAACCTGTGCTACAAAATTTAGAAGCACGCTAAAATGCGAATTAATAGCGAATACCTATCTAATTACAAATCTATAATTGAGTAGATTTGTGCAGCACAAACTGCTACAAGGTAAAAAACTGTTTCTCGTATCTTTTGCTATATTTCCAGTTGTAACTTGATCGGTAAGTTGCTAAAGTGGATGGTTATTTAGTTGAACTACACAGAAACTGGCCTGTTTGCTACTCGTGTAAGTGTAATTGAGTCGACGGATAAAAAGCATAGTGTACGTCTAGTAATAAATGAACTTGTAAAAATTCTTTTTAGGCGTAGTAGCGGAATCGGTTGAGGATAAAATATCACATATGAATGCATTCTGTGGCATCCATCTGAGCCAAAAGCCATTCTATCTGTGGTCAAATATTCCAGCTCCGAGTTCTTTATAAAGAAGGATCTGCGAAACACCGAAGAAACCATTCGAAAATAGAGTAAGTAACTACGTAAGTAACCTGTTCAAAATAATAATGCATAACAGATATGTACACAGATATTATGAACCTTCAAATTGCGTGTAAATATAAAGCGTAGCGGAAGCCTCCGATTTAATTGAACCACACATAGAGCCGCCACTTGATTTGTTACACGATCATAATTTCTAGTGACACTAGTTAGTAATATTATACATTCCTAAACACAAGCTCATAACGAGCTTTAGCATGTCACATTCAGTCACTTCAAACTGTTCTGCACTGGCCGTTCTAATTATAAACAAGTGGAAGTAATTAGATCAAGACCTTTTATGCTAAATGATTTATACACATCGTTTTAAGAATTTGCTCTATGCTGCTCACTTTATATCATTCTTAATTAAACGAACTGGTTTCACTAAACGCAATACCTGTTAATTAAAGTGTCTACTAATAATGTTATAAATTAATGTCAGCTTTGACTTTATAATTTAAGTTTCTATCATTTCAGATATACGACATCGCGTGTGCCGGTTGTAAGAGCATCACTATATTATTTCCTCAACTATAAGTTGTGTATTAGCCGTAATGAAAGTAATATATTGGTGTACGGAGCGCGGGCGGTAAAGCCGGTAGTCCCGCGAAAACAATATTAAACAGCGTAAATGTAGGCAATGTCATTCACTATCAGGCAATACGGGCAGTGGGTAGGTAGACAACTTATTAGGGTTGGTGGATTGCGCGATGTATTCACGGTCGCGTTGGCACTTCGCACTAGCGTGTATTCTGGTAAGCCTAGAGTCTGCGCTTAATTTTACAAACGATATAGTGGACATTACGGAGAATCCAGTAATATATAATTGTTATTATATAAATATAATCACTACGTTTCAATAAGTCTCATTATACCTGTTTATTGCAATACGGTGTTTTCACTTTTGTTAAATATTTGAGTGGTTTTTTAGAATGAAATGCGTGCTCTTTTCGTATTAATTGTAATTTAAAACTCACACTGAATATACATTTGTACAACACGCAACATCGAATAAACTACGCACTTAAATGTGAAAATAAACAAAAAAGCATCAGCCGACTTCATTTGTTTAGAATGAATTTAAAAGCCAGTGGACTGTATAACTGGACACTACTGGTACTGGTTGATGCGACACTATATAATTTAAAAAGTTTGCATAAGTATTTAGACATTCCGCCCACCAAAGGACAACGTCCTTTAACAATTTTAACACTAAAATAACGATAAATAAAACTTAAATCTTATGAAATACACAAAAAAAAAACATTGTTGTTCGACTTAAAGATCACAAAAAGGACTTGTATATGGCACTCTAACCGCCCACCGTAACATAGGAAATTTAAACAAAGTAAATATAATTGAATAACAGAAAACGGTAGGCTCACACAAAGTAAAATTCACAACCTTGTGAATTAAGGTATAATATAATCTACCTAGGTATAATAAGTAAAAACGCTTTCTAAAACTGATGATAATTGAATTTAGGCTTAAGATTATAGATTATGATAACAATATTTAAAGAAAAGCTCAAATCAGTTTGTTTAGGTAACATACACATTTCACTTACAGGTCATTTGTACACCTGAATGGTACACACGTACTGTACCATTCATACATTTAACTGTCGCAACACGAGTTAAAAGTTATCAGGGCCAACATGTTTGTTAATAATTTTAACCATTTACATTAATATTGCATTTACGTCATCGATGTCTGGATCAGTGCTAATGGTGTCCCATTTGCACCTTTGATTATGATTTACAAAAAATTCTTTATGCCACCTGTTCCAGAAATCGGTAACCATTTTTTTGTATTAACCTCTATCTATCAAGATTTGCAATATTAAAAGTTGTGTAATTCTCATAAGCTAATTTTAGAATGGGTTCTCCTATCAGAAAGTGACCTGGTTTCAGCAGCAGGAGATCATTAGGATCGTCGCTGAGGACGGTAATAGGACAAGACGAAATTGAGCAAGCCTCTTTTTGTGCTAACACCGTTGTTAGTTCTTCATAACTCAATGTTGTTTTCGCAATCACCGGACCGGCGTAATCTACCACAGCAGATTTAAAGGGTTTGCAAGGTATTAACTCCCCCTCTGGTAACTGGCCCATTAATTGCAACCCGTTCTTCATCGAGTATCTTACACACACAACACTCTCGCGGTAAATTTTCTTGACCTGGTCTTTAGCTCGCATGATCCAGTATTTTGATCTTATGTAATTTAACATAGTCTGTGGCCCACCATGCATTGTCCTCTTGTGAGCATCCAAAATTATAAGTTCGCCTAGATGATTTTTCACAGGTATAATGATTGGATGCTGCGTATCGTATTCTGCTCTAGATTGTTGGATGCGACCACCAACTCTTAATATCTTCATCTTCATCCAACATGGGACGAAGTTTGCTACTTGTAGAAATGATGCCTTGGGACTTTAACAATTTTATCTCTTTGTTAAAGTATATATCCTGAACTTGCTTAATAAGCCTTTTTAAAGTATCATTCCTCTCCTGCACTGTGATGAATTTGAAATATGTTTGACGTTCATTTTTCGTTAATTTTAAATTAATAATCTAATACAATTAAATCTAATACAATATGACATAACGCTTAGCACTCTTTATAAAGTAGAAAATGTATACCAAATTAAGTCTTGATTATAATCACTATGAGTAAAAGCAGTTATAGATCTCACTCTTTCCTCTTCGTGTGTATCCTCTATGTCAATAGCATTCCAACAGGTAGTATTTACTGTAGCTAACCAAACTGGACCTGACCACCGTAATGAATGATGTAACAACTCTACCGCTTGCAGGCCCCTTGAAGCGCAGTCTGCTGGATTCATATCAGTAGAAACATGACCCCATTGTTAATAAGCTAAAATTTTTAAAATTTTAGAAACTCTGATGCTTACAACAGTAGTCCACGTACTGGAACCACTTTTGAGCTAGGCTAAAACAATTGTCGACTCTGTCCACGCGTATAAATTAACCTTGGTTACTTCCATTACTTGAGATTCATCTGATATAACACCGCACCACAAAGTTCCAATCTTGGTATTGAGACTCCTTCTCTAAAGGAGCAACCTTTCTTTTAGCTGACATCAAAGATACGTAAGCTCGCTCTCCCTCAATGACACGGCCATGTACTGCTGTCCCACATGTAGCTCAATTTCTGAAACCTTATAATAATGTAACCATCTCGGAACACTAATGCTGTTGATATGTGTCAGATTTTTACGATATTTTAACCACTCAGTTACAGATAGTTTAGTAGTGTTTTATCTTCTCTTGATACTGCATAGTGAAATAGATAGACTGCTTACCTATTTTTGTCGTGTGTTTTAAAAGTAATATATTTATCCATATTATTCTCCTACTCTTGATACAGCTTATCACTTTTTAATATTTTTCTTTTAAAATATTTAATAGGTTTCTCTCGCAAGCCACTGATTTGGCATTCAGGATCTCTATTCTTAAATGGTAACTTCACTATACATCTTCCTCTATCATCTCTCATAGTTGTGGTACTGTAAATCTCCTCGCACTTTTCTTCTTCTTTTGTAAACCTTTTGTTAGTACTGTTAGGCTCATTTTCTATTTTACAAAATTGTTTCATAGTTCTGGTTTCTTTAACTTGCATGTGTAGACTAGAAATATTTCTTTTTGCATGTATAAAACTTCGTGATAAACTTCCCGTTAATACCCAACCTAATATTGTTTTCTGTCCTAACAAATTTCCTTTCGGATGTTTTATAACGCCGTTTAACAATATATTAGCATATGTTTCTGCTCCAAGTAAAATATCAATTTTCCCTGGTGTGGTGTATTCTGGATCCGCTAATTCAAGATCTTCCAGGTCTGACCATTCTGGAATGCTAAGATTTGTTGTAGGATGCAGTGTTGTCAGCGAACGCAACACGTAAGCTTTTACTTCAACATATGCATTAGGATTATAACGCGACTTAATGTTAAAAGAAACCATATGTTTTATTCTCATTTGTCCTTCTCCTACACCTGACACCCAACCACTTACTGATACACGCTCAAGATTAAGTAATTGCACCGTGGCCTCTGTTACAAAAGACGCTTGCGACCCTTGGTCCAACAAAGCTCTAATAATATGTGTACAACCATTTTTACTTTGAACAATTACTTTTGCGGTAGGTAAAAGAACATTACAGTGGTTTAAATTGTTATTAGAAAAGTTACTTATAATTGTATGTGAGTTATTCGAAAAGGTACTGGGTTTACTGCAATTTAATTCGCTTACAATACCTGTACTCGTGTTACTACCAGTAGGGATAGGCTCAGCTTCGGTAGGTGTCTCTCTCTCGAAGTGTAGAAGTGTGTGATGCCTTCTTCCACATTTCTTACAGCACGCTGACTGACGACACTTGATAACTGCGTGAGTTGGCGCCAGACAGTTAAAACACAATTTATTTGACTGCACAAAATCTTGCCTCTCTTTGGTAGACAACTCACCAAACTTCTTACAATAAAATATGTAGTGCTCGTCACCACATAACGCACACTTTATTTTACTCGTATTTATGTCGCTACTCTCCTTGCTTACATTAGAATGAAATACTTTAGGTTTATTCATAGGTTTAGGTTGTGTCGTTCGCATTTTATTGCTTTCAATCATTTCCAATGCGCGAAATCTGGATTCTAGAAACTCTCTCAACTGCGTCCACGTAGGTAACTCATAATTATTCGCGCTAAGATGTTGTTCCCATTGCTTCATCGTTTCTGAATCTAATTTCGACACAATTAAATAATTCACAATCATATCCCAGTCTGCCGTATTTACACCTATGTTACATAAAGATTTCAAACATGTAGAAGTCGTGTCTACCAACTGTTTTATTAGATACGCTGACTCGGTGTGTATCGGCTTTTGTGCAAACAACATTCTCAATATTGCATTACAATTAAATCGTTTGTTGTTGTACCGCTTCACTAATAGTTGCCATGCCTCGTCATAATTCGCGTCAGTCGTAGAAAAATTGCGTAATAATGCTTCCGGTTCTCCTGTTATATTACATTTCAAATAATGCAGCTTTTGAACCGAAGATAACCTATTATTGTTGTGTATGAGCGAACAGAATAAATCATAGAATGTTTGCCACTCCTCATATTTTCCGTTAAAAGTTGGCAATTTTATAGTAGGTAATTTAATCTCACTATTAATTGACTTCTGAATATTTAAAATTGTAGTCGAAGAGTCATGATCAGATGATTGGTGACTCGAGGAACTCAAAAATGGCTGTAGACTTTCTTTTAAACTCGATTTGTATTGTATATATAACTCTTCAAATTTATCGTAAACATCGTTTGTAAAATAACTATCATTTCTTTCTTCAGTGGAAATTCCGACAATAATACTTTTGTGTCCTACCTTAAATTCCTTCCAAAGTTCTTCTAATAATTCCAACCTCGTTTCTAAGTATGTACATTTAATTCTATCTTTCGGAGATTTTTTGTAATTTTTCTCAGCCTTTACCAACTTTTCTAACAATTCTTCTTGATAAGCCAAAAGATCTTCCATCGTAGCCGCTCACAAAAATAACTATTGGTTAGTTTATAATATATCACAAATACTGTTTTATTACATGAACCGGTAGGTAGTAGGTTCTCAGTAGGTATAGCACATGTACCTAAATTAAAGTTAGTATTTGTTCACTCACTATAAAAATGTAAAACTTTTAGTTTGCTTTAGCTTGTTATTATTTACGTATTATAACTCACTCACTGAATTAACTAAAGCAATTCTCAAAAGTTATTAACCACTCAATAGTTCCTAAATCTGCTCGTAATGCGTATTACAATATGATTTTGTTCTCGCGTCTTCAATCCGCCTCGAATTGGACCATATGTTTATTGCAATACGGTGTTTTCACTTTTGTTAAATATTTGAGTGGTTTTTTAGAATGAAATGCGTGCTCTTTTCGTATTAATTGTAATTTAAAACTCACACTGAATATACATTTGTACAACACGCAACATCGAATAAACTACGCACTTAAATGTGAAAATAAACAAAAAAGCATCAGCCGACTTCATTTGTTTAGAATGAATTTAAAAGCCAGTGGACTGTATAACTGGACACTACTGGTACTGGTTGATGCGACACTATATAATTTAAAAAGTTTGCATAAGTATTTAGACAATACCTAATATTCGTACTTCCAACTGTGACCGATAATTTTCGTGGTCTGGGTACAACACACATAATGCAAACGCAACGTTGTACCACAGTATTAATATCATACAGTAGTCTAACTCTGCCGTGTCCTTGAATTTTATACCTACAGACGCGCTGGACGAGAGTTCGCGTTAGCGCTACCCGCCTAAAGTATTTTAATACATCTGTATACTAGACTTTCTTACTTACTTATTATGTATTTTAATCAGTAGATTAAGGTAAAAAACAACGCGTTCTTTTAATATTTAAGAGACTTAATAATAAATCGTACACAAATAATAGTTATAAATTTCACACTGAATAATATTTTACCAACCAAAATAAAAATTGTTAACACTGGACGTGTTTATGCATAATCAAAGCAATCAAAACAGCCTAATATAGTTTACAACTGCTCTTCGCTACATTACTATTTAAATAAAAAGATCCACTGCTTAAAAACGTCACATCGCCCGCTCGCCACTACGGCACATTCGCTAGCTGTTGGGTACCGAGTGCATACCGAAATCGTGGCGCGTAGGTAAACTTGCGTTTCGTGCGTTTGTAAGAAGTTAGAATACTGTAGATACTAGTACTGTGGTTGCACTTACGAGTATATTTGTATCAAAATAGTTTAAAATGGATATGCACAGTGGACCATATATGATATACAATATAAGATATACCAAGCAGACTAGACTACGCATCTTAAAGATAGGTAATCCAGTAGTTTTTATCCCTGTTTATGAATGGTGTCTGTCAGTCAAAGGGTTCTTTATATTATTGAAATTTATTTCAGCAATTACCCCAATATCCGAATATGTATATCGTATCTGCGCATGGTTTTGAAAAACGCCTACGCTGGCCAAACGGCAGTGCGAAGGAGCCCTTTGTTGGAGCCGCGCTGGGTGGGCCGTTCTATCGGGTGCTCCACATTGCACGCCGCAGGTACCTCGCCGACGCTGCATCATGGCGCTCCAGAGCTCCACACACGCTCGCGAACAGGTATAAATAAGTCTATATTGCGCAAGTCCTACGACAATTACAGCTTTTTTCAAGCAGTATCAAAATATTTTTTCCTCTGAGGTCGACTATTTAAATGCTTATATTTCCTATGTAATAAAACGTGAAGCGACAAATTGTGTTCCCTTTTACGAATATGGCCTACACCATGTTAAAGTTATTAAAGAGAGATACAAATGTCTCAAATAAATTGAGTCGATGTCAAAATTACTTAAAATATAAAACACATAACCACAATGATGTCAGATAAAAAATTAATAGTAAGTACATAAAAATAGTTTTCTACATCGGTATATGTATACCTTTTTTTTTTGTTTTCGAGGAGGAAACATTCAAAAGGTACCCGACGCCGTGGGAGCGACGCAGGGTTATGTGGGATTTTTAACGCACTAAAACCCTCCCGGTGGCCGTCCTCGGCGCTGAAAAGGAGGACTCCGGGATCTCGAAACGACTTCAACCGGAATCCTCCGAGCGCGCTGCCCCATCGGGCTCCTCCCAGATGGGCGGCTGGGCCCACCGCTCCGTCTAGTCTTTACGACGGTATGCGACCACACATACCGCCGTCCTTCCCGGGATTGCCTGACCGAACGGTTCGAGCTCCCAGTCTAGCCGTCTGCAATCCCGGAATCCCCTTTTAGTCGCCTCTTACGACAGGCAGGGGATACCGTAGCCCTATTCTGACCCCGAGGCTACAGGGACGATCGGTATGTATACCTAACGTCCAAAATTAAATATAATTTATTTAAATACCGAATAAAAATATAATCTATTAATTAAGACTGTGACGGAAAACTAATTAATTTTCCAATTCGTTTCAATACCATTTTTCAATTTCACACCGTCTCTATTAAAAAATGTACCTGTATGTAAATTCAACGTCGCCATTAAACAAGAAACAGCTTTTTATTCAACCGCTTGTCATTTGTCTTAAGTGGAAAACTAGAGGACATTTATTAAACATAATGCACCGCAGAAACGGGAGGGAACATTAAATTCTGCGATCTATCATCGTTCGGCTCCCAATAAGCACCAAGAATATGAATCAGCTATAATATATAACACGGTAATAAACACAAACAATTTCGAATTGTTCTATCGTAGCAACATGGCGCTTTGTCTGGGAAATAAACTAGACACAGATAATTTCTGTTGTCTTTATAGCCAACCGGTATTATGAGTCAGCCGTGATTGTTTAATTCACTGCTAAACGTGTCACAGCGCAAGCTTACAGGTACGAATTATATTTTCATTAGTTTCATAACGCTATACAATAAGGTTCATAAAATTATAACTCAAAAAAAACCTATAGGTAAATGAAATGAAACATCTTGGCGTATTAAATCAACATTTAGCTATAACTATATATTTCATTAATTAACAATGTAACATAGAAGTTAATATGAATAATACAATATTTAACCTAAATTTACAATCTTAATTATTATAATTTACAATTATAAATAGAATAAATGAGCCAAATTGCTGCCCCGTGGACACTAGCAGACACTAACAGCATTAACTCGCTGAATTGCTAAACTTATTTGTTGACCGAGGTAAACTCCAGCTCTCGGGTCACCGGAGGCGTCAATCAGCGCGAAGACAATAAAATTCTTTGTAATAAATAATAGTTTAAAAAAACTAAAAAACACGCTTTTTATAGAAAACCGAACTAAAAAATAGAAAATAAATTTAAATGAATTTAAATTAAGAATAATAAAAAATATTTTATTTAAAAAAAGCGTGGGGTGCATGGTGTCAATGGTTATAGATATTTTATTGACAGATATGAGTAGAGTGATTATCATTTCGATATTATCTTAAAAAGCACCCCACGCTTTTTTTAAATATTTTTTTATTTTTTTTATTCACACTATTAATTTATATTCATTGAAATTTTTAAAACTATTTTCTTAATTTATATTCATTTAAATTTATTTTCTATTTTTTAGTTCGGTTTTCTATAAAAAGCGTGTTTTTTAGTTTTTTTAAACTATTATTTATTTTCTACTTTTTAGTCAAATTAAAAAATGGAATATTTTTTTCAAATTAGTGTATAAAGCTAATAAAAATATTTTGCTTCCGGCCGCCACGATCCCATCGTCTCTACTGCAAACGGCACAAATATGTAGTCCTGAGAAATGCTGCTTCACAGTTTCTGCATATTTGGCTGCCGCACCAGCATACATCGAAGTTGCTTGTATACTATATTATATACTACTAGCTAAAACTATTGAGATATTGATTCCTTTAAAACATATCCGGCAGATGAAAAATTTTAAATAATTTAATATTAACAATCAAAATTTAGTAACGAGTACATTTTACATATTTCTAGATTTTTCGACATATTTTTTATTGACTTATAAAAATTCTTTTCACTTTGCATCTATTCTTGTAAATAAACATTGTGTAGAGTTTAATATCAGTTAAAGATAAGACTACATTGCCGACTTATATACTTATTTATTTGTATGAAAGATGAATACAACATATATGTAATTACAATTGTAAAGATTCAAAAGAAGCGACCACACGTCACCTAAACTAGCTGATAATCGCGGGGGCATGTACCTGTTGCGTTGCGCGCTCCTTTCATGGAATATTCTTCTTGTTATAGAGAGCACACGACACAATGCGGGTTTATCTGGACGCATTATGAGAGGCATCTCCGCTTCAGATCGCGCGATAATGCTCGTCGTCGACTCACAAAAGTGTATGCCGAGGCGCGCCGGATCACGACGCACTGGCACAAGCGCACAGGCGCACAAGCACCGCGATGTAAGGTGATCTCGAACCAACTTGACCTTTGTGCATTACGGGCAACCGCTGTCGATCGTCTTTGTCTCGTACTCGCTTGTCAGCGTCCTCTCGAGAAGGAACTGTGTTGTCTTTCTCCAAAAGAAAGTAGGTAGAGATATCGATGTAAGCATTGTTCCGACTTCGAGTTAATTCAATATAGTGCTGCTGTCTATCGAACGCCATTTTTGTTTAGCATTTCAATAGCTCTTATTGTGTTCACTGTTTGGAGGTCTGAACGGCGAGCAGGTGTGTCTTGAGAAGTTTACCGCTGGTTGCTTCGTTGGTCTTTGTTCAGTGAACTTTTTACTTTCGGGAAATATTAATATTGCCTTGTTAATTTTCCTGTTTTTTTTTACAACTATACATAAACAAACTTAAAATATTGTATCAACGTTTGTCCAACAAAATAATGATTTTTTTTTTTTATTAAAAGCGTTTATTTCTGTTTCTTAAGGAATGTTGCATAATGCGTTAAGTAAATTAACCCCTATTAAGCCGATCCATGAGTTTTACATTAACATAGCAATACGATAGAAAGTGTTGAAGAACCGCTTCAAACACTGTCAGTTTTTAAATCAAGTTAGTGAGCTATTGTGAACAATAAAGCGATAAAATTCCGAGAGAGATTATCGTTTATATATGGTCACCCGTTTCAAATGAGTGATGAAGAGGCGAGATGTGTCATCGAAAATAAGTCGAGAGAGCTACATGTTTGTCAAACACAGCGTCTTTGTGGAGACGTGAGATCGTCGCCTTGATTCGTGGCCACGCATCTGAATAAAGGCTTATTAACTTCATTCACATGCTTATGAACAGAGGCCTTATCTCTATAGAAACGTAAGGTAACACCTATACCTCCTTACTCATATACATACGCTGCTTCCTTTTAAGGTTTTGTTTAAGGTAACACCAATGCATTTGCACAATACGTGTGACTGTTTTATAATATCGTGCGCAAGGACAGACGGAATATACATAGTTCATCATTTAAAACCCGGAAATCCTGTTTTTTTTTTGTAAAGTGGTAGTTGCCAGTTATTAAAATGTTAAAGTTTAATGTTAAAATGTATAATAAATACTGTACGTTTAATATTTTTAAAGGTATCTTAAAGTTATTTATTCAAATAAAAATACTTATTTTACATCTAATATAATTCAGGGTTCTATGGCTATAAACGCAAAGAATTGAAGAGCATCTGTATAATGTAACAAAAGTGAAACTGAGTCAACAATGGCCCATATATACTCAAATTCGTTTAAGATTCTAAGTCTCTACCTGTGCATCGAAGCTTATTTTTTACAATTTTAAACAAAGTACCAATCAAGGTGTCGTTAATTAATCCTTCCATTAAAAGTAAAACAAAGGTAGGAAGGCGGATTGCAGATGACGCTCGACCATTGCCTCCACAGCCGAAATTCAACAGATGGACCAATTTCACTCGTGTCACCTCACAGTCCGGCCTTCCCGTAAACAATTTATAACGGCAATGCGAGCCAAATGGTCAGCTGGCATAAGTTTTTTTACCTACTCCACGATCGGTTCGTCTCTCATAGTTAACTGTCCCATATGTCCTATTATTCTATCGAATATCATCTTTATCAATGCAACAAACAAACAGATTGTAATGACAAAGTAACAATTTCACATACCTATAAATATTGTTGATTCGTTCCGCATGTCAAGGACGTCAAATAGTGATAAATCGTACGTTTGATAAACCTAATATTTATTTAGGTTCTACTAACATACTTATATGATGAAATTTTTAGTTTATATAAATGTTAAATTTTACACCTTCTAACTGAATTATAAACCAAAATATTATTTTTTGTATACTGTCTTATGTTCATCGTATTGTATTTTGGTTAAATTTCTATGATTGGCAAAAGTATCTTTCGGTTATCGTAATTAAAAGTTGTTGATGGTGATAAATATAAGTAGCGCTTTAATTCCACGATTATAACTCACCGACTACAGTCATTTTAAGATTTTGACCGTGCTTAATATTCGCATAATTTGGTCACGCACCCAAATAAAGCCGCGTGGCCGAAGCCCACATCGGTCGCGCGACAAGGGATATCTTTGTGAGGTACGAGGTATTACATGAATGTGTAATCAGAGAGTTTATTGATCGCCGCAAGATTAACTCCACTTCGCATTGTCTGACTTGGCACGTCTTAAATTTTCCCTTTTTGTGCCAATAACTTAAGGAATTCACGAATTAATTTTTTTCTTCACCTTTATGAATGTCGCCGTTTATCACATCAGGAAAGAATTATTCCTCTTTATATACTGCGCTTTCGTAACCGTTTTTCAGTTGTAAATTTTCATGTTTTATTGCTATCCGATGCTTAAAATAGATTGAGCCGTATTTATGCAATTAAGAAATCGATACTGTAAGGAGACTAAAATACTTTAAATTTACTCTATCAGCATATAGGTACTCGTATGTGTAAAACGTATCTACTTAATAGATTTTCAAATTATCATGTCCTACAAATAAGAACGAACAGAGGAATTAAATAAATTTGCATAGTAAAAGTATATTTCATTTAAGCAGAAATAATTTCAAACCTATTCATATGATAACAGCCGCTCTACGAGTGTAACAACATTGAAACGGCAATAGAAATTAATGATTATTATTATCATTGGACGTTTAAAATATTCAGTTCCCATAGCAATTATGTGATTCGAGCGCAGTATCCTTTTTTATTGGATTGTGTGATATCGAGGGGTGGCGAGGTCCCATGTGCATCCTGCGCCCCCGCACGTGCCAACCACGCGGCCGGAAGTGCTCCGCCATCGCACTTATCGCGACCTTCGCAATATCTGTTTATGTTACTCTGACTTTCATCTTAGTAATCGAGATCGATTTCAGTTTTTTCCTTATTCACGTTCTTATTTATAAACATACACATGCACCTATATTAAAATGATACACTCAGATTGTTAGTTATCTTAAATGTGACGAAAGTCATTTATCATTATTACGAGATCAAAACGCCCGTAGTCAACGCGGGAAGAATACCACCCTCTTCTGCATCAGATCAGTATGTTATATAATAAACCAAAGCGATTTATCAACCAAACATTAAGTATGTTTCTAATATCTTAAAAGACAACAAAATACTTTAGAACGCTGCGACGCCACATTGATTTTTGATTTAGATGTTTAGAGAGAAAACATAGGTATTTTTTTTCGTTTATACTTAAACCTAACGATAAGGCAGACGGGCTACCTGATGGAATGTAGTCACCGTCGCCTGTGGACATTCGCAACACCAGAGGAGTCGCCAATGCATCGCCGGCTTTAAAGGAGAGCTCTTTTCGCACCTTTCTTAAAGAACCCCGTGTCATAGCGCTCTGGGAATACCTCAGGAGGAAGCTCATTCCACAACTTGCACGTCCGTGGCAAAAATACTTATTACACAGGTAAATACTTTGTTATATATTATAACAATATATATTTTATTTCTTATAACACCCATAACTTTCCCAATCGTTTAGGCTAAGTCGTAGTTGACTAAAAATAAATAAAAAGCGCTTAGCAAACTGCGGATAATACAACTTGCTTACATTAGTTCAGAAAGCAATAAGAACAAAAGAAATCGCTCGGTTCAAAACTGGAATAGATCCAGTTCTTTCGTGACGTGTCACAGGCGCGCTGGGTCAATTGCACTTTGCGAATAAATTCCAATCTCAGCTCATACACCTAATGGGAACTATTTACCTCAAGCCAAGCGAGCATGCAATTCAATTTTTTTATAAGATTGAATTAGTAATGAACTCTGCAGTCCACCTGATGTTAAGTGGTCATTGCCAACCATGCCCATCTGTAAGCAGCTTCATACAGAAAAAGAGTTCTATCTGACGATAATCACAGATCCGTTGCTACTCCCCAAGGACTAAGATGGTCGCTACGCTCTAGAACACAATATCGCTAATAGTTTTAATAAAGGATAAGTAGTTAATGGTAGTAGGTAGGTGATTGAGTAAGTTTAAACTCTAAAGTCAAAATACGAAAGGAAAATACACGGAGCCAAAGGTGCAGTCCATGTTTGTATAACTAAAGGCGCAAATGAGCACACAGTTCATCTCATGGTAGGTAAGTGGTCACTGCCGCCCGTATACAACCGAGCAACTTCATAATAAACATGTTAACCAACCCTAAATAAAATTAGTGTGCAAATTATGTGCGTACTCTAATCTTGGCAATCCTCTTCGCACTCTTTGGAAAGCTGAGGGTATAAATAGGAGAAAAGAGACGTGACGGTGGTGCCTCCGAAGTCAAATCACAAAAGATTGTACCACCTTCAAATTAATTTACCTATCACTTTAATAGGTCAGATTTAGCATTGATTGCTGACGCTTATGGGTAAGGACTTAGTATTTACCATCGAGTTAACTTCAAACTAATTTGCTGTTTAAAAAAAATGGTCACGGTCGTCACATAGCATTTTGCTCCAGAATATGTATTACATCCTGTGATATACTCATCATATTTGCATAGGAACTGTTGACAAAAGTGTGCAGATAAGAAAGACAGGTTAAGGTGGCTTATCTCAAGCGAGGACATCCGCACGTCGTTCGGACCTCGGACGTGCGCTATCGAACTAGCACACTCGGAATATCACATCCCCGATCACGACCATACTCGAATATCGGTCACCACGTGATAATATTTTACATAAAATATATCTTCGCATTTTAATCGATCTCGGTGTAGCGATACGCTTGTATTGGAATTTGATGTTATCTTAGGTACCTACTCGTATCGTTCAAATAAAGGCTCATAATTTTAGCAATTTCGCTATCAATTAATATTTACATTTAGTGTGTGTCATGGCCCTGTAAAGAATAACAATAATTTAATAAATACTACGATAGTTGGAAGGATAAGAAAATTAACGAAATTAATTGAAGACGAAAAAAAGAAAATAATGAAATAGCATTTACGCAGTACGAATATTTTTAATACTATGAATTTATTTTTATTTTACCGTATTTCTATTCTGATATATGTTTAAAACCTTATATTCCTAGCTCATCTATTCAGGTGAGGTAGGGATTTCAAATCTAAAACATTTCTCAGATAATGTGAAATTTATTATAAATTCTACTCGAACCGACAAATAAGGACAATAAAAATGCCTGCATACAGAATTATACTACAGAATAAAAATGTTGTCTAACAAATCTGTTTAATTTGTTTCTTAAAATATTTTTATTTGATACAAATTCTGAACAAAATTTTAACAAGAAGCGAATCATCGAATTTCATAACTTCTTACCTTATACTACAAAGTACACGTTTTGAGAAACGTGCCAGCAGAGTTATACAATCATTCTGCGCATTTTCAGTGAATCAGCAGAGCGGGAGACGCAAATAAATACAATGTCAACTTATTATAAAATTGTAAACAATAAATGTGACTATATACACGTGACTTTTTTCAATTAGTCTTTTACAGATTAGCATCAATCAATACAAAATTTAACAAGACATTATAATAATATGTAGTTTTTAAAATATATACCTAATGTTTAAATTTAAAGAACACAATAGCTTTATGGTGATAAAAAGGTAGGTAGTGTATAAAATTTTGCTACGCAACACTCGTGTATAAGGTTTTATGGGTTATCCTGACTCGGCGCAAGAATAACAAAGCAAATCCATAGGTCTACTCTCTACACATCTCAGTTTGTCACGGTTAACTGGAAACACAACAGTGTGATTGTTCCACCTTAAATCTTGAACAATAACCTGTTTTTGAGCGGCGTCGGATTTTTTCCAAAATGTTCTTCCACTCGTATTCAAAAGCTTAATGGAATTTCGCATTGCACCATTCGGCGTATTGTACAACGGCGCGGAATGTGGATAAAATCAACATCTCAACACATCACACATACTCTTTTATTCAGTAGATGTGACAAAAAACATATATTTAACGTTACTAAGGCCTTATTGACACTGGAATGATTTAAGAAAACAAGTGGATATTTTAAAACATGAATAAGTTTAGAATTGTCACTTTCTGTTTATGTAGTGGTGGGCAGTAAGGTGTGGTAAAGTGCAGAGTGTAGCCAGGGTGCAGGTAGTGTCTAGATGTGCGAATACGCATAAATCTGCAGGCGCGAGGTGGCTGCGCGATGTTCACGCCTACAGACTTGATCGGGCGCCCGCAACAGACGCAGCGTGCGCATGCGCCGCGGCTCCGATCTGTACGTTCTTAGCATATCTGAATCTGTCTACAAGCGGCGGCACACCACCGCTGCCTGATATGGGCAAAAATTGAAACACGGAAAGCACATATCTGAGTAGGCCCCTGCCTACACATAAAACGTTTCGTGCTTTCTTTATGTTTCGCCTGCGTAAGGCAAGGAAAATAAAATCTCATGACCGATCTGAATTCCAAGCTTGTACTAAAGGTGGGTTAAAACTTTCGATAACACTGAACTCGAAATTTAAATATCGTCTATTTCAAACCAAGGCAATTACGACACTGCGTTCGACTTTTATATATAATTTTAACTTCTCATATTTTCAAATATGTTTTTGGCTACCATATCTAAAATTTACTCTATGCTTTTCCTTAGCTTCAAGTCTTGTAAGTTTAATGGCCATTTATTTACCCCCAGGCTATTATTATATTGATACCAGATCACATCTAATTCTCAGACGTGAAAATATTTGCGTGAATATGCGGTCAATCCGGGTGGAGTACATATAAAAACCGCTTCGCATAGCACAATGTAAGGTTTTGCGCAGCACTACCTGCTGCCGTAATCCCACGGCCTCGGCGCCTTAACAGGTGTGCACCTGAGAGTAAACGCGCTTTTTCATTAAGTACCTATATACAATCAAACAAAACGATCGACATGCTCGCATAAGAATAATGTCCGCGCACCATTCATCGCTCGACGAGGAATTCCTTTATGTTCGTCGATCGTTCTTTGCGTTTTTTTTATTAATAAAGCGATTCATTACTGCCTTAATGACATCATCTTTACTGCGGGCTTGAAAAAGGCTTCCAGTTTATGTACCCTATCATTTGATTTTAAGTAAGGTTAAGTTTAAGTTCAGTAAGACATTCCACAACCTTTTATGTTTTGTGTATTTCTTTTATTTTAAGAAGTGTTTTTGGAAGTTCGCTACACACTCTTTGGCTTTTTATGTCAAATTGTTACCTACTGTCTAGATAACTTTAACAATCACAAATTAGGTCCAAATACCTGAGGTCATTCAATATTGATTTTTTCCAATAAGTTTTAAGGGCTAAACCATTGCTGTATATATGCCTTATGTCCATAGGTAGCTGCTACCACACAGAAGTAGTCATTGTGTTGGTGCTTCCGTTGAAACCACTATAAAGATGACGGCTCTACCACCTGCTTCTTTATGTATTAAGCTTTGTTCTCCAATATCGGATACAGATGAACCATAATCACTGCTTTACTCCTAAACAGCGACAGAACAGAGATAGGTTAAATTGAAACCAAGACAATATTATTATTTTTTCTTTAAAATTTAAGTAACAAACGAACATGCAGTCCACCTGATAGAAAATGGTCACCGCAGCCCATACAAATCTGCAGGCAATTTCATATAAAACAAGGGGTATATTAAAAAATCAATCACATAAGTGAAGCTATTATAGAGGACTGAGTTGGTCGCCTCATACGATAGTCATCCGGCATCCACACCCTTACTCCGTATTAGAAAGAAAGAAAGGCTTAAATCTCTATCTTCTTGCAATGTGTAAGGGGCATCAAAGTCATTCGACTGAATATCTCTGCTACATTAAGATCGAATATTTGACCAAAACCCTAGGCATATTCATTCATAGGACTCTACCAAGAATTGAATTATATTACCTCAATACACATACTCGTACATATGTATGCGTTAGATAGTTAAATGGTAGGTTCACCTATAGATTCATATACATATACATTTTAATAAACATATAGCCAAATATTTCATAATTGCATCAATGTTACCACATTGCTATCTATTTATAATATGTTGATGCGACAAATAATCTACAATTCGTAAGTAATTGTCTTCGTATACAAGAAACATGAGACCATTATGACATGAATTAATTATTTTCCATTTCAACATTATTATATCATGTTATGGTCGAAATATTTACTGAATCAGCACACGTGACCATTGGACTGTATGCGCTAGTTTACGTCACGTGGCGCCCTGCGCACCCGACACGTACATACATGTCTTGACAGAAACAATGCGTGGTGAAGCAGACATATGTATCAAAAGCAAAGGTGGTAGAACCTTTTGTAGTTCAACTCTCGCGACAATGGCCCCAACTGCCTTATAACAGCAGTTCCAGCACTTTTTGCGAAAATGTTGCAGTTTCAAGCAATGTTCAGGTTTGATGACTGCCGTAAGGGCGATGTACTTTATTGAGGCGTTCCAACTTAGGCCAACTTCAGATTATCAAAATCTGGAGTCAATTACACTTGTCAATAGGTGGTAATAGTTACCTATCATCAGGTGGATTGGTTATTCGTTTGTTACTTCTATATTGAGTAAAAAAACATATTTAAAAGGTTTTTTTTTACTAGAACACGTCCTTATGCACACGCCACTTAGGTATGTCTTGCACACGTCACTTATGTCTTACATTGTTTAGTCTGTACCTGTGGTCAGTCAGCAGCGATTTAGCACTTCTAAATTTAAAAAATCGTTTAAATTAATTTAATTCTATCAGCATATAAGAACTTGGATTAAAACTGGAAAAAATCGTTACATTGAAATTTTGAAATGTCTGATCCGGCAACCTTGAATAATTTGGACAAGATAAGTCTATGTGATATAATATTCTATTTACATTTGCTCAAGGATCTGTGAAATATCTTAAACAAACATACCGACAAGTCGCACTATTAGCTTTATACCATTTTATCGATAAATTTGTTCTTGATTTACAGAGCCCATAAAGATAAACGCTTAACCATAACCTTGATCTAAACTTGTCGAGATATTCGAAAATATAGGGAAATAAAGGTGTTTTGGTATAGATCAAGAATTTACTTACAAGAAACAGTGAAATATCGAAAAAAGTCGGACTTTCCCACGCAATATTCTCCCGAAATCTGCAGATGGTTTATTACGAATTCATTTTAAGTAAGTGAATGGATTGAGTAATCGTTTCTCTACCTGCAACACCTGACTGTTACAATTGTTACTATTTCTCACATCTGAGGAATAACTTCAATTTTCGGTGTAACTTGGACAAAAATATTTTTGTTACTTTTTCAAATTTTAGGTTCATTAAGATTCGGAGTGGGAGCTATTTAACCTACTTTAAAGTTTTGTTTAAATATTATAAAATAAGCATTACATTTAGGATATGAAAACTGAAAAAAATTCATCAGCACCAAATTTATCTTGACTGATCCAGTAAAATAGGAGCATATTGGAAGGTTAGTTGTGCAGACAGACAGACAAAATAATTATCTAATAAGGGTTCTATTATTTCACTTATATACGTCATACGAAACGTTATAAGCATCTGGAAAAATATTTGATACTACAACGCGAAAACGAGTTGCGACAACCTTGGCGCTAGTCATTGAACCTGCTCAATAAAAAGAGTTAAACAATTACACTAGAAAAGTAACTATAACGATTAGAGGAAAAGAACAGATTTATTTTCTAATTAAAGCGGGTGTGTGGGTTGATTTAGGCGTACATTGTGGTGTCGGCTGGTTGCGCAGGCGCACCGTGGCAGGCCGTTATCGACGTCGGCCGATCGCGTCGTGTTAATTACTTTCATTAAGGGCAATTGTCCTGCTCAATCGAGCTGATCAGTCAGTTTGCCGCCGATCGATATATCCACTCACTGCCATGAATGCGCAAAGGTGACTCAAACAGGTCACAGAAAATTTTAATTGTGGGCTCGGCTAGCGTAAATTGTTTAACGCCACCGCCACTGGCGCACCGTAATCGCCTTCTTTTCAAAGTTATCTAAGCAACTTTACGATTGTTTATCTTTGTTTACTTTCCTCCAGGGCAAACCTGAGATACAAGCAAGTAATTTAATAACCATAAGGTTCATTTTAAACAGAATTTTGAGTAATTTACAACAATAGGTACGCCTGTGGGAGTATTAGCTGATTGAATACCCTTACCGTTTTTAAATTTATTGATTTAACGTCTGCTTAATACGTATAATTAAAACAAATGTGGATAAGTTTAAAACCATGTTCAAAACAACCATAATTCATTATTTGAAACAATTATTATTTTAACATCTGCTTCTATGCGTGTGCTTGTCTTATAAAAGTGGCAGCAAATTTTGCATAATTGTTTCTAAAAGTTAGTGATTTCCTTTTATATATTTGAATTCATGGATGCAGGCATTCATGTTTAGGCAACTGTAGCTCTCGAAATTACTCAATTTAAGTAATTTTAAAAGGGTACGTCCCTTTCACATGCATATGCACTTTTGTGTATACAAAATTCTTTATACATAAAATAATACAATTAGTTCCATTGATTGATGAAAGTTGTCAAAATGTTATGGCACGCTTTATTAGTTTGAGCTTTATGTACCCCACCTACTTATTATCTATACATACATTCAAAATAATTTTCTTCGCCTTTAGTATTCCTAAACATTTTGTAAATTTGCACATGAAATAAAAAATATGATAATAAGATCATTTTTGATCTTTAGGTGGACCCTGGAACTCTTACTACATAGTTACTAGTAACAAGAGTTTGGTCTCGTTTGATTGGTATTTACAAGTTCAGTAAATTGGATATGTCAATGTGGGGTCACATAATGCAGCAGATAGCTGATCTCTTCAATGTATACTAAGTAAAGCCTATGACTTTGAACTCATATTATTCATTTTGACGGTTCCTATTACATAACATTATTTTAAGGATTACGGATACATAAACATTATTTTAAGACTTGTACGGCAAATACTAGTCAAAAATAATAAAAAAATATACATAAAAAATCTAACAAAAACAATACATGACATACTCGTATTTTGCAATTTGCATGCCTTGTGGGTAGAATAAGAGGTTGAAATATTTAATCATAAGACCAATTTGTAAAAACCTTATTCAAAGCAAATAAAGAAATTATTATTATAATAATATAACATATTAAAAGTGAAAAAGGAAAAAATATGTTTAGCAAGGATTTTGTCCAACAACGATGATAGTTCTACGGTCTTGTTTAAAAAAAACCTGAACACTGATCATATATGAGAATATGCCATATTACGTACAAATATTGTTACGTAGGCGGTAGCAACAACGGAGAGGCACACGTGGCGCAGAGCTCGCGGGCATTCGATTAGTGCTCAACAAAATGATATGTTAATGGCCTATCGAGTAACATGGTTTATTGTTCGCTTACCTGCGTCGCCGCTGGTGTAAGCAGCCGCGCCTCCGCCTCTACGTGCTCACTGCGGCTTCCGTTGAAACTTTTGACTTGTCATTCAACCACAAACCTTTGTGTTAAATGCTTAAGATGAAACACTAAAATTATTTCACACTATATAATATAACACTAAATTAGGATATGTTTATTACCTTTATATGTTTATTTACCTTTATATGATACTAACATATTATTAGGTGTTCGTTTCATTTCATTATGTATATTAAATAAAATGTCGATGAATATCCAAATTAATGCTATTTTGTAATCTATGAAATGTCTGTTTGCACAGTCACTGTTAGAAATAGTATGTTACATGAAATACCTAAAGAATTACCTAACATACCTCTAACCTAAGAATCAAGTGTTTTTAATCTCTACATTCGACTTTGTCTCTGTCTACCCACTTATCATTTGAAGATTGGGTCACATTAAGTGCAAATATTTTGCAGTCAAGCGTGAATTCAGCATATCATAGACGGGCCGAAGGGAAGCAAAATCGCGGGTTATGATTTTGACCGGTAAAATAACAACCAATCTAGTATTCATAATTTAACAAATGAGGTATCGTTGCAAGCGGTTTGACAGTTTGCTAGTTATAAGCGATGTGATCTCACATTTAATTAATTATGACGTCTTCAAAATCAAAATCAAAAATACATTGAAAAATCCAAAAACAAATGTCTAGCTGCATGGCAACTAATAAAAAACGACACGTCAACACCTCATAATAATAAAATTATAACGAAAATTCAGTCTATTAATAACATATATTTAACTTCCCCTATTGACATTGCAGATAATTTCAATAAATATTTTATTCAATTGACATCTAAAAATACAATAACATCTCATTCATATAATTATAAAATTGACAACAATAATAATTCTTTATTTCTCTTTCCCACTGACATAAACGAAATATTTAAAATAATAATGAACCTTAGAAATACTAATTCAGTTGGCTATGATCAATTGCCGACAAAAATTATAAAACTGACCGCGAAGTTAATTGCACCACCCCTAAATTATTTGACAAATTTATCATTTTCATCTGGCATATTTCCAGATAAATTAAAAATGTCTGTGATTAAGCCAATATATAAAAAAGACGATAAAGCAACTATGGGAAATTATCGTCCAATTGCCCTTATCCCGTTTTTATCTAAAATAATAGAGAAAGCTATGCATACGCGGACCCTTAACTTTATAGAAAAGCATGGCATATTGACCCCACAACAAAATGGTTTTCGCAGGAACAAGTCGACATCACTTGCAGCATTTAACTTGGTTAATAGAATATTAGAAAACATTGATAGGAAAAATAAAACAATAGGCATATTTTATGATATGACCAAAGCATTCGACTTTGTCTCCCATGAGTTACTCCTATGGAAATGCGAGAGGTACGGTATCCGTGGACGTCCATTAGAATGGTTGAAGAGTTATCTTTCTAACAGAAAGCAATATGTAGAAATCCCTACTAATATTATAAATGTGAAAGTAACTCTGTCTGTCTGTCTGTCTGTCTGTCTGTCTGTCTGTCTGCTACTTAATCACGCCTAAACAACTGAACCGATCTTTATGAAATTGGGCACACAGATAGTGTTGACCTCGAGAAAGGACATAGGCTGCTTTTTATCGAAAAAAATGGGTTGAAAGCGTTAAAATCGAGCATAAATGTTTGTATGGAAGTTCGTTTTTGACAAAGTCCCATATTGACAAGTCCGTCAAGGGGTACGATAGACTTACTTGAAACCTTATCTAAATAATAAAACATAAAAAAACATTGATTTCGAGTCGACAACATATATCCGTAAAATTTGGATTGTCGCGTATTTTGTTAAATTCAAATGTAAATATGTGTGACATGACAGTAGTGTGACATGACAGTAGCCATAATGGCCGCCCGGATGTCATTCTAAATTAATTCAAATATAATACAATCAATTTGGGTAACATTGAACAGCGGTGTAACTTTGAACAAAGTTGTGAAAAAAATATATTAATTTATTACATGGATACTTTGTGTTGTTTCAATATCGTACCTGCGTAAAATTGATCGCCAAAATGTTGTTTAATGCAATGAAAGTGAAAAAAAGTACCTGTCAATGTCATAATTTAAAAAAATACCGCCTTTTCCGTAGAGAAGTTGTTGCAAGTGTTTGATGCTCCGTTTTGAAATAGCAATTATAATATAAAACTTACCGTAAACATGGTATGTTTTGGTGTTTATCTTTAAAATGTATATTGTATATTATTATTTTGAAACTGTACTATCCGTATCCCATGTTGAATTTTGCGTAAAACTGTTAAACTTTTGACGATGTCGAAATTGGATGTAATACGGGTAACTTTGAACGGTTCAAAGTTACCTGTATCATAAAAAAATATTTTTTTCGGAGGCTCAGGGTCGTTCAGCGTGCTATGGAGAGGGTTATGCTCCGAATTTCGCTACGAGACATGATTCGCAACGATGAAATCCTTAGACGAACGAAGCTTACCGACATAGCTCTCAAAATTAGCAGGCTGAAGTGGCAATGGGCCGCCACATCGCTCGTAGGACCGATAACCGATGGGGAAGAAAGGTCCTCGAGTGGCGACCATGTTTAGGCAAAAGGAGTACCGGTCGCCCCCCTACCAGATGGACCGGTGACCTGAAGAAGACAGCGGGAAACCGTTGGATTCAGAGGACACAGGACCGGTTGGAGTGGCGCCATTTAGGGGAGGCCTATGTTATGTCCATGTTCCGTCCATCCTTTTTCTTTATTTGTTTTCGAGGGGGAAACCTTCCAAAGGTACCCGATGTTCCGTCCATCCTATGGATGGATGGAATAAATAATAAAAAAAAACTAGTATCTTATTTTACCACCAAATTGATCGACCTTGATTCATATGGCAAGACCAAGTTGTCTATTGTATTTATATATCAAAATAAATGTATTTTTTATAGATTTGGTTTTAATTAACAAAAATATGTTAATTAATTTTATTCAGACCTTAAAATATTCGATGAATGACGGATTTTATATCCTCAAAAAATTATATTCAAAGTTACCCAAAACTAAGGATAACTTTGAATTTGAGTTTTAGGGGTAATTGTGGATAGTTTAATTGTTTTCTCCGTAAATTTATTGTGTTAGATTAATAAACCAGCTAAAAAGGACACTATTCATTTAATAAAAACAAGGTGCAATAAATATAAAACAGATTATAATATCACAAATATTGTAAAAAATGTTCAAAGTTACCCAAATCGAGTTTACGTATAAATTTGTAACTATTAATTATCATAAAAATAGATGTAATTCAAATTGATTTTGATTTAATTTATGAATTTATGAAATGTTTCAATAATAAAAAACATCCGTTGACGCGCTGTGGCCGCGCAGCTTGCGACCTAATGTAAAATCGCTCTTAGAGTACAGGGATTCCCAATTGATAACAGATAGCGCGTCATACTATTAAAGTAAAATTCGAATCCAATAATTCAAAGGCGATAAAATGTTTTACATTGTTTCAAAATAAAATTATCGACTCCATTTGTCACTCCATGTTACATAAATAGTTTCTTAACTATTATTGCTTAAATAAAGTTATGTTATTGACCACACCCGTACATTTTTTGCGAAAATAAATATTAAGGACAAAATACAATTGATAGTCTTTTAAGCAAAATACTAACATTAATAAGTCGATCAGTATCTAAATAAATATATAATATATATATAAATAATATCTAAATAAATATATATCTAAATAACAATTATATCATGAAAGAAGCTTTTGCAACTTTTGTGATAAATAATTGCATTTATGAATATTGAAGCATGGTTGATGAACACTTGGCTCTAATAACAAACGAACAAGGTCCACATTATTGTTCTTTTTAGATTTATGATATGTTCAGTAATAAATAATGTTATAGAAAACATGCATTTAAATAACAACATATTTTAAATTAATTTTAGAATAACAAAGTGTGTCAAAATAAGCCAAAATAGATGATGTTCTTTACTCATAAATATGTGAATTTCGCATCTGTTATTAAAATCGTGATAGCCGTGTGGTGCCAAGTCGGGCGGATTAGAAACGCGAGGTCTGGGGTTCGAATCCAGTTGTCTTATGTACATTATTATTATTATTATTGTAATCTGTAGTTTTCATAAAAACTAATTTTAGTATTATTTTTTTAATAACCACCTCATTTTTAAATATTATTTAGTATCGGAAATGCAAAGCTTTCGCCCGCCTGGGAATCAATGTGTCACAAAGTTTATATGAAATTAATAGAGGTTTAACCTCTGTCAGGTAAAAGTACAAAATTATTTGGATTTACCTTGCCGACAATTTCAAATTTTAATGTAATGAACCACAAACAAGGCTTAATAAAGATAAACTATAAACATACCTGAGCGCCGCTTAAATGTTAGGAGAACCAAAATTAGTTTACGTATCATTGATACTGTCATTAGATTTTTAGTTTTAGATAGATGCACTAGGAGGCACGGGTAAAACGTTTTTAATAAATTTACTATTAGCGAAAAATATAAGATCTGATAGAAAAATAGCTATTGCCGTGGCGTCGTCCAGCGTTGCGGCCACACTTTTAAAAAGCGGTCATAATGCCTGCCTATTCGCCTTTGAGCGTCCACTCAAGATTTGTAGCAACGATTTCTCTAACATTTTTAATATTTCAAATCAAAGGAATACTGGAAATTCAATGCGGGATTGTTATTTGACTATTTGGGATGAAGATTCTGTAGATACAGCCATCGAGATCGAAGACATTAACCAACAAAATTTTTGGATTCCTTCAACCCGCCTCCCGGTACTCCTCCACACAAACTTTTTTTTTTTTAATAAAAATACGCTTTCTACACTCAATAAAATAGAAAATTTCAACAATTTCAATTTCTACAATAGGCCCCACATTAGGACTTTTTCCTGTGTCGTGGGTACCATGGACACACAAGACGTATATAGAAACACCCAGACCCAGAACATGAATCTATTCAGATTCCTGTCTGGCCGGGAATCGAACCGGGTGTGGTAGCTGCTCCGCAACGCGGGTCGTCAAGGTTGTCAAATTAATGTTAAAAGTAGGTTCCATCCATCCATCAGCCTTTGAAAGTCCACTGCTGGACATAGGCCTCCCCTAATCTGCGCCACTTCGACCGGTCCTGAGCCATCTGAATCCAGCGGTTACCCGCCGTCTTCTTCAGGTCATCAGTCCACCGGGTCGGGGGGCGGCCTGCACTCCTTTTGACGAGGCGTGGTCTCCATTCGAGGACTCTTCTACCCCATCGGTTATCTGTCCTACGAACGATGTGGCCTGCCCATTGCCACTTCAGCCTACTAATTCTGAAAGCTATGTCGGTAACTTTCGTTCTCCTACGGATTTCATCATTACGAATTCTGTCGCGCAGGGAAATACCAAGCATAGCTCTCTCCATAGCTCGCTGAGCGACTTTGAGCTTACGCACGAGGCTCACAGTAAAGGACCACGTCTCGGCGCCGTATGTCATCACTGGCAACACACACTGCTCGAACATCTTCGACTTCAGGCTCTGAGGTATATCGGATGAGAAGATATGGCGCAGTTTCCCGAACGCTGCCCAGCCGAGTTGGATTCTACCTGACCTTCTGACCTACCTGAAGAGTGACCTCTTTCTCGAAGTTGGACTTACCCATCTGCACCACCTGCCCCAGGTAAATATATTCGTCAACAACTTCGAGGGTGGTGCAAAAGTGCAAAAGTAGGTTCACCTATATGTAATCTTACTCAGAAATTTAACCAAATTACTTAAAATAGTATTTTTCAATTCATAAAAGTTAAAATCCATCTTTATAATCGATGCGCTTTGGTTTAAATGTGGAGGCGTACTAAGACTGTAAATTGGTTCAAAAAAGGGGTTTACGATATTCTGATTCGTCTTATTTTCATAACATTTTACATACAATATGCACCTACCCACAAATACACACTGAAAATTCGTTTTTTCACTCTGTGTTTGTCCGGGTAATCCTTGACCGGCTGATTTTTACGGGATTTTTTACTATAGAAAATGTTATGGAACAACATGTAGACTACTTTTATCGTAGAATTCCTACTGAGTGGAGATATGCGCGGGAAAAACTTTGCGATACATTGATTTGCTCGCGGGCGTAGCCGCGGGTACAGCTAGTAATAAATATAAACTCGAAGAAAGAAGAGGAATCATATAAGTCGAAACACTTATCTACTAAAGCAGGCATCCCCCAAGGAAGTATATTAGGACCTCTTCTATTCATAATCTACATAAATGATTTGCCAAACGTCACAAAGTATGAATGTTCTTTGTTTGCAGATGATATAGCTGTAATTGTACCAGACAAGTACTCAATAAATTTTAATGATGAAATAAATAAAATAATGAACAAAGTGGTAACATGGCTCAAAAATAATAATCTACAAATTAACAAATCAAAAACTAAGTATAAACAATTCGGAAATAAAGGGGTGGGAAAAACTAAACCTAAATGTACAATGTGAAGAAGAAAAAGTCGCTGAAACAAATTCAGTTATATTTCTAGGTCTAGTATTAGACGACAAATGTACGTGGAATGACCACATTAATAAAGTATGTCTTAAAATAAACCGATTTATCTATCCGCTTTGGCGCATTTCAAAAATTAGTAATAGAGCCACAGCTCTAAAGGCATACCATGGATACGTCGTGTCCAACTTAAGATACGGTATAATAGTTTGGGGTAATTCGGTAACGATAAATAAAGCCTTCATAGCGCAGAAGCGATGTGTGCGAGCCATATGTGGTTTACGACCAGAATCAAGCTGCAAGCCTTTCTTTAAAGCATTACAACTTTTAACAGTACCTTGTTTATATTTGTACGAAGTGTCTGTATTTGTTAAATCGCATATGAACCAATTTAAAAAAAAAGAACACTATAAGAACTCTGTTACTCGACGCCCTGACAAATTATGGTTACCACCTTGTAAAACCCGACAGCGACAAAATAACTCCTACCATATGTGTATTAGGATATATAATAGATTACTGAAGACATGAAAAAATTAAATTTAAATCAATTTCGAAAATCTTTGCGTGACTGGCTACTTAGTAAATGTTATTATTCTGTAAAAGAGTTCCTATTATGACATTATATTATGACTAATAATTTAAAATTGTAATAAATTTCATTGTAATTTAGATGCAGTAGTTAATGCGTACCTAGGAATTATATTAAAACATAAATTGACATGTTTATACAAAAAATTTCATGATGCAGTGTTGGACATCAAATTTTATTTTAACTATTTGAATAAAGTGAAAGGCCTTAGGTAATTTCAAATATAAATATTACATTATAGGATAGCTTTTGCTTGCGGCTTTACTTGCGGGCAACTTATAATTGGCAAGAAGTCCTGATTTGATGCCTCTAATGTCAACCAATTATATTTTTTCTGAAAAACCTACTCGAACCAGGAACATATTATTTAATAATAATTATTATTATTATTAAATTGAACTCTTAAACCAATACTAAGTTAAATTCGAAGAGCATTATAAGTTTTATATGGGTAGTTGGACCAAAGGCAGCTCTTTTAAAAAGATGTTGAATATGCGTTTCATAAAGTATTTAACATTAACTGAACAACGACCAAACCTTCAAACTAACTGAACGAACCCTCACTAAAAATTATCTTCGTAACAATGTGTCCTAAATATCTAAATGGATTTAACCTTTTTAGAATTGTCCCATTTTGTAGACTTGGAACATAAGCTTGATATTTTCCATTGGTGCCAAAACCATGTCTTTCCTTTTTTTCAGCATTGTAGATCAAACCATGATTTTTTGGGTAATTTTCACAATTACTTAATAGTAAGCTTAGTTAAGGATTTCTTTAAAGACGCCGCTGCCGCTGTTACCTAGTTGAGGGCGATGTCAAAGCGAAGTAGTGGAGCTGTGACAATCCGGTAAAGACAGAAATAAAAATAAACTAAAAAAGGCACGGACGGTCTGTGGAGTAAAAGTTGTTAAGAAAAAAACCCAAATATAAATTTTAATGTTTTTTTTAGATCTTGGCAACACGGTGTCGCACGTATTTTTCGGGCAAAGATAAAACGTTTGTTGTATGGGAGACCCATTAAATATATTTATTTTATTGTGTTTAGTATTTGTAGTTGTAGTATCTGTAAGAAAATTAATTGTCTAGTTATTACATGAGATACAGCCTGGTGACAGACAGACGAACAACGGAGTCTTAGTAATAGAGTTCCGTACAACAAGGGTAACACCCTTGGTGTACGGAAGCCTAAAAAGTTGTGATTATGTTCTGACTTGTGTCTCCTGTTCATATCTGAGGCAGTGCACTCTATTCTTTATAATTTCTCTGAGATAACTATTTAATATCAGTTCTCAGCCGTTTCCCAAAGAATATTGTAGTAACAATATAATATAGTTATAATAGAAATTAGTATAAAATCACTATTATAATATATGTATATTATACATTGTATAAATTTTGATGCTTATAATACGTATGTAGGTAGGTACTCTATGCATACGCGACAATTGTAGGTACTTTATGAACGTAATTGTTACGTGAATAAAATCTTAATATGACCTCATAAAGTGTTAGATAAGGTTTAGTTGAGTGATAAACTCAATAAAAACTATTCACTCGGCCAGCGTTTAGTTAAAGACACATAAATGTATAAAAACGTAATTTACATTATCGCGCGTTACGTTTCCGAATAAGTCATAGTTCGAAGAGGCGTTTGCAGGGCATGTGCGGGCAAAGGGGCAGGGAGGATGAACTCACTAGGCATCCAAGCGGTAATTTCGTAAACCGAGTCAACGCTCCAGTGGCGCAATTGGTTAGCGCACGGTACTTATAAGACAGTGTTCGTGAGCGATGCCGGGGTTGTGAGTTCGAGCCTCACCTGGAGCATGCATTTTTTCATGAAATTTTCGTTATAAATTATCCTTTTTAATAATAGAATTGTAGTTATCAGACCTACCTGATCTCAGTGAACATTAAGAGGACGTTTTTAATATTTCACCATTTTATTTTTTTTAAATTTTTTTTTGGTGTAATTTATTCTTATATACTAACTATATTATACTATATTATACTAACTATTTACATTTACTATTTACATTATTAATAAATAAGTATAGAAAAAAATATTGTAAATATGATTAAAACGACATGAATAATTTAAAACAATCACGAACAAATACAATAATCCTGAATTTTTATACTTTTTATTGATCAAAAAGTATTTAATGACATGAAATAATCAAACGGAGTATCATAAAATAAATTAAGTATAAGGAAAACGTATTAACTACCGTTGAGCAACAGCATAGGGTACTCAGTACTATTATAGGTACCTACCTATTTATAACAAAATTAACCAGTAGCGGTAGATGTTAGATTCATTTGAATGATTTATAAGGAAATCACAATAAATACTTACATATATACCTATTAGTACACTAGTAGATACCTATACGTCATAAAAAAGTATTATGTATAACTTGATCGAATGCCTGCTAGTAAGTTACTCTAATATTATTAATATTCAACTGTAAGATACATTTTTGTCTTAACTTATTTAATCATTAGGATTTATAATCTATTCTTACAGTAGACAACGTACATAGTCGTGAATGAAAGCTTACTAGGCTTCATTCATGTCTTTTCTGTGCGTGTTACCTTTGTCCTGTTACTTATTCTTTATAAGTAGAGTATAATGTAGGGCACAGAGGCAACATGTTCGCTTTGTATTGTGGGCCCGATCGGTAGTCGAGCGGAGGGTGCACCGGCACGACAGAAATGATGCCAACTGTTTGAAAAATTTCTCCCTCAAGGACTTTTAAAAACCTCGAAATGTAAATACAAATTCTCTAATATCGATCTTGTGTCTTAATCCCGAAAAAAAAAGTCGTCAACTTTGTGTGTCTGACAATTTATCTCTGCAATTTTACTTAGAAAAATACAAAAAGGTCATTCAGACTGAAAATTCTGCCGAATGAGCTTTAATCAAAGAAATGATCCAATTTTTGTAAAAAAAACATTGTAGACTTTTACCCCAATGAATACTTCCAGAAATGTTAACACGCCCTAAAACCTCCATATAAATATAAATATTTTTTCCCCTAAATTTGGGGAGAAACCCCCATAGATGGCTTCACTGCACGACAGCGAGCTAACTAATCCACCCGCTGCACGCCTCGCGACCTCTTGATCCTGACCCCTACGACCCTCCGCCCCCGCACGCCACTGCCCCTCAGCCTACAGCAGTACGATCTTTAGCTATTTGTTTACTCTTGTCCTCATCTGATCACAACAACGAAATAGCCATGAAATGGTCTTACGTAATATATTATTTGCCATCAATCATGATGAGATTATGAAGATACGTCATCAAATCTTTATTTGTTCCTAATACTGAAATAGTAAAAGTATGTCATCCACTTGATGAAAAGTTGCTACTTCTGCTCGTTGACGGCTGGACTTGTATAATCGACTCCAGATAAGATTAGAAACTTACCTGAGGCAAAACTAGAAATTCTGTTTCCTTTTTTTCTACATATTTTGAATACTTACGACTTTAACAATTCACCTCGACCCGACCCGACATACCTACACTCAGAAAACGTGAGGAATGTAAATCGTTGACCGTGCGCGAACAACCCTCTGACACAATCATTACCCTTATTTTTTTTATATCACCTACGTACGTGGAGCTATTTGTTTGAAAATAGGTCGTGCGTATCCACCGAGAATGTGAAAATGTAGCAACTATTTCTTATTCCAGATGAAGCGATGACTAGAGTTATTTGCGAAGAAGGTTTCATACATACGCATAAAGTTATTGTCATAAGGTAGTACATATGGCCCGTGTAAGCGACAGACATAAATATTAGATTCCAAATTGATATAGGGTAGAAAGCAAACAGAACAAAGATAGAAAGGCAATAAAGATAAGGGCTCAGTCGAGATATCACATGATCAGCAATAATGTAGTCTACAGAGCAGAGCACAGAAATACATTGAGCATATCGTACAACATCGTGATTAGAAATTCTCTCGAATTTATGCAATACGAAGTTTTTCATACAGACTTCCATATAAATGTCCCGAGATAAAACCCAGTTCATTGACTAGAAGTATCTCAGACCTATTTATAATACCTTGTATCTTTGTAACTTTATTATTTTACTAGCTGTACCCGCGGCTTTGCCCGCATGCAAATCAACGTGTCACAAAGTTTTTCCGGCGCAAATCTCGACACCGTGGGAATTCTATGATAAAAAGTAGTAACATTAAAATCGGTTTGGCCGGTCAAGGATTACCTGGTCAAACACAGAGTAAAAAAACGAATTTAAAGTGTGTATTTGTGGGTAGGAACATATTGTTATATATTTTTTTTTAAATCAGACGAATTCTAATATTGTAAACCGCTTTTTTTAACCAATTTACATTCTTAGTGGTCTAATTCACAATATCGGGATACTTTTTTTTCAATCAACTCCCCCACATTTGAACCAAAACGTATCGATTATAAAGATTGATTTGAACTTTTCCGAATTGGAAAATACTATTTGAAGTATCTTTGGTGGATTCAAATTTCTAAGTAAGATTATAGGTAAACCTACTTTTAATATTAATTTGTGTTCAGGAGTTCCGGAAGGTATTAAGGACATCTCAATGACTGTGTCTACCGAATAGTAGATCTGTGACGCTGCTTTAAATTTTGAAAAAAAAAATCATTTATTTTATCGACACGTTCATTGGTGGGTGGGTATATAGCCGTCTTTTGGAACCAATTTATAGTGTTATTGGTTGTATTAACAATACCAGATATACTTTTTCAACCAACTCCTCCACATTTTAACGAAGACGTATCGATATAAAGATTTATTTTAACTTTTCCGGATAACAAAGCACTATTATCTACTTGAAGTAAATCATTAGAAAATTGGAAAATCACTGAATAGCGACATATATTCTAAGTTCATATTTTGTTTCATGTGGCCAAAGATAAGATCTTTTAAGAGCATTGCATCGGGCTATTTGTGTGCGTAAATCCCGCATTGTTCTTTGTAAAGCAGAAAACATAATCAACACACTTTTACAATTCATACGAACAGAGCGCACCCGCTCGCAGGGCGCTACCACACCCTGCTCGCTTATTTTTTATGTCTTCTTTTATGTTCCAACCTAACCTAACCCATCCTGTTTAAAAAGCTGACAATACTCCTGCATTTTCAGGATTTAGGTATTCAAAGTGACACTTTTCATCATAATGTTCTCTCAGGAACGGGTTATAATGTATTGTAATCAATAAGTACCAAACTCATACGGCTTAAGTAGGTTGTGTACTTAGATTATCAGGGTTGATGAATTGAAGTTTAATTTATTAATCACATTTCAGTTTAATGAGCGGTCATTAAACTTATAATACATACTTAAAATAATCGTAAGCATTATGTGACTGCATGCATTATGCCACTGTCAAAAGTAAACTAAAAATAAATGGGACCCCATGACATGCACTACCTTTCAAATGAAAAAAAAAAATCATCCAAATCCGTTCACCCAGTGAGCAGAAATCGAGTAACAAATATAAAATAAAAAAAAAATTATAAAAAAAATACAGACGAATTGATAACCTCTTCCTTTTTGGAAGTCGGTTTAAAACTATGTTATAACATAAAAATCAACGCGAAATACTTTGACTTGACTGACTTTCATACAAACTTACGTCTCCTATTTGGGTTAAATTGGGGGGGAGGGGGGGGGGGGGATCAGAAAATTCATTCTTAACTGACGTCTACGTCATAAAAGGAACCCGTAGTAAAAATCATATTCGTATCTTTAGCAGTTTAGGCTCTACGATGTGTATTCAATAGATGAGTAAGAGAGCATCCTTTCGTTTTTATATAAGTATATATAGATATAGAGATATAAATTTGTATAGTATCAAATAACATAGGTACACACATAACCAATAAAAAATACATAACAAAGGAATACATTTTACAGACCATAACATGTTTAGTTTCAACCAATCCAACTATGCAGTTACATAACTTATTAACACTTATCGAACACAGAATAAATACTGCGTAGTTTTAAATTGACATAACTTTTTTATTTATAAACCGATTTACATAAAATAAACACTAAATGTTAAGTGAAGTTTCCCACAACACATCCGCGAAAATTATATTCAAATTGGATAAGCCGTTTCTGAGATTAGCGTTTTCAAACACACAGACAAACAGACAAACAGACAAACAGACAAACAGACAAACAGATAAACAGACAAACAGACAAACAGAAAAGATTTCTAAAAACCATTATTTTGGGTTCTATATCGTATTAAAGACCTCTAGAAATAGTTTTCGCCTAAATTTATTCCATGTACAGACAGCGACCTCTTACAGATTTATTATAGTATAGATAAAGATGAAGTCTATCTGGTGGTAAGTTACCTACTTACCACCAGATAGACTGATGCCACCGCCCATGAATATATGAATCCACTTCCATATAAAACAGGACATTCCATATAAACACCTATATCTAAAGATAATAATTAAAGATGCTTTGTCACTCCTATCGACTAACATGGTCACCACAATACCATACAGTAATCACAATTCCACACACTTTTCATAGAAACGCAAGAACTGCTTAGACGCACGTTAGAAATAAGTGTAGTTTTGTACGTATCTCCCACCTGTCTTGTTCTATTATCTTAAAATCAAGCAATTAATTGGGTTAATGACTGTCACAAAGATTCCTTGTCAATCTTATAAATAAGACTCAATGTCCACTGAAAATTTGATTGCAAATTGCATGACAATTCACTTATATTCAAAGCGAACAATTACAAAAACAAAATACAAACGTATCGAACCGGATAGACAATAGTAAATTGAAACATATCTTTCGCTTGCACGTTAACAGTTAGGCTCGCTGGACTAATTAGAGCTGCGAGTCGCCACCTTATCCACGATCAGTTTTGCGTTTCCACTCCACCTTGCTACTTGCCCGGCTGTCCACTTAGCGGTGAATACCTTTATTTTACAATAAGAAATTCCCAAAATCTGCATATAGCGGATAGTGATACACGTATTAATGAATGTTGTCTTTTCCTTAAATGCTTTTTTTACGTTTTTAATACGTATTATTCTAGGAAATAAAATTGACTTTTATTATTTTAATACTGATTTCATTAGCATAGCTCAATGTTTCTGATGTTGCCTACGTTATTTTTCCTTAATAATAGTATTCAGTTTTACGTTCCTTGAATTGCATATAATCATTGTATGCCTTTAAATACTCCATTATCTAAAAGTACAAACTATCTATATACTTAAGAAAAGGAGATAATATATTTATCGTACTACCATACTATCGTACCGTGAGACTGTCATAGCTAATGTTAAAGTTATTTCTAAATAGATTACAGCTTGTAAACAAAATTTATCCGACGTTCCAACGTATACACTATCAGGCCGAAAGCCTACATAGTACTATATCGTGCATAATATATAGATGATAAACGTGACTATTTGAAAGACCCGAAGCAAGTCTTGCAAATCGATCGATCACGCAGGTGCACCGAGCTCCGTGAGATTATCACGTCGATATTCGTTGGTGTGGCTACGAGACAGTAGTCGTTAAATAGAAGTTCTGAATAGCAACTAACCACTAACCACTTGGTGAGATCCAATCTTTTCGGTCTTGTAAATACAACGAACCCACGGTATGTGCCGATATTTTATACTAGTTCTATCACATCTGCCCATTCACAATATTACTTTGGTATGAACCTGTCATCTACGAAAGTAATTTAAATTATTTTCATTTTTCCTCACGACATTTACTCACATAAAAAAAGTGAATGATATTTTAGTAAAGTAACAAAAGGCTCTCAATGCTGTGATATTGTATTGCCAGGAATTAAGATCATTTCAAGCGTTTAATTGTAGTTATTTCATTATTTTCACTAATTTCAAGGTTTACTTTAATGTTTACGTATAAATTAATCAGCAAATGTATTTTATGCGTCTTAGTATCTCTTTACTAGAACAGCCGCTGCGGAGCTAATTTCTTTACGAGCGACTGTTGTTTGCGCCGTGAAATTAAGGTCCTTAAATCAACGCTGACAGTAATCGCCGAACAGTAAGTTCAAAGACAATGCGTTGGCAGATCATTTGGGCATAATGCTACGCTGATAATACTACTACATTGTTAGTAGGTAGTAAACAGGAATCCATAGGCATGAGTCAGAGGCGCGAGTGGCGAATGACGGGGCGCCGGCGACGTCGCGTGGCGCAACTTGCGCACCACTCACACCGGGACACCACCGCCACCTCTTGCTTTGACAACTCTGCAATAATAGCCAACTACTTACTTTAAATTTTAGCAGACAACTTGACTACACTATTGTGAAAAGAAACATTCGCTGCATACCACGTTTACTCGCGGTAACAATCTACCTACTATTAAATTTTGATACTCAATAATGAATCATTGGAAAAAGCTGTAACTTTTTCAATCGATACACCGTATATGTATGTTGTTTTTTCAGATTAGCGAATTCTGAACGTAAGGAATATAACTTTTTAAAAAATTATTTTTTCACGATAAAGTCGTTATTTGTTCAAAACTAGTAAAGTAATAGAACCCTTTCTAGTTCGACAACGGAGACACCAATGCCAAACCTATTTCTGGCTAACGATAACAGGAACAGTAGTTTCTGCTTATTAACAGATCTTATCTGGAGTTGATTACAGATATCCATGGGCGGCAGTGGCCAATTGTCATCAAGTAACTGCATGCTCATTTGCTACTTAATTATAACAAAAACACGTTAAAACAGCAGTAACTAGCTTGTACTTCGTTTTATAAAAGATCAAGGCTCCCAAGAAACATTACTACCTACTTGAGCTCTAATATTGAATCGCCATAGGTGCTACATCTAAAGAGGCTGTCCCCATTGATTTTTGACTTCTAGTTACGATAAAAAAATACTCTATCTTGGTATTGTTGTCCGCGAGACAAGAAAGGTGTGCAAGCCAACTACTTAAAATCTATAGCGTGAGTGACAACCTGTCATATGACCTGTGTTTGTAAAATATCTTAAATCAGTATTGTCTGTTCTGACACTAGATGTTAAACACGCTATCGACTTATGGAACCAAAATCTTAACGTGTCACATGTCACAGTTTGCATTATTGATACAATTCTTTTTAAAGAATACATTTCGTGACTTTTATGGCCTTTACTATTTAAAATAGTAGCATTGACTGTGATACACATTTTTTCCACAGTTAGATTTGACCAGTCAAAAGTATAAAGTGCAGAAAAATAAACACATTTGAACTTTAATAGAAAGGTCAACAAACAAAGGCGATAAGCAATTAGTGTTAGATAAACAGTTGGGTAAGACTTGGGTAAACTTGAACATAGAGTTATAATTGAATGGTCAGATGTTGCTACTAAACAGTTCAACTACATTTAGATGTTTACAGATGAAATATGTACGCTGCTTTTATAAAAATATAATAAGCAAGTACTTAGATTAATGTAAATCCTATATGAGGAAATATAGTGTAGAGATTCTTGAGTAAAATCTTGTTGATTTTAATATTGATTTGCAAAGTTTTGTTTATAACTACAAATATCCGACGACCTGCGTGGCGGAGCGGTTACCATGCCGGTCTGACGCGCATTGGGTCCCGGGTTCGATTCCCGGCCAGACAGGTATGGTATGATATGATGAGTTTAGATTCATGTTCTGGGTCTGGGTGTTTGTGTATTCGTCTTGAGTGTGGCCATAGTACACACAACACAGGAGAAAATCCTAGTGTGGGGCTGCGAGTGTAGGAACCGTGTTTACTTACAATGTTTAAATATTTAAACAAACAGTATTACAATAAATAGTTTTATTAATTTTGTATTTTATGTAAATAAATAACAAAAACAAATGCTAAGTATATTAGTATTCAATAGCATTTTATTTTATTAAATCACCTAAAACGTGTTTTGTTTCTAATGGCCAGCATAAATCACAAAAATTTGAATGATGAACTATAATAATATGAATGAACTATAGGAATAACAAACAAAGATAAACTGAAATTTAATAGCGAAACGCCTAAGTCTAATCGTCAATTGAGACGCGGTTGATGGCCAGCGGAGCGTAATATGATATTTATTGATTTCTGACGGAGCGTCGTTAATGAATGCGGAGCACATTTCATGATTTCTCACGATACCTTTGGGAACGAGATTTTTTCTCGTTTCATTTCTCTCCGCAAACAATAGATCACTGAACACGGATGGAGGGTTGGAAGTGCCTCGCCGGTGCCGCGACCAATATTGTGTACTTACATACGAGTTAGTATACTAAAAACGCTGTGTATTGGTAGTTAAAATTATATTACTATTAAAAGAAAAAACAACATACGTACTTATTGGCAAGTAATTTAAGAACATTAAAATGTATATTCGCTGTAATTAAATAAACTTCAAAATAAATAAATAATATATTATTAATTTATTCTGTAAATACATTAAAAAAAACGCAAGCGATTTTTTATTTCTTTGCAACCTATTTATTTTTTGATTTATATCTACTACTTCGCTTCGTCGCTTCCCGCTGTCTGTCCCTATGTATGCTTAGATCGTTAAAACTACCCTACGGATTTTAAATCAGGTTGTTTTTAATGGAAAGATTGATTCAAAAGGAAGGTTTTTATGTATAATACATGTATATTGTAGTGGAGAAACACTGATAATTTTAGATTTTTGACTATTAGACGGAACGAAATTCGCCAGGTCAGCTAGTTATTAATAAAAACGGAAAACGTACCATTATGGTCATATTTCAACTATAGTATACATATCTAGCATAATTAAATGAGGCCCTAGTAAACAATTTATTACGTACTTTCATTTCAATTACGATGCCAAAGCATTCAAGATCAGTATACCGTGCAACCAAATTGGACCGACCCCGGACACGGACGCTACCCGTAATGCAACTTGTCGCTAACAACCACATAGTATGTAATGCGAACTTACTTAAGACTTTCTCCCTTTTATTAAACAAATATTTTGAATGGATGAACTGTTTAAATGTTACTTTCTGCTATGGATATCGCATGCATACATATATAACGAGCGAAAGGTAAGCACTGGTATGGTAAAATAATGTACATGTAGGTACATTAATTTCTTAATTAACAGAATTAGTTACAGCAGCTAGTTTCACAGAGTATGTCATATCTTGGAAATTGAAAATTCTTGACAGATTTCCCGATAGGTAAGTCAACTAAGTTGAATTTTCTAAAGAATACAAAGATTTAAATTTCATTTTAATTATATATTTGATTACAGTGCTTTACTTCCTATATACTTATATCGTACCTATGATGTTTAGGTATATCTTCGTCATCTATATATTATCGTTATGGCGTGGAACTCCTCATGAAAGCCCCTGTTCTTATTATAATAAACTAGCTTCTGCCTGTCCGATTAACTTTTAAATCAATAGGAACATTGTGTGCCTAAAAAAACATATGATGAAAAAAAAATACTTTCAGCTCTGAAATCCTATTGATGCAGGTGTACTGTTTGTATAAAATATAGTATTATTTACAAGTATGATAACCCTGAGAAGTACGACCGTTCTGTACCAGAAACATATAGACGCTGTTAGTTCTTAATTAATTTTATAAACAATAATCTTTCCACTTTCACTAACTAACAAGAAAACTAGCACTTTATCTAAAGAAATCATTTTCCCACCTACCTACAAAATGGAGGTAAGTATGTCTTAAAATTCAACCGAACATAAAAAATAATGAATATCAAAAAAACGGAATGTAATGATAGTACCTGATCAAGTTAGTGAACGACATAACACAACAAACATCATCCCTATTCCGGCCGAAATAAAAGACGCGAACGGAAGCTGCTACCTGTCTCGTGAGAATTGACAGCGGATGTTGCAAAAGGTGTCCCGTTTTTGTACCATTTATATTAATAGGAAAGTGGAGTTAAAGATTGCGTCTCGTCTAACGTTACACACTTAGAAGAAGAAAAAACCAATTTGAATTTGATCAATGGATAATTATTCTAAATATGTTCTTTGACTTTTTTAATCACCGAAAATATGCAGTAACCGTATGCAAAAAATGTAACAATTGGATCGAGGAACAAAATTCTCATGTTATTATTATTCATGTGAATAAATATGCAATGAATCACTTACATTGACACTTTTATGTTACTTATAACGAACGCGTTAAAAAATATATCTACTGAAAAAAATACATATTCTTCAAGAGGATGTACCAATACTATAGGTACAAGTTGTCTTTAATTAAAATAAAATATCAAATTCGCAAAAGTGGTTCTAAAATGTGATTAAAGTAAGATATGACGAGCGTAAAAGATTACCCATATATCCGTGTGAACATTTTGTTACTACACCTGCTACGCGATCGTAGTAAAAAGCAGCGACAAAAACACTCCCGGAACATAGAAGCTACTGTACTTCACACCAAAATTATTTTTAAAGTATTTTTTACATGTGTAATAATTTAATCAATCATTTGCATATGGATCATATTTTTTATTAAATTTTTATCACATAGAATAGATAGATGCCTGCTGTAAAAAATAAGTTGTCTTCCGTTTTTTTATTCTGTGACTAAGTCGATATATATGAGTCGTGACTGTGACGATACTGAACAATCATGTATGAAAATCTGGTATGAAATGATAATTTATATCATATAATTAATTAAATTGTAAAACATCAAACCGTAAAGGTTTTGTAAAATAGTGGTGGTAGTGTTTGTTTAAACTAAAAGTATTAAATTGCTTTCGTAGTATTATATATTTATGTAGGTTTTTAAGAACATTCTTTTTTAGTCTGATATTTTTTCAATTATCATTCTATCAATTATTATTTATTTAACAATTCTGATTTTAAACGGGTTGCCGAACCCAAGTAGATGTAGGTATAATGTATGTAGACAATGTAGTATCTACTCATGTTTATCTTACAGAACACTGCTGTTCTCAAGCCTTGATGGAATTATATGACACCACACCAATGAATAGTGTGCTCTATTGATCTTTTGATTCCTAAACGCAATATTAATTAAATATCTACCTATCATCTAACAATATTAGATATTATTTTAACGGATTATTTTGACACTTGCCTACTTCACAGTATGTATTATTATATTCAATCACAACATTTGACATAGGCATTTATATCCGTAATATGGTAGAAAGTTCAGTGACCTTGATGTTGTTATCTATATCATAATAAGGTATTAACAATATAAAAGCAATCTATCATTTGAAATTAATATGATCAGTGATCGGCGCGGCGTGGCGCGACGGCTCGGCGGTAGATATCTGCATAGCTGGGCGGAATGGCGGTTAATCAGGTGGCCCGTTATTTTACATTGTGCTCGCCGTGAGTTCGAACCCGACGGAACAGGTTGCTCCAATGACAAAGGAGCAGATTCCATCGTCCGCAATCCGCGTCTGCGAGCCCCACATTATAAATAGTCCCTCTAAATAATCCGTTGTAGCACGTCACTGAGGCGCCCACCAACGATGATATGTAAGCCCCAATTTTTTAATTCCTCTAATGCATTCTTGATGGTTGCCACAACAATCAAGTTTAGCTGATATAAACCCACTACTAAACTAACATTGTAGGTCGACGGCGGCATTCTATAAAGAAAGAATAATATATGCGTATTTGAATACGAAATTTAAGCATTTATTGCAGCACGTAGTCTGGTATTGTTTTGTAATTCTGTCATCTGTTTCCAAAACAGAAATACTAAAAGTATTTCCCACAGTCATATAATTATGAAATGGTGGTTGGAACCTATTAATAACTGTACATTGGAGTACAAACAATTCGACTTTCATTTAGAACAAGGATCTGCGCGCCACCTGCGCCAGCCCGGCGGCCAGCGCTCACCGTCGATACTTTACTGCCAGCCGGAACAATAGAACGAAGGCTAGCAATACTATTGTTAGTAAAGCACGTGGTGCTAACAAACTAAGCATACTGTACCATGCAACCACCTGATTTAAATTACTTTATGAGTGTACTTCCTTATACGTGATCGCGACACAGACTCACTATTCACACGGCAACATCTGTTTCAGAATATTCTGTACCCCTCATTATAATAACGCGAAATAAAATTACATAAATCTTATTAAATAAGTACCGCACAAGATGAATAAAAATATATTAAACGCTCATTCGTAAAATGACGCAAATAATTACTTTATTTGAAAAAAAGTACAAGAGACAGGTCCAAAAAACTGCTCCAAATCTAAATCAATTCGGTATATCATAAGATAGCAGGCAGCGATTATACACTATTTTAAAATAAATGCTTGTAACGCCCTGACAAAAAGGGTTAACCCTTGTGGCGGAAATTGATTTAAATTACGCTATTAATAATTTTAATATAACACCCAGCCACCCATGTTTTTTGTTTTCATTCATCCCTGTGTTCCGGTTACTTCAAACGGGTTATTTCACCTCAGGAATCCGTATATTTTAACTAATTAAAGGTTCTCTTTGTATTGATTTAAAATTACTAGTATCGGCTTTTTAATTTATGTACTATTGTGTGTTAAACCTATTATCATTGTTTACATTTACTTAAAGTAGAACGCTATCCTAAAAAACAGAAATATTTGAAAGGGAAAGTAAATATTATAGATACACCTTAAATATTTCCTTAAGATACGATTTATTTAAGTTACTTAATATATAAGTAATTTACTCAAAGCTTAATCTCAATAAAAACAGGCAAAAGTAAGATGCTCTAATTTGTGTTATCGCGTAACCTAAGTATATATTGTCTCGCCTGTGACTTTTGCTACTTGGACCAGACCACCCGAAACTAGACTTGGACCACATTCTATCACTCTACAACTCGCGTTGGTGGTAAAGTGATCCGATAAGATTTTATGCTCAATTAACATTTTTAATCTTTATTAGAACGATAACATTTTTGTACCAAATAAATGCACAAAATATTTTTATAATTAACTTAGCACTGGTAGAGTTTGTAACATATTTATGATTTTTGTTTGCAATCTATTAATATACACTATCAACAAAAGCAATTATATCATTAACCGAAAAATCATAATACCATTAGTTTATTAAAAAATCATCTGCGTAAACAGTTAAATTGGTTATTGACCCATTTCTAATATCCTAAATAAAAAACCTTTAATTTAGAGAACACTATGTCGGCGGTCAATTACTGACCCAGCAGGCGTTATCCCGATTATGGTTCAACAGATGGTCGTTTTTTACCCGCGGCCGGTCCGTGACGGGGCGCTGAGTGCGGGGGTGCGCCCTATAACCGTATAATTACATGTTGTAGTTGCGCGCGCGCTCGCACGCACAATTGGCCTAAACGAGTGTTTGCTTTGACGTGCCGCCGACCACGGCGGTTATCCGCAGCTACCCACGTGCGGCCGATTTAACCCGTTCCTACATTAAGCTTATTACGAGAAGGCTACTACTCGTTTTACGGTTGTTTACTCAGTAAAAAATTTCATCTTCGTCGATCGCCACGAAAGGCATCTGGTTAAAGGCCCTCCGCGAATGACGTCCCCGTATTACGTTTCCGAGATAAGCTAGTAGGAATGCTCGCATGTGACACTTTCGCAACAACCTTAATCAATGTTTTTACGATTTTATCATTTATAAATACATGTCAATTCAACAGCTCACTAACTATCTGTGTCATCGATAGTTTACAGTTATATCGCACAAATGCCAAGGGCTACATCGATCAATCCGGTGTTGTCGCAAGTGATTCTTAATCGACGGCCGCAGTCGAAAGTTGAGCAGCGACGTCGTGATTCCGAACTTAGCCTCCTTCTTTGCACTTTGGGCGTTGTGAAAATGTAGCGTCCGGCCCGCCGGTAATCGCTGCGACGACGCATAAAAACAAATTATTAATCTCCCGATCGTGACTAACGTTTTCGGATCATCGTTTACACGAATGGAGGTCGAGAGTCCAGATTAATACTGGATCAATAATTCGCGCGGTAATGCTTTCAAATGTCATAGCGAGTTGATGGCACGCGTCCCCCGCCGTCGCCGCGTCGCCGCGCCGTCACCGGCTGGTCACGACCACTCCGACCACTCCGACACCACTTCTGGGGCGCCATGCGGCCGATCTCGTTCGGACAATATCTACACATGACATGAACGGAATTAATTATACCCATTGTCTCAGATACCCTACATTATTATTTGTTAATTCCAGTTTGCTCTATCCAAGAATCATTGCTAAATTGCTCTTATCACATAATTGTTTTAATTGGGACATGGCTTGGACTACATATTTTTTGTAACTTATTAGTTAATTTTCTCATATCCCTGTTCGGCTTTTCCCTTCCATTATATTAATATTAAAAAATGTTAAGGTTGTGAAAACTTTGAAACAATAATAACTCTACTTGCAACAAAAAATATTTAAAACTATGCCTACACCTCCTGAATTTCACTATCAAGAAAAATGTATCAAACATGCAAGTAGATAGTAAATTGATAAGTATATCAACAAAACGAGAACAAGAATAAATTAATCTGCAATCATTTTTTATTTTGTCAGCGTAAAGCTACATTATATTACGTACCGATGAATCATTATGACCGCTGCTTTTAAAGTACTCTTAATATAGTACATAGATAAGTATATTAGGATTTCAACCGCGTTTAAAAAAGATGTAACTTAACTTTGCATTGTATTTTTTGATAAATTGAAGATACTATTATCTCGATGTGTGAATTATAAATATTATGAATGCTTCAAATTAAATTTAATAGCTTTGGTTTAATGCAACTTGAAACGCACGGTCAAACGGACGAAAATTATATATCACATATTAATATTTTTCAGTCCACCCCAAATGTTTTATTTGGAAAGTATATGGTTACGTACAGATTTGTGAGGCTTCCATTTTTATCAATGTATGGGAATAGTGATTTATTTAGTGTTAGTTTCTTTTCTTTAAATCAGATATAATGTGTTCCAGTTTAAACTTATTAAAAAACAACTAAACTGGTTCTTTTTTTATCGCAACCCGAAAAGTCACGCAGAACAATGGTGTCGATATAATGATGCGATGAGTTGAGTGATCTATACTCCACTCATAAGTTATTGGATAACGTTTATCGTTGGCAGGTGGTGGACTGCGATACACCTTCAAACCTCAGGCCGAAAATAGTTCTACTTAACACCTTGATGGATCGTTTTGACGGTTCAAATAGTTTACAAGGCTAATGAAACATAATAACTGACGATAAACATCGTGAGTGAACTTAATGGTATTAATCACGACCCGTAAACGGTTAAGGCAGCAACTAGATATAGCTATCGGCGGTGATTTATTCCCACCTGTTATGTATTTATAACGGTTAGGGTGAAATTTTGTAAAGTTGCATCGGCTAAAAACCGTTTATGAAACTCTTATATGAAAATAAATAATAGGATTTTCCTTAAATATCGTACTTAATCTAAAAACTATTAAATTAATAATAAAACATAATATTTTAAACTTTTTGTATGTCACGTGATATGCAAAATCGCAAGTGAAATCAGATAGAATTTTCAGGAAGATTAAATCGTACCGTATTAAATCGCAGTGCTACGAGGCTATTAACCTGATGTTAAAATGCAACCCCGATTCTAAAACATAAATAATACGTGAATTTTGTTGAGATTCAATGAATTTATATAAAAAATAATAAAATAATACGAAACATTAGGTTGAATAAATTCTCTATTGTTGTTATAACCTGATCACACCTAATACGTTCATATTACGTAAACGAATTATTCTCGATAAGCTTAGTTTATATGACCTGGCATAAACACATACGTTAATATTGGTGTTTATATTTTAACTTTTTTATATTTAATTACTTTGAAAGTGTCTATGAAAAGGATTGCGCAAAATTTGGAACGATTTCACAGTGACAAGACTTAATTGCTAGAATGTGCCAAGGTAATTACTATTGTACTACCTGTTTTATTGTAATCTATTTATTAGTACAAGGGTATAAGGTCAATAAAGCATAGCCAAAGTTCAGATTCAGATCTGTGGTTTGAGTAACAAAGCCACTGATGTTACGCAACGGTCAATCGAATAAGTCGCCGTAAGCATTCGCGTTATTAAAGCTTATTGTTTTAATTTTGGTATTGCTCCACAGTCGGGTTATAGAATAGGTGTACATTGTAGGCTAGCGAGATAATGATAGATAATAGGACACAATGAAGCACGCGCCGCACCGGTTCGTTAGCGTAACTGTTGAGTCACGGACCCAGAGATCACCTGACGGGGTTGCCTTTGACAGCTCTTGCTCGCACACCAGTACCATAGTACAGTAATACAAATAGTATGTTAACTCAAGATAAATTAATTACGACACATAATCTTATTTATTGTCTTATTTAATATAATACTTTTTTATTTGTTGTAGTCGGAAAAAGATATCTCTTTTTCCGATTACAACAAATAAAAAAAATGCAGCACCTGCAGTTATTGTATTTGGAGTTGTAGGTTTTTCATTTATTTAATTATTTAGTATTTTATGAAGGAATATTATGACAAAAAAGTCATATAATGTTTATTTTTTTTAATTATTGTGTATTAAATTACGCAATCTTGCAGTCTACGTACCGCCCATAATCAATAAATGTTTTGATTAAAGTAAAACTAATGTAGTAATAAAAAAAAACTTTCGATTGTTTTTAAGCTTACGAGTTTAACAAATGAATGTTTTTTTGCCGTTGCAGCACAATGAAAAGAACGTATTTGTAAAATTGTAAAATTACGTAATAGAAAATTAGCTGGTAAATTTCATTTAATTCCTTTTTTGTATCGTATACCAGTACGAAATATTAATTTTTATTTTAAGGTGTATTTATTATTATTCTGATATTTAGGACAAAGCCAATGAAACAAATAAAATACCTTGAAAATCGGTTCAGTTTCGCCAGTTACAAACTGTGTAACTAATACGATTTTTTATATAAAAGATTTGTATTAAAAATACCTTGAGTAAAATTGCGTAAAGTTACTATAAGTTTGAGCATGTTGTATCTGATAATTTTATTAATTTTCAAATAACAATATAATAAATAACTTATTTTGTAACTATATGTATATATAAAAGAATAACTTAAAAGGTAAAGAAAAAACAAATTGCTAAATTAAATATAAAATGCTGCATCCAAATTACTGTCTCTAGGATGAGTTCCCAGAACGCTGGCAACATTACCTCGTTGAATAGCAAGGCTAATTCGTTGACCGAGGTATGTGCCAGCTTTCTGATCATTCGTTGACTCTATCAAACGTTTGGACAGATGCTTAAAAAATAATTTAGCATTTAATCCCCACGGTCCCATAGTTTCATCGCCAAATGCCAGAAATATGTAATCTTTAATGATATCTCCATATTTCTGGCACTTGCGGAGTTCAGCGTCAGTCGCCACGACACCGGCTGCCCTGGAAGATATATTAATATGAGAAGGTGCCAGTGTGTCAACGCAAGTAGCGTCCCACACTAGACACCTCCCATTCTTCCAGGGGATGAGAGTTATACCGTCGGGCCTCTTGCCATCACCACGTACTAAACCATTCGGTTCAAGTTGAGCCGGTACGTTGGCAGTGACAAGAGCCCTCCGGATAACATCATTCAAAGCCGCGTGTCGTGAAAGACGGCCAGCACTTCGATGACAGGAAAGACCGTGGAGACCCAAACGATCGACTTGAGCTCCACAAGGGCAGCAATGTGGATGATTTAAAAAAGTGCCCAGTCGTAGGCCCACTGCTATCGAAAAAGAAGTATTATCTAGAAGAGTTCCTAGATTAGCAGAGGGAAGAGCTTGCAACCAATATCCAGATTCCCTAACAGAAACTGCCAGGAGACGAGCGCGCTCAATAGAATTTTGACAACTGTTTACAAGGTGAGAATGCACATATTTGCAGAGCACGTCGTCCCATAGCCTTTGAGAACTTAAACATTCGGGGAGGGATTCACCTGGACATGCTGCTAACCAAGATTCCTTGGCTTCTGCACAGTATGAAATTTCCGAAACATCTAAAGAGGAATGTGTTAATTTTTGAAATAATGAATTTGTACTGTGTACAGAAGACAAAAAAGCTGGTAAAGCAATTGAAGAAATTTTCCTAATACCAATACCCCCATACCTAATTGGCAAAGTAGTTTGGCACCAGGATTTTTCATTTAAAGTGCAATTTAAAATTTTGATCAAACAATCCTGAATTAAAGAATCCATTGAAAGGAGATGACTTGTAAATTTCCAAATTGGAGAACATCTCAAAAAATATGTGAATTTAGGAACAAACAAACACAGCCGGATAATATGATATGCTACATGAGAATTAATTTTGCTTAAACGGAAAGAAATATTATCGAAATTACTAATTTGTTCATCTAGAAAGCTTGGTATAGACTCTTCCAAAACGGGTGAACCCAAGAGGCGAAGAGACTCTTTGTTCTGAAGCTGAATATTTGGTGTCAAATTTTGAAATTGGTCAGTGATATTCTTTTTTTCTAAAGCACATAATGAATTAGGTATATAAAGTTCACACTTAGAAAAATTCAAATCTAAACCTAAATTTTGAAAATTTTGAATAAGAAATTTCAAATCTTCCAGAACTGTATCTGCTTCACCTCCAAGAGTACCGTCGTCTAAATACCATAAATTTAATTTAGAATTTAGTGTCGAAATGATTGGTTGGATACCTAAACTAAAAATTGCAGGTCCAAGTGGATCCCCCTGTTGACAACCTACAGATGAATTAATTAAATTATCACGGAAAATTAAATCAGAAGGAGAACCGTATGCTTGATATAAAAATGGGTAAATTTCAGGAACAATTTTGTAAGCTTCAGCTAAAAATATGTCACGATTAATAGAATTGAATGCATTTTTTACATCCACCTTTAACACCACGCTCCTGTTATCGTTAAGCATATAACTTCTAAGACTGTGGACTGCAGCTTCACATCCTCCTTTTGAGCCAAATCCTAATTGAATTGGTTGAAAATAATTTTGAAGCTTAGGGAGAATGTGTCTGCAGCACACCTTAGAAGCTATACGCCTAATGGTATTTCCTACAGCTATTGGCCGAATTCCTCCATCTTTCTTTTTTAAAGCGCATAAATTTGCTCCAAACAACGTATTTGTGATTTCCTTATTAATATCGCCAGATAATATTAGGTTTATAAGCTGGGTTAAACAATTCAATAAGGTTTTCCCAGCTTCACCTGTAGCTCCACAAGTAAGATCTTTAAGATGTTGAGGAGTCAGCCCATCAAGGCCTCCTGCCGAACCAGCTTTAAAAGACATAATAGCTCCTAAAATTTCTTTTGGGGTAATTTTAAGAGCCGTACAATTTAGCGGTGGATTAACAGAAACTGGTGCCAAAGATGAAGGGTGTTTTGATCTCAAGGCGGCAAGTGTTTCCGGGGAATCAGGAGCAATAATATCATTTGAAAAAAGGAGATCTGCAGCACCTTTAATGTCTCCATCACCTACTCTTGTTTCCACTTTTTTATAAATAGAATAATTATGTGATTGCGATTTTATGCCAGAAATGTATATATTCCCTAGGGCTTTTAAACAATTTTGTTTTAATTTTAGAGTTAGGGATGTTTTATTTATCGAATCTGGTGTAGCATGAAGGAAATTGTATGAAAAAGTGAAAAAAATCTGCCAACTTACAATAGAATTTTCTTTTAATATATTGTTAATGCACTGTGATAATTTTGTTGCGATGCTTATACGAGCACCCCTTGGAATACGCTTCACTATAGGGACTGATGACTTTAATTTAGAAAGGTTCTTCCAAAAAGGTACAAATGCAGATGAGGAGTCAATACTTTGGGATGGAAATGAATTGTTTGAAATATCATTACAAAGATTTTGGATTGATGATCTAATTACACTGTGCTTCTTGCCAATATGTATATTTAAACCTTTTGGCCCCTTAAAATAACGGGTTTGCGAACAGTGCGGACATTGTACAAGGTGTGCAGATGTGCTGAATTGGTTGCAAACATTTCCGGATGTTGAAGGTACCTGCGACATGGGCTAAAAGAGAGTACTTAGGAAAAATAAATTATTATAAGCTTATAAACAAAAATTATGATTATATTTATTACTAAATTATATAATAAAACTAAAGTAAATAAAATTATATAATAAAATTTTCTTTAACACCAAAAGTTCCAATTTAATTTTTCATGCCTAAACTTCTTGAGGTAATAAAACATTGAAGAAAACATCGCTTTGTGAAGAAAATTACACGCAGAAGGTGTAGCACGTAGTATTTAAAAATATGTATCGATTTTGGATACACTAGATCTTCTAATCCGGCAAAGAAATTTTTAATTAGGCCGCCATCTTATATGAAATCATAATAATAACTGTTAACGGATCTCCCTTAGATTACCAATAATACACGTTCTCACATCACAATTATTTATTTAACATGTACTTAGTTACAATTATTTATATTATTTATTTATTATTCTCACATCACAATTACTTATATATTAAACTCTTAGTTTACAACTATCTATATTATTTATATATTAGAATCTTAGTTTTTAACTATCTTTATTATTTTTCGCATGCCCGACCATTGACAACCCATGACAACTTATATCTTCTTCTTTGTAATGTTTTTAATATTGTAATACTTTAAATAAGTTTTCATATAAAAATATAGTAAATGTATATAATAATAATATCGGTATTTTGAGAACGCTAACAGTCGGCCGTCCTGTTACAGAAATGTCCCTATTTCTGAAGCCTCGGCCTTCCTAATAAGGGTAATGACCTCATACCCTATCATGTTGTATCTATTAAAACTGAACATACTGCTTTGTTTATGTACTATGGTAACAGCAATATGTACGACGCTTCGCGATTCAGTAGGTACTATGTCTCATGGAAAGTAAATTGCCTCGTGATACAATACGAATCAAAAATAATTAATAGGAAAACGTCAATACGTTGAAATTAACTACAATAGCAGCTTTTGCGAAAAGCAGAACAATCCTTATATAAAATATAAATAAAAGTTCCGAGTGTCATGAAACATTTTAGAGGTGAGTAGAAGTATAAATAATAATAGATTTTTTTAAATTTATTCGAAATTTTACCTGCTTGGTTGTATGTTTGTTAGACATTGAACAAAATCTCCAGCCTCCAAACCGTTTTCTTTTCAAATATATGCGATATATAAATACGTGGAATTATTATTTATATTCTAGGTACGTTCGTATACGTTAAATATTATTGTATCGGGTAATCATTATGCGAGTACTGAATCAATAAGCTATGAATTATCACTCAATACGACGCAAGACTCGAATAAATCTGCAATTTAATATTGAACACAAACCAGTCAATCAGTTTAAGATATTCAGTGCATACTCGTATGTCAAAATCATTTGGTAATTTAGATAATATATTTTTTTGTTTGTAACATTACAATACTTTTAATAATACCATTATCTACTTTGAAACATGCATGCCAGTCTAATCAATCTATATTACAAAATTTGCGTAACGAATGTGTGTCATGTCACGTCACAAATAACAATATCGTAATTCTATTAACATCCTTTTGTTGGTAGCGAAATATCACCTTTCGCGTCTCTTCATCTAACATAATAGAATCGACCTTCGGCGCCGTGCAACAGTTTCACGACTTTACACAAAGACTGTCAAGAATAATTAAAGTAATTACTGTTTACAGTAATTAATGACCCACATAACGTGATATGGTTTGATTGATCTTGGACCTGTGACGGGATAATTGTGGCTTGGTCGGACGTTATTGCCACACCACGGGCCGCGTTAGGACTCCAGCAGACATGCTACGTTAGCATTGCCGATCATCGGCTTAGCTTTTCGGAAGTTAGATACAGTTACCAAAATTTGAACTGATCAGGCCCGTTTTGACACAACAATGAAGGAATTTAACACGATTAACTGATGGTTTGCTGCAGCACCCGAAATGCACGAAAGCAGAAAGTCTTAAAATCACTATATAGCATCGAAGCAATCGATTAAACGCCGCCGATGCCAATAGTAACAAGTCTGCTAGCGCCGTTACCGCCGCTTTTCAATAATTGAATACGAGTAGGTCTACACTTGTACAATACTCGCTTATTGCTTAGTTGTGAAACCTTCGCGTATTTAATTAGACATTTTACTGTTTAGTTTATTACATCTTACACAGAGTCAAAAACATTCTTATTATTTTATATCGAAATCTTAAAGATAATCGAAACTACAGTATTGTATCTGCAATATTATATTTCTGATATTCTAATAACTAGTAAGGTTGAGATACATTATCTAGAATAAAGTGTATGAATGACACTGAATTCGATATAGTTCTTTGCGAACATTAGAATCTTACATTTTAAGCTTTTAATGATAACTTTTAATTTTACTTTATTGTAAGAAGAGTAAGTTTCGACTTATTTTACTTTATTGGCTAAGAAAGTAAAATGAGACGTTCGGGCAATAAGACTATTAGCACATAGAAATGTATCTTCACTAGCTGAAGAAGCGATTGAGATATTTTTGTAGCTATAAGTCATTTCCTTCCTGAGAAACTTTACTTTAAGGAGTTGCCACATAACTAATTGGTAGGTCTCTGTGTTGTAATTACAATAAACCTAGAAGATATTTAATTAATTATTTAGATGTGCGAAGTAGCTAAACGATGAGCAAGGTGGAAGCTATACTAAACTACGATATTATTTGACCGTTTCCACAAAAGCTAAGCGGGCAGGCTATGCTATGAAATTGTTATAGCTATGCCTGTCCTATATTCGCGTATGGAATTATCATTCTTAGCTATATTTTCAAATAAAAAAGCTCTTTGTTTCGCGCAATGCTAAATACCTAGGTTAACCAATGAAAACCAAACAATCAAGCAACCTTGCACATCACTGCGAAAAGGCTCTTTTAGTAAAACCCCGGGACCCTAAACATAACAACAATAAAACCATGTTTTAGATAGGTCGTTCCTAAATTGTGAAAAATATAAATCGAAATTTTAATAAAAATACTATTTTTAAAGAGAGAAATAGAATACGACATTTTCCATAAAGTAATTGTAGTAAAATTTATATAATGATTGTCGATACTCTACTGAAACATGTGGAATTAGAATTATCTAAAAAGCTTACTTTTAAGTAACCGCTAGTTTTATTGTACTTCGTCAATATAGGAAAGAAGGGTTTTTTCATATATCGATGTTGTACATACACCTTTTTACAATTTGCTATTTTGTCTGTTTATACTTTTTAGGAGAGTGATTAAAAGATCGGATATATTCTTGTTAAAGAGAAGGCAGATAGAATTGTCTACCTTACAATGGCTTATAAATTCAAAAGACACAATCATATCATATTTTTTAGATTATCACGCAGCAGTGGTGGACGACCAGCCTAAAGCGGCGGCACGGAAAACGCGGCTAGTGAGGCAGCAAGTTGCAGATAGCCGCGAGCCCTCGAACACAGTCACTACATTAGGGCTCCTACGCCCGTCCGAGCGGCTCCTTTACTTCAACCATAAGCGCATTTAACATGTAATCGCGCTTGCATTTCTCTTTTATGTGCATAAAGGAGTATAAGAATATCACAAGAGGTGGTTCATTACTTAAAACCGGTTCGTGGTGTGCACTCCAATGCATTACAAGAAATGTTTTAGACACTTGCCTATCTAAACAGATATTTTATTATTAAATTAAAGTATAATACATGCATGTGTGTGTACTTGTGTGTATATATGTTACGGTAAATGTGAGTAACCGGTAATTATCTATAATTACCCGTTATTATAGATAATTACCAACGCACATGGTAAATGTAGTAAATTATCCACATTTACCGGTAATTTTATAAAACTTCCGCGCGATCGTGGTAAATGTTGATTTAAGCTTTAGAATGGAGAGCGAACGGCGCGGGAAATGGTCCGAAGGAATAAAATCTATTTAGTTTATGAAAAATAAAGCTCATCACTCAGGAATAAGCCGTAGCCTCTATGAGGCTATCCTGCTATAGAAGTAGGTCAATGCGTAAGAATTAAGGTACCAGACGTAGATCGAGCCAAAGCAGATGGCCGAAATATAATAGCCGTTGTAATTTCGATCGCGAATGAAAATCTTTACAAACTTGGTACGAAATATGGAATTTTAAGCCAGTTGTACTCAAGAAACGAATTATTTACTACATTTACTAAAAGAGTATGGTAATTTTGTATAATTTTCGGTAAATGTGGTTAATTCGAAAGTTTTTACAACCTTTACCACGAGCACTGGTAATTATGCATAGTTCCCGGTAATTGTACATAATAACCGCATTATTCACATTTACCGTAACATATACATATACATGTCAGTATAAATTGAATAGGCTAGTAATCAAGCATGTAATCCATCTGGCATTTTTCACAATACTGCTACAAAAAATACTTATTTTTGACCGTTCTGTTACAAACTCAAAATTTTAAAACGGTTCTAGCAAAAACCGATCACAGCTGTAGGTCACTGCTGAAGATAACGGGGAACCTCTGGCGCTCCACTAAAGACGGGTAGAGCGCACCGCTGAAGACAAGAGTTCCTAATTGAGCGGCTGACAACCCTTCATAGGAACGAAGAACTGGACCTCCCCTTACCTCCTCGGTGGTACTGTATAACGAGTTGGTGTAACCATATTTCAAGTATTATTTCTTCCAAATTTCAAATGTAACCTAAACTTTTCTACGATTATTATTTTTATCATAAATCTTAACAAAAATGTATAAAATACTTGGCTTTAAGCCAAATATATATAATGATATACTTGGCTTTACTTTGATATATTTTTGAATTTACACCTACAAATCATAATGACTCCATGTTGTCCTCTTTGTACAAAATGTTTATATTTAATAACATTTACAATTTAACGTGTATTAACAAACAATATTAATTTAAAACAAATTATTCTGATAGCCAATAGTGCCGTTCGAGGCTTTAAGAAGCGTGGGTGTTGGCGATTGACTCGTCAGCGGTATCGGGGCTCACTTAGCCAGCGGCGCGAGCTTTATCGCGAGGTGGCGCCGTGGACGCACCTTCACCCGAGTGCTTTTGAAGATTCACTTACCCTGTTTAGTGCAGTTAATATCTACATTTGACGTTTACTTGTGTGAGGTAATGTATAGTAATGAAAGGTTATTTTTGTCATGATCGCTCCGTCGGGATAAACATGCAGCTAAAAAAGACAAAGAGGCCTCGAAGGTACTAACATCAATCTCTCGGTAGTAAGAAAACACTTTGTATGTTCAGTACGTGATTGATTAGTATTATATTAGTATTATATTATTATTAGTATTATTATTAGTCAATCGGCTTAAATGAGTGAATCTCCTCTTTTCGTTATAAAATCAATAAACACGTATGGAGTTACAAACCTTGCAAAAATACCAAGTGCGACTGAAATAATTTAGGTAAAGATAAGCTTTCCAAATAGTGGAGATCGTCTCATTGTTACTTTTAAGTATTGACGTCATATTTAATTACTGCAGATTACTATTTACGGTTAAAGTTAAAAATCTTTCGCCATTTCCAATTTTTGCGATCCATGCTCTGCTCTCTCTCTTGTCTCTTACCATTAAAAAATGTAGATGTGTGCGTTTCAGTAGCAAGAGTAACTAACATCATGCGCGGATGGTTGTATAGCGTCAAGCTGTAATTGCTACTATGTATAAGTTGAGTAATATAGGCAATATTACAATTAAGTTTAAGGAAATATTATTACAATTAAGTTCAAGGAAAATCTTGTAAAGGTAGTCCCTCGACCGCACACGTATTTTCTTTAGCACATCTCGGACAAGTCGTGCCAACCACACTTCTCACTTGAAATATTGGGTTAAATTATATTATTTTGGGTCAACCTGATATTTTTGTCACGATGTTGCAAGGTAAATGTCATTCGGGTAATGTCATGATTTGCTTGTAAATTTTCTGAATTAACACTTTAGTATGCCCTAAAGTTAAAGAACTTGATTGATTGCAACTGCCTTCGCAAATTGCTACTTGTATTTAAAGGTAAGTGAAAACGAATGTGAGTATGATTAGTTTTAAACCCATTTTAGGAATAGTAAGGCTTCTGTAAGCATTTTAGGAGAATTTATTTATTGTATAAAGAAAACAATTGATTGAAACAGGCGATCCTGGGAAGAACAGCGGTATACGTGGTAGCCTACCGCCGTAAAGACCAGACGGAGCAGTGGGCTTAGCCGCTCACCTGGGAGGAGCCCGATGGGGCAACGCGCTTAGAGGACTTCGGTTGCGTTCCTTTGGAGATCCCGGAGTACTCTTTGTAACGCTGAGGACGGCCACCGCTGGGCGTTTTAGTGCGGTAAGAATCCCACCTAAATCAGGGTACCATTTAAAGGTTTTCCCCTCAACAAAAGAAAAAAAGGTATATCTGCGACCACCACCAGTAAAAAGATAAAAATAAGAATACAAATATACGTTACACTTTATTATCGCCTCAATTCAAATTAGCCAGTTTCAGTTCCCAGTCTCCGATCGATCTGTAATTACCCTCTCCTGTGAACTCGAAATAAACCGATTAACAACAATAGTGTTCGTAAGTGGAGGGTTTGTGAGAATATTTTTGTATTTGTAATATTCAAATTTCATTTGTTCCAACACACAAGGGTTGCTCTTAATAGCGGGTTGAATTTACAATGTTATACTTACTACAATGTGAACCTATAATATTTAAAACGATTACATTGCATATGCATTTCACCGAAAAGTAATCAGACGTATTTGGAAGGTGTGACGGTTAGTGGAACAATGCCGAAAATAGGAGCAATAATAATAAAAACGAAGTGGATATTACAAATGGGTTGTTGCCATACAGTGCAATAGTTAACATTCTAATCAGCCATTGAGAAGGTCCTGGATTCAAATTCATTATTGGGTGAAAACGTTAAATTAAAGTGTGTAATTGAAAAAAAAATTAACAATAGTTTACTATGAGGTTCTCCATGATATCTAAGACAGAATATTGTAGGTCACACTTGTGTATACCTACCATACTTTAGTAAAGGGTGGGTATACAGTAGATTACTAGAAAGGTATATTGTAATTTAAATACCTATCTAAATGTATTCCAAAATCACATCCATAATAATTTATTTTATAAAGACGTAGCATAAGAATATATTATTTTAATATTAACCATTAGTATTTTTTGCACCTTCGTCGCTCTACATTTCTTCGAAACACTTTATGAGTGATGTATTAATTTTAAACTTACCTATATGTATTATAAATGTAATCAAATAACTGAGAATCATTTTAAAGTCATTAGGGGTAGTAAATGGTTTTGTTTAATGAAAATTAATTGTAACGGCTACGCATCGGGAGCGAAGGGGTGGTCGGAAACAGTGATGTGATGAGCGTTTCTAATGCTAGCAGGTATCGCACTCATCCACCGGACTGGTATAAAGCCAGCGGGTAAATTCAATTTATATTTTTTGTGAGCACGCGTATCAAAAACTCGTGTAGAACATCTGACAAGCTGCCTACTATGGTATAAAATCTTTTGCCAGTTCAAATAAAACCAGTTTGATTCTGTGAATACAAAGTCATCGTATGTTTGTTTCTGATTGGTTAGTTAATGATCTTTTAGCAAATGTTTTATGGTCACTTTAGTTTACCTATTCAGATATATGTTACCCCTAGAAAGTAGTTAAATAAAGTTTGAAAATTCGAAAAAAATCGAAATTTCAATATGGTATTCGAAGATACAAACTATATCCAAAACTATAAATGATATATATGATACATTAAAATTGTTCTAAGTGTAATATATAATCCGATCCACCCACTCACTCGTTTATTTATGCCACTGGTACATAAGTGAAACAAAAGTAGTAATATTCATTTCCGTTTAAATAACAATAGATCAAACGCACGTCGTACATGACAAGAGCGTGTAGAGCTGTCAATGTTACTAAAAATGCTTATAACTTTTTTCTAAGCTAATCTAGATAAATCAGAATTCTAACGTCCAGATATGTTTTGTAACAAAAGCTCTATGAATGGATATTTCATATTGAACCCTGTATGAATATAATAAAGCTTTCGATGTTACAAAATTGAGGTTTAGATAAACAGAGTTATCTGCGCAGACCGGTACTACGAGCTTACTCACCGTCTGGCCGCGCACGTGCGCGCGCGCCGGTAGAAACACGGGTGCGCTAATCGTTTCGAGATTAGTGCTTTACCTTTTATCATATCGATAACTTTAAATTTCTTCAATAAATTATGTTTTGCAACAACACCTGCACGATACTTATTGTTATAAATTACTTTACGAGTATCTACTTACGCTTCGAAAAGACATCAACGAGTTCCACTATGCTACATGTATCGGCTATTTTATTACTGCGACGAATGAAAACTGGATGTTACAATTATTAAATTACCAATTTCATTCCTAATACTTATGGTATATAAAATAAATACCTTCAAATAAAATACCATAGGTACCATTTGATATGATTGATATTTGATATCATATCATATATATCATATATGATATTATCATGTGCAATCGTAATGTATAATTTATAAGATCATAAATATACACAGTTTTTAAAATTAAAATTCTCTATTTAATTAAAATTGGTATGATAATAAATTTCTAGTAAAATACGCCACTACCACGTTTATCAAATATTATAACTGATAACAAAACAACTCTATGCGGCTGTAAAATTAAGTTGTGATTAATTATATAAATTCCTTGCAATCGAGGCTCGAAGGCCAATCACTAAAGCCGGTGTCTCCGGCGCGTAATCGTAAATATCAGACATTTAACACACAGTGGTCCCGCCGCCCGGTGATTATAAATAGATTGTTGCGATACAGACGACGTGTTTACAGCCACTATCTGTCGATACCCGACTCAATATCAACAACAAACGTCATGCAATTAACGTTCTCGGACAAATAAGCTCGCATCGCAATTGCATCTGTTGCATCTTCAAATGGATGCCACGATTTGCATTCTTAATAGCTGTTGCGATCTCGTAAAACACTTAACGCCTACATAGAAGCGAAGTAATGAATATCACCAAATAAAACCAATTTATTCGATTATAAAAACTAACCCTATTAATTTTATCTATACGCGACCAAATAATGTTCCGAACTCTGCAGTATACCGTATACGTAGGTTTAGTAATTCCTCGACCTAATTGGATATTGCACTTGCTATGACTCAATGTTCTTGCACTTGTTACTTGCTAGATCAGTATACAAAGTATACCTTGTTTCTATAAACTAGGTTCACTTCAATGTTTCGCGTAGAACATTTGTACTGTCATTCTTCATCGTTATCGAGCTGATTCCTAATCGACTGTACATGTTGCCACATAATTAGCGAAAAAGGAAGACAGAAGTGCACATTTACAATAAGTTACAGTAACGAGATATCTTCACTTAGTTATTTCTGCTGTCAGTAACGAGAAATAACGATGTAGGAAGAACATGGAACTATTGCGTGTATAGAACGACTGTAACCTATACTTATTGGCATTGGCTATTTGGTGCAAAACTATATGCAAACTATTAAGCTTGAAAGTATCAGTGTCTTATTCCAATTAACATAAATATATACTACTATTAATTAACTATTGGTTAACCAGCGTTCAGTTTGAATGGCACATTAAGACCAAAGCTGACTAATTCTGGAACAGTAATAAGAAACGATTAGGGTGTAACAACAACAACTCCTTTTACCTCCAACACTAATTATTCTGCATATGCAAATTTATAGAAATGGTCATCTCTATTACTACTATCTCGTAATAACAGTTTAAAACTGTAATCCACCAAGCTGGCCAAGAAGTATCGAAGATGCTCGCATTTCATTCCAATCGGCCATACAAATATCTTTCGGACAGGGAAGAAAACAACCTTTTTTTTTTGTTTTCGAGGGGGAAACCTTCAAAAGGTACCCGACGCCGTGGGAGCGACGCAGGGTTATGTGGGATTTTTACCGATCGGTATGCGACCACATATACCGCCGTCCTTCCCGGGATCGCCTGACCGGACGGTTCGAGCTCCCACTCTAGCCGCCTGCAACTTCGGAAGCCCCTTTTAGTCGCCTCTTACGACAGGCAGGGGATGCCGTAGCCCTATTTTGATCCCGAAACTAGAGGGACAAGGGAAGAAAACAACCTACCTACTTCATGACTCTCCATAGCGGATCACGTGTTGAGTTTAAATAAGCGGATATAAAAATAGTTTAGAATACGAGCGATTCTTGAAAATCAGCAATGCATTGTGACCCTACCACTCATAACGACTTGTCAGCCTTTTGGATCGTTTGAAAATAAAATAAAAATAAACCTAATCAACATTTTTTCTCAAGATTCTCTTGCGCTTATCACTTGCACAGGTCCAAAATTGCAGATCAAATCGCGCGGGCGCCGGCTGCCGATTGTTCTGCCGTCCACGTCGCACCAACTAGACATTTGCTTTAGCTGTGTGCTAATTCTAATGAATGACACCAAACTGCTTACATGAAACATTATCGCGAACTGTCATCTATTTTATCATTTATTTCATATCAGATATACATTTTTGGGTGAATTATTCATTGATTATGTAACTTCACTTTATGTTCAAGTTTACGATTTACTCAAGAACCACCGAAAATCAAGTTTATGTAAATTACTAAGACTTAACTGCTAGCATACGGATATCCTCACAGAATAAATCTCTGTCTAAAGGTATTGATATAATTTATTTTTTGTAACATAGTAGATTTAAGTACCGCGTTTTTCACTACATCTTCATGTGTTCGAAAGTAAGTTAGTAAAGATTTTTTTCTTCAGTATATAAAAACAACATGTAATGTTATTTTTTTATGTAATATGTTTCTCGAACTTAATTAATACGTTAATTATTTCATAATCATAGATAGCCAAATTATTTTTTTTAGGTATACTTACCTGTAATTTAATTTGTACAAAAAATAATTCTAAATCGTAAACTTTCGAATAATTGGACTCTCAGTTTGTGATTTCCTCAATACCTGTGGATGTATTAAACATTAACCTAGATATATATATCAGTTTGCTACTTAGTACACAAGAAAACAATAGCAATGTAGAGGTGTCCCGCCGAATGAACATTGACACACGCCAGACCTGTTCCTCTGCGGCGGGCGGCGACGGGCGGCGGGCGACGGCGCACGCCACGTTAATGACTCGTTGTAAATTATTAAACGACTCGCCAACGACAACGCCCTGCCACTTGTTCCATTGTTTGCAATCTGAACAAAATTGCGGAAATAGAAGCAGTTTTAACATAGGCCACTACTTGGCGTCTCGTAAATGAAGTGGCAACTACAGATTCGCAGGATCGTGACCAATGTACATACATAGTACTTAACTAAAGCACTCGTAGGTACTTATCGTAGCAGATGCATAGCATAGCATGTATTGTCTTTCGTTTAAAAGAACAGGTACAACCCATTATTGTCCCACTGCTGGGCACGGGTCTTCTCTCAGAATTAGAGAGTTTTAGGCCATAGTCCCCTGCGCTGGCCAAGTGCGAATTGGTGGACAAAAACACACATTTTGGAACATTTGGTGGTAAATAAACAAGACTAATTAATATTTGCAATTAATTTATAGAAATCGTTATTTTTCTTTTTTCTATCTACATTCATATCGAAACATCTAGTGCCTAGTTTGCGACAATGCAAAGCTGATTGGTGAGCGAACTCGTGATTTGGTAGCGATTTGAAAGCTTAAAACTTACCTAATAGATTTGCATCATGAACAATACCGGACCAGACCGGGCTACATCATATCAGTGTAAGTAAGGGTTAATCTGTACCCGAATGCGAATTTCGTAAGCTATTGTAGCCGTAAGGTGGTCAAATTGATCGATGACATGAAGCGTGCGCCGCGCCGCTTGTCAATTATGTTGGCGAGTTCAGGGCCCAAGTTGCGACTATTCTTATCTTTATTCAGATATCTTACGGTTCTTGCGTAAGCTTATGCTAACAAGAGAAAAGCTATCAAACATCTGATCTGTTAACCAAAATCCATACATATAATAAAAGTGAAACTCTCGTGTGTTTGTCTGTTTGTTTAAAATCATATCGAACCAAAACTACTGGAATAATTTGAAGGCGGGAATTACACTACAATACATCTTAAGGTGACGCGGCTGACTCCATAGAGTAGATACAACTAATATAAATAATAATTCCTTAAGCTTGTGTTATGTAGTAAAATAAGTTAAGACGTGTGAGTACTCTAAAATAATTTAGGTGCATGCAATATGAATGCAATATCCGTTACAGGCAAGTTACAAACTTCATACCATACCTTTCAGCCAGAAACATTTTTATTAAATTATATTTTCCAATAAAGCACAAAATTCAATTTTATTAATGTCTGTATATGGAATCAACTCGGTAACGTGGTTGAATTGATATTGACGCGACTTTGACTTAAAGGTAAAGTACAGAAATTTACTAGGACTTCTTTTTATACCTTTTATATAACATGGAAGTAGCTAACGAACATGCAATCCACCTGATAGTACCTAAATAGCAACTATCGCCTATGAATATCGATAATCAGGTCCATATAAAAAGTCCCGAAATTATATAAATTTTCTTAGGTGATTTATCTTTCTGTAAACAAATTATTTATTTAAAAAAAATACAGCCAGAAACATCTTTTGTTATACCCAATTTTCCAGTAAATCATAAAATTCTATTTCATTAATGTCTGTATATAGAATCAACTTGGTAACGGTTGAAATAATATTGACACCTGACAGCGAATGGCAACTATCGCCTATAAATATCGATAATCAGATTCAGATAAAAAGTGCTGAAATTCACTACAAATACTTTTTGACCCTTAATAACTAATAGGGATAGGGGAGAAACACATAACCGAAGTGTACCATACACTTCGGGTATGTATTTCTCCACTATGATACTCAACAGAACAGAACACAGAATCACTTAACATTGTTGTTAGCAAGCAGAAATAAGTATGGCAGTGATGCGTCTGGAGTCGCACCACGATTCTACAACCTTCAAAACCTGCCGGCAGTATCTTGCTTTATAGATTAAAAATACTGGTTATATACACGTACAAATACATACTATATTTTGATTTAAGCTAAATATTTATTATACGGGAAGTAGGTACTTATACTGTGTCAGTAATTCGTTGATCACTACATAGTATAAAACAAAGTCCCATCTTACTGTCTGTCCCTATGTATGCTTAGATCTTCAAAACTACACTACTGATTTTAATACAGTTTTTTTAATAGATAGAGTGATTCAAGAGGAAGGTTTTTATGTATGGCACATGTATAATATATTGGAGAAACATTGATAATTTTGGATTTTTCACTTTTAGGCGGAACGTAGTTCGCTGGGTCAACTAGTAATGAATGTGCTTTGTTTAGTTTCACATCACTTAAGACATACGCAGCCGCGACGTTAAATTGCAACTCTTTCAGTGGTCGATAATATTTTAGTCAACAGAAATAAATGTTACTTCGAAATTAGGTCAATGTCCGTAGAAACAGCATTATGCTGCAAAAATAATTCCTTTCTGCCTATAAAACATATGAAACCATATGCCTTCTACATGATCATTTATCTAATATTGTTGCATCACAATATTCTATATTCTATTGAATTTGCACCGCGCGTGTGGATCCGCATACCTCGGCAGCTGCATCAAAGTTCGACAACAATGGTCTTTGCAGGTTGCTGCGGCTCCAAGGGACCATCTCACTTTCAAAGAAATTCACCGAACCGAAACAATCTTTGCAAGAATCTTAAAAAAAGTTAATGTATTATGTCGTAAATCAGAAGATAGGTACACATAAACGTCTTTAGTAAACACAATAGTGTGTAAAAAGATATTCAGTAAATTATTTGAGCTATAGGAAAATTAACAGAGACAAATTCAATCAATCAAGTTAATTGATCAAAGTAAAGTAAAGTAAAGACTTTTTTACTTTTACCTATCACTTGATAATAAGATGTCCAAGTTTCAATCTTAGAATAAATTTCAAATAACGACAATTAAAAAGTACATTACGTTTGTTTAAAGTCTGAAATTAAAATACAGGAATCTATGTAAATCGCAAACGTTGCACAAATTGAACCGAAGCGGGCGTGGTTTAATGTTACTCTTGTGGAAACAGCTGTACGCTCCCCCTTTACCTGAACACCTATGTATGGAGCACGTGTTATATGTGCCCTTGCCTCTTGGATAAATACGATTTGTATTTTAAGTCCTTACATCCGGAATCCGAGCAATGTACCGGCCCCGTCTGAGCAGACTTCAGTTTATTTGCATAGGAACGTTTATATTTCGATACTGTTTGATATGGAACGGTTTTACCGAGCACATAGGGCTATAATCACGGAAACAGGTATTTTCAACGTATGTGAATAGTGACCAAGCTGCAGTGTAGTATATCAGTTCCATTCACACCTGTCAATGGTTGCCGACAAAATTGTTTACCCAGTAACAATATCCCCTGAACCGGCCCTAATACTGTATTGATTATTTTTAGTTTTTAGAGAATAACTTTTCTAGTCTGTCTAAAAATGTTCAACTTAGTTAATTTGAAATTACAGTGACCAAATATTTATATTACAATTATATGTATTTAAAAGAACATTTATGTTAAAAAAATAAACAAACAAATGCTCTATATACTTGATAAATTCATTTTTTTGAAATTACTAGCTTATTCTCGCGATTTCATCAAGTTTTGATGGTAATGAGCATCCTATGTGTTAATTGAGGTCATAAATCTGTCTGCCTAATTTCAGGTATATGCGAACTGTAGAGTATTTACCCGAAACAGTGTACTACAAACACACATACAACTTCACAAACTTTCAACATTTATAATAATAATATTAATAATAAGATATGAAATTCAAGAGATTCTCACCGCTCAAACTCGTGTGTTAATTTTAATGAAGAGATTATGTTGATTTTTCCATTTTTTACCCTCCAAACATACCTACTTGTTCCTATTTCTTAACTTGTTACATTACTGTATTCAATAGAAAACTGCTTAATAGTAATAAGAACATACAACCGATTTGAAATATTTTCTCAGACAAAGTCTAACTGCAGTATGATAATTTCCATACATATGCTAATATTCCATTCATTATTTATGGTATAAAATTAATCAAATACATCCGAATGATTAACATTCGATCGGGACGGGACTGAAAACCAGATCACCATGAACTAGTGCATATTTATGTTGAATTAATCATAAACGGGTTTTCTATTGTGTTCTACAAAATAATCGTTACCGAAGCCATCACCAGAACCAGTTTCCCTTTAAAGTCAACTAAATAAGCAATCGGAAGTTCTCAGCAGGTGTGTTCACTCTTTCTCAGGATATTGTTAGTCAAACCCATTAAAAATTAAACCGTTTGCATATATGTATATTTTCATAACTATACCCATACATTCCTGAGAGTACCTATAGTTAAATGAAAGCTATGAAAAAGAAACGCAATACTCATAAGCGACAATTTCTATAAAGTACTTAATAGCTCTACATACACGTGGTTTTAATAAAGTTAAATATAATACCTAACGGTATCGTTTGGTTCCATAACAAAGCATACACCTACTTTACATCAATCTTAAAGAACAGTTATTATTATCTACATACTTATTTAAACAAAGGCGTCTGTGAGTCATGAATTAATCAGATTATATGACACTAATATAATATTAATAATAAAGTATGGATCAACCAAGTTTCATAAGCATCACAAATTACCTTCGAGACAGGAAGTAACTGTCTCATTTAGACGCTCATTTAGCGTTATCATAATATTATGAGGCTGAGAATGGGCGACTCAAGTTTTATGAATGTCGTAATTCATAGATACTGCTAGAGGATGAATCGCGGGGACTGCAGAGAACACGATGACGCGCGCACGTGCGCCCGCGCCGCGCACACATGTCTATCAACTACTCATTTTAATCGGCAGGTACGTCTATCTATTATATCTATTTATAGTTTATCTATTATAATGTATATGCTCCCAATAAAAAATCATAAAAACGTATATAGAGTCAGTCTCAGTTGTCCAAGTTCGTTATTCATAACTATGACAGTCAACTCTACCGGCAAACGTAAAAAATAATACTAAACTACAAAAATCTCAATAATCTGCAGAATATCATAATAGGCTAGAAAATCATAATCATACTAGAAATGAGTAGTGAATTCATTGTAACTTCTTATAAACATTATTTTCTAAGTACCTATTATTATAACTTGACTAAATGTAAACAATATCGATTTTGGAGCACACCAGGTTGGTTAACCTAATTAATTTAAGATATATTTTATAGTTAGCTAGCCTAATATAATGACTATAAAATATCGATAAAATCCAATAAAAACCATAAAACCATTTATTAGATACTATTAGATATTTCAATTTGGGCCGAACTGCCTACATGTGGCTTTGCAAGTTATTTACCCACATTGTTTTATATCTCTACTGTAGTATTTTAAATTGAAATCGCTGTAAACTGAATTTATATACCACATTTAATTTTCTACATATCTTCTTTAAGGTAAAAAGCCTAACTTGTAGGTACAAATTACATACGTATTTAAGCCAGCAATTAGAAAATAAGTACTTTTTTCACTGCAAATTACCTATGTATACATGCGCAGTTTTTAAGGTGTGAAACAGGGATGTAACGGAGCTCCGATTCCGGTTCCGATAAGTCGTATCGGAAAACTTCCGATTGTAAATGCACCTTCGGTTCCGATTCCGGTTCCGAAATTTTTATACCGGAGATTTATATCGGAGGTCGTCTGAAGCGAATTTTATTTAAGTAATTTGTTAACTGTTTATGAGAAAATGTTAATAGGAAACATGCCAATTATTGTTGTCATCGTGTTACACACACTTTTTTTTACTTTGTAATTAAAGTTGAAAAGGTTTAATGTATCATGTTGTTACTAGGAGTTCAATGATGTATCATTGAAATCGTCTCAATTTACAAAAATTCTTTCCTGGTGCTCACCTACAATATAAAAGGAAACAGTGCAAATTTCTAATTACATTCGTTTGGGCTTTGCGTTGATATGACAGTATTTAAATCAGTTTTTTTTTTTCACATGTACAAATTTGCCCGAATAAAACACTTTTATTGCCATAATGTTTACTGACTGATACAACCTCCGATTCCGATTCCGATTCCGGTTCCGATTCCGACAAGTGACCTCCATTACATCCCTAGTGTGAAAGTATCGTAGTTTGTTGCCGGAGACACAACTACCACTACCACAATGTTTCGTTCTATTTAATAACAAATATAGACCCTGATGTGGTTTGATCGGAATGATGAAATAAGAAAGAAATCTAACACACTATTCTAACTAATCTTCACTTAACTTAGAAATAGCAAGACTCATTTAATAGATCATGTTGTTGTCCATGGACAACATTGACTACTTTCTGTCAGATTGATAGGTGATTGAAAGTATAATAAGCAGTTCCGGAGTGATACAGCCTTTTTTATCGGACTGAAGTAGCAAACGAGCATGCAGTCTATTGATGGGAAGTAGTCACTGCCGACCATGGACATCTGTAAGCAAGTTCATATAGAACATAATTATGTTCTATCTATCTATCCTAGTGCCCAGATGTAGCAAAGCATGTATAAATCAAATGGGAAGTGGTCACTGCCGACCATGGACATCTGTAAGCAAGTTCATATAGAACATATGTTCTATCTATCTATCCTAGTCCCCAGGTGTAGCAAAGCGTCTATAAATCCAATAAAAAAGTGGACTGCATAATCGTTTGCTGCTTTTACATTTCTAAAAAGGCGGAAGGAACTGCAAGCAAGCATTAATAATTTGAAGATTCAGTTAACGCCACTACAGAGTGATCGACCTCTATGCTTATTTATATTTCGTAATATTTGAATGGTCGACCTGAATAACTAATTGCCTTTCGCGCCCCGCGTTATCTAATCGGTTAGGTACTGAAAGGAACCGATTTAAGACTAGCACACATGTGTTTGCACGAGCGCACGTGTTCATTCATCGATGTGCGTCTCAAAAGGGATCGACGGGAATAGGAAAAGGTCTAATCCCATTATGAAAAAAATATTTACGTTAATATACATTCTGAATATTTTTTTCTAATGTTATAGAATAATGTTTTGAAATTAACTACGTTTTAAGTTGTTGCTTGTAAATAATGTATATATATTTTTTTATAAGTTTGAATTAGCAAACGAGCACACAGTCCACCTGGTGGAAAGTGGTCACTGCCGCCCATGACAACATCCGTAAGCATATTCACAAATAATATGGGTTCTATCAGAAGTTACCCACAGATGCGTCGTCACCGACGACTAAGATGGTCGCCTTAAGTAAAAGTGTGCCGGCAAACACACCTTCAACCGAAACGCAAGAACTGTTTTACACTAGAAATAGGTATAGGTATGTATTTTGTAACATACTTGCATTACTTGTAGTACCTACTAGGATTTCCCGCGGCCTTAGCAGCTTCTATCCATGGTGTGAGCCAAATATCAGCGTAAGCCGACCAGTAGCTTTTGTGTGAAAGAGTAACAAAAACACATACGTACATCCTCACAAAGCTTCGCACTTAAAATATTAAAAGATGAAAAATAATATTGATAAGTTTTTGTCCACATTCCTTTTAATTATACCTTTCTTTATTGGAATATATTACAATTGATTTTATTATTTACACTAAAGTAAAATATATCCTATCCTCCTCATCTAATATAGAGTAAACAGATTCTTTTCCTTATATATTCGTATCCTATAAAGCAACGTAAAACATTTAATCAACCGCTGTTGAATCTATCCTGCTGAACTAACGAACTAAGTTCATTCAACGTTAGTTACAATTAATTAAAATATAAACGAAGGAACACTATGTTAAGACCCGTTGCTTATTCGACGTAAAGCGAAGGGACGTAACTGGAACGAACAAGTTATCGAAGGGAGAAATCCGAAGTAAGCACTAACGTCGAGTAAACAGTGTCCCTCCGTATTGCTCCACACAAAGACAATCTTTGTACCCTCCGTGTGTGACTCTTTTGATAATGATACAGTAGGTCACCAGTTTTAAATTTACTACGTACGTTATTGTAAAAATATTTTAGTACTGAGCTATGCAGGTATTTGAAGATTTAAATAGAGAATTTAGTCTTTTTTTAATGATTTTCTTAACAGGTACCCACTTGATTCTGTCATGGACAGTTTAAATATTGATCACAAAGCCAGCTTTAACAACAATTCCATAAAATATTAAAAAAGTAATAGTGGTAATATCTTGGTAATAACCGAAATGGGTAGCAGATTGCTTTATGAAACGCAAATTACAAAAATGTAATTGAAGTATTTACTACTCGTATTTACTTAAAACTTCATAATTTTTGGGGTTAGGGTTCAAAAACATTAGCGTTAATTTATTCGACAGAGGGAGAATCGTGATATTATACAAAACTTGTAATTGTTACGTTTTTGTCAGTCATCCCTATCAATATGGTACGTCGGAACAGTCGTTAATTTCATTAAGGGCTTATTAAGCGGACACGCGACGACGACAGTTGCTCGACACGCGTCCCACTCGTCCGATATAATCGAAAAACTTATGGTCTGGAACATGACTCGTTACCATTATTGTAATGTTGGCATACAATTATATTAAAAAAAATGGATATAAATAAGAAAAAAAGACTGAGTTTCTTGCCGGATCTTCTCAGTTGAGGTCGTATTCCAAGCCGGTGGTTGTGTAAGAAAAGAAAATGTAACTGACAATTTGTAAGTGCCTCCGTAGGCCTATACAAAATAAAGACGTTTCATTTCATTTCAATCATTTTAAACACGTATGTACCTATTACAAGAAAATAGTTAACGTGACATACGTTAGCTATTTGAACACATAACATCCAAATACGAACTGTATCATATTAACTCAAGTTTTAAGGAAATATCAGGGTACTCACTCATAAAACGCTTGTCTTACGCCAAAAAACATTATGAATTATTATGTATTTATATGATAATAAAACCAAATAATAGTATCAATTAATTATGAAAAGTATGGTAAAGAACATAATACATATCGTGGCGAGATTTCAGACAATACTTCTGTTCTATTTAAAAAGAGCCAGATACATAAGTCGCGATGATATATTAAATATCTACAAATTTAATTACGATTGTGTGTCTATTAATGTTTTATATTTTCTTTTTTTATTAGTTGTTATTTAATCATTTATGAGCTACTTAAAGGGTTTACTCTCTTATTTAACGAAAAACGTACGAGTAAGTAGTAAGTTTTTCGTAAAATTAGGGAATACACTGAAATACATGAAATCATATGTAAAGTAATTCTGCAATAATAAATAAATAATATCTTTCAATTATTTATCCTATTGACATGTACTAGGTACATCGCAATACCTTTTTTCATAAATAATAACCAAATTTAACTAACAACAACACAGATACGCAGAGAAACAAGAATTTAATTAAGGGTGCATTTCATATTCGAGTCCAATTTGTTGATGAGCTGATGAGAATCCATTATCGTGTGGTCACGCCGCGTTGAACCTGGCGTCAGATGGTATTTACCCCTCTAGGTGTAATTTCCATGACGTCATCATTATAACCAGAATAAAACAATGCATTTGTAGTGGTGCTTATTTAGAGGATATAAATTTTCTGCCAACCCTCATGATGATGGTTATTTATATTTTGTGTGTATGTTTTTTTTTATCCGATTGAAGTAGCAAATAAGCATGCAGTCAACCTGATCGTAAGTAGTCACTGTCGCCTATGAACATCTGTAAGCTTCATATAGAACTTGGGTTCTAGAACTATTCTAGAACTAGAAACAGGTGTGGCGTTGGCACCACCCCGAGCGACCTACACTAGTTATGCAACCTGGTATTAAGTATATAATAATAATGTCATTTATTACATAATACCAGGTGGTCATGCAACAAAAAATTTAACATTTAATGTTAAAAGTGCTAAGGCTACACTTTTCTATTCTAAGGTTACCTTTTTTGTTTTTGTCAGGGAAACCTTCAAAAGGAACCCTATGCCGTGGGAGCGACGCTTGGTTCTGTGGGATTCCTACCGCACTAAACCTCCCGCGGTGGTCGTCCTCGGCGCTGCAAAGAGGACTCCGGGATCTCCAAAGGAACGCTACCGGTATCCTTTGAGCGCTTTGCCCGTTCTAGAGTTAGGTACCTAAATTTCAGAGAGTATGACGTAAAAGACAGATTAACAGATGCTTCCTGGTCTATCAACAAGTTTGTAGTTGATCTTGCTGGAAGCATTCTAAAGTTAACACTATATGGATGTATCATGATTTAATCATGTCTAACGTGATTTAAATATGTCGGTGACTTTAACCAGTACACTGAGCAAAGTTTGTCGGTTGGTCCCGTATAAAAATCTGCTAATTTGTATTTAGAGAGAAAGTAAATCCAACAAAATTATCTGTTTGTTTACATTAAAAAAATAATGTAGCTGTATTAAGTACACTGTAGGTATAATGTTTTTTGTACAGGAAATTATAATGTTTTCGGAACCATAACGGAATATTATTACTCTCTAACAAAACAATTATAACGGTTTGAGCCTGTAATCTCGAACAATTAAATCTCAATGGTGTCAAGTACCAGTTACGGTCAAAGCAGGGTAGTCAAAGGGTGTTTGCCGTTGTGCAATGAGTAGGCGACGCTCGCCCCATATCCGCATACAAAGGGGATTTGGCGAGCGAATTTATTAATATTATTAATGGTGTTGGGAAGTTCCCACAGCTTCCAGAGGGGTGAGTTCGGGTAACCTGCCGTGGCCGGTCGTTGATTTGTGTGTTATTGTTGGTGCGATGGTGCGATCGGTTTCGCCGCGCACTCCCACGACAGGGAACAGATGCCGGCGCTTGCACACTGCAGCCACTGTCACTCACACAACATTATCTCACGAGTGACCCCATGCACCCGGTGGGAATTGATTCCGCAATGTTTGTTGGATAAAAGAACTTCATTATCGTTCAACAAGCAAACACAATAACAGTATCTAGGGATATGTTAAAATACGGAACACTAATAGTACAGTTGCACGTGTTGTTGACTAGACATTTCTTAACTCATTGAATAGTAAATCGACTCGGTAGCATCTGGACGTCTGAATTCTAGGAGGATAAATATTTAATAACCGAATTATTCTACGGATTTATACTGTTGATCTAGGTATGTCTAGATTTTAAGGTGAACCGATTTAAACTTCCTACAGGCTTTAAATATCCTTAAATACCTTTTTTTTTCATTTCCATGTTATATGTTATTATTAAAAAAGGTCACTTAAATTTATATATATAGATTAAGCTGTCATATCTTTGTGTTAATTATTATAGTTAGTTCTATCGCTTCTACTGCTAGTAGGTAGCTACTTCTAATACTAAATAGATTTTTATATTTGGGAATACAAGAGCTTGAACGTTACTAAAAAGTTCTATTTGAGATGATATTCTGAAAGATCCACAAATTGTGCTAAAGACGTCTGCAACCGGCACCTAACATAAGGGCACGAGTCTCCTCTCAAAATAATTAGGATTTACGCTTTGATTCATTATACAGGCCAAATTCTATACTGTTCTGCAGACCAATCCATATTCTACGTGCAGTTGCTTATAGATGTCCATGGGCTTGTTTGCTTCTTCAATCTTATAAAATAAGAAAGAGTTACCTATATTTTTTACTCATACTTGATTGAAGTAGCATATTTTCATGCAGTCCACCTGATAGAAAATGGTCACTGCCGCCGAACAGGGGCTGTATCTAAAGTCAATCACAGATGCCTTGCTACTCCTGAGAACTAAATGGTCGCCACACATAAAAATGAGCTGGGAACACACTTTAAAGATTTGATTAGAATATTTTTAAAAGTAAATGATAAATTAATGTTTAATACGAACATATTTACGTGTAAAAAATTGTGTCCGATCGAAGTTCTATTATTGGCCGAGGCCGAAGCTGAAGGTTTAAGAATTATGAGGAAAAAAGTCCTAGAGTTGATTATAATTACTTTGCAACTTTTATATGTTTTTATAGGTGGTAGAACCATTGTAGTTAGCCCGGGGAAGTACCACCGCCACAACTATTTCTAGCGTGAAGCAGTTCTTACGTTTCGATGGAAGGGTGCGATTGCGGGCACACTTTTATATGAGGCGACCATCTTAGTCCTCGGGAGTAGCCACGCATCCGACTTTAGATAGAACTTCATGTTCAATATGAAGTTATTTACAGGTGTCCGTGGGCGGCAGTAACCACTTACCATTAGGTGGACTGCATGCTCGTTTGTCTAGTTCGATCTTATAATAAAAACTTATCATTTGAAAGTAACGTGAATTGTGAACATAACTTGTGAAGCAAGCCCATTTTGCCCGAGTTTGTGTTTACGTCAGCGCATCACCATCTCCAGGGGGTGTCGTGCGTTCGTTCCAGTTACCTACATTTAACGCCTTGTAAAAACATTGAGGCTCGGCCAAAAGTTCGGCCCGTTTTGGCCGAAGCCGAAGGTTTTGCCGAAGGTTGATTTTTTGGCCGAAGGCCGGAGAATCGACGTGTAAAGAGAGGAAAAAAAGCAAAATTATAATTTGTGTCATTGTCTTCTACAGCTTTCATGATGAATGTACAGATTTATACACGCGATCAAATCAACAGGTACCTCGACAGTTGCAAATAAGTTTCAATAAACACCTGATGGTAAATGGCCACCAAACGTGTGTTATCCAACCCAGGTAAGATTAGAGTATGACCTCATTTTGACCTGAGATGGCTTGCTACTCCTAAGGAATAAGTTCAGATCAGAACAAAGCATTAGCACTGCTATCATTAGGTAGAAGTAGAAACAGTGGTGATGCTTCCGGAATCGAGCAATAAATCGTTCTACATTGATAAGTTAAACCGCTTATAAGAGACAAACCAATAATATAGTGTAATCAAATCTACAATGATATTTATATATCTATTATAAGTATCATCGTCCTTCTCGGGCTCGCTGCCGCTACTAAACTTGTCACCCGTAACTCTAAAGTCCTCTTCAGTCGCCTGTTACAACATACTGGGGATGCAGCATACAACAGCTTTATTCTGGCCCCAAGACTACAAGGACAGTATAACATTATTTTCATTCAATTTACTACGATACCGTTACGGACTTAGGGAGTCTAAATCCGCGCGACAACAATTATGCCAACAAGTATTCATATCTTAATCTAACTTACCTATAAATATATTGATTTAACTGTATTGATTTAATTTAACGTACCTAAATCGATCCACATTTGTAACCTATCGACGTGCCCGAAATTTGAGCCCAATTATTTATAGGTATACATACTATGTTGCATGTTAACAGTGAGAGATCACCTTTGTTCAGTTGGTAATAAATTGTGATTCAAGAAACAGACACTTGACCCGTCAAAACAGCATATTATACAACTGTGTGTCAGATTAGCATTGATTTGCCTACCTATCAGGGCTGCCTTTGTATGGAAAGACACAGATGCAGACAGCCAATTCTACATGGTTTAAACTACTCAAAAAATAATTTTATAACCGAAAAAGCACTAAGAAATTGCGCCTGATTTACCATTTGCATTACCGATACAAGACTAATTTTATATAATAGAAAAATGATAGTTTTGAAATCGAAATCTGACACTTCTAATAGCTCTACCACCTAAAATCAAGTGTGTTTATTAACTGACTTCCAAAAGAAAATACGATTAAGATTACGATTGAAAAACCTTTGTGTCTGCACATTTATGATTCATCATGAACTTGATGTAGAGACCTATTTTCTGCAGGGAATATTTGGAACATAGGTACGTCATATTGACTAATTACTGGATTAGTTAAAATTATATATTTACGAAAAGAATGTTAGGTGATTTGGCTATAACTCATTTACCAGTGATATTTAATATAACTATTTTCGACCAAAATTATAATAAATAAAATAAGAATCGTACGATAACTAGGTAAAGCTCAGATGAACTCATAGATGAATATTATTTATTTTCACTTTTTCTCAGTTTAATCATTTTGTGCTGCTGTTGCAGCATTTGGACTTAAGGTAAGACGCAAATCCAGATTGGCAGCCCTACTGCCGATCTTCGTGCGGAGACGCCATTGCATATGCGTCCCACACCGACGCGCAGTCCGACGCCAGCAGATGCTCCATTAATATTTTATCACACATAATATTACACGGGTTGCTATAACGTCTACTTTTCATCCACATCTGTCTCCTGAAACATGGAAATTTGTCAGTTCTGAAAACATTTAAGGAAATGTATGTGACTGCCGAACAAAGTCTACAATATTTTTCTAGACGATCATATGTAACCGGAAATCTAAATGTATGCGAATAATTACACATTCATCTGGCTCAAATCATTCTTTAGAAACAAATATATTTTTGCCAATATATTGTTAATATGTATTATAAGTATGTCCTCTACATTTTCTACGCACCGTAATACATCACCACGAATAAGTACCCACATAACTGTTGCAAAGCCTTCTTTTATTTGTACCTAAACCTAAATTATGAGTTCAGCACCTAGAAATAAGTAGGTAGGTGAAATACTTGTAGAAGTGAGTAAGCTCATGTTAATTTTTATAGTACCGCTCAAAGAAACAGGTAAACATAGCACAAAAACCACTGCTTGAATATTATTCAAATATCTTTAAACATCAAGATGCCCCCAATAATTTAGCCAGTCCATTCTGAATTAAGCAAACTTCGCCGTTGAACTTTCATGCATCGATGTGTATAATGTTACGATTGGAATCGTCAGTATAAATCACGATAACAGTTTCGGTTACCGAATGATAATATCTTCAATAACAAATGCTTTGTTTTTGCAACAAGGAACGGAGATTGATGTGCAACAATTACGGGATGCTCCTCAACCATACATCTAAAATGTGTTGCATTGTCAACTAGCTTTTTCTAAAGTCTACCATGCTAATTCGTAAATGGTTATAAATGGTACTTCACTATGGCCATTTATTCACAACATTAAATTTAGGGTTTTGAAACTTACAACCTGTATTGGTAACATTTATATATTATTATGTGATAATATTAATATTTGTATAATATTAATATTTGTATCCACAGTAAGTAAGCACCTTTTTGTATAAATTATTATTATGCTTTGTTAAAAAACGCATTGGGTAAACTGAATCTGATCGTACTAAATACAGTCATAGGTACAATAGAATCTTTTAAATACTTTTATTTTTAAAAGTATTTTTTAAGTAGATATTGTCTGTGAATCATCTGCATACTGTATCCCTCTACTGCACCTACTCATTACGCAATGGTACCCGAGCCTAAACTATTTCTAAAAAATGTTTTAATCTCACCACATGTACCTAATTTAATATAAATAGTATGATACCTATTACATGTGTGCGAATACCACCCGAACCGAATCGAATCGAATGTTAATATTTGATTCGGAACGAATAATTCGTCAGTTCCAATTATTCGCACACCCCTAATATGAACCTCTATGAAATGCAACGCAGTAATGCCCTAATATATTAATTTCAAAAACTAAAAATATATTGTTAGATACCAATGCACAATACGCATCCTTAGGTAAGTAAAGTCAAATGAATACAGAGGCCTAGTTGAACGATCGTTTTCTTTCAATGAGCATTTTTCTTGTTTTGTATGCCATCAATAAAAGACCTTTTACAGTGATATATTCCAGTACATATAGGCAACTTCCTGCTGCCGTCAATTTCATCATTTGTTTCACTGACTTATACACGAGTAAATACTCGTATCTTTGAGGAAATAGGTAGGTAAACATATGTCTCTATAGTTCGGGAGCAAAATAATGCTACGATACTACCTGCAATTTTACAGTAAAGAGGAAACGTGAACCCCTAACCAGCTTCGGGAAGTACGACAGTATATGTAGTCGCGCATTGTTTTAGACACCTAAATGTGCGGATTAAAAATACATCTCTATTTTTGTTTTATATATTTTCGAATCTTTTAAATTATCTCGCTTAGGCGTACTGCCTAAGCGAGATAATTTAAAAAATTCGAAGAGAGAGCGCCGCGATAAGAGGACTCGATGGTGTTTCATGGGAGATCTTAGATTCCTCGAAATAACGAGGCAAACAAACTAAAAAGTTTTAAGTGGGCGTAAAAAATTCATATAAAGCACTGCAGTAAGTATATTTTCGTCACTAGTCACAAAAGTACTATAACTAAGAAACAATCACGGTCAAGCATTCTTTGATCTCTGCGTATATAGTAAGTTCTAGAAACTTAAACAAATAATCTAAAGTTGAGTTAAAAATAATAAAAATAACCAAATTACTTAATTCTTTTTGTACCTACATATTACCTAGCAATAAGAGGGTGTCACAATTTTCCCGAGAATATTTTAAGAGGCAACTTAGAAAATACCTAAATAGGAGATGGTTACGAAAGTTTAACTCCTAAGATAATATTTATTTCACTGCAGCCACCAACAGCTATAAGCAATTAATAGGTTTTTGTATTAGCAAACGAGGATGTAGTTCAACTGATGATAAATGGCTACTGCCGCCCATGGCGAGACAAAACAGCTTGGGACTGAACAATATACATATTTCCATAGTAGATTTAATAAGTGCCATCTATCCTTGACAATTAGGAGAGATGGCCATTTTTATTGAAGGAGAGATGGCCACAATTTTATATGTAATTAGTATAAGTTATTTTTAGATGCTGAATGTCTACCAAATAAAGGTTGTGTATGTGTTACCTGGACTAAAGAAGAATTGCGCGCGGCTATGTGATTTCGTTGTAAAATGATGGCGATTCGGTTTAGGTATGCTGTGGCCAATGTCCATGACATGCCTATAATTGAAGATTGGTTGCCATGTGTTTTACGCAAATTTCAGATGCATAAAAACTGCACGGAATTGCAAAACATGCGTTTTATTAGTGGAAATAAGAAAAACAAGGCGGTAATAGAAGGAGGAAAAAAGAGAAAAGGGAAGAAATCTTTCACATAATATCCTGGAGATCTCACCTACACGCGTATGGCCTGTCTATATAGTCTAGGAAACATGGCCAGTCGTAATTTTTTCTTTCTTTTTTTATAAGTACCTACCATTCAATACTTCTGTGTTTATTATTGATTTTTACGAAAATAAATAATAAAAGTTTATCATTAAAATTAACCAACTGTTTTATTCCCAATACTTTTTTTTTCTATTGACCCATAAAAAAAACTATGGCCATCTATCGTATTCTAGGGACTTACCCTATATAAACAAAAAAAGACAAATTCGCTGAGTTTCTTGCCGGATCTTCTCAATTGAGGTCATGTTCCGATCTGGTGGTAGGGTAAGAAAAAAATTACTAACAAGAATGATGAAACTAACAATTTGTAAGTGCCCCGTAGGCCTGTACAAAAAATAAAGACATTTCATTTCATTTCATGGACATGAAGTTGCCTCATATTGAACAATCTGCAGTCAATCACAGATGTGTTGTGCTCGTCCTGAGTACTCTTACACCGAAACTCAAGAACTGCTTCATGCTAGAGATAGGCCTTGGTACCCTCCCAGTCGAACCACAGTTCTACCACTTTACAGCAAAGTAGATACGTGACTTGCCGTGATGTCCCGCTGAAAACTTACAAAGGATGATGCAGAGCATCTCGCAGAAGTTAATAAGCAATGTATTTGCTATAATTATGTGTTAGTACACTAAAACTACCTACAATTTCTACCGATAGTCAAACATTATCACTATAGCTTCTATGCATTAATCTCATACAATTTATATTGTTGAACAGCGTGCCAAACGATATGGCGCCGTGAGAAAAATATAGGAGACAATTAATGTTCGTTTATTGTGTAAGGCATACATATAAAGGTAACGTTACAGAGAAATGGCATTGTATGGTAGTACAATCATTGGTACCTACCATAAATGTGAACATATCACGCGCTTTCATCTGCTCGGCGCCGGTACAGGACTGACGCGCCGAAGTTAAAATCGATTACGCCTCCGCTTTAAAGCTATGAATATTTTAACTGATCCACATGATTGACTCATTGTTAAGATTCGGTGTCATAAGACGAACGTTCGTATTTGATCCGGAAAGAAAGTGACCTATTGTATGAATGGGCTGGTTTTTACAACCTATCAAACCAGCTGTAAGTGACAAACATTTGTTTTATTTAAAGTTTTTTTTCACAAGCTGCTATGGTTTACATATTATCAAATTAAATAAGTACATAGAAAATCTGTACATGCCTATAGGTACCCACCTTCTTTCCATATAATTAAAAAAGAGGGAAATTATCATTAAAGCGCTAAGGTATATAATAGCATTATTAAACTCGTATTAATCACGATCTAAGATTGAAGTCCACCTCTTACTTACCAATATGTCACACTACTGAACACGAATCAGCTTTCAAAACCACCAGACGGTGATTAATATTTGGTTAAGTCAACAAGCGAATAATTATCAACAATTAAATTCAATTGGAGAAAAAATATAAGTAAGTAGGTACCTACAACTGTGTACGCGTCACACCTTTGACAAGAAATAATCGTGTCTCATGAAAACAAATAAAATGTGACTTGGGAGGAATAAGAATTTAAGAATTATATGCTAGTAATTTAACGCTGAGAATAAGTCGAAGATCAAAAAACTAAAAAAGTAAATGAACGCCCTCTCGTGAATCGCTGTTTGAACCAATAGTCAACTTCGATTGAATGAAGTAAAAAACGTGTACGCGGAAATATGTGAGGTCGTGGACCGTGGATTCCCGTGTCAAGTGTCACGGGCAGGAATAACTGAGACGCGTCGAGGGCAAGAGGCACGACCAGCCATTGTCCGCTGTCGCACGACGAGACGAATCACAACGCAGGCTTCATGACCCACGTCAATGCAGTCACGAAATTCATTTACTAAACTCTTTCCCTTGAAATACACCAGTAATATCAAACTGTCTAAAAACACCTTGCTTATTTTTCCCATGAACTTGTATTTTATAGCAGCTAAGCAGAGTACAAATGAACGCCTGTAATTATATCAAAGCAAGAGGGAAGTACGGCGTTGTGGCTTTTTCACTTAAGTGTATACATGTTGTTATGTATTATAAACCCAAAGATAATCTTGTAACTGGTAAATATAACAATACATAATATAACATAGGTACATATACATATGATTACATAACATGTAAATAAAAAATAAATATTTATGTGTAGTCTCGTCCAAGAAAAAGACAGCGAGAAACCGTTGGATTCAGAGGGCACAGGACCAGTTGGAGTGGCGCTGTTTAGGGGAGGGCTACGTCCAGAAGTGGACATCTGATGGATGGATGGAAGACTCTCGTCCAAAGAATCTATGGTGTTGATCTCAGTTGCATTACTAGCCTTGAACCAGTATAAGGAATCATATTACCTAACAATCATGCGCACCAACTTACCATACCTTAAATGGGTGTGACAGTAACTATTTCAGCAATGTAACATAAAGAACTCTACCACACATTATAAATTACTGTCTACTATGATCCCGCTGGACTTATGAAACCCACGTTCCAGATATACCTAATAGTCATAGAAAGCTACTGGAAAATAAAATCCCTAACACAGGCAATTTTTATTAGGTTTTGTATCTAATGCGTCTACCGACAAAAACAGGTACCTATATATCCAATAATCGACGCTAAGAGTTATTTATTGTTAGAGAATTAATCCTCTATGCACCAATCCAGTACCTACACGCAAGTCCCACTAGTCTTATTTCTAGCCTGAAGAGGTTTTTGCGTTTCGGTTCGAAGAATGTGGTTGCCGGCTGACTTTTTTAATATCCGACCATCTTAGTCCACAGAAGGAGCAACACATCTGTGATTGACTTGCTTTTTCTGTAACGTTGCTCACAGATTTCCTTTGGCAGCAGTGATCACACACCATGAGATGAACTGTATGCTCGTTTGCTGCTTTAATCGCATAAAAAATCAGGATTTACTTGCTTGTCATGAAAAGCGACTAAGAGAGGATTTTTAGGGTCAAGGACGGCAAGATTAGGAGCTCGAACCGCCCAAGAGGCGACCCCGGGATTGACTACGATAAGTACGTGGCCCCGTACCGTCGTAAGTACCGACTTGATTTATCGGATGAATGTTAAGGCTATCCAACAGCGACCGAAGCACTGCGCTTAAAATAATCATCTCTACGCAGCGGCGAGACAGGTCACCAAGAGAGTTTCAATGCGAAAAAACTCCTACGGAACTACGTTTCACCCCACGCCCACCATTACAAAGGTACAAAAAAAACGCGGTTGGAAACGCCGGCAAGCTAATCTAAGAACTCGTACGTTATGACATCACTTTGGATTAGAAATGTATTTATTACCAGGCTTCTATCAACAGCAAATACAGCTCACAGACGCGATATTTTTAATCGATGTCTGGAGGATACTGCAGGCAAACAGATGTTTAAATGACTAGCAATCGTTCCGTTAGCATATTGAAAATGAATTATACATTTTCAAAACTGAATAAAAAATAAACGCTTATTAAGTTCCACTTTTCAAGTTTGGTATCCATGAATGCAGTACCTAACTATTGGATATATTATAACATCGTTTCTCGAACAATGTCGAACTCGTAGGTAGTCTTTATTATTAGGAAGTAATATTTTACATTAAGGTAAAAGGCAGAAAGTTCTGGGAAAAGAGCATAAGAAAAGTGTATGTGTGTGTGTAAAAAAAACTAAATACGTTTGTTAACCCTACCTTTTGCTTCTGCTTTTCAGTACAAAAAAGTAGAAAACTCGTAATTGTGCCCAGTTGCCATGTGCAAAAATACTACAATTGAGAAATTTATATTATTTAAACAAAATAAACCAACCGTTCGGACCGTGCCCCACGTGTACGTCTCTGATTAGTGGCATACAAAAAAGTCCTCCAGGGTAGCTAACCTGCAAAGCTTTGCCTAAGCCGCTTTTTTATGATCCACAGTCATTAGTCTTTTGGGGGGTAGGCCAAAATACTTACCCCTTGGCGACCTTCTTTTGATCGTCAATTTGCAGAGACAGGTATTTTCAACTGGCGGGTGGTAAATTCCCGCTCTAAGCGACATAAACTCAGCGTAACACGCTTCAACTTGTAATTTATGATTATTTATTTTAATTTAAATCCAGCAATATTGTTTCTTTTGTGAGAAATCAGAAATTATTGTTGCCCTGTGCAAACTAATTTTAATTACGCTACTTTTACGCTTATTAAAATCTTGTGTTTTCTGTAGTAAATGTTGCGTTACTCTTGCGAACGGCTAAATTAACTACGATGAAAGTTTCCACAAGGATGATGACTTTCCAAGTAGCAATAGGGTAGCATGAGTGGGGATGCTGTTCGATTGGCCCTTGTTGAAGGCGGCAAACTCCCAAGTTATAATATAAAAAACCGTTATTTTAGGAAACTCAACTTGCGCCCCGGGCGCAACTTTTAGGGAACGAGAAAAATATTTAAATTTAGCGAACTTTTCTTGGTCGTCAATTTGCAGAGATATAGGTGTCAAAGAACACGACAAATAATAAAGTTAAAGACAGTTTTTAATACTATATGATATTTTTATCAACTATAATGTACAATCCATCAATAAATGAAAAGAATTAAACATACAATAAACAAAAAATATTAGTATAACATATAATGTATCTTACAAATATGAACTTGATAGTTACACTAGGATTTATTACACTCATAAATCGATAAACTCTTTAATTTGTATGTTACAATATAGTAATTATGGTGCCTAAATTTAGAAAACAATTGATTTTTTACCATTTCTCACCAACGTCACTACAAAATAGCAATGTAACAACAATGAAAAGCTCGTTAATATTAACTGTTGGAAATACTTATTTTCAATTCAATAAACTCAGAACAATAAAAAACAATTTACTCAGACTTGTTTTTAACAGTGTACAGGATTTGGTTCGTTTGATGGATCAAGTAGAGTGCACTCACAAACACTGCATTGGCCCTGAAACAAAAGAAAAATCTTAATCGTTAGCATAGTGATAGTACATGATTAAACTTAATTATCATGAGACAATTATTATAATGGAAACATAATTGTTAATTTAATGATGCAAATAGGTAGTTAATAAAGTGAAAGTTTCATCAGACATAACATCATAATAATAAGGCTACACTAAAAATACAGAAACCAAAATATACAGAAACAATGTGCTTCACCATGTTAAAGGTAATTTGGTTATCAAATCATGTGGAATAAAAAAACATTCTACACTTATAGAACTGGACTAAGAATTTTCGTATTGAGAGTGCCAACACCCACAAAGGCAAACATAAAAACACCACAACCCAGATCAAAAATAAAAAATTTATCTTCTTAGAAATCTGTGTGGCTGGAAATAAACTCAAAACAAATTGCTGTCAAGAGAATATCATGGAGTGGTCATCATAAAGTCAAAAAGAAAGTTACCAGCAAAACTAGCCAATTGAAACATTTTTAACAACAACGCGTAATTAACAATTTACGAAATTTACATGCAAAGTAGAGATTTAGCAAGCTACATAAATGAGATTTCTGTTGATCAATTATACTGGTTGTTGAAATTAAGTTTTGTATGCGATAAAATTAACAATGGCATTAAAAAGACCAAAAATGTACATTATTGGGAAATGACATTCTATACTTACTGTCCTTCTTTGAAATACTCCTTGAGAGTATTAGAAAATCGCTTTGAATATTTGACAAATTCTCTTTTCCTTTGTTCCAAGGCCTGCTTTCCTGGCCCAGGAGTGTAAGTGGACACTTCATTTACTGCATCCAGCAGTTTCTTGATTGCTGAAGCAATTTCTCTAAAAAACGATAAATCCTGTCACAATTACTTCTTTATTTAAAGAAAATCTCATGTTAATAAACAATTATAGTGATATAAACAGGAAAATAAGAAATGAAATTTGAGTTTCATTATTACTATATAGCATTTTAAATGCCAAACATGTATTACTACAATTATACCCTACAATGTATTAATACACTACAATTTTCTACCAACTTCCCGAAGAAGACCAAATGGTCTATTTATATTTATTGTATAATTATTATTATTATAAGCTACTTATATAAAATTATTAATATTTTATTAACATACTTAATAGTCTCCAGAAAAGTTTTTCTATCAGTAATTTCATCAGGTATTCTGCTAAGAATCTTTTTTAAAGCTGAGGATTTCTTGTTCAGTTCCTGGAAAGCCTCCTCTGATCGGTTCAATCTTAAATCAGCACCTGTATACATAGTATTCTATCAATAAATGTTAAGGAATTTTACGAATAAACTAACATTATATTTATTTTTTCTCATTATTAATATCATATGCCACATATTAAAATTTTTGATCAAAACCCTTGAGATACATACTTAACTAAAACCAAAATATAAAGATGTATCTATACAGATAACCAAACATTATATAAGTTTGTGCCCAATACAAAAATAATTTACATTCAGCCTCGGTAAGTGTGCCTTGAAGACGCAGCAAGCTCTCGTTCATGTTGACGGGTATATCGGCACGCCGCATAATGCCTGCCACTAGGTCATAGTTCAGCCCGGGGACCGCTGCCTCTGCCTTAGTAAGAGCAGCACGCAATGTTTGGGATGCACCCAGGTCATATTTCTCTAGCTGTAAAATGTGCAAATTATGAAATAATAATTGCCTAAAAGTGTGGGAAAGCATTATGAAAAACCTTTGAGTTCTTATTCTTATAAAAATATTACTCAACATTATGTAAAATATACCAATTTACACTTGGCCAGCATGGAAGACTATGTATTAGATTGCTCTCACTCTGAGAGACCTGTGCACATTAGTATGTGTAATGGATTGACAGAATGCAATAAATATCAATGTGAAAAGACATTGAAATGACACATTTAACTTACATTACACTGATAACATCCACTTCACACATGTGCACAATTATGGTATTTTTAATGGAGTTCAACAATGGGGAAAAATGAAATTGGTTAGTAACCATTTTTTTTCTAACCCTAGGCTAAGCCGGAATTCGGACTCCCTGAACTCATACGTACTCATTGAACCCATAGGTTGCAACATATCTTTACATGAAATAACATAACAACATTTGATTTACATATTTGAGGGCAACTAGTGCAATGTTGTAACAATTCATTAATTTTCCTTAATTTCAGCAGGTTAATTGTCATAAGGATCCTAAAAATATATAATCAATTATTACCTGAGTTAAAACAGGACGTATAAGAACTGGCAAAACTAAGGAAGTGACAGGCAGTTCATCACCCATTGTCATTCTGACCGAGTTTTATAAAATGTTACAGACAGAGGAAATACACACTTTCTATTGTTTTCTTTAAGTTGATAAAACGATAATATCTTTGAATACAAGAAGTGTAACTAAAACAATTCAGAACGACTACTTTAAAAATATCATATGTTGACAATCAGTACAACTAAAAATGTCTAATTTTCAAGTGATGACATAATGACATTTATCTGACAAATGACAAATAGTCACTTTTTATTCTTCAAACTATGGACGTGACTTATTGCCTTTCTAGCTCACATTAATTATCCTATGAAAATAATATATTAAATATAAAAATATATATAAATTTTTATACAATAATTAAGTTGCATACAAGCATACAGTCCACCTGTTAGTAACTGATAACTGCCACCCATGAACATTTGTTCGCAAGTTAATATAGAACAGGGATATTTCTAAAGTTCATTACAGATGTGTTGCTTCTCCTTTAGTACTAAACTATTATGATGATCGCCTCATATTTATTACAGGCATCTACAATGATAACCAATAGTTTCAAAAATTAAAGGGTCCATTTCATTTATTATATAAAGTTTTCCAACAATTATCTAAAAAGTTACCATTATCTAATCTAGTCCCAGTGCTGCTCTCAGCATATTACAAAAGTATTAAATAGTTATTGTCGACTACCACGACTCTGTTCGTATCACCTACATTGGGTGCGTTCCATTACACGATCACAAAGCGCACGCTCACGACCGCAGTTTTTCCCGTTCCATTAGCTTGTGAGCTTTAGTGACGTATCCTCTACTGGAACGATCACTTCGACCCACCTTGTTAGGTGGGTCGTCGTGGGCGTAAGTCATGACGACATGAGTGAACGCGATCACGACGCCCCGTACGCCCAAAACGTCGTTCCACAAGACGACCGCGGTCGTTGTGGTCGTGGTGAAAACGTCACTCATGACGTCATCACTTACGCCCACGCGGCGCTCACGACGATCCATCTATTAAGGTGGGTTGAAGTGATCGTTCCAGTAGAGAATACGTCACTAAAGCTCACAAGCTAATGGAACGAGAAAAACTGCGATCATGAGCGTACGCTTTGTGAACGTCTAATGGAACGCACCATATATTTACTCTACTCTTTGATTGTCACTTTTGACAGTTTTGACATTAGCGTGACGGGTAAAATTTTATCTAAACAAAATTTGAAGGAAGAAGTGATTTTTACTACTTAATTTCGAAAATAATCATTGACTGAATCCAAATGGCGAAAAATACTTCAAGTTCAGCCTTCCGTAAAATAGATATAGATCAGTATAATGAAGATAATTTCAAAGAAGACGAAGCTGAACAATCGGCACCCACTGGACCTGACGAGGGAGAAGTTTGCGCTTTACTAAATCAATATCCTTTTTAATAGAATCTATTAATCTCTGGGTATTTCACCATCTGAGATATTCGTTTTTATTTGTTTTAACTCAATTTGTAGATTTCACGTTTTAATTTAACATTTCCGCTAAGTTTTTAACATGTAAGTAGCCATGTATGAATCATCACTTCGTATTTTTAATCGTTACTAACTGTATTTCAGCAGTGTACAGTTTCAACCAGAGTTTTTTTTTCATACTCAGTTTAATTACATCTGATAAAACACTTCATTAAGTACATATAAGATAAATACTTAGTGAAGTATTTTCCAAATAATGTCAGATAAAATCCTGTAAGGCTAAAACGTTCATAATTTGAAATTGTATTATGTTAAATAGTTATGTGTGTGCTCCAAACTTATTAAATTAATAATGCATTGCCAAAATGTAGCAATATAAATGGTGTGAGAAAAGTTAACAGGAACTTTTGCATCTTTCTATAGTTGATTTTGAGAAAAAATTACAGTGCAACTGCTTTAGGACTTTTAGTTTAGGAAATAAACTGTAGCCTTTAGAGAGTTATTTAACTACAATCTACATATTTCTATCTTAGTTAACACCTTGCATCTAGGTAATGTCTATACCAGAAGACAACAGCTACTAGGAGGCTTAAATATAAATTATATAAATTAATAGTATTGCAAATAAGTTACTTATATTATTCCATAACTTAAAATATACAGGTAGATATGTTGAAGCTCTCAAACTTGTTTTGAGCAATGCACCACTTGGAACAACAGATCAACAAATAAAAGTAAGTATATAAATTCAGAAAGTAATTTAAAAATTTTAGGTATTCCCTTGACAACTCAGGGGTTACATTGTTAACTGTATAGGATACTATTTTTATTTAAATGCTAGAAAACAATGTTCAAGTTTTTTACTTATGAACAATGTATTAGAGTGATTGATAAGCTATCAGTCAACCCTATCAAAATATTTCTAAGTGCACTTCTGAAAGTCACCTAAGTAACAATCTGCTGCTCTCTTAGTTTTGTCTCTGTACAGTGCAAATATAAATAAAGAGACTATTAGTCTATTCATACTGAGTCTAGAAAAAGAATTTCTCTCAAAACTTTTGTCTTAATCATAGTCTGTATATGATATGTATTTTTGGTTTCTTTTGTTTGTATAATCTTTATTTATTTATTTATTTATTTATTAGGTTCACCAATGTAGAGTACATTTCACCATAATTAAAAATATAATACAAGTAGGATAAGTCTTTCGTGTACCCACAATTATAGGTGAACACGGCTTACATACTAATTGACGCTCTAAATATTAATGGAAATAAATATTTACTTATAATTTACATTGAATTTAACAATTTATTGCAAAATAATTATGTAATTAATATAATTTATATAATAATAGAAAAATAATTAAAATAATTGGTATTTTAGCGTTAAAAATTGAATAATAAATAATAATATTTAAATAGTATCATTATTTTTTTAAGATATCTTATAATTTTATTCTAAACATACGCAAAGAATCTCCAAAAATGTCCAAAGTTTGGTCAGAGGCCAAATAATTGTTGTAATGTCTTGTCATTCTATTAATATTTCTGTTTCTTTCTTTTGTAATAATTCTGTTTCTTTGTTCTCATATGGTCCCCTTGACTTGAAATGTATATCTATATGTATTTCTGTCTTCGTGTATGTAGTTCCGGGGTCAGAATAGGGCTATGGTATCCCCTGCCTGTCGTAACAGGCGTCTAAAAGGGGCTTCCGGCATTGCGGGCCGCTGGAGTGGGAGCTCGAACCATCCAGCCAAGCGATCCCGGGAAGGATGGCGGTATATGTGGTCGCATATCGTCGTAAAGACTAGAGGAAGCGGTGGGTCCAGCCGCCCATCTGGGAGGAGCCCGATGGGGCAAGCGCTCAGAGGATTCCAGTTGCGTTCCTTTGGAGATCCCGGAGTCCTCTTTGTAACGCCGAGGACGGCCACCGAGGGGGTTTTAGTGCGGTAAAAAGCCCACAAAGCCTGCGTCACTCCCACGGCGTCGGGTACCTTTTGAAGGTTGCCGCTTCGAGAATAAAAAAATGCGTTTCTGTCGTATTTTATGATGATTACATATTTCTTATTGGTGGTGCTGCTATTAAAAATGTACATTGTTGGGGTGGTTTCTATTGCATTGTATTTTTATCAGATTGAAGTGGCAAACAAGTATAAAGTCCACAAAACGGAAAATGGTTACATCTGTAAGCAACTTCGTATAGAACCGCTTTACTGAACCTGCGGCCCACGGGCCGCATGTGGCCCGCCGAGCCCTGCTGAATTTAATTAAGCATACATGTAGCAGCAAGTCAGACGTTGATATAGGCATACTTAGATTTGGCAACTTCTTTTTTTGTCGACAATTTGAAGTAACTAGGTTACGCGACCTTTTTTTTGGAAGACAAGTCTGAGTAAGTAGGGTTCGCTTTTTTTGTTCCGGCTCGGGTGGCACAAGCTATGCTGCTTGCGGTCCGGAATCATTCCGCTAAAACATGTATGTGGTTGTGTGGCCCAAAATGGTTGTATACCTCTGGTAGAGAAAAAGGTTTCTATTTGAAGTCAATCACAACATGTGTTGCTACTCCCGAGGACTAATATGGTCGCCTCATATAAAAGTGAATCAACTTACCTAGAACATCCATAACAACCCTTACGAAAATTTAATGGATGAAATATAATTATGTATTTTGTTATCAGGACAGTGCCTTGGCCCTCACGCTTAAAGTACTCTTGGCAATCAAGTCTGCACAAATAGAAGAGGTTGTGGGGACTTTATCACGAGATGACATTGATGTACTGATGAAATATATCTATAGAGGCTTTGAATACCCATCTGAAGGTTCCAGTGGACATCTTCTGCTTTGGCATGAAAAGGCATACAATATTGGAGGTTCGGGTTCTATTGTGAGGGTACTCTCGGATAGAATGAAAGTTTAAAAATACATTTCCAAGTAATATAATTGCCAATAAATAATTTTATTCACATTGTAAAGTTTTTATTTTATTATTGGATATTCACGATTTTAATTACATTTATATGTATGAAGGTAAGTTAGGCGATATGATTTTAAACTAATATTATCGCGGAATTTATACATTTTATTATGTAACAAGTACTCACGATATGCGATTTTTTAGTTTCTTCCTGCCGATATTTTGACCCTGTACTATTTATCGTGGTCCAAAGAAAGAGATTCAAAAATGGCATATCGTGAGTACCCGTTATACATAATAAAAAAGTAAGGCTAATATCGAAGGCGTAATTCAGGCATTCATGGGTTCAGTACCCAAAGGGTAAAAACGGGATCCTATCCCTAAACTCCCCTGTCCGTCTGGTCGTCTGTCTGTCAGGCTGCAACTCATGAACAGAGATAGTTAGACAGTTGAAATTTCCACAGATATTTTTGGTACCGCTATAACAACAATTACTAAAAACAAAATAAGATTAATAGTAAAGAGATGGCTCCCATAAAAAAGTTGTCAGTCTCCCAGTTGTCAGTGTCAGGGAATCAGTCAATAACGCTTGTGATGGATTTGTCAAACGTACACTGGTTTGGAAATAAACAAATATCGATATGTTAGACGAAAATGGCGACCATTCAGTACATCATCCATCAAACAATCCATTGGATTCTGCGACGTATATATCGGAGATATCAACTCGCCTTATCAGACTCATAAGCATCTCCGACACAATTTTAGGTAGGTACCTCGAAAGTACCTGCACTTTTAAATATTTCCGGAAGTGCCTTCATTTGTTTTTTTAATAAAATGTTTAAAGTAAAAGAAATAACGTCGTATTGAGAACAACCTCCTTTTTATGAAGTCGGATAAATAAGGATAAATCCGATGTTACGTACGAAATTTAGGGTTTAAAATGCATTCCGCATTTCAAACAATTTACACGGCCCTTTCACAAAGCTAGCCTTTTTTACATATTGATTAAATATCAATTACTTAATACCAATCTGACTGCTCTCCCCCGATTGTGTCATCTCCCCAAAAAAAGGGAAATTGTCAAAAAAAAACTTATATAACAAGGCTGGAATTTAAATAAGTTGTAATTTACATCCATCCATCCATCAGCCTTATGATGTCCATTGCTGAACATAGGCCTCCCCTAAATGGCGCCACTCCAACCGGTCCTGTGCCCTCTGAATCCAACGGTTTCCCGCTGTCTTCTTCTGGTCATCCGTCCATCTGGTAGGGGGGCGACCTGTACTCCTTTTGCCTAAACGTGGTCGCCACTCGAGGACCTTTCTTCCCATCGGTTATCGGTCCTACGAGCGATGTGGCCGGTCCATTGCCACTTCAGCCTGCTAATTTTGAGAGCTATGTCGGTAAGCTTCGTTCGTCTACGGATTTAATCGTTACGAATCATGTCTCGTAGCGAAATTCCGAGCATAACCCACAAATTTAATTTAATAAGTAATTTACATAATTATGTTTTAAAGTACAAAAATTCGCCAACTTATTTTGATGGTGGCAAGTACTTATAATTGTTGATAATTCATAACCTACCTACTCCCACAAATATTAAATTTTAGGGACATATTCTTTCAATCATTTAAAAAGTGTATTTTAAAAACTAACCTATTCTGACGGTTGCAATTGTCCGCCAGACGATTATCAATACACAAAACGCTCGACGAGACTGCGAACACCGTAGACTTGCACGAGCTCTAGTGTTAGCAGAGGATAAATCTATTGCGTATTCGGTATTTGAAAAGAAAATTGAGCGCTTATGAAATGCTGAAGCGTATCTACTTAGTCCGGCTCTAAATACTGTGAAAATTAAAAAAAATATTTTTTTAACCGACTTCCCAAAGGAAAGAGGTTATCTATTCGTCACGTATATTTTTTTTTTTTTTTTTTTTTTTTTTTTTTTTTTATGTATGTTCGGGCGAAATGGCTAGAAATCGTCGACCTACCGACACGATTCATACGACATTGTATGCGACTAGTTTCACAGGCAGTCCCATATTGAGGAAAATGAAAACCTTCCAGCGGTTTTCCCGGAAAATTGGAAAATGTCGGTTTCTTAAAATCTTGAATAACTTGGGTGTTTATAAACCGATTTCCATTTTCTTTCTTTCATTTGATAGGAAATTTTGTCACGCAACTTTTTCTCTTGGACATGGGTATACTGTGATGCTTAACTCTTTGAGTTATGGGGTGGAAACCACCACCACTCCTCAAGTTTTTTAGATAATTTGAGATAACTCGGCTTCTGCCGAATCGATTCTTATGAAACTTGGAATATGTATTATATATCTATGCTTATATAGGTTGACGAAAAATTTGACCTTCAACTCTTCGATCCTGATGATGCAGGATTACAGCTATCCTAAACTATAACATTAGTTATTTGGTGCTTACATATATGTAACAAGACTACTAAGCAGAGACATGTGATGAAAAATTTGACCTTCAACTCCTCAATCCTGATGATGCAGGGGTGCCTCAAGCCTAAACCATTGGGGTTGACTATTTGGTGCTTATGGGTATGTTATAACAATACTAAGCAAAGACATATTATAAAAAAAATGACCTTCAACTCCTCAACCCTGATGATGCAGGGTGCTGTAAGCCCAAGCCGTAGGTGATGGCCATTTAGTGCTTACGGATATATAATAAGATAGCAAGGCAAAGATGTACGATGATAAATTTGACCTTCAACTCCTCAACCCTGATGATGCAGGGGTACTGCAGGCTTAAACCATAAACGTTAGACATTTGTTGCTCACGGATTTGTAATAACATTGCTAAGCAAAGGTATACGACGAAAAATTGGACCTTCAACTCCTCAATCCTAATGATGCAGGGGTATTGAATGCCTAAGCTATAAAACTTAGCTATTTCAATCTTACGCATTCAAAATGATATTTAAAAATGTAAGGTAAAACATTAGAAAAATGGTTGTATACGGTGGAAAATTGGACCTTCAACTCCTCAATCCTGATGATGCTGGGGTGCTTCAAGCTTAAACTATAGGCGTTAGCTACATGATCGCTACGTATATCTGATAAGATTACTAAGCAAAGATATAAGATGAAAAATTTGACCTTCAACTCCTCAACTCTGATGATGCAGGGTACTGTAAGCCCAAGCCATAGAAGTTGGGGATCTGTTGCTTACGTGCATGCGATGAGATTACATAGAAAAGATATGACATGATAATTTTGACCTTCAACTCTTCGGCCCTGATGATGCAGGGGTACTTCAGGCTTAAACCATAGGCGTTGGCCATTTGATACTTATGGATATGTAATATTTTTACAAAGCAAAGACGTATGATAAGAAAATTGACCTTCAACTCCTCAACCCTGATGATGCAGGGTACTGCAAGTTTAAACCATAAGCATCGGCCATATGGTGCTTACGTATATGTAATGAGGTAACTAAGCAAAGATATGACATGATAATTTTGACCTTCAACTCCTCAACCCTGATAATGCTGGGGTCCTTCAAGTTTAAACCGTAGGCATCGACCATATTGTGCTTACGTATACATAATGTTGTTGTTCACAATACCAACAATGAGTTTCGGAGAGGATATAATTATGATCAAAAATTCCACTTTGAATACAATTACCTGAAAGATGCAAGAGTACCACCAACCTTTTTAAATTGGATGGGTTATTTTTATCAGTATCAGTTGAATTATACTCTTAGTTATAAGGTTTATATTACTTTTTCTACTTTAAATATTGATAATTATAGGTCTATTCTTTAAATAAATGTTTACTCAGAAAAAGTTTTATTCGGTTAGGTTAGGTTCGAACAGATTTTTCCAATTCAGAATCTAAGGGAGGGGGCGCGGTAGCGCCCCCGACCGGTTGTGTCAAAGAAGTCTATTTTTATATGATGACGTCAGCACATAATTTTATTCATCCGAAAATCGGACGAATAATTAATTTTATTCATCCGGTTAGCGGACGACTAGCAACAGCCATAACTGATTTTATCGTGACTGAAAAGCGTGAAAAAAAAAATTTTAAACAAAAAATACAACCGACTTCCATGCCACATAAAAGTAAAAAATAATTTAAATACATGTTGGTTTAGAGCAAACACAGTACTTAGTACATAGTCCCGAAGTCGGCGCTCATATAAGATACATGTAGTTTCGTCATGATCCAGCAAAATATGGTGAGCGCCGACTTCGGAACTATGTACTAAGTACTGTGTTTGCTCTAAACCAACATGTATTTAAATTATTTTTTACTTTTATGTGGCATGGAAGTCGGTTGTATTTTTTGTTTAAAATTTTTTTAAGATATGATTATCGGGGGAAACATGCCAGTATGGTAAATATTTCCATAATTAATCGATAGTCGGTAAATCAATAAGTATTTTAAAAATCTATCTTTACCGGAAATGGTACTCAAATGGTTCAGTAGCTCTCCTACTGAAATAACAATTCGTTTAAGCCGCACATTTTAGCCGCGCAGTCGGGTGTGGCAGATGATTAAAAATTATTATCGTTGTCAATAATATGAACATCAGGGTTTATTGTCGAGTTTTTTTCGGAATCCATAAGTGTTAGCTCGCGACATTTTTTTTTACCGTGAAATGCCCTAATCTTGCCTCGCGTCCTACGAATTTTTTACTTAATTTAAATAATAATCAATGTTTATAGGATATTTTACTAATTTTTATTTGTTCAAAAAATGAAATCATATTTAGCGGTCATCGCTCTTAATAAACAAATCAGCCATTAATGCGGTCACAAGCCCGAAATCATACAGTAGCGTACAATCATTATGCAACCGTTAGCATTCACCTCAATCTGTTACTTTTTTATGCGATTGAAGTAGCAAACGATCATGCAGTCCATCTGATGGTATGTGGTCACTGCCGCCCATAGACTGAGCAACTTCATATGGAACAGTGGTTCTATATGAAGTAAGTAAATCACAGATACGTTGCAATTCTCGAGGATTAAGAAGGTTATCTTGTACGAAACCAGCTGCAACCACACTCTTCCAGCGAAAAGCAAAATCTGATTCACTTTAGAAATATGTGTGGTGGTGGTACCTACCTGCCCTGTCGAACTATACAGATTATACCTGATATAACCTAAAGAAAACACCTGATTTTGCGACGCGAGCCAAATTATTTAATTAACATCCTTCACATTATCACACTATACCACGCTAAAGACGAGTACCTACCAACCTATGTGTTCTAAATATACTGTGAAGTTGAAATTAATGAAGTTCATACACAAAAACACAACATAAACTTTTCATCTATAAAGTCTATAAATATTATTTAGGTTTCTAGCTCTCAGACGTATAGTTTCATCATGACATTAACCGCTATGCGACAGTTAATTTCTACGTTTCATCAACGAAAAATCAACGTTCCACATTTCGAATACCATCGTCCAGGTTTAAGAATCGGAATACCGGACCCTGAAGGTGTCGCGCTGAATTCAATACTTACAAGTGTTTCACTTCCTTATTCAATGAACAAATGCACCTATTTAACCAACCGATCTAATGACGCAAAGTTCCTAGCGTCGTGGTCGTGGGCGCGTCTGACGTAACAGACCTACAGGAGGAAGTGTGTGTTGACAAAAAGGTGTATGCAAACCGGCTATGCTTGCTCTTAGGTTAAATGCGAATTAGCATTTGGTAATCATACCTGTTTTTTGTTTGTTTTGAAGTTTAATAACATAGATAGAAGATGGAAAACGCTGGATCTAATAAGTACTTATGTACTTAAATTATGAAGGCGTTAAAACTATTGGTTTTTGTAATAGACTGAAATAGTCAATTAAGTTGCAGTCTATCTGATTTTAAGTGGTCACTATTGGTTATCGTAATTTTTAACCAATTCCATATAGAACTGTGGTTCCACCTGAAGCTGAACAGGTGTGTTGAGATACATTGCCACATCTCAAGATTTAAGATGCTTCATAAGTTTGTCAACCGGTATCTACGCCCTAAACCGCTCGATAATCCAGCGTAAGTAGGTACCATTCATTAACGAAAAACACAATTCTGTATATCGAGTGTTAAACACTTCAGAATTTCAAATGATAAACTATTTTAAGGGTTATATTTATTTTACAATAATGTTCTATAAACTTAAAAAAATATTTATATTGTTTGCATTCACGATACAATAAGTTTGGGGAGTCTCGGTAATTTTACCTCAAGTGTATAACGAATATCAGTAACACAACAAAAAACGCACAACTGCTCTTTCGGTGCGCTGCTTTATAGAACTGTGTAATAGTGAATGTCTATGAGGCGCACTATAGATACTATGCTGCGGAGAACTGATCGTAGCGAGCGCTGAAGAAAGTAATAGTTCGTCCGGCCGGAAGGCGTCTCTCACCGGCGATGGAAGGTGCCATACATATAAAAGCCACCAAATACACTTGCTATCGAATAGTTTTAACTACAACTTGGACGTACGCTCACTTGCAACACAATGGGAACACTGGTTAGTACAGACTTATTTTGTTGCTCTTATTATATTGAACTCATAACGTAAATACTTACCAGGAAGCTTTAAGAACCAGGTTACGTAATTTCTTACACAATGACCGCTTTTTTGTTAAAGCGTTTAAAATTAGATCGAAAACGAAACCTACATTCTGTTACGTAAATAAAGAATTAACTGCAGTGTTTATCTACGTAATACTTGCAGTTTTTCTTTTATTGATCGACATCATTGCTACATAAGTAAAAAATATTTGAATTTATTTCCGTAATTTAGTAACTTGAAGACGGGCAATATCCTGCTGAATTCAGTGAACTATATGCTCTATGTTTTTCCGAACGAGTCATTCTAAGTATATGAACACGTCGCAAAACTGTTTTAAATAGCATTTATTATTATTTTTATTAAAACATTACTATTTTTAATTACATTGTTATTTCAAATCGTACAAACAAATCCCTTTTCCTACTTAAATCATTCTTTAGTTACCAAAAATATTTGCATTTCTTTCATATTACTTCATTCCATGCTTTCCAGCTTACAAAAATTGTATAAACCCATAAAATAAAACTGTATTATTAAAATATCTAGGTATATAAAATTCCAAATAATACGACTTTTTAATTGATAACACACCCAATAAAAAATCTCTACGATGGTTTTTTTTTAATTTATAAATATTAAAACATTTTTCATCATTTACAGAAATTTATAATAGTCCTCTGTTGTACGAGTATATGTCTCGCATCGCATCACTCGCACGTGATACCGGTGGAGGGTTACGAAACGGAGCTGCAGGATCTCGGAGAGCATGTGATAACACCCGAGGCGCCGGTCAAAGTCATCAAAATAACTAAAACCGTCGCAGTAAAGGTTCCTGTTCCATATCCCGTAAAAGTGATCCAAAAAGTGCCATATCCTGTACATGTTTCGAAACCTTATCCAGTACCTGTGCCGCATATAGTAAGAATACCACATCCCGTTCTAACAAAAGCTCCTCACGAGCAGAGTTCAGACGGTGGTCATCAATCTGATCGTAGTTCTTACGACGTGCACGAAAATAACGAAGCACCTAATGCAAAGGAGTATGAGCCTTCATCCGACAATGAATCATACGGAGGAGGTAACTATGGCAATTATCAAAGTGCCCCATTTGAAAACGATTATGGTTCAGAAGGCATTCCTTCACACTCATACGGAGCACCCAATAGCTTCCATGGAAGCCACGGAGGACAAGATGGAATCAACTCATTTGAATCAAGGAGTTATGACCAAGCTATACAAAAATACCTCGACGAAAACCACCCACATGGCCAAAATGAAGGTTCTAGCGACCATTACTAGCAATTTAATGTATTATAGTGTTATGTATATAATGTTTGTATGTATATCAACGAAGTGTTTCGTTATGTAAGTCAATCACAGTTTTTATGAAAGCAATTGTTCTTAAGTGTATAAATGCAATTTTGGTGAAAGTATGGTCCTGTGATAATTTATCCATTAGGTGAGTGCGTTTTGTTGTGAAGTCGTCATTATATTCCAAAAGAATGTTGCTGTATATTTTTCGCTGATGTTTATGTTTGTAATGCAAGCTGCATTATTTTGTTGTTAGATGTGTAAAATGTATACTTTATGATATTGTTACATAAATTATTACACAGATTGTTTGTACGTGTATTTATTTAAAAAAGAACAAATAAACTCTTACAATAAAATAGAACCACAAACAAAAGCAAATTTTACGAACTTTTACGTATAATTAAAATCTAAATTATCATAACATTTCTTTTTCATTATATTTAATATGAATCTTAAACGCATTTAATAAAATCGATAGGCTTAGTAATATTTAAATATTATCATTTGTAAAGTTTACCTATTTACTTGTAATTGACAAGTATTATACCATACTCTGTTTTGCTTGATCAGTCAATATTCCATTTTAAATATGAAAAAATGTATTTGTAAATAGACACAATATCGCGGACAGAAAGAGTTCTATTAAATCCACAAAACTGTAGATATTACAGTTGTATATATTAATAATAATTTAATATTTGTCTTTTACTAAAATATTGAATACGGAAGTGATAAAATTGCATATACATACATATTTATTAAATTCTTTATGTCATAAAATATAACATCTTCATCAAGAGTGTTACAAAACATTTTGTTCCTGACAAAAGGTCTGCTATTTAATAGTAATTGGTAAATGTATCCAAAAAAATTCAGCTCAGCTTAAAAATAACATTCTCATTTAAAATTACACATCGATAAAATAAACCATAACCAATTAACGAACAACACTACTACATCTCTATCTTTTCTTACAAACACTTACAAACGACCGGTAACAAATATTGAAGTTATACTTCTTTATACGCGTTGGAAAGACAGTCCAGGCTATATTTTTAGTGTAGATAGAAGTTGCGTGCTCCGATGTAAAATACAAAAAACTCATTTTCAGTATTTACTTTCAGGTATGGTTTCTTCAATTAACAGTTGTTTTAATGTAAAAATGCTATTACTAATATTACAAAATAAACACTTTTACGCAAATATAACATTAAAAATATTTTTCTCTTCAGCTTGACAGCAACATTTTAATTTTTCTATTCTATTTAATATCGACAAACTTAAACGTTATCCATGAAAGAATAATAAAATCTTTTATTTTGCTCTCCCTTATTGAATCTCTCTTATTGAACTCGAGTACCCGACGAACACAGTTTGGGACCATTCAAGTATTACGTAACCCAATTTTCTCGGAGATTTTAGAAATTGTAACGCAAGATAACATTTTGCTGCTCCCCATTCTCCTTCCCTGAACTTTGGCAGCAACTTGCTGTGGCCGTACTTTAATTAAATAAGGTTACATAATGCGTTGTTCAAACCCCCCTTTTTCCTCTCCTGTATCCTCTATTGCATCGTAACTTTTGTGAAGAGCCCCTCTCTCCCCAAATTGCGTTACATAATACTTGAACGCTTTAACTAAAAACACCAAAGAAGTATAACTCCTCACGTGCACATATAAACTCTTCTATCTCATGTATAATAAAGTTCCGGTATGGGCCGCTGGTCGTCGTAGGAGGGCGAGAACTGCAGGCGCGCGGTGTCGACGGCGAGCGGCGCCACGAGCACGCTGAGCGGCTCACTCGACAGCTCGTCCGCCTTCTCGTCCTCGTCCGACACGTACATGCGCGTCAGGTCCGACGCCACGGACGCGGTCTCGCATACGCTAGTGGGAAAAACATTTTAATGTACAAAGTTATGAAGATTACAACAATCCTTCCTACTAATATTATAAATGCGAAAGTTTGTGAGGATGTATGTGTATTTGTTATTCTTTCACGCAAAAACTACTCAACGGATTAGGTTGAAACTTTACAGTAGTATAGGTTATATATCAGAATAACACATGGGCTATAATTTGTAATGATTTTTTTATAAGGTTATAAAATAACGAGAAATATGAGGTTAGTCGGAAAAAAAGTTGTGCTCTGAGAGCTATCTTCGCGTACGCTGCCTAAACCGTTGGAGATATCCAAATATAATGTACCATGGGATTGTTTGGCTCACATAGATCTAAATAAAAGTCCGCGACAGCATATGTCTATATTTTATGTATAACCCACAATAACTCTTTTTATACTTTGAAAATTTTAAAAATATCAAGTTTATGTTTCCAGGGGTTTTATACAAACTAAATATTAATCCTTATAAAAAATAAATGATTTCAAAAAATCAAGCATCTAATAAAGATTGAGTCTGCCTTTTATGTAAATTGGATAAGTAGTTTAGAAGATATTACGAGTATAACATATTGCGTAGTCAATTGATTGACCGGGAGTACGCGCCGTACGCCGCCGCCGTATACAACGAAGTTTATGATATTAATATTTGAATGGTAATAAAACACGGAGCAAAATGTGAAAGGTCGATGACGTCTCTGTAGTTCTGGGAATAAGGCTACGGTATCCCCTGTCTGTGGTTAGAGGCAACTAAAAGGGAGCTTTCGGGGTTGCGGGCGGCTAGATGGAGAGCTCCAAACACCCAGTCAGCAACTTCGGGAAAGATGTCAGCATGTGTGGTCGCATGCTATCGTGAGAGCCAGGAAGGACGGACCTTGAACCGTCCAGCCAGGCGATCCCGGGAAGGATGGTGGTATACGTGTGGTCGCATATCGTGGTAAAGACCAGATGGAGTGGTGGGCCCAGCCGCTCCCTTGGGAGGAGCCCGATGGGGCAATGCACTCAGAGGACTCCAGTTGCGTTCCTTTGAAGACCCGGAGTCCTGGTGCTATAAGAATCCCAGATAACCCTGCGTCGCTCCCACGGCGTACCTTTTGAAGGTTTCTCCCTCGACAAAAAAGAAAAAAGTCAATGAGAATGAAACAGCGGAAAGGTTAAATATGTTATTCAATCGTCATCGACCTTTTAATGTAACACAACTCGGCACATATGTCAGATTAGCAGTAGTTTAGGTCGTAGTTGACCACGCTAGCCAACTGTGCGTTGGTAACCGTCACGCGTTTTGAGACCCTTTCTTAAAACTATTAATTTCAGAGTAAGCATTAATATCTGTTGCCGACAAAACTAATTCAAATTAATATACGTGCCTGTGATTTGAAATATGAACACACTGATTTAGGCGATTAACACACGGCACCGCGCACCGCCGCGAATAGCGGTGCCCCGCGCGGTAAGGCGGTTTACGCACCTGTACGCGCGGATGGACCGATCATCAAAATAAACTTTTCGACATCGAAATGCATTTTTGCTTCAACGATGATCCGCGCGGTTAGGCGCCAGCCCGTGTGTGAGGCGCCGACCCCCCGCACTGTCGTTCGCGCGGAGACACGGTGGTGATGAGAACACCGCTGGATCGCGCGGCCAGTCGGTGTACGTTTGTGAGGCATCAACGGATTTATTAGACCCCAATACAACATGAGAACCGCTTCACCGCCTACCGTGGCAGTGAGCGGTACCGTATGTTAATCTCCTTAGGAAGTAGGGCAAGGGTTCAATCTGAAGTAAATCACAGATGCGTTGCTACTCCCGAGGACTATGATGATCGTCTCATATAAAAGTGATCCGGCAGGCACACCCTTCAAATGACTCTCAAGAACTGCTTCACAGTAGAAATAGGTGCGGCGGTGATTGCTCTACCACCTTGCAAACTTTATGTGGCAGACTAAATTCCACGCGAGCGAAGCCGCGGGCAAAGGCTAGTAAATTAATATTTCCTGTTGTGTTTCCTTTATTTAATTGTTTATTATAACATTATTATAAGTAATTATGATAACCTGACACTGTTTACCACTGTGTAGCTTAGATTATGAGCAAATCGGAAACTAACCTCAAAATTTATTCATTCTTGATAATAATATGAAGAACTTACGAGATAATTAATTACTGATGTCACTGATTCCATTTAATGCGAATAAAACCGCACTCTACGTATTTTACGATATGAATCAAATCGCTTTTTAACGACAAGACTGCCTTGTGTGTTGTTTTAAAATGTATGTATGAACATTAAGTAAAGTTTCAATTGTTATTTTTTTTTTCGATTACAAGCAAGCAGCAAACGAACATGCAGTCAATCTGATGGCAAATAGTCACTGCCACCCATAAGCCACCTATCTGTAAAGAATTTTATACCGAACAAGAGTTTTATCTGAAGCCAATCACACATGTTGCCACTTCCGGAGACTAAGATGGAGACCTCATATTAAAGTGAGTCGACAACTACACCATTCCACCGAAACCTTCTTGATGAACCTTGACGACCAGCGTGACGGAGCGGTTACCACGCCGGTCTGACGCACAATGTGTTCCGGGTTGATTCCTAGCCCGACAGGAATCTGAATGATGAGTTTAGATTTATGTTCTGGGCCTGGGTGTTTGTGTATTCGTCTTGTGTATGTCCATGGTACCCACGACACAGTAGAAAATCCTCGTGTGGGACTATGAGTGTATGTGTTTTTTTTTTTCATCTTTAAATCACAGCTATTCAGTCTTCGACATTTTCACTTAATGATAATTAATATTAATCAACATAACAACACATAATTTAAGAAATAAAAGTACGGTATTCAACGCGCCGAACATGACCGATCACAGCGCGAGAACTCCCGAGTGCAGTTTCGGTTTCGGTCTAGAAAGGTCTAGAAGGTTTAGAAAGAGTGTGTGGTAAAAAAAAAGAAACGCACGAACTGCTTCACGCGAGAAGTAAGTGTGGCGATGTTACCTGCCCAGCCGAGCTACACAAGTTCTACCGCCTAGATGATTCAGCAACGTACCTGTTGTTGTACTCGGACTCCACCTGCTGGATGCAGTAGCTGGAGGTGTCCTGCTTGACGCTCATGATGGAGGGCAGCGCGGACGCCGCCACCAGCTGCGTCACCGACACCGCCTGCAGGCTCTCCGACTCCGACACTATGCTCCTGTACCACAATTTATTGTTATATGTATAACCTATTAACCCTACTGTTTATAACGGGACAATATACTTGACTATAACGTAATTATTGTTACTTGACTTCGTTTAATAAAAATTATTATTTGACTATCTCAGAATGAGAGTATATAGGCTATAGTCAACATTTTTTTTTTAGAGAACTTTCAGAGATGTAGGTTTCCATACCGTTTGTTTTCGATCACCGTAAGGCAGTCGTAACTAAATTCTAATACGCATATAATTTTACCAGAATTTGTTTTCGCGCCTGGTATTCGAACTTCGAACCTTCGATTGAGCGACCGATTTTTAACCTAAACACTACACATTTGTATAATTTTAATTAATTAGGAAATAGAACTTAATAAATATACCATTCATGTGTATTTTGAAAACTGACATGTAATGCAGCAACTTACCCACGAAGGTTCAAGTTAAGATTATATTCTTGTGACTTTTGCACCATTTCCAACCAGTTTGGTGTACTCGTTTCATTTCCGCATGAATTCAAGGAAGAACTAGGCCTATGGGAAAAATATTTTTAATTGAATATACATATATAAAAATGTGAAACGTGAAAATTCACGTAAAAACTATTTACGAATTCATACGATCAATAAATAAAAAGTAACAATAATAATAATTTTCAATTAACTTACATTGGCGTGAAATTCACAATGGTTGCGAGATGTTTCTGTTTGTGAACTTGGTAGAAGTTTTCAAGTGGTGCATTCATAATATTGTGATCCTTCGAAATGTCCATGGGTACGTCGAAAATGGAGTGATAAGGAGAATTTAAGACGCTGCTCTCAGATATATCGCTCAGTGAGAACTTAAGCTTAGCTAGAAAAGTATTAAAAAAATTAAATTATTAAAAATACCATTCACATAAACGTAACTTTAATGGAATGCCAATAAGTCTAATTTCAAACTTTTTAAACACAAGCAATAAGCACATATACGCTTCATTTTCAATGAAAATTTCTTTGATGACACAATAATACAACTCACATTTGTCTATGGGTGATATTTTAGCGGCCACTTCGTACAAAAAGTCGGGGGTCCAAAAGTTCGGTATCCGGATGAACACTTTCCCGGTGTCGACGGGCATGTGGAAGCCCAGCTTGTGGAGGATCTGCAGGAACTTGAGGTCCTTGCACATCGCCGCCTGCTCGCAGTTCCAAGGAACCAGTGGCACGGACTGATTTAATACTGGGGGATTTACAGACGCTCAAAAATAGCTGTTTAACATAATAACTATCAATATTCATTCTAATAAGATGCAATAGGGTAGCGTGTACGAATATCGTTCCAATCGAATCGAATATCAATGTTTGATTCGGAACGAATAATTTGTAAGTTCCAATAGTACGAATAGTACATCCCTAAATAAGGTAATAAGCAACATATTAGAAAATATGTTTAGGTACATAATAATTACAGATTTTATAAAAAAAAAAACATACGAGGAGTGTCCATTTCTATTAATGACAATTCAGTGTAATTCTTTAATTTGGAGTTGTTAGTGGACTTTTGGTCCACTAACAACTGTGTGAATTATTTAAAACATTTTTCATAATAATAATTGTAATACCCTATTGTTACATCTCATATTTTCCATGGGATATTTCAAATTATTGATAACCGAATTTCGTACGTTTTATAAATGGAGAAAATATTGGTAGATATGAAAATTTTCTATCATGAAACATATACATATAAAATTATTTATTGCAATATGTGCCCTAAAATTTATTTAATAGAAGTAAAAAATACCTACTTACCAATTTCTCATTAAATAACATCCCGAGCTTATACCTACTCACGACACTTTAAATGTAGTTAAACAATGCAAACACTTACAGAGAGAGTGATACGATACTGGCGACATGGCGGGCAAGTCATTTTGCTTAATTACCATACCGTCGAACTCCATCACCCGCACACCCTTCTTAGGCACGGCGTTCTCGCTCGAGGCGCTAGCGATTTTCTTCTCCTGATAGATCTTCACGTTACAAGTCTCCAAAAGAACAGTCTGTACCCAATCCAGGAACTTTGATTTGCCGTCTTGAGCGAGCTGTTGACATAACTTTCCTATTTCATTATCTCTCATTTCCTTCTTCACTTGGATGTCACTGGAGTGCCTGTCCGTTTCCACCTTCATGTGTTTATCAAACTCTTCTTTGCTTATCAACATCTGTTTCAGTAGTTCCTTGGCCACGGATTGCCTCGTTTTATTAATCCCGTCCTCCTTAAACAGCTTGACAATCTCTCCGATCATATCTGGCAATGCGTTGCACTGCATGTACTTCCAACTCAATGCAGAAATTTCGTCTTCGGACCATCTAAAGTGATTAAATACATTAATATTTTTATGACAAGTAAAAATGTAACAAACATAATAATTAATTTTAAATTAATATTATGCATTCCACTATGCTTATTAATAGCTTAACAATATCAAATATACTTAAAAATTATATATTTTTAAAGATGTATCTAGTTGGTTTGTAAAGTAGCGCCATCTACGATTTGAAGAATGTAACATACGATCACTGTCAACAATATATGTCGTATTGAGCTCTAATAAGCGAATTCCCTATTCCCCATACATTCTTACCTGTCTTTTGAGCTCGTCTTGCTGCTCACGGATTTCTTATGGCATATTTGTTTAGTTTCTTGTTTAGGTAAAACCGAACCAGCGTTTCTTAGTTCTCTAAACAAATTCTCATCGTCGAAGTTCTCTGGCTCCAAGCGGAAAGCTGCGCGACTGTGTAAAGCATGAGGCTTCTTTATAAAAGTATTTATCACATATTCCACGAGATCAGTCCAGTCCTACAATCAAATAAAACATATCAGAAAATTAATAACGACAATAGAATTTATGTGACTTATAAAAATATGTTATTTTTAAATGACTTCATAAGGTAAATAAATAATACCGTGAACGTAATTGAACAGTCCTGTTACCAAGACAGTCGAGAAAATTTCAACTTTATATATATATATATATATATCAATCTATTAAAAACAAGACTAAATATTTCAAAGTAACTTTTCAAATGGCATGAAAACAAATAACTTGCATACAGCTATTTGCATACTACTGCATATAGTTCAAATTAAAATATTCAATTCAATACAATGGAAGCATGTATAACAAATATGTATAGCCAGTTTAACTTACATCACAAATTTCAAATTCAGATTTCCAGATGGAGGTGAAAGTTTTCAGGATTTTCGGTTGGAACAAAGTGATGAGGCAGCCAAGCTCGCCGCCCACGTGATGCATCATCGTAAAAACGCAATCATTCACATATTCCCCGTTTCCTTCGTAATCTTCCAACAGAAGTCCATACTGGTGCATAATGTTGGTGGTGGCAAACCTGTTAAGATTATTAAAAATACTTAAAACAAATGAAGTATATTTATGTAAATTACAAAACACGTGCGAATTTTTAAACAGCATAAAGAGATGACTTTGTCATTTAAATTACCGAATTAGAACACTGATCAACAAACGGCAGTACAGTACATCTAGCAGAGAAATTAACTATTTCTATCAAATGCATTATCTCTGGTCACTCTCAAAAGCGACAAGATTTAGCATAGCTATCGTCACCATGACACTGATGACACAAGTGGAACACCATCTTCATCATCAACCTATATCTGTCCCACTGCTGGACTAGAATATCCTTCCCGATTGAGGAGAGTATAACTATAGTGCAACAAGCATTCTACAATAATTGTATTCACTATTAAATAAAGCTATTGTTTTAATAAATACTCACTGTTTAATATGATCAACCATATTGTTAGGGCCTTTGTATTCCGGTAGTTTCATCAATGTATCGAGGAACAGCAGCAAGATGTGGTTGGTTACCACAAGGTCCTAAAATTTGCAATATTATACATACAAAAAACTACATAAATTTGAAAATCATATAGAGTACAATACAATATTCTTTACTTTTTATTCTATTGAAGACAAAACCCAGTTGAATTCTTTAAGATGGCATAACCTAATGTGGCTAGATTCTGGAAACACCACTAGCACGCCTATTTTGCCTAATAACTGTAATGTTGAGATTAGGAAAGAAAAACTTATACAAGGCATGGATTGGTTTGGTTCATGGATTTATACGAATAGTTTTTCTATATTCGTTTGCTACTTCTATGTCGCCAATGTAATGTCGACAATGTCGCCAGTAGTAGTACAACGATAATATATATTCTTAATATAAAATGCTCAAAACTTATCCTTCAATCAGACTGTTTTGATTAACTAAAGTACAGAAAATAGATTTCTAACAGGTATTTTTATAGATGCCATGAGATATTTCGCTCGTAGAGAACAAAGGACTACGCACTAATTGGCTCAAAGATGACCATAATTGTCACGTGGCAAATGCGCTATATAACTCGATCGGTTATATTCGTAGATGTTACATAAGATCTGTAGCTTTACATAAGATTTATATGATCAGTTCAATTCTAGAGAAGATTGACAGAATAAATAAAGTAATAGATTCACTTTAAAGGTGCAACAACCCTTCCTGGTTTGTGTATGTTAGTGCTTCATTTATTTCTTCATACATTAATTAAGTACCCGAACACAGTATATTATTATGTTAGCTAATAACAAGAAGAGGCAATAACAAGAGCGTCTTAAACTCTCAAGAGTACTAATGCATCTCTGACAACCAGTAAGGTTCTACCGAAGAATATGATCAACGGGGAGGTAGAGGCAACTTAACATAGATTTACTTAACATAAAGTATAGGGCTGTGATCCACTTCGAACTAAACATATTAATTACTATATCAGATTTAGGGCTGCTTTTAAAATCATATAATCACATAAACGGTTTCAGACTGCCATAGCATGTCCATAGTACTTCCGTAATACTAACCTGTAGGTATTGTTTTGAGTGGTACTTCGGATTGTAATGGCGCAACAAGAGCACCAAAAGCGAGCGCAACTCTTCAGTCTCGCACATTTTCATTTGCAAATCAACAAGCGTTTGTTGGTCGTCATTGCTCATATGAGCAGATTTCTTGTACGCCTCAATGGCTTGCACGAATTCCCGTATAGCAGTTACAACCTGAATCGGGAAAACGTCATGTACATACTTACACTTACTTTAACTACCAGCGTTTGGATGCCCCAACTTTCACACCTAGATTAATTTAAAATCATTAGAAAATGGAACGAACAATCCAGTAGTAGTTTCGTTTATGTAAAAATCATTAATAATAGATCATAAAACTTACTGCCTATCCAGTGAAAGATGGTTAGGCTCCAAATATGAAATAGAAACAAAAATAAAACACGAATACTTTAATTACGCTAGCAAGAATTTAGACACAGAAAGCGAAGCAACGTATCATAATAGAAAAGCGGTAAAAAACATGAAATTACCAAGTGCAGCCGCCTGATTGATGGTTTCAAATCATTGCCATCTAATTTGATAGCGAGTTCAAACTGCTCACAGATGTTTACGCCCTCCGCAGTTAAATACGACACAATGTCGTAAGACAACACTGAGCAAACATGCTCCAAATCCAACTCTATTTGTGTTGCAAATTTAAGGAAATACGTCACTAGCCAGAAGAAATGGGATGTGTCGATTTTCAACTGCTGGTTGGTTAATATTTGATTGTGAAGGGTCTTCACCAAAGAGTTGAAACCTTTTAAGAGGAAGTCAACTGTAAACTCTTTCAGTACATTCGATATGTCATCATCCGTTGGGGTGTTATGCGATAACCCTTGTACATTAATACTGAAAATGAAATTAAAATTACATTATATTTAAAGGAAATTAGTATTATATTGCGAATTTATACTATTATCAACATTAGATACTCTCCAAACACAGACGAATAGTGGCAAATATTTGTATTTAACATAGACGGGTCTATCCGGTACTTGCCACGCTTGTCCGTTCTCCGTGCAGTTATTTAACATGAATTAAAAGATTGTGTGTCTGTATTCGTCATTGTTCGGAGGGTTACTCGGCGGATTGTTCACCAGTATCTGAATGTTGTATAGCAGATGAAACAAGAGTTATACCATAATTTTGAAGATACGAACATGTTAGATTTTCCTCTTTTAACAATCTTCTTCCGTTTACGTTCCTGTACAGTGACATTAGGACGATTTTTATTATTGATTCTCTGTTTGGCGGTATGTGGCTTTTGATGCACCGGTTTCTTAGCTGGCAACTCATCTTCGTTGCTAGATGTGGAAATAGACTCCTGATTCTCTATTTGAGTTCCATAACCACAATCGGAATTGTCCGTAATCGCAGCTTTCTTTTCTGCATTTGTTTTTATGTTTTTTGTTGTTGGACTTTGAGGCGGCCTTTCAGATTTAACATTGCTTTCCGATATTTTTCTCTATAAAATTGAAAATATCCACTTAATAAATGATCTTACATATTTAATAAGGTGAAACATAAGAGTGCATAATGCAGTTCCAGATACATGTGACTTGAAGTTCTTGTTCATAAGAGCAAGATAAATTATATTAAAACTTGAATTCAATGTAATAAAATTCAAAAATACCCTTAACCTATACTTTCTTTGTTTTTATAATCCCATTTTGTGGCCACTTAAATAAAATAGTATAGGAATAAAGGCAAACTATATAATAATGACGCTGATTATTTCAAAAAATATCATAACTTTTAATTTAGATAGTCTTCTAGTACTTATCTTTTTGATTAGCAGTGAATTGTAAACTTAAAAAAATATTGTATGTGATCAAATAAATCACTCCAATGTTAGGATCATTGGTTTTATGTATAAAATTTAAATTCGTCTTTTTCGAGATACGACAAATTCGCTTGCCCGCTTCGATATGATGTTTTCTTACCACCAGGCATAAATTTTTGTAATGGAATATAATTATTCTAGTACTCCGGTTATGTTTTGGTTTTTCTACAATTACTTACTTGTTTTACTACAGATGCATTCTCGGTTTTGGATTCTCGGGTTTGGTCGTCAGAATAATCCATGGTTTCATTAGTCTCAACAGTTTTCTCCGTGTTTTGTGTGGGTTTTGTTGTGTTTTCGGCCTCAGGTGCATTAGTCCTGGGGGTTTGGTTAGTCCATCCGTTGTTCACTAAGTTAGATTGACCATTACACTTGCCACTTCCTCCCGTGTCCGACGAGTCTGATGTTGGATCAGACGTGAGCATCGGGGATGAATCATCGCTACCTGTCACACAAGACAACAAATGCTACTGAAAAATGTATTTAAAGAAAAACCGCAATAATTATTAATTAAATGCCAATTATATTATGTGTACGATATAAATTCATTTTTAGTTTTACATTCCGATAACACTCTATCTGAAAAAAAAGTGAGGATCCATCTGTAAGAAACTTCAAATAGGTCCTATCTGAGTCTGCAGTGTGGCACCACTGCGGAAGCGACCAGGACTCCGCGCAGCACACGCTCGAGCACTGTCCATCGTTAGAGTCAGAGCGGCGGACTCCGCTAGGCGAAGAGACCGCCGAGGCAGACGTAGATAACGTCCCCCCAGCGTTATTCCCTGTAGTCGGGGAATAGAATACGACTACGGTATCCCCTGCCTGTCGTAAGAGGCGACAAAAAGGGGGCTCCTGTGGTTGCGGGCGGCTCGAGTCCCTCTCGAACCGTACGGTCAGGCGAAACCCGGGAAGTGGGCCAAGCCGCCCATTTGGGAGGAGCCCGATAGGGCAACGCGCTCAGAGGATTCCGGTTGCAGGGCGTTTCGAGATCCCGGAGTCCACTTCGTAGCCTTAAGGACGGCCACAGGGGGGGTTGTGATGCGATAAAAAATTCACACCACCCTCCGTCGCTCCCACAGCTTGGGGTAACTTTTGAGAGCTTACAGCTCGAGAGAAAAAAAGGAGTTAGCCATTAGTTTCTTACGGATATTAAATACATACGATGATAAACCTGCAACTTTGATGATGCAGGGTACTTCAGGCCTAGCCCATAGGTGTTGGCTAATTCGAAGTTATGGATAGGTAAAAGCAATGTTAACAAGAGGTGCTTGATGAAAAACTAGATTTTCAACTCCTCTGCTTTCAAGTGCTACAATCTTCCTAAACCATAGATGTTTGCCACTTGGTCTTGGAATAACTTTTTATGTTGTGGTTTAGGATTAGATTTAACTGGAGCGTTTTATAAAGGAATGGTGAAGGTGGGTTGGAATATAAAAGAAAACACAAAACTTAGCGAACAGAGAACAAAAGCGACCTGCGAGCGGGCGCACCCAGTTCATATAAATTATTTATATTTATTATGCTAATAAAAAAATAAGCTTGAAATTCTTTTTTATTAATTTTAAAATCTAAAGTCTAATGGTTTTGTTCACCGGGTCAGCTAATATAACAAATGTTTAGAATAAAATTGTTTTCAAACGTATACCTGGCAACAGGCGTTTCTTTATTTTCGGAACAGTAATACCTCTAAGTCTAAATATGTTTGCAAGAGATTGGAATGACGGTTCTAAAACAACTTCCGCATCAACCCATTATTGTCCCACTGCTGGGCACGGGTCTTCTCCCAGAATGAGAGAGTTTAGGCCATAGCCCACCGCGCTGGCCAAGTGCGAATTGGTGGACAAAACACTGAAAACAACTTAGTACCTACTATATTTTTGCTTTTAGTTTACACACGAAAAGATCATATTTCAGCTTAGATAGGATTAATTGCCAGTTTTTTTTCCACAAAGATATAGAAGGTATTGCCAAACTTTAATATTTTGCTCATTTTTGAATCTAGGGACCTGGTGTCTTAATGAGGACCTGCGTCCTCATACGTCGTTTTAAACTCAAATAAAAGTTATTTTTGCCAATTCATCGTCGATATGGTATTTAATTATAATTTTATGGAGTATGATGGCAATGCTAAAGTCTTGTTAAGGCCACTTTAACATGTCATTTAACTTTATAATTTTTCAATTCCTTTTTTTTTCTTTTCAGTTTTTATACTTATCTTAGAAGTCAGTGAGTTAAATTCCACTTACCTCTGTCTGGTGGCGACGTGTTACTCTCGTTATCTTCGGAACTCTCAGAAAGCGACGCCTCCAGCCACACGTTGAGAAGTTTATGTAATGTAGATACATGTTGGTCTTTATACAAAAGAGCAATCAATTGCACCATTGTCACTCCCCATGTTGCCTGTAAATTTAACTGTTTGGTTGGTATGAATCAAAAACTGTTAATTTCGTACAAATTAATGCAATAAACACATGATAAGTGTTACATTTACTTAAAAAAATAGACTTACCGAATCAGAAATTGTCATCAATTTAATTAAAACTTTGTCAATACTTTGACTAAATAAATTCCAAAGTATTTGATTTTGAACAGTATGTGTTGGGCCAGTGTAGGTTGGATTCAGGCTATTGGCATCATCAGGAATATGCAAAATGTTTCTCAAGAAAACTAAAGTATTAATAACATTGTTGCACTGATCCACTGGTAACGGATTTTTCTGTTCAAACTCTGAATTTTTCTTCAAAAAATCAACAATCACTTTAGTAGCCCGATGATCAGTTATAGCCGCCTTTGTAGAAGCAAGCAAGTTGTTAATTTCAAAAACAGTGTGTCTTCCGAAATCAGATTTTGATATATCCTCCACATTAAATAAACACTCTACTGGTGTGGTAAGGTTAACAAATATTTTTATTAATAGTTCAATGGTTTTATCTTCCTTTGCATGAATTAGGAGCGGAATTAGATCCTTTTTAATGTTTTGACCAAAACTGATATTCCTACGATAAGTGCGTAAATATTTGTCTTCCGTTAGTACATTATGCAATATTGTTTCTAAGGCGGCTGTAAAATAAAATCGATATTAAATGTTTGTGACATTATGTTACTGATTTACTAATTCTTAATGATTAGGTGATTACGTCACATACCATTACAGTTTTCATTTATGTGATATCCATCTGGATGTTGATATCCGAGATTGCTAAAAGTACTATGTATCTGTGGACTTCGAAGAACCCATTCCATGATTTAACTGGAACAAACGAAACAAATATAAAATTACAATATTCTTTAAGAATTAACAGTAGGTATTTTGTTCGTAACATCTTTGATTAATGTATACAAATATTATATAAGAATAGCTGTAATAAATAAGTTTAAAGACAAGTTTAAAAAGCAGTAAAAGTCTTTAGATGATGTGGTAAGTAATATATAGTTATCTAAGACTCTCATTGATTCCGAGGGGTAGCAAGTGTAGCAACGCATCTGTAGCCAACCTCAACTAAGGTTAATCTTATCTGGAGTTGATTACATACGCTTATGAGTAGTTATAATATGTTATTCAATGCGTTTCTACCAAACACATTACGAATAACAGTATGGCGTTACATGTTACAAACCGATTAAATCAATAGGACCTAAGACAATTACATAATAGCAATATTGCTGCGAATCATTAGAATAACGCGTACAAACGTATCACACACGTCCTTTTCTTGTTCGAAAGTATCCTAAAGTAAAGAAAAATTGTATCCTTGATTGAAAGTACCCTAAAGTAAAAATAATCCCATAGTAAAGAAAATTGAATTTAACTAGTCCGTCTAGCACTCATAAAAAGTAATCAAGCGTATAAATTTGGATCCAAGTTATGGCGTATATGCCGGAACACGATTACAAGGAGACCCCGAAATATCCAATACAAAATAAATTCAAGTCCGTTATTATATGGTGATAGTGATCTGTATAGATCCAATTACTCTACATAATATTAATCCAGGCTCTGTCAGACAAGTCGTATCCGTCTTTCTAGTATCTAACGCTTCAGATTTACTTCTTACTAATAATGTGTTAGAATCGTTTGATAAAGTCTATATTCATATCCATCCATCCATCCATCAGCCCTTTGAAGTCTGCTGCTGGACATAGCCCTCCCCTAAATGACGCTGTCTTCTTTAGTCTGTCTATATAAATATATAATTGAACGTCTACACATTTATAAGCCCCTTACTTTTTTCATGACGGTAATGTTTTACCCGATCACATTTCTTCGAGTCTATTATCAAATCATAATTTATTTATAAAACGCGGATCACGTTTTTACTCGGAAATTCTAAAGATTTTACGATACAAACTTGAAAGGCCAAATGAACTTTCGACGTAGCTGAAGCCAATAAAATGCTAAGTTATTAAAGTTGTTAGTAGGTATATTACGTTGTTAATGACTCCACAGACGCTACTACTGTAAGCTGTGATCGGTCCTTGTTGGTACGGTATATACGAGGTAAGAGGTACGAAATACATATTTCCTATATATTTTCTGCTGATATAACTAAGAAAAACTTAAAATACAACATAACTTACGAAATCAATTTATCATTTTTATTTGACAGTTTAGTGTTTAGTCACACATTTACACAGTCCAATAGCCTTTAGTGTTTATTACGTTTCCTCAAAACGATCACCATAATTATACGTTTTCGACTATCATTGCAAGGTGAAACGAAAATGAAAACGTAAACATGCAAGAACGTAACATATTACGGCGTATGGGCAAAAACATAAACGGTAAATTATTTTATTTTTGTCCTTAGTACGAGTACCTAAAAAGAACTTAAAAAAGAATGAAAAAGGGCAAACGTCAAAATGTTTGGCAAATGTTTTGGGGTGGAAACAAACTTGGCACGTTTTTTAAGAGGTAAATTATTTAGGGATGCCGTTTAGGGCTGCCCGTGTCGTGCGTCACGTAACCAAGTTTCTTGTTTTTGTTGTCGGTACCCCAAAACCAAACTTTTGCTGATCGGTTGCTGTTTGTGAATGACGCCACACATTGAGAAGATTTTAATGGTACGGCTCTGATGGTACGGCCAGACTTGATAGCGAAGATTCGTGTTCGCGTTGTCACAACATAAGTTCGTGTTCGATCCATGTGACATTAGACATGTGCAAAACCTGCGTCAACTCACTAAATGTATTCTAAATACGTCAAACAGAACCGAAGAAACTGGATTTTATTGATAAATTCTACTAGGACACATTGGAATAAAATTTTATTAAGTTCTAATATTTAAAAAAATAATGGAACCAACTAGATTTTAGAACAGTTCCTTAGTGCAGCTTGCATTATGAGATTAATAATAGAAATTGTCATGTAAGGAAAAAGTAATTATGCAACAACAGGCAACTTTCGATTATCTCTCTGTTGCAACAGAAAGCCTACAGAACCGATCTCCTCATTGAAAACCCCAATTTACACTGTTTATGTATTTAATAGTAGAACAATATGATTAATTTCCAACTTGTTTATATTATTATTATTTTTTAAATACATATACCTAGTAGTAACTAAGGATAAAGCAGACGGGCCACCTAACGTACGAGGATTTACCTGCAACCCGAATACATTCCTCAGATCTATGAATTAACTTATGAATACTTTTATAAAAAAAATGATTTATCTTTCTCTGGAAATACGCCGAAACTGCATGCATTACTCCTTCGTCATTAGAAAATTTCTCTCCCCGATGCTCTTTTTTCGATTTGGAAAGGGGTAATAGTCACTGAGTGCCAGGTCTGAGCTATAAGGTGGTTGATCAATGATATCGAAGCCTAATTTATGCAAATCCGCCAACGCAACTCGCCTCTTGTGAAATGGAGTATGGTCGTGCAAGAAAAGGACATCTTTCGTCAATTTTCTCTTTTCTCTCTGATATTCTAACTACTCTAAGAGTGAAGCGTAGTATTCTTCGCTTATAGAGATATCTTTTTCTTTATTGTCATCCAACATTTTTTTTGTGTCCCAGAAAAATGTCGCCATGAGTTTTCCCGCCGAATTTGAACTTATACGGTGGTGTACTCTTTTTATGCCATTGCATAGAATCTAGTTTAGACTCAGTTTGACTGTTTTTCTTGCTTGGTAAGGAACTTTATAATAGCGCGATACTCAACTTTCTGCATACTTCACAATTGCTTCCGGATTGAGTTACTTGATCGATGATAGTTCAAAGACTAATGAACTCATTATAATATTATTCGGTATACTAACAATTTGTCACAAAACAATAAGACCTAAGATAGCGTCAACATCACCCTCCATCCCCGCCATTCCACGAACTTAAAAACGCACCCTCGTAAAGTAGTCATCGTCGCCTATGGACATTTGCAACCCCAGATTCGCCGACTTTGAAGGAGAGCTCTGTATGCACCTTTCCTGAAGAGCCCCATTTAATAGCACTCTGGGAATATCTTATTCCACATCTTGCACGTTCGCAGCATAAAAAGCTCTTAAACTTAACCGTGGAGGACCGCCACGGGTCCAGTTGATATGGATAGAACATCATCCTGCGGTGCGTAGTACGATGCAGGAAGGGTGATGTCGGCACCAGATCAAACAATTGGGGTTGTATTGAACAAGATTAAGTCAATCCTATGTTGTCGACATAGAGTCGAATCGCAGTATTCTATTTTTTTTTTCAAAATTATTATGTTATATAGGGCGTTATGTTTTCAATCGCTTCGTGGTTACGAAATCACATACCCATTTACTTAATCTGAATACGGTGTAACTGAATCATCTTGTTATATAAGTATCTTGTAATTATTCTTATTATACCTAAGTATCATTATGAATCATTAAATAGCGTATGTTGAAAATAATATGGCATTACTTTTAGAAACTGTCACAAACAACACAGGCGCGGAGGTGTTTAACTTTAATAAAATATCTACCGATTTCAGAACATTTCGACCAGGATGGAAAATGATATAAAGTAGGTAGATACGACATACATTCATAATAATAAATACATAGTCTTAAAAGCCTCATTGCAAACATATAAGTATGCGTCATTTCGAGCGCAAAGAAACTTAAAAATATCGTTTTATTTATGATTTTAGACTAATATTATCGCGGAATTGACACATTTTAATACTTAACGGGTACTCACTATATGCGGTTTTTGAATCCTTTTCGAATTCTTTTTGCCTAAAGCAAGGTATAACAAAAATAGAGTTAGAATCATTTACTATTTACATTCACTCTGGTTTCCCTTCAAAAAAGCATAAATCTTTCGCCTTTTCCCTAAAGATTTCCGTGAAGGGGAACACTCAAATGAGTCTTACTCTATTTTTGTTAAGTATTAAAGTGAGTACCCGTTAAGTATTAAAATCGTCATATTTGTGTCTAAATTACTTTTATAAATAAATAAGAATGTGCCTGTATACCAATTCTGAAACTAGGTATTACAAGAAAGCTTTAAAATTCTAAAACGACACATGTTTCTATGAAATTGTTTTTACTACAATGTATCTACTGCATTGTACGAATATAATGACCACGTGAGCGCTACATAGCTATCCTCCGAGCCAATAGTAGGTCACGCGAGTCGCGTGTACAGTGCACGTGCGGACCGCGTCGCGGGCGGGCCAGTCAATTGAATCAATATCATGTCACCGCTGTTTCTTACGTATTTCAGCACGATTGACATTTAAATACAAAATACCGAAGTTGCGTATCATAAGGTATTAATGTAATGACGTTATTATATAAATCTGAAGACCATAGAACGAAAAGTATTTTAAATAATTGCCTTACATAAAGTCACATCCGTTAAATAACCAACCATTATTTTTTCAATTTATAAATATGCAATATTTATATAATATATTTTATCAACATATTTTATAATGATGCAGGTCTAAACTGAGACATCAGTATTAGAAAAAAATGTTTTATAATATGTTTTTGTTATATTGTAAAAAATTACAAATTGTAAACTTAAATTCGAATAGTTTGCAAAGTACTGCATGGTTTTAAAGAAGTGTCCGAGTTAGTTTTAACTTATATAATTTTATCCATGAGAATGTTATACCTAACATTAGCAGACTAGTAAGGTTTTATGGATCACACTTAGCCTCTCTTTTTAAATTAATTATTAGCTTTCATAAAACATGTAACTTACTGACCAAAAATTTGGATATAGGTACATCATAAGATATTGGAAGAAATTTGTCTACAAATGAAATTAAAAGTATTGATGAGCATGGAAATTGTACCTTTAATCTTATACTATTTGTCCTTTTACAATATAATCTCTAAAACATTAATGATAATATTTCATTATAATGAACTATTAAATCTAAGAGAATATATTATGTCTTTTTATTTTGTTGTTAGGAATATCTCAAAGTTTAAAAGAAACTAAATACAATAGTGTACTTCACCATGGTACTTCAGTGCACTTTCATAGAGAAGAGATGTGTTAAGGGCTGATCTCTGTTACTTTAACTCCCCATAATGGCCCAAATAAGTTTTTCAACAGTTCTGAAGCATAGAAAACCACCTGAAATCTTGCCAATCAACTGCTAAACTGTTATCTTTCTGCTTAAGTTGGCAGCTTAATTGAGATCTACACAAACTGACAGACAATTCACACACCAGCCCTCTATGAGTACTGACAAATTATGGATAATGTATTATTGAAATTGGTCTACTGCAATATTCTTCGTGTGTTTCCTTCCTCTTCAAGACGTACCATATTTATAATTATTACTGGCATTACTGCAACCCCTGCGCATCTATAAATTACTTTAGTGATGATCATAGTACAAATACAAGTGATTTTAATCGCAAATTCATGGCTGACCCTGAAGGCTAAATAATGAATGTTAACCTGAAACATCTTGTAGCAAAGAATATGCTTCACCACACCGAAACAAACAACAATCAAATACCTGATTACAGAACTACCTATAGATAGAGAGATTTAAAAAGTTAACTAAAGCCAAAATTTTAAGCTGGTAGACAGAATATTTATGGTTTGTTTGGAATAAATGGCAATTGGCATAACAAATTAATGTTTATAAAAACATTGTAACTATAAATCAAGGTCACTTACCAGTTTGGATACAAAACACCATTAAGACAGACAAAGTGATGTTATATTAAATAACAATACTTTTCACTTTTTATGATTACTTTAAGACACTTCTACACGTTCTGTTGTATATTGATTTATCTTATTGACGCTTTTACTCCCGAGGGACTAAACTGAAGCTGAAACAGTAACTCCATAAAGCGATATTAGCTTCTAAAGCTGGCTGCGTAGACAGAGATTTTAATGCGAATGCGCAGAGTAAAAATTATTACCTAATAAACAATAACTAAGCAGTGAGCAAATCGGAGAAATGGAACGACTAATAGGAAATTATGTATAATACATAATACAATTCTTCTACAATATCTACTTCTTTAATTAGAATTAATTTTAGGTAAAATTAAATAATATGTCTCAAAGAAAGTAATTCAAACATTTTGGTCATCTAATTCTTTAGACTTTTTTTTTTTTTTTTTGTATAATGGCTTTGGCATAAATACGCTCAGCCAAAGACAAGTTAAAACGGGGAAACGTAAGGATTTAAAAAATAATCGGATGGAATTTGGAAAAGGAAAGATCAGGAAAGTAATTAGGGTTTATCAATATACATAAATGTACTACTTACAAATAAAACATAAAATGAATTTTAAATTTTTATATCATTTTTCATAATAAATAATGAAAGGATTTTATATATATCAGGATCAAGGGAAGAAAGTAAATATGATATACAGAGAGGAAATGATACATTTTTATGAGCAAGTAAATTTAGGTAGAGGGCGGATCGATCGTACAAAGGACAAGAAAAAAATATATGGTTTAGATCATGAGTTCCATTTTGGCAATCGCATTCAGAAGTATCAACAATTCCCAATTTAAAAAGATGATTTTTAGTACAAGTGTGTCCCAAGCGCATTCGTATAATCATAGATGTAGCACGTTTAACAAGCCTTAGTTTGTAAAACCAAGGCTTAGTAGGGATTGTTGGTTGTATCAGGGAGAAATATTTACCTTTCTTTTGTGAACTTATTGACCAGTAATTATTCCAAGAATGAAATAAATATTTTTTGGAGAGGGATGTAAGATCTTGCGGGTAATTTTTATAAGGAAAAATATCACCACATTCCACTGCATCATTTGCTAATTTATGTGCTTTTTCATTTCCCGTAATACCGCAGTGACTTGGTAACCAAACAAAAATTACATTTAATTCATTTGTGAGACATTCTTGAAGTTGAGTCTTAATATCAAAGATTATTGTTAATTGAGATTTAAGCCGAAATGGGAATTTAGAAATAGCCTGAAGGGCACTCTGAGAGTCAGTAAATATTATTGTCTTTTTAAGTTTCATTATTAATATGTATTCAACTGCTTTAAAAATGCCATACAATTCACCTGTAAATACAGAAGTCTCGGGTGGAAGTTTAATTTTTTGAACAATATTGTATTGTGAATGATATAACCCTACCCCGACACAATCAGTTGTTGAATGCTTAGATGCATCACAGTAGAGATTATGCCAACCTTGCCAATTTTCATTTATAATTGAGTTAAATTTGGTATTACAGTTAACATCATATTTTAAAATGGAAAAATTATTAATTTTAGGATACACTAATAGAGATTCATAACTGTTGTTATAAAGTGGTAGTGAGGGGCTAGCAGAAGTAGAAGCTTCAATCAGATTAAACTTCTCAAAACTTTTTAGCAGACAAGGTGGAGATTTATAAGTCCAATAAGAAGATTTCTTTAAACTAAATACTTGTGAGATTTTTGTGACAACTGGGTGATCATAAATTTGTAGGCATCGAGTATAAAATCTATCTGACAAGTATTGACGTCTTAAATGCAGAGGTGGATCTCCACATTCAATTTGTAACGCATTGATCGGACTAGATTTCATTGCACCTGATATAATCCTCAGAGCTTTTGCTTGCAAGCTATCTAACTTTTTTAACGCAGCGGCGCTACAAGGTTCTAATAAGAAAGATCCGTAATCAATAACACTTCTTATCAAAGCGTTATACACAAGTTTCATTGTATACGGATGGGCGCCCCACCACACACCTGACAGGCATTTTAAGATATTAAGATTTTTTTCACATTTATTACTTATATATTGACAATGTGGTAAACCAGAAAGCTTTGAATCCAAGATGAAACCTAAAAATTTTGCCTCCGTTTTAACAGGAATCAAATCATTTTTGTATTTAATGTTAATATTTGGAGGATTTCTCATTCTGGTGAATAAAACTATAGTGCTTTTATTAACGGATATTTCTAAGCCATTCCTGTTCAGCCATTCTTTAAGTAGAATAAGAGAGGATGATAAATTTTGGCAAGTTGTATGTACAGATGAACTGATGGAATAAAGTAATAAATCGTCAGCGTATTGGAGAATTCTTACAGAATTGTTGAGTGATTTATCTAAATCATACGTATAAATATTATATAAGATTGGACTAAGGACCGACCCTTGTGGTAATCCTTTCCATATCGTTCGCGTAATTGTTCGATCTTCTACATTTAAATTAATTTCTCTTTCAGATAACATATTAATGACAAAATTAACGATTATGATAGGTATATTTAATTTAAGCATCTTAAGTCTTAATAATGGGATAAGGACATTATCATATGCAGAACTTATATCCAAAAAAGCCGACAATACATTATCATTATTAGAAAAGGCAAGACGTATATCCGTTACTAAGATACTTATATTATCAAGAGTACCTTTTCCTCTCCTAAATCCATATTGACTATCAGCTAAAAGATTATTACTTTCGACAAACCATTCTAGCCTATTTTTAATTAAATGTTCAGCTACTTTTGCTATAGTAGAAGAAAGAGCAATAGGACGATATGATGAAACTTCTAAAGGTGATTTTTCAGGTTTTAAAATGGGTATAATAATTTGAGATTTCCATGAAGAAGGAATATTCCCACTAATGATAACAGTATTAATAAGTTTTAAATAATATTCAGTAAAACCACTGCAGTTATTTACAAGGAATGAGTATGGAATGCCATCAGCACCTGGTGCGGAATCTTTAAGGTGATTAAGCACAGCTATCAGTTCAGACATCGTAAATGGCGAGTTTAGTCCTTTGTGATTACTGTAATTTAAAATAGAAAGTGGAATTATGTTATCTTCAGGAACCCAAGCAGGGGCTAGTTTGTCCATGAACTTATGAGCAACAGTTAGTGGTATTATGTGAGTTATTGGTGAGAGAAAAGCGGATCTAAATCTTTTAATATTCTGCCAAACCAGTGTTGGACTAGCATTAGGGCACAAAGATGCACAAAATTTTTGCCAACCTTCTTTCTTTTTTTGTTTTAGAATTGACTTCGACTCTCGAGCTACCTGACAGTATATGTCAAAATTCTCAATTGTCATTGTTCTACAGTAATTTTTTTCAGCTAATTTTCTATTTCGTACTGCTTTAGAACATTCTTCATCCCACCAGGGTGGTGAAGGAATTTTGTCTATTCTGCATTTTTTAAGTGGAAAAGTTTCGTCTGCAGCCTGAATAATGAGTTTCGCCAGAGCTTCGGCGCAAGCTGGTTCCTGTCCAGTACAAATTTTAGGCAAACTAGCTAGTCCTTTACCTATATTAGACTTAAATAAAGTCCAGTCAGGGTTATGGAGTTTATGTTTCAAACGGGGGGATCGCTTAAAAATGGGTGGTTTCGGATGGGGAAAGGATATTAATAGTGGCATATGATCACTACCATATGAGTAACGTAACGATTGCCATGAAAGAATAGATGCAAGATCAGGAGTGCATATTGATACATCAGGTACACTATTACCTTCTTCAGGCCTAGTACGTCGAGTAGCAGTTCCAGTATTAAGTATACACAGGCCATGCATATCTAGGATTTCCAATAAAGCTTCTCCATAACATGTAGATTTCGCGCTTCCCCACATGACATGTTGACAGTTAAAATCACCTAATATTAAAAATGGTTTGGGTAATCTACTTATAAGATAGTTTATTTCAGCCAGGATTGCTGATGAAGGGTTAGGAATGTATATAGAAATTATATTTACATTATTTACATAAGCCCCAATTACACTTACAGTATCACTAAGTGATGGCAATTTAAGCAGTGTAAAGGGAACAGAGTTTTGTATGAGTATGGCTACCCCGCCATACCCATCAGGCCTGTCCTCTCTAAGACATGAATAACCTGGAATTCTAAAAGAATGTCCAGGCTTCAACCATGTCTCCGAGAGAGTTACAATTAAAGGCTTATATATATTAATTAAACATATTAAGTCGCTTTTATTACTGACTATGCTGCGGCAATTCCATTGGACTATGTTGGTTAACTTGTCCATCTTGGTTGTGAGCATTTGTGATTTCATGTATTAAAAAGGCAGCGTTGTCCGGTTTTATAATATTTAATTTTATTAATGCACTTATCAATTCATGTACAATATCTTTAACAGAAAGATTAGAGTCTGTACTTTTTTTAATAGCAGACCCATTAGGGGCAGAGAGAGTTTGATTATAATCTTTAGTAAGAGAGTTATGTGCTATTTTGTCATACCCTGTGGTTTGTTTAACTGGTAAACGTGGTTTTAAAAATATTGTTTTTTTTGTAGATTTATTAGTAGTTGCATAAGGTATTACAGGTGATTTGCTTCTGGTTGCGGTATTCGGTTCAGATAGTAGAACCTCAGCATATGACTTTGCTATTGGGGGATGTAATTTCGAAGCTTCAAAGTATGATAAACAGCTTTGAGCCATTGTTGATTTAATTCTTTTTTGTCTTTCGAACTCTGGGCAGGATCTATTAATTGCAAAGTGACACCCAGAACATGAACAGCAAAATGCATCTGTCTCCTCCACAGTACAACTATCTCCAGTGTGTTCCTGACCACATTTGTAGCACCGCGGTTTAGATCTACAATGAACCTTAGTATGGCCATATTTGCAACAATTGTAACACTGTATAGTTGGAAAAATATATAGTTCCACGCTTAAAGAGTTGTAACACATGAAAATCCTCTTGGGCAATATCTGACCATCAAAAGTGAGCACAACAGATTGAGATGGTTTCCATACTGCTGATCCATCAACAAATACCTTATAATTTAATCTACGTATATTTATAACATCCCCACAACCAATTGGTACAGATATGTTAGATTGAATTTCTTCTAATGACCAGTCAGTGGGAACACCTCTTACAAAGCCAATTCTTGTTACGTTAAACGATGGTATGAATGCTTTTAGACTGTTTTGTTTTAAAAGAGGACTTAAAACAAAATTATTAGCATCTTCATATTGTGTGAATGCCATACTTAACCTATTGCGACCTATTCGTTTCAAACTGCCATTAGCAATATTTTTAATAATACTACCATTTTTTTTAAGAAAATTACCAAATGCAATGGGATGGAGTGTGGTGCCATCGGACAAAGACTGTGTTATTTTTTGGACATGTACTATGTATGGGGCGTTGTCTGATTTAATATAATAACGAATGGGTTTGGGTTGCTCAGTACTAGATGTGTTGTTGGTAGGATTATTACAGATGTCTAAACTTGGGCTGTTATTGGTATTAATAGATGTTGATACTTCTGAATTAGTTAAGTTTCCAGAAGTAGGATTATTTAGACTTTTATGAATTTTATGCTTCTTTTTATCATTTTCGCTTGACTCTTCACTCTCCCTTAAGCATATGCAACTATGTTTAGAATTAAGATTTTTAGATTTACCGGTTCTTTTCTTTTTATTGCATTGCTTACAAAATTTACGAGCAGCTTTAACCCTCTTTCTTTCTGACCGTACAGATGAATCAGTATCCATACTCGAATCATTATTAATTACGATATTAGCTCCGACCTGGGGGATTTCAGGTCCCCCAGGGTCGAAGGTATCGTCCGCCATAAGAAAAAAGTTAAAAACACTTACCTAGAGAAGATATTTACAAAACTATATATAATACAATAAACAGAGAGAGATAAATTTACAATATACTACTTAACTGATCTATATATACTGAAAATAATTATTTAAATCGGGAAGCGCGGGAAATCTTGAAAACGGCGGGTGCATTTCTTAGCGCAAATTTTCAATATTTAACATTTATCAGTGGAGTTGGTAAATTTTAGTATTTTAACTATTCCTATTAGTTCTTTAGTTCTTTTTCTATAATATATTCTTTGGTAAGTCTTTATTATTTAAATTTTTTTAAAAACTCTCTAACCATGAACGAGCCCCCGGACCCCGGGGGTTCTGTACCTCACGTAGCATGTAATGTTACAATTTCACACAATGAATCCAGTATGGATACAGACGCATCATCTAATATTAGTCAGCGCAAGCGTCCGAAACATAAAAAAATTTGCAAGACTTGCAATAAAAAAAGGAAGAGCAGTCATACTTCACATACCAAAAATGATTGCAAATGCGACAGTGATGAAAATCAATCACTACATAATAAAAAATATGAACCTGAATCCAGTAAAAAAGAAACACCACTAAATTCAGATTCAACTCAGCCGACTCCGATATCTCGTCAAATTTTCCTTAATTCAGATATTTCACCTTACATAGTTCATGTTCAACGCAATCTTCTATCCCCAAATGATCCAAGCACTTTTCATCCCATAGCATTTGGAAGATTATTACGAAAATACTCTTTTAAAAATATTGTTAATGGTAGCATCAAAAAGATCGGCAGGAATAAGATCTCGTTAGCCTTCTCAAATTATGTTGACGCTAACCTATTTTTAAAACATGAAGGTTTATGCTCTAATAACTTAAAAGTCTTTATACCAACTTTTACTATAACTAGAATGGGTTTAATTAGAGGTGTACCTACTGAATGGACACCAGATGAAATAAAAGAATCGATTACAGTACCATTCGGTTGTGGAGAAATAATTAAAATAAGACGGCTTAATTATAAGATAATGGTGGACGGTTCTCCAGTATGGAAACCTTCTCAGACAGTTGTTATTACTTTTGATGGACAAATTTTGCCAAAAAATGTTTATATATACTATAATGCACTTTCTGTTGAATTATACACATATCCTACCATCCAGTGTTATCAGTGTTGTCGTTATGGTCATACTAGGACACAATGTCGCTCCAAGCCACGCTGCTTTAAGTGTGGTGAGGCCCACACTGGTGATACATGCGCTATTGATGATGATTGTGCCATATGTTGCATATGTGGTGGTTCCCATTTAGCAACTAATAAATCGTGCCCCGAGTTTGTAAGGCAGAAACAAGTTAAATTGACTATGGCTCAAAGTTGCATATCATATGCGGAAGCATCTAAATTGCATCCTCCTATATCTAGGTCATATTCAGAAGCTTTAAAAACACCTCAAAAACAATATATTAATCAGGATTATAATGGGTCACGTAACACCAGCCATTCTTCCATGCAACATGGTAATATTTCATATAGAAAAACTGTTTTTTTAAAACCTAGGTCGCCTACTAAACTACAAAAAGGGTATGACCAAGCAATTCATAACTCTATGATAAGGGAATATGATATTCCGTTGCCTAGTAATGGCAGTATAGTCAATTCAAATAATAGTGTACTTAAAGAAAAACAAACTGATATGAAAGAAATTATAATATCATTAATAAATCTTTTATTACAAAATAATATAAGTTCACCGGACAACGCTGCTGTTTTACTTGACATTTTAAAACAATTTAAATTTGATAATGGATCACAAATCCAAAATCCTGCAGTGGAACTGCAGAAGCTTAATTAACAAGAAAACTGATCTTGCTTACTTAATTAATAAATACAACCCACTACTGATCTCTCTTTCGGAGACATGGTTATCCCCAGGTGTTCCATTAAAAATACCTGGATACACATGTCTCCGAAAGGATAGATCAGATGGTTATGGTGGCATTGCCACCCTTGTAAATAACTCTGTACATTTTTCTCCTATCCCTCTTCCTAATAATACTGATATTCCAGCTCTTGCTATATCTATTGATAATATATGTTATGTGACAGTATACATTGCTCATCCATCTGTAATAGTATATGAGGCAATTAAAACAATATTAACGTCTCTTCCACAACCAATGTTAATTTTAGGTGATTTTAATTGCCACCACCAATCTTGGGGTAGTACATTAAGTAATTTTTATGGCGAAATGATGTTAGAAATAATCGATAGCAATAATCTGTGTATTTTGAATACGGGTAAACCTACACGTCGTACTGGTCCTAATGAAAATGTAAGTGCTGTTGATTTGTCTATTTGTTCACCCAACATTGCTTCAATGTTATCTTGGGATACACTCCCTCTTACATATGGTAGCGATCATTATCCAATTATAATTGACTTGCTGTCACCAATGTCACCATTACCAAAACAAAGACAGATTCGGCCGACATACAGACTAAATAAAACCAATTTAACAGATTACCAAAATTATACTGACTCGAAGTTCATGTCACTTCCGAAATTATGCTGCAATAATGAAACTATTTGCAATGATGCTTTTTTAAGTACATTACAAGATGCAGCTAAAAAAATATTTCCTGGCCTAGACAATAGGAAAAAAAATCATCATATATCTTCACCACCATGGTGGGATGAAGAATGTACAAAGGCAGTTAAAAAGCGAAAGGAAGCTGAAAAACATTATAATTGTAACATGACGCCTGAAAACTTTCAAACATTATCTGTTACTATTTCTGCCACACGTAAATTTTTAAAGAAAAAGAAATCTAATGGTTGGAAAAAAATTTTGTTCATTGGTTTCACCCGACACCCACACTTCAGTTGTTTGGAATAATATTAAACGTTTTCGTTCAGTTTACAAAGATCCTAGTTATACATGCCTTTCTGCTAATCTTGCTTACAAGTTTATAGATATGTTAGCTCCACCTTATGTCCCGGAAAAATCTGAATGTATTCAACAATGTAATACGAATAGTGTAATCAATGAACGTCTCGGTCTTAATTCCCCATTCACAATGCTTGAATTAAAAGATGTTTTAATTAATCTTAAAGACTCTGCTCCAGGTGAAGATCTTATACCATATTCTTTTATTGTAAATCTTAATGAATCCATGCTTAGTTATTATTTAGATATTGTTAATTCTGTAATGATTTCAGGCTCAATCCCTTCATTATGGAAGTCACAAATAGTTATTCCTTTATTAAAACCAGGCAAACCCCATGAACACCCTACGTCATACAGACCTATAGCATTGTCGTCCGTTTTAGTAAAAATTGCAGAACATTTAATAAAAAATCGTTTAGAATGGTTCATTGAGCATTATAATTTAATTTCTAGCACTCAATTTGGATTCAGAAAAGGGAAAAGCACAATAGATAATATCGCTATCTTTTGTACAGATATCCGTCTTGCATTTACGAATAGTGAATCAGTAGTTGCCACATTTTTAGATATTCAATCTGCATACGATAGTGTTCTGCTTCCTATATTGCGCCATAAAATGAATATTTTGGGTTTACCAGAGATGCTCACAAATTTTGTTTTGAACCTTCTTACTGAGAGGAAAATTAAAGTATTCCTCAACGATGGCCTATGCATTGAAAGACTTGTATGGAAGGGACTACCACAAGGGTCAGTTCTAAGTCCACTATTGTATAATATTTACACATATGACATTATTCATTCAATCCAAAGTCCTATAAAAATATTACAATATGCAGATGATCTTCTTTTATATACTGTTAATGTTTCGATACCCATTTCTTGTGATTTTTTAACATCTTCCCTTAGTACATTGAAATCCTGGTTAACTTTAAACAATTTAAATATATCTGCACCTAAAAGCACTGCAATAATTTTTTCTAGAAAACGAAATATTCCTTTAGTAAAAATATTTATTGACAACAAAGAAATTCCTATAAAAACTGAAACCAAATTTCTTGGTCTAATATTAGATTCTAAGCTTACTGGGCTTTCACATTGTGAATACATCACTGCTAAATGTGAACGTAATATCAATATTTTAAGGTGTCTTACTGGACTTTGGTGGGGAGCCCATCCTTATTCATTAAAGCTTTTATACAATGCTTTAATTAGAAGCATTCTTGATTATGGAACATTTTTATTAGAACCCGGTTGTTCATCCGGTTGGAAAAAGTTAGACGGCGTACAATCAAAATGTCTTAGAATCATAACGGGATGCATGAAGTCAAGTCCAATAAATGCCTTGCAAGTTGAATGCACTGATCCTCCCTTGCGTTTAAGACGTCAATACTTATCAGATCGTTTTATATATAAATCATTACAATTTTATAATCATCCATTATTCCCTGCTTTACAATTGTTGTCCCAAACTGTTAGTAAATCTAGTTTTTGGACACATAAAACCTGTACCGTTAACAGCTATCTAAAATTTAAAGCGCTTACTTCTCCAACATTTCAATCAATTAGTTTATCTGTGTATAAATATGAATATGAATGTATAACTATAGCTCCTAATATATTTTTAAACATTGATGTAAATAGGAATGATAAACAAATTGACGAGCATTTTAATAATATACTTGTAAATAAATGGAATGGTTGGCATTTCATATATACGGATGCTTCAAAAAAGACAACTACTGGATGCGTCGGGGTGGGTGTGTATCATTCACAGTATGACATTGTACAAAAGATTAAATTACCACCCGAATCTTCTGTTTTTACTGGCGAGTGTTTTGGATTATTAAAAGCTTTGGAGTATGTATTACTCATGAAATTAAAGAGCACTGTCATATTTACAGATTCTCTAAGTGCATTGCAAGCTGTAGCTAAATTTCCTCTTAAAGCCAAAAATTACCCTCCAATTATGGAAATAAGAAAATTACTTTTAAATTGTTCTGCAAACCAAATTAAGGTGTCATTTGCATGGATACCGAGTCATTGTGGCATCAAAGGAAATGTGAAGGCTGACGAGATTGCTTCTGATGCTATAGAATGTGGCGATATGCATCCTTATACTAATTATTCTTATGATTTGCTCGCTTTGCCTAAAGTTTGCCTTATGGAATCATGGAATGAAATTTGGAATGAAACTACTAAATTAAAAGGTAGATTTTATGCACTCATTCAACCTAATATACCAACCAAACCATGGTTCTTTAAAGCAAAACTTGGAAAAACAGTAACATCAATTTTAATACGTTCACGATTGGGTCATGTTTGTACTCCTAAACATCTAGCTAGACTTAAGATAGTTAATGATTCTATGTGTTCGTGTGGTTCAGATGAGGCAGATTTGAATCACATATTTTTCTCCTGTCCATTATATGACCGTTCTTCCTTATTACAAAACCTTACTTCCCTCGGTGTTCCTTTTCCGCTTTGTATTTCTTCCTTATTAATATTTGACAAACCTCAAATATATTCAGTTCTGGCTTCATATTTAACCACAAACCATATCAACCTGTAGTATTCATATTTATTTTCCTTTCTTATTTATCTATCCCTTACCGAACTCCTCTGATCCTTGTCCTTTTCCAAATTTATCGATGTTTATTTTTTGTAACTTGAATTTCCCCGCTTCTGTACGTACAAAACTTGTCATTGGCAAAATGGTCATAAGACCGAGAAGCCATCGCGTAAAACAAAAAAAAAAAAAAAAAAAATTATTTAAATCAAAAAGCTATAAAAAACACTCCCGCCAATTTGAACGTTTCCCGCGCTTTTTCTTCTTTAGACTTTAGAATGATAGAATCCTAAGGTTACCAATTGCTAAAAATAATCACCCCTAAAATAAAACCAAAACCACCAAAATTCCATAATCCAATTATATAAAAAATTAGATATAGAAAAAAAAAAAGTCCTTAAGTACGCAATTAGGGTGCATTTTTTTTGTAGTAATTAACTCTAAAAATATCATCTTTCCTTTCACTTTACAGTAAACTTATCCTATAAATGTTCTTAGTCCTTCCTAATATCATGTTAATTACCTATTTTACAAAACTTGAATTATTTATTACCCAACTGTATCATGAAGATTTTTGAAAACTCCAATTATTATTTATATTTTTTTTTTTTTTTTAGTTGAACTTAGGACTTAATTTTTGGTAGTCGTTTTGCGCTTAATTATCCATTTTTTTTTTAACTCAAAAATCCTTAAAATGATTCCCCCTGCCTAAATTTAGGGAAAACCCTCAGAGTTAGCATTACTAACATCACTCACAGTTCCTTCAAATTTGACAAGTGAGGCGTCAAGTGTCATTGCCTGGAGAAGGCCTGGAGCCATTATTTATGCCTCCTTTACTTTGCGAGCAGCAATGTTCCTCAGCGAAGTACTCTAGAAACTTTAGTTAAAGTCCGTAGTGCCTCAATACTCACTACACACTCGTTGTCGACACGGGAGCAAAAAGGTAAAGTTTGAGAAGGAAAGCCGAAGTGGCCTCCTACACTATAGTATTCGTCTAACTTCGTTCAACTTTGCGAACATTGTAGAATTGAAGGTTACGCTCGAACAACGTTGCAACTAGCAAATACACAATTCAAAAATAATAAAACATTTTATGATTGTGAAATATTTATTAAGACACATGGTAATCAAAACTTTTTAATTGTTAAGACATTACAGAAAAACATATTTTAACAAAATATTTCAAAGAAATAACACGAATTTTCGTCAAAAAATAAAAAAATAATTTCAAAATTTTGGAACAACGTTGCATCTTATTGTAGGTTACAACGTTATTCCAACATTTTTCATACAAAAATTTAAATAGTCAAGTTTTCATAGAAATTCCTTTTATCAGGTGGTAAATATTGTGACATGGCCATCAAGTCAGTCTTTTTATTAGATGTGATGGGTAATGGTGTATCATACAATGGATTCAGCTCATTCACCAGGGGTACTCCTGCTATTAATCCTCTTGGAGTGTTAGTCGTACGAATCCGACCCCTTTGTTTTTTCAAGAGCTCATATTTTTGCCAACCTTCTAATATGTTATGACATGTCCTGATGGCAACACATCCTGGTTCATCTGCGGTAAATCGTATCCATCTAGCTTGGGTAACTTTTAGATTTGGGTCCCTTTTGAATATTTGTTCCAAGGGAGATAAATCAACAAAATCACTTTGTTTCATCACAAAAACCTGAAACGGATTGTTGACCCTAGCATTGCAAATTAACGTAGTCACATCTTCAGGAGCATAAAGTTTTGCAGATTTCTTATTTTTTTCAATTAGAGCAAAGTCACGGTCGCAGGGCAAAAAACTATGGCCGCTGACCAGAAATTTTTGATTTATTTCAGTGAAATATTTTAACTGGACAAGGTAAGCAAATAAAGTAATCATCTTGAAATTATTATTTTGCCCCACACACCGATCAGACCATATTGTTAATTTTCTTTCCTCTCCCGCTTGGAGAACATGAAAATTATGTGTGATGTATTGCAGCAAACATGAAGCAATTTCTGCTGATCCACGTTTTGCCAATGATTCGTGCCACTGAAACATCATTACTTTTTGGTTACCCATGTTGTGTACAGCAAAATTATAGTTTGAATATTGGCGCTGATAAAACACATCAGAGTGGGACAGATTTGGAGTAAATATGACTTGTTGTAGATCAACACACAACACCACATTGTTACTGTTAGTACGTGCAAACTCTGAATCTTCCTTTAGCTGTGAATAGGCTTTCTCTGATTTCATATGATGTAATTTTGATTCATTGCTAATTCTTTGATGACTTTCATCGTTATCAGCAGCTATAAGCTGAATATAAAATTTGTCACAAACTTTGCAAGTATCACTGCGTGGAGTACCAAATCTCAAATTAAAATCAGAACGAAAAATACTTCTGTAAGTATCGTAACTTGCTTTTATATCTGGAAATTTCTCCTGGAATAATCGGTACATACGTAAGAGTGATAGAGATGGATCAAGACACGAAGCCTTACTAGAGGCACGTGAGTAATGATTTTCTTGAGTAGGAAAACTTCCAATGTGGTCCTTAATAGACTGAATGACACTGTCCGTAGTTTTGTGTGGTCTATTATTGTGAAGGCCTCTTTGATCTTCTAAAGGAATTTTTTGTTTTAATTTTTCAACAAGTATCTGTATTCGGCGTCTTGTGATAGCCAATATATTGCAAAGGGTTTTTTGACATATCTGTATCTTAGTTGGAGGCGAAATACATAAGAAATACTTAACAGTACATTGCCTTTTTGAAACAGCTTCTTGGACTACTCTCCTTTTAGGCTCACATAGATCCAAACAAGATTCCAAAAAAAATGTCTGTTCGTTGTATGTTTTCTTATAAAACTTATTGAAAATTTCCTTTTTTTCTTCAAATGCAATATTTTTACAACCGTACGAGCACTTGCAAACGGTATGCTGCAACGAAAAAAAAAACCCTTAATAAAAAATTTGGTAAAATAAAAATAACGTACCAACCCTACCGCTCTAGGGGAAATTTAACGAAAAATCGCGGAAAAGTGGAAAATTAAAAGGCAGATAGTTAAGCATAGATGAAAAATACATAATGTCATTAGCGCCATTTAACGTCATTTTTAACAGTCGTCAAAACGGACAAATTCGTCCTTGTTAGAGCGGAACCGTAATATTCAAAAAGCAGATACAACGTTTTTCCACCAACCTGGCTTGGTTCCTGTTTTCCACCAACATTTTGGCCTCTACGACTTGTATATGGCTTTCCCGAATCTCTTAGGGCCTTGCGTTTATAATCCTTTCGATTTTTTATATTGATTTTACGTTTTTTGTATTTATTTATTTGGTTTAAAACACCCGAGTTGACGTGTTTGGGCGACGACATGCCTGCACTTGCAACGTTGTTCGACTGAGGTGGGAGATGCGAGCGCCGAAGTATCTCGATTTAGAAAAGGACAAAAAACGATAGAATCATGTAAATGAGTGAGAACGCTTTCTAAACACACGTGCAACGTTGTTCCATAAAAAAACCGCGATCTGAAAAATTGTTGGTTGCAACGTTGTTCGAGCGTAACCTTCAATTGTAGAGGAGGTGTTATGCCGCGCTTGCACGCTTGCCAAACCTCAACAAGCCATCACAAATTCAAACGTGCGTGGTGGAACGGACCGTCTCAAACATCAACACTCACGTTACGACAGGAGGATCCTGTCGCAAAGTTCGATGAATACTTCAACGGACCTGCGACATGACCTTGTACGTACAATCCGTCTTAGGACCAAGACATTTACAATCGAAATTATCGCATACGACCGTAGTTCGTGCGACCGTTGTAATGTGAATGCCCACTTAAATCTAGTACGAAATTTAATAAAGATAGGCTGAAAGTCATGAAGCCAAGGCCATAAAAACAAATAAGAAATGTCAAAGATCTGAAAGATCACAACTTTCAATTCTCAGTTGTGAAATGTGAATATTATGAATAACGAACTTATTAACCACAAACCACGTTTTAGTTTCAAAATACGTGCATCTATATTATAATCGGAATTTTTGACGTTCTATATCTGCTTGCTCCTCAAATGTTAAACGTAATACATTCAATTACTTTGTAGTATTTTCAAGGCACAAGGCTCGCAACAATATTTTACGATGACGATGAAATTCAAAGATTTTGATAGAGATACCTCGGATGACAGCGAAATGGAAGAAGATTTTGACTCCGGTTAGTAAATACTAACTTTTGATTTTGTACACAGTAAATAGTATTTACTAATTTTGATATATTACTAAATTTGATTTTGTAGTGATCACTTTTATTTTTCAAGAACATTTACAACAGTTAATAAATAGAATTTTTAATTTAATCTATCATTATCCATTTTAATTTTAAAGGCGGTAGAACCAGTAGCAGTAGCCATGTCCCATCTCATATAATTATTATCCATATCCATTTGTTTGATAAATACTCAATGATTTTAATAATCCATTTCAGATAGTGATGAAGAAGATGTGGAAAACTCTGATAATCCAGATGATGAAATTGTTAAGGACGAAGAGAATGAACAGAATGATGTCGATGATGATGAAGATGAAGACGAAGTCATTAAAGCAATTAAAGCAGAACGAGACAAACCCAGAGACCACCCACCAAACATTATTTGTGATGATGCAATAGTTGACATCTGTTTCCACCCCGCAAATGACTTGATAGCCATAGCCAATATGGTTGGGGATATATTACTGTATGAATACAACAATAATGAGACAAAGTTAAAGGACACCATAGAAGTGCATACAAAAGCTTGCAGAGATGTAGAGTTTGATAGTGAAGGCACCACAATGTATTCTACAGGGAAGGTATGTTCTCTCCCTTTTAAATATCACATGCATTAATTTCAAACACCAATTATAAGGCTTCACCATAATATAAAAAATATTACAATCAAACCTAGTCTGATATACATGATGTATTTTACAAGACATTTTAAATATTTTTATCAAAGCATTTAAATCATACAGTGCTATCTAGTTCCCAATCTTTTAAAGACAAAACAAAACAAGTAAGTTTTAAAATTAAAAATAAATAAATTATAAATACACCTAAGTTTTAACCCTTTATGTATTTGTGGTGGAAATAAACAATTATTATTATTATTATTAATGCTAATTACACAACAAGCTTTTAATAATTTAGCTTTATTTCAGGATAAGACAATAGTTGCTACAGATTTACAAAGTGGTAAATTGAAGCAGTGCTACAACGATGCTCATGAGGAACCAGTTTATACTTTGATAAGCCTGGATGATAATAAAATTGCAACAGGTATTATTCATTTACTGATGTATGTACTAGAAATGGCAATAATAGTTTAAAATATTTGTTGATTAGCTGTTAACTGATAGATATTTTTATCAATATTTTTATTGGTTGAAAATATTACTTGATATTTTTAATAAAGCATGAGTTTTGCAGACATTGAATGTTTTGTTAATTAATGTAATTTACGATACTGGTTACAGTATACTAAAAAAAAAAATTCTATGATATTTCTTTCATATTTGAATAGGCTTAGGACTGTAAAGCTGTTATTTATTTATTTATAATTGACAAAAAGGAGCTAGGCATATTTAAAACACAATATTGGTACTTTTTATACACACACACACACACTTATAGTAAAAATATTAAAAAAGAATCTGTAATTAGGGGTTAAAAAATTTATTTAGTTGATATTTGGATTCAATATTGATAATATTGCTTAATGAATAACACGGTTGTTTTAAATTATTAATTAAATATTGGTTGATGGTTATATTTATCATCTCTAGTATGTACACATCAGTCACCTAGTAACATGGTACTGGTTATTCCATGGTCATCAAATAATTTTACAAAAGTAAAAGTTTGTGAGGATGTATGTCTTAATATTACGTTTTATACATATTGCACAAATATTATAAGGACTAGATTGACACATAGAATACTCATTACTGTAGACATTACCAATTGAAGATGCAAGTGAATAACTTTACTAGGTTATTAACTTACATCTTCGCTTTGTCATCCAGCTTTACTGTATGCTTACAGTAAAGTAAGCTGGAGTAATATTGACACTGGAATAAAACTGTTTTGATCTAACTATATAAAATGTAAGATACCTATCAACCAATTTTTTTACCTATTTATAAAATGTATTACAGGTGATGATGCAGGAACAGTAAAGTTATGGGATATAAGAAAAAAGGATCCAGTATTCACAACAAAAATTGGTGAAGATTATATTTCAGATATGCTAACAAATGAAGCTCAAAAATATTTGGTCTGTGCAGGTGGAGATGGAACTATCACATCCATTGACTTGAAAGGAAAGTTAGTAATCAAATATTGAACACTTCCTATATTGATTAACTACTTAATGTAATAACAGTTATTATTAATTATACACTTTATATTTTCAGCAAAATTTATACTCGATCTGAACAGTATGATGCAGAATTTACTTGCATGGGACTTTTCCGATCTGAAACAAAACTGTTAGCAGCTTCAGCCACGGGACGACTGTACTTGTTCAACTGGAAAGAATTTGGTTATCATAGCGATGAGTATATCGGTCAAAAACATTCGGTCCAATGTATGGTTCCAATCACTCAAAATATAGTTGTGACATCTGGAGAAGACGGAATATTAAGAGCGGCTCATATGTTTCCCCAGCGTCAACTAGGTGTGGTAGGCCAACACACCATGCCGGTAGAAAGACTTGATATAAGCCATGATGGCACATTTATTGCTTCATGTTCACACAACAATGATGTCAAATTTTGGAATATTACTTATTTTGAGTCCATTGATACTCTCATAAATGTAAATGAAAAACAGAACAAAAAGAAGGATATGAGTAATAACTTGCCATCAAGCAATGTTAAAAATTCATCAGATTTTTTTTCAGGGCTGGTCTAATGCACTACCCTACACTTTTAGTACAATTGCTACAGATATATTTTTTCCATACATGAAATGTAAAATACTGTTCAAAACCAAACGACAGAAATCAAAGAAGTATGTAATACTGCATCATTTGTTTTTTATTTTTTCAAAATAAACTCAGTAATATTTTTGTACTGATAGAGTTTGCGACATAGCAAACGTGGAATGAGGTAGGATATTATATCAAGTGAAATACTGCATACTAATTAGTTAAATGTTAACCACAATTAGTTATTAACTGATTTTAATATTACATATAATATGAAAAATTTTCAAGCATCCTTTCCTAGCACCCATAAATATTGTTGCATCAAGATATTGTGTATTTGAGAAATTACGATCGTTTTAAATTCGGCACAGATTTTGCAGTAAAAATATATGTCGGAAAAATAAGAAAGGTTAGCCGATCCGAACATCAGAAGCGGTACTAAAGGATAACTTTAGTCATAACCAGTTTAACGTTCTAAGAAGTTCTAAGGAGAAGAGGGCTAGGAGGAGGAGGAGGAGGAGGAGGGCTATTTACAAGTTTAGACCCCACCCCTTGGTAATCTTCCGTAATACATAAGTAGACCCCTTCGTGAGCGTTACCCCAGCGAGAAAGTAGTACCTAGAATGATATGATTGGGACAAATATTAGTGCTCAATCTATCAAGGCAGCCTGTATAATACTGCCTTTTTAGATTTCCATACCCTGGGGGTAAAAATGGGACCGTTACTGCATGTCACCAGGATTTATTTTATGAACCATGATAGCTAGATAGTTGAAATTTTCACAGATGATTTATTTCTGTTGTTACTGTAGCTGCACACCTATTACTAGAGTGAAACATTTTTTGCGTTTCGGTAGAAGGGTGTGGTTGCCGGCACACTTTCACATGAGGCAACCATCACAGTCCTCGGGAGTAGAAACACATCTGTGATTGACTTCAGATAAAACCCATGTTCTGTATGTAGTTGATTACACATGTCCATGGGTGGCAGTGACCACTTACCATCAGCATGCTCGTTTGCTACTTTAGTCCGCTTAAAAAGAACAAATACTAAAAACAGAGTACAATCTATGTTTATGGGGGGCAATTGTTTCTTTAATTTTTTTTTAATGCGTGCAGAAATTTAATGTTCTTAAAAATTAAAAAAAAGACTGAAAATCTCGATAAATATGATGTATCATTAATTGCTGCAAGGGATTAAAATCTGGGCGGTAGTGACAAGTTTGAACCATTTCGACAAAACTATGGTAAAAATATACAATCATCTAAATAGTTGAATACAGTTTTATTTTATATAAAATTTGGGGGGAATTTATGGGGAATCAGCGAATTTTTGTCCCCAAATTTGGGGAATTTGATCTGGGTTTTTGGGGAATTTGATATGTTACCACTGGCAACCCTAGTCTGAACGTCAAACTGCAACTGAAGTCATTGAGTGCGTTCCATTAGACGTTCATAAAGCTCACGCTAACGACCGCAGTTTTTCCAATTCCACTGGCTTGTGAGCGTTACTGACATAATCTCTAGTAGAACGATAACTTCGACCCACCTTATTAGATGGGTCGTCGTGAGCTTCGCGTGGGCGTAAGTCATGACGTCATCGGTGACGTATTCGCCGCGACCACGACGACAGCGGTCATCTTGTGGAACGACGTTTTGGGCGTTTGGGGCTTTGTGAGCGTCTTCTGGAACGCGCCCATTGAAATGAATAGAATAGAGTGAGACATTTGCCAATTTAGCGATTTTTCACAAGATCTAGCGTCATTTCGCTCGCATTTCGCTTTCAACAGCGGCTTAAATTGTGTGTCTGGCAACAAAACAATCTAGCGACTATTCTAAACCTCTTACGCACTAGCGGTTAACTTTTAGAGTATAAATGAAAAAAGGGACATAATAGTTAAATTATGTTATTTATCACATAGTCCGGTCAAAATAGACATTGAAGGTTACATTAATTCGCACCTTGCTAAAAATTGGCATGAATGTTGGGAACTCTAATAAACATATTTGTCAATCGAGGTACGGAAAAGTGTGCATATTATTTTTATCCAATTTCGGAACACTGTCGTAAATTCTTATATTTAAGCCGGGATTCCCCCAATGGTGTATTTGTATACATGCAGGAGAATCACGGGCCCCACCATGCCTTTCTGAGGTATTTTAGTGTATGATTGAATATTCACCAATAAATCCCAATTTATTTCAAGTATACGTTAGCGACTTATTTTCATGTAAAATTGGCAACACTGGACTGAGATCTGATCTGACATCTGACTGATCTGAGGCAAGTTCAAGGTGATATTTATTAAATAGTGTTGTTTTTAATTTAACTCAAAAATGCATTTTTTCTGCATAATTGGTGTAATCTTAGCTGCAAGTTTTGCGAATACTTTAAATCATGATTCTAGTGGATATATAGTTTACTGTCCTTGCATGGGTAAGTTAAATGGAAATAGTGTGAAACGGTTACCGGTGTCCAGACAAACATGTATTTTATGTTTGTTGTTAACGTTACTTGACTCTCATCATAATGAAGCTATTCTTGTATCAATGTTTTCATTTCATTAAATCACCTATACCTATTTACAAATGTTTGAAGATTTATATGTTTAATAATTGGTCTATCGAACTTGATTGTTTAAAATCTTTAAATGATTTATAGACTAAAAATATAATGTAAAATACACACTTTTCGACTACTCGACTAGCAATATCCCTTTCTGTCAAGGTAACAAATACATTTCAAGGGAACATTTTAAAACTATTTATGTAAATTGTAGTTGTTTAAAGGTTTATGTGTACCTATATAATCTACACTTGACTATCCATTATCATCCATTAATCAATAAATTAAATTTCAGGTAGATTTGGAAATCAAGCAGACCACTTTTTGGGAGCATTGGCATTTAGCAAAGGCTTAAACAGAACACTTGTATTGCCAGCATGGGTTGAATATAGGTATGGAGAACCAAAATCTAGGCAGGTCCCATTTGATACTTATTTTGATGTAAATTCATTAAAACAATACCATAGAGTAATAACAATGGAGTTGTTCATGGCAGAGATAGCTCCAACAATTTGGCCTCCGGAGAACCGCATATCATTTTGTTACACCCAAAGAATGGGACAGCACGATAAAAGCTGCAATGCTAAGTCCGGGAATCCATTTGGGCCATTTTGGGATACCTACAACATTGACTTTGTTGGTTCTGAATTCTATGGACCTATGAATTATGATGCACATGATTCTGTCATGATGGGAAAATGGAAGCGCAAATATCCTCCTACAGAGTGGCCAGTTTTAGCATTTACGGGTTAGAAATATAACTTTCTATGGATAAATAGTAGTAAAATGTGCTTCATAAGGAAACAATTGAACTTGCTGATTCCTCATTTCATGAGAGTTATATTTAATTACGTTGTGCATGACATAACTTTATATAGAACACACTTACTTTTATAGTTGTCAATTATTTCCTTAATTTATAAAAATACCAAAGCCAATTGGTATAGCTTATAATTATTTTGATTGTAAAATATGTAGCCATACTACAAGTTTTAAAATATTTGTTTTTAGGGGCACCTGCTAGTTTTCCTGTACAGGAGGAAAATGTACAACTACACAAGTATTTAACTTGGAGTGTTGATATTCTCACACGATCTAAAATGTTCATAAAGAAGAACATGAGTGGTGGTGGGTTTCTCGGCATACATTTGAGAAATGGCCAAGACTGGAATAAAGCTTGCCAACATGTACAAGATAGCCCTAGATTATTTTCAGCACCACAATGTATTGGTTATAAAGCTGAAAGAGGACCATTAACAATATCTATGTGTTATCCAGATAAATCTATCATAATAAAGTAAGTATTTCACTTAGTAATATGATTCATATAATAAAACTAAAGATTATTTTAATGTTTGTATATATAAAATTAAATCACTTAAAAAGTATTTAACACTACCAATTGATTGTGTCAATTAAAAACTTATAATTGCAATTAAAAATCAATCACATTTTTCATTCCAATGGCATATCTATGAATTTCATCAACTAATTCAAGGTGGGCTTTCAAAGGTTTTTTTGGTAATTAAGAAATTTTGTAACCATCTTGAAGGTGATTTGAGGTTTGTAGCTACTTATGATCCTCCTGGTTCTGCCTGTTTTCTATTGCAATATTTTAATTATAGATCCCTCATATTATGCTTATCAAAACAGCTTAAATTATCTGACTGATGTTATAGTTAAGGGAAATTATTGCATAGATAATTTTCATTTCAGGAGTATATAAATGATGAGTAATGTTAATATTTTTTTATCTAATTGGCGTTTTTTATTTACTTCAGTCATGTTCCATTCAGTCATGTTCACAAATAGTACCATTTTTCGACTTGAGTGGATAATGATAGGTAAATATATTGTCTGTAACATTCTGGTATGATTTCAGGCAAGTAAAACGGGCAATGAAGAAATTTAATAACCTAATGTATGTGTTTGTTGCTTCTGATTTCAATCACATGGTAGAAGATTTAAACAATGCATTGAAGAACTCGGATATAACAGTTGTCAGATATCAACCATCTAATCCACATTTGGATTTAGCAATACTTGGAAGAGCTAATTACTTTATAGGAAACTGTGTGTCCTCTTTCACAGCATTTGTTAAAAGAGAACGGGATGCTAAAGGGTTACCATCAGAATTTTGGTCATATCCCAATAGAAAGAAGTCAAAACATGAAGAGCTATGAAGAATTATTACAACATAATTAAGTGATTATCGGCAGCTCTAGTCTCACTATATGTGCCAAGAAAGATTCATGGGCACATCCTAGTATTACTTAAGAGTATCTTTATAGTAAAGTACAGATTTCATTAAACACACCTCTGCGGTGTTGGTATGCTTGCTTTGTATGATTGTTGTGTGAAGTAAGCAACCAGTGAACAGATGGTTTTCATTTTGTATTTTGCTGTATAAAATATGATATATTACTTTATCATATTAAATATAGTTATAACATAGCAGTCGGCTAATATTTCGACAACACGGAGCATCCCTGAAGAAATGGATGCATTCTGAAGTAATCTCTGAATATTGTAGTTAAAAAAGAAAACAAAATAACAGTCACTAAAAATAAACAGCAAATATCTGCACCCACATATGTACGGTTATAAGATGGGTTAAGGAAGATCCATGCAAGGCGTGACCCTGTCATAAGCTGCATGTGACCCTGCTGTTTGCTGAAAGACATGATGTATTCATACAAAAATAAAATAATGTCCTTCATTTAACTATCTAATGTGTAAGCTCACTGACATTTTATAAAATTATCCTCTTATAGCATCATACCCTTTTTTACGGAATTATAAAAACAAACAGTATTATAGTACAATTTTAACTAAATAAAGTTATTTCTGCAGTTTACTACTTTTATTTATCTCCATTTTTTCAAATTTTAATCTGGCGAACTCTTGCCATTCGGATTTCATTTCCATCCATCTCATGTGGCTTACAATCAGGCAAACATTTGTAATCAGGCAAAAATTTGTAAAGTCCTTTTAAGGCAAATTTATCTACGGATTACATATTTTAAGGGCAAGGATGTAAACAAATTTAATTTACATCAATCTTATTTAGTACCTAGAATGACTGATGAAATAGGTTAGTGAATATAAAATGAATCCTTCAACCACAAACTGTTTTTGTGTAAATTTCACATTAAGAGTTTTGTTGTGCATATAGGTTTTTTGTATGGATAACTTGTATAACTAATATGTGTAATCCAAAATTCGGTTACATACATCTTCATATAACATTTTTAATAAATAATGTATTAGGGCCATGGAAATGTCAACATTTAGGATCACTCTCTATAATCTTTTAAGTTTTTCATGATTATATTTTACATTTGTAGGGTATTTACAATAAAAGATTTACTTTAGTTAAGTATTTAATTAAGCCTTAACAGCATACACTCTAGGCGGGAATAAGGATTTCTTCCTGATTTCCTTTCGTGTCTTGATTTTTGCCTCATGCTTTGTAAGTGCTTTACGCATAGCGCGGGTCTTCTTTGGCCTGAGGTCCAAGGGCTTGTATTTCTTGTTTTTGTAGTGATTGCGAAGGTTTACCTTCATCTTTTGGTGATATACAATGTAGACACGTGCAATAGCTTTTCTTACCACACGTCTGGAAAAAAAAAAAAAACAATTATATTATTTGTTATAAGATGCATCTATAGTATCTTAGAAAAAAAACATGCCGAAAATATAAACAAAACATACTTGAAACACTAAGAATAACAAAAATGTTATCATTTAAACAAACAGTAATACAACTGTTGCAATTAAAACACATTAAAACTAAAAAATTAAACAGAATCAGTGGACCCGGGAAAGGTTTCAATTAATTCTATTTAATCCTATCAATAATATAATATTATTATATGAAAGATAAATAGCATAAATATCTAATAATTGAAAAGTATAAACAACAAATGTTTGTCCACATAACAGAAGGACTTTAAAACAAGACTTTGTGCAATACTTACATCTTGGATAGTTTAGAAGCCACTCCTCCTGTTACTTTGGCCACCCGAAGGTTAGTCAACTCAATCTTCAACTCTTCAAGCTGTTTGAAGAGTTCCTTCTTGTCCTTAGTGCGTAACTCTGAGCACTTGACTTTCCCCTGAAATTTTGAATGGAATGCAAATGCTTAAATACTAGTACCAATAATAAGTTAATTCCCAACTTTTTAATTATAAATATATTGAGACACACTAAACGCTTTAAGTCATTAATTAATTATTTAAAGGTAAAAAATATATGTATTTTCATAAACAGACACAGTAAGCTTAATAAATTTTACACCATAAATATATGTTTATATATCGAAGTACGTTGCTGCTTTTTAACAGAATACACAAGATTATTTTTAGGTATTTTTTGTGTTTAGGTTATGAGTAAATATGTTTATCAGCAACGTCTACTATAATTTAATTAATAACTTCGTTTACAAAATACAAATATATAATTTAGCTAAATTTAAGGTTAGAGAAATAAATGTTTTTATTGTACTGTTAAATTTGACTTTTTTGGTACTACTAGGAACATTAAATTTATAATATAAGCACGTAACTACATTGAAAAATAAACACGTCTAAATAACAATAATTACTTAAACATCAATTTGCTGCAGAGGTACATTTTGTTACTGAATTGATTATAACAATATCGAACGATTTAAATAAACATAAAACATACCATTTTGAAAATATCACTACCTCCGACCACTTTTTGACGTAAAAAGACAGAATGACAGTCTACACCACGCGTCAGTCACTAAAGTCAATTTGACATAAGTGTGACAGCAAAATTGTCAAATACAATGGAACTATATTTGACCATTGACAAAACCTATTGTACCTATACCTCATTTTTTCAGAATTGATTTATTTAGTAAACAAACCACCAAACTTTCGAAACATTACATTTTCACACAGTTTCACGCGTCAAAAAGCCTGCAAACAACTACATCGGTTCACTTAATGTATCATACTTTGATTCACAACAAAAACTGCTTTGAATTTACAATTGTAATAGATAAATTAAAGTTGCAAAACCGGCGAAACTATTTTGCACAGATAATTTATTTCAAAACAAATTTGACATTTCGGTCATTTCCAAATTAGTAATGGAAAAGACGAATCGAGTTGTTACATTGGTTTCATGATTTTGCTAGGTGACATTAATCGATATATTATGTTGAACAGACCGGATTTGATGGTTTGGAGGCGCAATTAACTTTTGAAAATAAAAGACTACAGACGGCAAAATAGAAAAAAATATTACACAGACAAGACATGGCTTAATGAGGGTAAGTTTATAACACCTAAAGCAAATGTTATCAATGGTGAATTAAATCATGAATGTAATATGTACTTCATTTTCCAGGAAATACATCGAACTATGTATGGAACGACATGGACGTGGAAAGTAGTCGACAGGCCTTTTTAAATGGTTGCTCAACTATCCTCAAAAATCCACAGAAGGGAAAACAGCTGATATTTATAAACATCGGCAGCAATGACAGATTTCTGGAAGGCGGAGAGTGGATTTTCGAGGTAAAGAAAGGTGACGGAGATTATCATGGAGAAATGGATGCAAACATTTTTGAAAAGTGGCAAGTATTTAAATCTTTGAAATTTCAATTATTCATGCTGCCATTTTCTAAGAGTGGCTGCAAGGAAAAAATATTAGATACGAAGAAAATGAGATAAAAGCACAACTTTTAACGAAATTTAATAAAGCAGATTAAACTAGCAAAGTTGTGGATGAAATGGTAGCCTGCAAAAATGTCGTTTTACGCCTTCCGCCTTATCACTGCGAGTTAAATCCAATAGAATTAATATGGCCACAATTAAAATCTCATGTAGGCATTAATAATAAAACTTTTAAAACGACTGAGGTAAGAGAATTAATTAAAGAAGGCCTCAGTAAAATTGGTACGGTGTCGTGGTCTAACTGCATAAATCATGTGAAGAAAGAATACAAAATGATGCAGCTGGATAGAATATTGGATGTTACATTAGAAGAACCGACCCCGTATTTTATTAACCATGTTTCAGAGTCAGGTGAAAGATTACAGTGGCGATTTTACTGAATAAATGATTTATAGTAATTTGTTGTTTTTATTTTCAAGATAATATTACACAAATGTTGTATTTATAAATCATAATTAATATTTAAACGGTAGAGAGTGCATCATACTTTAATGAAATAGATATAGGCTATAGCATTATTTTTACATTTAATTTAAGATATTCAATATTTTGATTATTACATTATTTATTTTTATTAATAGAAATACGAGATTAAAGTATTTAGTCTGTAAAAGTATACCTAACAATAATTTCACTGTTTACGTCAGGTAAAAAAAATAAGACGAAATACAATTAATTTATATAAGAGTAAAATATATTTTAAACATCTATGCTAATCTTATTTATTGTAAGTATTACATTTACTTGTGCATATTTGAAACAAATACATTATTTTATTAAATTCGAAAAAAAATATCATTAAGTATAATCGATCGATCGATTGATACGATTCGATACAACAATTTGCGGTAGCTTCCAAAGCTAGTTATTTTGATACTTCATATCCCTATTGATTGACACCATCTCATCGACATTTTTATGACACTTTGAGTCGGCCATGTTTGTTTACTAAATAAATCAAGTCTGAAAAAATGAGGTATACGTTAAACATGAAATTATATAGTTTTATTATTGCTAAAAAATATTGATAACTACGAAATGTACAAAAGTATGTTGTTTAAAACTTACATATATAAATGCCTCTCACAAGAAATCCTGCAATGTTTGGTCCGTATAAATGGAGTTCGGCTAAAATGTAGAGTCAGTAAAATTTAAATGCAAAAAATATATATTACCTACCTATAAAGAAACGAACTATTTTCGTTGGTAATCTAAGTCATAATAGTCCCATCTATTTAACAAAAAAAAAAATTGACAATTTTAAAAAGCATGACGGATTATTGACGTGTGACAGTTGACACTGCCAACGTAACTTTTGTCATAGGTATTATTTTCTTTTGCTCTTTTCTGATATCTAATATATATCAGTGGGGTCGAATTTATAAAACGTCTACAATGTTTAATGTTACAAAGGAGTGAATGTTATGTTATACTCAATTATAGCAAACAGTAGAATTTAATAATACCAATTTTCCTAAGTCATCCGAATAATGGATGAAAGGGCCGCTAAACTCGCAAATGCGCGAAAAAAGGTAAATAACTTATTTATAAATATTTAGGTTAATGATGTTGTGGCTTTTAATCATTGACTAATCATTGCAGCTGCGAGACCACCAAGAAAAGAAGTCCGTACATGTACAAAAAGATGAAGCTTCAGACACTGTATCATCTTGTGGAACTCCCACGAGTAAAAATGAACGAGAGCAAACTACAATACCAACAGATGATTCCCATTTGGAGAATGAGCATAGTGCAATCACACAGGCAGTTGACAATGATGTTAAGTTTGTACAATATGATTATCATGGCAATAATCATGATGTCCCATTTGTGAATGAGGAGAAACATTATTCAAATGTGACTGAAATTCTAATATCTAATAAGACTAATCTTGAAAGCCAGAATAGAGAGCTTCAATCTAAAATTGCACAACTCGAGCACATGCTTTCTAAAGAAGTTAATGAAAACAATTTTAATTTGCAAAGATTATCTGCTTTGGAATTGAAATTGAATGAAGCACATCAAAAATATACAATGTTGACAGAGTCTGTGTCCACCCAAGATGCCTTAATAAATGAACTGAAAAATCAAATTAAATTATTGAAAGATGAAAACAACAATTTGATGGAACAACAAGAGTTTACAAAGACAATATTAACAGCAAAAGAAATGGAAGTGGCTCAGTTAGACAGCCAAGTATCTGTTCTTCAAAGGCAATTGGATGTGACAACATTGCAGCTTCAGCAGCTCACAACTGACACCAATGTTACATTAACTCAAACTACTGAAGGTAGTGAGAACAATGAATTACTGAAAGAAAAGATAGCTATGTTGGAACATCAGTTAGAAAATTCATTGAAAGACAAAGACCATATTAATTCGCATTATGAACATTATGTTGGTAAATTGAATGAGCAATTACGAATGCAAGCAACAAAAAACGAAGCACTGTCAGTGGAAGTAAAAGGTCTTTATAACAGGGAAAGTGCCCTTATTGAACAAATTGGTCAAATGGAAATTAGGATGCAAAATTATCGGAGACAAAGTGAAGCATATGCTGAATCACACAATAGCTCCTACATTCAAGAACTGAAGGACAAAGTAGCATCTCTTCAAGTTAGTATCTAGTATTGTTAAAGTTTATATATTGGTAAAATTAAAAGGCAGGTTCTACAATCTGCCCTTTATAATGCATTTCTAACATTCCATGTATGTGTTATATAAAGATTAATGTTGTGTATGTTTTGTTTATTTCTTTTGGCAGGTTGATCTGGATGAACTACGCAACAAGTATAATGATTTACAAATACAGTATGAAAAAAGCATAAGTGAAAGCACAACTCAAGAACCTACTGAAACAAAGATACAAGATTTTTCTCATGAAAATATAACAAAGTTACATGCTGATATTGCCAGTGATAAAGTTGCCGCACAAAGAGCTACTGAGCAAAATAAGAAATTAAAAACTGATATTGAAGAACTAGAGCAAATTGTTGTAAAATTGGTATGTTTTTATATTAGCATTAACATTATAATTACTTGAATGATATGGTGTTTTGTGAGATCCAATAATTTAATATGCTTATTTTTTTATTGGGAAATAGGAATTTATTTTACCTAAGTGTATACCTCTTATTTTCAGGGAAAAGATAAGTTGGAACTAACTGAAAAGTTATCACATGAGAATCAATTAAATAAACAACTTATGCTCAAACTTGCTGAAATAGATGAAACATCTAAACACATGCAGACAAAATTGATGGCTAAGGATGAGGAAATGATAAGATTGCAAAGTAACTATCGGGATATAGAGAATAAACATGAAGCACTTTTGGAAAATATTCTGCAATCTAAAGAAAATGCTGTTTCAGTAATGAAAAGTAATGTAGATGTTGCTGCAGACTTGAGAGATAATACTGTGGGAGATAAAGCTGATAAATTGCTTATTGAAACAAATGGGTGTTCGGGTGATTGCAATATAAATACACACAAAGAAGTAAGGAAGACTGGAGAAATTCCTAAAGAAGATGCAATGTTCAAGCTCCAAGAGCGTTTTATGAATATTATGGATCAAGTAGCAAATCTATCTGACGAAAAACATAGACTTGAACATATAATTTTACAATTACAAACCGAAACAGATACAATTTGTGAATATGTAGCATTATACCAACAACAAAGAAGTCTTTTAAAAAAACGAGATGAAGAACGAAGTGCACAAATCAAATCATTCCAAATAGAATGTGATGAACTGAAACGTAACTTAGAGGAGTTAAGTTACCTGTTTTTGAAGTTAGCACAAGACAAAGACCTACTTGCACACCTGCAAGAAGAGTCAAGACAAAATGATATTGTAAGAATTCAGAAGTTACTGGACAATTTGCTTAACAGTTCTCTTATTCATTCGAAGTGTAAGAGTTTAGAATTCACGAATTTTTATCCTTGTAATTGTTGCTCTGGGCAACTCATAGATGTTTAATATAATCATCAAAAAACATGTAAAAATATAATAGAGCAGAAAATAAATATTTTATTCTCAGATCTTTTTTGATCCTATATTATTTTTATGATCAACACATATACCCATAATTTCTGTAAGCTATAATATAAGCTTTACGTTAGGTAGGTCACTGAACTCGTTGCCCTAGGAATACCACGACCAAACCGACACAATGTAAGCGCTCCGTAATTCGGAAGAGTGCGTGAAATACTGAAAACATTATTTTAGATTTGATTTTGTATCATTGCTATTGATAATTGTGTAGGTAGTTATCTACTTACCCAAAAGGAGATGACAATCCTTGAATTGTGTTAGGAGACAACCACTACAGGTTATAAAAATAAAAAGAAAATGTATTTTGTATTTGTATTTAAATAAATCGTATATGTAACATAAAATGTAAAATAGTTCAATAAATATTAAAGCGTTGTGTTACAACTAGGGATTGCAATCCGGCCGGATCCGGCAGATTTTTTCCGAATCCGGCCATATCCGACCGGATCCGGCGGCATTAATCGAACGGTTAAAACAGTGTAAAAAAAAGGTTCGATTTCTAACGGTAATTATTTTTGTAATGTGAAATCGTTGTCAAAATATACAATCACCGCATCCGGTGGAGGTCCGGATCCGGTTGTGAATTGGTACCGGATCCGGTTTGTGTAAATTTGTGCCGGATCCGCCGGATTACCGGATCCGGTTTTCCGGATTGCAATCCCTAGTTACAACACAATTTACTGTAGGTATAAAATGTATTACAGATAATCACACTTATGCAACTTTCGAAAAATTAGATTTGTAAGTAGGCATGTAAAAAAGTATAATTATTCAATAAATTTATTAAATAGCTACCTTCACATTAAAACAAGAAAATAATTTACTAACCCAGTAAATATTGCAATAGATGAGAAAACACCTTTAGAAAATTTTACAAACTTAAGATTATCGCCAGTGCAAGTCGTTAAAACTTTGTTTTAAAAATCATTAAACATACATACTGTTAATGTTTACCTTTTTAATGCTTGGTTATTTGTGCTTTACTTTGCAGTCGCTTGGTGTGTCTCATAACATAAGCGGTTTTATAATTTTATTTCTTGAATTACGTTGTTGCGAAGAAATTAATTTAAACATTATTTTTACTATTGTCATTATTTAAAAATAAAAAAAAATGTGAATGGTTACACGATTAGAGTACTGACCTAATGAAGATATCACTGATATAAAGTTTAGACTAAAGTATAGTATATTTTTTATTCTTACTGATATACAGAATAAATAAATATTACCATTATAGAATAAATATTACCAAAATCTATTTTCTCTTATAAAGTTATAATACAAACGAGGACGAAGATATTTTACTGTATAAAAATATTCACAAAAACTAACTTTGCGCACAATATTTTGGGGACAATATAATTTTACTGGGTTATCTTTTTTAATTGTTATACTTCACACGTATTAATAAATATTTGTTTAAATTAAATTACATTGGTTAATGTTGGATAAAAAGTTTCCTAAAAGAATTTTATCTTCTTATTAATTACGTAGTATGAAGGCAGATGTAATTTTAAGTGTGCTTTTTTAAGCAATAGCAAATTAAACTTTACAGAGTATGCTATTTTTAATTGTTTATAAACACTTATAATTAAAGTTAAACTTGTGATATTACTTTGATTATAGAAATTAAACGAATTTATTGTTTTAATTACGAAAATATGACCTATTCATCATACATAGGTTTTCTATTGCTATTGATAATAGGAATGGATGATAGTCAAACGCTATTAGTGAAGAAATGACCTATGTTATAATATATTTTGTGTAAGTAAAAATTGCAATAATTTTGGAATAAGTATCTTCAATTTTTACATTTTGTAAATAACAAGTATGCTAATTTAAAGTTATAAAAAATTTCAACGCCAACAAAGGCTCATAAGCAACGCGATAGGACGGCACATATAATTATAATCTTGTCTATTGAAATCAGCAATAAAGTAAAATAAAGAAAACTTAATATTATTTTTTGGTAAGGTTTACACTTTGGTTATACTTTTGGTTAACTTAGCAGTTACTTGTAGACAATTTCATGTGTTTTGCACTGGACTAAATAATATCCTTTAATACACATTTAATAAATGCATTACATATTCACACTTGATATATACTAGAAATAAATAAGAATAATTAGATAATTTATATATGTTTTAAAAATTACGTGTTTAAATACGTGCAATAAATATACATAGGTACTAAGTTGATTCCTTTATTTCGTTTTAGCGCGTAAAATACGACTAACATAGTTTTTTAGTTCCAGTCGTATATTTTTTTATACTATATCATATGCAGCAGTTGCACGGAGGGCAGTCAGTAGAGTAGGTTTTAAAAAAAGCGTGAGGGGAAAGGCATGTTGCATACCACCGTGTACTACTTACAACCTACACAATTAATTTTATAGAAAAAATAACTTTTTTCGGATCAGACTGGATTTGATTACCAGGATGTGTATGTTTTATTTTATAATTACATTTTTTTGGCTCTGAAATGAATGAAATGGTTTTTTTACAATTAAGTTCTCAACCTCTTTCAGTCTTTTTTACTTGCCCCCCTACTGACATAATGAAAGTTGTATACCTACCTATATCAATATAGAAAGAAGGTAGTAGGAACAAATCACTGTTGCAAATTAGTTTCGCACTCTATATACATATATAAAGTACGAAAAAAACAATAAGAGCAGAAGCGTGTGGCAAATTCTTTAAAAATGTTGAAATGAATTATCATAACATAAATATATGTACATAGAATGACATTATAACCAACATTTTTCTTATTTACTGACGACATGGGAGCGTAACGCAGCTTCATAATTCAAAGATATTTTTGTTCACCTTTTTAGAACCAAAATTCTGTTTCAGCCAATAAAATAGTCATGATACGTTATACCACGTAGGAAACAGTTTTCCAAATAATTGATAATGACTTTAGGGTTATTACAAAATATGAGTAAATTTTATAAGAAACAAGGTAAAAGCGTTTGTAAATAACCCTTTTACTTTGTTCCTAGAAAATTCACTTCAGTGCTTAGTAACTTACCATAATATTTCATTAGCTCAACTTGAAGGTCATTTACAAATGCCTTTTCATTACATGATACAGTAACTTAGGATCTTAAAGTTTATTGTTACAGTTTGTTTTATATGCGTTTATTAAATACATTGTAAAAATATATTGTTTGTAAATTGACAGCAAAGATATTTATTAAAGTTTATACAAGAAAAATAATTGAAATCACACAAAATCGATTACTCCACGGTTTAAATAAAAATCTTCTTTAATATGTTTGTGCATTATTAACTATTGTGTATTTCTCATTCAAAATATAAATTATATTTTTAAAACGCAAATGAAACAATTAACATCAGAAATATCAACATAAACAAGAATATAAATAAGACAATTTGATTGAATTTGTACAAAAAGTTATGTGGTATTATAGCATAACAAATGATTTAATTTATGTTAGTCTATATTACAATCCATTTATTACCATACACCTATTTGATGCCACCTGAAGATATCCTACATAATTCTTACCCTTACCTTAGTCCGTCTTACCCTTAGACTAGAAAAATACCTCGGAATAGATGCAAAATAAAATAAGCTTATTTTACTCAAACCTCACACGTGATCAATATCCACATTCAAAAGCTTCATTTAAATATATTATTTTAATAAAAGTTAGACAAAAACACCACTTTGGTGACATAGTACTCCTATTCTCTTATCTTAAATTATCTCACAATAGTGTATATCGTCGCAAACAATATTTGTTAAGCTATTTAATTTATGTATAATTTTAATACTTAGCTAACACAAATCACAGAATCTTAAATAGTAATAACAATATGTATTATTGCTTCTACTGTCTTAGCGTAATGTAAGTTCATAATTTATATATACTCTATAAAGGTACTCTTGATTTATTTGTCCATTCACATGACTTATTTTTTGTAATTAACACCTTGCTTATAATAATGCAGTCTTTTCTCTCATGACTTTGTAGTAATAGAGAAAAGGTCACTTAATCATGTTCCGAACTTTAAAAAAAAACTAATAAAATAGCTTTGCTCAATATAGGTATAGAGTAAGTTGAAACAGAACAAACGAGGAGTGCTTAAATTAACATAATAATTATGATCCTAACAATAGGGTATTACGCACTTCGTACGAAATGTACAAAAAATTGTTTGTTAAACATAGTTTTTGCATCATATCTCGTCTTATTACAAAATATTCTAGAATCTGCCAATATTACATTCGTTGGTTGCAAAATTTATTGGTCAAAAGTTATGGTACAAAATAATAAAAGATAGTAAAAAAAAAGAAAATTTTAAACATCAATGCGAGCTTACAAGTCAACTCACGGATATTACAAATGAATACATTGAAATAGAATGTAGGTATAAATACATTCTATGTATTTCAATAGTTTTTTGAAGTTATACTTCTTTAGGCGCGTTATTAAGGAATGATGAGAGGGAAATTTTAAGATTCGTCACACAAAAGTCACAGTATGAAGTTGAAATAAAAATGCTATGCAATAGCTTTACCGCGGCAGTCTCAGGGTGCCGAACGTTGTTTTTTTGAATTTATACTTCTTTAGGCGCGTTAAAAATAATAATAAGGCGAAAGATAAAAAATATAATAAGATTTTTTTATTTTGTTACGCCAAAGAAGTATAACTTCTAACGCGTGTACATAAGTACACACACACACTTTTTCATGTAATTAAACGTATCATGGGTGGCCAAATTATTTGGGAGAGTACGCAGATTTACGTTTTTCCCCTTTTAAAGATTTTATCAGCATTTTTTCTATTTTTGTTTTATTTGATATTATCGTTAGTATCATAATAGTAGTTTTTAGAAGTGAAGACATTGGAAATTGATGCAGATTTAAATGGAAGATAGCTTTTTATAAAGTTGTTGATTTCTGGTTAAAAATTACTTGTGTAAGAAAATTTTGTTCCAAATATTTTGTTATTATTTTTAATGTTTTTATCCATCTTGTATAACTGAAAAGTAAAAATTTTTTCTCCTCGCATTTTATTTCATATGTTTTACATTTGGATTTCATCTTTTTTTTTTAATTTAACGTGATATTCAATATATGTTTATGATGGGTAAGGCTTCAGACTCATCTCCAAAAAAATGCAGGGTAAGTAAAAAAAAGAAGTAATGATTGACCTTAAATTTACAATAATTTAAGGTCAATCATTAACGATTAATAAAATTAAATTGACGAAAGGAATTTTCCTTAAAAAATAGATTCCTTGGAAAACTATTTTTAAGGAAAATTTGACGGAAAAAAGATTACCTCTCTTCGTACCGATTGTAAATTAGGAATCCCAAAAGAACTATTACTAAACAAGTGATCACCACCAACCGCCAATTAATGAAAACCCTCGTTAATGTGGCATTAGGACTGTAAACCCCAAGCACACCGCAAAATTATACATAGAGAGCATACCTCGATGCTTAGAAGCCTTAATTATATGAAATAATGGCACTACTAAAATAATAATTATTAAGCCTTACTTTTACTAATCCCCGTTAATTCATATATTAACTTTAAAAAAACTATTTCTATATACAAAACTTGTAATTTTTAATATCGCCGTATCATGTTTATATAATTAAAAAATGAAAACCGGTCCTGAAACCATTATTTTGTTTGCAAACTTAAAGTAGGAAACACTTAAATCTGCGTACTGTCCCTAATAATTTGGTCACCCACTGTAGTAATTTATATTATTTTAATTTATGACCTCTTAATATGCTAAGGTGATGTTCGAATACATTGTTAGTTAAAGAGGTTAGAAAAAATATAAACCTTGACAAGTACAGGCCTATGATTGCACGCGAATTAAAATCGTTCAATCAATACATACATACTATAAAACAAAGTCGCTTCTCGCTGTCTGTCCGTACCTATGTTTAAATCATTAAAACTACGCTACGGATTTTACTGCAGTTTTTTTTAATAGATAGAAGATAATGAAGATTTTTTATGTATAATATAGTAGGTATACACTATGAATTTTAGATTTTGACTTTTAGGAACGAATATCGCCGAGTCAACTAGTTATTACTAATTTTTAAATAATTAAATAAAATAATTTCGTTAGTCGTGTTACAGAAGCTATATAATAAAATAAACAATTTTATAAATTTAGTAAGCCATAATTTAGTTGGGATTTTCTTTTTGTCATTATTCTTTTTTGGAGTAGTGTTATTACATTTAGCCACGATACACCAGCAATACCGAGTGTGATATCATTTCCAAATTAAGTTTATTCGTGAAGTATGAAACTAGTGATATCATGCGCTACTTCAGGTATGTGTATGCTTTATGGTTCATAATATCGCATATTGAAATGTATTTTTATGGCATTAATAGTTTACATTAAAAATCAATGGATGTGCTATTAGCACCTTGCTCTTTAATTTAAGATTCGATTTCGATAAAAAGAGTGTAATACCCTATTAGTAACTATCACTTTATCAAAACAAGCGTAAAATCCTTTATATTGTTTTAAAAATGAAAAATAATTATATTTTTCATTGGTTAACAAATAAGCGTTAACAAAATTATTAAATAAACTCGAGACAAATATAAAAAACCAAATTTATTTCAATGGTTCTTAGATGTTAATTTGAAATATTTTAAGGTAAACGCACCAACTTATAATTTAGCAACTATAAAAAACGTCAAATAATAAGACAGTATACTACACTTATATCATCTAATTGAAAAACAGTTATGATACTAATGAATAATAAATATGCAGCTTTCTACCTTGCCACAGAAAGAGGGATCGACTGCACAGTGTCTTTTTTAAGCTTTGATTATAATGTAAAAAGTATATGCGAAAATTTCTCTAAAATAAAAATTATTATCGCAGTAAATATGCTTCGAAAATAAAATAAGAAAATGAAAAGGAAGTTTTCAGTACTAATTGTTAGTAATATAAAAAAAAAACAAATACTTTTTTGAGGACAGTTTTCAAATAAGTGCGTATACCTTAATATATTTCGTACTTCTGCATGCACGCCACTTTCAAGCTCTGCTTGAATATTTATAAAGTCTAAGTTTTGTTTGAAAATAGCAAAAATTTCACCTTTGCGTAAAGATAATAATTGATATTAACATTACTTATAATATACTTATAATAAACATTACATTAGCAAGACCTTCCCATTATAGCCGATTAATATTACAACTATATCCCATACTATAATCTTTCGCAGCAAACGTGTTTATAAAACTATCAAGTTCAGAATGGACTCGAATTACTCAACTTATCGCTTATTTTAGTAGTATTCTCTCATAAAGGCAAAAATCGACAATAACATGGCAAATATCAAGTTCGTCTTAAAAGCCCGCATGTATGTGGCCGCAAGAACGTTTACGGTTCTCACTTTCTGCCAACTGCTTCACCAAATCACGACGGAATAGCTTAATATCGTAACCATCGAGATTATCGTTTCTGTACAGCTATAACTAATCTATATTACCATGTTTTAGGAACGCTTTTGGGCCCACTTCAGGTCGTCAGCGCGTGGCTTACATCCAGTTAAAGCTTCAATAACAGTCTCGAGGATGGACCAAAAGTGCAATTTCTCCAGGGGCCAGTTGAGCCATCCTGTCGTTATACAAAAGTAAGTCTCGTGCGGCGCCACGTGGTGGATGCGGTGATGACGTCGTGGTAGCACGACGTGCCACTCTTGCAACCAAACCACCCAAGTCGGTAGACCAAAGTACGTGTGTGACCATTTGTGAATCTGAAAGAGTTTTCTCGTTTATACTAACATCACAAAGCTAAAGAGGATAATAAAATGCTCCGTAATAATATCCAGACAGAATTGATGTCTGACCGCAGTATTAGTATGAGTTTATTACGTATCCTCTAAACAATCATTGTCTAAGTTTATATTACAGAGCCGCTTATATCACACAAATTTGCAGTGTACTTTTAAACGATGGGCAAAAACATAAATTGGCAAAAAGAAATTAGCTACCGACCATTGCAATTCTTCAATATTAAATGTCCTGCGTACCTACATAACGTACATAGTGTATCTTTCTTAAGAAACTAGAATAGTTTAGAGGGCTTTGCTTTGGCCCTTTAAACTTTTGTTATAGGACTGATAATGGACGAAGTGGTGATACGTCGTTTACATTTGTCATACCTATAATTTTATTCTAAGGTTAAGAAATCACAATACACTTTTATAGCATTCGGCTATCATAGATAAGTAGATTTTATCGCACGAAATCTTTGTCTGATATAGAAAAGAAGTACCTGATTAGTCATCGCCACAAATATACAGCACAGGTACCAATAAGCGATCCAGTGGAATTGTTCGACAATAGTCGCTGATTCATACGTCAACAACTGCCATACAATTCTCGCCAGCACTGGTATAGTTATTGCAAAGTTGTCACCGTTCGTCTCAACGAAATCGTGGCGTGTTATTGATGTCGGGTCGATGTGGTGTTCACGAAACGGACGCAAGAAATTCTGTAAAATAATTAGTAAATTACAAACTAATTTGCGTATACCCGGGGGACTTCGCTTGCGGTCAAATACATATGGACATTGAATAATTGCTTGACTCTGTCATTCAGGCCCAAACATAATAGTGAGGATAAAAGAAAAAATAATAAAGCTGATTATATATATTCCGCAGAATATTTACCAATAGTTATACCGGGTGATAGAACGGAAGTAGCAACGCGTCTGTGAGTAGAACTCCTGTTATTTACGAAGTTGCTTACAGATGTCCACGGGCGGCAGTTACCACCTACCATCAGATGGACTGCATGCTCCTTTGCTGTTTCAATCGGATAAAAAAGCGTGAAAAAAAAATTTTTAAACAAAAAATACAACCGACTTCCATGCCACATAAAAGTAAAAAATAATTTAAATACATGTTGGTTTAGAGCAAACACAGTACTTAGTACATAGTCCCGAAGTCGGCGCTCATATAAGATACATGTAGTTTCGTCATGATCCAGCAAAATATGGTGAGCGCCGACTTTCAGTCACGATAAAATCAGTTATGGCTGTTGCTAGTCGTCCGCTAACCGGATGAATAAAATTAATTATTCGTCCGATTTTCGGATGAATAAAATTATGTGCTGACGTCATCATCTAAAAATAGACTTCTTTGACACAACCGGTCGGGGGCGCTACCGCGCCCCCTCCCTTAGATTCTGAATTAGAAAAATCTGTTCGAACCTAACCTAACCGAATAAAACAACTTTTTCTGAGTAAACATTTATTTAAAGAATAGACCTATAATTATCAATATTTAAAGTAGAAAAAGTAATATAAACCTTATAACTAAGAGTATAATTCAACTGATACTGATAAAAATAATTTTGACTACCTATCCTTAGTTGGAAAACCAATACCATCAAAACCAATTTAAGTTCGGGCAGCATGGTCGTTATTCACTACATCAGGTGTACCCATAGCTTTACACAATTTATTAATCTCAGTAATATGATTTAACTCACCAGTTTCAATACGTTTTTTATTACGAGGATAATAAGTATGTTTAATATACAGACCATTTTTATTACGAATTTACCGTTTAGCGGACGATTAATTTATTTTATTCATCCGATTACGGGACGACTAGACACTTCGATCAGTTATACGAGACCGTGTAATACATAGTATCCATAAGACTGCATAGTGCATACATAAATGGAAACGGTAATTTAAAATCAACCTTAAATGACAAATCAAACAAAAGCCTAAGCGATATCTTACATTACTGTCACAGTGCATGTGAACTGAGCGCAATCGCTCGCAGGGCGCTGCCGCGCCCTGCTCGCTTAGTTTCTATATTTTCTTTTAAGTTCCAACCTAACCTAACCCATCCTATGTAAAAAGGTTGGCAGTACTCCTGCATCGTCCAGGTAATTGTATTCAAAGTGGAATTTGTGATCATAATTATGTCCTTTCCGGAACTCATTGTTTGTATTGCGAACAATAATTACCAAACACACATATTCAATATTAGGAGTTCCATAAACAGAGGCATAAGGGTCATATAGGCATAAGGGTAAGGGCCATATTACTATCACCTGTGGGTTAGATAGGCAGTACCACTGAATAAAAGCCCAGTTAAAGATAACGGTTTTCATAAGTCATCTCTTCATAGCATTTCTTCAATAAATCCTTAAACACTAAATAGCCAACTTCTATGGCTTGGGCTTACAGTACCCTGCATCATAAGGGTCGAGTTAAAGGTCAATTTTCTTATCATACGTCTTTGCTTTGTTAATATATTACAATTCCATAAGTATCAAATGGCCAACGCCTATGCTTTAAGCCTGAAGTACCCGTGCATCATCAAGGCTGAAGAGTTGAAGGTCAAAACTATCATGTTATATCTTTGCCTAGTAATCTCATTACATATACGTAAGCACCATATGGCCAACGCCTATGGTTTAGGCTTGAAGGACCCCAGCATTATCAGGGTTGAGGAGTTGAAGGTCAAATTTTTCATGCCATATCTTTTCGTAGTAATCTCATTACATACACGTAAGTAACAGATGGCCAACTTCTATGGCTTGGGCTTGCAGTACCCTGCATCATGAGGGTTGAGGAGTTGAAGGTCGATTTTAATATTATACGTCTTTACTTTGTAAATATATTACATACCCATAAGCATCAAATGGCCAATACCTATGGTTTAAGCTTGAAGTACCCCTGCATCATCAGAGTTGAGGAGTTGAAGGTCAAATTTTTCATCTTTTATCTTTGCTTAGTAATCTTATCAGATATACGTAGCGATCATGTAGCTAACGCCTATAGTTTAAGCTTGAAGCACCCCAGCATCATAAGGATTGAGGAGTTGAAGGTCCAATTTTCCACCGTATACAACCATTTTTCTAATGTTCTACCTTACATTTTTTAAATATCATTTTGAATGCGTAAGGATGAAATAGCTAAGTTTTATGGCTTAGGCATTCAATACCCCTGCATCATCAGGATTGAGAAGTTGAAGGTCCAATTTTTCGTCGTATACCTTTGCTTAGCAATGTTATTACAAATCCGTGAGCAACAAATGTCTAACGTTTATGGTTTAAGCCTGCAGTACCCCTGCATCATCAGGGTTGAGGAGTTGAAGGTCAAATTTGTTATCGTACATCTTTGCCTTGCTATCTTATTATATATCTGTAAGCACCAAATGGCCATCACCTACGGCTTGGGCTTACAGCACCCTGCATCATCAGGGTTGAGGAGTTGAAGGTCAATTTTTTTGTCATATGTCTATGCTTAGTATTGTTATTACACATCCATAAGCACCAAATGGTCAACCCCTATGGTTTAGGCTTGAGGCACCCCTGCATCATCAGGATTGAGGAGTTGAAGGTCAAATTTTTCATCACATGTCTTTGCTTGTTACATATATGTAAGCACCAAATAGCTAATGTTATAGTTTAGGATAGCTATAACCCTGCATCATCAGGATCGAAGAGTTGAAGGTCAATTTTTTTGTCAACCTATATAAGCATAGATATATAATACATATTCCAAGTTTCATAAGAATCGATTCGGCAGAAGCCGAGTTATCTCAAATTATCTAAAAAACTTGAGGACTGCCTGTGAAACTAGCCGCATACAATGTCGTATGAATCGTGTCGGTATCAGTAGGTCGACGATTTCTAGCCATTTCGCCCGAACATACATAAAAAAAAAAAATCCCCTCTTTCCTTTGGGAAGTCGGTTAAAAAATGGTACCTACAGTCCTTTTTAGACATGGAATCAAAATCATAAATTGTATCGTTAAAATGCCTGCGATTTGAAATAACATAACTGAGGTAATTTTAATAGAATCACTTTGTCCTAGTGTCGTGACATAAACAAAGTTCCAAAAAATAGTCAGCACGAAACATGTGTAATCATGTGTGCGAATTTGTAGTTTAATTTTATAGTTCAATGGGAATATAGCTAAACGAGTGGAAGACCCGTTCAAATGCATTGAATTGCTCTTTAACAAAGAGCTATTTATTTACTCTCCGTTTTTCTTCTTACTTTTCTTGTACTAATAATATTTTTGTTAACTTTCTCGTACTTTGTGGTTCCCGCTCAATTTCATATAGGTAAGGCACCCATTTCAGATACCCCCCAGGGCCCCATTTTCAGGTTTTGGTGTAGAGGGGCCGTATGTAGATTTGGCGACCTAACTGAAGTTCGACTTCAATTTGGTGACCATTTTTTTCGTCGTCACTGTGAATATCTCAAAACATGCGAATGTGAACATTTGTGACATCACTACTACGCTTTATTATAGCGTGCGCTGGTTACGATCATATTTCCGCATTCGAAACCATCAAACAATTTTTAAACCTCCTATTCTAAGTGGGGGAAATAAAAAATTAAACCATACTTCAAAGTTCACAAAGCGTATTAGTGTTAAATTTATAAAATGTAGAGATTTTTTTAACTTAAAGTTCGTTTAAATAGACATTAAAACAACGATTATATTATTGTTTTCTTTATTAATATCATATCGACGAAACTTGTTTAGCGTCTGAGTTTGTTCCGTGCTTGGGTACCAGAAATGTATACCTTTAAACTTAATCAGTCCAATCCAAATTAGGTAAGCAGGTAGGTATGAAGAGCAAAATTTAACAGTATTAAATGTTTCATTCTACCGAAGCCACATCTATTCCTAACATAAACATTTTTTTTAAATCTTCCGTATCGATTGTGGCCTGGCGGCGAGTTACTTACAAGTTTTCATAATTAGGTAAGTAAATAATCATACAATACGTACCTACATAGATTGAGTGCCTACAAATGTCGTTTGTGAACACTTTTTTTACTATTTTCTTGTCTTTGTTTTACTAAAATGGTGGGATCTCCCGCGATGTCCTTATAAAATTATAGACCCTCAGGGAGTTTCAACCCTGTTGTAACCTTGTTTACAATTATTTTTTCTTTTTGATCGGAAAACCCTCAAAAGGTACCCCCGAAGCCGTCGGAGCGACGCCTGGTTATATAGGATCATTACCGTATTAAAACCCCCTCGGTGGCCGTCCTCGGCGCTACATAGGGGACTCCAGGATCTCCAAATGAACGCACCAGATTCTTCTGAGCGCGTTGTCCCATCGAGCTCCTCCCAGGTGAGCGGCTGGGCCCACCGCTCCCTCTGGTCATTAAGACAGTATGCGACCATATATGTATTTATCGCCGTCCTTCTCACGGTCGCCTGACCGGACGCGATTGGAGTGCTCACGACACCCATCGCGTTAAAGACGCTATTGAGCCAAGTTGGGGCTCCGGAGTGTTCGCAAAGGATCTGTGCGTTGGGCAAAGTCTGCTGACGTGGTTGCAGACCGAATCTGGCACCATAACTTCGCCTAAGTTCGAAGTCCTGACAGAGATTCGGAAGTAACATAGACAGTTACCACACACACGCACACCCATAACAAGGCGGAAGATAAACGTGTTAAATTGATCCGACACTATAGTGACTTCCCAGACGGCAGCCTGTACGAGATTAGGGACTCAAAGAGTTTAAAAATAATAAGACATTGGGCGATGACATCGGGCGGAATCATAACACAGTAAACCCGTACTAATGACGCTCCAAAAGTTGTTTGATTCCGTCATCAATAGCGGAACAATCCCGGAAGCGTGGGACAGAAGCGTAGTGGTGTTCTTCAAAAGGGCGAATTAAGAGGTTAAAGAACTACAGGCCCATTGCGCTTCTGAGCCGTGCGCATAAGCTATTTTTGAGAGTCCTCACTAACGCACATAGGTTTGACGATTTCCATCCTCCCGAACAAGCCGGATTCGGGTTCAGCACCATTGGCCGCATGTACACGCTTCGGCATATTATACAGCATACCGGGGAGTATATTCTGCTGTTGTATATTGTTTATGTGGACTATGAGAGATTCTTCAAGGCTATCGAGACCTGGGCGGTGCTAGAGTTCCTACAGGGACGCCAGATGGTCTATAGGTATATTGAGGTGTTAACGTAGTATACTCAGCTGCCACCTTATTATTCCGTGCATACGATCGAAACACAAACCCAATCCAACTCAAGCGAGGAGTAAGGCAAGGCGATGTCATTTCGCCGATTCTATTTACCGCTGAGTTAAGAAAGGGGGAAACCGTTACATTCAGCGGACACAGGACCGGTAAGGATGGTTCCATTTAGTAGATCCCTATTTCCAGCAGTATAAAGGCTGATGGGTGGATGGATGTATTCAAATCTAGGACTTTTCTCATGGTTATTAAATCTTCGGCTTCAGCCGGAGGTTTGGCGATAGCCGAATAACGGGCTTAGGCATCAGCTTAGTGAATACTAAGTTGGAATGGGTTGGAAGGGATAGCAATGCATAGCTAACCTAATGTAAGACTCTAACCTTGTCTAATAATGTAATTACAGATGTCCATGGCCGGCAACGGTCATTTATGATAAGGAGAATATGCTATATACCTACATAATTATCGTTGCTCGTTGTCTGTACTAAATAATAAAAAAATATAAAAGTGACGAATAGATAACCTTTCGGTTAAAAGTTGGTAACTAATTAATGAATACAACGTATGGTATCTTTCGCACTAGCCCAGTAGTAGTTAATAATTGATGAAGGACAATTCCCCTTCAGGTGGGTATGTATATCGATTTTTAATGCGACGTTTTAAAAATGTACCTATTCTTTTGTGGCGTTATGGCGACCCTCGGCGCTCATTAATTATTAATCAATTGTTCATATGGTGAAACAGTGTAAGCATTGTGTTTCATTATAACCGAATATGAATATCCTGTTTAATTTTACATACAAAAAACATTTCGTTCATAATTTGAGAGTATATATTAATATATAACAAAATAATTGGTAAATAAATATCTTCACTACTTATACTTTTATTCACTTATCTAGTTCTAATTATTAATGAAAACAGTGTATATATGTAGTGTTATGAAGTTTATATTGGCTGTAACCAGTGGCGTAGTGCGGACCATTGTAGACATGGGCAAAGTCCTATCAGCGAGGCCTCTTGGCATTCTATTGGACAGTGTCCTTGAAAATGCCTCCGCCTCTCTTCCAAAGAGGCCTCGCGGGGCCCCTTTCAGTGCGAGGCCGTAGGTGATGGCTCACTGCGCCCACGCCTAGCTACGCCTCTGGCTGTAACTAATCTATATCTATAGCAATAGATAAAAATGGATACACGTGTGTCTATTTGTAACTTAATCACGCAAGAATCACTGGTCCCATTTACATTAAATTTTGCATGGAAATCCCCTCCGCGCCCCAAATCCCCTCTCCACCGAAGTTAGGGGAAGGGGAGACGTTAAAATGAAAATATTTGCCTTCGAAACACAAATCAAACTTCTGATATATTCTAATGCTGCTTTGTAAACAACAATAATTAATTATACAAAAGTATCTACTTATGGTCGAATCTTTTATAATCCCTAATAATACAATGCAATTGATTTAAATCCCAGATGCACTAATCATATTATTACAAATATAGTAGTGATGTAACATACATATGTTTAAATTTGAACATTCGCGAATGCCAATATCCCTTAATCACGTCGCCATGTTTATTTTCAGTTTTTGGCTTAGGAGGACGGAGGATGTAGATTTGGCGACCTTTTTTTCGATCGACTCCATTTCTACTTTGTATTAATTTGGTTAGTTTCGTCATCAAATTTCAATTCATTCGTAACCATTCACACTCGTAATCGTAAAGCATTCGCACAATTCCTGCGAATACGAATGCGAATATCTAAAAACATGCGAATAGTCGCGAATACGAATATTCGTTACATCACTAAAATACAGTGATATTTATATACCACAAATGTTTAATTCAAGCGTATGTACATATTATTGTTACTGATATATAAACAATGAACTACTATTAATTCATTATCAGTGTTCATAGTACATCTAATCCCACTGTTATATTACATATGTGATAATTGCTTAATAAAAATGTTCAAGCATGATATAGAATCTTTATTTAGTCTGCGTTAAAGTAATAATAAAAAGAGTATGTTTAATATGTATGCACGTAAAGACCACTTTCGTGTAATTGATAAAATATTTTTTATGCAGTCAAAGAAGTTTTATAATTAAATGACTCATAGAAGAGATTATTTTTTGAGATAAGTCAAAGTAACATAATTTCAATAAGCCATTAATGTCGCTTTGCAGGTAATAAATAATTTAAAAAAATATGTAAGTAAGAGTCAATCACTGGCTTGCTAACATCTAGAACAGTTACAAGTTGGTATAATAACACCTTAATTTTCTAAATACCTTGCCTATTATGGGTAGGTCAACTGCTCCCCACGTGTCAGCAGCCCAGTGCACAACTCCCGATGCAAAGTCAGCTGTTAAAACACCAGCTATAGCTGCCAGGAGTAATGATGCATCTGCTCGAATATATCTGGCCATCAATACACCAGCACACACACACAATGTGCAGCAAACCACAACACACACCCATTCTTGGATTCGTTTACCTGTTGAATAATTTAGTGAATTTAAAAATAATGTTATTTTCAATGTTCTTATATCAATCTCTGTTAAATGGGTATTAAGTTTAACAATCCACTCTTAGTCAGCATGATGAACTTCAACATCAACAACAATTTCATTCTAAAGGTGAGTATGGATGAGAGCATTTACTTGTAACAGAACAATGAGCGGCTCTATGATATGTTCTAGTGTACCACCCTTCACAAACCAGACATCGAGCACATCACATGGAAATGATTTGGAAACTGAGCTTTTATCTGTATTGTATCATTCGTTAGAATGTTACATTATGCAGAAATGCTCTAGTCTATACTCACCTTAAATGGAGCCAAACAGTATGATTTCATACACTGGCTACAAGCAGTTTCATTGCAAAATGAAATAGAAGTATATTACATATAGGCATATAATTACAAAATTACATTATCTGTCTAAACAGGACCATTTTAGAGATTTTGAGGCCTCTCAGAAATAAAGGTTTGGAGGCCCCCCCAATATTTTTAAATGAAATAAACATTTTCTTCATTCAACTTCTTCAATAAAAGAAATATTGTGAAGCCTTATAGCCTTTGCTATATAACAATCATATATGAAGTATATATTTGCTGAAGTCTCTTGAGTATTGTTGATAAATTTAAAAAAACGAGTAAAAGCTAAAAAATATATTCATTTAACTATTTTGCGGCTAACTTTTATATGAGGCTTCCACCTTAGCCTTTGAGAGTAACAACTTATCTGTGATTGAGTTCAGATAGAACCCCTGTTCTATTCATATAGAAATATATAATAGCTGCTTAAAAAGTTCATGGCAATAGTGACTGCTTACCATCAGTTTGACTGCATGCAACCTCCTAGCAGTCAGGCAATTATTTACCAGAACCTGATCAGACCACCAGTCTACATATCCTAATCATTATAATAATGAAGAAATAAATATTTTAATGCACCACAGATACAGAGAAAGCACAAAGATGCAAATACTGTGCCAGTTGACGAGTTCTGGAGCCATTGATAATATTGATAATATCAATATTCAATGATTTTAATCATTAGAACAAAGACATATTATCCCTAATCAGTTTATGAAAACTTCTTATTAAAAATATATATTTTATTAATTGAAATGGAAATACTATGGTGTATTATCTCTATACTCTATTTTGCATTTTGACTAAATTTAAAAAGGATGGTTATGAAATCATTTTATTTATAGAATAATATTTAAAATCAACGCGACTAGATTTTATGTTTGTGATAAAATTGCGTGATAATTAGATAAGCTCAAGAATGTCGGTATTATTTAATAAAACCAAGGTAGTACCTGGACTGTATAATTCTGCCAATTCCTGAGCGCCTCGGTGCCGCGGGCCCCAGCGGAGCTGCTTCCCGACTTCGCTCGGCAACTGTGTGTTAGCATTGGGATCATCCTCTGACATGGAATGCTCAAGTATTTGACGTTCAGTTTTTACTGGAGCCAGCAATGTTGTAGCCATGCTACTAGCGTATTCAAATCGCTCGCAACCCAAACCGCTGAGACCGTCCCTCTTCGCACAAGGCGGAATTGGCAGCGGTAAAGTCATTCTCTCTAACTTCCTAATTAGCGACGTCCGACGCGAACTATTTTTATTATATTTTACATTGAAATTAGTGTAAACCAGATAATCCAGATAATAATCCTAGCTTATCTGTTTATTATACATCGTTGATAATAAATTCGTTAATTACTTCAAACTACTCGGCATCAACTAAATAGTAAGCATGACAACTAATGACAATAAATTTATGAATTTAATCCTACGATTGGCATGACTAATGTCAATATCAATAAAATGACAATGACATAATGGTGGGGTTGACATCATTAAGTTTTGTGATAATAGCAGTTGACACTTTTTTTAAATTGGTGTGGAATAATTTATTACTTTGGGTTATTTGAAAAAGTATTTTTCAACTTTTAAATTAGTCAATTCAAACTATGACTTGACAAGTCGTTTCAAACTATGACTTAACTTTCTTGAAAGAATAAAATTTTTGTGACATCCATGCTATTATATTATTTATCTATGCGATGCCTTAGGGCAAAACATAGGGATTCGCGGAGTTTGTCAATACAGCTATTTCATAATTTATCTTTAGGTGTATTGAAAAATTGCAGTCTGTTTTAAAATTTGATTGACAATTTTATTACTGGTAGAATTTCGGTCATTGACAGAGTTTTGTTTCCTTTTTTCATAAATTCCGTCTCCTACCTCCCTTTCATAAATTTACAATAAATATAAAAAAGTAAATGTCTGTAATTAATCCAGACTGTAGTTAATACTCTGCCCAATCCTATGGTTAGGATACAAATTATTTAAGTAGATATACATCTGGATTCTAAGGCAATTAAATAATAAAGTCTATAGTTTATTAGGGGGTTACAAGTCAATTAAGTTAAAAAGATCATAAAAATAAAATATAATCATATTGCAGAAAGCATAATTTAGGCAGTAACAATAAGTAATAGTGATGTGCAACAACATAACTTATTTTTTTTCTTTCAAGTTTTAGTATTAAACATCTATGTATTGTTATCAGTGATGATTGTTATCAGTGTTTACGGATAAAATTAAACATAAACCGCTCTTCGGTGGGCCCAGCCGCCCATCTGGGAGGAGCCCGATGGGGCAACGCACTCAGAGGACTCCGGTTGCGTACTTTGCGGTGCTTTGGATATCCCGACGACATCTTTGTAGTGCCGAGAACGACCACTGGGGGGGTTTTAGTGCGGTGAAAATCCCACATAATTCTGCGTCCCTCCCACGGCGTCGGGTAGCTTTTGAAGGTTTCTCCCTCAAGAGAAAAAAAGGCATCATGTATATACATTATATTATTTGCTTAAATCTACAGTGCAATATCCTTCTGTACCTATTTCGCCGGACAGCGAGTGAGAGGAAAGCCTGTGGTTTAAGCATCCCTACAACCGCACGCCACGCCAGGAAGCGTGTCCCAGCCTATTCAGTCGCGCCACTACCAACGATTTAAATAATTGAAAAAAGAGATCAACAGTTATACATGGTCGAAAGCCATCATCACGCATCGCCCGTAATTAGTCTCGTCTGCCAAGTAATGAAGCGAGCTTAGAGAATGTTCTAGCTAGTTCTAGATAGCTTTCACTATACTTTTGACTTTCCCCCTGTTTCGAGAGGACCATGATCTCTCGTATCTTCCAGGTGTCTGAAAAATGGCAGAGAATACGATGAAAGAGTTAAGTAATTGCGATCAAGGCTCCTCGCATAGTAAGGAATCCCGACCTTGGTTAGCGCGCAACGGTCTTTTGCCCCCTTAAGGACAAAATAAACTGAGATTGGACAAAATAAATTGGGATACCTCGGACAGTTGTATGCTTCCGCACGAGCTCCCGCCCGTAACAAGGCGGACGACAAACGTGCCAAACTGACCCGACACTATACGGAGAACCTCCCAGACTACAGCCTGTACGAGATTAGGGAGGTTCTCAAACAGCTGGAAAACAACAAGACACCGGGCGATGACAGAATCACAACAGAGCTGCTAAAAGCTGGCGGTAAACCCGTCCTAATGGCGCTCCAAAAGTTGTTCGATTCCGTCATTACTAGCGGGACAACCCCGGAAGCGTGGAGCAGAAGCGTAGTAGTGCTGTTCTGAAAAAAGGGCGATAAAACTCTCCTGAAGAACTACAGGCCCATTGCGCTTCTGAGCCACGTGTATAAGTTGTTTTCGAGAGTCCTCACTAACTGTATTGCACGCAGGCTTGACGACTTCCAGCCTCCCGAAAAAGCCGGAATCCGAAAAGGCTACAGCACCATGGACATACACACGCTTCGGCAGATTATACAGAAGACCGAGGAGTATAATCTGCCGTTATGTGTTGCTGATGTGGACTATGAGAAAGCCTTCGATCCTATCGAGCACTGTGCGGTGCTGGAGCCCCCCCCCCCAGCGATGCCAGATCGACTATAGGTACATCGAGGTGTTTTACGGCACTCCTCTCGAAGTCGACGAGTACATTTACCTGGGACAAACGATCCGGACGGGTAAGTCCAACTTTGAGAGGGAGGTCACTCGAAGAATCCAACTCGGCTGGGCTGCGTTTAGGAAATTTCGTAGTATCTTCTCGTCCACAATTCCTCAGTGCCTGAAGTCAAAATTGTTCGAGCAATGTGTGCTGCCAGTGTATGGCGCCGAGATGTGGTCCTTCACTAAACGCCTCATTCGAAGGCTCAGAGTCGCTCAGCGTGCTATGGAGAGGGCTATGCTCGGATTTCGCTACGGGACATGATTCGCAAGAATGAAATCTGTAGGCGAACGAAGGTTACCGACATAGCCCTCGACAAAGGTCCTCGAGTGGCGACCACGTTTAGGCAAAAGGAGTACAGGTCGCCCCCCTACCAGGTGGACCAATGACCTGAAGAAAACAGCGGGAAACCGTTGGATTCAGAGGGCACAGGACCGGTTGGAGTGGCGCCATTTAGGGGAGGCCTATGTCCAGCAGTGGACATCAAAGGGCTGATGGATGGTAACTGGGGTTTATTTAAGCAATACGCATGCGTGCATGGGTGCGTGCATTCGTGCGATCAGATAAAAATGCTAATTTCATGCATCGAAATGCCTCGCCCCCGTACTGTCTCATTTTCGATAAGTATCGATATTTCACTGTAGATTCAGCTTTCAAGGCATATAGAATTCTCAATATAACATTTCAGGTTCGAGTGCATGTTACTTTTATTCATACGATATCGATATGTTAGGTTGTGTTTAATTATTATTTAACTTATTGCCTATAAATTTGTACCACATAAATACATGTATCAAATATGTTTTAAAAAATTTATTGCGTACATGCCTATCTACTGCGATGAATGCCAAGATTACTCGTCTATACACCATTGTGAGCTAAAACGGCCCGCCTGTGATATAAATAGGAAGCGCAGATCCACATCAGTGTGACTGTTTAGCTGTACTCCCATGCTCGTGGAATTTTGATTTTACTTTAAATGTTTAGTGTACTAATAATTTGGAATTTTCGAGAGCCAAGAAGTGTTCAAAGTAGTATTATTCTCAAATAATATTCAGTTAGGTAGGTATTAATAGAAGCAGTACCTTCGTATCAGCTTATTTGAATGTTAAATCAGTTTTGACCAAAAGATATAAGTATTTTACTGGTTTGATTTGATGTATTTCATTGATTAGAACATTACTCGTATTGATTAATATATATTTAATAGTAAAACTAAAATAGTAGGTATTTTAGTTTTACTAATATTATGCCCAAATTGAAGCATATATTAGGTATTTATACTTGTACTATTAAGTGCTATTTGCAGAGAAGCCTAGCATATGTGGACTTGTTAATACGTGCGTAATTTAAATTTATAAGTAAATATTGGTGTTGTTAGCTACAAACTAAGACAAACACTTAAAAAATCTAAAAGGCTTTATACATAATATAAATACCTACCTATAAATAACTTAAATGGTATGGTCTAAATGAAGTTGATAACAAGACAATATAGGTACAATCCTGTCCATATTGAAAAAAAATCTCTGTAAAAGTCCCAGTAGCAAAGATATGATATGTATTAAAAAAATAATTGTATTTTTGTTATAGAAACCATGTCATCAAGATATAAGCAACCAAAAGCACTACAATGTCTAGCTTTAATAAGTCTTGGAGATTGGATAGCTAAACAAGCAGAGCAGCAAATGTTACCCATTGCTTTATTGGCGCAGCAGAATCCAAACAAAGCTCAGTTTACTTTATCTCGCAGTGTTAATAACATTCGTGACCACCTGGATTACAACGTCCCATGGATGCTCCATGATCAGCTAGCTCGTGAAGCTATTCGTGCGTTATCGGATCTGTGTGAAAAAACAAAGCGCTCATTGGGGTTTCGGGGGTCAATGGGAAAATTTGTAAGCCAAATGAACGTCGTTGTCAAAATGACCGAAGTTTTATTTACAAAGAATTATAAAGTCATATCCATTGACGCTATCCCAAAAATGATGCGCTCGGTTTTTTATTCAAAACTCCAAATGCTGACTGGACTTGTTTATTTAAATTTGGGCTCTCTTTCGGGAGGCTGGAAAACTTCGGATATGGAAGGTGCTATTATTCAGTCTCTGAAAGAGTTGCACAGTCTCAAGTACTTGTTTATTAATTATGATTGTACTGATAGGATTTTAAAATGTATTGTCGAAAATTGTAAAAATATAAGAAAATTGGATGTATCGTGCTCAAAATGTGTAACAAATGATAGTATAGACATTATAGTGAAAATGAAATATTTGAAAAGTATACAGCTTTACCATACCTTTGTAACTTGGGAAGGTTTCGTAAAGTTGCTACTTAATTGTAAAACATTGGAAGACATTGGTAGATGTGATGAAATTGGAAAAGTTCTTGAATATATACGTTTTACAGATCCAAAAGTTGGTCCCTTTCAATTGAAAATTTTTGTGAGTCGTTATGCTACAAACAATCATTTAAATCTGGCAATTGAAATGTGCCCCTTTATAAGAAATATGACTGTTTTTCACAATACTTTACAAAGCGATCTCATGGCTTTAATAGGTTTACAAGATTTGCGTGAATTAAAACTATTATCCTGTGATTTTTATGCTGACCAAATAAAACAAGTACTTCAAGTAAAAGGATGTAATATTGTATACTTACATTTGGAACATGTAGACCAAATTGACCTTAATGCTTTAATGTACATTAGTCAAATGTGTCCATTACTTGAAACCTTAACACTCTACAATTGTACGCTCATACAGCATACATCACTGTACACGAAAAAGCTAGAAATATTGCCCTTCAGAAATTTGAAAAAAATAACCTGTGTATCGACATTTACTGACGAACAGTTATTATTTCTTCTGACTAATTGTCTAAATATAGAATATATTCACTTTGGTACAGCAGTGACACTTACTGATGAATTTATTTTCAAACTATTGGACAAAAATCCATTGATTTATTTAAAAGAATTGCGTATAATGCAGTCAGAATTCCTGACTATGTTGTCAGTGGAAAGGATCATACAAAGTTGTATGAGCTTGCAAATATTAGTAGAGTTAGAAAGTTGGTCGATGATAACAGAAAGCGATAGGGAATATATAAAAAATTACATCAAAATCAATAATTATAATGTTAATACTGAGCCCATAAGGAGATACGATGTGTAAATTAGATTATTAGTTTTGTAGGAATACCGTAATTTAAATATAGATATGGCACTTTATTGTTGTTTATTTCATAATTTGTAGTGAAAATCCAACGTTTAAAAGCAGTATTTATAAGTTTATATCGTACTACTAAAAACATAGCCGATAAAATATATTCACAACTTTTCTGTTATAAATAGTTTGCCTGGTAAGTGGAGGAAAAGATTTTTACCCCTTTTTTTAAATGGTGGATGCGAGACTAGACTTGCATTACCACAAACATGGATTTTGCTGTACATTTATCAACCCTCTGGACACCGAAGATTTCTCCAAACCCAAATGCAACGTTTCAGTAGACCATCTACTGTGACTTCCAAACTCTACATTGTTTGAAAGTTGTAGTAAGTATAGTACGTTGTATTAATTTATAGATCACTGTCGTTTATAGACATAAAACGGTTAAACTCGTAGTTGAAAAGTTTTTAAATGTAATATTATAGATGTTACTACAGACACTACTACACACACACTATTTCGTTGAATTCCCTTCGACTGCGCTAATACCGGACGAATATTCGTGGCCAGTACCGAATCTGTTTTGGGAGAGAATTTTAGTTTTCACTATTTTATTTAATAAATTAAAATGTACTACTTAAAGTTAATGTTATCATTATTTCAAAATCTGCGGTACGCCCCGGGCCTCTGGTCTTGATGGGCCTCCAAATGGCTGCAAGTTCCCTTGATTATATCGTAATTAAAGTACTTTTTACATTAACGTTTTTGTCGGGGCTCTCGCCAAGGTCATATACATACCATACACGATGCAAAATGACTGTGAATAGTGCTGACATCTAGCAGGTTGACAGCAGGTAATACAGGACGTCAGACCAACCTATTTACGGTCGTCTTGCATCGTGTATCGTATATGACCTTCGCGGGAGTCCCGTCAAAAACGTTATTGTTTATAGCGCTTAATCCGAGTTGGAGGCCCCGGAGACAATTAAGTACAGACAGCCTGAAATAAAGATACATTAAAAAAAAATTACGTTTACTGCCCTATGTTTCTAATGTCTAGATTCGTAGTATATTACTTTCGACTTCGTACAGTACAGTCATCTATATTATACATGCGGTAATAATATTCTTTTATTTCTTTAATCTATTGCATGTTTTTTTGAAAAATTATACTTACATATGGTTATTTTTTCAACTGTTTAATAAAGTCTAATTCAAACTCGAACTGCAATTTTATGATCTGAATCAAATTAACATAATTATGTAATTTAAACATAATTAACGAAATTAATAAAAATCTTTTTGCACTAAGAAGGGCCTCATTCAATTATGCCGCCCTGGGCCTCTGACTAGGTTAGTCCGCCACTGCGTATGCCTTAAAAGTTAGTCGGTCTACTTTTAAAATAACGAATAGAACGGGAAAAACTGCGGTCGTGACCGTGAATTTTGTGAACATCTAATGGAACGCACTCGTTTTGATATAGGGCGCGTTCGAGAACGCGATCACAACGCCCCAAACACAGTACTAGTATCTACAGTATTCTAACTTCTTACAAACGCACGAAACGCAAGTTGTACCTACGCGCCACGATTTCGGTATCCACTCGGTACCCAACAGCTAGCGAATGTGCCGTAGTGGCGAGCGGGCGATGTGACGTTTTTAAAGCAGTGGATCTTTTTAAATAAATAATAATGTAGCGAAGAGCAGTTGTAAACTATATTAGGCTGTTTTTTGATTGCTTTAATTGTGCATAAACACGTCCAGTGTTAATATTTTTTATTTTGGTTGGTAAAATATTATTCAGTGTGAAATTTATAACTTTTATTTGTGTACGATTTACTAGTTAGTCTCTTAAATATTAAAAGAACGCGTTGTTTTTTTATTATAATGAAACCATAAAAAGTAAATTTAACTGTGGCTTCATTTGTTTTATATTTTTGTTTTATTGTCACAAGGGAGCCAGTTCGGAGTAGGTTCAGTCATAACTAGTGTTCTTGTCATATATGTTTTCTCTTGTAATTATAAATATATTCAGTTGATATATAACTGTGTTTATATACCAAAACCCTAATCTAATAGGTTATGGGCCCAGTGAGTCTCTGAGAATAGAAGAAAAGAAGAAAAAGGCAAAGAAAAAGTTATACTCAATTTTACAAATATTTGACAACATAATTTTCAAAATGGAACAGACACGATCTATGAATCTAGAAAAATTTGATGGAAATAATTTTCGGCAATGGAAATTCCAAATAAAGTGTGCTTTAAAAGCAAAAGGAATCGATATAACAGTTCCGAAAACGGCAGAAAATAGTACTGAGTGGTCCAAAAATGATGGTATGGCGATGTTTATTATAACGTCATCCATGGATTTCAAACAGATATGTTTGATAGAAAATTGCGAAACGGCTCAAGAAATTATGGTAAGACTTGAATCCATATACGAGCAAAAGAGTGAGCTATGTAAAATGTTGATTCATGAAAAATTTTACGAATATAAAATGTCAATAAATGACAGTGTCGCTCAACACATTTCTAAGGTAGAATCCTTAGCTAAACAGCTAAAGGAAAGTGGTGAAAGTGTTAGTGAAATGGCCATCATTACGAAAATACTTGGTACGTTACCCCCCAAGTATAGATCATTACGTCAAGCGTGGATGTCAATGGATCCGAAACAACAAACAATTGTTAATTTAACAGCTCGGTTACTAGATGAAGAAGCGAGTTTGGCATGTGAAGAGGAACAAGAGACTGCTCTTCTTGTTGCTAATAAAAGTTGGAAGAAACAGCCAAAACGAAACGAGCCTAGTAGTAGTGGTGTAACTCAGAACAAACCTACTAAACATAGATTTGAATGCTATAATTGTGGCAAGCGAGGTCATTTTTCTAAGGAGTGTCGTTTACCTAGAAAATGGAATAATAGAGAATTTAGAAATCCTCAACAAGAAAGCACAGATAAATTAGCATTTAATGTAGAAAGTAATGCATGCAGTGCAGAAGAAGATACTTGGATTTTAGATAGTGGTGCCTCTGCACATATGACTTTCAGAAAAGATTTCTTTGTAGAATTATTTGAGTGCAACCAGAAATCATTGACACTAGGAAATAAACAATCTGTAGAAGTGTCTGGTGTGGGCAAAATATTAATAAAGAGATATGTCAATGGACAATGGGAGAACAGTGAACTACATGATGTTTTGTATGTCCCAAATCTGCGAAGAAACTTATTTTCAGAAGGAGTAATAATAAGGAAAAATTATACTATTATAAAGAAGGACACAAGAGCTTTAATTTACAAAGAAAATAAAGTAGTAATGGGTGCTAAAATTACTGAGAACAATTTATTTGAGTTAGAAATAAAAACAGTGATCCCAAGTACTGGCAATTTTGTTCAGAATGCTCCAAGTGATATTAAATTGTGGCATGAGAGACTTGGACATATCAATTTAAGACAAATTAAGAATATGGCTGAAAATAATATTGTGGAAGATTTGAAACTGAAAGGCATCGATCAAAATGATTTTATTTGTGAAGCATGTGCATATGGAAAACAAAGCAGATTTCCATTTAATAAATCTATGCGAGGAGAACTACAGCCAGGTGACCTAGTATATAGTGATGTATGTGGACCAATGAGTCATTCATCTATTCAAGGTATGAAATATTTTGTATTATTTAAAGATGCAGCTACTAGTTACAGGCATGTATATTTTATCAAAAACAAAAGTGATGTCTTGGATGTATTCAAAGCCTATAATGCTATTATTAAAAATAAATACATGCATAATGTAAGAATATTACATACTGACAATGGGACGGAGTATGTGAATAGAGCATTTAAGGAATATTTAGATAAAGAGGGGATAGTTCATGAGCGTACTGCACCTTACACACCAGAACAGAATGGACGTGCAGAAAGGGAAAATAGAACTATAGTAGAAAGTGCACGCTCTATGTTATATGCAAGAGATGTGTCGCTAGATTTATGGGCAGAAGCTGTAAACTGTGCAGTTTACATATTAAACAGAACTTCTTCAAATCAAACTCCTAATAAGACATCTTACGAATTATGGAATGGGATAAAACCTCAGATAGGTCATATAAAGGTATTTGGAAGTATTGGTTATGTTCACGTTCCAGATCAATTAAGAACTAAATTGGATAAGAAAAGTCAGAAGATGATTCTTGTTGGTTATGACAATGTCAATTATAGAATGTTTGACATAAGAACCAAGAAGATTAAAATATCGAGAAACGTGATATTTGATGAAAATCAAGTTCTAAAAAAAAAAAATAATGCCGAAATATGTATAAACGATGATGATACGCCAGTCAGCCAGAATTGTGAAAATTCTGAACTTATAGATAAAAATGATACTTCAGGTAAAGTGACATTATCGGAGAATGAAGATAGCTTGTTGAGTTGCAACAGCGATGATTTAGCATATGAACCATCTCAAGAGTTGGGAGATATATTACCGCGGAGTTATAATTTAAGACCAAGGTATAACAGGCAGCTTGAAGCTAATCTTGTAGATCTTTCATTACCAAAAACATATGAAGAAGCTATAAAGAGTCCCCAGAAAAAAGAATGGTCCGAAACTATTAGAGAAGAATTATCTGCACTTAAAGAAAATAATACTTGGACTGCAGTAAAGCGTTCTGATCAGCGAACCCTTACTACAAAATGGGTTTTTGCTATTAAAAGAAATGAGAATAATGAAATCATACGCTATAAAGCTCGTTTGTGTGCACGTGATTTTACTCAGATTAAAGATGTTGATGATGTAAAGAGCAACTTGCGGATATTTTGAAAAAAACCTTTACCAATTCTATCTTTTGCGTATCTGAGAGAACAGATTCTGTTTAAGTATTTTTTGTAAAAATGTAGCCATTGTTAAAGAGTCATGGAAAGTTAAATTTAAGGGGGAGTATTATAATGAAACCATAAAAAGTAAATTTAACTGTGGCTTCATTTGTTTTATATTTTTGTTTTATTGTCACAAGGGAGCCAGTTCGGAGTAGGTTCAGTCATAACTAGTGTTCTTGTCTTATATGTTTTCTCTTGTAATTATAAATATATTCAGTTGATATATAACTGTGTTTATATACCAAAACCCTAATCTAATATTTTTACCTTAATCTACTGAATAAAATACATAATAAGTAAGAAAGAAAGTCAAGTATACAGATGTATAATACTTTAGGCGGGTAACCCTAACACGAACTCTCGTCCAGCGCGTCTGTAGGTATAAAATTCAAGGACACGACAGAGTTAGACTACTGTATGATATTAATACTGTGCCCAAACGCTCAAAACGTCGTTCCACGACCGCGGTCGTTGTGGTCGCGGCGAATACGTCACTCATGATGTCATGATGACTTACGCCTACGCCACGCTCACGACGATCAACATAACAAGGTGGGTCGAAGTGATCCTTCCAGTAGAGAAAACGTCACTAAAGCTAACAAGCTAATGCAACGGGAAAAACTGCGGTCGTGAGCGTGCGCTTTGTGATCGTGTAATGGAACGCACCTTTAATGTAAAAATCTAAAAATGTCAGTACTGTCAATGTCAAGATTTTGAAGTAGGTAATTGGAGGCGAATTTATTTATGTATTTCCGATACAATGCAATGAAATAGATAAATAATTGTATTAGTGATCAACGAAATAAATATACAATGAGTAGTAAAAACCCTATTAATTATGATAAATCTTTGGAATATTGGGCAGATATTCCAGCGACCGTTGACGGGGTACTCGGAGGTTTTGGATTTATATCGAATGCAGATATAGAGGGGTCAAAAGTGTTCTTGAATTCTATATTTTCCTTAAAAAATCCTCCATGTAACAACACAGCACTGGATTGTGGTGCCGGTATAGGCAGAATAACAAAACATTTGCTAATTAGATACTTTGAAAAAGTGGATATTATAGAACCAGATGAGAAATTCATCAATTCTCTTCTAGACTACGTGGGTGACGATAAAATTAAAGTAGGATCCTTATATAAAGTCAGTTTGCAAGATTTTAAGCCGGAAAGAAAATATGATGTCATATGGAATCAGTGGGTTTTAGGATATTTAACTGATGAGGATTTGGAATCGTACCTAATATGTTGCAGGTAAAATATATTCTCAAAAATTCAAATTCATTTATTTCCGGATAACTAGGATCCATACATTTACATACGACTATTGATAATTCTCATTTAGGTTAATACGGTCAACACATTTATGCATATGTGTACATTTGAAATAACTAAATTAATTTATTTTATTCAATTATTTTTGTATGTTAAATACTAATCTATATAAGTGCTAATTAATGTTTTTTTTTATTGTAACCTTATATACATTTGTACATAAAAACCTATCCATACCAATGAATGCTTAGCTTAGTATCAGTATTGACATATTTATTTTTATTTCAGGAATGCTTTATCTACCAATGGTGTTATAGTTGTAAAAGAAAATGTTACATCAACTGGGAAAGTTGAAACAGATGAAACGGACTCATCAGTCACTAGACCTTTAAAGCAGTACCTGCAAATATTTAAAAGAGCTAAGTTAAAAAGGATAAAGCAATGTAAACAAACCAATTTTCCAAATGGAATATATCCAGTATATATGATTGCTCTTATTCCTGATGCTCAGTGTGTGGATGAACAGAAAAGTGTTGATACAACTGAACCAATAAAATTACAGGCAGAAACGTTGGACTCAAACTCATAGAGTTAAATAGGCTATAATTGTATTTTTTACCTCAGAACAGACTGGATTTGGTTATAATCTTTTAAAATATTATATAGGTAAAAGAAAAAAATCATTTTGTTTTATTTAGTCCCATTAGATCTAATTTTAATAGTGTAGTGAATAGTGCTTTGGGACAGAGGTATTCTACCTTTTTATCATAAGAGCCACATACATATTTCAAAATAGTGATCCCTGGCTGCAAGTAACATAGCATGGAGTTATGCCGCCCAGAGGGGAACAAAAAAACCAGCGAACTCTACTTACTACAAATTGCCATAACCTACTTTAACGAAATTAAGTACCGTCCAATGTCCTTAACTTGCCTCGTGTCCTATGATTGCCTATTTTACCAAAATGTTAATATCTTTACTTGCATATGCTTGGCAATAGAAATAAAACATAGCATTTAGAAATATTATCTGGCTATACTAAAATTTCTGAAAAATAAATGTTTATGTAACGAATGTGTGTCAAGAGGATTGTCATTGTAAATGATTGGAATAGAAGTAAATGGTGTATTCCACTTTGATCACCCAGGTGATATCACCTAGGTGATCAAAGGCGACTCATTGGTGTCCTTTGATCACCTGAGACATAATCACCTGGGTGATCATAGGCGACTTCAAGAAAATATATTATTTCAGTATCCTTTGATCACCTGTATAAAAACCTACTAAAAACGGGCAGCTAAAATGTTGCTTGCGTATGTCTTACTAATATTAAAATGGCAAGAGTTTGTGACACGGATGCATGAATACATGTTTATTATTCAATCATACCAAAAAGATAGTAGTAGTGGTGGGGTGGAGGTCGTGATGGTAGAGGTGGTAGAGGTGATGTTGTTAGTGGTATTCCGGTGGGGGTGGGAGCCGGTAGTACTGAGGTCATTATTTATGGTGAAGATGGTAGAGTGGGTGGATGGTTGTGGTGTGATATATGTGGTAAGATGTTGTTGGTGGTTGTAGAGGTAGAGGTGGTGGTTTTGTTATTGGTGGTTGTTGTGGAAGTGAAGGAGCTAGGTTTGGTGAGATTTTTGTTGATGCTAAGTAGTGGTTAGAAAATGACAGTATAAGTTGGATATTTCAAATACTATATAAAATTTCCGTGTCAAAATGTTCGTTCCTGTACTCCTCCGAAACGGTTTGACCGATTCTCATGAAATTTAGTGAGCATATTGAGTAGGTCAGAAAATCGGCCAACATCTATTTTTCATACCCCTTAGTGACAGTCCACCCTTAACATTTTTTAAAATTTTTATATGGCAAAACAACGTTTGCCGGGTCAGCTAGTATAACTATTATTATTACCCAAACTTTTATGAGTTTGGGTAATTAAAGTTTATAAAATTTGTGCAATATAACTATGGGCGCAAACACCATTTTGAATACGAAAATCGAAGAAAAATCTCAACAGAATAAATATATATTTATTTACTTATTTAATATACTAATATTTTATAGGATTGGTTAGGTTAGGTAGGAACATCAAAAAAAACTAAGCTACTCGATAATACTTGCATTTCATGCAAAAATCGTTTCAATGATTTTTCTTTGAATTTTACTTGTTAGTTGCGGGTATTTGAAATATCATGATCTTAATCCATGGGCGTAGCCGAGGGGAGGGTTTCGGGGATTCATCCCCCTCCCCCCGAAAAGTTAAAATATTAACATTCATAAAATTAAAATATGAAATCTTATATTATTATGTTGTGGTTTGGATTGAACGTCAAAGTGGTAGAACGTATATACCTAGGTTCACTCAGGGAGTTATTGTGTACTTTTAGCTATTTTAGGATTCCGTCTGGCACAGTCCACTTTATTTGGAAACTATTAAGACTACAGAGTAATTGGTCGGTAAGTGTATTCCGTAAACCGTTTTCCGAATTATGTACAAAAAATAAAAATGTATATATTAAATTTTGATTGAACTGAAACTCTGAAAAAAATTTTTCTTATTTACACGTGTGGGGTGTCTATAGAAAGGTGTTCAAATATGGCATTGAGGTTTCTAAATCCCTTTTTTCTCAAAGCTGATTGTTTGAGAGATTAACCCTTTTAAACCGGTAAAACCCCTCTAACTTTTAAACTTTTACACTTTTTTCAAAAACCGAATAATATAACCTTGTAATTCATACAAACACTATGAAAAACAAACATATGTTGGTAGTTGGATAACTACCAACATATGTACATAAGTTAGTTCAAAACCATTTATTAATTTGACAATAGAGCTATATTTTCTCTTCAAGATTTGATAGGTGGGTTTGTTTTATTTAGGTACTTTTTCTTTAGTTAAAGTTACGGAACTCTCAATGCGCGAGTCCGACTCGAACTTAACCGATTTTTTTAGCTTTCTCCGAAACTAAAACATAATAACGCTCTTGTTTTAATCAACACGTCGAAATAGGTACACTAACCTTCAGATCGGTTGGAGGTATGGGCAAAACGGAAGTTAATCCCAAAAAAATATGTCTCTGCTAAGAAAACTTATATACATGTGCGCAGCTAGCTAGGTCTACCAGGTAACAGGTTCAAGGTTATTTTTTTTACCATTTCTCTGCTCAAGAACCTTATCATATAATAATACATATGCAGCATATGGCTGACTCCCATGGTTTAGGTAGGTGGCACCCCTGCATCATCAGGGTAGAAGAGTTAAGGTTGGAATTTTTTATCATGACATGTTAGCCTAGATACTAATTATTCATTCCTAATTGCACGACGCTCAGGTCGGCAAATGCTATATTATAAAATAATATTTAAAAAATATGGACATTGTGATCCACCCCATAACTCCCCATAATCTCTAACCTAAACTTCCATCATCAAACCATTCCTATGTCAATAAACGTGGATGCCGTAATAAATACCCTTAGAAATCAAGAATAAACGATACTGAAGTCTAATATGAATACATATGAATAACTACATTTTAGGCACCCACATCAGATTTTTTATACAGGTGATTATAGGATACTGAAATAATATATTTTCTTGAAGTCGCCTATGATCACCCAGGTGATTATGTCTCAGGTGATCAAAGGACACCAATGAGTCGCCTTTGATCAACTAGGTGATATCACCTGGGTGATCAAAGTGGAATACACCAAGTAAATGTTAGGAGAAATAACGAATAGGCAAAATTTGGCATTTTTTTAAACAAGTTCACATAACATTGCCTAGCCTAGGGTTGACTCCTTGAACAATTTACTGTTTGGCAAAGGGAGATCTCCCGCCAGGCTAGGTGATCATGCCTGGGGAGCGGCCGTGCTCCGACAGTTGATGTTCGGAACTTGTATATATGCAGGAACCTGAGAATGCTTCGATAGCGTGTTTCAGAATACTACTAGCGCCATCTCTTGATGAGTAGCGGGAGGTCGCCACAACTGTATCAAAGATGTAGATATAATATCATTTCATACCATTAACATTTTTAGAGTAATAACATACCTGTTAAATTAAAATAGCATAGATTTAGATGTTTTACCTCCCGAATCCCTCACATTGTTGGACTAAATCAACATGAAGGCGGTGGACAAGGATTCCCCCCTCCTCTCAAGGAGGTTGCATACCCTCCGGATCCTTGACATTTATATAAAATACTACAATGTTAATTAAACTCTGTAATATAATGTAACAAAATGAGACAAATGTTTGCCAGCTCCACTGTTTAGTTGGTGGTTCAGTACTTATTGTACGTTGCCGTCAGTTTCTAGTGTACCCGCGACGATGTAGTCTCGATAACCGCTCTACATCAATACAAAGCATGTGTTATCGATTTAAACCAAGCAAGCAGATAATGAGTTTTTTTATTTTGTTTTAAATTGTTACTGTAAGCTTTGGGGCCAAGACGGCAGTAAGAAAAACCGATTGAGCACAATTTAGAAGATAATATATTCCGAAATAATAATAAAACATATACATCAAGGCGAGCGGCGGGCGCGAGACTCGCGATATTCAAACAATGTCAAAGCGAATATTTTTCTTTTTTATTTTTCAATTTTGTTCCTCGCGACCGTCGCACGCTTACATATTATTATGTATAAAGGTTCCTATCGTTTACACGCCCCACCCCAGTGCTGCTTAGCAGCACTCATTATCAATGGGTATGCGGGCGACGTGTGTCGATGACCTGGTGACATATCCTGAGTTGGTTTTTATTTTCACCATTCGGACCCGGCCGTCCTTTCCAGGCATAACTTCACTTCTAATGCCCCTGGGCCATACATTACGTGGACGGTCTGGGTCTAGGATTAATACCAAATCTCCCACTTGCATAGGTCTCTCCACCCTTTTCCATTTTTCGAAAATTTTATTAGAAATGCGTTCGTCCCAATTAATCTTTGAACGCCATATGTCTTGCAAAATAAATCGCAGTGCATCTCTGTCTTCTTGGCGGATTTTAACTCTTAAAAACATTTCTTTGATGTCCGCTGCTACGCCTATTCTATTTTCACAGAAACGTAACATAATGCCGAATATGGACATAAGTAAATCCGGGCCTTTTAGCAAGTAGTCATTTAGTGACGTATTTTCGATCTTAGAAGCGGCGTCAAATACTAATCTGAGCTTCTTTTTATTTGGATTCTGGACACCGAAATGTGGCAAGTACCACGTCTTAGGGGTAACTTCACATTGTTCAAGCTCTTCTGCGTAATCGTTGTCTAATAAATGCTGTATTCTTTCTCTATACTTTTTAGCATATTCTGGATCTTTTTTTATTCTTTTTTCTACACCCCTCCATCTAGCCAGCGCGTTAGGGAATGAGTCGGGCATAACGCTATTTTCATCCTTCCAGGGTAACCCGACGTACCACTTGCCATTGGTGAGGCAAGCAGTTCTTTCCAGGTGTTCGCAAGCTCGCTGATCTTCGCAATTCTGACGAGGTTTTGCAGAAATTCCCATCGCGTCAATGGAGAAGGAGCGTCGTACCACTTCGTGTAAATCATTTAATTTTGCAACTTCCATATCGTCGGTGATGAGTAACGAGTGATGAAGAGGTAAAGAGGGAGAGGTCATCACCCTCCCATGCAGACACCACCCTAATGGCGTGCGGGTGGCACACGGTTCGTTTGATTTTCCGGTCACCATTTCGAGAGGTACCATAAGGTGAAAATTGTCTTGGCCTATTAGTATTTCAGGTTTTAACTGTCCGGTGCATAAATTGTTTTTAATTTCGGAATTTAAGTAGGAATATTTTTCTTCATTAACGTTAGGTAAGCTTTGAATCAGTAAATTTAGTCCATTAACACTGCGTGCATTAATGTTAAATAAAGTTCCGTCTGAATTAGATAATGTCAGATTTACTATCTCCGATTCACACATGACTTCAGTATTGTCCCAAGCACCGCGGGCGTGTAATATTTGTTTACGCCCGGACAAACCCGCGCGCGAAGCGAGTGTCGCACTTATTAATGACACTGTAGAACCACTGTCCAAGAGTGCGGTCGCACTTAATATTCCGTTCGACCCGTGAATGTTTATGTTCACCACTTGTAACAACACGGAATAGTTGTTCACCTCTATATGGGTAACTATTTCATCTCGCACATTTGTCTGTGAGTCGGTTTCCGATGTATTATTGTTCTGATTATTGTTCATTACTTGCACGACTGCTGATTCGTTCTGGCACAATCTTCGAGTGGGTACGTAATGCAGTAAACGATGGTGGGACTCGCCGCACGAGTCGACATCACATACGGCGGCCGGGCACGTCTGTCGGTCATGTTGCGATATTAAACACTTGAAGCATATTCCGGCGCGTTTCACAAAGGTCCATCGGTCTTTACGTAACGATCTTCTAAATTTCTTACAATCAGGTAACTTGTGCTTTGATACTCGGCAGAATCGACATTTATCGTCCGAATTATCACTCGGTCGCGACGTTTGAAACAGAACAGTCTGAGATTGATTATAGTTATTTTCGTTGTAATATTTTCGTTTATTGTCCGTTCTAATGTTCAACAGGTTCGCACTGCACGTTGACGTTTTAACTGCTTCATGGCTGAGGAACTCGGACAAAATATCAAGTCTTGGCTTGTCTCCGGTAATGATGAGTGGGTAGCTGTAGTCCGCCCATTTCGATAATAGTACTGTTGGTAACTTTGAGAGTACTATGTTTGCCACATTCACTCCCTGCAGATATTCCTCGCGTTGAAGTGCACGAACAGCGGCGACATAATTTTGTACTTTTATTGAGAATGGAACTATGTCTCTGTGGTATTCATGAGATAATGAGGCCATCTTCTTCATGTCGAACATAATTTTTGACAATAGAACATCCGGGTTGCCAAACTGTAGCTCTAGGGTAGACATCACAGTTTTTATTGGAGTTGCAGTAATGAGAAGAGCTGAGACTGCATCCTTAGCGGGACCACGTAGACTCTTTCTTAGACGCCATACATTTTCTCTATCCGTAAAGTTGCACAGTGAGGTCGACTCTTCAAATGCTTGCTTAAAGGCCAACCATTCCATTGGGTCCCCGTAGAACACGGGGAGGTCACGAGGTGTGCTTATTCGGCTGAGTAAATTGGCATTTTGATTGGTAGACACGGTAGTGGTGATCAATTCCTTGACTGCATTAACCAACTGCTGAACTGGACCATCAGTGCCGACGGGTTCCCGTGGCGGTGTAAGCAGAGGGCCATTAAACATTTCCCGAGCGCTGGCTCTCTGCTCCTCCAGTTGCTGTTGCTGGCTTTGGTTTAACCAGTCTTCCACACCTCTCCGACTGTCGTGGTCACTTGTAGACGGACATGGACTGTATCGACTTTCTACTGCCTCTAGGTCCGCCGCTAGTTTTTTATCAATTAGTTCCATTTGAATCCGCGCCTTCTCCTTTGCCGCTTCTAATTCCAACATCTTTTTCTGTGCCTTGATCGACGTTGTATACGATTTTAATGATCTGTGTGAAGTTGTTTTAGGCGAACGATGCGAAGGCGATTCTTTTATACGCTCTTGTATATCTTCACTCTTTACAACGGTTATTTCGGGCTTTACCTTTTTTCTTGTACTATCCGCCATCTTCGCCTGCGGCGGAGTATGGAACATTGGAAGTTCCAAGGTTCAAAATAGTTTAACTCGAAGGACCACTGTAAGCTTTGGGGCCAAGACGGCAGTAAGAAAAACCGATTGAGCACAATTTAGAAGATAATATATTCCGAAATAATAATAAAACATATACATCAAGGCGAGCGGCGGGCGCGAGACTCGCGATATTCAAACAATGTCAAAGCGAATATTTTTCTTTTTTATTTTTCAATTTTGTTCCTCGCGACCGTCGCACGCTTACATATTATTATGTATAAAGGTTCCTATCGTTTACAGTTACTTTGGGTTTGGAGATACTACAGATTTCTTGTCAATCTATGAAGATTGCGCAAAATTATGTCCAAACTTTGCCTTGATACTTTTAGCTACTAAAACACTAACAAAATTGTCCCTGAAAGTTTATTTTAATCCTTTAAATATTAAAAGGTTTTAGTTTGTCTCTAAATGAGGGAAAGCTAATTAATGTTTCTGTAAAAATATTAGGCAATTTCAAGCATAAAGACAATTACTTTGCCTATTGTTTTTTAATAAAAAAAAACATTTAAGTACAAAATAATAAACATTTCCTTAAAAAAAGAAGATAAGGCATTTGACGGTATGCCTTTATGAAATTCCCACTTGCTGCTACGTGTATTCCTAATTAAATTCAGCTGGACCAATCAATAGCGCCCGGCGAGCCGCAGTTCGAGTATAGCGGCTTTAGGAGCTGCAATACTTTAATCAGCAGTAATAAAAAATAGGTTACAGCCATATTAAATACATGGCCAAAAAAACTGATATTACATTTACAACAGTGGCCGTTTCTTAGATTGCACTAAAGCTAAATTTGAAAAGTTGCACCATATGTCAGCTAGGAATAAATATCGTAGGAGTGGTAAGATTAAAACACATTTATAATTTTTATTTTATATTCATAACAACAAAACAACCAGGAAAAGGAAGTTCGCAGGTACAACAATATTTAATGAATAAGCAAACCTCTCGGTTAGTCATATTAATAATTTCCATCTTATTCTCTAACCATGAAAAATTGAATGCATAGTACATAGTGATTAATACGTGGAAGATTTGAAATTTAAAAATAGAAATGTTAGAGTATGATGGCGCAACATTAATTTATGTATATAATAACATTGTAAATACAACTGTAACATTATCAAATATTTATTAATATTTTGATTATTCAATATGAGATCAACAGAGTACAATAATTTCGGCGTGCCGTAAGAGTTGAAGGACTCTTATACTGCAATGTCTTTTGAAGAATGTAACTCACTAAAAATCATATAATTAAACGAATTGGAATGATAACATTTTAATAAATAAAGAATATCAAAATCCACGTTATACTTGTCAATCACTCTTTTTCTTAATATTCAGTACGAAAATTAGGTAAGGTTTATTGAGGATACAAATGGGCGATAAAATTTAAATTGGAATTCCGAATTCTGATTTATTTGTATCACGTCTTACTTATCGGCGCGATTTGCGGGTAGTTAGCAGTTGAGGCTTTAAGAAATAGTGTCTGTCATTGTTCCTTTTTAAAAAAAATAACATCCAAATGAGCCTCAAATATATTTCATATTAACTTTGCCCCGAGCAGATAAAAAAGGAGATGGATTTTGGAAAGAAAATATTACTTCAAAAAATTTTAACTACACTTATTTATGTATAATAATGCAATTAAAAGCACATGGACATACGAAATTTATGGAAAAAATATAGAAAATTTGTATTATTACTTATTTTGTCCTCCTAAATGTTTATTTTTCAAATATATGCGATACATAGAAACGTGGAACCTTCATATTTATATATAATGCTCCAGCGCCGATATTACCACAGTAAACCTTCATTTGTGCTCTATTTCTGCCACCATAAACTTAACATATAGTACACCATTATCATCATTATGAATTCAATAACATGTTTTTTAAAGTTTGAACAAGGAATTCAAATTAAACTCAATATATTATAATCTAAAAATATCATTAGTTTATTAAAGTTATGACGAGATACTACTCCTGCTGTTCGAGTTATTAAACCTGTTAAAATCTGTCATTTAAATCTAACCGAGATGTTTATGCAAACTGTTTCTGTCAATTTCAATGCGAACTCTTATTATTATTTAAACCACACACACATTGATTTACCTGCACACTTAATAAATACTTATTTATAATAACGAGACACACATTCTTAAACTACCTAATCATAGAAGTAGGCTATCTACAGTGGCTGAGCAATACAAAGATTCAATACTGAACCATGTGATCGGATATCGCAAGGTATGTAACTTTAATACTAGTATACACCTACATTTTAACACCTAAGCATTTGGTATTGGTTTATAAGTGGTGCATCGGGTCCTCTTATATATTAGGATATCTTCAGATAGAGATATTTAGTGCCTAAAAGATTCCATGTAAGTAATGACTTTTTGTATTTTTAAATCAAAAACATAGTTGTTATATTTTTGCAATTAGATGCCATAAAAATATTTTGTTTTAAGACTTCTATAATCTTATTTTACACGATACGTATAAATTTCGAATATGTTATTGCCAATAGATACAGTACATTTTTTTTTATATATGAACAGTAATTACTCGGAAACATATTATGTTCCTATTGAGATGCATAGAAGAATTGTTTTGTAGTGCCCCCTATATCCATAATTGTTTACCTATTACATTGTAACTATTCCATACTTTATAGGGATTTCAAAGTTTATTATTGATCCTAAATATCTTAAATATGTATTTCCAATCTTTGGCACACATTGAAATTAAAGTATTAAATAACATGTTAAATCCTTTAAAAAAATCAATATAAAATAAATAATTGAAGAAATAACTCACGGACAGATATGCTTGAATATCGAAAATTTGTAGCATTATTTATTTAACTGTGAATCCAAATAGTCTTTTTTGATGTACTTTTTAATTCACTCTTCTGTTGACTTTTTTATTTTGAAGCCATTATACACGATAAATATATCGCAGTAATATTTATAATTGTACAAATCGTTCTACAAATAGAGTTGCCATAAATATAACTAAATATCGCATGGGGTGAGGGTCCCCCTCACCCAAGCGATATTTCGTGATTTTTGAGGAACATCCCCCCTCCCCATCCAAGTCTCACGCATTAAACCGCCGGGACATTCAAACTCAAGACGGACAGTTTTATATTACCAGCTAAGTGCATGCGAAGGTTTCATACATTTATCTATAAAAAAAAAAACAGCAAAAATCGCGTTTGTTTTATAGGAGCCCTCTTTAAATATTATACGTTTGACTACGTGAACTGGGTCTGCTTATGGCGTACGCTCATTGACCTGGGGATCCTTATCATCCAAATTACTCTCCTCCAAAAAGTATACCATAGAACCATAGGTATTGTAGAAGTTTAGAAGATAAAATTTTAACCAGATGTTGGTAACCCTTTTGGTAAATAAGACTAGCTACAACAACAATAGAGGGAGAATGAGAAATGGTACTCGAGTACCTATAAATCGTCTCTATATTAGTCCTGTTCAATATACGGATAGATATATTTATGGAGAATATATGCCTCAAACAGGACCGGAATGAAATCGGCAAAAAAAATGTCAAACAAAAAATGAAAATGGAAGGCAACTCTTAGTGAAGTAAAAGTCAAAAATCTACATAGCTACAAAAGGATAAAATTATATTGGAAATAAGAACTAAAATGGAATAGAATGAGAATGTGCCTTAATATAAAGACAACAACTGAAACAAGCCTTTTTGATCACTACAATAGGCTCGCTGATCTATCGCTAGATCGCTGCCAAAGTTTTTGAACCGCATTAAGAATAGTGAAGAGATGACTCAATGATAATAACCGACAGTCTAAGTCCTATCGTGACCCTCGGAACATGTATGCGCATATACACATATTGGCATCCATCCATCTTTACGACGTGTTCGACCTCAGCAAAAATTAAAATATTGTACAAAAAAAATACGTGCATCATGCCATCTATATATTGTATGGTTAACATTTCTCTCAGAGACGCCATTAATAACTATTAAACTAACAAAAGTAAGAATAAAAGCAATGGCCAGTAAGACAAAAAAATGGATTTTTTAAAATACTATTTAAAAGTGTGCTCTATTCTTAAAATGGAATTAGTAAATTTCCCTTGAACTAAGCCCTTTTCTAGAAAATTTCAAGAGCTAACTTAAAATCCAATTATATACCTACCAATCTATATTAATAGATAGGAATATGTGTAATATTAATTACAAAATATATAATGACAGATCATTTACATTGAAGAGTTTGAAACATTTATCTATTAATTTGATAATGATGTTTATAGAAAATTTATACAATAATTTTTATTATAACGAATAAGTCAAAAGGTCTAAACCAAACGCGTGTAATTCCTCTTCAGGAATGGTCACGATCAGCCTTATCGCACGCTCGTACGATTCTTATCAAAGAACAACAATAACCTAAGTCGGCCTTGAATGATAGTTGTCTTTCGGTCGTAATGGATAATGTCGAGGCCGCTTTCTGGTGGATCCATGTTTCTGCAAGCTCTATTTTAGCTTTGTTTTTGTCTAGTCACTTTTATTTCATTCTGTTCGACGATCTACATAAATTCTACTCAATTTATCTAGAAACACCTCACAGTCAAATACATTTAGGCTAACTAATAGGTTCCTCCTGCCTGAAATAGTAAAATAGTAAATTTTAATGTCTTTCAAATGTAACATAGTATGAAAATATTGAAGCAATATTATATGCATATGATATATCATATGCATAATTTTAATGCATATGCATTAAAATTATATATAGCAATTTTCATTTCTTTTTTTCTAATTTTGAGCTAAATGATTTGCAATACTAAAATAAACATAGAAAAAAAGAAATGAATGAATGATGAAATTTTCATTTCTTTTTTTCTAATTTTGAGCTAAATGATTTGCAATACTAAAATAAACATATCAATGGAGCTGCAGAGTACTACACAAAGCACGTACAAGGGGATATTACTTAATGGTGGAGGTTACTGATTTGGTGCTCATGTTATACAGTTAGTGTATACAAAGTTAAATCTTACCTTTAAAATAAATTACTCTTCCTTTTTTGGACTGTCTGTACCCGTTACCTTGTTTGGCTGCAAAGTATAAAATATCTAATTGCATAAATTGCATAGAATTATGAAATTTGACCACACTTTATACAATATTATTAAGGTAACTTTGAAGTTCAAAATCGAATTTATTTGTGATATCATGCGTAAGTAAATACATAATTTGTTACAAAACCATATATGTACATACGTTATTATGATAAGAAAACGCGTAAACTTTACATCATCATCGTCAGCTCATACTAGTCCGATGCTGCGCATAAACTTTAAAGATAAAGTATATAAATGATTAGAATTTAAAGTTTGTGTATTTTACCTATATCTGCTATTTTTATGATAGGAAAAACAACAACAAATAAGAACATAAATAACCTAACCAAAAATTTAAATTTATTAATTATATGTCTTCCTGTCTTTACATACGGCGCCGAGACGTGGTCCTTTACTGAGAGCCTCGTGCGTAAGCTCCAAGTCGCTCAGCGAGCTATAGAGAGAGCTATGATTGGTATTGCCCTGCGCGACAGAATTCGTAATGATGAAATCCGTAGGAGAACGAAAGTTACCGACATAGCTCTCAGAATTAGTAGGCTGAAGTGGCAATGGGCAGGCCACATCGTTCGTAGGACAAATAACCGATGGGGTAGAAGAGTCCTCGAAAGGAGACCACGTCTCGGCAAAAGGAGTGCAGGTCGCCCCCCGACCCGGTGGACTGATGACCTGAAGAAGACGACGGGTAACCGCTGGATTCTGGATTGAAGTGGCGCAGATTAGGGGAGGCATATGTCCAGCAGAGGACTTTCAAAGGCTGATGGATGGATGGATGTCTTCCTGGTTTTCATTGAAAACCTTGCATACCGAAATCCTATATCTTTTCCTGGATATATTTTAGATCAACGCCGCTGAGTACACAGTCACCATAAATATGTTATATGGTTTATATGCTTCCTGGGATCTTATTACACATCCCTTTAGTTCTGGGACCAGAGTAGATCTACGGTGTCCCCTACCTTTAGGAAGAGGCGTCTAAAAGGGGGTTCCGGGGCTTCGGCCAGTAAGAGTAGGAGGTCTAATCGTCCAGCAAAGAGACCCCGAGAAGGACGACGCTATGTGTGATGACATCAGGAGGCATGACGTAAATGCTCACTGAGAAAGAGCCCGAATGGGGCATCGCGCCCAGAGGACTCCGGTTGTGTTCCATTGAAGATCCCGGAGTCCTCTACGCAACGCTAAGGACGGCCACCAGTGGGTTAGTAAGGTAAAAGTCTCATTTAATCCTCGATATCAAAAAAAAGGGTCCAACTACACATAGGTGTCCTGATAATATATTTACGAAAGTATATTTAAACAAGCAATGTTAAACACCGCCTTTTGTACCTACATTCAAACAAGTTATATGCAAAATATTATTTCATAATAATATCATAAAAATATTATATTTACCTCAAAATATTGATGATATAATAAGACTCCATAAACACAGCCAACTGACACTAGCATCTGAATGACTAACCACACAATAACGTTACACACTTGAGCTTGTCCAAATAGCTCTTTTCCATTTTTAATACATAGCATGGACTCTGTGACCATTATCGCACCATAAACCCAACACTGAGTCCCCACTCTCTTACATTTCGGATCAGTAACGTATGTGTAATATTGCCTGAAAAATATAATAAAAATTAGTAACTTTTTAAAATAAATAGAAATAAAAGTTGTTTTTTTTAATCTCTCATCAACCATTATTGTCCTACTGCTTGGCAAAGGACTTCTCTCAGAATGAGAGAGTTTTAGGCCATAGTCTACCGCACTGGCCAAGTGCGAATTGATAGACTTCACACAAGTGCGAATTGGTAGACTTCATACACCTCTAAGAACTTTTTTTTGAAAAGAACTCTCGGGTGTGTAAGGCTTCCTCACGATGTTTTCCTTCACCGAAAAGCAATGATAATTAATTTTTTATATGCACATATTATTAGAAAAATCTGGTAAGTGCCTGGGATTTAACTTCGGACCTCCCGATCGAGAGGGCAAGTTTCAACCATTGGGCTATCACTGCATTTTTTTTTACTACCTTTGTAAAATATCTTTTTTTACAATTATTTTATTATCAATTTGATATTGGAACATATAAAGTTGGGCATTTTTTTACTACGCGATAGGGTTTTCCGCGTAAATTTTAGTCCGCATATGTGCTACTCGGAGCATATCATATTATATTCAGGTATTATCGTACTTTTTTATATTCAGGTCAAACAAGACCTAAGTAAAACAGCCGCACGCGAAAGGCGGAGATTACAGTAGATTAACTCGATTGAAACATATATGAACATAAACCAATGTGACGAGAAAGTATGCTCTAAAAAATAAACACTAGTGAACTCTTATTACTTTGGTGAACCATAATAGACATGGAAATTATTGATCTGTTCAGTTATTTTTTATCAATACCATAAAAAGAATTAAATTGTCTCTAAGTAACTTTATTTCCTGTGCACACATATGATAGCAAATCAAAGAATTTTTGCATCTATATGTTATGTAAAACAGCATACAAAATAAAATCTGGTCTAATTAGACTTAAAAATTAGGGTAAAATTACATTAATTCGCAAGAAGCTGAATATTGGTACAATTATTTAAAGACAAAGAAATTATATAAACAATCCCTGAATGTTCCCACTCATTCCTGTGTATGGCAAAAAAAATATTCAAGGTCAAATGACCAAAAAAATTGGTTTTTCGCGATATTTAGCTAAACAGTAAGTTTTATCATAAAACTACATTAAACTCAAATTGTAGAACATAAAGTTATCTATATTCTTTTCCACATAATATTTTTATTATTTAAGCAATATTTATGAATAATAATAATATTGGTAATATGTACTTAAAAATAAGGGCATATTTACAATTTGTACTGTTTTCAGCTATAATCTAACAGATTATAGCTGAAAGAAAGAATATATCTTATCTTCACTCAAAGAGTAAGACATTATCTCCATCTAATACAATCGTACCTATGTTATATTCTCATAAACAGTAAGAAAACATACAATTTGGGAACAGGTTTGTAACAAAGCCTTCCCTCATAGATATATCCGCTTTATGATGTCAGGGTAAAAATTGGAGATCTTATGAAAATCGTTGTAATTATGATGCATACCAGAGGCTGCTCTATTGAACCTGTTCACACTAATTTACAACCAAATAACATTTCTCATATTTATTACAATGTCAGTCCCAACATTAAGCCAAATTATTACAGATAGTATGTAAAATATGTTTACCTTACAGATGGTGCCACTATAACTCCAATAAGACATAATCGAGCAATGACTAGAGGATGAGATGGTGGCATCTCAAATATATGTTTGAGAAAGAATGTATTTAATTCAGATATTTGCCAAAATACAACAAGTTGGCTGAGAGCAAAAAATCTCATATATGTGATTGTGGGATCCAACCATCTCACAGGGGTCCAGTGTACTGGAGTAAATTGCAATATTGCCCTTTTTATTTTTCCAGTTGTAGAGGAAATGTCCCTGTAACAACATAATACATAATGTAAAATTGTTACAATGGTACATACAAGGCAGAATATAATTTGACAAAGAAATTGTTAGAACAGATTTTGTTTAAGGTGATTACTACAAATAGAAAATCAATGATATGTATTTTTAATGTATTTTTACTATGATGTTACGGTGTACAAAAACTTCTAAATAAATAAAGAAATAAGTGACAGTAAAACATACCCTATCATTTCATTTTAGGGTGTATGAAATTTAGTCATAAAAACCCGAATTAAACATAATCACAACTTACCTAATGCTCACCCATTTATACTCTCTCATTTCTAAAGCTTTACAAATTTTTAGGCCACACCATATTCCTAAGCCATTGCAGATCAAAACATCTAAAATTATTGAATCCCACCAACATTCCAGAAAATTTGGTAATAAATGAGCAAATGCAATTTCTGTTATCTCCCACATAATAGATATAGCCCACAGGAGCCCTGTGTGTCTGAAAAGTATAGCTTTAAACATCCACCCTAGAAAATGTCCCCAAGCAAACACATCCAAATGAGACCAGATTTTGGCCACACTAATATCTGAGCAATTTACAGCATACTCCTGAAAACAACATCACAATTGTAAACATTGAATAGAAAATACATTAGGTTATTAAATCATATAGACATTTGCTATTCTGCATAGAAGCTAACTTACATTATAACAAAAATATTTTTTACTGACCTTATCCATGTCAATGTGGAAATTCCTAAGATTAGGATCTATCCAGTACATAATTTCGTACACTGTTGAATAACTTTGAAATAATAGGAACAACAGAGCCAATAAATATAGCACTGACATGCCAAATACTATCCGCCACACTGCAGGATGTGGTCTAGTGAACGGGCCATTGGGAAATGTAAGTACAGATATTATTAGAAAAAAAAATACTACACAACATATGCCCGACCATATATTTTCCTGAATGCATGACTCATCCCTGAAATCAAAACCATACAGAATCCTTTAGTGAAAAACCTACATTTTGTAATGATCATAAAAACTTATATAAGCATGTACTAACAAACACATAACATATTCCATGGAATCATTGATTAATTGCATAATTAAAAATCTAAACTCCTAATAATCATTACATCGTCTTTTATGGCTTTAATTATTTTCATTGATAGAATGATAATAGGTGTAAAGAAAAGCTCATAATTTGATAATTGTCAATAATTATAAATTAAAATCACTGTACCTGACAAATGCTGTATATATGACTGACGCAATTGATACAGCCAGGAGTGTTATAGTATGTGGTTTGTAGAAAAATTCTAGGGATATGTCATCTACTGGGCGTTCATTTATTGAACTGAAAGCGTTTTGAAAATCACTTGAAGTTGCAGCAGCGTTCGTCCCCTCCATTGTTTTTCAAATTACTTTGTATTTTGGATAGCAGTTTCAAATGACGACTTTCATGAAAGAGAATGTGTACTTCGAAAAAAAATATTCATGCTTATAAGCTTATTCACATCTGAGAATTTCGTAACGACATATTTTCATCGAAGGAGGCATTGGCATAACCTCAAAAATTTAATTAATTATTTAGAAAAGACTTCCTTTAATGTCTGTTACTCGGAATCGCAAATTCACATTTACACCAATTCAATACTGATTTAATTTAGATTTTATTCGATCGAAGTGGCACTAAGTTCGATTGGGCTTTTTTTCGAATTTTTCTTGACGGTCACCAATGTCATCATTTGACATTTTTACGCACTCTGTCACTGTCAACAGTGTCAACTGTCAGACAATCGATCGTGCTTCGCGTGTTATTTAAAGAACATTATGGACTTCCGTCTAGCGTCTACTGCTTTATGTTATGAGGACATTGCAATTACCGGTTTTCTGGCTTTCTTTTTTGAATACTTTACTGGGTACTTCCTCTAGGTCAAAGAGTAAAATACCATACATAAACTAATTATTCTTATGATTTGCTCGCTTTGCCTAAAGTTTGCCTTATGGAATCATGGAATGAAATTTGGAATGAAACTACTAAATTTTATGGTAGATTATATGCACTCATTCAACCTAATATACCAACCAAACCATGGGTGTCTAAAGCAAAACTTGGAAAAACAGTAACATCAATTTTAATACGTTTACGATTGGGTCATGTTTGTACTCCTAAACATCTAGCTAGACATAAGATAGTTAATGATTCTATGTGTTCGTGTGGTGCAGATGAGGCAGATTCGAATCACATATTTTTCTCCTGTCCATTATATGACCGTTCTTCCTTATTACAAAACCTTACTTCCCTCGGTGTTCCTTTTCCGCTTTGTATTTCTTCCTTATTAATATTTGACAAACCTCAAATATATTCAGTCCTGGCTTCATATTTAACCACAAACCATATCAACCTGTAGTATTCATATTTATTTTCCTTTCTTATTTATCTATCCCTTACCGAACTCCTCTGATCCTTGTCCTTTTCCAAATTTATCGATTTTTATTTTTTGTAACTTGAATTTCCCCGCTTCTGTACGTACAAAACTTGTCATGGGCAAAATGGTCATAAGACCGAGAAGCCATCGCGTAAAACAAAAAAAAAAAAATACCATACAGGTAAAGAGTACACTCTTGCGTGCATCTCCTTTAGAAGCGCCCTCTGCACTTCGTCGCGCGCAAAAAATCGCATGGCCTATACGTACCTACATATATATTCACTTTATGGTGTATACTGTATATCTATAGTGTAATTGAATACTTATTTTACTTGTACTTCAGTATTAAAAAGGGTTGTAAAACTAAAGTCATAATTAATAATCAGCGCATTTTTTATTTTTGTGTATAACACAATAACTTTGTGCTACAAGTTTGGTTTCGTCGATACCATTGTATCTTCACTGCCGATATATATCAACTGACCTACACCAGCTATTTAACAAAATAATAAATAATAGTGTTAGACAAAATATTCCTGTAATTTCATTTTGTTCCGAACATTGGAATGTAAAGTTGAGTTATTAATTAGCCAAAGAAATGATGTCTCCGTACGTTATTTGTATTAAAAAAAGATTCCGTAATGTTTTGCATTGAAACAATTTTAAACACACTAGCTGGAGACTTTGGGGCAGTGAAACCGGCACTAAAGTCACTAATTATAGCAAATAACAAATACTAGCGCACACGCATTCGCATCCACCATAATAAATTTTGTAGTTAGATTAAGACTGATAAGTCAAAACAAAACAGTCAACACGACATTAATATGCAATGACAGTATTGCATATATTAATGTCGTGTTGCAAACGCCTATTATAACCAAGCAAATGCCCATTAAAACTTGTAATCATTTAATTTTGAAATAAATGTTCAGGACATATTTAAATAATATATTTATTTCAATAGCCCTAAAACTTTTTTTATGTATCTTTTGGTACAATTCATTTGTTTTTCGGGCCCAAAATTATGAATTTGAAACAAATCTTCTACAAAGCGACATCTGTTATGGCATTTATTAAACACAGGATAGAAATGTAGCGCGATAAAATGTAGATAGCGTTACTTCGAAATGAAAATATCACAATGTATGGAAGTGTACCTCCCCTGCTCTAGGTTATCTAGGTAGGTATGTGAAGTGAATTTTTGTCTTAAAATTTTATCATAAAATAATATTACCACACTGCAATAGCATAGCCATATTAATATATGTTCAACCTAATGTACATGTGGTATTAAATTTAATTTCTCGGACAAGTCATTCTGCCTTAGGCCCGCCCATTTTATTTTACTTTTTGGGCCTGCCTAAGGCTGAGAGGTCTTTAAGAAAACTTGCGCGTTTCATGATAATAAAGCATGGTGACAGTATTACTATACATTGTTGTGAATTTCGCGGTTAATTGTATGGTCTCTTTTTATGTACTTTTTCGGTCTGCGGAATTTCAAGAGAGCAAGTGTTTAGCAATGCGGAACAAATATACTTAGATCGTTAGAATGATACGCTAGGTAGAAAAACTTAACGTACAATAACACTTTAATTTCAAATTCTGAAGAGACTAAAATGCCTATTTGCTAAAACCAGCTTACTGCGCATTAACGGTTCCGTACCTTTATAAAAAACGGTAAAAATAACCTTTATTGCATAGGAGTCTTGTATTTTTTTGATAAAGCGGTAATAGAAATTGTAGATTAACCGATTCATTGCCACCTTCATTTTCATGAACATCATGCCATGCCCCATACATGGTTGATGACGCGCCACTTGCGTCATGGGCATGGCTTATGGATATCGCACCTGGTCCGTCATTGGCCTCTAGTAATGTTTTATGAATTTTTTGTAGTTTCCTCGCATTGATCTAATCAAAACCACCAATTCGCACTTGGAAGACGCGGTGTACATTCTAAGAGATGACCCCTGCCCAGCAGCAGGACAATAATGGGTTGACGAATAATTCTAATCAATTAAGTGCTTCTGATTGTCTGATGCATATTTGTTAATATTCAAAGGAAATATCTTAGGTATCTCAAGGCAGTATTTATCAATTTTATTTAAATTTTACATTTTCGTTAATATGCAGATATTATATGATTTGTATTTTTACATTTAAATGATCAGTGTCTCAGCAAGGAGACGCTAATATTTTTGGATGTAGCCAGGGATTTTAATTAATTTGTATGAACATAATCAGCAAATAAAATGAAACTTTGCATAAATGTAGTCAATTAATTTTGCAAAATTTTCCTAAAAAACGCAGTTTACAGGTTCCAACAGTCGAAAAGTAATTAATATTAACGGTTCAGACACTAGTACTGAAGAAATTATAGATACTAAAAATGAAAGGCTGATAAAAAATTCGAAGTTGATCCGAATACCTAATTATGCCTAAAAAATAGTTTATCTGTTTATTTTAAATAAATAACGTATAAAAATAATGTAAAAATGAAAGTGTTCGTGTTTTCATTTTTCAAACCTGTTTTAAGTCTATTTTGATATGACGCACCAGGCGCGTCGCGGGTAACTCACGATCTTTGCTTATGACGCGCCTGGCGCGTCATTGGCCATGAATATTGAAATGCGTCAAAAGAAAAAATGATGAATTGTTCTAATCCATAACAGGACCAGGAAGATCATTTTAGTGAGATTTTTGCACAGATATAATTGAACAAAAAAGATAACGATGTTACATTTTAATGTTTCCATTTTATGTATATTTTTGTATCTGATCAAAGTAGCGAACACCTATGGACACCTGTAAGCAACTTCAGAGCATGGGTTATGGCATCTAAAGTCAATCACAAATGCGTTACTACTTCAGAGGACTATGATGGTCGCCTCATCTATGTGTGCCGGCAACCACACCCTTCCATCGAAACGCAAAAATAGTCGTGGTGGTGGTTTTTCCCCGGTCGAACTACACTGGTTCTACCACCTAGCAAATAGATTTTGTAACGACAGGCAATTTAATTATTTCAGGAAGAAAATTGTCCAGTATGTAATGTTTTTATCTTTTATTTTAATCATTTGTCACGTTTAATATCTACAATACAATTTTATTTTATTTATCAATACAGCAATGCAAAAAGAATACATGTAATAAATTATTTTATCACATTCAGCATACGACTTAATTTAAAAACTTCATTATTTTATGTGGAGAACTGAAATATAAAACTAACATCAGATTCACATCTTGAACATCTACGACAGAAAAAAAAATGAATTTCATTATAATTGCATCATTATTATTAAAACTTACATCTAAAGGTTAAAAATAATAGTCAAAAAGAGGTAAATGGAAAACAGACCTAGTGACCTTCGGATTATGCTATCGGTTTTGCAATTGCAAGAGATCCCAAATCAAATTGTCAATACTTCTAATTTTATCTATAACGATAAATACACAATTATTTCGCATGATAGGACTAACATTTCCTTTAAGTATACGTGTATAAAAAAACGTCTCCTTTTAAATATTAATTATCAAATGTAGTCTGCCGGCGACTTGAAATATGAAATAAATATAATATTTAGTGTCAAATAAAACTATGACCTCATTTTATGAAAGTGATTAATTGTTGGCCAATTAAATTATTGTGTAGTATAGTACCCAGTCTTCTGGTATAAAAAATACATAAAGTAAAATAACAATTTATGCTTAAGCTACACTTATTCTCATGATTAACATTGGATACAGAAACTTTTTACACTTAAAATATTTCCATTAAACGTTTACGCATTTTCTTCCTTCAGACCAAGAGAAATGTAGGCTGAAGAATGGCCATCAAGTGCGACCAAGTCCCTAAGATATTCCTTTCGTTATAGCTACACCAAACAAGAGAAAGGAAAGTCTTTAATTCAAATTACTTTCGCTAAAAACTTTGTGTCCCAAGGTATACAATAAGAAAATCTTATATTATCCATAATGCCGGTTCAGGCGGTTTTATTATGTCTAGGCCTGATAGAATACTCATTAACTTAAGTTATATAAAAGCCTCTATTTCAAGATTTTTGTTTATTTTGATCATTCATTTCTCAAAATGAATTTGTCAAACGTTTAATTGCAGAGCGCAGTAAATATCCTTATTAAGATATACTATCCAAAATCTTTTGAAATTTCATTCAAATTGCAGATACTTCTGAACTGAAATACACTTAGTTTTATAAAATAGTTGTCATTAACCCAATACTCGTTGTATAATGGGCATTACTTTGTGTCAGTTGAGGGAGTATTTTTTTCCTCAATTATTTACAGATAACTCAATGGCTCGTCGTAACATCAGTTGATTGTCGTCCAGAACTAGATCTTAACTCGCGTCTTGGGCCAACTGACATCTCTTCTGAAGATTTACGACCTTTCTTTCTAATACCTCTCCGTCCACTATCAGCTGATGATGCTGCTTCTCCAATACTACTAACATCATCTGAAATAGAATCGTCCTTTGTTTCATTATCAGTATTACTAGAACAGTCAACATTCTGTAAATTGTCTATGCCAGTTTGCACTTCATTATTAGGACTAATAAGACGCTGCTGCGATTTATCATCTCTTTCCCTGTCTGTGGTGGTTAATATCAGCGGCGACGCAGATTCATTTGGCCGATTTATTTCAAAATCGCTAGCTTTCATACCAGTTTTAATAACTGTAGATGGAGCTATTAAATCTTCTAAATCCATTTCTCCTGTATTGGTTGACGGATCTGATTGTTTATCCATATTCGACAACAGATTATCGGAATTTTCTTTAATTTTTTTTGCAGTTGATTGAATTGCCAAGTTTTCTGGTTCACTACTTATTTCATCAATTGTTCTTTTTAATGATGACTCCTCATTTGTCATTCTTGAGATGTAATCAGATCCCTTACTCAGTTTTTCGTACTCCTTCTCTGCATCTTTTGCCTTCTTGCCTTCATTAGAGCTAACAAGACTTGCACTTAAAGCTCCTGATGCCATTTGTTCTAGTAACATTTTGCTAATATCAATATCTTTTTTGTCTCCTTTTAACAATTTTTCTTGAACTGCAGCAAATTCAGGGGGCATTTGAGGTCTTAATGGGTCATAGGGATTTTTCTTTTTATCTGCTTTCGACAAATCGGTTGCAGTATTTTCAGTGCCTTCAATATCTCGCGATCTTTTATCTGTTTTAATACTAGAATCATATCCTAACGTTTGTTTAGAAAGAGATTCTAATAAATATGGATCAGGAGGTAACAAAATTTGAGGTAAGTGACTTTGTCGATCTGATACCTTTTGTTGTCTAGAAGAAGCAGAGTTAGTTACAACAGTGGACGATCGAGGTGTGGTTGTTTTTGTGTTACTACGTGAGCTGTGGCTGTGTAAAGTAGTTGAGCTGGAACTTGCAGCCAAGTTGCTAGTTAAAAGTCCTAGGGCGTCATAGGCTGACGACATTCCAGAATGTACACCAAATGGAGATAGACCACTAAGTCCTAATTGGGGATACAACATATTAGGATTAGGAAACATGAATGGAAATTGTGAATTAGCTTGCGATTTCGAACTGGATGTTGACCCAGCATCGGATGGTTTTCTTGTTTTTGACTTAGTATCTCCTGCTGAACTGGTGCCACTAAGACTATTCATGTCAAGGGATGAAAATCCAGGTAATCCTAAGCCGGCTAAATTAGCGAAGATATTTCCACCACTCATATTACCTAATAAATTAGGCATACTACTGAATGAATTTAGTAAAGGATTATTTTTTGGGTCGAAACTACTTAAGCTTGACAACAGTTTTGGATCAAAACCTGTTAAGTTAGATAGTGTTGCAGCCAAAGTTTTTGGATCAAATGCACTTAAGCTTGAGAGACTAGCCAATAAAGCAGGATTGAGCCCAGCTAAATTTTGATTCAAATGTGGATTTGACGATAAAACATTAGCTGACGGTGAGTCAAGCGTAGGTGGCCGTCCTTTTTTACGTTCAGTCATATTGCTTGTTGACTGCATAGGCGAATGTCGTTGGCTACGCACATCTTGTGGCAATTTGACATGTTCTTTAATTCCTTCCGTCCACTTTGAGTCAATGTCATACATTGGATTCTCAGCAATCCATTGCGCCAGATGTTTTAATTGAGGTGCTTTGTGTCCAATAATGCGTTTGCCAGTAACTCGGTGTACTACTGGGACATGTTCGTCTGGTGCAAGTCTAGGTGTCAAGCCTCGTCTACGAGAATCCATGGTAGTTTGCTCTGCAAGCCATTTATTAACTTTAGCTTCATGAGAGTATGATTTGATTGGCATAGATGACACAGAACTTTTTTGAGTTTTGTTCTGCTCAAGGGATTGCTGTAAAAACGATGATAATTCTTTGCAAGAAGCATGAGGTGATGGAACATTTGTGACTGTCACTGAGAATGGCTTTTGTACTGGTGTCGTGTTGGAAGAACTAGGAGCGACTGCCGGTGTCACAGTTACTTCAGGAAGAATAGAGGAACGACTACTACGGGGAGGTTCCTGAGGAGCAGAAGCACTTGGACTCTTTCCTTTAGCAGCTGACAAACCTAAAACTATCTCATCTAACTTCTTTCTCTTCTTTTCTTTCCCCACTATCTGTTCTGGTGCCGGCTGAAACAAAAAATATATTTTAATTATAGGTAAAGATCTCATGAGACTAATAAACTAAAAATTTAAATAGCTCATCATTAAATATTTTGGAGCATAAGTTGCCTTGAATCAATGTACAAGAAGATCGCTGGTGACCACAAGATTACGAGGGCACTGTATTTTGATGTAATGAAACGCTAACTCAACTGTAAACCCTGAAGTTAAATAAAACCAGTTTGTATACATTATAGCATGATAAATAATATCATAGTTCTTGTATCTCAACTCACCACATTTTTCCTCTTCATAAGTTTTGTAAGGGTGTCATCTAACCTGCTCCTAGAAGGAGCAGGCGACGTGGCGTCGGGCGCATGCGTTGGGTGCGGCGCTGGAGGTGCATGCGGAGTACGCCGGCCCATAGAGAAGTCCTGCGCCTCGCTGAGGTCGAGCGGCGCCGAGAGATCGACTGGTGCAAGATTCGCTGCGGGTGCGGGCGAGGATGCGGGTGCGGGTGAAGGCGCTGGTCGCTGGTGTGCGGGCGGCGGCGCAGGAGTAGAACGACGCGAGCCAGAGTCACTGGACGCGTCGTCACGCTCCGAACGATGCGGGTCTCGTGAGCTAGTGTGCGCCGAGTGGGCTGCCTGGGGCGAGGATAGCAACGCGTGCAATTTGGCCCGCTCCGTTTCGACGTCGATCGCGATGTGACGTTTCTGTGTTTGTCTGCGCTCCTCCGACGCGTCTCGCGTCTGAGGTCCGGCGCTCTCTACCGCCTTCGAAGTGGAGGCGGCGGGCCACTCGCAATTCTGAACGGCATGTGCAATGTGATGCAGTCTAGTCTCGAGTGCACGTTCAGAAAACCAATGTTTCGGTGACAGAGATTCTTCTATTCGGCCCAGCTTGGCCAGAGTCTCCAGTTCGGAAAGGGCATCTGTATCTTCCTCATTATCGCGATCACACACATTCGAGGTACGTTTACTACGTCTTAACGACATCCGGGTTTCAGGTGCATCTGTCGATTTGTCGTCTTCGTCTGAGGAAACTTTTTGCGCCTCACTTTTTGACGCATATTTTGCATACCATTTACTAGCACATTCCGCAAAAGGCAGTTTTGGATCACAAAATAGCTTGTTGTAAGTGTCACCCAACCCATGCCTAAAATAATAAATAATGAGTTAAATCATTAATGACATTTAATAAGTATATTAAAATAAGGGAACAAACATCGCTAATGAGTTAGAATATTTGTAAAGTTTATTGAGGGTATTCTATGCAATGTTGACTGCCCTGCTGAATTGGAAATATTACAAATTAGTCACTAGGGGATAGATGTGCAAAACTAAAACAAAATTTTAAAAACTGTATACAATAAGACTTCTGTATTCGAACCAAAAAAACATTTATCTTATTTTAACTGTTTGTCTTTTATATTTAATCTTTAAAAAACAATATGAATTCTTTAAAAAATAATTAATTGTAATTAGAGCATATTTTAATGGAGTTATGTACACTCCATTAAAATATGCTCTAATTACAATTAATTATTTTTTGTGTAACAAATAAAATAATAGTAATCTTACTTGCATACTCCTAGTACCAGTTGCTTGTCATGTCGCGCAGGTTGCCACCACGGCGGTGTGTCAAGCGAGCGCTCGCAAAGCGCTAAGCGAGCGTCTAATGCCGGATGTGGCGCTACTTCTTCGCGTAATACTCGCAAGAGATCAATTCTGCAATATTAAGAAATAATTCATAATAACCCAAAAAAAATGATTTGCAAAAAATGACTTATTTCTTTTATCTAACTAGGTAAAAAAAAGCTAAAACAGTAAAGTTATTTGTGATTATCATTATCATTGTTCCACCAAACTGCTGTGCATAGATCTTCTAGAATATTTTAGCTTAATGCTGAATAAATACATTATGAGCGCCTACAAATCGAAGGTGAAATCCAAAGTGAAAAGCCGACACTCGTATCGAAAACTTACCTCTCTAAAGTTGCAATAGCTCTCTCCTCGCCAATAGGTTCGGCTTTCAAGTCAGCACGAGTGGGAAGTTCAGCTTCACCAACGGCGAGCCCACACTGGCGTTTGCACATGGCCATGAACGCTTTAAGATAGTCTGTAAGAGCATCGTCGCTTTTTGAGTCCAAACGAGCCAATGATCGGAACCGACTCCAGCGAAGACTTTTTGTAGCGGGATCGAATTCGACACCGTATGACGCAACCGTACGTCGAAAGGCTTCCTCATCAGCTCGAGTCCAGCGCCACTGCGACACTTCATCTCTAGCCAGTTGATCCATACGCTCCCGCCTTTCCATCTAGTAAAATAAAAATAAACGTTATTTTATTGTGACTTTGTGCCTACTGTTATTATATTTGAGGAATAGGCAAAAAATCTGAATTTCCATCTAAAATGTCCTTAAGGCCATTTCAATACCAAAAATTGAAAAAAAGTTCTATCCTTTTATATATAGCAAAACAGTGTAATGATAGGAGGTTATTAAAGCTAAAAAATAAACCTGTAAAAACCTATTTCTAATAAAATAATTTGTCTTTGATTTTTGAAATTATATAAACACTAGCCTTTGCCCAGCCCGCGGCTTCGCTCGCGTGGAATTTAGTCTGCCACATAAAGTTTGCAAGGTGGTAGAGCAATGGTTCAACCAGGGAGGCATCACCGCCGCACCTATTTCTACCGTGAAGCAGTTCTTGTGTTTCATTTGAAGGGTGTGCCTGCCGGCTCATTTTTATATGAGGCGATCATCATAGTCCTCGGGAGTAGCAACGCATCTGTGATTGACTTCAGATTGAACCCTTGCCATACTTCCTAAGGCGATTAACATATGATACCGCTCACTGCCGCGGTAGGCGGTGAAGCGGATCTCATGTTGTATTGGGGTCTAATAAATCCGTTGATGCCTCACACACGTACACCGACCGACCGCGCGGTCCAGCGGTGTTCTCATCACCACCATGTCTCCGCGCGAACGACAGTGCGGAGGGTCGGCGCCTCACACACGGGCTGGCGCCTAACCGCGCGGATCATCGTTGATGCAGGCCGTGTTGCAATTTAATAAAAGGAATTTCGATGTCGAAAACTTTATTTTGATGATCGGTCCATCCGCGCGTACAGGTGCGTAAACCGCTTTACCGCGCGGGGCACCGCTATTCGCGGCGATGCCCGGTGCCGTTTGTTAATGCCTAAATCAGTGTGTTCAAATTTCAAATCACAGGCACGTATATTAATTTGAATTAGTTTTGTCGGCAACAGATATTAATGCTTACTCTGAAATTAAAAGTTTTAAGAAAGGTCTCAAAACGCGTGACGGTTATCAACGCGCAGTTGGCTAGCGTGGTCAACTACGACCTAAACTACTGCTAATCTGACATATGTGTCGAGTTCTGTAACATTAAAAGGTCGATGACGATTGAATAACATATTTAACCTTTCCACTGTTTCATTCTCATTGACCTTTTTTCTCTTTTTTGTCGAGGGAGAAACCTTCAGAAGGTACCATACGCCGTGGGAGCGACGCAGGGTTATGTGGGATTCTTATAGCACCAGGACTCCGGGATCTTCAAAGGAACACAACTGGAGTCCTCTGAGTGCGTTGCCCCATCGGGCTCCTCCCAAGTGAGCGGCTGGGCCCACCACTCCATCTGGTCTTTACCACGATATGCGACCACACGTATACCACCGTCCTTCCCGGGATCGCCTGGCTGGACGGTCCAAGCTCCGTCCATCCTGGCTTTCACGATAGCATGCGACCACACATGCTGACATCTTTCCCGAAGTTGCTGACTGGGTGTTTGGAGCTCCCAGTCTAGCCGCCCGCAACCCCGAAAGCCCCCTTTTAGTTGCCTGTTACCACAGACAGGGGATACCATGGCCTTAATCCAGGAACTACAGGTCATTTACCTTTCACATTTTGCTCCGTGTTTTATAACCATTCACATAAGAATATCATAGAACTTCGTTGTATACGGCGGCGGCGGACGGCGCGTACTGCCGGTCAATCAATTGACTACGCAATATGTTATACTCGTAATATCTTCTAAACTACTTATCCAATTTACATGGTGTAAAAGACAGGTTCAATCTTTATTAGATGCTTGATTTTTTGAAATCATTTATTTTGATAAGGATTAATATTTAGTTTGTATAAAACCCATGGAAACATCAACTTCATAGTTTTTAAATTTTCAAAGTGTAAAAAGAGTTATTGTGGGTTATATATAAAATATAGATATATGCTGTCGCGGACTTTTATTTAGATCTATGTAAGCCAAACAATTCCACAGTACATTATATTTGGATATCTCCAACGGTTTAGGCAGCGTACGCGAAGATAGCTCTCAGAGGACAACTTTTTTTGTGACTAACCTGGTATTTCTCGTTATATTATAACCTAATTACAAAAAAATCGGTATAAATTATAGTCCATGTGTTATTCTGATGTATAACCTATACTACTGTAAAGTTTCAACCAAATCCGTTGAGTAGTTTTTGCGTGAAAGAATAACAAATACACATACATCCTCACAAACTTTCGCATTTATAATATTAGTAGGAAGTAGGATAGAGATATAATGTATTGTAAAAATAAACCTTAGCCCTTTGCTGCAGCTTCAGTTCCTCACGCTTGTAGTTGCGCTGGTACGCTGTGATGAGGCGTCGCAGCCGTGTATTGAGGTCCTGCATGGAGGGCCACAGGTGCGTAGCGGGGGCCCTCTCGTCGTCCGCGCGCGGCGACGCGGCCGGCGACGTGGCGCCCGCGCCGCTCGACACCTCGTCCGTGCAGTCCTCGTCGCCAACGACGCTGCCACGCACCTTGCGCTCCTCACTCCTGGTGTAATATAGAGTTACTGTATTATGTACGTACTGTTTGTTTTTTCCAAGATATTTCAGGTGTAGTGTATAACAAAATAATGACGTCAATTATTGTCAAAAAAATGCTTTCAACTATACCTGACCATGTATTTACGCACGTACAAATTTATATTTTTTGACGTAATACATATATTTATTCATTCATGTATTCATACAAATTTTAACGAAGCCAACCATTCACTCCGATAAAAATGGAATAAAATATGTAAAATATAGCAAAATAAATAAAAGATTCTTCCAGTATTTATAATATATTAGATTTATATAAGTATGGAAACTTACTTGATGTCTGTGCATTCCGCGTCATCTGGTGGTCCAAGTTTGTCTACATAACATAATTGTGGATCAGATCGCATAGCCAGATAGTTTTCGTAGCCGTGAATGTAAGTTCCTACTAGCAAAGACACATCACATTCAGTATCCCACCACAATCGCGGCGGTGCGCTATCCACGCCACGGGGTACACGCATGCCTAAAGCGCTAAAAAATATAATTCAATATTAATATCGCATTTATTAAAAATATAAAAATTTAACTAAGAAAATAGTAATAAAACATACCTGGCATGGGTGCCGTTTTCAATTTGTGTAGCATAATCCCCAATAACTTCATGCTTTATGTAATACATCATTCTAACCCGCAACAACACTCTGAGAATGAAAGAAGTATGAGATAAAAATTAGAAATCCGTAAAAATTAAAAATTAGTAAATCATTACTTAATGTAACAAGGTAATGTAATAAAAACAGGTTTCAATTGATCATACAAATTAATTTGACTTACTTGTTAGCATGTCTAAACAAATGTTTCTTATAACTGCTTTCTAAATACAATTCACAGTCGTATTTTTCTATCGAGCTCCAATGATTGACATCCTCCCATTTTTGAGTATCATTAGGCTTAGGTAAATCCTTAAGTCTGTTCTTTTTCTTAGCATTTCTACCTCGAGGCACAGGATTGTGAAGACCACTATGATTTCTAGATATTGTTACTTCACCATTTTCACAAGGTTCAATGAGATCCCAAATAAAATTACGAATCTTTTCGTCGCCTTTGTAATGTCGTAAACAATACAATACCTAAAAATGATTTTTCGTTATTGATACTTTGAATATTTAATTGGAGTGTCATAGATTATTTAAATCATATCAGATATTGTACAAGTTAACTCAGTGAAAATCTACATTTTCTCGGTATTAGCATGGCAAGTCATCATATGGATTGGCAAATAACTTACCTTATTAATTTTAAGAGAACAGTAACACTATAAATAAACTTACAATAATCCGTGCACAATCTTCAATTACAGGTAGAGTCCAACCCTTTCTGAATTGATTTTTATCTATAATTTCTTCCCATCTGGCCCATCTAAAATAAAATTCATAGTTTCTTAATAATTAAATATTTAAATAATAATCAAAAGTTAATAAATGTTATAGATTATAATAATGCATAATAAACAAGAGTAAATAAAAAATATTAGTGTGAATTTCATAAAAAGTATGTCATTGCTAAAAACTCACCCAAAAGTAAGAAGCCCTCTTTCAATCTTAAAACATTCTGATCTCGTCCAAGAACCATATACAACCTCTTCATCAATAGGGACCCCTTCATGTCGCGGGACATAATCATCACTTGCATATCTCCTCCCTTTTCTGCCGAGCTTATCTTTTTTCCTTTTGCTTCTAAGGCTAATACCTAAACAAAAAAAAGTGTTAATACCTGTAACTAAATAGCAAATACATGAATATAATAAATTGTAATGTACTAACCTTCTTCATCTTCATCAGAGTCAGGTGTTACTTCCATATCAGACATTTCCATAGGGCCATCATCATGCCCATACCTCTTAATTATAGTTCTTTTCCTTGGCTCAGTAACTATTAAATCTTCATCTTCTTTCTTTTCAGTTGTATCAATTTCTGCTTTCTTAGCCCATTTGTTCCAGAAATCGGGATCTCTTATGTCTATATCTGATCTCTGGTCTGCAGCAGCAAAACTGGCTTTCGAAAATGTAGAACCCTTTTCAGATTCCATTTGAATAACCTGCGTTCTGCGAGCTAGAATCATTTCGATATCTTCTTCACAAAATTGATCTCCAGCATTATCTTCATCCATAACTGCACCATAAGCCCCCTTTTTAAGCAAGTCCTCAATTTCTTTTTTAGATAATTGCTTAAGCCCAGTCTCTTTTCCTTGTGTTGTATTCATACTTTGCAATATAGCTTTATCCAACCCCAGCTTCAATGAAGCCTTGTCAAACATTTCCCTCTCATAAGAGTTGCGACAAATCAGTCTGTATATTTTAACCATTTTTTGCTGCCCAATTCGATGACAACGAGCTTGCGCTTGTAAATCATTTTGTGGATTCCAATCACTGTCATAAATTATGACTGTATCAGCTGCAGTTAGATTGATTCCTAAACCACCAGCTTTTGTGCATAATAAAAACACAAATCTATCAGAGTCTGGTTTAGAAAATCGATCAATAGCCTCTTGTCTTAAATTACCTCTAATGCGTCCATCAATTCTTTCATATGGATATTTTCTGAAGACAAGATAATCTTCCAGGATATCTAAACATCTTACCATTTGACTAAAAATCAGAACACGATGACCACCTGCTTTTAATTTAGGGAGGAGTTTGTCAACTAAAACCATTTTTCCCGATGATTGGATAAGTGCTTTATAATAAGCCTCTTTATCTTCGCCATTGCTTTGTTTATAATCAAATTGTATCTGATCTTCAGCACCGTTGAGAAGGTATGGGTGAATACAACACTTTCGAAGTTCCATCATTGTGTTCATTAAATTTGGAATATTGGCAGCAGATGCTGTTCCCTTCTGCAAAAAACTAAAATTCCTTTCAAGTATAGCTCGGTAATATTTTTTCTGTATATTAGTTAATTCAACTTCAATGATCGTTTCTTCCTTGGGAGCCAAAGTTTTTTCTACATCTTCCTTTAACCTTCTCAACATCATTGGTTTTAGCAATGCTTGTAGTTTATTCACTTCAGATTCACTTTTGAGTTGACCAAATTCTGTTAGAAAAGCATCACTACTGGAAAACTGTGCAGGTTCCAGGAAATTAAGTAAAGAAAAAAGTTCATTAACATTATTTTGTAGAGGTGTACCAGACAGCAAAACACGGTGTTCTAAATGAAGCTGTCTTAATCCTTCTAATAGCTTACAGTTACGATTCTTCAGTCTATGGGCCTCATCTATAACGCATATTCTCCAATTAAAAGACTTTAATTCTTGGAAGTCCGTGACTATTATTTCAAAAGTCGTAATTAGCACATTAAACTTAGTGATATCTTTTATTGGTTCACCTTTTCCATTTTTATAATAAAATTCGTATTCTTGTATCATGCTTTTGCTTTGTTGAGATCCATGATAGACTACAACATTCATTTCAGTCCAACCTTCAAATTCTCTTTGCCAATTAGGGATAGTCGACAATGGTGCAATAATGAGGAATGGCCCTCTAATTCCATACTCCCATACAGAATTTACGAATGTCAAACTTTGAATAGTTTTACCAAGCCCCATTTCATCCGCTAGTATACAGTTACGATTATTATGCCAAGAGAATAATAACCAATTCAAGCCTTCCAATTGGTAGGGTCGTAAAGTATTGCCTCCTTTATATAGAGGAGATTCTTTTAATTGAGCCCAGTTATCAGCTGATGGCCTTTTTTTAAATTTCCATTTGTCCTTTGGTGGAATTTCACTAAACACTTTATATTGTTTGATTTTATCCACATCTATATCTTCTTCTAATTCCCATGTACTGTCTTCATATTGCAAACTCTTCCATTTAACTAAATAGTGTTTAACGGTAGTATTATTAGCTGGATCTTGATTTTCAGACATATCTAGAATTCTTTCAACTTCCACATAGTCGGGATTAAATGGTTCGTCGTCTAAGAGCTCGAAAATGTTAAGTTGTTGAGCTTGTTTTTGTTTAAAGCGCTTGATTTTTGAGTATATTCGCTTATCTCCTTTATACAACTCCTCTTCAGTTTTCCATTCACAATGAAGATATGAAAAATTTCTGTATTTTACAAAATATTCCTCAACATCGACCATTGTAGGTTTTTTTGTTTTAGCATCAGGGCTTTCCTTTTCAATGTCCGTTTTACTTTTTTCTTTGTTTTCTTTATCAACTTCAATCTCAGCAATTACCAATTTCTTTTCTTCAACATTAGTAGGGTTTTCATTATTTTCTAAGGGTGTTTTTATCCCCTCTTCATTAGTAGGATTTTGATTCTCGGTGGTTCCATCTAAATTTGGCTCCACAGGAGGAACTTCAATTTTTAGTTCTCTTTTGCCCATACGACACGCAAGCACATGCTGTACAATCATCGAATCCTCCTCTGTAGTGTTAACATAAATATAATTAGGTTTTGGGGTACCTTCCGGCCTTATTATTTCTTTGGTGTCGGAATTTAAATCTTCAAACTCTTTTTCTTGTTTTACTGGTGTCAAAGTAAATTCATCATCAGATAGTCGCAATATCACATCGTCTGTATATTTTTTGCGCTGAGTGTTCCTTGCAGAACGTCGCTTTAGAATGTCGTCACCTTCAGGTGGAGGAGAAGGAGGAGGAGTAGACATCATATCATCAGGTTCTCCGTCAGAGTCAGGTATTAAACCACCTCGTTTTTTCTTTTTGCCACTTGCTGCTCTCTTAGTTATCAATTTTTTACAACTTCCACCAGCAGATGATCTTTTTTTAGAAGCCTTTTTCTTTTGACAACTTACATCTAGATCATCGTCTTTTTCGATCTGCTCTCTTTTTGCCTCAGCCTCTTCAAGTAAATCCTTTATAGCTATTTTAGAGACTGGAATGTCATCAAAATCAGTGACATTCGATTCATCCAATGGTAGTTCTTGTGTACTCAACACACTTTTATTAGGTTCAATTACAAGGCTGCTGTTAAGTGACATATCACTTATATTGTCTGTGCTGTCTTTTTCTAGTAATTCATTGCTAGTTGTTGTGTCTGCTTGTATCTCAGCAATGCCTTTTTTAACATTCCTTTTTCTTTTAGGAGCATTTGGATCTTTTGGCTGTCTTTTTTTGCGCTCTTTTACTGGTTTATCTCCTATAACTTTGGGAACTTTCGGTTCTTTTGGTGTGCGTGGTTTCCTTTCTTTATTCTTTCTTGGTCCTCTTTGTTTTTTAATTTTACCGTCATTAAGATCTTCCATCGAAAGAGCACTACTGTCTAAATTAGTAACATCTTCAGTCATTTCTAAATCAATCTCTGAATGGTTTTGTAATCCTGTACCTGCAGTTACACAATCTTCTGATACAGGTAACTGATCAAGAGATTGTGGAGTAGCCATTAGTTTATCTTTTTTAACTCGAGGTTTCCTTGGTTTAGCAGGACCTTTTCCTCGTCCTCTGCCAGTTGTACTAGTTACTTGTGGGCTTTCTACCATTTTTGTACCATAAATGGGATTCTGTAATATGCAATTTGGTCCTCCATTACATTTATCATTTGTTTCATGTTGTTGAAGGATTGATAATCGTTCTTGTAAACATCTAACTTTTTCTTGATTTTCATTGGATGGTGGTAAGCAGTAAGTTTCTTGAATTTGCTGTTGTAAAGCAATTCTTTCCTGATGATGGGATGGTGGTGAATACATATTAGGCATAGGCCCGGCAGGATGTGGTATATTCGTTCCCATAATTATCATGTTTGGATTTATATTATGAGGTACATTCGGCATGATACCTGGTGGAGTGCTTTGAACGTTAGTACTCATTCCCGGATGAACATTTTGCCCCCCCATCGCCATACCTACTTGAATGTTTGGAATATTAGTAGATGTATTTGTTGGTACATTGGGCATGTTGCCGGAAGTATTTTGCATGTTCTGTTGTGCATTTCCTAGTACGCTGGGCATTGCAGCTGATATACCAGTCATATTTCCCTGTGGATTATGCACGGGAATTGTTGAGGAGACATTCGTTGTATGCTGCAAAGGGTGAGGTGTTTGAACATTTAAGGCAGCTTGCGTTCCAGGTGTAACAGCACTTTGATAAGTGGATATAACATTTATGTTTTGGTTGCTTTGTATACTTGACGATATATTAGGAGGCATTCCAGGTGAAATAATATTTTGAAAGGTATTACTTTGATATCCTTGATTTCTAGGGACATTCAATGACGAACCATCAAATTTCGCGACTGAATTAGGAGTAGAGTTTATTGATGATGGGTGGCTCAAAGGTATTTGTATTTTTTGTGAAGAGCTTGTTTGAGAATGTTCACTAGACGGAGTTAATAAATTTGCAGCAGACAAGGGTGTCCCTTGATTCCTCAATTGTTCGTTATCGCTTGGCTTACTTGATTTTTCCACATTTCCATGTTTATTTTCTGAACTATTTTCTGCATTAAGAGACATGTCGATTTTTTCCTCTTCTTTAGAATTATTCAATGCACTAAAAACAGAATCAGTAGCTTGACAAGTAAGGGTACTATCCTTAGTTTCCTTATTATCTAAAGGAATACAAGGATTTATGGGTTTTGAAGATGAAATCATAGAATTGCTCGGTGTATTTATTGCCACATTTTCCTGTGCAATACTACTGGGGGTTGGCTTTGGTGCAAATGAATTAGAATTCATTTCCTCATTCAAGTTGTCCGTGTTAACTGGGCCTATTTCCATATTTTTATTTTCTGTACCAATACTCAATTGCTGGATATTCTTTGTTACTTCTGGTTTTATACTAGACGTTGTTGCTGAAGGCTCAACACTTTTAACAGGCTGATCAGAATTTTCCATTTGAACAACATTATTTATTGGAGTTGGTATTTTTGTAGGATTCCATTGTGATGGCGATGAAACAATATGCCCAACAGCTGGCGATGCTGGATTGCGTTGGTAGGGATATTCTCCTCCAGTTGGCAAAACCATTTGTTCTAATGCTTGAAGAGTATTTTGTGACGTAAATCCACCTGACACTGGTGGAGGACCAGCTGCAGGAGATTGAACTAAATTACGCGACCCATGAGGTGATGCGCTAGGCCCTTTAACAGGAGACATGACAGGACGCGGTGAAAGCTGAGGTTGCCCTTGTTGCCTTGGCGATACTTGTGCACGTGGCGACATCTGGGGCGACAATTGAGGGAACGGAGGCCGGTATTGAGGACTGCCAGTTTCTAATCCAGATGGTTTAACTGTATTATACTGATTTGTTACATTTACATCAAGTGGGTGTTGAACTTGATGGGGCTGATAATTCATAGGGACTGAGTGATGAGGCGACGCATACGGCATTTGTGAAGGAACACCGTGTGATGGACCGACAGTAGATGACGGCACTGGCGGTTGACGAGATACGTGATGCAAAGGGGGCGCACCAGCATGATGAAGGTGGGGATTAGGATGATTTTGTATTCCTGAACCGATACCCCCTCCATGACCCGCCATACTTTGGTGCGGTTGGTGTTGAGGGATTGGTGGATGACTCTGTTGAGCATGTGGCAAGCCATATTGATGAGCATTTACATCCATTTGTTGATGGTAGGTGGGATGTTGACTTATCCTAGCTGCAGCTGGTGGATGCATCTGTGTATAATTGGGATAGTTCTGCAAATAAAAAGAAATCCATTAAAGTAATAAGAAAACCAATACATTTTATTTAATTATTCTACACACCAGTGACTTTTTTAATGAAATTACAAAACTATTACTACTGAGCTTATCATCAAAGTACAAAGTTATCCTATAAATGTCTTTCGACGCCTTTTAATACCTTTCCAATTCATTGCAAGAACTTAGTTTGTAATTTACCTGTTGTTGTCCATAAAGTTGTTGCGATGAAGGTTGTGGAAAATGAGGCTGCCTTGGAATATATGCCCCATTTTGCGCTTGTAATCCACCTATCCCAGAAGCCTAAAAAAAATATATGTAGTTATTCTGATTGTCGAAACCGGAGTTAGTGTTAGTTATATTATTATTATGAATAACATGCACATAAGTGAATTCAAGAAATATATTACACACAAAATGAAGTATCACCTGCTGAGGAGAGTACTGATGCATTTTCTGTTGATGTTCGTAAGAGTGTCTATATCCCGGCGTAATCGGTGTGTATCTGTTAGCCCCGGGTGCACCGGACCACACGCCCATGTCTCCGATACCTAACCAAATTTACACAACTTTAATATTTTGCTGCACAAAGGTTTTAATTAATAGCTGTATACCTAGAAAATTGTTATCACCTTACTAGTACATATTTCAGTTAATATTTTTGTATAAATAAGATTTACAAACCTTGCTCTGGCATGGTGTACATTGGTTCTGGTCCAGGATGATATCCTGGGTAAGAATGTGATGGATGTACATGGTGTGATGGATGTAACGGTGCATGTGGTTGAGGCAAGCGTGGACGTGGCGGATAACTGCCATATTCATGGTAATCTGGAGCAGGAGGGCCAGTACCAGGATTTGGTACTGGCTGTGAACTGCTAGGACCACCACCGCCAAACGAAGCCAGCTTTTGGATTGTTCCTTCCTGAGTCACACTGCTTGGATTATACGGCTGTCTATAGCTAAAACGAAAATATTAAGTTTCATAAAACATCAAGCAACAGATATACTTGTTGATACTTAAAGACTACCTAGTAACGGTACCTATATATAAAAATATATCATATAATTATGTTACCAATTAATAAGAAGCAATAAATTAAATAAAGGTAAATTATTTACCTATTATCTGTGTTGTCTTTATTATCTCCAGTTACGCCCGTTGTTGAGCTGCCCGTAAATCCGTCTGATCCACCAAGATCAGTAAGTCCTTCCAACATACCGCTTCCATCATCACCAAATAAATTGTATGAGTCCATCACTCTTTCACGAGTGAATTAAAAAAATAGTTTGTCGAAGAATCCAATAATCAGTTATAGCGCCCATTTTAATCTGTAAATAATGACAATCATATTTAAATAACCCCAGTAAATAATTTGCACATAAATTGAATTAATGTTTCACAGCATTATCCAGTATTTATAGGTAACAAGTTGGAACTTTAAACCTATATTCATCAGAGGACCAATGAGAAAACAAATGTTTCCATGAGACAGTTCTTTACAGCAGTACATCTATAGTGTGAATGGCATTCATTGGCCATGCCTTAGATACGGAAGCTGCAGGGCAACTGTGCGCCATCATTTATTATTATCATATAATGTAAGTTCACTGTCAATTACCGAGACAGTAACATGTGCATAAACTTACTGGTCTGACTGATGTATCCAAATGAAAGTCTAGGTGAGTCCATGATGTGGACAAGTATAAATTATAATATTTCATATGTTTAATTCTTTTACTGAAACTACAGTTTGGTTCTGATAAAAATAAACATAAAAATAATTCCCCTCCATATATTAAATTGGAACAAGAAAGAGTCTGTAACTGGAATAGAATGCAATCAGATATAAATAAACAAAAAATATTCTAAGGTTTATTCCTAAGGCTGTCAGAGTCACCCCTCTCCTCAAGTCAAGAGACCCTATCCTCAGCTAAGGCAAGGTCAACATGCATTCAAGAAATAAAGGTGTACAAATTTATAATAAATAAATGTAAATATATTGAAAATTAAATATGTAAAGACCATAAGTTTTTCAGATAAGAACTTTATTACATAATATTGAAACTGAAATAACCAAAACACAAAATGACAATGTTTTATCCTGAACTTTCATTCAATAGAAAACTTCCAATGTTATGCTATTTACACAATATCTATTTAGATATTGATATTAAATACAAACAAATACATAGCCTAATTTGAGAAAAATGAAAACCAATAGATCTGGTAACTTAATCATAATTATAAAAATAAAGTAAGGATTTAAATCCTCAAGTGAGATTTTCCTTTATGCAGCACAATGATCATTACTGTACATAAATGTAACAGTATTTTTAAATCAAGTTCCATGTCTATCCTAATAGAGTGGGTAGACTACATGATAATAGTGATGTTACTCTTAAACCAAGATGATTATTTTAAAATCACTTAAATAAAATTACGCCAAGTATAGATTAATCTTTTTTCAAACCCTAATTTAAATGGCAAAAAAAATTGTAAATATCACTGGCATATCCAGGATTTACAACTAGTAGTCAGGCTTTTGACATAGCAAAGCAAGCTATCATAAAATTTGATGTTTTAACAAAAGTTTTCAATAAAAAGATACTGTTTTTAATTTAGGACCTGATATATATATAAATTTGCTATTTTTTTAACTCTTGTGACAAAAACAAATAATTGTAATATATATGTAGGTGATATTATTGTGACTCATTTATGATGTACTTTCAAGACAAATTAATACTTGAATCCTGTGTCTAAATTGTTTACTGTTCAATTTAAATGCTCCTTTTTTAAGCTAAAATTTAATCATTAATATGTACTTATACAGTATACTTATCCTACTGACTATTATTATTTAGTAGAGTTGAACATGCTTTATATAATATACAAATACTATAATCAATTAAATGTCTTCCAAATATAAAAATTACTTTATACATGCAGATGGTTCCAGGTTGATTTCTTGACCATTCTACATAAAAAAAAAATCTAACATCAATTGCAGTCATGACATTAACAAGCTTTATAAATTTTTCCTTGCTCCATGACAATCATAGCTTGAAGCATTGGTGAATTGAAGTACAAGTGTAGAAAATATTGTCATCAATCCATATCAAATAAATCATAATTAAGGTTTAGATACTGTAAATAGTATGAACTCTATATCAAATACATTATTTGTTATGTCCAGCCAGTATGAAATCTAGGCAATATTACATAATAAGTGTTTTATCTTCACTATAATGCTTGAGAAGTTTAGCAATTTGATAAAAAAAAGTATTACATACAAATAGAAGTGACATGTCCACATAAGTTACAATTTCTACTCTATAGGAGCATCCTTGGATGGGACAGCGCACATGCAACCCCATATATAGTTTGTGAAAAGTTTGTTTTAAAATCTAGTGATACACCATCTCCATCTTCTCCTTGCTCTACTGGACGTAATGTGATGATGCTTCAGTGTCACATTATTTTCTTTTAAGTGCTTCAAGTGATGCTTCTCTTCAATTCCTTTCTGGTGAAACTAGCAAGTACAACCAAGGGGAAAAGCTATACGCTTATGAATATTATTAACATATAGCGCTATAACTTCTCCCGTTAGTTATACAGCATGGGTGTTTCTTCAGGGTGTTAGTTACTCATCATATCCCATTATTCAACATTATTTTAAATTTTAAAATCTATTGTACTCTTGATACCACATGACCATGCTATATTTTACATCCACAGAAGCAATTTCTACAAATGTGGAATTTTGAACTTTTTTAATACCTTTAATTATGTATACATCCTTGGGTTATATAAAGCTGCCATATACATTTAATTTAATTTTAATATAAAAAGTAGGACTTCGTTAGTATTGCGCCCTTCGCTACAGTTGGTGACACAAATGACGTTACTAGACTGAAAGCTAGAAATGAAGACCACAACACATCCGAAAACCGGCTTCGGATTGTGCGATCAACAGAATAATACGAAAAACCAATTATATTTTACCAAAACAATGTGAAAATAGTTCCAGGAACATAACAATTCATAAAAAGATAATTTGAATTTACAGAAGTTGGTTTAATCAAAGCAACTCCATATTAGTGTGGTATAGGCAATAAAATATCACCGCAGATTTCAATCGCATGCGTTCATAATTATATTTACGATCGACCATCGAATGCAGGTTATTATTTAAAAGAAAATCAATTATAGAGGTGTGATATTTGGTAGCTTTATTTTGTAACAAGATTTTGTACTTACGAAAAGCGCCACACAACACGGTTGATCACAAAATGGATACCATTCTCCAACAAACTAAATTTTATGAAAAATTAAATACAATGCAAGTAAATGTAATGAACTATTATAAATTCAGAGTTTATAATTATTTATTTTAACGTGTTTTATTGAGATTCAACACTAAAATCCACAATTTCTCCAACAACATTAGACCATTAAAATAGCCACCACTACACTCCGTCCATTTTGTTTCCTTTGAATAATAGAGATGGACCTGCTGGGTTGTCGCAATGCAAGCAATGCATAGATAGACTATTGAACAAAGATATCGACAAATATTACATTATATATCGATAAGAAAATATCGACATCGATAAGAAAATACCTAATGCATTATTCGTTCTTAAAATTCTTCATAACCTTTTTCGGATAAAACAATAATCAATTACACTTTAATATAAATACCAAACGGGTTTGTTAAAAGTCTTAGTAGTCTGTGAAACCATAATTATCTTTAATAAATCCTACTACGCATTTATCGATACTTTTTCATAGTTCGATTAAACATCAGGCACAATCGATTAGACGTTAACTCTCGAACAGATTCGTTGTAATTCATCAGTCATCACTTCACATCACAACAAAAATGGGGCGACAGTCAAAATACTTCTGCGGCTTCCGGAGAAAGGACTAAAATTTCAAGTTCCAAGATTATATATACTTCATGATTTAGTGAATAAGAAAAGTACAAATATTTCCTAATCACCAAATTTAACCTGCGAGTCATATCGCCCTATCTTATTAATATTATAAACGTTTTATTTTCATTTTTTTATGGACAACTGGTTATTTAATTTTGTCGGTAATATTGCAGATATGCTTTAATTACAAGTAGTTGATTTAATAACCGATTAACTGTGTGTTGCAATTATGACTCGTGTAGCGCAATGCAAACTAATTTTACTATCAAATAGAATGAGTTCCGAATTCAAACATTTACCTCTTAAATATAACTTGAAATTTAGATATTGTCAACCATTATCATCATCCATGTTACACCGTCTTAGTGTAAACCCTACAATACTATCAATATTTTGTAAAATCAATATGTAGTAAACTCGATTTGGGTAACTTTGAACATTTTTTACAATATTTGTGATATTATAATCTGTTTTATATTTATTGCACCTTGTTTTTATTAAATGAATAGTGTCCTTTTTAGCTGGTTTATTAATCTAACACAATAAATTTACGGAGAAAACAATTAAACTATCCACAATTACCCCTAAAACTCAAATTCAAAGTTATCCTTAGTTTTGGGTAACTTTGAATATAATTTTTTGAGGATATAAAATCCGTCATTCATCGAATATTTTAAGGTCTGAATAAAATTAATTAACATATTTTTGTTAATTAAAACCAAATCTATAAAAAATACATTTATTTTGATATATAAATACAATAGACAACTTGGTCTTGCCATATGAATCAAGGTCGATCAATTTGGTGGTAAAATAAGATACTAGTTTTTTTTTTATTATTTATTCCATCCATCCATAGGATGGACAGAACATCGGGTACCTTTGGAAGGTTTCCCCCTCTAAAACAAAAAAAAAAAAGGATGGACGGAACATGGACATAACATAGGTCTCCCCTAAATGGCGCCACTCCAACCGGTCCTGTGTCCTCTGAATCCAACGGTTTCCCGCTGTCTTCTTCAGGTCACCGGTCCATCTGGTAGGGGGGCGACCGGTACTCCTTTTGCCTAAACATGGTCGCCACTCGAGGACCTTTCTTCCCCATCGGTTATCGGTCCTACGAGCGATGTGGCGGCCCATTGCCACTTCAGCCTGCTAATTTTGAGAGCTATGTCGGTAAGCTTCGTTCGTCTAAGGATTTCATCGTTGCGAATCATGTCTCGTAGCGAAATTCGGAACATAACCCTCTCCATAGCACGCTGAGCGACCCTGAGCCTCCGAAAAAAATATTTTTTTAAGATACAGGTAACTTTGAACCGTTCAAAGTTACCCGTATTACATCCAATTTCGACATCGTCAAAAGTTTAACAGTTTTACGCAAAATTCAACATGGGATACGGATAGTACAGTTTCAAAATAATAATATACAATATACATTTTAAAGATAAACACCAAAACATACCATGTTTACGGTAAGTTTTATATTATAATTGCTATTTCAAAACGGAGCATCAAACACTTGCAACAACTTCTCTACGGAAAAGGCGGTATTTTTTTAAATTATGACATTGACAGGTACCTTTTTTCACTTTCATTGCTTTAAACAACATTTTGGCGATCAATTTTACGCAGGTACGATATTGAAACAACACGAAGTTTCCATGTAATAAATTAATATATTTTTTTCACAACTTTGTTCAAAGTTACACCGCTGTTCAATGTTACCCAAATTGATTGTAATGATGCTTTATTTTTTGTTTATTTACCGTATTCATGGAAAGGATTGTCGAATTTTTTTCAATTGGCAACTCTGAAAATAGCCATGCTTAAGGCAGTAAAATAGGGACGTGATTAGAACCGAAAAATATCAATTAAATTTAATCGATATTTGAAGAAATAATCGAAATGAATATCTAATATTAAAATATTCTCCAAAAACGTGTATTTAAAAATAAACCAACACATCAATATAGTAGAATTAAAGTCGCTGTATTAAATGTTTAATTAATATTCGTGCCAAACTAGTGAGCATGGTGGACAAATAACGCATCATGCAAATGTAGTCAATACGTATAAGTCCATATGTAGATTATGTCTCAAGACGTACGAATATGTTTTTTTATATAAATGAAATTCAAATGTCTTCCATGCTGCATAAAAAAATATTGTGAACGAAGTAAATAAGAAAAATGAAGAAAATTTACATATCACCAGGTTATTTTCGCTGCTTCGCCCGCTTCTGCCACGTCTACCACATTAATCAGTTTCATAAGTGTATATTATCTAGATCATATACTAGATCTAGATCATACACATAGCATGCCAAATTTCATTGAAATGCTACCGGTTATTTTTCCGTGAAAGAAAGACAAACACATATGCATCCTCACAAACTTTCGCATTTATAATTTAAATAATAAAAGATTTCAGAAGAAATGTCTATATGTAAAAATCAGAAATCGAGTCATCGTTACAGATAAAAATATTTTGGTAAAAAAACTCGTTACTCAAATAATCGATCTCAGATGGGCAACCCTACAGTATAAAACAGCCTATGTTATATCTGCAGGAATAGCTTATCAATTAAAGTAATTTTCTAGTAAATATCGTATGGAAATCACATATTTAACAATATTACTCTGTTTGTATTTGAACTTATAACCATATTACTTGAAAATATAGCAGTTGCTGACTATAAATCGGTTATAAATGATGAAATTAGTGGACCAAGTTGTTAGAAGTTTTAAGGTCGCTAAAGTGTTTCGAGAAAATACAGACAAGATAAATAGTATAGACTTTTCACCTAGCGGCGAAACACTAATATCTTGCAGTGAAGATGACCAAATTGTTATATATGATTGTGAAAAAGGTACCCAGATAATAACAGTCAACAGTAAAAAATATGGAGTCGATCTAATACACTTCACACATGCTAAAAATACTGCGATTCATAGTTCCACAAAAGTCGATGACACTATAAGGTATTTGTCGCTTCATGACAATAAATACATCAGATACTTCCCTGGACACACAAAGAAAGTAGTGACATTATGCCTGTCACCTGTTGAAGATACTTTTTTGTCTGGGTCTCTGGACAAAACATTGCGCCTTTGGGATTTACGCTCACCAAATTGTCAGGGCTTAATGCATCTATCTGGTAGGCCAGTAGCTGCATATGACCCAGAAGGCCTCATATTTGCAGCAGGAGTTAACTCTGAAAGTATCAAATTGTATGATTTAAGATCTTTTGATAAAGGACCTTTTGTAACATTCAAGTTAAACCAAGAAAAGGAATGTGACTGGACAGGTCTTAAATTTTCTCGAGATGGCAAAACAATGTTAATAAGTACCAATGGATCAATAATTCGACTAGTAGATGCGTACCATGGAACTCCACTTCAGACATTCACCGGCCATTTAAATAACAAAGGCATACCAATTGAAGCTTCATTCAGCCCAGATTCCCAATACATATTCAGTGGATCCACTGATGGCAGAGTACATGTTTGGAATGCTGATACTGGTTACAAGGTTTGTGTCTTGAATGGAGATCACCCAGCACCGATCCAGTGTGTCCAGTTTAATCCTAAATTTATGCTATTAGCGTCTGCATGTACCAATATGGCATTTTGGCTACCAACAATAGACAATGTTTGAATAAAACCAGTTTAATATCGATTCTATAAAGATTTCTAATGTTAAATGTAACATTTTTACATCTCTAGATGTAAACTATTACCCTCGACTCCAGAATAACCTTCCTTTGGTATACAATAACAATTTATGCGGCTTCAGTAAATGAAATTGTTAACACCTTTTAGAATAACGATTGAGGGTGATGACATATTAGATTTTTTGTTTCAAATGAATGGTTTGTAAAAAAATGGTGTATTGTCAGACAAATGAGTTTATATGTATATTTTTACTTTATACTTAGAGGGTAATGTTATTCTGGGTTATGTATGTATATGATATTTAGTGTAACCGCCTGTAGCCTTCACGGCTTTTGATTTAAATGTGTAATGAGTTATCAAATTTGTTTTCACCTCAGGCTGATCTTTTGTTATAAATAGATCGGAAGTACATTACAACAAGTTTAACTGCATATTTCTAGGCTTTCCAAACTGTACAAGATGATTACTTTCATCTTTTCAGTTTTTATTTAATACAGTCCGGGTTTTTTATATACGAAATATAACCATATAGTGACAACATTTCCATAGCTGACTAATTTACATACATATATATTTGAAATACTTGTATACTAGCATCGATATATTAGAAATGAGTAGATTTTTAAACTTCGATAAATCTTATCATTGAAATCTCTGATGTTATAGAGAGTTTAAAATCTTAATATCAACCTAGTTATGTAGTAATTTATAGTCCAAAGATATTATAAATGTCTAGATACTGTGTCATGCAACAAACTTAATACAAAAATAAAATGTTTTTTTAATAAATGTGCGAGATGAAGTGGTGTAAGTACCACATTCTTGTGTTTGTGTGTGTGAGTCAGTTGATATAGACATGAGTGGTTATAAAAGGGTTAGTAATTCCCCTGTATTTTCCTTACAAGCCCCTTACAAGCCAAACTGTCAATCTATACATGTATAATATCTATGTTTAAGTACATAGTAAGAAACAGATGAGAAAATATTCTGGATTGAAGTTAATGTAGATGAACAACAATGGTGTTCACATAATTATATTGGAAATGTATAAACTATCATTATTGTATTATTATTACTAAGGTATAAAAATTATATTTTGTAACTTCCTTTGATGTTTAAAACAATGTGAGTTATAAGTGTGAATAGTGAAAAAAATGCTTTTCACATAGGTAATAGGCGGATAACATATGCTATTTTAGTTACAGTGATTGTGTTAAAAATTAAATACCACATTATTAAATATACTTTTGGAACCTAATGTTTAAAAATTTTGCTTTAGTCCATATAATTAAAGAAATGTTGGAATTCCTTAATCTGTACTTGGAACAGGATAATAGTATGGAATTGATGTAGGTTTTTATATAATCTCAACAATATTGTAAGAACTTACTGTACCTAACTACTTTTGTAACTGATACTTAATACATATTGATTTCAGTACAACAAACAATAAGTATTTTATCTACATTCGATTTATTAAACATCTTAAAACAGTCCTTTTATCATTCCATACCCCAAAATTATATTTATAACTCTTATATTACTAGTTAAAAGTTATGATAAAAATAATATAGCGTTGGATTTATCGTGAATTAAAAGTTATAATTTCTGAAGAAAAAAAATTATACTTTAAAACAATGTCTTGAAACATTTTTTTTGAACTTATAAACGGAACGCTACAACTTAGCTTAACACCTAAATATAAATTATTAGATTAACACTAGTGTCCTACCAAAAGCTCGGTTTTGGAAAAAAATCTGGTTGCGGCCTTAGCTTCGGCCAATAAAACGGCCGAAACATTCGGCTAAGCCGAAATTCGAGTTTTTGCGAATAATTGTGCGTTCGGTTGATTTTATAGCTAACTAGTGCTGTTTTTAATTACTTTTCTGTTCCACTTGGTTTTTCAAGTAAGCAAATGTTTAGTAATTAGTAGTTCTGGACAAATATACTCAGGTCGTCAGAATAATCTGCTAGGTGGAAAAACTGGTTTTCTTAGCGTATAAAATTATACATAGGGTATAGCTTTGCAAAACATAATGTAGAGACTTATGATCGATAAAAAAAATCACGTATAATGTATGAGGGCCTACATAAATGTTTATTTTATTCTGTATACCTTCAGCCCACCGCTAGGTGTTTATTCGCCCGCGTGCAAAACCGATTTTGCCGCCCTACATATTATGCTGTTTTGGTAAAAAAGAAAGGCTATGGATGGATGGCAATTTCGATAAGTGTACATACATATTGACTCTCTTACTCTGAAGTACGACTACTTATTACTTTGAAAATATGTGAACTGGATAATTCCAGACATATATATTACATATCCGACATGTTATACACCGTAAATATTTAAAAATAGTAGGCATCGATGCGACTATGATGATTTTCTCGATACAGGGCTATAATGAAGGCGGATACTGCGATCGCTCATGACCGGCATTAAGACCACATCCAGAGGAACCGTGCTTCTGACCCCAAAGTATTCTGGAGCTTTGTAAGATCCAAGAAAGGTAACTCGGGACGTTGTAAGTTAGTGAAAAATGGGTGTACTCCTTCTGATCAGGACTGTGCGAATGAACTCGCTCGCTCGACAGTGAGCGCGGTGGGGGCGGGGAAGATAACCCCGCTCTTTGCGAACGTGTCTCGAGCGCTCCTACAACTACCATCAAAGCGCAACGTCAGACCGGACAGAATCCCACCGTACATCGTCAAGAACTGGCATGTCAATTTAGGGGAGCCTCTGCTACACCTGTTCAATGTCTGCCTGGCGAGTGCGATGTTTCACGGGAAAGCGCGGACCGGGGCCGAGTGACTACAGACCGGTGGCCATCCTGTATACTATTGCTAACGTGGTTGAGTCACCCACTCGCCACGCATTCTACAGACAGGCTTAGATAGACAGGATAGATGATTACGAGACTGTTGCCTGCAATAGATACGGAACGGCAGGTGAATGTCGCCTACTTTGACTTCCGGTAGGCGTTTGACATGTTAAATAATCAGACCCTGCTTGCGAAGCTGGCTAGTGTACGTTACACGCCACATATGCTGTCCTTTTTTTTACCAGCTATTTGCTAAACAGGCGTATAACATAAACATCTCTAAAAGTAAATCTTTACGATAAGAAATTTATTTATTTTATAAATTCATAACAAAAAATGTTTGTTAAAACTGTATATATATATATATATATATATGCGTTAAGCTTAAATTACTATATTTCAGTATACAACTGAAAATTTATATGAGTATATACTTATAAACTAAAGTTTCAGTTTCGGCCGAAACTGAGGCAAGGCCGAAAGTTTGGTTTCGGTTTCGACTGAAAAACCATTTCCGCTCAGTCACTAATTCTCACGAGTAACGAGATATATATTTTCAAGGAAGCCCGAAAGTATAAACGCCATTAAATTTGCAACGGTGTTCGTGTCGCTAGGGCCGGAAACGGCAATAGTTATGGGAATGTTAAAGTAACGGGGCTATACGTATTTACGCAATTGCGAATATGTCAGCGACAACATATTATGCTATTCATAAGCCAGATTAAAAATTCTCAGTAGTTAAACTTCTAGGGCGATTTGAGGTGTATCAGGGATTGCGATAATATAGTTTTAGGGGGCATTCATATTGTAACAACTTCGACAGTAGGCTGCAGCCATAGTTATGTTAAAGTTACTGAAGTACTGCAGCTAAGTTTGCAGACCTCGTCTGCCAATTTTACGTTCCTCGAGCATCTAAGAATGACTGAATAGGGCTAACCGTAACTATTAAACTCGGTCGGCCGCGGCAAATGGACTGCGTTTATGTCTGAAAGCGAATTAACGGTACCGAAGACAAATAATTTATTCAATATTTTAAAAAATCGACCTAATGAATAAATTGTGAAGTTAATTAGGCCGTTTTCAATATCACACTTCCGCATTACCGTAATAAATTTAACTTTGTCGCTAATATATAATTTCATGAATAATTTGAATAGACCAGTAATTAAATTGTGTCGCATTGCAATTTGGACAATTCAAGGTTGATCATATGTTTAGCAATTCAATTGACGATGAATTAGCCGGTCAATCGTGTAGTCAATTATGCCAATTCAATTTAAGAATAAATTCTTACGAAATTATCCATATTTATTAAGGAGACCCTAATTTTGTCGGTATTTATTTATTTAACATTTTCAGCTAATAACGCATATTAGGCACTTTAATATTAGGCACTTTGTAAAGTTTCCAGAACATTAAAATCCCATAATTTTAGTGCTTTGCTAATTTGATGCTATGCTATTGCTATGTTAATTATCTGAAATCTTGGTATCCGTGTTTTGCAATTGCTTGATCGTAAAATACACGGTGCCACTACAAGTAAAAAAATGTTTCTTATCTATGTTTCAATGTCATTAGAATGGGTGCGTTCCATTAGACGTTCACAAAGCGCACGCTCACGACCGCAATTTTTCCCGTTCCAGTAACTTGTGAGCTTTACTGACTCATTTTCTACTGGAACGATAACTTCGACCCACTTTGTTAGATGGGTCGTCGTGAGCATCGCGTGGGCGTAAGTCATGAGTGACGTTTTCGCCGCGACCGTGGTCGTCTTGTGGAATATTTTGGGCGTTTGGGGCTTTGAGCGTCATCTGGAACACGACCTTATTTAAATTGTCATTGTCAGAAAATGTTTTGAACTGTCATTTGACATTTCGATCAATTATTGCGAGTAACGCAAATATCATATTTGTTGGAAAAATTATAAATAATCAAGCTTAAAATGAATATAGCAGTGACTCGCTCATCACCCTTGTTAAAACAACTTTCACCCAGGATTACAACGTTAGGCATCCGTTGTGTAACCAACAAAATTAATGACACTGTTATACACACAGGCCAAGTAATATTTAACTCTTTCAATAAATTCGATTGTTAATGCTATAGTTCTCCAAGGTTTATTGTGAGCACGCTTAACCTAATAGTTATTGAGTAGTGAACAGCTATCAAGTCAAAATAATTGCCTTGTATTGGCATATTATTACATAATTGTCAATTTAGCAGCAGTCAAATTTGTGGGTATTGTAAGGAAATCGCGGTAATCGGTATCGAACATTGAAAGAGCTTTTATGTATGGATTTTGTTTGAGGAAAAGTATATTGTATAAATATTGTTTCACATCACTTTCTATTTTGTTACAGCAATGGGATTCCGACGATTACAGACTTGTACGGTTTACAAATGCACCTAAACAAGTGAATGAGAATTGGGCTGTTAATCTCATAGCTGCTATTCCTCCTAAGGAAGTCACTCAAAGGGTTGTATGGTGTGATGGGGGGAGTGGTCCTGAGGGTCACCCAAGAGTTTATATCAATTTGGTAAATATTATATTTAGATGTCTTAAAAAATACAGCCCATTAACAATGTCTGTACTCCCCTACTGCATGGAATGGAACATCACACTTTTACTTTGTAGTTCTCTTGGTGTACAAGACTATCTTTTATTTAAATTGACTGAAACTAATCTTAACAAACCTATAAAGCCTATTAGACATCTGATAATAAATTTTACAACTATAATTCAAAAACATTAGTCTGTAATGTTATCATGCTCAAGTTTGAATTTATTCTGTATTTGTTAATTAGTAATGTGTAATAAATTCATAATATGAATATAACTTTCAATTTTCAGGACAAACCTGGTGACCATTCTTGTGGATACTGTGGACTCCGTTTCATCAAAAAGGATTGCCATTAATAATTATGTAAAATCTATTTAGTTAAATAATTTCATTTTTAAAAGATAAGATGATGTTATTTATTAGAGTCGTCTGTAAAACATTGACCTAATAAACAGTGTGAAATTTATAACATTTTCAATACCTTTGCCCGTAAATAAAATAGTACTGAAGAAGAAGACTTTAGACAAGTAAAAAAAAAGATTTTATCTTGCTCTTTGGATATATATATATTTCAATATACCACATTTAGATAATTTTATTTCTGTAGCATAATATGTAAATGTGAATCAAATTGAAATCAAAATGGTTATTGAATACTTACATAATGTTAAGAAAATATGCACCCCCTCTTGGTAATGATATATAACTTCTACCATTGACACTACCACCGCTATTTATCCACTGTATGTATATGATAAAATGATTGGATCATTTGGTTTGTACAGTGATAAATAAAGATATAATGTCAATGTTTTGATGGAATTGGGTAAAAATGGTGGATAGCTGCTTACTGGCTCATTGATGTCATAACCAAACATAAAACCCTTTTTGCTTGGACTTCTACTTTAACATTTTTAAATTTTAGCTTAATATATGAGCAAGAATTACAGGGAACTGAGTTTATGCATTATATTGTCACTAGTTAATATAATTAAAAAATAGCCTGGTATATACCATTAATTTTATTGTATAAATTAAGATAGTTTATGAATAGAATTTATACACATAAAATCTATTACACAAATCTTACAATGGTTACATAGAAACATAGAATACACAAATTTATTTTACAACATAAGATTCTAATAGCAAGTATTTATTAATTTAAAAATAAAATTTTATAAATTGCATTTTTGGCTTTGGAATAAAGTTATAGTTTTTGGGATACAACAAGTTTGCATGCTTGGAATTATATATAAGTACATTCAACATTTAATATACTATTTAACAAGTTCAGGCTAGGCCTGTAAACCATGGATTATCCTACTAATATTATAAATGCGAAAGTTTGTGAGGATGTATGTGTGTTTGTTATTCTTTCACGCAAAAACTACTCAACGGATTTGGTTGAAACTTTACAGTAGTATAGGTTACACATCAGAATAACACATGGACTATAATTTATACCGATTTTTTTGTAATAAGGTTATACTATAACGAGAAATATCAGATTAGTCGCAAAAAAAGTTGTCCTCTGAGAGCTATCTTCGCGTACGCTGCCTAAACCGTTGGAGATATCCAAATATAATGTACGGTGGGATTGTTTGGCTCACATAGATCTAAATAAAAGTCCGCGACAGCATATATCTATATTTTATGTATAACCCACAATAACTCTTTTTATACTTTGAAAATTTAAAAAATATGAAGTTGATGTTTCCATGGGTTTTATACAAACTAAATATTAATCCATAACAAAATAAATGATTTCAAAAAATCAAGCATCTAATACAGATTAAATCTACTTTTTACACCATGTAAATTGGATAAGTAGTTTAGAAGATATTACGAGTATAACATATTGCGTACTCAATTGATTGACCGGCAATACGCGCCGTGCGCCGCCGCCGTATACAACGAAGTTCTATGAAATTAATATTTAAATGGTTATAAATCACGGAGCAAAATGGGAAAGGTCGATGTGAATGACATCCCTGTAGTTCCGGGATCAGAATAAGCCTACGGTATCCCCTGTCTGTGGTGAGAGGCGACTAAAAGGGGGCTTTCGGGGTTGCGGGCGGCTAGACTGGGAGCTCGAAACACCCAGTCAGCGACTTCGGGAAAGATGTCAGCATGTCGCATGCTGTCGTGAGAGCCAGGATGCAAGGAGCTTGAACAGTCCAGCCAGGCGATCCCGGGAAGGATGGTGGTATACGTGTGGTCGCATATCGTGGTAAAGACTAGATGGAGTGGTGGGCCCAGCAGCTCACTTGGGAGGAGCCCGATGGGGCAATGCACTCAGAGGACTCCATTTGCGTTCCTTTGAAGATCCCGGAATCCTGGTGCGATAAGAATCCCACATAACCCTGCGTCGCTCCCACGGCGTATGGTACCTTTTAAAGGTTTTTCCCTCGACAAAAAAAGGTCAATAAGAATGAAACAGTGGAAAAGGTTAGATATGTCATTCAATCGTCATCGACCTTTTAATGTTATACAACTCGGCACATAAGTCAGTTTAGCAGTAGTTTAGGTCGTAGTTGACCCGTCCCTGTAGCCTCGGGGTCAGAATAGGGCTACGGTATCCCATGGCTGTCGTAAGAGGCGACTAAAAGGGGCTTCCGGGGTTGCAGACGGCTAGAGTGGGAGCTCCAACCGTTTGGTCAGGCAATCCCGGGAAGGACGGCGGTATGTGTGGTCGCATACCGTCGTAAAGACTAGACGGAGCGGTGGGCCCAGCCGCCCATCTGGGAGGAGCCCGATGGGGCAGCGCGCTCGGAGGATTCCGGTTGAAGTCGTTTCGAGATCCCGGAGTCCTCCTTTTCAGCGCCGAGGACGGCCACCGGGGGGGTTTTAGTGCGGTAAAAATCCCACATAACCCTGCGTCGCTCCCACGGCGTCGGGTACCTTTGGAAGGTTTCCCCCTCGAAAACAGAAAAAAAAAAGGTTGTAATTGACCACGCTAGCCAACTGCGCGTTGGTAAACGTCACGCGTTTTGAGACCCTTTCTTAAAACTTTTAATTTCAGAATAAGTATTAATATCCGTTGCCGACAAAACTAATTCAAATTAATATACGTGCCTGTGATTTGAAATTTGAACACACAGATTTAGGAAGTAGGGCAAGGGTTCAATCTGAAGTCAATCACAGATGCGTTGCTACTCTCGAGGACTTTGATGATCGCCTCATATAAAAGCGAGCCGGCAGCCACACCCTTCTAATGAAACACAAGAACTGCTTCACGGTAGAAATAGGTGCGGCGGTGATAACTCCCTGGTTGAACCATTGCTCTACCACCTTGCAAACTTTTTGTGGCAGGCTAAATTCCACGCGAGCGAAGCCGCGGGCAAAAGCTAGTAATTTATAAAGAACACCAATGTTTGAACAAAACAATACAAATAATACTTTTTTTATTAACATTCTTAAACAGAACCCACTATTATGTTATTTACTCTCGCTTTTTATTTATATGTAAAATTTGAAAATTAAAAATAATTTTCTATACATTTCTACACTTCTATATGTTCTGGTTTCTGCATAATAAGGATTGTAATATACTGAGTAAAAGCAAATAAGATTTTAGATTGAGTGCAATTTAACATTTAGTGTGTATATTTTTAATCAGTGTCAGAATTGGTGTTATAAGCACTACCTTGAAATTTCTATCCTCATGTTTTAAAATCAAGAGATCCTTTATAGCAACTTTATTTCAAAGACTACAATAATATGATACAATGTAATTCTTGCTGAACTTTTTTGACAATAATTGTAGTGTGTGAGTATAAAGTTTATTTTTCATAAGTTAGCAAAATGCCCCTTGAATATAGTTCCTGGCTATTACTGCTCAAATCAGCCCCAAGCCATGATACTGACAATGAGTGTTATTATCTACGTAGCAAGTATAACCACTAAGCACATCATATAATACATTATCAACTAAAGCTATTAATAATAAGTAAATAAATAAACATTCAGAAAAATGTATTTTCACATTTATTGACCTTGACTGGCTTGACTATTTTCATTTCTCAGTTCTTGTCTTATGTCAATATTTGATTTCAGAAGTTCTTTTAGTTTTTGGTGTATGTCATCATTTTTCTGTTCCAAGAAATCCAGAGCTAAATTCAATTCATCCAATTTTGAATCCAATAAATCATATTCTGGAAGAAAATTTATGATGTAATATGAATTATAAAGAAAGAATAAAGCGATTGAACTACGTTATAAAGTAGCAAAATGTGAATTTCGTTTTACATCTTTTTATGAATATAGGTGGAAAAAGAAGTAAGAAAAACTCATATGAGGCTTGTCCTCCCATATACAACCTGTGCTATTCATACAGTTCTTAACTGTTTGCTAACTATTTCAGCTCAATAACAGTGTTAATCCCTTTTCACAAAGTTTGCTACCATTGAGATTCTAACACACATTCAAACCAACCAACCAACCATTCATTGCCAACCTTAGGTATGACTTTGTTTTATTTTTGGATAAATAGAGGTATAAATAAATGTAGTGGATACTTTTTTTTAGACTGAACATTGATTGCTATTATTTCAAATTACAAATAGTAGGAATAATTAATATTTTCTAAAAAAATATGATAAACTGATAATATTCAAGTTACCTTCTCGTATATTTTCTTCATTTTCTTCTTCAACAGGGTCAGCATTTTCTACATTTTCATTATCATTTGGCTTATTATCCTCATTTCCAGCCATTTTGCACAGTAGAAGTTGTGTTAATCCTGTGTTCATTCAAAATATACTTATCAACACTTATTAACTATACACATTTGTTAATACTAGAGATCAAATTTATTTCAATAGTTTTGTATTTGTACAAGATCTACTACGAGATGAGATCTTGACTTGAGAAGTGACAGGGAATCAATAGAATAATATATATATTCTTAAGGCAATATAACTGCAGTTTTAAACATCTCACGATTTATTAACTACTTGACATTTTATTGGTATAAGAATGTAATTTACTTATTTATACAAAATAAATTGATTAAATGCCAAAAGTAAATGTTTCAGTGGCTACGTTATACCTACTATTTCTATGCTTCCTTATTCTAAAGCTATTGGGGCAAGATGAAATATCAGAACATCCTTAAATGTATACTTATATCAGTCTAAAAGTGAACAGTTTTTTAGTCTATATCAACACTATATTTAATATAATATAGAAATAGCAAAAGAGCATGCAGTCCTCGTGATAATAACTGGTCACTGCCGCATTAGGGTATTTGGGCAATCCTTAAATTGTGGTCTGGGGTTGGCCCTGAATTCGTTGCTACATATGAGAACTGAGTTAGGACGCTTCTGATAAATCTGGTTCCTTTACCACACCCTGTATTATTAAACTCAGTAATTTTCTATTGTAACTATAAACATTTACAACTGAGGAGTAGACCTAAGGTCGCTTCAAGTAGTTTATCTGCAAGGGCCTACTTTAGTGTCCACAAAGTATTCTTACAATATACACTTATTTACCAATTAATAAATAATATATCAACTGATAACAAATTCGCTTACCAAAGTAATTTATAAATCAATCAAACAAACATCCACAATCCATCAAAACGAATTATAATACCATAAACAATGTAAAATATTGTCAAGTGATCGGATCAAAGAGTATATAACAGGGTTACCAACTCTCAAAAATGTATCCCCCTAAAACCCTAAAATTCCCACAATGATATTTGATTTGGAATTCTTCCCGGCAACCTCCCGTATTTCTGAAATCAGGTTGTAGGTTTTTCCCTGACGATGAAAAAAAAAAGGTCATCGGATGTAGTGCATGACCTTTTTTTTTCGTCGTAGCCTGGCGAAATATTTCCCTTTAAAAAGTATCCCTAAAAAACCCCATACTACTTTTTATTCCTTATATTAGGGGAAAAACTCTTAATTTGGCAGCCCTGGTATTTAAAGATAAATCATTTCAATAAATTTTTTATAACAATTAAAATGTAAAATTGTTTTTATTGTAATAATAATTTCAATAATATAAATAAGATGTGTCCAATTGCTTCTATTATTGTGTATTTGTGCATCAGCTGGGTCTGTATTATTCATACTGCATAGAATAATTCTTATCTATATTCAAGATTATTTATAATCTGTACTTGTGTTTTTTAGATAGGGTAATACTAAGCAAATTTTAATATTTTCCTTTTACTCTGTGGACTGCTGATATATATTTGAAGTATTGACGAAAAAAAAGCGCGGGAAACGTTCAAATTGGCGGGAGTGTTTTTTATAGCTTTTTCGTTTTAATTAATTATTTTAACTATTTAGAGATCAGTGAAGTATTATATTGTAAATTTATATCTCTTTTCTATTGTATTATATATAGTTTTATAAATATCTTCTTTAGGTAAGTGTTTTTTATAATTTTATTATGGCGGAGGATGGTACCTTTGATCCTGGGGGACCTGAAATCCCCCAGGTCGGGGCTAATATCGTGATTAATAATGATTCGAGTATGGACACTGATTCATCTGTACGGTCAGAAAGAAAGAGGGTTAAAGCTGCTCGTAAATTTTGTAAGCAATGCAATAAAAAGACAAGAACCGGTAAATCTAAAAACCTTAATTCTAAACATAGTTGCATGTGCTTAAGGGAGAGTGAAGAGTCAAGCGAAAATGATAAAAAGAAGCATAAAATTCATAAAAGTCTAAATAATCCTACTCCTGTAAATAACTTATCTAATTCAGAAGTATCACCATCTGTTAATACCAATAACATCCCAAGTGTAGACATATGTAATAATCCTACCAACAATACATCTAGTACTGAGCAACCCAAACCCATTCGTTATTATATTAAATCAGACAATGCCCCATACATAGTACATGTCCAAAAAATAACACAGTCTTTGTCCGATGGCACCACACTCCATCCCATTTCATTTGGCAATTTTCTTAAAAAAAATAATAGTATTATTAAAAACATTGCTAATGGCAGCCTTAAAAGAATTGGTCGCAATAGATTAACTATGGCATTCACTCATTATGAAGACGCTAATAATTTTGTTTTAAGCCCTCTTTTACAACAAAACAATCTGAAAGCGTTCATTCCATCTTTTAACATAACAAGAATAGGCTTAGTAAGAGGCGTTCCCTCTGATTGGTCTTTGGAAGAAATTAAAAGTAACATATCTGTACCAATTGGTTGTGGTGAAGTTATTAATATACGTAGATTGAATTATAAGTCATTTGTTGATGGATCAGCTGTATGGAAACCATCTCAATCCGTTGTACTCACTTTTGATGGTCAGATATTGCCCAAGAGAATTTTTATGTGTTACAACTCATTAAGCGTGGAACTGTATATTTTTCCAACCATACAGTGCTACAATTGTTGCAAATATGGCCATACTAAGGTTCATTGTAGATCTAAACCACGATGCTACAAATGTGGTCAGGAACACACTGGAGATAGTTGTACTGTGGAGGAAACAGATGCATTTTGCTGTTCATGTTCTGGGTGTCACTTTGCAATTAATAAATCCTGCCCAGAGTTCGAAAGACAAAAAAGGATTAAATCAACAATGGCTCAAAGCTGTTTATCATACTTTGAAGCTTCAAAACTACATCCCCCCATGGCAAAGTCATATGCTGAGGTTCTTCTATCTGAACCAAATACTGCAACCATAAGCAAATCACCTGTAATACCTTACGCAACTACTAATAAATCCACAAAAAAAACAATATTTTTAAAGCCACGTGTACCAGCTAAACAAACCACAGGGTATGACAAAATAGCACATAACTATCTTACTAAAGATTATAACCAAACTCTCTCTGCACCTAATGGATCTGCTATTAAAAAAAGTACCGACGCTAATCTTTCTGTTAAAGATATTGTACAGGAATTGATAAGTGCATTAATAAAATTAAATATTATAAAACCGGACAACGCTGCCTTATTAATACATGAAATCACAAATGCTCACAACCAAGATGGACAAGTTAACCAACATAGTCCAATGGAATTGCCGCAGCATAGTCAGTAACAAAAGCGACTTAATAAGTTTAATTAATATATATAAGCCTTTAATTGTAACTCTGTCAGAGACATGGTTGAAACCTGGTCATTCTTTTAGAATTCCAGGTTATTCCTGTCTCAGAGAGGACAGGCCTGATGGGTATGGCGGGGTCGCCATACTCATACAAAACTCTGTTCCCTTTACACTGCTTAAATTGCCATCACTTAGTGACACTGTAAGTGTAATTGGAGCTTATGTAAATAATGTAAATATAATTTCTATATATATTCCTAACCCTTCATCAGCAATCTTGGCTGAAATAAATTATCTTATAAGTAGGTTACCCAAACCATTTTTAATATTAGGTGATTTTAACTGTCAACATGTCATGTGGGGCAGCACGAAATCTACATGTTATGGAGAAGCTTTACTGGAAATCCTAGATATGCATGACCTGTGTATACTTAATACTGGAACGGCTACTCGACGTACTAGGCCTGAAGAAGGTAATAGTGTACCTGATGTATCAATATGCACTCCTGATCTTGCATCTATTCTTTCATGGCAATCTTTACGTTACTCATATGGTAGTGATCATATGCCACTATTAATATCCTTTCCTCATCCGAAACCACCCATTTTTAAGCGATCCCCCCGTTTAAAACATAAACTCCATAACCCTGATTGGACTTCATTTAAGTCTAATATAGGTAAAGGACTAGCTAGTTTGCCTAAAATTTGTACTGGACAGGAACCAGGTTGCGCCGAAGCTCTGGCAAAACTCATTATTCAGGCTGCAGACGAAACTTTTCCACTCAAAAAATGCAGAATAGACAAAATTCCTTCACCACCCTGGTGGGATGAAGAATGTTCTAAAGCAGTTCGAAAAAGAAAATTAGCTGAAAAAAATTACAGTAGAGCAATGACTACTGAGAATTTTGACATTTACTGTCAGGTAGCTCGAGAGTCAAAGTCAATTCTAAAACAAAAAAAAATAGAAGGGTGGCAAAAATTTTGTGCATCTTTATGCCCTAATGTTAGTCCCACACTGGTTTGGCAGAATATTAAAAGATTTAGATCAGCTTTTCTTTCACCTATAACCCACATAATACCACTAACTGTTGCTCATAAGTTCATGGACAAACTAGCCCCTGCTTGGGTTCCAGAAGATAACATAATTCCACTTTATAATTTAAATTACAATAATTACAAAGGACTAAACTCCCCATTTACGATGTCTGAACTGATAGCTGTGCTTAATCACCTTAAAGACTCCGCACCAGGTGCTGATGGCATTCCATACTCATTCCTTGTAAATAACTGCAGTGGTTTTACTGAATATTATTTAAAACTTATTAATACTGTTATGATTAGTGGGAATATACCTTCTTCATGGAAATCTCAAATTATTTTACCTATTTTAAAACCTGATAAATCACCTTTAGAAGTTTCATCATATCGTCCTATTGCTCTTTCTTCTACTATAGCAAAAGTAGCTGAACATTTAATAAAAAATAGACTAGAATGGTTTGTCGAAAGTAACAATCTTTTAGCTGATAGTCAATATGGATTTAGGAGAGGAAAAGGTACTCTTGATAATATAAGTATCTTAGTAACGGATATACGTCTTGCCTTTTCTAATAATGATAATGTATTGTCAGCTTTTTTGGATATAAGTTCTGCATATGATAATGTCCTTATCCCAATATTAAGACTTAAGATGCTTAAATTAAATATACCTATCATGCTCGTTAATTTTGTCATTAATATGTTATCTGAAAGAGAAATCAATTTAAATGTAGAAGATCGAACAATTACGCGAACGGTATGGAGAGGACTTCCGCAAGGGTCGGTTCTTAGTCCGATCTTATATAATATTTATACGTATGATTTAGATAAATCACTTAACAATTCTGTAAGAATTCTCCAATACGCTGATGATTTATTACTTTATTGTATCAGTTCATCTGTACATACAACTTGCCAAAATATATCATCCTCTCTTATTCTACTCAAAGAATGGCTAAACAGGAATGGCTTAGAAATATCCGTTATCAAAAGCACTATAGTTCTATTTACCAGAATGAGAAATCCTCCAAATATAAACGTTAAATACAAAAATGATTTGATTCCTGTTAAAAATGAGGCAAAATTTTTAGGTTTCATCTTGGATTCAAAGCTTTCTGGTTTACCACATTGTCAATATATTACTAGTAAATGTGAAAAAAATCTTAATATCTTAAAATGCCTGTCAGGTGTGTGGTGGGGCGCCCATCCGTATACAATGAAACTTGTGTATAACGCTTTGATAAGAAGTGTTATTGATTACGGATCTTTCTTATTAGAACCTTGTAGCGCCGCTGCGTTAAAGAAGTTAGATAGCTTGCAAGCAAAAGCTCTGAGGATTATATCAGGTGCAATGAAATCTAGTCCGATCAATGCGTTACAAATTGAATGTGGAGATCCACCTCTTCATATAAGACGTCAATACTTGTCAGATAGATTTTATACTCGATGCCTACAAATTTATGATCACCCAGTTCTTACAAAAATCTCACAATTATTTAGTTTAAAGAAATCTTCTTATTGGACTTATAAATCTCCACCTTGTTTACTTAAAAGTTTTGAAAAGTTTAATCTTATTGAAGCTCCTACTTCTGTTAGCCCCTCACTACCACTATTTAACAACAGTTATGAATCTCTATTATTATATCCTAAAATTAATAATTTTTCCATTTCAAAATATGATGTTAACTGTAATATCAAATTTAACTCAATTATAAATGAAAATTGGCAAGGTTGGCATAATCTTTACTGCGATGCATCTAAGCATTCGACAACCGATTGCGTCGGTGTAGGGTTATACCATTCACAATACAATATTGTTCAAAAAATTAAACTTCCACCCGAGACTTCTGTATTTACAGGTGAATTGTATGGCATTTTTAAAGCAGTTGAATACATATTATTAATGAAACTTAAAAAGACTTTAGTATTTACTGATTCTCAGAGTGCCCTTCAGGCTATTTCTAAATTCCCATTTCGGCTTAAATCTCAATTAACAATAATCTTTGATATTAAGACTCAACTTCAAGAATGTCTCACAAATGAATTAAATGTAGTTTTTGCTTGGTTACCAAGTCACTGCGGTATTACGGGAAATGAAAAAGCACATAAATTAGCAAATGATGCAGTGGAATGTGGTGATATTTTTCCTTATAAAAATTACCCGCAAGATCTTACATCCCTCTCCAAAAAATATTTATTTGATTCTTGGAATAATTACTGGTCATTAAGTTCACAAAAGAAAGGTAAATATTTCTCCCTGATACAACCAACAATCCCTATTAAGCCTTGGTTTTACAAACTAAGGCTTGATAAACGTGCTACATCGATGATAATACGAATGCGCTTGGGACACACGTGTACTAAAAATCATCTTTTTAAATTGGGAATTGTTGAAACTTCTGAATGCGATTGCCAAAATGGAACTCATGACCTAAACCATATATTTTTTTCTTGTCCTTTGTACGATCGATCCGCCCTCTACCTAAATTTACTTGCTCATAAAAATGTATCATTTCCTCTCTGTATATCATATTTACTTTCTTCCCTTGATCCTGATATATATAAAATCCTTTCATTATTTATTATGAAAAATGATATAAAAATTTAAAACCTATTTTATGTTTTATTTGTAAGTAGTACATTTATGTTTATGTTAAACCCTAATTACTTTCCTGATCTTTCCTTTTCCAAATTCCATCCGATTATTATTTTTAAATCCTTACGTTTCCCCGTTTTAACTTGTCTTTGGCTGAGCGTATAAATGCCTAAGCCATTAAACAAAAAAAAAAAAAAAAAAAAAAAGTATTGACGATCACTGAAATTGAGTAGCAGAGTGAAGTGAAGAGAAGGCAAAGTTTTTGTATAGCTAGAGCTGGCAAAAATAAATATTGTTTTATTCTGTCCTCTAAAGATTTTCTGTTACCAAATCATAACGATCTAGTACCGTAAGATCATTTAATTCGTTATCATTTAATCCTAAGCGTATTTTTCAGCATTGCTAATAGTTTGAACTGTTGCAAGAAAAACGTAGCGAGTTGGCGAGTTTTCCTGACAAAGTGTTTTTCCTAATTAGTGAACGTCTCCATCAAATTGTTTGCTTATTGAGACGTACCACGTATATCAAGGCGGCGGAAGCGTCTTATGCGTTGATAAAAGTGTAATTTTTTATTCCTTTCGTCTGTCTTCTCCATCGTACAACAAAACAGTACAAACTATGAGTCATTTCATTGTGTCCTCCTCTATCGGAGAATAACTGTATTAATTGTAAATGGTTTATTTTTTGTTCAATTTGATTTTGAGTTAACAAATAGGAAAGTTTGTTTTTATGACCATTTTTTGAGATATTGTCATGTATATACTAATTTAATAAGTATGTACGCACTGATTACAGCACAATGACGTCTGGACCATACAACTACTCCTACATTTTTAAATACATTATTATTGGTGATATGGGAGTTGGAAAATCATGTCTCTTGCATCAATTTACAGAGAAAAAATGTAAGTAAATATATACAGCTTGCAAACTGTCAATGTACTTAAAACTAATACATCTGAAGTAAATATATTTCAGAAGGTAGTATAATTTTTCATTTTATATACACACCAAATACAATCTATATTTTTTTTATATACATGACAACACACATGTGTGTATGTAATGATTTACTTATTGATGTGATTATTAACCAACAGTTATTAGATATTTTATAAAATCTTAAAGAATTACTCTGAAATGGCATGTATTTAACAAAGAAACATTCTTGTTTTTTCATTGTCTTTACACCAGTGTCATAAATTATTAAATTCCTACAGTTCTAATAGCATGATCTGCCCCCCTCCCGATTATGAACAGTACTTGTAATACACAGGTATGCTTGGGCCTTTAATACATTCTAAAGAGTTTGTGATGTACATGACAAAAAAAAAGTCATTATATATGTTATTGGCAGATTATTAATCAATACACATTAATAAGTTTAAGGGAAACCATTTTATGCACTATAAAATGCATGATATGTCTCAAATATGTTTCAAATAAGATAATGCAATATGTTTGAAAAAAATAGTATGAACATATGTAATGGGTCCCGGGTTCGATTCCCGGCCAGACAGGTATCTGGATGATGAGTTTAGATTCGCGTTCTGGGTCTGGGTGTTTATGTATTCGTCTTGTGTGTGTCCATGGTACCCACGACACAGGAGAAAGTCCTACTGTGGGGCTATGAGTGTACAAACAAAGCGTATATATATGACTATAAGAGAAATTCAATCTTGCATTGGTCAAGTCAAATAAAAATATTGTTGATTCTCAACTGATAATTGATCATTTAATATTGGAATATTGTGAAGTGCTATTCTCAAGTAATCTCATTTAAAGTTGTACAGTATAATATTGTGTCTGAGCTAATTTTAGAGGCCATAAAAATGTCCATTAAAACAATTTGCAAAAAGGAGATAAGCAATTGAACCAGATATTTGCAGTAAGCAACTATAGTATATGTATTGAATAAAGTACTTGAGTTAATACTGATGAATTTATACCCACAAAGATTGTAAACAGTAGTTTACAATCTTTGTGGGTACAAAATTCAAATTTGAACATTAAGGAAAAAATATACAAAGGAATTTTGAAATATGCATATAATGTGACTAATGTGTTTTTTGTAAATTTAATATTTTGTTAGTGTATCATAAAGGCATCATTAAATGATACATATTATTTTTAAAATGTTAATATTGCTTATTTATTATTTAAAGTTCATGTTTGCATTTACACAAAACCTGTATTGTTTTAGTTATGGCTGACTGTCCTCATACTATTGGTGTGGAATTTGGTACTCGAATTATTGAAGTTGCTGGCCAGAAGATAAAGTTGCAAATATGGGACACAGCTGGACAAGAAAGGTTTAGAGCAGTGACTCGATCATACTACCGGGGAGCAGCAGGTGCTCTCATGGTGTATGACATAACACGTAGGCAAGTTTACTGAATCATACAATTATAATAGTTTTAGTAGTGTATCGTAATAGGATTCCATTTGAACAACACCTAACTGATGTTGTTTTTATTGGGTAAAAATTTTGGGATCTAGGTTATCCCTATTTGACTAGCTGTAGTCAAATAAGGATAACATATATCTTTTTATTAAGTTTTGACCATTTATGATTCTTTGTCTTACACTTCTCTTTGTATAGTAAAAATAATTCTGGTTTCAGCACAACAAAAGTTGAAAGTTCTCTATCAGGTTCGAAATCTATTAAAGGATGTGTAAAAAAAATATAGATCACTTATCTAATATGAAAAGTTAAATCCTTAAAAGTTTTCAATTACACCAGTGAATGTATTTTAGAAATATTAAGGTCTATATATATAGAAGCAAGCTGTGTAAAATAATTATGTAGATTTATTCGATATAGATGGCTGGCTTAGGGAGTGTAATTTATTTAGCATAATAATATTAATAATTTTCATTAACCTGTATTAGTGTCCGACAGAATGTTCGGTTTCGGTCTAGATTCGGCAAAAACACTGGTTTCGGTTTAGTTTCAGTTTCGGTGGCAAACCTGCCGAAACTACGACCGAAACCGAAACTGCGTTCGGGAGTTCTCAAGCTGTGATCGGTCATGTTGGGCACATTGAATTCAATCCAAGAGACGCAGACAAACGTCGATATGTACTCGAAAGTATTGAATTAAAATTCTTTGGCGCGTTAGGGAAAAAATATTACGAGTAAACTTATACGCCGTCACGAAAAACCGACATATTTTAGCTTTCATACACTGTTGTCAATCGGAATTGCAAGATTTTTATACAAGGTTGTGAGCTGGGGTTCGTAACAGTTTTTTCGTAACCGTGAACAACGCGGTGCTCCCACAGTTGGGCATGGGCATGTTGATGGGGTGGGACGTGGCCTGCACGAGGAGATCCGCGCTGTTGGGGTTGTCTTGCTTGCTGGCCAGCATGAGGAGCGTGTAGTCCGGGTGAGGTTTTCTTTTTAGATGATTCAGGGTCAGGGATTCTTAATATTTTTTCCAAAGTCTTGAACAGGGGTTCATTACAGTTTTTTAAAAGTGGGGAATAGGAAGTCGCAACAGTTTTTTCATATGTTGTGAACAGGGTTACGTAATATTTTTTTCAGAAGTCGTGCACAGGGGTTCATAACATTTTTTTCTATTCTTATCGTCGTCTTTCTACAAACGTAAAATAAAGTGAAACATAAAAAATAATATATTTTGTTACACCAAAGAAGTATAACTTCTAATGCGTGTACACACACTTTTTTTTAAGTATCTAGTCGTCGCCTTTTGTATTCTAATGATTACGATTAGTTAATTATTCATTCGTTTACGTTTTTTTACGTTTTACGAAAATTACGAAATAAGTTTTGAAGAAGTTACTTTTTCCTAAGGAAGTAAAAAAACGCTTTTCATAATTCAATATCATAAAATAACGTTTTTTTTATATTTCCGTCAAAACATGCTCCTAGTGAGATCGTTGCCGAAATTCGGTTTCGGTTCTAAAAACCAGTTTCGGTCGGACACTAAACTGTACAAATCGAATTTATATATATTTTTTTAATACACGTACAGTGCCCTTAAGAAGTCTTCAAATTAATTTCTGAAAAAAGTGTGCTCAAAACCATATTGCCGAAATTTCTGACACGAATTATTATTACATTACTTCCAATGTTTTTCCTATTTACTATACTTGCAGTTGCAAGTATAATGAAACTGAAATTAAGGAATTGGCTATTTCTAAATACTATCTCGCGATCTTCACCCATAAATAATGTATGTAGTTAAATAAATACATATTAATTGTGTTTTTACTAATTTCAGATCTACCTACAACCACTTAAGTAGTTGGCTTACGGACACTCGTAATTTAACAAACCCTAGCACTGTGATATTCCTGATCGGCAATAAGTCTGATTTAGATGGACAACGGGATGTCACATATGAAGAAGCTAAGCAGTTTGCAGATGAAAATGGACTCATGTTTGTAGAAGCCAGTGCTAAAACGTGAGTCAATAATGTATAAAATAATTTAGATTTATAAAATAATTACATGTAATGAACATGTTTAATTTTACTGTCGTTGTTGTTGACTATTATAACAATTTTTTTGGAAGAAGAAAAATAAAAGTGAATCAGTTGATAAATGAAAGCAGTTAAGATATTATTTTAAAGTGGAATATCTCTGGTTACATAATGACTACTGACACTATTTTTTGTCCTATCATGCTAGCAGCTTTGTTGAAATAACTTTCATGTGTCAGAACACATTAGCTATCAGTTACAATAATTTAAAATAAATTAAAATAATTACAGAGGACAAAACGTAGAAGAAGCGTTCCTGGAAACAGCAAAGAAAATATATCAAAGCATCCAAGACGGGCGATTGGACCTGAACGCGGCGGAGTCGGGCGTGCAGCACAAGCCCGCGTCGCCGGGCCGCCCGCTGGCCGCGCCGCCCGCCGCGCGGGACCCCTGCGCCTGCTAGCGGCACACGGTTAGCGCGCACCTTTTGTACCAACAGACTACGATGGAATGTGTCGTGCCGTGTGCAGCGGACATGCAGATCTGCCAGATTCACTTGCACTATCTCCGTTAACGGACGTCCTCGACTTACATGATTGAATGTGTCGTGCCGCGTTGGACGGATTGGCGGATTTGCCAGATTCACTTGCACCAGTCCTGAGCCGGTCCCGCCTTTGGCGATTTACTTTCCCCAACGACGCATAAACACACTATTCGTAAATCGACTGTATCGTTGATTTTATTTTATCGTTATAGTATTGTTAACATCAGTCTCCGTAGCTATAATAGTATTCTGCACTATTGATACTCTATGTAAGGATGTCGAAGAAGCTTTCCACTGTCGTTCTATATTTTCTGACCAGCATTATATCCTTAACACTCTTCTATTTTTGGGGACAAAGGTTAAACGTAAACGAACTATTAATGTAGTTGCCCGTAAAGGGGTGCGACTTTAAACTGCATAACGATATAGGAACTATTAACCAATAGCAGACGGTCGACGCACGCTTTCCCCATTCCATAGCAGCGTCGATAAAAGCACGTGTTTACTAGGCTGACGTCATTCGCAGTTGTCCTTTGTGTTTATTTCGTACTTTGATACTCAATTCTTATGAACGACGAAGACCCAAGCGAGCAGTTTATTTGTTGGTAAGTTACTACTGCTGTCCGTGTACGTCTGTAGTCACCCCCAGATAAGATCAGAGCCTTACATGTGATCGTGTAAGGTGCTACCCCTGAGAGTTTTGTTGGACCTTCTGGGATAAGTGTTTCCCTTACCAAACTCTTTAGACCATAACACAGCAACGCTTAACATTGTTGTATTTAGGCAAAGTAACATGAATAAAATGTAGCTGGCGCTTATCAATAAGGATAATTATTATAGTAATCATAAGTGTAAAATCACTTATTTTTGACACTAGGCAAAGTGGGTTAGTTTGACAGCGCGTGGACGTATGTAAGCAGGGGTACATTTTTTCTTTACGGCCAAAAAAAAAAAGGATTTAAGTCATGGAATAAATAAACCAAGCCTTACAATTAATGTAACGATTACTCATTGTTGTAATGTATATTTCTTTATTAAGTTTAAATATTGATAATAATATGAAATATTCTTTAAGTTCAAATATTGATAATAATATGGATACCCACCCAAATGTCATAAAATTTATCTTTCTCCCAGTTCCAAGTGTACTTAATTGACCAATCAAACTTATTAAAAAACGACATTGAATTTTAAATGGTATCTGTTAACGTAACATTTGTGCATGTCACATTTTTTACGTTCATCTATATTAATAGTAAAATTACGTAAAAATGGATGTTGATAAATTGAACAAAAACTTACGTTTGTTTTAACTTCCTACTTAAAAAAATTACCTATGTATATGAAAATGTAAAATATTTTTAGGATCTCATTGAGTCCATTCAAAGTCTAACACGTAAGTTTTTATAACGCAAGTTCCCTACAAGGTTTTTTGCCATACTTGTCATAAACACTGGTACAAGTATGCGAACATCCCATATCTAGAGTATATAATTAATTCATCATTTATATGTGGCCAGTCTGAGGAGCAAACCCGGAACCCTCTACGTGTTAGAGCGGTAGGATAGCTGCGTCACGTAGTCCTGTATGATGGAAACTACCTATCTTTCTTCACTTACTATTCTAGTATTTCTTTGAAGCGGTTTAAAATATTGTATAGTTGAATAGATATGCGGAAATTATTTATCACTAGGTATTTTTAATCAAATCTGAATTCAGTCTATCCTATTCAACCGTATTAATAAAAAAAATACAACATTCAATTGTTGAGGAGAACAAAAATGATGATGATTCGTATTATATGCGTGTATATTCTAGGTACATAACCTATAACGCTATATTCGTAACTTCGATACAATGCCTGATATAGTTTATCAATCTTGTAGATTATACGGATAAGTAATAATAAAATCTTTCATTTTCATTCTAGAATACATTGTATGATAGAGATAAATATCGTCAAATAATGAAAATATTGTCTTCAGAGATTTTCAAAGTAACAATTCACAAAAGAGTTAAAATGCGTCTGGGTCCAACTGGAAGTTCTGATCACTGATCATTACATAATTGTTATATGATGCTAAACATTTTTTAATTTGACAAAATGGTGATATGTTGCATGTATTGAGTAAAGCTTGTTATTTGCATTTTAAGTTACATTCTTAAAATAGTTATATAGTGTTATTTGTTAATTGGCGCACATGAAAGGGGAAAATAAAAACCTATAGTGAATACAGGAATAATACATGTCAGCTCGTAATACAATTAAGTTTAGTAAGAATGGATAATATCACTAAACTTTAATTAAAGTCCCTCAATATTTGAAGAACGTGTTTCTGATCTAATAATTTTAAAATTGTTATCATAAAAATACGACAATGTTTTCTTATGTTATTACCTTGTATTTGCTATGGGTTGACAATTTTCTATGTCAGAGTTTAAGAAAAAAATAGTTATATTGATATACATGGTGGAGAAGGGAAGATATTAAATTGAATAAAAAATTATTAAGTGAAAGATAACACAAATCAATCTCAATATTTACTGAATTTATATGTATTTATCTGTAACGGGTTAACTGTAAGGGCCGGTTGCCACCAAAAGCGAAGATGAGTGGAGTAAAGGGGATACATTTTATAAATAAATAATCAGATAACGTTAATTTTATTTTTCGTCTTCGCTTAGCTTCGGTGGATATCATTCTAGCGTGGAGTGATTTTTTTGATGGCATGTGTACCGGAATCGTATGCGGTGTGTAGGCAGGCGTGCGAAAGACCCGTGTAACGTACGCCCTTATTTAATCACAAACCTCACCACTCTTGCACACATAAAAAACAAGCAGCGGAGTGGAGATATAACTTCCAACTCCGCTGCTTTATATTCGCACATCTCATTATCTTCTTCAATGGAAACCAAACTTAAATCATACGTTACATACACACACTACAGGAATGTTTTCGCAAAGGTAATGTAGTCGTTCACGTACTGGTTCGGAAAGATATCGCTGGTATTGTTTCGTACTTGACCGGGTTATCACTAGTAGGTTTTTTTTTGTATTACGTGGATTTAAATAAGTTAAGTAGGTGTAAATTCGTGTGACATGAAAAATACCGTATCCGTAGACCGCGAGACACAATGTCCAAAGCAAATTGGTTTACGTTGCAGCTATTAGCGTTGAGCCTAATAAGGATAGTATATGTCCGACGATATGACAACGAAATTTTTCTGCAAATTGCAGCGAAATTTCTGTTTTTGCTCCGAGTTTTAAGTCGTTTACGAGGCGTGTGTTTTGTAGCCCTGGGAGAAGAGTGCTTTCTTTTCTGTCGCGCATGTGTACTCTCGCAGCCGCTCGTGTACTGTCATATATGAATTAACTCGATGCACTATATTGGCGACCCATTAATTCGTCGACCGCAAGTGAAAGGCGTGCGGGTGGAAGGCACGTGTGAAGTAAAACACTCTCGACAAGGGAAGCCCTTAGTCTTCCTTATAAATGTGTATAATGAAATCGAAAAGTCCGAAAATTACACTTACTTTCTCTCTACCAACAAGGTGCCGATTATAATGGATGTCATTTAAATGACATCGCCGTATTGTAAAGGCTTGGATAATATTTTCACACATTCAAACATTTCAAACATTTAACTGATGGGATGGGTAAAGCTGAATGCAACAGCTAGTACAAATGTATATTATAATTTAAAATATTTTAAAGTACGTAGTTGTTGCAATGTTTTTACTAATGAATTGTGTCATTATGAACTGTCCATTATCCATAACCGCTCGGCCACTGACGCCGCTGCCAGCGTCGACTTAAAAAACAAATGTAATAAAATATATAAATAATAAATTTTAAAAGTATTAAAATTAATGGAGAAAATAATGAGGCACTTCAGATGATGTCATGCATAAATACGTACACGGTAGTATTGACCGGTACGGCTGCTGAGCAGCACGTGGCGTCTTTCATGATTATCGATCCTCTCGCCGCTTATACTAAAGTCGTGCCCGAGCGGTAATTCAGATATAGTATAAATATCAGTTTAAAAACTTAGAATATATCACTAGTGAAAATTAATAGTACTTTATCACGAGTATTAATGGGTCTGTTTGTGCTGGTAAAAATAACAATGGTATGTATGTTGTTATTGAATCTGTGTTATATTATTACATAAGTTTATTTGTATTGTATTTAATGTGAGTTAAGCTGATGTAATGTTTGAAAAAAGATGATGTTTATATATAAAATGCACTAAAACCAGCAAACCAGAATCTAATATTAACAATAACATTCCTACAGTAATTCATTTTTACTATTTCTACATCTAAACTTAAATTATTTTAACTTACTCGATTTTGAATGCTTGCACATAATGTTGTAAAACCAAAAAGAGAGATGGTCGTAAAACTTGTACCTAGAGAGCACATTAATTGTCTGGCAAGAGATACTTCATGTGTAAAGTATGTTTTAATCAGGTTATCCATTTTAAATCATAACATAATTTAGGTACAATGATGAAGCTAAAATAAATCAAACTATATTTATCTTCTCTCGCGAAATGTGCATATCTCTGTATTAATCATTATTATATACATTTGTATTTTAATCCATGTAAAATGATAGTTTAAGTATGCATATTATGTAATATGTATTTCTTATCCTTATTAGATCAAGAAACTTCGTAATAAATGCGTTTTTATTTGTTTAGAAGGCACTCCCATTATCCATTAAATAATACAAATCATTTTGGCACTTAGGATAATTTAAGTCATCAACAGGCAACTGCAGACACTTGATAGCGTAGCTACTTGTATCATGAATAAATTATATTTCTCATTGTGAAATGATTAAAATGTTTTGTGACGTCCCTATTGCTATTAGGTTGATGGACAATAAAGATTACTAGTAAGAGAAATAAGATGTGACATTCACTGGTAGCAACGTTATCAATGTCAGTAAAAAAAACCTTATAAATAACTAGGAATAGTAATATATTTTATGATTGTATAAACGCAAAATAAATGTTTGTACAGTGTATAAGTCAGTTTTATTTCTAGTTAGTAGAGGTCAATATATAAGTATATGATAACACTTTCAAATATGGCATTTGAATCTGTTAAAATAATTATAATAATGAAATATACCATATACTTCGATTCCCATTTCCACTGCGGTAAAATAATAAACACGCACCCCAATACTTAATGTAAATGTACCTTTAAGTTTTTTTATTTTCATCCATATCGTTTTTATCTCAAAGTAGAGACGTGACTGAAAAGGGTCTTAAAAATACTAATATAAATTCTTTCCAGCTTACATAAAAGGAATTGAATAGGTTAGTGCTAAAGAATAAGTTGGTAATTATGATAAACAGTTTTTTATTTACATATTAATAATAATAACCATCACCACGGCTCTCTGCCGAATATGATACATCATGTAGGTATAAAGTATCTGGGGTCTTTTGCCTCATTTAATTTATTGCCGAATTTTCGTGCACAAATAAGTTGATAAAAACAACCGTAAAAATTAATCTTGTATATTTAGTGATGAGCATAATCTTTTCAACATAGATAACGTTTAACTCGTCGCTGTGGCATACAAGCCAGCGTCGTGGAAAACATGAATATTCAGTGGCATCAAATGCACCCAAAAAAAAAATTTTTTACATACTAGTATTTGTTCTGTTATTTTTACCGAACCTATTTTTAAATGTATACCTACTTTAACTTCGCCTGTTAAGTAGTCTGAAAGACGTTGTTTTAGCGACAAGATTGATTTTTATATTGTTTAAAATCTTTATTGGTATCTGGTTAAAATAGAGTGTATTATTCGTGCCCATTCATCCGTACTCGGCGAATGTCTAAATGTGATTACAACTTGGAAGGCGTGGTTTGCACGAGTACGTCGTGCATATCCTGCAAGGACTGCTCGAGCGCGGCGCGGTACGGCGCGCAGGAGGTGTCCTTGTGCTCCACGAACGCGCTCGTGGCGAAGTTGACGTCGTTGTCGCGCGGGTTGTAGCACGTCGCGTAGCCGTCCGCCACCAGCGGCCCGTAGCACATGAACCCGTCCGCCTTGCACGCCACCTGGTTATACGTATGTCAAATGACATTATCATCGAGGGCAGCATTATTTTTAAAGCTCGATTTAAATTATCCGTTGAATGTTGCGATAGGCGGCAAAGTCGTATGGCTCGATTAAGTGACCGAACAAAGCCAACCACAAACTATTGGCCCCTTTCGAAGACTACGAATGATCGCCTTATCAGCACTTTTACAAAAATGGCATAAATTTCATCATTTTATAAAAATGCATACCTGACTAGTAGAGATGCGCATATGAGCGCTTCGGACGTAACCCGGATCTTGATATAATTTGGGAATCTGAATATTGTTTTCAAGGGCTGTCAATTTCAGTCCAAGTAAATGTCTGTCAACACCAAAACCTTGCAATGCCTGTAAAACAAATATAAATAAATATTTATGTTGCTAATATACAGTTCTATTACAAATTAAATACGTTGATCCAATACATAACCAATTTTATATATGTATGTTTAAATAAAATAATAAAGATATATTATTTTATTTAAATTAAATATATGTGTTAGTATTTGTAATATTATATACTCCCAGCTTTCACTTGGGTGTCTGAAATGACATGTCTTTATTTTGTATAGACCTACGGTGCCCCCGTGCCTTCGTTCAGGCTCAGGCTCAAAAAAAATCTAATCAACCAAAATATTTTTACCTGTACTGTGTAATCTTTGTGAGCGTTTATCGCATTTTTCATTGTGGCCAGTTTCGTTTTGGGAGAGCTCTTACTATCTAACATAGTTTTTGCGAAATCGATGGACTCTATCGAGCACGATCGTATCGTTTCCGTTCGACCACCTACATACATTCTCGTCGCTGCGGATTCATAATGAGCACCAGGGGTCTTGTGTAACCTGTCAAATGTGAAGATATCAAAATATAAATTCATGTTAATTCGGTCAGTTGGTTGTTTCTAGCAAATATCTATTTTCTGATCTGCATACCTTAGAACGTGTTTCTGTGTCCTAAGACATTTTCATATTATAACTTTTCCACGATACTATCTAATAAGTGTTAAATATTTTATATCGCCCATCGCAAACATATATTTTCAGAAATTACTACTTAATGAAATGAATCAGGATTAAGTAATGTGATAATAGAAACACGAATCCCTCCCCCCTCAAAAAATAGCTATAACGATCTCATTAACTTTTAGAGCCAAATAATAATATGAAATAGAATAAAAAATGTACACATTTGCTATTCAAAAATTATAAACATTTGCTACTTAAATATCATAAACATTTGCTAGAATTTAATGACATTATTCACACTGTCTTAATAGTTACCTATAAAAGGCGTATTGCATGGCCATTTGCAAAAAGCTGTCTGGGCTCATCTTGTGTGATTTTATGAAGTTTTTGCCAAATCTGTCAAATTTGAAACAGTTAAGCTCCAGATTGGCCACTAATCTGTAAATAATCACAGTTATAATAATTATCAATTCTCAATAATTTAGTTTTATATGATTTGGTTTTATAATTGCGAAGTATTATTTTTATTTACTTGTCTAAATTAATCTCAGCCGTTTTTATCATTTCCGCCACTTCAGTGCTCACATTAAAGTTTAGTCTCACGGGCTCCTTAGGGCGCGAGGATGTAGCTTCCGTACTTGTTTTATTTTGGTCTCTGAAATTGCAAAAAGAAAATATTTTTAATAAAATGTTATTATAAAAGTATATTATTAATATTACACGCAAGAGCTAATTGTAAGTAATGGAATATTTTTTGAAAACTGTTCATTAATTTGACTTACATGTAGTTAATGATAAAGTCAGTGAGAACAGCAATTGGTTGCCCCTCTGCCGGTGAGTGTTCGTAAGTGAGACCGGTGATGCCATCGGCGCCAACTATAAACTAAAATTGAGGATATTTTCCATTAGAAACATAAATCGTCACAACATTGTGTAATTTAAACGACATAAATATAAAAAAATCGAGTTCCCATTCACGCCCTGACACATCAAAAATTTTTCATGTTCTGTTGATTGGCCCTAGAAAATCTACATTTTGCGAAGAACGGAAGAGTATCATTGCGAAAACCTAAAACTCAAAGTTAAGTTATTAATTATTTACGTACTGTTTCCTGAGTTAATGAATATTATTGTTTCTGTTTTTCGAGAATTTTAAAGAACATTGCAAGTTGTGATTCATAACGAAAACGCTAGCGAGCTATGTCTATGCAATGAATGTATGAGCATAAACTTAAGCAAATATTGTTTTACCAATACTTAGTAAACTCATACTAATATTATTACTGCACCACTAGTACAAGCTTATTATGATTCCTTAAAACAAGCATTGTTCTTGTCTTCGTTTTAAGGTCATAACTTGTAATGTACTGTGAAATGATGAACGGAAATAAGAGCTATGTTTGTTTTGAGGAAACATAATATACTCGTACTGGGTACTCTCGGCTTCTCGTTTGTGTTCGACGATGACATAGCATAGCATTACCAGTACCGTCTCTGTAGTTCCGGGATTAGAATACAGTTATGACATCCTCTGCCTGTAGTAAAAGGCGACTAAAAGGCTTCGGAGGCTGTGGGCGGGAACTCGAACCGTTCGGTAAGGCGATCCCGGGAAGGACGGCGGTATGGGTGGTCCCATATAGACTAGGTAGAGCGATGGGTCCAGCCCCCCATCTGGGAGGAGACCGATGGGGCAACTCGCTCAGAGGACTTCGTTTGCGTTCCTTAGGAGTTAATCTTTTGTAGCGCCGAGGACAGCCACCGGGAGGGATTTAGTGCGGTAAAAATCCCACATAACCCTGCCCCGCTCCCACGGCGTAGGGTACCTAAGGTTTCCCCCTCGAGAACAAAAAAAGCATTACCAAGTCTCATCGAACCAGCGGTTGCTACCGTTGGCTCGCGAGCTGCGTAGTAAGTAGTAGTGATGCATCGAATATCCGCATTCGCGAATATTTGCATGTTATTACATACTCGCATTCGCAAAAATAAACCTCGCGGCGCCCATGTTGGCGTCAAATTAGGAGAAAACTAGTATTTGCGAGTGTTCACTAACATTACCTGTACAGTCTTATCGAACCACCGGTTCCCGCCGTTGGCGCGCGAGCCGGCGCCGTGTATGGTGTGCGCGGCGGCCAGCGAGCGGCGCGCGGGCGCGGCCGCCGCCCACAGCCCCGCGCCCGCGTCCAGGCACAGCACCGCCACGCTCGTCTCCACGTCGCGCAGGCACCGCTTGTTGCCCTCGTCTGGAGTGAGATGGAGTGTGAAGTGAAATGTCGTTATTACCCTAACTAGCTATTACCCTTATTAGTTATTACCCTTTGAAGGTGGTAGAACCAGTGTGGATCGATCGGACGCATGTCCATGAGCGGCAGTGACCACTTACCATCAGATGGACTTCATGCTCGTTTGCTACTTCGGTCAGATAAAAAAAAAGTAGGTCAAAAATGTATGTCCATTACTTTGGCACGCGCCACAGCCCAAGCGGCTTGATGGATTGTAACATGTGCCATATCGTTGGGATCGACTCAGTTGTGAGAATAACGTAGGCTATATAAATTTCAAATATGCCGCCTGCAGTCAGAGAGAAAATATAATAACAAAATGGGTATCAAATGAAAGATAGTAAATAGAACATTAAAATACATACATATTATAACACTTTTATTTTACATTTTACAATTTAAATAAAATGAATTTTCAAAAATATAATACCCGACTACCAATTACAGTTGAAGCAGTCGGGTTTTTTATTTCCGTCTAGTTTTGTATGGGCCTACAGTGGCACTTACGAATTGTTAATTACAATATTTATTTCTACAACTGAAAAGATTCGACAAGAAATTCAAGGTTTTTGTCTTTGGTTTTGGTCAAAGGTTTTGTCATTCAACTATATTTTTATATTATTCAATTATATCTTTATAATAGATACTTTTTTTAACCATCTCGTTTTTCATATTGGCGACAAAGCTAGCTCAAGTATCTTGCTTTACGTTTATGTAAAAAAGAAACTGCTTTATGTTTGTCTAAAAAAGAGACTTGTATGGCAACATATGCTACACTTTGACATTTACTGAACTATGGGAATGTATGGTTCAGTCCCAAGTCCAAGCTGTTTTGTCTCCTACGCAATCAGAAATTTTATAATACGCATCATAATAATATATGAGTCGATCCACACATAGGCATATATTAATTATAATCCAACCGCTCAGTGAATCTATTCCTGAAGTCTGCCAGTCTAGTCAGTGCTAGTTAGAAATCATTAGAGTTGAGGATAAATAATCGAACTTCTTTGTATTGGATCATCAAACAATGGAATGTAGTCACCTCGCAACTAGATTGCGAATAAAAAAATAGGTAAGAAAGCGCCCTAAACGACACTTGGCTAGGGAAATAGATTTTTAATCAAAATCTCTGGTTTTTGGAAAATCTTTTACCTGGAATTGGACACAGGAGAACAGTATCTTATGGAACATATAGATATCATTACCAGACTAAAAATAAGGATTAATTCCTATAATTATTTTAATAGCAGTTAGTAATAAACTTACCTTTGCTAAGAAGTTGGTATGCTTTCGCCCAGGTATCTCTATTTTCTGATGTCAAGATACCAATTCCTTGATTGTTGCGTTTATCTGACAGTTGAATGATTTTTTTCAGACCTTGAATTATTTGGTCCTCGCTGAGCCTTTTTTTATCTTCGCCCCAAAGGTCAAGGTGAAAGATCTATGAAAAAGAAGTTACAATAGTCCAAAATTTAATTATTTAAATAATACATTTAACAAACAAACATTATATTTTAGTAACCAATAAAAAACTCATTTAGGGGCTGTCCATTAATCACGTGAGGTTCAAAAGGGGGGGAGGGGTCCATAAAAAAATCACGAAATATTACAAGGGGGGAGGTGGGTAAAGTAATAAATCACGTGTACTTATTTTTCGGCAAGCGCGCCTGCCTTTTTCGTACCTGCAAAGAACCTATTTTTTTATTTAAAAAAAAATACTGGTACAAGTATGCTCAATCGATGTTGATCTTCAACAAAGCACTGTGCCAACAACTGACTTGCAAGATGCTTATCCAGTTATTGGTGTTGAAGAAAGTCTCGCTACTCCGTGGTCCGAAAATATTGTACATTAAATAATGCTCATGTAGTACTAGTACAATAAACGTTTTCGCATTTCTTTCATTATTTTTATGTCAGTCAAAAGCAAACTACAACCTTTCTGTCTACCTCTGAACGTTATTATAGTAGTCTTTAATTTTCTATAATACAATTAGATGATACTTGTACCAGTATTTTTTTTAATAAAAAAATAGATTCTTTGCAGGTACGAAAAAATACACGTGATATAGGGGGGGGGGAGGGCTAGTCTTAAACCTCACCACGTATCACTAAGGGGGAGGGGGGGGTCAAAAAATGCCAAAAAAAACATCACGTGATTAATGGATGGCCCCTTAGATAAAAAAGATTAAATTCCAAAAATAAAACTTACGTGATTATTGTGTATCACTGTGACATGTTTACTGTCGTTAAATGAAAGTTTATCTCGTTTCTCCCATGGAATTCGACATGTCCCAAATATTTTCTTGTATTGGTCCATATCCAGGGGATTTTTACCCATCATTTCAGTGGGAATTTTGTTACTGGAATAAATTACACATATAGACTTTTTTTTATAAATGACATAAGCTTTTGCGTTTTGTAAGTATAACATAACAGTGATTAATAGATAAAATAAAATCATGTCTCACTATGCTGGTTAGGATGGTACTACCCCACAAATGTAGATATCTATTAGTGTTATGTATTAGAAGTAGTATCTGATCGAAAGTCGATATTTCGGCATTAGCCAATTATTTGGCTATCGCTACAGCCTTTGACCGAAGTGGAAGCTAAAGGGTTAAAGGTGAAAACATGTGGTAGAGGTGATTACAAATGATGAAAGTTTAAAAATAATATGAATTTCGTACAAAACTTGTTAAGCAAGCAGAGTGTGTGCTACCCTAGCACATCATAATTGCCAGCGCGGTTTCGTGTATTTGTTCTAGTTAGTTCAAATTTGAACCTTCTTCTTCGGCCAAAACAGGCCTATTTTGGTCGAAGCAGAAAGTTTTGCCGAAGGTGGATTTTGAATTTGAAGCCAAAGCTTTGATAGGATCACATATAAGAACTTGGAAAATTCATTATTTAATTTATTGAAACATCTTTACTTTTACATAGTAAGGTTTCATAAATTCTTCATGTCCTTCATATGAAGACTCTCAATTTTTTTAGAACCTATGTCACTGATTATTAAAAAAATTCAAGCAAATTCTTTACTAACTCAAACCTTTATAATGTTCATATAGTATTTTGGATGTACATTTATAATAACCTTATGTATAATAGCTATTAATTGCAATAATCGTTTTTGAGGAAACAATATTTACTTAACATAATATTCCTATTATTCTAATAATAAAACAATATGTATATGATAGTGGATACGACAAGGTAAGGAAAACATATCCCTTACCCATCTATCAATGCCTTGTAGTCCAGAGCAGCTAATAATGTAGCAGCGGCATATTTTAGTTGATCATGTTGGCTGTTAAATTTACGGAATGGAAAGACTAGCCCAGGGCTGGAAAACACCACCACTGGATCACGGTATTCCAGATATGCGGTGTTTAGCCACCATTCTTCCAACCAGTTACGATGTTTTTCAGCTCTGTTTTCTAAAAGGTTCTGGAAAAAAGTAGTTAAAATTTAAAACAAATATAATATAGTATCTCTTGTCTGATAACAAGAGCATAAAACAAAATTTATAATAATACACAATAGATCCTTCTAAAATTAATTTGTTACCAAATTCTACTTCTTATCAATATTATATCATATGAACATTATTTAATAACGTTTTTTTCAAAAAAACTTTATCACATATCCAGAGAGATATTGTTATCTATTTGGTAGTATCTTGAAATGATTTTATCTTAGTACATATACTCGTTATTACAAGTTTTTATAAACAAAAATGTACGAAAAAACATAATTCACCACAATATTTTTTGCTGCACACAATGCTATAGCAAGTAACATTTTCTTTAGAATAATTATATAACAATGAGTGTTTTGAATGTTTTGAAAAATTTTTTGAACAAAGTATACAAAAAACTCCACCACCAATTCACACTTGGCCAGCACGGTGGACTATGGCCTAAAACTCTCTCATTCAGAGAGAAGACCCGTGCCCAGCAGTAGGATAACAATGGGTTGACGATATATATACGAAAAATATAAAAAAACCATACCTTTTCTTTGTTCCATAATGATGTTGCATGAAAAAATCATTATATTTAGTAATGCAATAAATGCCTACAGGCAAATAAAAATAAAATATATATATATATACCTGTAGCTTTCTGCCCACACCTCCTTCAGCTCCAAAGTCTTTAATAAGATTTGATGTTGCTGCAAACTCTTCATCGTTCAAAAATGGTCTGACTGTTTTAAGATACTTATTCAGAGTATCATCTAGTTTAGGTACAGGCAATCTTGGCAAATTCTGCACATTTTCTACAGGTCTAGCAGATGTGTAGTTGGCAATAAGTTGGAGAGAGCTTATGTATGGTTCCAAAATAAAAGCTCTATTAGCACACTGAAAGGAATATTGTATCAAAGTACTATTCAAAATATAAAATAATGTAAGGAAATTTATTTAACTTAATTCAAGGAACCTTGTGATTTCAATGTATGATTCAGATATAAATTGTTATTAAAATAATCTTAATATAAAAATGAATCACTTAATTATATTTATATTATTTTGCATTTGATTTGAAGTTATACATTAATTTAAATGTTTAATTAAAAAAAAACTTCAAAAATAACAAAACTGATACTTACAGTCCTTATGCCTTGTAACATCTTTGGGTTCTGGAACAATAATACATTGTAATTCTTTTATTGTTACCTAATCTTCATCCCAAAGATAAAGTTCGTGTAATATAGAATATGGTTTTATGACAATAATTAAATTGTAATATATGGAGCAGTAAAGGTATGTATTTTGTATATTATGCATTCAATTGCATTGCTATAAGCACTTTTATTAGAATACAACGAAAAAGCGATAAGCAAATTATGAGAACATTATTATTGTTAAAAGAAAAGTTGTCTCTTGATGAGGTGGAGGCCATGAAGGTAATTGGGACCATATGGCAAGATTATACCTTATTTTTACACTAAAAATTTATAGGAAGGTAATTGGAGTATATAACTTACTTGGGAGTCGTGGTTGGACTTTTGTACTCTGCTATTGACAGACATTAATTTACCGTCACTTCTTACGATAACAGGGAAACAATGGTACAAAACGTTAAAAGTGAAAGGATTTCGGCAGTGTATGCGTGTGTTAGTGATAGGATCGGAATTACCTGTCGTTGTCTATCTATATGACTAGATTGATAAAAACCGGTTCGGAACTTTGGACACTTGTTTAAATAAATCGCGGTAGGACTGTATACGGTGACAATTGCAATAACAATTCTATTAGATTTAATATTACATCACGGTTTTTTCGAAGTGTATCGAAAAATATATATATTTCTAAATTTATAGACTATTATTTACATAAAATTACAATTTACTTGTTCGTGTTTCGTTTTATTTTTCGCAGAGTCTTTTGATTAAAGTTTCTTACACTTCGTTCAATGGACATTGACCACAAAGAGAATATCAACACTACGTTAAGAGACGGGACTCAGGAACAAGCCAATGGAATCAATTTACATGGCATTCTATTACCAACTTAAAAACATAATTACGTCAAATGACAGTTGTACCAATCTAACGAAACAATTAGTGATGTAGCCATGCTCTATTGTTTATCGATAGGTTTATATATATTTATATATATTCATATCAGTGTCAGCTATATTTGAGATTTTTTTTATAATTAAAAATTAGTCCACATTGAAGTCCAACATTGTATTATGTTTATAGAGTTAAATCAATGAATATTATGAATACAAGGTTGAACCAATGTAGATATAAAATAAAACAATTTTTTGTATATATTTTTTATTTTAAAATTTATCTTTATCATTCAAATTTTTAGCTTTCTTTTTTAAGTGTACCATGATAGTTTGGCTGATTCCTGGTTCTAACTCTATGCCTTGAAGAAGAGTTTGCAATGTTCGTACACTTGGTAATGCCATTAAATATTGTAAGTGTCTGTATGTTCGAGGAGACTTTTTATATATAGCAATAGCCAAAGCTTTTTCTAAAGATGACCATCGTTTACCTTGAGGTTTTTTACCACGGTTGCGTATATACGCCTTTATAAAAGTTTTAAGTGCTAATGACCTAATATGGGGCATTAAATTCCTTTCTCTTCGGTAAACACTGAGTTTCTGTTTGAACATGTTTATTCTTTTAATCAGCTTCTTTTTCCGAGGTGTGATTTCTAGATCTGGAATAGAAATAAATACATACATATATTAATCAAAATAATACTGGGACTTGCTAATTCCACAACTTGTACAGTACTTGAAATAAATGTAGTTTAATGACTGCAATACTATTGAAAACGGTTTAATGGCAGCAACATTGCAGAGAAATCAATAAAAAATGAAATGTTCTATTTATTACCTACCTAAGTCAGATTTCTTCACTTTTTCACCTCGCGGAGTTTCTGGAAGGACTTTATCCTTTTGTATGCAGTAATCATGTTCAGTAAAAATACTCCACTGTAGATGTTTACCAGAGTACTCCCTTTCTGGTTGCAGCAATTTTTGGTCAGAAAATTTCGGATTAGATGGTTGCTGTTCTTGTACGTATTGTTCTGCAAATCAATATATGACAATGTACTTAAAAAATAAGTTCATAATTATAAATGGTGTAGTTTCAAAATAAAGAATTATTATATTACCCATGTGACTAGGTCCGGCGATTGGTTGGATTGTGGATGTTGAGGACTCATCATAATTTCTTCTTTAGACACTTCGACGGTAATCATGTCAGTGTAAGAACTGATATGACAAGGAAATTCAAGCAACTTTTCATCAGGAAGAGGATTGGCTCTCAGATTCATTGATGGTACAGCAGACTTCTTAAGCCGATTTTTTTTCTTATTAAAGGCTTTCTTTTCAAAGTGAGCACCACATACATATTTCAATGTGTGGAGTTTTTCTATTGGAACATATATTAAATCTTCTTTTCCTACAAACTTTACCCATTGTCGGCATCTGAAAACATGTTGTTTGTTATTTGCATCCAGGGCTGTAGCTAGACTCGCCCTGTTTGCATCTACATATTATTGTTTATTGTTTTAGTTATATATGTAAGCAGTGTAAGGGCGATATACTATTATTATTCTTTATTGTTCTTTAAACGTCTACGCAGTTACGAGCTTATGACAGTGGCGAGGCGTGTTATGGCGTGGCGTGTAGTATGTTTCTGTATGTGTGTATGTTCTGTAGTATGTTTCTATCGTTAGTCTAGCCTTAGAATTTCAAAAAACGCCATTAACATTATTTTCCATTTTGTATCATTTTTGGATATCTTGATATTTATCGATAGAGTACAACCCTACTACACAATATGAATAAAAATGAACTTAAGTAAAATAAGTTATTGCTTAGAAGGCATATTATATTTAAATCAATGCTTACCGGGACTCATCCACTGAAAATTTTGCCATAAACTTCCTTTTGTTGCCTTCTAAACATTTAGCACGATCTCCACAAATTTCACATGTCACAAACCGATTTTTCGGCGGCATTATCTAAAACAATTAATATTACTTCCTCAGTCTAGCAGATTGAGGAGTTATAAATAAGATTATCTGTGAAAAATGATTTAATTTCAAGTTGTAAAAGTAAACAAACGAAAACACGTCTTACCACTTGTTTACAAAATCAAACATCAAAAATCTGTCATGGCGGACGAGTCGATATTTAGAAAGAGAAACCATATTGCGCGAGTGAGATAGGTATATCCGCCATTATTTGCCATGCAAACTCCATAGAGTTTTTTATTTGTTCCGAGTTTCGCTAGACTGATTGACCATTTAAAATACGTCAGAAATTAGAATTGTCAAAAATGACAGTATTGTTATACTTGCCCTACCTATATAATTTGTCAGCCATTGTCATGCTGACTGTTGGTAGCAATAAATTCTTAGATGTTATCATACATGATTTGTAATAAAATTCCCCGTCTTACTACTGGTAGTAAGATTGGTAGTAACACGGGGAATGAACCGATTTAGTAAATGGCTTCGGATTTATGAAGGTAAAAACCACAGATCTAATAACAGTTGTTAAATTAATAAAACGAACATTCCATCAACAGAGGATGAATTATTATCAAAAAAAACTATTTTTAAGTAGTAACTAGTAAGTGTTTAAATACCTCTAAATTTTTGCGCCCTATTGACGTCATATCTTTGTGCTATGAATTCATAGAGCTATAAGATCGATAGAGCTTTCAAGGTTCAAGAAAAAGATGGAATGATACAAATATTTGATTTTGTTTTTTTAATTTTCTATTCAGTTAAAAAATGAATATATTTGTTTTAAGTACCTATTTGAAAAATGTATCCGCTAACTAATTTTGTTATCATATATATTTCTTGTACAAAATAATCCTAAATATTAACACGAAAAAGTCAATGATAGTTTAAATTTTAAGACCATCGCGAATCGAAGTATAGATTGATACACTTCATACACCTTTAAGAATTTTTTTAAATGCCACGCATATAGATTTCCTAACGATGTTTTCTTTTATTCTGTAAGCAGTGTACTGCAGTATTTTTGCATTAATATTTTTGCTACCATGACACATGAAATATTGGATAAACCCTTTATCCTGGAAAGTAGTAAAAGTCAAGAAACTAGCATAAGTCCAACATAGTAATTTTATTAGAGATATAATTCTGGAAATTATATCCACCCATTATTTAAATGACCGTGACAACTTAACATAGACGCCAGTCGTCTGGTAATGTCGATAGGGAAGCGAGAAAAAGAAATATAGAAGCAAATATATTAATATTTATTTGAAATCTAATATATATATATCCGAAATAAAGCCCAATGTAAATACATTTGCACATCAATACTTCTGGGCACAAGGGCGCAAAGGGCATTTTAGCATAAAAGCAGATTAATACCATTAAAGGTCATGAACAGTTAAAATTGCTTTGTTGTCCAAATATCCAGGAGTATCAATGTGTCAAGGTTACACTAGAATTAATAAATAATTAAGAAACAAAGTCTACGAATATTTTTTATGATTTTTTGATAAAATACGTATGTTTTTATATGGATGCAGTATTGTATTTTATTATGTAACAAATTGATTGGTTGGCATTATTCATCAAATTAATGAAAGGGATTATACATGGCGGTGTTATTGAGTACATAATTATATCAAAAAATCTGAACAAAATTTGTTGTATTTTTTAATTTAATCACATTCCAGATCATTCACAGTGAACCAGTAAGTAGTATCATATTAAAAATATTTAATTGCACGTCAAAAATCTAAACAAATTCAATTAAAAATAACAATTAAATTAATTATACATTGCCATCACTTATCTGAAAATATAAGTTTTATTGGTTAAAATATACCTTTTTATTTAGTAAAGTACAAACAAGATGACGAAAGGTATCAGATTATCAAGCCTTTTTCTGGTCATTAAAATTCACATTTAAGTTTTCTTGTTATTAAATTGAATTCATTATATATGACAGACATCGTTATAAGCGTTACTTTATTTCATATACAATTAAATATTTCCGTATTTTTACTACTCGACTGCGTAATTATGAATATTTTCTTCACTTTGTCCTTGTGTAGTTATTTTTAGTCAAGTAATATAGTACCTCAACCTACAACCAATCACACTCATTTGTTACTATATAAAGTTGTCCTAAAAACAAATGTCTTTTTATCGTTTTCCTAATTTGCCATAGCAGTTCTAACTTTACATCTGGTGATTAAAATCTGTATATCGACTAGAATGTACCTAAAATATGTATCTATAAATATTATAAGCGAGTATTAATACTGGTAACAATAAGTGCAATATTTTTAAAAATTAAGCAATAATATTAATGTCGTTATTTAATTGCAGCGAATCTTCTAAGGATTTTCCGTTCATGGAGTCATTAACGCCGTATGATTCGTCCATGTGTCCATCTATTCCGTTTCTAAAAACGATAACATTGTATTTATTAGTGTTACGGACGACGGCGTCAATACATAAAATAAGTTAGAATAAATTAGAATAAGATAGGCATGTATTGTTATCCCACTCTAAATATACGCAATGTCAATAGATGTAAGAAAGAGACAGCGCTATAGGAAAGAAAGAGATGCAGAGTGGTGCCGTGTGCAAAAGTGGCTCGCACGTGATTGGTGGAGAGGCCGGTACCGCTGACTACCATACCCTGCTAATGTAAGAATCTTAATAGTACTTAAGCACGCCTAATGCATTGTTGATCATGTTGGGTACTTGGCATACATCAATAAATAAGATTGAAGAGCGAAATACGAAGTTTTATTGAGACGCTACAATCTACACTCTACAATTTGGTCCTTCGAGCCGGATTCTGAAGATTTGGCACTCCACGACGGATTCAGAAGCGAATCTGTACTGCGGGCGATTCAGAAGCGAATCTACTCTACGGCAGATTCAGAGGCGAATCTGCGCTACTCGAGTAAGGACTGCAGCGCGTCGGATTGGATACGCCGGTCGCTATGAACACGAGAAGCCGTGTTCGCTCCGAATCTGGATACAGCGAGCCGGAGTTACCAGTAGGCACTAAGAGTGTGCTTGCACCGTCATTGCACCGCATTTATGAAGACTCGCCGCAATCGCCGTCAACTGTAGCAGGAAGTATTCCCCAAGGGAGAAGATTGGAGTACTCTCCGCCACGAGCAGCGAGAGAGACCGCGCCAGAGGCGTCAATAGGGACGTCCATTATGGGGCCGCCTGCACAACCAGTTAGCACTCCAATGAGACGTGAAGCCGCATCACCAATACGAAGACCTACGTCACCGGCGTTGAGCATTCACACTAACACGTCGAGAAAAAGCGCTGATGCAAGAATGAAGATGGCGCAATACGAGGCAGAAAAGGAACTCGCGGAGCTAGAAGAAAAGCGACTGCGCATCAGAGAGAAACTCATCAAGGCACGACTAGCCGCCGAAGTGACAGCGATAGAAGCCGAATCAGAGTACAAATCCAGCATATGCAATGAAAGAGTACGGGACTGGGTCGATAGAAGCATAGAAGAACAACGACCATCAGCACCGAAATTCAGGGAAGAGCCACAAGAGGCTCACCCCCCCGTTAAAGAGCAACGGGGGGAGAACGCCAAGTACCAGGGCATTCAACGACTAGCCGACGCATTGGAAAAAATGATTACGTCTAGGCCGCTGCCGCGTCAGACAGCAGAACTACCTATCTTTACGGGAGCCGTCGCAGAGTGGCTACCATATAAAGCCGCTATGGAAGATTCTACGAGACTCTTCAAATTCTCTCCGACGGAAAATCTTCTGCGTCTACGAAACAGCCTACGAGGGGAAGCACGAGAAACTGTACTTTCGCAGTTATTCACCGCCTCCAGTCCAGAAGTAATTATGCGAACGCTAGAAATGAAGTATGGAAGGCCAGAATTTATAATTGATCGAGCAATGGAAGAACTCAAGAAGCTCCCTAAGCTAGGAAGTGCGAGTACTGATCTATACGAGTTCGCAGTCAAGATTCAGAACATAGTCTACACAATCAAGAGTATAGACAGAAGAGGCTACCTACAGAGTCCGCTTCTTGTTCGGGACGTCATGGACAAATTGAGTCCGCATCTCGTCAGCAAATGGGCGGAGTACGCAGCCAATAATGAAGCTCGTATTATAGAAGAAAACGAAATGATCGTCCTCTCAGAGTTCTTGATGGCCGAAGCGGATCTGATGATCAGATATACCCACACAACCAGACGAGGTGTTCCAGTACCAGTAAAAAAAGAAGTGGCTCCAAAACGGGCAGCTACTAGAGGCGTATACACTGCAGAAGGCATCACATATGAAGATGAAAGAAGATGCTTTATGTGCCAGTCCGAGGGACATTACACTCCCGATTGCGCCAAACTCAAGGCACTCGACACCAACGATCGCTGGAAATGGGCCAAGGATAACAGAATGTGTTTCAAATGTATGAAACGGAAGCACAACCGATTCTCCTGCAAAGCTAAAGCCTGCGGAGTTCACGGATGTACCTACCGACATCATGCGCTTCTACACAAGGAAAAGGCAACGGAATTGGCTCCTACGGTCAGCACTCTGAACGAATGCAAAACAGCCGACTCAACCGCACTAGTAATGAGCGTTACAGCAAAGAAGACATCTGCGGTATTGCTTAAGACCTGCAAGGTGAAGCTCAGCGGTCCACGGGGGGAGATAATTACGTACGCCCTCTTGGACGAAGGGTCCACGGTGACACTAATAGATGAAGTATTAGCAAACCAACTCACCGATGGCGGATCGAAGCAGCCTTTGAACATTAGAGGTATCAACGAGCAAAAAAGAATAGAGAGCAAGGCGATCGAGATCCGAGTGAGAGGTCTAAGAGAACAAGAAACATACACCGTCAAAGCCCGCACCGTACGAGGGCTACAGTTACATCAACAACGTATACCGCATAATTTAGAGCGGTATCCGTACCTGCGCAGTATACGAGAGAAGATCTGCACAGGAGAAGCCAAGCCTCGCATACTAATAGGGGCTGACAACTGGCACTTAATAGTATCGCGACAGCTACGCGCTGGCAAGAAAACAGAACCTGCCGCATCTTGGACAAAGCTGGGTTGGGTGTTGCATGGATCGGCACCAGGAAGAGCGATTTATCAAGACCAAGCAGCCGTACTTCACATCTCCACAAGTGACACACAATTACAAAAGCTCGTCGAATATTATTTCGACGTAGATTCCCTTGGTGTGTCGACCAAAGAGAGGGTTAACAAGTACGAGAAGAGGGCCAACGATATTTTCGAAGCAACTGCCAAAAGGAAGGAGGGTTATTTCGAAGTAGGCCTTCCTTGGAAGACCGACAACACCACACTCCCCGATAGCTACGAGTCAGCTTTAAGAAGACTACACACGTTAGAGAAGAGGATGACTAAGGAGCCCGCCTTTAAGGAAGTATATACGGCTCAAGTCACGAACCTTGTACAGAAGGGCTACGCGACCGAGTGCGATGGCAGCGAAATGAATAGCAATCGCAAATGGTTCTTACCTCACTTCGCCGTCACGAACCACAACAAGCCAGGGAAAGTGAGAATGGTCTTTGACGCAGCGGCCAAGGTGAAAGGAGTCTGCCTTAACGACTTCCTGCTAGAAGGGCCAGACTTATTGACTTCACTCACAAGAATACTGTTCAGGTTCAGAGAAAAAAGAATTGCCGTAACCGCAGACATCGAAGAAATGTTTCTCAGGATTAAAATAAGATCTGAGGACCAGCCAGCACAAATGTTTTTATGGCGGGACAAGCCCACCGATCCCCCAAGAAAAATGAAGATGGTATCAATGATATTCGGAGCAAGCAGCTCACCGTACCTCGCTCATAGCGTAAGGAATCGTAACGCCACAGACTTTGAGCAAGAATTCCCAGAGGCAGCTTTAGCAATTAAGGAGCGTCACTATATGGATGATTACTTAGACAGCTTCCAATCAGAAGACGAAGCTATTAAGATGGTCAAAGGAGTAATGTACATCCATCAGCGGGCCGACTTCAACTTGAGGGGGTGGAACTCAAACAATAAGAAGGTTCTTGCTAGCATTCCAGAAGAAAAGAGATCCCAGAACGTCGACGTACAGCTAGTGGCACATCACAAGGAGAAAACGTTAGGACTTCGATGGGACCCAGACTCCGACACTCTTACATTCAACACGGATATTAAGAGAGTTCCCGATGAAGTCAGGCTGCGACTAAGAGCTCCTACTAAGCGCGAAACCTTAAGCGCAGTTATGTCAGTGTACGATCCGCTGGGGCTCATCAGTCAGTACACCATCGTCGGCAAGATAATATTGCAACAATTATGGCTTAAGAAGGTGGACTGGGACCAAGAACTACCGCAAGAGGAAGCCTATCTTTTCGACGAATGGATAAAACGACTCCCAGATGTCTCAGCGCTAGCTATACCAAGGTGCTACAGTATGAAGTTAACGCCGCAAGCCCGTATAGAGCTTCATATTTTCGTCGACGCGAGCGAACAGGCGTATGCAACGGTGGCCTATTGGAGGATCGTATACAAAGACTTAACAGAAACCATCCAAGTAATGGCCAAGGCAAAGGTAGCTCCGCTAAAGATGCTCACCATTCCAAGACTGGAGCTTCAAGCGGCGTTGATTGGGGCGCGACTCGGAAACATGATAATAAAGGAACATACCTGGAAGCCCAGACGAGTCACCTATTGGAGTGATTCTAGAACAGTTCTGTGTTGGATAAGAAACGAGAAAAAGAAATACACTCCATTTGTCGCACACCGCCTAGCAGAGATCGCCGAACTCACACAAGCGGCTGACTGGCGGTGGGTGCCTACCACGCTCAACGTGGCAGACGACGCCACCAGATTTCAGAGCAATAAGATCGACAGTCACGATAGGTGGTTCACGGGGCCCCCATTCCTTAGGGCACCGGCAAACCAGTGGCCACAGGAGAGCGAGGATAACGAGACCGAGGAAGCGGCATGCTACGCCTATTCAGAAGATGATACTTACCCAGAGGACTCACTGCCCGATATCCGAAGGTTCTCCAGTTACTTAAAATTAATAAGAACTACTGCGCTAACACAACTCTTCATCGAGAAGCTGAAAGCCAAAAGGAAAAATAATATACATCTAGAAGTCGCACACCTAAGAGCGGCTGAAAGACGTTGGCTTCAGAAAGCGCAGAGAGACTCCTTTAAAGAAGAGTTAATAAGGCTAAAACAGAATCAGCCGCTACCACGACGTAGTAGATTAAAGAAGTTGGACGCCGTATTAGACGACAACATAATAAAGGCAAGAGGCAGAATAGGTGCTCTAAATAGTACAACGCACTCGAACCAGCCAGCGATACTCGACGGACGGCACCCGTTCACTCGTCTGCTCATCGAGAATTATCATCGCCGGGCGGGTCACGCGAATAACGAACGAGTCGTCAATGAACTCCGACAGCAATACATGATTCTACATCTGAGGCCTACAGTCAAGAAGATAGCTAGAGAATGTCAGTATTGCCGCGTATACAAGGCGGCTCCAAAAACGCCACCGAAGGGAGACCTGCCTAAAGTGAGGCTGGAACCGGGTCACCGCGCCTTCACCTACTGTGGGGTCGATTATTTTGGACCTATGATGGTGACCATCGGACGAAGACATGAAAAAAGGTGGTGTGCATTATTCACTTGCCTTACAACGAGGGCAATTCACTTAGAAATCGTCCAATCACTCTCCACGGACTCTGCTATTATGGCGCTAAGAAGGATGGCCGCCAGGAGAGGCTGGCCACTCGTCATATACTCTGACAACGCCACCAACTTCAGGGGAGCAGACGTTGAATTAAGAAATGTTTATGAGTCCTGGATTACGGTGCTACGAGATTTCAGTCTGCAATATAACACCGACTGGCGTTTTATACCACCGGGCGCGCCGCACATGGGGGGAGCTTGGGAGCGCTTAGTGCGTTCAGTAAAAGTAGCACTTAGCACTACGCTTAAAGAAAAGGCGCCCAAAGAAGAGGTACTGCAGACATTAATCACTGAGGCAGAATACAGCGTGAATGCACGACCACTCACGCACGTCTCCGTAGAACCCGACGATGAAGAAGCCCTGACGCCAAATCACTTCCTTATCGGCTCATCTACAGGACTACCACGGACGGGGCCTTGCACCGAGGCGGACCGCAGCACCTGGCGAAGAGCGCAAGCGCTAGCGGACCAGTTCTGGCGGCGATGGCTTCGAGAGTACTTGCCAACACTCATCCCGCGGGGGCAAGCGAGCACTGTAGTTCCGCAACTTCGAGAAGGCGATCTCGTCATGGTGGTCGACAGCACGCTGCCCCGCAACACTTGGCCGAGAGGAGTCATCGAGCGAGTGCACCCGGGATCAGACGGCATCATCCGGTCTGCAGATGTCCGCACTCAAGGAGGCGTATTTAAGAGACCTGCGACTAAGCTCGTCGTCCTACGGATGAAAGAGGCTACGACGTGTCTGCGCCGGGGGGAGAATGTTACGGACGACGGCGTCAATACATAAAATAAGTTAGAATAAATTAGAATAAGATAGGCATGTATTGTTATCCCACTCTAAATATACGCAATGTCAATAGATGTAAGAAAGAGACAGCGCTATAGGAAAGAAAGAGATGCAGAGTGGTGCCGTGTGCAAAAGTGGCTCGCACGTGATTGGTGGAGAGGCCGGTACCGCTGACTACCATACCCTGCTAATGTAAGAATCTTAATAGTACTTAAGCACGCCTAATGCATTGTTGATCATGTTGGGTACTTGGCATACATCAATAAATAAGATTGAAGAGCGAAATACGAAGTTTTATTGAGACGCTACAATCTACACTCTACAATTAGTTTATTATTGTTTCGGTTGATGTATGATAAAAAATATAGTTGTTTCGGTTTTTACCTGGTACGATTAAAGTCCACATCTCCAGTAAAACTATCGGAATCGTCATTTAAAGATGTTTGAGAATCTGAAAATTGATAATTATAAATAGTAAGTCGTTAAAAATAATTCCTTAAGACCTAAGGCATTCTTAAATTGTTGAGGTACGTGACGTGTCAAGTGATCAATGGGTGTATACAGGTGTTCCGACCCTACTTAGCTACTAATCACTATAATAAAGTGAAATTGTTTATACAGCGCTCTTTTGCCGAAGTGATCAATTCGCGTGATTTGTATATAAGTTTTACGTTAAACGGATAATAATTACAACTATTATTCACGCTTACATATCAAGGAAATATCCTGGAAAAAAAAATCGTTATGGGGTGCATGACTAGCCTAAGGTAGGTTTTCAAAAAGTTATAAAGCATAAAGATTAGATTGATTTTTACTCCATGCCTATATTTCTTCTAATAAAACTCTTTTACTTGATCCCAAGGTAGACACCACACTATAAGTACTGTATGATGGTAGGTACCGGACGTAGTAAGGGCATGTATCATGTGTGATCAAGTATTGAGGTAATGCGTGGCGAGAATGTGCAGCGACTGTGGTCAGCTACACAGTACATACCGGATGTGGTAAGGCGGTGCGTGGTGAGGTACTCGGCGCAGAGGTAGGGCGGCAGGTCGTCGGGCGCGTCGCCGGCGCCGCTCTCAGCGCCCAGCGTCTCCACCACGGACAACCACTGACCATTGTGGCATCGGAACCGTTCCACCTAGAATAAAAATGTGTGCGTGTATTAGCGTACACTCGTAAGAAGTGAAACTTCTTTATGACGTTATTTTTCAAAAAATAATTTACTATATGCAACTTTACAGAAATTGATTAAATAAAGTTAAATTAGATAAAGTTTAATAAAAGGCTTTTATTAAACTTTATCTAATAATCTAATCTATAATAATCTATCTAATATCACGCGTGGTAGGGATAAGAAAAAGATGGCGCGTAACGGAAAAAAAGATGGCGACACTAAATTTTTTTCCAACCCCGATAAAGAAGTTTCACTTCAAAAACAGATTTAATACCATTATTTCTAGTATAATACTATGAACACGAAACAAATTCTCAAAAAGACGAGTATTAACATTACACCAGATTTCAAAATAAATGTTTAATTTAGTAGTTCTTTTACAATGTTAAGTAAAATTTACCTTTATCCTTGCGGCCCATTCATTTTGCATTTGTGAAATAATATCAAGACATGAATCGCACATTTTCCTTATTTCCACGTTTTTGTCTTGCATGAGGTCGATGAGATAAGCTGGAGCTTCTGCAATAAGTAATTTTATGCATAATTATATTCCTTGAACGTCAGTATGGATACAGTTATATTGTAGCTTCTGTAAATTTAGTTTTTTTTAATTATCTGATTGAAATAGCAAACGAGCATGCAGTCCACCTGATGGTAAGTGGTCAGTGCCGCCCTTGGATATCTGTAAGCAACTTCATATAGAACATAGATTCTATCTGAAGTAAACCACAGATGCGTTGCTGCTCCCGAGGACTATGATGGTGGCCTCGTACAAGAGTGTGCCGGCAACCACGCCCTTCCATCGAAACGCAAGATATGCTTCACGCTGGAAATAGGTGGTGGTACTTTCCCGGTTGAACTACACTGGTTATACCACCTATAGTTTGATGTTTTACATATATTTCAGCACAAAACTATAATACAATAAACTATCACACCGGCAATTATAGAATCGTCAAGTTCTTATGTACACTGTAAGTAATTGAGGTAAGTATCATAAAACTATGTAACTATTGTTTTTATAAATATTTACTTCTATTAAGCAAACAGTGCATAGAAGGTAGTGATTAAATAAGGAAATTAACTGTTACAAGGAAACGTGCCCATGCAATGCACGTTAAAATACACTCCGTTCTATTTTTCTGAATGTGGCTAAATAAATAGAACTACTAAAAGTAAAGAAAGATTTTCTACATTTCATAGTATTGCTAATTTTTAGTACAGCAAAAGTTCCTTATTCACGAGGGTTCCGTAAGATACGTTTCGCCTATATGCCGCAAGTTCAGAAACCATGATGAGCAACAAAATTCAAAAAAAGTTGACGCGCAAATAGAAGTTGCCGAGTTTTTTAATTACACCTACTATATCCGCGAATAAAGAATTTTTTAGCCGCGATTACAAGAAAATGGTCACAATTTTTTACCCGGGAATACTTGAAACGCGAACAACCGGTAAATCATTTTTGACAGTATATTATCTTTAGAACTGATGTATCATATTAATAAAACTCAGATGATTTATTTATTTACACAGTTAATAAATAACAACAGACTTTATAAAAGTTCAATACAAAGGAACCGTTGAGAGCGTTAAATAAATGCGTACCAGTTTTATTGACGAGATAGTCAGCGGCGCGCGGGTGGCTCAGCAGCTGGCGGAAGGCGAACACGGTCTGCAGCACGTGGTCGTCGTCCGCCTGGCGCACGCGCAGCGCCGCGACGAGCGCGTCCGCCGCGCCCGCGCGCACCAGCGCCGCCGCCGCGCGCTCCTCCGCGCCCAGCGCGCCCGCCGCCACCACGCCCTCCAGCACCAGCTCCGGGTCGCACTTGTTGTCTGTACGGATTGGTGGTGTAGCGTGATTGTTATTATGTAGTAAAATTAACACGTTTTATTTAAACATGAAATAAAGTGGGTCCAGCAGTTTCAGGCTATGGTGTAGGGGGGGGGGGGAGGTTTTGGCAACCTTTCGTTTCGTCGACGAGCTGCATAGATTTGACGACCTTTTTTTGTTCTTCGTCAAACTACCATTGAATATCAGCAATACATTGACACAATTTTTGCGAATGCGAATATTCGTTACATCACTAGTACAAACATTTCGTCCTTACATAAAACCATGATCCCATTATTGTCCCTCCACTGGACACGAGTTGTCTCTCAAAATGAGAGAGTTTAGGCCATAGTCCAACGCAGTTGCCAAGTACGATTTGGTAGACTTCACACACCATTGAGATTTTTAAAATTAAGGAATTCTCAGGTCTATAAGTATCCGCACGATGTTTTCCTTCACCGTAAAACTGATAATAATTTTTAATAACCACATGATTTTGAAATATCTGTGGTACGTGCCTGGGTTTGAACCTCGGACCTCCCGATCGAGAGAGCGAGTTTCAACCAATAGGCTAATTTGTGACAAGATAACAGGCAAGTTCATTGTGTAGATTACGATCAAATAAACTATAATGTTGAAAACATTGAAAGGCGAGTATTATCGCCACACCTTAATCTAGCGTGAAACAATTCTTACATTTTGGTGGAAATGCTATATGAGATTTAACAACTTACTTGGATCTAAGATCTTCATTATACATGGAATTAAATTATATCTCTCAACAACAGCATAAATATCGATATTGTTATTCGGATGCAGAATGTTACTAAGTGTACCGATGCATTCTATTACGAATTCTTCGGACACTTCACCACTTGTAACAGCCCCAGCAATGTCACCAACAAATTCCTGAAATTTCAAAATATAATTTAAGATCATCTCTAAAAAGAAAATCATTTAGAATGAAACTATACCAATTGAATTGTTTATTATCATACTTAACTTGAGGTTTATGTAAGCTATAACCACTGGATTGAATTACGTAAACCTCAAGTGATCTCCGCGGAGCGTCATTACTTTTCACGTTTATATAATAGCAATCGAGACCAAAAAAAATCCTAAGAACTTTAATAGAGAAGACGGTTTTAAGTTAGCGCAAATGTGGAATCCAGTAGTTAGTTTATGTAAATAACATACAGTTCAAATGCAAACAACTGAGTCGAAACATCGGCAAAAAGAATTCGAAAAGGATTCAAAAACCGCATATTGTGGGTATTAAACTGTGTCAATTCCGCGATAATATTAGTTTAAAATCATGTTTTTTTTTTACATGTGATATTAGTGTTTTTCTTATAATAGTGTCCAACTTAACAAACTGAAAGAAGTTGATTAAAAATGCTTTCAGTTTATTCTATCACAATGTATAAACGGGTGGTTTATTCTATCACAATGTATGTAGCCGCGACATGTGGATTGTTCAATTTTTATATTTGATTGAAGAGTAAATTTCAAAGTTTAACAACCACTTCAATTTCTTTTTTAATCTAACATACACGTGTCAGATTCCAGCTACAAAAATCGATATCCAAAGTGGTGTTATGGTAGAGATGTGTATTTTTTTGTGGCAAATTAATCAGTTTGTGCCCACTAATACATTATTCCTTTTAGTATAGAATCTTATATTGGTATAGGCTGTTATGGAAACAAACCACGAAGAGCGGCTTAATCAGGGTATGGTGCGAGAGGTTCCGCACGAGCTTCATCAGCATGGAGTTGTGGTGGCGGAAGGCGCGCGCGAGCAGCTCCCGCAGGCGGCCCTCGGCGGCCATCTGCTGCGCGGCGCGCTCGCACCACGCCACGTTGACGCACAGCGCGAGCAGCACGTCGGTGCTGCCGGGGCCCGCCTCGCACCGCGCCTCGCTGTTCACGTTCAGCAGCAGCATGTCCGTTAGCTGGAACCGTTGGTGTAACATGATAATAAAGTACATATTTGCATACACTATAAAAGGGAATATGCACCAAAATGTTAAATATACATAAAATATGCTTGCTATAGGTATATTAGGTATATTTCAATTTTATGGTACTGTTGACAAACTTATATTAATATTATTGACATGCATTCATACAAACTTATTGTACGCCCAGTGAGGCAGGATATAGAGATCACATTTTCTGTATCTATCTTAATTCTTAACATTGTAACACCTGTTCTGTACCTATGTTCCACAATAAATATGTTATGAATTATAGTCGTCAAATCTAATTAGATTTAACGACCTTTTTTTTACTCCTCAAACAACGAACTGCGAACTGCGAACTAATGAAACCCGATACTAATGAAAAAGTACCAAAATATGCTATAAAACCATAATTATATGCATATACAAATGCATATGATCTGATGTCTATTAATAACATATTGTCGCTTTTAAAACAATACCGCAAGACGAAAATTGTCGGTTTTTATGCAACACCCCTGAAGTAAAACTAAAATGTGAATAAAGTAAAACAAATGTAAACATTACGATTCAAAATCATTAATTATCATAAACTGGTAATTTATTTTCAACAGTTGTATACTCTTGAAATGAATTATTTATACAGTTTTTATTCCACTCGCCTATAAAGTGAGTCAAAATGACTTAATCAATATTGTTATATAAGCGGCGATATGCGAATTGCTAGATTGTTATTGCGCTAAATTAAATACATGTATGGCTGTAAAAGACAATGAGATTGAGAGATAACAAGATATTGACTAACACACAGACATAACATCCAAAACAAGTTTGGTAATATCAGTATGATAAAGAAAGGTAATCAAACATGCAAAATAGTTCCATAAGAAAGTCTTATGTATCTTATGTATTAAGTTCTTCACATCAATTCTTCTATTTCACATGACTTACCAATTTAACACAGTCTGATTGTGTGAACATTATCTTTACTCGATCATCCATACTAAGATGATATAAAATTTTCATTGCAAGATTTATATGTTTGTCATCACCTGAAATAATAAGATATAAGATTAATTTTTATATTATTATGCAATATTATTTAATATTTATGTTGTAATTCATATACTTACTTGTGAATTGCATGAATTTTGGCAACAGATTCATTTTGACCATTTTATTACGCAGCTTTGTATCAAAAGTTAAGTTGAACAGCAATTTTAAAGTAACATTTACTAAATCAGCATTTGGGGAGTCTAACAGGGGAGCTAATTTTTCTATAATTCCTTTAGAAGCCATGGCATTTTTATTTTCAACGAAAATGGATAATTTTTGTAAAAATGAGACAATGAGAATGAGCAAGTCTATGTTTGAATGTCTCTCCATGGCTCCTATGAGCAATCCAACAATGTCTTTCTTATGCATTTTCTCTTCAACTTTTACATTATCTGCAATATTGAGTAACATGTAAAATGCAACTCTCAATAATTGCTCCTGCCTTTTTGATAGAGTTTTTAACTTTCTCTTCATTTGCTCTTCATCACTTTTTGATAAATACTCATCTGAAGCATTGCACAAGTCCTCATGATAGCTAGATACAACTGTTCTAGTTTTCTGTAAGTTGACATCAGCAACAGCCCAGGTTCCTGATTTGGGTCGACGCTTCGGCTCAGGAATTCGGCTTTTTGGCAATTCATTCTAAAAAAACAGGTTTTATTAATAATTACAGAATTTACAGAATTTAAAAAAATGGTAGAACCCTTCAAATTCTATTAAAGTGACACACTAACTGTGATTGCTTTTTAAGTTTTATCTGTTGTTTCAAAAATAACTTTAGTTGAAAAAAAAATCTCAAGAAACTCATATACAACTATTGCTTGTACAGGAAACGTCATATATGTAGCTGTTTTCAGGTATCAATCCAATAGTTTTTAAGGAGTGATTAGAGATGTCCATAGGCGGCAGAGATTTATATACCATTCTGTTATGCTGTTTATTTTAAATAATGCCAACTATTTTAGTAATCATTCTAGATATTATCTACCATATATTCTTCTTTTACTTCACATTATTATACATACCTTATCTGGTGTTAACATTTGCTTTTTCCCTTCAACTTTCTCCTTCCATTGATCATATCTTTTTAATTCATAATCAATCACATCCATACACAGTGAACCAATTTTATACTGAATGATTACAGGATGAAATTCAGTATAAGTGGAAAAACAGAAAAATGTATAAACAATGTTTGTGCTCAACTCAATACTCCGTTTCCATTCTTCTCTGAGAACTCTGGAGAGAGCACTCAATAATGCCTCTGAAAGCAACAAAGCTCTGTTTGAGTATACCATAGATTGAGTGAAAAAATATTATTAATTGTTATATGTATAGTAATAGTTAAATTAATATGTAAACAAAACTGAGCGCCTATACCACATTTACTGCATCAGTAAGAGAAAGGAATTAAGCTTTAAAGACAATTGTTACAAACCTAACCATGTTCCTAATTGTGACCTGTAATTAATATGTTGATAAAATCAAGGGATACCTGATACCTTATGTTAACTAAGGATAGAATACTAAAGTACACAAATATTTATAAGAATACAAAAAATATGTATACAAAAGGCTTATACTTATTAAAATACTGTTTTACTGTTTATAATTCAAATATTGTACATACCATTTCGAGCTAATTCAATTAAATTGTCAGGATTTCGAGCCAGTTGAAGAATTAAGGCAGAGCCTTTAATTTTTTCTGGTATATCATCATAAAGTAGTTCTACATAATCATCCACACGATTTAACACCGCTATAGGGACACTCTCTACTGGACTCATGATTGTAAAACTGCTGAAAATTAATTACCACTATTAATATTTATACAATATTCTCAATGCACTATGGGGGATGTAGATATTTCTTTGAGTATCCCCATTAATAAAAGGTGTAGCAACAAAAATTACAGTCTACTAAAGCATTGTTCACAATTTGTGATAAAAACAACACATCATGGTATTAATATAATCAAACGTAACTATTGCCAATCATGCCTGTACAATGAACATATATCAAAGAGGATGACTATTGTTTTAATAATAGAAGAGGTTTTACTATTCTGTTAAGCTGTAAAATTAAGACCCTGCACTTGATCAAGTTTTCCTCTAGAGCTTGTAACTAATACAGAGATTACAATTATGCAAGTTATTTTGATTATGGTCAACTTTAAATATGGAATTTTATGTAAGGACACCCTGAAGTCTTAAAAAGGCTATTTTAGTCAAGTCATCAGAAAAAAAGGTGAAAAAAGTAGTTGTAGGAATAAGTATTAGATTACATTTACTTTTAACTGGGCTTTTTGCGTCCTCAGCGACTATAAGGGGATGTTATCGCCCACTTTGAAAAATTAAATTACAGCCAATTTCTTATAAAAAGTGGAAGTCTGCTGCTAAGGAATTTGAGGTGGACATAAGGTTTAGCCTAATATGCACCACACTTAGTACAAAATAACAACACAAAATTTTTGGGTATTGGATGTCGTAATTCAAGTGTACAAATTGTTGGTATTAAGTAGGTACATTAATTCTCATGATTCACATTCTCTGAAGAAATAATTTAATATAGATATAAACAAAACATGTTATTCTATTGTTAGTTAATACTGATTAATGGCCTAATCTCTTTGGATGAAATCTATACAAATTCTGGGAAAATATTGATCCAACCAATATGAGCGACTAATCAACACCTTTGTTTAAGTTATTTATTACTTACTTACGCGAGTAACTTGCAATCTTTTAACTTTCTTATCACTAACGCACTGAACAAAAAAGCGAATTCAGGTATGACAAATTAAAAAAGTGTTACAAAATAAATATCCAAACAAGGCCACAATTTCCTATTCAAGTCAATTCGGGTGACATTCTAGCATTTTACTTCGATTTGACATTACCGTCCTTGCCAATTTGACATTAAGGCTTTTTTATTGTTTTTCCGGCCTTGGCTTCATGCTTTTCAGCCTATCCTTAAACATTAAGGCTATCGTCAGTAAAAAAGATCATTTCTATAATCTTGCAAACATACTAGACAAATTTTAATAAAGCCAATAGTTCAAAAAGGCAAAACATTTTATTTATCGAATATTTTGTAAACCTTTCTATCAGTGTTTTATTTTTACAAGATTAAATAGCGATGAAAAGAGTAGTTCAGAGTTGCTATACATAAGGCAGTTTACCATAATTTTGTAAATATTTCAGCAGGGTATTTGATTATTACTAAATTTTAAAAACCTTAAACTGAATGTAATTTCCTTCGAGTAGCGTAATATGATTGTGTCATATCGTAAATTATTTCAAATATGATAATTATTTGCTAAGTTCATTATTTTTTGTTTGTATAAAATTCATATAACTGCCCATACTCTATAGGTTACAAGTAGTAGTTAGTAGTAGAAATTGAAATATTTAGAGAGAAATTCCCCGCGAGGAGATCAGAACAGTAAAAGTAATATTAGTTTACAAAATTACCATCTATTAGCTTTTTAATTACTGACAAAGTGACAAAATAGAGATTTCGTGCATGAAGAATTTATCTGAGGTGCGTGTGCTCTTAGTTTTCACTTAGATTTGTCTAAATTATCCAAAAAAAAAATGAATATGTTCTAATTATTAAAATATTCAATATATTTGTTAATGTGATAATGGACTTCGGCAAACTTTTAGTTGGCAATTATAACTCTGTTGGTAAATTGCAATGGTTTTTATTTTAGTTGACTGTTGTTGTTGGTTTTGGTTTAACTTCGGAGTTCGAAAGTATCTGTGGTAATGACTAACTTGTGACTAATTATTTTCAGAATTATTTTTGTTTACTACAACGTAGATATGTTCAAATGATTGGTGCAAAATTGTTTTATTAAAATCTATCATGTCAATGTCTCGTACGTTCGCAGTGTGACGTCTTTTTGTATTAAACAACTTTGTGATCAATTGGTATGTTCTTGTCCATTTCTTTCAGACTTCAGTAAGATAAGACAACGATAATGACCTAATCTACAGGATTTCGTCGTTGCAGTGTATGGTACAGTATATTTTTCATGTATTTGTTACTTTTGGTGTAATTTGAACAATATTGTTCCCCAAATTACAGAAGTAGGAAGGTGTTTCGCTGTGGTTTTCTTTTTATTTTACCTACATAAGATAAAATAACAAGAGTTGAAGTATAAGCCATTATTCTGAAATATGTATTGTTATCTGTAATTATGACACATAAATTATAATAAAATTATGGCCACTATACTGCCTGTATATAGTGCAAGACCTAGATTTTTGATATTTTCCTCATTACTACTTTACCTTAATGCTTTTTATATGTGTAAAATATTTAAACTACTGTAGTTATCTAGTTTTGTAAAGTTTAGCTTCACCATAACACTTATCTTCTATTTTCGCATCCACAGTGGTATCTATAGTATTAAAACAATATTTCTTACATTAATAGTAATATCAATGGGCCATATTAATTTGACCTTGCCTTACTATTGTATTCATTTTAGGTGTATACTAGAAAAGTGTTATGGAAAGTGTAATTTCAGTGATGATAATATGAATTGATAATATCACTATGACAGAAACAGTGTCCACACTTACAACTCCTATTTCCTTGGCCACATATCATCAACTCAGTTTAACAGGTAAGCAATTATAATTATGTATGGTTGTAGTTTACATTGCAGTTTTCCTTATCTTTTCATATTGTACATGTTTGCAATTGTCTGTGATGGTGTTATTCATTACTAAATATAAACATGTAAATAGTTATATTATATGATTGTGTTTTATTGATTATATTATCAAGTTATATTGTGTTAATTAACTACTGATTGGCCTTAGCTATGTACTTTTTGTAACACCATTAAGCTTCCTTTTTATGTGGATGATGTTTAAAATACAGTAAACATATTCCATGCATAACTTTGGAATAAACATAAAATGTGTAACATTGTGTAATATGCCTATAATATGAAAATGTTTCAGTTGAATCTGCAAGTATTAGAAATTCTGGCCTCTTCAAACCTAATCCATACTTACAAGTGACAATAGATGATAAGGTCTCAAGAAGAACAGAAGTAATTAAAAACACTTTACACCCAAAATGGAAGGAAGATTTCACGGTGTTGGTGACCCCAGTGTCACAGATGTTGTTTCGCCTTGCAGACCACCACAGCTTCAGAAAAGACAATATTATTGGAGAAAAAAGAGTTAATTTGTTAAAAATCCTTTTATACTTTAATGGAAAATGTGAAAATATAGAATTGACAATAGGTATGTTTTTTAAAATATTTTTTTGGCTAGAGTATGGTGATTTGTGCCTTATTTGTTCCATTTGCTTACAGATTTGATGAAAACTGTATCGCATGATAGTTCCACTACTAATACAGAAGTAAAGGCAGCTGAGTTGGTTCTGCTACTCAATGGACTTCGAATTGATCCATCTGTACTGAGCCAATCTCATGAAGTATATGGTGAATCAATCAGTTCTCGCAGTCCTCTAAATGATGGTGTGCGTGCTAGAATCAGGTTACGGAACAATTTGGAGACATTAAGAACTATGATGAGAACACAAGTATTACGGGTGAGTTTAAGTTCTACTTTAATTAATTGACCTTGCAATGAAAACCTCGCAAATGACATTGATTTTTTTTGTACATTATTTGTGTTGCAACTCTCATTTGTCTTATTTTGATACTGTTACATTTTATAACTAACCTAATGTTAAGAGAGGTACATTTTGTCCTATTTTGTAGTGATTTTATGAAGTTATTACAAAGAGGGATGCAATACATCATTGAGTAAACTACATGGTGAAATTGAAATCGAAACTGTAATTTGGATGGATTGAAACAGAACTTGTGTATGTGGTTTATCAGTTCCTTAGGTCCCCTCTCTGTACCTAAATGGAAACCTGTTCTGTGTGCCTGCTGGCTTATAAATTTGCTAGCTTTGTTCTTGAATACATGTTTTAGGGAAGGTAGGAGCCCTGTAGATGTCCTCCCTGTCCCTGGGGAGAAACCCGTGTATGTGTCCGTCATACTCGTCAACATATCTAATTGTAGTCATGATGACCGAAAGTAATGTTGCACTTAAACTCAATCTTTCAACTATGTTGTATTAGCCACCACCCGGTCCACCGCCGCTGAGCAACGGCACGGTATCTGCCGTGCCGGCAATAGAAAGCGGAGCAGGACCGTCCCACCAGGAGGCGCCCGAAGCGGCCGGCAGTACGCCGCAACCCGCCCCCGCCGCGCCCGCCGCGACGCCCGCCGCAACACAACCCTCCACGGAGGAACCGTTGCCGCCGGGATGGGAGATGCGATACGATGTCTATGGCCGAAGGTAAGTTTACTACTTGTTTGCTTGATTGTTAATGACGCGTTTGTCGCAATACTCGCCGCTGCGGAGCGGAGAGGATCTATTGCCGCCGGGAAGGGAAATGCGTTACAATGTGTTGCAATGCCGATTTTAAGTTTATTTTTCCGTCAGTTTATAGTCTGTTTGATTTCTTGTTTTGTTGATAAAGTAACTTCGCCGCACTATCATCTGCCACGAAGGCGTTGACCAAAGAACCGTTGCCCCCAGAATACGAATTCCGATTCTATGTGTACGGTACGAAAGTGTAAATAGGTTTGTTACTTCATCTGCTGATTTCTTTTTAAGGTTAATTAATGTGTAATGGGTACTTTCTTTCTTGAATTTCTGAACGGAAGCACGATTGTTTAACCATGTGTTAAACATTCCTGGTATAATCAAACAATGTGATATGGCATTACAACAACAGTAAACAATTTTCAATCTCCTGAAAATTTTTCGTCTTTTACGTAATTTTTAATATTGAGTTGAATTTAACTCTTGGATAGTTATGTTAGCATTATAGGTATAATAATAATGAATACAACATGGCTCTCCTTTAATTCACTTAGATGCATCTAGTAAATTGCTTTGTTCGCTTATTTTGTTATCTAGTTGATTAACTTTTACACTAGTTAATATATTCTATAAACCTGTCTTATATCCTGTGTATTTTGTCATACGAAAAATAAAGTGATATGTGCATAGTTTAAAAAGATCGGTCAACTGCGGTATGCAGGTACTACGTGGACCACAACACGCGATCGACGTCATGGGAGCGTCCGCAGCCGCTGCCGATGGGCTGGGAGGTGCGTCGCGACGCCCGCGGGCGCGTGTACTACGTGGACCACAACACTCGCACGACGACGTGGCAGCGGCCGGACACGGAGCGGCTCGCGAGGTTCCAACACTGGCGCGGCGAGCGTCGCCACGTGGTGGCGCAGGGCAACCAGCGGTTCCTGTACCCGCCGCCGCAGCCTCCACATCCGCCGCATCGATCCGACGCTGATCACGATCTCAATGCAGGTATGTACATCGCTACCAGCGTTGACTTATTGTTTTTATTAAGTCGGGATTTAGAAATTTTTGCGTGAAGAAAAGCGGAATTTCATAGTCAAGCATAGCGTGGGAGGTGTAGGCCTCGCGCCCCATGGAAAAAAGTTTTAGTTTTCTCCTTGGGCCAGCAACCTTCTTCTTTTTGTCAACGAACTGCATCGACTAAAATTTGAATAGATTTAGCGACCTGTTTTTTTTTAGTCGACAAACTGCAGTTCCAGTTATATTTGAAGTTGGCGACCGTTTTTTCTTGTTAAAGTCCAGTCCCGTTTCCGAAAAGCGGGACATTTAATAGTGGCCGCCAGTACTTTTAATTAAGTAACTACGTGATGAATGTACTAGTGGTGTAACGAATATTTTGCTTTCGCATTCGCGAACATTCGCACGTTTTTGGACATTCACATTCGTAAAAATTGTGCGAATATTGAATTGCAGTGCTTTGAAAAAAATGGTCGGTAAATCTAAAAAAAATAAAATAGGATTGCAATTTGTCAACCAAATAAAAACGTGAAAAAAAAAACAACATTTGCATTCGCTAATGTTCAAAAAACAACATTCGTTACATCACTAGGATGTACTGATTTGGTTGCCGGATCTTAGACTATGTAGGTTTTTCCCGATCAAAGGATTACGCTATGTTTTTGTACGCGACTTTTACCTACTCGACATTGAGCGGAGATTCAGTCGGTGGGATTTTCGTATCGTATCATTCTCAAGGCAAAGTGCATGATTTTTCTAATTTTAATAAATAATGATCATATTAGGCATCTTTAAGTTTTATAAGCAAAACCTACTTTACTCAGTTTCACAAGACTCGATCCTTCGAAATCGTCCTTTCGTCTTCAAAATCACTTCCATAAAATACTAATCGAGTCGCAAGTGAGCAGTTCTTTGAGTAAGGCTTAAAAAACTATTTTATCTTTACTTTAGCAGTCAGGGTGAACCTGGACGCTTCAGCACCAATGCTACCTAAAGTAATCGTAATCGCAGCAATACTTGGTTGTGGCCAACATTATAGATTTTCTTTCGTTTGACTCCAGTGTTACTCAAAATTAGGTGTATGTGTGCATGTACATAAGGACTGACGATTTCGTCAATTTAAGAACAAAATAGACAGTATCTAAATATAATGGAAACAAATTATTATGAATTCATTGTTTACGGGTACTCTACACTCCACACAAGTGGCTATGTTAACATAGATTGACCAATGAGGCAAATGCAAAATCATAATTAAGCTTGCAATTAATATTCTTATGCGATAGGTGACATAGGCATACTTATTAGATACGTATTACGTATATTTGTAATAAATTTGATAAATATACACTTGTTTGTGCTAATTCAAAGTGTATGTCAGTATTATCATATATTATATGCTGCACAAGTTATCGCTTATCAAGATTAAAACGTAAGAGACTTAACTTCTTATCTTATTGCCTTATTTACATATCTTTTCATACATTTGGGCCAATTCTATTATCTGAGTTAATTACATGTAAAAACCTATTGTCAATTAAGTATATTCAATTTACAAAGGTAAACATATCCTTTTTTTTGTAAAATGTTGTGTACAATATTTGATTTAATTTAAGTGAACGAATATGAATATAAATTTAACTATTTGATCATTTATTTTAATAAGCAACTTCTACAACATGAAATGAAAACTTGCTAGACTCATCAGTCTAGCGAGTGTTTTAATGTTCCGCAATATAATAATACGATTGGAAATTATCTTAACCTTGAGTCGAATATGAGTGTCATTTCCCTATATTGATATAATTCTTCTTTTATATTGATATGGTGAGGAATTTATGTACATACTGACTTTTGCCTACTCTTGCTAAATTGATAATCAAGATAAAATTTGAAGAAACGTTAAATCGTGTAACCGTATTTGTGTGTACCTACAGCCACGAGCAGTAGCACGTCGGGTGCGAGCGCAGTGTCGTCGAGCGCGGCGCCGCCGTCGATATCGGCGAGTGCGAGCGTGAGCGCGGGCGCGGCGGCGGGCGCGGCCGCGGCGGAGGACGCGCTGGGCGCGCTGCCGGCCGGCTGGGAGCGCCGCGTGCAGCCCGACGGACGCGTCTACTTTGTCAACCACAAAAACCGTACCACGCAATGGGAGGATCCACGAACTCAGGTATGCATGCCGTGTTGTTTAAGATGCAATTTTCGATTGCCGTTATAGATGTAGTAAGGGTCTTATATAAAGTCTTATATAAAGATGTCTTATGTATATAAAGAATCTCTCTTTGTAATTTGGATCACTTACATTATTTTTATTATTAGGTATTATGGAGCCGAAAGCTTTGTTATTCAAACGTGAATCATTTTATTTCACACTAAATTGCCAAGACAATCATATAGAAGGATATTTTTGGAAACCTGACCCAATTTCAGTATTGTAAAAAATTTTAACAATGTTTGCAGGGCCAGGAAGTGAGTGCATTGGAAGAGGCACTGCCGGCCGGCTGGGAGATCCGCTTCACGGAGGAGGGTACGCGGTACTTCGTGGACCACAACACGCGAACCACGACGTTCCAGGACCCGCGGCCCGGCGCACCGCGCGGAGCTCACGGCGCGTACGGAGTTCCGCGCGCCTACGAGCGCTCTTTCCGCTGGAAGCTCAGCCAGTTCCGCTACCTGTGCCAGAGCAACGCGCTGCCCAGCCACATCAAGATAACTCTGTCGCGACAGACGCTGTTCGAAGATTCCTATCATCAGGTAGGTTGCACTCGTATATTGCACTGCGTATATTATGTGATTTTCCTATATTTATCAGCTTTATGTATAAAGGTTTATATTGCTAATTAAATATTAGGTATATAAGCTCTTTTATTAATTTAAAGTTTACTTAGACATAATTATCTTTTAACTTCCATGTTTTAATCAAAGTTCCTTAAATAATAGCTTCATTTTACGATCCTATATATTATTGAACCTTTTTTTATGTGTGTTTCAGATTATGCGGCTACCCGCTTATGAATTACGTCGTCGATTGTACATAATATTCCGCGGGGAAGAGGGCTTAGATTATGGTGGTGTCAGTCGGGAATGGTTTTTCTTACTTTCACACGAAGTTTTAAATCCCATGTATTGCCTCTTTGAGTACGCAAACAAAAATAACTACAGTTTACAAATTAATCCGGCCAGTTACGTCAATCCCGATCATTTGCTGTACTTCAAGTTTATTGGCAGATTCATAGCGATGGCTCTTTATCACGGTAGATTTATATATTCTGGTTTCACTATGCCTTTTTACAAAAGAATGTTAAACAAGAAGCTGACTATGAAAGACATTGAATCGATAGACCCGGAGTTTTATAACTCGCTCGTGTGGATTCGGGATAACGATATAGACGAATGCGGACTGGAGATGTGGTTCAGTGTGGATTTCGAGGTGCTGGGGCAGGTCATACACCACGAGCTTAAGCCTTCTGGTGATAAGGAGCGCGTCACTGAGGTAACCTAAGTGTTTCGGTATTTAGGCACGATGCTAATGCATGCAATAAGTGGGTGCATGTTAATTTCAAATGTGATTGTGAAACACGTCAATAAAATTTAAATAATATATTTTAGAGCATACGAAGTAATAACATGCGAGTTAATTATATATTTTTTTATTATATGAGAGTAGGTAACTATACTGCTTCCAGTTGTGCTCATGGATGAATTAATTTACTTACTACTGTCGATATGAATATTGCGATATACATTAACACCTTGCATGTGGTAGTATTAACATAATAATAGACTTTAAAAATAAATCTGTCTAAATCTACTATGAAGAAAATATTGTTGATTTATAATGCACTTCGAAGGTAAAATATCTAAAAAGTGAAATATAGTTGATAGAGATAATTGTAACTGATGAATTAGTTTTTAATAAGAATTTTTCCTGCTATGTTCAGTAATTATGTCGCTGTTATAACTCAGAGGTAAATTTCTCAAAAAAAAAAATGTGTTTTACAGGCTAACAAAGAACAGTATCTGCAGTTGGTTACACAGTGGAGAATGACACGAGGAATTGAAGAACAAACATCTGCCTTCCTTGATGGATTTAATGAGGTGATTGAGAAAGTTATTTATTAAACAATTTCTGTATGATTTCTATGAAATAAAAGATATATAGATAGATTTAAGAGCTTGCTATAGGCTACCCTATTTTATTTATCCTTTCGAGGTTTTTAGGTTGCAGATATCATGTACAATAGAACATAATATAGTGTTGTACAATTACAACTGAAATCTATATTTTAAATGAATCTTTTTGTGTGCGAAATTTGCGTTTCAAAATAATAAAAATATCCTAATCCTAAATGTCCTAATTCGTGTCCAATGTTAAAAAAGTTTTGTCACATCAAACTTAGGGTAATAGTAAAACAGGCAAGAGATGGCCATGTCTTAATTTAATTTATTATTTTTGTGTAATAAGACAAACTGTATGCAAAGGAGTTATATATGTCTAGCAAAAGAAACTGTTTTCGTAGGTGGTTCCGTTGGAGTGGTTGAAGTACTTCGACGAGCGCGAGCTGGAGCTGATGCTGTGCGGCATGCAGGAGGTGGACGTGGACGACTGGGCGCGCAACACCATCTACCGGCACTACACGCGCACCAGTAAGCAGGTCGTGTGGTTCTGGCAGGTGAGCAGCTGACTTGTTTATACGTATATGTACCAAGTGGCCATATTTGAAGCTATTGGATAAGCCCAAAGGAGTTGTTGGCCAATTTTCATGAAACTAAAATTGAATAATTACACTTCAAAAAATGTTTGTCTTGCGAGGAATGAAACGAATTAAGTATAAAGAAAGAAATTCCTGTTTTATCGCGCCATTTGATTGGCCCGCTTATATGTAAAATTCTTAGAAATAATGGTGCATGATAAACTGAAAGAAAAGGCAACATTAAATGCATTGTTTGATATATTCTCATACCAAACCTTATTTAAAAAATTCTTCCATATGTATATTAGATCAATTGGCCACATAGATGTAAAATATTTATTTACTGAATTAAGTATCACAAGATTATTATTTTTAAAATAAGCAGATAATTATCTAGTCGTTACCCTTTTATTTAATACATTAGTTTGACATAAAAATAAAGTTTTTAAACTAATGCTTTTTAGTGACGTCATCTTCTTAATTTATTATTTATATTATTGCAACTTAAAACATAATTGTTCCGCCATTTTGGGGCGTTCGTCATGTTGGATTCAGAATGACGCCACTTATCATAATATTAATGTTATCTAAAACAAACGTGTATGCAAAATTGTATCTCTACTGGTTAGTATTATTTGCTTTTAAATTCAGCTGCAAGTTTTGACCTTCACATAATATATGCAAACTAATAAGGCAAGTTAAGTAAAAGTTCGTTAATAAAAACATGAATAAGAAGTCACAATCTTATGGTACATATTATATTATGATCATATTTATGTCTATTGGTTTCTGCCTCTCACGTGGGATGTACGAATATTTGCATTCACTTGTTTTCAGATTCGCATTCGCAAGAATTGTACGAATATTGAATTGCAGTGATTTGTAAATAAGGTCGCTACATCTCACCCCCTACACCAAAAACTTGATACGGCAACAACATGATATGGCAACAAAATTATATTTCATTGATTACTATTTATGAAAAACATTTTCCATTATATTTTGAAATTTAAGCTTATATGTCGTTGATATTTGCAGTTTGTGCGACAAATGGATAATGAAAAACGTGCAAGATTGCTACAGTTTGTGACTGGTACATGCAGAGTTCCTGTTGGTGGTTTTGCTGAATTGATGGGATCAAATGGGCCACAGCGTTTCTGTATAGAGAAGGTAAAATTTTGTTTGTAATTTATATAGATGGTCTTATATGTATTAACATTGCACAACACTAATCATAGAAACTATCAGAAATAAAATTAACTGTAAATAAATGTAATAAACACGGATTGTAACAACGTGATTATTATGGTAATATGAATTACGTAGTTAGGTGTATGTATGTCTGTAATGTAAATCAACAATTTTTCAATTAAATGAGCGACGGGAAGTGTAGTAAAAAACCATATAAACAGGTTTGTCAGTAAGGAACTTCCTCTATAGTAATGATTTATTTCTGTTTTGCAGGTTGGCAAGGACACGTGGCTTCCTAGATCACATACATGTTTCAACAGACTTGATTTACCACCTTATAAAAGTTATGAACAATTGTGTGAAAAACTTAACTACGCTATTGAAGAAACTGAAGGATTTGGCCAGGAGTAAAAATATATATGTATATTTGCTAGTAACATTATTGACATAATGTAAATTATTATCACATTAACTGCACCAACCTCCATTAGAGAGGCATTATTCACAAATGGGATTGGTGCGGTCGTAAAAAGACCAACCAAATACTTGTATGAATATTTGTTTTAACTATAATTTTATAATAATTGTGTAGATATCATTAGTGTATTATGTCAGTTGTATAAGATAAATATTTTGTTTGAACTATATTTAAAAAGTTCGTCTATGAAGTTCAATAAAAACTTTACTGGTGATTTAATTTGTTTCTTTTGTCTTTATATTTATCCTACATCAATCGTTATTGTGCAAATGTTTTCGATAAAAATATTTTTGTACTTGTCAAATGTTTCTCAATTATGTTCTACTAATAGAGCATACTGATTTTTTCCTATAATGCTTCATAACAACTAGATAAAGACAATAAATTGGATTTCAAATTCTATTCTGTTATCAATCAATTACATAAAAAGGTTAGGTCAGGGTTTATCAATCTTGACACACTAGCTAGACATAAAACTTAACGCTTATCAACCATTGCATTACAATATTTCCGGTACGTATGAAATGTTGCATTAGTTGCACCGAATCTTTGCGAAACATTGTTTTAACAGTTAAATCATGTATTCATCGTGTGGTATTTGACGCTCTACGAGCGTCATATTTCATTTATTGAAACTGTTTAAGATTTATGTAAAGCAATAGGTGAACAAATGAGGGGACACATTCTGCTTCCAAAGTTTTGAAAACATTAAAGGGTTATTGATATCTCTGAAACAAACCCTTGTTGGCACCTACAATTGGCTGGCTACCTACAATCAGCGTTCGTTTACTACCTACCTACACGAGCGGGTTAGTTGTTATATAAAATGGCGGGTGGTGGACGAATCTTACATTAAGGGCTGGAGGGGGTCTGGGTATAATATCGCGTAATTTTACAAGTCATATCAATTGGTAAAGGAAAGTCTAAAAATTGCTAAAGTTAACTCACATACACACTTCACACCTACCCCTTGTTAGGCCAGTAAATAAAACATGCGGAATCCATGCTAAATGCATGGATTCCGCATGTTTGACTCTATTTGATATGAATATTATTAATATATATGGATTTTGGATCAGAAAATAATTGAAATAATTAACTATAGGCATAAATGAAAGACTAGTTTTATATAAAAGAAATCATTTATATTCGGAATCGACAATAATAAATAACACTATTTGATACTTGAATTGAACTGTACTTTAGTACACATAAATTGGATTTGTAAGATTAGGATAATTTAGATGTAGCAAAATCACGAGCTCTCTTGATAGCATCGTAAAGACACTTAGGGTTACTTCCCGATGCTTGAGCAGATTCAGCCTTTCCGCCGCCTTTACCTTCCATCATTTGCGCAACAGACTGGACCCATTCAGATGCAAGCAAACCCTTTTCATTAAGACTTTTTGGAACAGCTGCTAAACAATATATTTTATTGACTTCATGATCAACAGAAAAGAACATAGCAGCAGTATTTGGGAGTAACTGTTTAACTTGTTTCAGAGCTCCATCTAAAGCTTTAGTATTTCCAAATGCGTTTAATTCGGTTACAATTATCTGAGACTCCTTTTCTTCAAGACACAACTCCTTTGCCTTTTCAGTTACTTGAGTAATTACCATAGCCTTAGCAGCTCGTTCCTTATCATCAATATCCTTTTTCAGTTGCTTGAGCATGTTCCTTAGTTCTTCTTTTTTCCAATAAGATATTTGCGCTTGAGATATTTCATTCGTTAGATCAACGATTTTTTTAGTTATATCTTTCTGGTTAACGCCTTCTCCTTGCTGTTTCAGAAAGCTTGCAATATTATTGACTTCATTCTCCAAAATGCTCAATTTATTTAAAGCCTTCATAGCTTCTGGTCCTGTAAGTGCTACAATTCTACGAATACCTTTAGCAATTCCCTCTTCACTTACTATAACATATTCTCCTATATGGCCAGTTTGGTGCAAATGTGAACCACCGCAAAATTCAACAGAGGTTTCAAAACCAGAAGGACCATCTGGGTTTTTTTCCAATTCTTCTACTGGTATACCAACTGATACGACACGAACGGGATCAGGATAATGTTCATCAAACATAGCCCTAAGTCCCTTAATTTTTTTTGCATCACTCAAACTTGTATGCTTAGCATAAACACTCTTATTTTCACTAATAATGTTTTTAATTTGATCTTCTGTTTCTTTTATTTGTTGAGTAGTCATGGGACCTTTATTAGTGAAGTCAAATCTGAGGCGGTCTGGCATTACCAGAGAACCACGTTGGTCTGAATCATTCCCAAGAACCTTTCGCAAAACATTATTTAAAATATGGGTGCCTGTGTGGTTGTTCATAACAAGCCGTCGCCTTTCAGTATCTATGTGAAGAGCTACTGAATCGCCTACTCTCAATGTCCCTTCCACTTTGCCAGTGTGTAAAATATAACCACCTTTAACTTGTACATTTTTCACTGTAAATTCTACACTGTCATCATCAGTCTTCACCATGTATCCTTCATCGAATATTTGACCACCTTGTTCAGCATAGAAACTAGTGCGGTCTAATATAACACCACATTCCTCACCAGATGAGATTTCCTCAACAAATTGTTTATCTCTGCGTAATGCGATAATTTTAGCAGTACATGGTCCAAAAACATATTCGGCTTCTTTGTCTTTCGTAGATGGCACATAGTTATATTTAGGAGAATCATCTGTTGTTGGGAATCCATTATCTTGTAAATAGCTAATAGCATGTACATCTAATGCCAAGACGTCTACTTCTCCTGAAGTTTTCCCCTGTGAACATAATTGGGATTCTTTTTTAGCTTTATCATAAGCATCCATGTCAATAGCAAGCCCCTTTTCTTCACACATCAATTGCGTCAAATCTATTGGGAAACCATACGTGTCATACATCCGCCATGCCACATCTCCAGGCACAGTTTTGGCATCACCAAGTTTTTCGATAGTTCTATTAAGTAAATTCCGTCCCCGAGAAAGTGTTTTAAGGAATTGAATTTCTTCTTCATTAATCAATTGAATGATTGACTCAGGATCTTTCTTAATTTCGGGGAATACGTCTCCAAGTAATTCTACCACTGTGTGGACCAAAGATCCAAAAAATCCAGGTTTTGCATTGAGTTTTTCAGAAGCATAGCGTACGGCTCTTCTCAAGATTCTTCTCAGAACATATCCTCTGCCTGTGTTATCAGGATGTCCACCATCAGATAAAGCAATTGTTAGAGTTCTGGCATGATCAGCTAATACACGATAAGCCATATCAATGCCATCAGCATCATCTTGGCCTACCTTTCCAGTGTAAGGTCTTATTTTGGTACCTTCTTCAATTGCCTTAAATATGGGCATAAAGAAATCAGTATCATAATTTGCTCTCTTGTTTTGTATGACTGAAACCAACCTTTCTAATCCTAAACCACAATCAATATGTTTTTTTGGTAACAATTTTAATGAACCATCAGATTCTCTATTGTACTGTATAAACACAAGGTTCCAAATTTCTAATACATCAGGATCATCCATATTAACAAGATGTGCTGCATTCCTGCCTCCTATCCTATCATAATGTAATTCCGAGCATGGCCCGCATGGACCTGTCTCTCCCATTTCCCAGAAATTATCTTTCATACTTCCAGGTAAGATATGAGCTTCAGGAATGCCTGCCTTCAGCCAAATATTTTTACATTCTAAGTCTGGTTCAAGTCCTGAGGCAGCATCCCCTCCAAAGTAAGTAACATACAATCTGTCAGGAGACAATTTATACACCTCAGTTAGAAGTTCCCATGCCCAGTTACATATTTCAGTTTTAAAGTAGTCACCAAATGACCAATTGCCCATCATTTCAAAAAATGTGTGGTGATAAACATCTTTACCAACATCATCTAAATCATTATGTTTGCCACCAGCTCTTATACATTTTTGGGTGTTTACAACTCTTACATATTGAGCCATATCTGAATTAGGATCAACAGTGCCCAAAAAAATAGGTTTAAATTGGTTCATGCCTGCATTTGCAAAAAGTAAAGTTGGGTCATCTAGTGGAATGGTTGATGAAGAGTGCACATATTTATGCCCCTTATCAATAAAAAAGTCAATGAACTTCTTTCTTATTTCATTTCCAGTCAGTGAAGTATCCATGGTGCTAGATGGTATCTGTAAAGATATGTTTAGGTGATCAATAAAAAATATTATTACTTTTGTAATAAATAAATCAGATATGTTTACATTTTGTGCCTGATTTAGACACTATGTCTAAAACTAAGCTATAAAAAATATATGCAGGTATTTAGTATTCATCGTCTAATAAAATTTAGTAGATAGTAGTATATTGTTATGAGATGCCCACACAGAGCATATGGAACATACCCTTTAAGCAAAAGATAAGTCATTTTAAAAATAATTTGTGATTTTAATTTAATTTATGACTGTAGGTAATATATTCAACTTTGTTAATGCACAATTAAACTAAAGTTTCATGTGTTCTATTTAGTGTACTGTGTTCTGAATAGTGTCTGATTTAATTTTTTACAATTTCTTTGATACAAAATCATTAAACACATATCATGCTAAGAAATTACATAAAAAGCAGACACTGTCAAGATTTTCAAACAAAACTTCTCGCTCCATGTTGACATCATCCTGAATTGCATGTTTGACATATATTTCAGAACATATACAACAAAACTACTAATATTACTGCAATGCTTAATAAACTTATACCAATTGGTTATAAGTTGTGGATGTAATTTTTTCATGTCTGGATTATTGTCACTATTTAGTCGAATGTATTTTAGTATGTCATCCGACGTGTTGCGGCTTATTTGAGTACCTACTTTTTGTCTTCATTTCCATTATAAAGCACCCCAAGTACATACATGGAAAACTAAATTAAAAGTAAAGTAAGTTGGAGTGTAACTTGAAAGCGACATTATTGAAATGAATCTAATAAAACTTAAAATTAACCACTTCATTATGCCATATGGCACTGTCGAAAAGGTGAAAGGCATATCACTTAATTCAGAACCAGATTGCTAAAAACTAAACTTAGGCAATTGTATAAATTTGTATAATAACGCATAACAATTAACATAAATATAACCCAATAACGTACCTTACACAGCGATGATACGAAGATGACGTTACTTTTACCGTTCTGGCGTAAGAAAAGAATGCTAAAGACTAAATGAATGTCATACGACCGAACTTCGCCGATTTCAATACGGAGGAAAAGTAGTCCCTTGCACAGCATGGAACCAATTAGAAACGTCTACTTTATCTGTCACTGTCAAATTTCAATGCGACGAAAAAACGAAAAATCTTAAGCTCGATAATGTTATGCGTATTATATAATTATGGTATCGTAATATCATTTATTCATCATTGATTGAAAAAATCACTTAAATTATATATTGATATTCATTTTCAAATCTTTGTACTTTTTTTTATAAATTACTTGAGAAAAAGACGCGTTGAAAAGGTGCGTTACACTGCAGTCTAAAATCTTCAAAAGTTGCATCACAGGATACTTGAACGCGCCCATATTGTTTGTTAAATCAAGTAAATTAAATGCGACATTTTAATATCAAAAATAAAAAGAAAACATTTGCGACTGGAAGAAAACTATACATCGTAACCACGTACAAAATATTAATAAATATATATGTATAGTTTCCTATTGCATTTAATACGAAAAGGGCTTTAAAAATACCAAGCGGCCTTCTTTTGTCGCAGACTTCGATCAAAATTCAAATAATTACGTACATAGTTAGTTGAAGTTGGCAGCCTTGCTAAAAATGACAGCTGACAAGAGACCACCTGAATGTCAAATTGTCAGCGTCAGACGTCAGTCAAGAACTCCAATTTCTTTCTCCATCACTAATTTAAATAATTCACTGATCACATTGTAATCTCTTTATTTGTACTAAAATCTAATTAATGGAAGAACTATTTCTCCTATAGTTTTAATGTTATTGAGATTAACTTAGTATTTTATTTTTACTTCCATTTGAATCTTTCGGAATAAATAAACTCCCTAAGCCGAAATGAGTTTCAAGCGTTTTATTAGAAATATATATTGTAATCATATAAAATGGTATCCAAGTAATGGTTTTACAAACGATAATGTTACTACAAAACGGTTGTTTAGTAGTAGCCTTTCAAATGAAAATAATATTACTGTAATTGAAAAGAATGAAAGTGTTATAAATAGAGTCACTGATGACTTATCTTCTGTAACTCCATATTTTCCAGAGTCTTTTAATTTAGCGGCTTATGTAAATAGTTCTGAGACATTACAAAATCTTCTACATTTGAATGTAAATTTGAGTAAAATTGAAAAGAAACCTTATATTGTGGAAAAAATATTAAAATTGAATTTTGATGAAAATATAAAAGGTCACATTCTTTTTCTCAAAGATTATGTTCAACCAGATAGTTTAGGCGCTTTCATAACCAAAAATCCTATGATATTATGTGAACCAATTGAAGATCTTACAGTGCGTATAAATTATTTGAAATCAAAACGCTTCAGTGACAACCAGATTAAGCAAATTATTACAAAGAATCCATTTTGGCTAATGTTAAGGTATGGTTTTATGATGATAGTATATCTCATCTTATAAATAAATTATAAACAATGTTCTTTTGATAATTTTAGTTATACCATATTTGTGTATCTTTTTAGCACTACTAGAATTGACCGAAGATTGGGATATTTTCAAGAACAATTCACTTTAAATGGTAATGAAGTAAGATTACTTGCAAGCAAACAACCAAAGCTAATTACTTACAATCTTCACCATGTTAAAACAAATTTATTTGTACTGAAGGAAGAAATGGGATTTGCAGATGAAGAAATAAAACAGTTGCTATTCAGGACTCCTAAGTTGTTAATGTTGAGTAAGTTCATTTAAACTTGTTAAATTTAGTGTATGATATACAATTACTTTTTCAGTTGTAAATATAGTTAATTATTAACTACTACATATTTAGAATAATATAGTAATAATTAAATGAATATTTCCTAAGATAAATTGTAATTAGCAACAGTTGAATGTAGCTTGGTATGTATTTTAATGAGAGTAAAAGATTTTTTAAAATTCAAGTTATGTTCACAACTTTCCACTATCACAAAGCAATCATGATTAAGGTTAATTATTATTGTAAACTTTTGTATGTCATTTATTAACAATGTGATGTAGGAGCTATCAGATGAAAAAGAAATAACAATATTACTTGTGCATTTCACATATATTTTCTTTAAAAATCTCATTTGAACTTTTAATTATTTTTTTTGTTTCAGATCAAAAAGCATTATTGGAGAGATTTAATTACATTCACAATATAATGAAAATATCACATAATATGATACTAAGATATCCACATGTATTACTATCTCGAAATTTCAGGGTAAAACAAAGGCACACATTTTTAGAAAAGTTAGGAAGAGCTCAGTATGACCCAACAAAAGAAAACTATGTTCCGATCACAGCTTTAGTTGAAAATACAGATATTGATTTTTGTAAGAAATATGCCAAATGTAATGTAGTGGACTTTAATTTGTATTTGAAAACTATTTAGAGTGAAGAAAAAAGTATTTTCTATTATCCAGCTTTACCCAGCACTACTTTGTTCTGGAATGCTTTTAGTGAGTGATACAACAGTGTATCAAAGATACCTGCTACGGTGAAGACACCTCCAACAATTGCACAAATATTTGTTGCGAGATGGCCTATGGACCTGAAATAAATAGATTAATGATAGTGAATTTAAATATAATTTTATGTCAAGAATAAAAGGTTTTTGTACAAACTACTTGCCTTTCTTTTTCTGTATATTTAACCATGAGGGGAGAAAGTTCATAGCTAAAAAAAGCGCCAGGCATGCCTGACTCCGTATTAACATTTGAGACAGATTTTTGATGCCTAGTAACTGAAAACTGGTTGGTATACAGAACAGTTTTATCTAATTTAACATACATTGTAGGCACTATTTTTATGTAATACTGGAACATTACAGCACCTGTAAAAATAAAAACAGTATATATTTATATTGTTTTAAAAGGAAAAATTAAATTTAAATTCATCTCTGGCAATGTAATGATACTTATTTAAATAACTAATAAGTATTGTTGCTCTAACATTTCAGTTTTGCAAGATTTTTTAATGAGGCCTCATTACAATGCAACAAATAAGGTCTTAGTTACAAGGACATAATATAGGTGGTGGATAAAGGTAGAAGATACTGGTTCTATACATTTACTATTTGACTGATTTTTGATAGTTCTACTAGATTATTCAAGCATGTGTCTGCTTGCAACGTTTATTTAATCGATATTTATTTTTAGATACTGTCTAAAAAGGTGTCTTTTTAGGACCACAGATATCTATTATGTATCTGTGCCGTACTGATTGCAAGTTTTTCGACATTTGACATTTCATTACAAAACAAATTGTCAATTTATAGCGAAGTGTCATAAGAAATTGATTTAGTTTTTATCTAAAAACAAATATATATATTTAAAGAACATGCCTGTACCAGGCGGAGTATACCAAAGTCAGGGACCTTCGTGTTTCGACAAGATGAAAATGGGATTTATGATAGGATTTTGTGTTGGAATGGCGAGCGGCGGCTTGTTCGGTGGTTTCACGGCATTGAGGTTATCTTTTTCAAAAATTTTTGAATTTACGTTTCAGTTAATGAATTAAAATAATCGCCTAATTTTTATTTCATTACTCTTATGTTATACGATTAGAAAGAATATTGTAACATTTTAGAAAATTTAGGTTACGAAAATATAAGTGACCCCAGTTACATGTAAAGCATTTTTCTAAGTTTGCCTAATGTTTACGTAATGTGAAAAAAGTTCCACTAGTTCAGTTAATATCAAGATATATTTATTTCACAGATATGGAGCGAGAGGCCGGGAATTGGTCCATTCTGTTGGCAAAGTTATGATACAGGGCGGAGGTACATTTGGTACCTTTATGGCTATCGGGACAGGAATTCGTTGTTGAAATGGATATGATTAAACCTAAAATTTTGTATATATTATTGTGTAGGATTACTTCATTAAAATAAAACCATTACATTTACCACAATTTTGTTTACATCACAATAGGGGGATATTTCATAATTTAGTAGCAATATCAAACATTGATATTAATAGTTTTCCTTCTGTTTTAACAATATGGCATGTCAATTGGATATTGAATGTAATATGTAAGCTACTAATAAATGTACTAACCAAATATCAATTCTGTTTTGACACCACTTTCGTGAAAATTAACACTGTATGTATGAAATTACATAGAAGACTTGCACCACTGCACACTTCACTCTGTAAGTGTACAGAAATTATTTAGGGCTCTTAGATAGATCTACATCGATAGATCTATGTAAGACCTATAAATAATTTCACATCTAAAGTAACATATTGTCCTTTGTTTAATATTGATGTGCTACTAACATATCTAAAACCAATTAGATCTTATACATAAATTTGGACAAGTGCCTAAAATAGAATAATGATATTATGTTTTCCTTCTCAAAGTACCTACTTTTGCAATCTTTTCAAAATGTATAGTTTTCCTATGCTATTTACTATCTTGGGCGGCACGTCCCATGACTTACAGTTATGTCAAACTAGAAGCAGTGTAGTGCTCCAGTTGCTTACTGATCTTAACCATACAATATATTTTCGAATTATGTTGCATAAATTATTTTTGTCCTGGATGTTTTTGATCCATTATTAACATAACTGATCTAATGAAACCGGTATATTTGTGCCAAGTTGACTTCTACCAAAATCGTTACTCCAATACACATTTTTCAACAGATCTCATTTTTTCTAAGATGGAAATTTGTCAATATATCTTTGATTTTCTAACAATTTTAATACATATAGTCGACATTTTTCCTAGGGGCAAATTAGTTCAAGATGCAATCAAGTCTTTCTTGAGTTAGCTTTATAAATTACCTTTAACAGTTATGAGGAAATACAACATATAAATGTACTATCCTACTACAACAACCATACTGCTACTACTAACTAATATAGCTAATATCAATTCACAATATTTTCAGCTTCGTGTAAATTGCATTACAAGAATAACATTTATTACTTACATGAAAAAAGTTCTTTATAGTCGGAAAGAAAATTAAAATAGTTTAAAATAATTAAGGTACATATTTGATCAAACGTCATAAGGTTCAATATATTTTGATGGCTGATTTGGTATAGGACACTATTGATTTAACTAATATTTTACCTTCACAATATTGATGCAAGAAAGTAAACTTGTAGTAAGTCGAAAAAATCTGAAGTTATACGCATAAAATCAACTGCACTAATGTTCATAGATTACATATAATAAGTTTTCACCATCAAATTAAAATTTTAACAAAATAAGATACTAACAGCTAATTTAAAAGTTAAAATGATTTGGGGTATGTTGTAAATTGTATGTATTTATGAAATCTTACCTTCTTTAGCTATTCCTGTAACACCATCTAGTGGTGCTGTGTTGGCACTCTTAATATCGCTTCCAAATGACAAATGCTTTATAATATGAGTAGTGTTAAAAACTGAAGATGAATACGGTTGTACATCATGTACATGGACATGATTAATGGTGAAACTTTTTCCAGGGGCAATGTGGAAGCTTCCTCCAACCTGTAAAAAAAAGGGTTGCACATATTAATGTTAATTCATTTACACCAAATATTGTCACACAGGTGAGCACAGATTTTCTCTTATGTGAAAGGTCATAGACCGATTGCCCTATCTAAATACTAAGCAGTAAGACATACACCTCTTTTTCTATCATTTTATCGCAATATTTTACAAAGTACACCTGAATGTAGAATACATAAACAGATAATAATAAAACAATTTGAAACAAGTATGGGTCATACATGTATAAACTTATTTTGATTTGTATTGCAATTTCAGAGGTGATTTAGTACGCAAGTAAGTTGGTGATAGAATTAATTTATTTGGTCTGGTGTATAAATAATTACCCGATTGACTTCCATGTATCCATATATCTGACACCCTTCCTTAAGAGCTAAATTAGTTTTTTCTATAGAATCATCATCTTTACATTGCTCAATAGTTGCTAGGTCAGGAAGTGCCCATCTCTTCAATCTATAGGCTTCCTTAACATCTTCACATGTGTTGCAGCATCTATAGGTGTATTAACAAATATCACATGTATTAGTGAATATGTCTACATTATCTATATGTAATTCATCAGTAAGAAGAATAGCAGTGAATAGATGTAAATAATTATTCAAACAATGCAAAACCATGTTATGAATTGTGATGCGAAAATTAGCATTAATGCTAAATACAACACTAGGACACTCACTGGGACTCATTAAAAGCAGCTCCATAACAACTTCCACATGTTACTATGGCAACTTCGGATGTGTTCTGTTTGGGCTGAAATGAGTAATAAGAAATAAATATTTAATTTAACTTTACTTTTTTCTTGTCGTGGCATCCAGGAGTTCCACCTCAGGTACTTGGTTATAAATGATAACTTTACTTATTTATAACTTAAGCAATTAAATAAACATTATTTCTATATTTTTCTCTTGTAACACAGCCAACAGAAGCCTGTTTTCCTGTTACTTTATTATTAGACACTTAGATCTACATTAGACCAGCATGTAATCCTCTTGATGGGAAGTAGCTACGGCTGCCCATAGACATCATAACCAACCCCAAATAAGTTTATTTTATCTGAAGTTGGCCACAGTTAAATTGTAATGCCTTAGATAAGAATGTCTCCCTTGCCACCAATTTAGTCCAAGCTTTTTAAACTAGAAGAAAGCATTTAACATTTTGTTATCAAGTACAAATAAATGGAGTCTTCCAAGTTAACCCACAAAGTTTCTACAGCATATAAATGTAACAATTAAATAAAGGACCACAGTAAAGTTAAGTTTTATTATTTCTCATTCTTACTGTTGTTGGTGACACCAATTCTTCTTTTTTGGGTTCTTCGATCGGATTTCCATTTAAGTCTAGTCTTCTTTTGTGTATATTGTGGTCCATTTGAAGGTGTTGCTCCCCAGAGGAATCCATTGCATCCAACACTAAATCTGTAACATTTTGCATAAACTTTCAATTGATCATGTCTACAACATGTGTTGAATTTGAACACCATTGGATTTGAGTAATTAGAAATACTAAATAAATTACTTACAGCTACATGATATTCTAGGTACTGTTATATCAAAATGGATGCGCAGCTTGTGCCCTCTGGACGTATCCACAAATAATTCCTCAGAAATGTTGGGTGACATGTAAGTATGTAGCTCAGACATAAATAGTAAAAGCATTATGATTCCTCCTATAACAGTAACTGAAACAAAAATCTCGTTTAAAATATGTTTATGAAGCATTAATTAAGGAATATATATATTATAACTGAAAAAAATATATAGAACCTCCATATATTTTTTTACATTTAAGTAAAAAAATAGAGCAAATGCTGTTCATGTGGAAAGGAAATAATTCTAAAGCGCCGAAATAGCATTTGTGTAAAATGAAGTTTGAAGTATTATTTTATTTTTGGTGGGATCATGTTGAGTAGTATGAACTCCCAACAAGAGCTCACCAAAAATAAATGTGACATGTTTTTTTTCTGTAAAAAAAACTTTAAACCTCATTTCCCACAAAAGCTATTTTGGGGCTTTAGCATTATTTCCTTTCAACTGACGATACTGTATAGAAACCCAAATTAATTCATTTGAAAATATACTTTACTAGTTTATAACGTAAAATAATTACTTGTAGCTCCTGTCGCAGTTTTAACTCGGAAATCTTCTAAAGTTTTTGCATAAGCATCAAACTTCTTGAAATTATTAATTAATTGAGATGACATTATAAGTATCGATTGAGATGAAATTTCAATCACAAATTTAAGGAATACTAGGTATATTTTAATCTACTGATAATATTGAAATAATTCTGAATTGTAAAAATGCCAAGAATTTATAAGTATACAACAATCGAACTGAAAATACTAAAACACATGTTTTCACACTTCTGAAAGCAGTCCGGTTCTAATATAGTATGCAAATAAAATCAGCACGATATCAATCAGAAAATCCTAAAACTAATTACTGTTTTTAAATAAAAAATATCTAAATGATTCCCAAATACAGTTCAAAACTGGCAAATTATTCACCGACAGACCGACACAAGACACATTTCATGACACTGACGGATAGCGTTCAGTGTTCAGCTGTTTAGTTACAGTTACTCATAATTCCTTAGACTTAGTTCTGGGTATTTTTTGAAGTTGAGTTTATGCCTGCGAGCAATATTAGCTACCAGTATGGTCATAATACTATTCATTACAGTGATTATTGCAAATGTAGTTTTTAATTATGAATTATTAAAATAGTTATTTTTACACATTGACTCATGCATGGTATAAATATAACCCTGAGGATTGTATTGTACGTTGAAAAGTGCAAAAGTAAGAGCATTCTTTAGAGAGCATTTAGGAATTAAGAAAATATTTTTTAATAATTATCTTATAATATGTTTATTGTCTGAGGCTGTTAATACTAAAGATGTAATCAGAATGTAGGTTCTGAACGAATTTCATCCCATTCGCTACCGACACATGTCTATTTCCAGTTTGTCAACGTTTACTTGGCGCGGAAAAAAAATGAAAATGTTACCAACTTGAGATTAATTTTAACGTGACAGAATTTAAAATCTAAATAATTTCACGTAATATTTCACGGTGATAATTAAAAACACCAAGTGTACAAATTTTGCGTGTTTTATATATTTAGGTATAGCAAATTTGTGTTCGCGTTTTGGGAATTTTATTACAGCACGCAGTTTATAATGAGACATTACATTTTATGACTGACCTTTGAAGCATTAAATGAATACATATTACCTAGTTTGAAGTATTTATGTTATTTTGTCAACATTTTGAGTTAGGTTTCTCTCGTAAATTACGGCCGTGTCATTGTTATAAGGGAGTCTTGATAGTCTCCTTTTTATCCGATTTTCAAGAAAGGATTTCACGCTTCTCGATACCTAGAATAATATTACTTCACAATACTGTAATGAAATTCGGGGATTCCCCCAAGGGTGCACCATGTTATCACTATATAGTATAAAACAAAGTCTCTTTCCGCTGTCTATCCCTATGTATGCTTAGATCTTTAAAACTATACAACAGATTTTAATGATTCTTTTTTTAATAGAGAGAATGATTCAAGAGGAAGGTTTTTATGTATAATACATGCATAGTACAGTGGAGGAACACTGATACCTAATTTTAGATTTTTGACTTTTAGGCGGAACGAAGTTCGCCGGGTCAACTAGTCGTAAATATAAAATAACCCATGACGTATATAAATCATATAAAATATATTCTTTCTGACGGAGTTACTCTAGAACGTTATGTCTAAGTAGACATAACTCTCCTTATGAATCTTACTCTTCAACTTCGTAACATACAAGTCCTTCACGAGCTGGACTCGGACCATCGTCCAGTAAGCAAGATTATAAGCAAGCAAGAGGTTTCTAGGTGGTGCCTAGGTTGGGTAGGTACCCAACCTAGGCACCACCTAGAAACCTCTTCAAAGGACCAGCTGCATCATCATCTGGCCCAAATTGTACAAAAAATTTGGTTCCAAGATCCAATAGACCTAAAAACGGTGCGTCAAACCATTGACACGACACAGAACGCCAATCTTACCATTAGCTTCAGGAACAACCACTTACAGAGTGCGTCAGACCAATCAAATCAGTAGGTAAAGGTGGCGAGTGATCGACGCTTTGAACTCTCTGTCCAAATAAAGATAGATAAATAAGACCCTCATTTCAGCTAAAAATGCTTCAAGTCGAAAATATGACCAATTTTCCTGTCCCGCGGATTTTGTATTTCTACCAAAGGAAGATTATGGAAAGCATAAACGAGATACGCAATAATATTTCGGGTTCGCTTGTCGAAGCAATTTCGTCATCTCACAAGTCCTAATGGAATCTGGCGAGATCGCTCCGATCACAGACTGTAGTGCCAATGCCATAGACAAGATTTAACCTACCACCAGCATTCGATGATTCAGAGAAGGCAGAATGGAGCCGACAGTCTGGAGAGCCAATGTACCCCGAATACACCTGCACGTGACGAATCACACATCGCCCTAGTAGAAGCCGAAGTGGAGTCTAGGTCTGGCCATCCGCCAACGGATCCTCCTCTATCGCCAGTTACGTTAGATGAAGTGCGAGCAGTTATTAAAGACATGTACGTCAAACAAAGGCCCCAGGCCCAGACAGAATAACTAACAAGGTGGTAAAACGCCTCCCTAAATTTCTATTAGGTTTTCTAGGGGCAATACTCAATGCCCTCCTATACAACTGCACATTTCCTGACGTCTAGTAGGAAGCATATGTTTTAGGAATTCCCAAACCCGGTAATGCTAAGACAGAGTCTTCGAGCTCCCATTAGTCTCTTTAACACGTTAGGGAAAATCTACGAAAAGTTGCTTCTCAACCATCTAAGAGTGGTAGTCGAATCTAAAAACCTCCTTTATACGACTTTAACACAAGTTAAGCAAGAAGATTATAGTCTTTGCACATACAAGGTCATTGGCACGTACCAAAAGTTTCAGAAATCACTCTTGCGCATGGCAATTCACTGACGCTGGTTCATGCACAATTTAGACCTTTACAAAGATCTTGGGCTACCGATTGCCAAGACAGGTGTTGCACTAAACCATCACACACACCTAGGACACAACCGAGCTGCCCCTAGAGAAGGAGGAAGGTCGAAACCGGCAATGGAGACCTAAGTTATGCTAGGCTTAAGGTTTAAGCTAGCCATTATAAACCTGGTGAAGCTAAATGCTAAAGCTAAATGCCACTATCGCCAACACCAACTACACAATTGCTAAAAAAAGTTTTAACTTTCAATGGGGTGACACCATCAATTACCGCCCCGGATATCAGCCAAGCTAGCTACGCCACTGCGTATATGCCTAGCGATAAGACCGCCTATTGCATACTACTGATCTACTTTGTAGGTATTGTTATTTTTGTATATATTTATAGTGTGCAATAAAGAGTATTCTGTTCTAGACTCATTCTATTTGATTCGAACGGGAAGGCACCACCGCAACACCTCTATCTAGTGTGTGCAGTTCTTGTCTTTCAGTGTCAGCTCATTGACATGAAATTGAATCCTCGTTCTATATGAAGTTGCTTACTGATTTCCTTGGCCGGTAGCAACCACTACACATCAGGTGGACGGCATGCTCTTTTTAGCCAGAAAATCATTTAAATAGAAGGCGTTTGAACGACGAACACTTTGTTCTAGTTTATACCGTTTATACAATTTACATCTAAATACAATCGAGTATCACTGTGTCGTGGACAAAGTGCACTTTCAATTATCACTTTTCTTAATTTGTCTGAGGCTGAAATAAACAAAGGTGCACGAGACTGCTAAATATTTACGTTAGTACTTAACACAGACAGGCATGGCTAAACGTGTTTTCTAGTTAATTCCAATGGAAATAGGCGCGTTATATGAAATCAATCAGGGATGCACAACTCTTTATCACTACATAGTATAAAACAAAGTCGCTTCGCGCTGTCTGTCCCTAAGTAGTTTTAGATCTTTAAATTACGCTACGTATTTTAATGTACTTTTCTTAATAGATAGAGTGATCAAAAGGAAGGTTTTTATGTATAATACATATATAATATAGTGGAGAAACACTGATCATTTTTGATTTTTGACTTTTAGGCGGAACGAAGTTCGCCGGGTCATCTAGTAAGAATATTATTTATAAGAATTAAGTTGTAACGTTGTGTGTATGTTAGCGTTACCACAGCAACAAACTCTCAATACAAAAAATAAGTAGGTGAGGTAGTGGTGCCTTTGCAGTGATACCTTCTATCGGTAAAGTTTTAAATGCAACGTGTAAGTATTTATACGTTTTCTAATCATCTAGCACAATATTGTTGGTAATCGTTGCACAAGATTGTCATGAGTAACGCCTATTGTTAGTGTAATTACCTATGTGTGTAGCGACTTTCATATTTAGGGAGGTATAGGTTGGCAATGTAATGTAGCATTTTAACAAAGTACATTTTATAGGAACAAGTATATATGGTTACCAATTTCGTGATAATTTTTAATCAGGTTAACTCTAGTAGCGTCGACTTCAAAATAAAAATTTCTGAAGTAATTTAAAATTTAAGCAGATTTGATAAATAGTCATACAAGTGGGCAACATTTCATATCTCTAAATAAATAATCAAAAGAGGTATCGGCTAATCGAAGTAAATTAAACAGGCTATAAATTTAAGTAAATATACTTTACTGTCTAATGACTATTTCCTACACGTACCTACTGTGCTCTAATTCTAGAAGGAAGTATCCCTTTATACGACAGAAAAAGAGGGAAATAGTTAATCATGCACTTTTTTACATGCGATCATTGAATAAAATTGATGATGTAACATAAAGAAAGAGTCCTCCGTTTAGCCGACGGGATTGCTATAAGAAGGTATTTCGTGTTTTAAAAACAAAGAATGCTGAGGTAAATTGAATACGAAGCAATCGAGCAAACATAGCTCTGTAGTTTGTATAGGTCGTTGTTATTACCTAGCAATGTCTAACGTATATGCAATATTGGACTTGGTCAGAAGTTAGATGAGTGACCGCTATTGGGTACATTTTATTTGCATACATTTACATTCAAACTCCCTGTTAATGACACTTTAAACAGCCGATCTCAAATGTTATTTCTGGATACCATTTAGTAAGTACTAAAATTGTTGTCGAGGAGTGAGGATTGTAGAGAGGCCTTTGGAATTGAAATTTAATAACATAGCTTGATAACTATGTCCTCTACGAATGCGTAATTGTTTCAGCGAGGTGGAGTGTAGTCTTTAACGTCCTCTTTTATGACAGAGAACTGTGGTCAGCAATTTGACTATACTTAGATTTTTTAATTTTGTTAGGTTGTAACCCATTTTTATGCAAACCACTGATTCAACCACAATAGTTGTATTTTTTATTTCTATCTCGGTTATTTTCAGTCAATAGTTCCTGTCACTTTATATAATCGTTTTGTTAATTATCATAATAATATTTCTTTTATCTTCTATAAAAAAATGTGTCTTTGATAGCAATGAGTTTACAATGCTGTAATAATTCGGTATATTTCCATAACCTACTGCCTACGTAGGTATTTAGTACAACTGGTTTATAAATATTTTAATATTTAAAATACACTTAGTACTGTTCGCATTAATACTTCTTAAGGATATAAAAAAGCTGTACCAGATTATTCAGATAACTGTATAAATTAGAAAGAATAAAACTTTAGTTTTCAAGGCAAGGGCTAGCGGGAAATGCAAATAGATGTAATGCTCGGTACCTAAGCATTACATCATTAGAGTCAGGTTGCTGATTGAATAACTAAAGTGCTTAAACAAAATTTTACTGTTTTTGAATTTAATAAATTTAATTTTTTTAAATTTTTAGACGTATCTACGATAGATTCAATGCCCTAAATATTTGTGAATATAAAGGTGATTAATGAGATGTTATAAATAAATGAATATGCACAAAGATCCAATAAAACTTTTTATTGTTCATAAGTTTGTAACAACCTAAATTACTTAATGAACCATTGTATACCTATATTTGCAGAAGAATAGACGCGCCAACGCGCGCCATACGTCAACATACAGATTTAAACTGTAAATTTAAAACACAATGATGTAAATTAGATTACTATTTAGTTGACGCTGGTCCCTGCCACAGGATTCACTATAAATTGTATTCATTAACATTATTGAGTATTATTTACATGTGTACAGTCTTATAATTTAACTTATAGAGATCACTTCTTAACGTTGAATCCCTCTCCCGTCGGATCTAATATCCATGGGTAGTTGTTAGGGCATTCCATGCAAGTGAACAAACGTAGTGTCTCTCCTGGAATCTCTCGGGTGGTCAACGGACATGCGTTCGGCAAGGAGCAGAAAGGTTGTCCTTTCACATCACATTTTTCTTGCTTCCATTCCTGGAAGTCTCTTAATGACGATAATTCCGTTGGGTTCTGCATCCATTGGATGACTTGAATTAATGAGGTGAAGTAAACATCGTTTTTCTCCAACATTTCTTCGATGAATTTAATCAATTCGTCGCGGAATTCTTTCTTAGATTTCAACCATGAAGCGTGGAAATGAAGACCAAGAGGGGCACGGTTGGTCGTGTAGTGGCGGTTGAAATTGTGGCGGAGAAGACGGGCGAATTGGTCTCCGGTTTGGATATTGGAACACGAATCGACGACGTGACAACCAGGCAGAGATTCATCGAATGTTGGGTCATCTCTTCTATCCAATTCATTCATAACCATCTCCCATACTGGGTGGCTTCTTGAAGGACAGTTGTGTGCGTTACCGTTACACTTGTGCGGCATTCTGAAGTACAACGTGTATGGCCAGATGGGCACTCGGCCGAGTGGGGCAGTAATGGAAGCATCATATACGAAATACTGATCGGCCATCATTTCAAATTGCTTATTTCCTCCGACACGCAAGTAAGGTGCCCGAACTCCAATGATTGAAGCATCGGTAATGTTTGCAAAACGTTCAACAATTAAACGCGCGCCAGCCATTTCAGCTAGCCAATCATCATAGGTTCCACTAGTCCAGTACAATGGATCATCTTTGTGAGTAATTGAAAATACTGCAATTTCGTGTCCTTTACGGTGTAATTCTTGAACAGCTGCGTAGTTAGTATACTTATGAGAAACGAAGAATGTACCACGGATTTGACAACCATTAGGGTTATGGCGATTTCCGTTGAAAATTTGTTCGTAAAGGTCAATATTGTCTACGTTAACGGCACCGTTAAAGGTTATAGTAATCATCTGAGGTACTTGATTAGGCTCAATTCCTCCGGGGATGCGAGTACCGTCGGCGGAACAGAAGCAGTCAGGAAGGGTACATTGGTTAGTATCACAGTCGGGTGCTCTGTTCGGATCAACATCAACGGCTGCAAAAATAATTAAATTTTAACAATCGAAAATCGCTTAATCGTAAATGGTTTTAATAATGAACTTGCGTTTCTTTAGTTTAAATGGGCTATTAAAATTTACTATATATCTATGTATACGTACTGCAAGCGTTTTCGTCCGACTCGTCTTTGCAATCTGGTTTTCCGTTACAGAATAATTCTTTTTCCATACAATCTCCACTTCCACAAGCTAGTTTGCCTTCAGGGCAAATTGGCTCGTCTGTCTTCAATATGGGCAAAATTTTCCTTGGTTCTGTGAAAATTAACGAAACCTTAATATTTTGAAATAATTTTGGACAAATATTGCCTACGCAGTTCACGTTGCTATTTCACTATGAAAAATTACTACATTTTTAAGTTGTAGTGTGTTTTTATATGTCATAGTGTTTTAAAAGTTGACCTCAGAAGACATAAGAGGGAAAGATTCGGCAAAGCATGAAAGAATGAACAGTTAAGGAACAGTTAAAGATAGAAATAATTAATTATGATCAGTGGGTACTTAGCTGACACATAATTAAGGAAGTATAGCCAAGTGCCTTATGAATTAGTCATAGAACAGACATATTAAAACCATGTAAGAGATTTGTATTTAAGTGATAAAAAGTAAAAGTTGAAGAGTATATAAAAAGATGACAAGTTATTTTCAAGTCCAGTAAATAAAAAAGGAAACTTTAATAAGATGATGACATGCCTCATTACGACAAACCTCTGAGTTTTATGTGAACTTACATATTGATGTCAAAAGATGAATTTAAAAATCAGTTATTTACAAATTAAAAAGAATTGGCAAAACATCTAGCTTTTTATTTTAAACGGTGGCTGCAAAAGCTTCGTTCGTGTATCACAAAACAAGCTATATACATAACTGTACAATATTTCAGTACGAAATAAAAACAGCTTTTGAAGCTACAGTTTAAAAAGTTCATGTTAAAATGCAGAGATAAGGTCTTAGTGAACTAATGAAGCTGCAGTGTATTATATACAAGTTATTGCAAAAATGCATCAAAGTATTGTTTATTTACATATTTGTAAAACCTCATTCAAATGTCCAGTGAGAAAAGTTAGTATTGTTGTTAGTGAGATGAAGAAGCTTATAGAAGAACTAGTGTAGTCAGTATAAATTGTTATGTTGGTTATGTTTAAAGCGTTAGACTATGTAGAAAAGAAAATTGAAATGAAGATATTTTCTTGTTAAAGAGAGACCCAGTATTTATGTGTAATTGTTTCTGTGTGTCTATTTTTGGTCCTCATCCTTTTCCGCAAGAAATATATTCTTGCGGAAGGAATGCTATTGTGCTCAGGCGTGGCTATAGATTTTTCATTCCATTAGGTAATTTGTAGCTGAACTATTTATCAGTAAGTATTATAATTTAACATATCTTCAGATACAATTCGAAGTATTAAATATATATAAAGAAAAGTTTAATATTGTCCAAGTCTATATAAATAAAGGTCGTATTAGTGTACATTTGTTATATTGTATCACACTGACAACGAATTGTATTTGGCGAATGTTATTTTTATCGTGGGTCGGTCCTAGACCCGACCCTTCCTTAAGTCCGGGGCCTCATGCAATACACCAAATCTACAGTGCGACGCGGCCCCTTCACCCAAGCTCGATTGCTCGCTACGCGCCAATAGCTTCTTGTCGGCACTTACTCTCGAGTTTGTCACAGTTGGCCACTTTACCCTTCCAGTCGCAGGTTTGTTTATCGAGATCGAAAGCCAATCCGGACGGGCAAGTGATCTGTTTAAGACCTGACCTAGTGCACCTGTGTCGATAAGAAATTACATATTAAAAATAAGACTGGTAGAGACAGGAAGCGGACGTACAAAAGGCTAACCACTTGGAACGCGCCGATCGGAAGATCGATGCTAGCCGAGACGGAAGCTAGCCCTTCGCACGACCACTCCCTTTTGTCGTCGGAACTTACTTTCTATTTTATCGCAATTCTTAACATGTGTTTTCCAATCACAGGTTTGACGGTCGATATCAAACGCCAGTCCGACGGGACAGCGCACAGATGCGAGCCTTGTCACGCCATTTTCCCCTCCTTTGTCGCACCTGTACATATTCGGCCGTGCTTTCAGCATAAAATTTTTCATTTCATTATTACAATGTGCGTATATTCCATGCTATATATATCATAAAATTTAAATACACATATATCCAATAAATAATTAAGATAAGAAAAAAAAACTAAAATAAATAATATAAAAATAAATAATAATCATCTGTTGTATATTCTAAAAATTTAACAAATACTATTTCAGGATAGGAAAAGTCGAAAAGATAAGAAGTTTTTACGACTAACTTTGGTATTATATTACAAAGTAATAAGAACAAAGGAACTTATAATTTGGATTGTGTCTGAAAAGTATAAATTAGAGAGGAATTTACCAGAATAAATCGTATTGAATTATTCTACGAACTAAGTGGCGTTGTGACTAATATTCAAGGCACGATGTCGAACGTTCCATTCACCGGCTGGAATATCAAGTTCTTGCATATCAAACGACGTGTATAAATAAATCAGAGATAGAGAATGGCATTAATACAGGTAAACACAAAGAGTTCAATAGATTTATAAAGTCAAAAGTAATTATACTTTTTATACATAGTAAATCATATTTTAACTGAAATGTCACAATACTGACCTTACAACGTCACGGCAATCGCCTTCGGTGGTAAGTCGGAAGTACTCATCAGCAGGACGACCATCGCACAGCTGCTCGGGGGTCAAATCATCTCCACCTCCATCTTCCTCTTGTCGTTTTACTCTTTCGCCCGCCACTGAAACAAATCCAAAGTTAGCATTGCGGAACAACCGTGTCATAATATATATTTCAGTTATTATTTGTACGTGGCTGCAACCTACATAGATATGTCCCAACATTGACCACAGGTCACTTGCTAAGTAGGGAAGATACGGACTATACCTCCGATACCATCATGACATTGAATGGTACATTGAACATTATTAACTTATGCTAGACATCTGATATTAATCGATTTTATCAAATTGGAATACCCCTTAAATTATAAGGTGTACTGTTACACCAACTTAATATGCTTATTGAGTAACTCAGCTTAACGTAAGCAACGATTACCACACGCGGGTGAAGGAATGCTGTACCGTTTCATTTCGGAGTTGAATGCCGTTCCGCGCATTATACGTCGTAAGTAAAAGTTAAATGAACTTACGATGTTTTTGTTCAAAATAAAAATATATTGTTTATTTTACAGTACCTAAGTACAGCTTTCTGCCGACAAGTTTACAACGGCATTGAAAGGTATAATGTTGAAAAGAAATCGAGGTCAACGCAAGCCACGTAGGTAACAAACCGGTGTTCAGTCTTTGCCGCTTTATGCAGTCTTTACATAAGTTCTGATATGAAAATCTGTTCGCATATACATTATTAAGTACATGCCATTACTAAATAACATAAATCTTAACTTTGCATATTCTTAATAAAAAATAAAAATAAAATAGTGAACTTGAATATTTTGATTTAAAAGCTTCAATTAAAAACTTAAAAAAATAAGAATAATTATTATTTTAGGAAATCATAAGCTAGGTGTTGTTGGAAATAATTATAATAGTAGACAGTTTCTATTTACATTACAAATTGCGTTAACAATTTGTTTAAAATATTAATACCTATATTTAACAACGATTTATGAAATGTCGGTACTCACCTAGACAGGCGAGCAACAGTACCCCGAAACACAGGTACGCGTGTCGAGCCATGGCGCTCGGCGAAGACTGGCCGCTGCCTCGCGCTCCACAAGAAAGTGCAAGAGGTGTCTGCTGCCCCTCTTCACCTATTTATATAACCAGGCAGGTCGCACTCGACACCAGCCGAGTTACTCCGCCCGTCCTGTGCGCACTATGACTCCCGTCGATGTAACTTACCATACCATCGCCGCAGCTTTTAATAACCGCACGATGACGTTCCTGAAAACAATGTGTTAAGTTATAATTATAATTAGTTTATTAGTTAATTACAACATGAGACATTTGGTAATAATGAATCCATCAATGAATTCCTTACAAATGAGTTGTAATAAAAAATAATTTTATCCTATTTATCTGAACTTTCTTACAAATGTTCGTCGCAAATTAGAAAGATTTGGTTTGTCGAAAGTGTAAGTGAAACCACACTTATTTGCACGTAGGCACTAAATAGGAAATTAACATTTAAATGGTTATGCCGTCAAATCTTGTATAACTTGTCTATTTCTCAAGGTTAGTTCGTAAAAATTATTCGTGGCACGTATATTATAAATGTCTAGTCAGAGTATCAGAGTATCAGTAACCCTACTGATAAACGCTTAAGTAGTTATTTATACGAACAATATAAAGTTAACTTAAGCATACTAGTCTTCAGATTTTTTTACTTCAGCGCCTCTACATCTTAATTATATTGTAAAAGTAACCGAACATATATTCCTTCTTTATTGGAATGTACAGTTATATACGGAACTAAGATATTGTGTTGTAATGAAACTATTCAAAAATATATGATTGTATTTATTTAAAGTTTAAAGTTTAAACAAGATTGTAGAACGTTGATCTACTTTACTAAGTGTATGTGAAGTCAATTTAAATTCTCAATGTCACAACCTGTGGAAGTTCATAAAAAATGTTTTAAATATTTATAAAGAAACTTATTATTATTTAAATGTCTCATATTAATAAACATTTAAGAGTTTCAAGATGCATTTATAAATTTTAAAAGTGATGCTTTTTATTTATTCATATTTATTGACGATAGAGTCTGATTGTAAAGCACGAAAAAAATATGCACCAAAGTCAATTTTGTAACTGATACCTAATAATTGTACGCGTTACTGTATAATTGTTTAACTACGCTGGTCAAATCAAGGTCAATAGGGTAAGGTCGAACCGTCTCAGCTTACTATAAATATATTAGGCCTATCGTCGCTATGTATGGCAATTTGGTTTTAAATAGCCCATAGTCCTACAACAAGCCTTGGTAACTTTGGATATTCCACAGTGTTGTCGATGATTACAAAAATACCGACTGCGTCTTAAGAAATGTCATCTTACTATAAAAATATGAAAATGACAAATATTGCGCATTCTTCGTATTCTGATTATGTAAATAAACCCACAACTTGTCAAAAAACGTTTTCACTCAAATTCAGTAGTGTTTTGCGCCGAGATTCATACCACACGACCCACTACTACCACCTACGACCCTCCATATTTACTCTGAATTTGTTGTTTTTGGAAGTCACTCTTACTCCCCCGGTTCATAATATCCTTGGCCGCACTAATATCAAGAAAGCTGTATATGCCAGGCCTATTGAGGCAGACTCAAATTTCGCAGGCGGGCTGCTTAAGTCAGACTAAATTGTGAATCGCCTTGTTGGGCCATTGAGTTAGCGATCGCTATTATACGTTGGTTATAAACCTTGTCTGATATACAGCAGGGTGTATGGCGTGTAGGTGAAGTTATCTACTTAGGTTTATTTAATACTTATTATTTAATTACTATCGTGCGATACATCAATAATTATTAATTGAAATACTGTCTATTACGTAAGACTCGCTGTATTAATGTTTGCTTTGCACAGACGTACCTTTAACAGATAAAAACAAAGTGATAGCCACACATACACAATGACCACATGATCAACGTCATCGATAAATCTAAATAACAAATACTTTAAAAACTAATACTTTAATACTAATTATGATATTGTCTATTAATTTCCCGAACGGTTTGCTGCTGAACCTACCCTTTTCCATATGTATTTCCTACTTTTTTTTCTATAACGAATGTTTTTTCTAGGTTTTCTTCAAGTCCTCAGTGAATAAATCAAGAAGTAACTAATTTTTCTTCTGTCATGACCACCACGGATGGATACCCGTATCATTTATTAGCTATCAATTAAGTTATAAGCAGTTGTTAACTTTGTGTATTATAATTATAATACAACAAGATTGCGTAACTACAACTGAGAAGATATACCCTAACCTGTATTCCTACAACTAAATTTTACCAAAAGGTTTTTTTCCTTGTTCATTTTATTACGCGAGTCTCACTTTCGATTTATTATTCGAACCTGTTTTTAAAATTTATGTCAATGTCACGTAAATTCGGAGAGAAGATCCGAAACTGTAATCTTATTTACATAATTATTTTAACATAAGAATGAAGGACGATAGATTTATAGTGAGAAGAAAATTTTAGTAAGATATGTTACAAAATAGAACTAAAATTAAGCACACAAAGCCTGTTTAGGAAAATATCAAATATTTTCCTAAACAGGCTTTGTGTGCTTTATCTACAATGATTCTCGTCAATGGTGTAGAAATAAAGTAAATTGTAACGCCAAATCACTCTTCATTTTTTATATATTAATATTATCCAACCATTTTTAAAGGGCAGCCATTTATGTCCATGTTATGTTACCGAAGTATATTTTTATATAATAACATCTCAGGGTTCTATGAATATATATTTATGTAATTATAAAATATATAATATTAAACTAAAGAAATCTTAAACTTAAGGGTACAAATTTAGTCACAAAGTAATGTAGACGAATGAAAATGTTATTTTTTCATTTCTATCCTTTTATATACGAGTATTTTTTATATTAAACCCATTTTTATGTTTTCTGTCTACAATCTAAATTGGGTACTCATCTGTAAGAGTATTAAGTATTTGTTAGGTAGTCTTCCGCTTTGGAGTGGAAACAAAAACCTAAGCATTGGCGTTAAAAGCTAGAATGTATTCAACCCATGTAAAGGTCTACAAATCAAGAGTGAATACAATTTAGCAGGAAACTATTCCGTTCAGTGGTAGTTTCCGTATAGCGATTTAATGTTTGTATTATTTTGTTAAAGTTTGCTAGTACGAAGTCGCAGCCAACAAATAGCGTAAAACTTATAAAATTGTATTTTTTACATTATCATTAATAGGAAATGTGATTTATAAATATATATATATATATATATATATATATACCTAGAAACGTATATTTAATTGATTCAGAAGAAAATTGCCCTTAGAGGTAGATTCACTTGAGAGACAGATAGAAAATAGATATAGGGATTTCGCACAAAAAAAATAAGAGTTTGCGAAGGTGTTAATGGCGAATATCATGAGGATGACATTACTTTCATCAATATTTTATGTGTATACCTTTATTCTCACTATACTTCAACACCCATTTTTTACTTATTTTGAACTACAACAATTTTATGGCGATTATAAATTAAACTTAAAATACTTCTAAAATATTTTTTATGTATAGATATATGAGGACTCTTTAATACGAATAAAGTAGAATATAAAGTATTCATGACAGCAAATCTTTTAAAATAAAAATTATATCTCATGACCGTAAATAATGTGATTCAAGAAACAGGTTACCTTTACCTACGTGTTATGTACATATTTGCACGCATGTATAGGAATTTTCTACTAGTATATATGAAGGTAGACCAGAAAGCCAGAAAGAAGAAATAAGTAAGGTCATTATTAAAAAATAATATGTTGACACGTTTTACACAATTTTGTTTTTAAAGTATAAATATTTCTATGTTATGTTAATGAAATATATTAACAAAAAATATACAGTTTTAAACGCTAATAAGGGCTATTCGTATAGCACATGACTTGTTAAAACGAGATGAGTAGATTGCAAGTTGAATTTGGCCATAGGATGGATGGCCTTGTGGCAATATCCGGGTATTTCGAGTTATGTAACGTGCCGAGCGTACGGGTGTCGAGCGGCGAGTACCAGGCTGGGCGGCGGCGGCGGCGGTGAGGCGGCGGCGGGCGGGCGGCGTGCCACCGACCGCCATTTGACCCTCCGACATCTTTTGTAAATGCCTGTGTGCTTTATTATAAATTGCATTAGGATGGTTTTTCTTAAATTGTTAATACCTGTTTTAAGGAGTATCTTGTTACATCATTGTTGTTGTGTAGAAACATATTTCGAAGAAGTGCATGATTTACTCCATTAGTTAGTGATTGATGATCGTTTCATAAAATGAAAAAGTGTGGTTTTATATGGTACCGTACTTATTTATCAAATAGAGGATTATTTTAATTTGTAACGAGTTTAGAGCGATATGTACCTACCTAAACACCTACGAATTTTAATGTAACGCCTTGTAATTTTAATCTGACTATAATAATATCTGGACAAAAAGAATACGAGTAGATTTCCAATTCCGTTTATAGGTATTAACAAAATGTCACATTCCGTTGCTGCAATTATTTTATGATAGAACATTAAATGTTCGGCGATATGTTATGTTGTGACATAGATTAATAATGTGAAGTCGTTAGCTAATTAATTTGACATTTTTCTTATACTTTCTTTATCCGGCACTAAATTATCTACACTTGTTTACTTTTAAATATTTGTATGAGACAAATTCATGGCTAAGCAGCTAAGAAATTCTCCATTGACGGGTATTAAGTTTACAATATAATACAGGAGTGTCTCGTTACAACTGTAAATGTATGTTAAGGTTGGAAATCAAACTTGGAACTCAAAACCGGAGACCCTAACCTCAATATCTTCTATAACAATAATAAGTGTTACATCAGGATAGTTCTGTGTTATGTCAATTAGTATCTTTATTTGATATCATTCACAATAAAATGATTATAGATTTCACTTTGTTTTTTATATATTTTCGAAATAACGTATGTAATATTGATAGTTCAGTATTTTTAAATATACTGCTAGGCATAAGCTTCCTCTAAGAGAAATTTTGGCTATATCACCACGCGTGGCTTGTGTGTGTGTGGTAATGATCGCAGTTGATGTTACATACAGGAAAATGTTGCTGCCCGTCTCCTGGATGGTCCTTTAGTTGTCTCCTCAAACATACACGTGAAATTTATAAATTTTATATCAAAAGCGATAGCCAGTCCGTTGAACAGCTTGGTGAATTATGAAACTTAAACACCTTAATTTCCTCTCATTGTGAAGTGATACTCGTGTCAATCTGTGGGATAGTGATATTACGATGATGTAAATGAACTAAGTAGGTTAATAATGGTATACATTTAATGCTTTTATTTGCATTTTAAAATAAAGAAACAACCACGCAGTTTCATTTTTATGGCAAGAATCCGTTATTATTTAATTGAAAAGGAAACTTAAAAGATGATTAAAAAAAGGTCAAAGTGCTCTCGCAGAGCGAGCTATCGTGTGTTTAAAAGAGTTTTCTGTTTTAAATAGATTATTTTGATAAATGATAAAATTTTAGGTTTTAATTTGTGCTAACGTGATTGAAGCGGAATACAGTAATTTTCAATATGACTTTGTGTATGCATAGGTAACATCGATTCAATGATCGGCTCTAGGTGGTACTATAGATTCTACGGTAAACGGTGATACCGAAACCAGTCTCACTGAGTTAATATTGAAAAAAAAAAACATTTGCTGTACTTAGGATAAATACGTAATGATTTTTACTCATTAACATGTACGAGTGCCTTTACATAGCAAAAACCTGTAACAAGTGTATTTGATCAAAACATTTTTTTATGATGGCGGTGTACTCGTATATATATATATATACTGATTATTTCGTGGTCTAGCCGTCTAAACTTTCACGCGATGTGTTATTCGTTGCGTAATGGTTCCGAAGATTTAACATTTAAACTATCGATTGCTAGTTTCTTACCAATATGCAGTTGTTACGTGCATATTCGACCCGGATACTTGACCTACATCCACATCCAGCTTGTAGCTGTTATAGCTGCTCATCTTTTAGTTGATAGTATTTCTTTCATTTCTCTTTCTACTAATGGATCATTAAATAGATGTTCTGTTTAATAATCAATTTTTTCGCCACAATTTACATATTCGCGTGACCTTTTATCGAAACCAGGAATCTAATTATGTATGCCGACGCTTAACATAATTGTGGTAATAATATATATAATTGGTACATTAATACTACCTACGAAATAAAACAGCTATTCTTAATTTGTAATGAAAATAATTATCTAAGTATGGTATCTGAGTCCATTATTTTATTATACTCATAAAAGACAATGCAAACGTTTTCACACTGCAACTTTATATTTTTCATTATGAAATGTGTGATTTAATGAGCTTATTTATTTCTCAAATGATGTGTAATATACCTACTTTAAAAACACTAATATGTGGTTAGTTAATAAAAGCTGAGATGCGCATATCTGAACGACATCAAAGCAAAGGTAGATTCGACGACGCGACGGCGAGTAGGCGCGCAAGAGTCAAGGATCCTTCAAGATATTTCCTTTCACTTGCGACAATGCATGCACACCTATATCTGCAACGTATACTTGTACAGCGGGTCGGTATGTACAGGCTCTAGGTAAAGCAATTCCAAGTAGCCATACCTACAGTATATATCAATAAGGCCAACTAGTATAGTAGTCAAGCATTCATTAGTGAGATATCGTTATACTTGTTCTCACCTACGACCGTACTGGATCTGTTGAATTACAAATTCTGTGACATTGTATGCTGAACTAGAACTGTTTCGTTTAGGTTATATATTGAGATGCCAATATTGTGACCGCAGAATATTTAAATGAGAAGCTATTCATAATTGTTACGTAAATATTTATATGTAAATACTAAAAAGATTATATATATGTTCCTTCATATTTCGTAGAAATTCTTACAAAATGTTTTAAAACAATTCTTGTGTTCCAATTGCCAGTATTTGATTTTTCCCGTCCACTTTAACCAACAAGGAAAACGTTCAGGTATAAATGTCCAGATCTGACCTTTTGAATGACTGTGTGTGAGTACCATGTGTACTAAAACTTAAAATTACTTATATAACAAGTACTTCATTAACTAAATAATAACTGTTGTTATTAATAGTTATGTTGTGATATATGAAATTCTCGTTTCGAGTATTATACTTGTAGCTAGCAAAACATGAAATATTTTGATTGATATGGATATTATATGCCACTGTTCAATCTCTTTCCTGGCTAAACAACTTGTGCCATATTTAATCAAGCAATAGTACCTAGTGCTAAATACTCGTTTATAATAAATGCTCATTTTACGATGATTTCACGTGCAATATGTTTTGTTCCAGTAAAATATTGGATATAATGATGTTGATTTTCTTTAGTAGAAATTGATGATATGATAATTTTAATAAAATGGATAATCTGAAATATTTATTATTGATAGTTATAATTCTTTCAAATTCATACCTCGATTTCTTACAAAACACTAGCGAAGGTTGACAAGCTCTATTAACGTTTCGATGTCTTATTATTTGTTCAATATTTTTGTTTGATGCAATTAAATGAACAATGAACTCAATGATTTAGTGGCTCTTACTAACTCAAATAAGTACAAATATAATCTAATTGTTAGCATTATCGCTGTAGGATTTGTATTTAAAATATCCGTCTAGAGTTTAATGCAGTCAGTGTTGTACAGTTTTGTATTAAACATGTAATGCAAATATTGTTACGCAAGGAAATAAACGTCATTTTTTGAAAAGGGTTAAGAACAGCGATAAAGAATGTTGCGGCTGTGCACTTCGTTGGAGGAAGACTTTCACTGCTTTCACTATCGCAGGCTGTATTGCGCTTCTCTACATTACTACTCAGAACATACTTCCAACTCTCTATTTATTTTCATGGCGCTAACAATGCTATTGATTTTCATTGTCCTTATTTCTATTTACACCGTGGATTGCAAAATCGAATGGAAAGTTTGTTATGGCTCAGTCGGTATGCAGATGGCCGGATCGAAGGTGATGATGTGCAACCACCCACCCACAGATGCGTCAGACCAGGGCGAGAGGCGTGTTGAAGGCACTCCGTGCCTATTGTCTCTTTTTTTGCATTACATTGTGATGTGTCAAAATTGAATGTTATTGAAGGCTTTGATTATATGACGATAATCCTAGCAAGTATCTATGTAATGCCGAGTGAAATTTGCAAGACGAGTTTATCTTATTTGTTTTTATAGCGTGATACAATAATATACATATACATTCTTTTTGTGTTTGGCAAATATTAAAATGAGCAACTAAAAATTAAGCAAAAAATGCTTCAATTGAATAATGATTTTCATCTTCGATTCGTCCGTCGTGCTCAAACGTTCTTACAACATGTAGTCAATGACCTTAAAAAGGCATGTCCACTTTTTTGCTTCCATCCATCTTGTATGTCTTCTTTGAATGTAACTTAACCTATAGGTACTTCAGGCATATGTATAAGTGCAGAGCCTGCAAATATAAATATTCACGCCAAGGTAGCATGACAAAATGATGATTCATTCTTGAATTAGTCATTGTCCAAGTATAAATACCGTATCAATACTAATATTTTTTTAAAGCTAAATATATAATATTTTAAATATCCATGTATAAAATGTAATAAAATTTAATTTCTCAATTGTTTATAAATTCAATGTTATCGTAACCGCAATATTATAGAAAAAATATCTTCAAAAAATGTGAAATATATTTGTGATTTTTTTTATTTACCAACAATAAGATTACATTTAACACTTTTTTTGAAGTGACTTACCTATTATAATTATAGATTTAATTTATTAATTTATACATAATAACTTAACTATGTACATAATTATCATTACTGATAAGAATGACATTTGAACTTTGAAAACTGGCTTTACTAAATGTTATATTATTAATGAAACATCTTCCACATAAAGCTTAGCCTGTATTTGTTTGCTCCAGATTAATTGTACATTTAGGATGTAATAATGTATGTATTATAGTAGATACAAGTAATATTAAAATAAAAATATTATGTTATTATCTCGAAGTGTGATGAGTATTATAAATAAATATTTTATTATGTTACTAATTATAATATACACGTACATACAACTTTTCTATAATTATTTATATATACCGTGTCATAAACTACAAAAAATAGAAAAAAAATAAACCACCTAAAATGGCCGTGTGAAGCATGCTTCTCAAAACGCTGGTGTTACCTTGTTGTACAAAACTTAATCTTTGGGCAAAGGAATCGCCAGCTTTTTGGTCACTAGTACTTACAAAAGAATAATTTATAATAATATGTAAATACATGTATACTAGTGAATTATTTTTATTGCAGCAAGTATGAAGACCACTAATTCGTCAATTTTGGCTAATATGGTAACTACCGAGTAAGTAAGTACCGAGTAAGTAATCTACCGAGTGACCTTTCTCGATTACCCTTAGTTTTATTAGGTCTTCAATACTTTTTTATTTCGATTCCCAGTTATCTCTATGTTGACAGATTATTAATGGTTGACACATCGCTCACGCAATGTTTTAAGTAATAGGTTAAAATATGTTTATTTATACACCTGTTTGTCATCCAATTCACGTAATCTGCAATTTTATAGAAAATTGAATATTATATAAGCAAAAGCCGACATTTATATCAGTTTATCAGTCCGTGAGTTCGAGCTCGGACAAGGTATGAGAGATGAGATGACTCGTAGTAAGGTATGTCGCTATTACCAATGTGTGTGTACATATGTATGTTCTATACTATAAATTATGCCAGCAACTACCGAAAACTTGATCAACAGGTCCGATGTTTACTCTGTTCACAAAGCCAATCGTATTTGCCAACATTTCGTCATTAAATATTTTTGGAAGTCAGGTTTTCTTTTTACGATTTAGTATTACTAGTTCCTATAATTTTACTTTTTATAACACTAAGTTACCCTTGCATCAGCTTCTAGTTTACTGTTAGTCATGAATCTCCACTAAAGGCAGATTAACTCGTAGTGACCAACCATGCTTAGCATTTCGTGTTGATGACCTTAGTCGATGTAAAATCTTACAGGAAGACCTTACTGCTCACGTTCTGACTTATCTCCTTAGTCGTCTTCTCCGACCTCCACACGGAGAGAGCGTAGTTATTCTACGTCACATTACGCAGTCTAGTTAACTTGATAATATTAGCGAAAACCGTAAAGTTTCCTTTCCAAATAAGTAATTGGTACTACTATGTTGTATGATGAAAATCTTACAATAATGGGCAATACGTATTAATAATAAATATTATATAGGTATGTATTTATGTATGTTTTGGATATTAACACGATGTAAAGCTACATTTCTGCTTTGACGCAGTTAATACCTTTTGTCATTGATAAGAATGCAACACGGATGTAAGTTTTATTACGTACGTATTTTATTAAGTAGTTTAAAAGCAACGCTATGTGCATTATAATATCTATTTGTTGTATTTGTTATATAGTTAACCGTTGATGTAAAAAAAGATACAGATTAATACGGAGTTTATTGATTTTGTACAAGTTAGCAAAAAAAACAATAAGTACGTAACGACTTAGGGTAATAGTAGTATGACCTAGTGTAATAGAAGTAGGCAATATTTTTACGGGTTTTCTTTATATGAGGATTCGAGGGAAAATGAAAAAAGTCCAAATTTTTTATGTTTTATAATTAAATTTTTATCCAACAGACTTACAGTAGAAAATCACATAAAGTATTAAACAGACCTATTAAATATTCATGTGAGTCTATATTACATATAGTTAGGTAGGTACTTAGACTACAGACGGGATTATGACCCAGTACATTTTTAATTACAGGGACACATATTCAAAGCAGCATCGGTAATGACAAGATTACTTTCAAAGTTGGCAATAATTTTATATACCCCGAATATGTCCTTGCAATCCGTTAATTGCAATTATTTTATAAACTAATTTGGAGCGCGTGAGGCGCGAGATCTCTTCTAGTAATGACCGTCGCCCGAAGGGTCATTTAGCCAGGGGTAGTTGGCTGGGCACCTCACGCATGTTTGTAGATTGATGGTTTCTCCGGGTACTTCCTTAGATGTAAGCTTGCAAGAGTGGGGTACCCAACAAGCTGGGATACCTTCGACGGAACACTTTTCCCTCCATGGCTCGAAGTTCTTGGCTTCAGAAACGGTGCGCGGGTTTTGGATCCATTGAATCACTTGGGTCATTGTTACGAAGTAAACGTCATTGTGAGTTTGAATAATTTCGTCAATCCAGTACAGGAAAGCCTCCAAAAATTCAGGGTTGTTCCTTAACCAAGCAGCGTGGAAATATAGACCCAATGGAGCCCTATTTTGATCATAATGGCGATCGAAATTGTGGTTGAGGAAATTGTAAAATTGATCTCCAGTAAGAATGTTCGAACAAGAGTCAACCATAGCGCATCCAGGCAAGTACTCATCATTGTTGGGATCTTCCCGACGATCTAATTCGTTCATTACCATTTCCCAAACAGCATGGCTTCTCGTGGGGCAGCTTTGTAAATTACCGTGGCAGCGGTGAGGCATACTGAAGTACATAGTGTAAGGCCATAGAGGTGGGTTAGATAAAGGCGCTGTGATGGTACTGTCGTATAAGAAAGCTTGTTCCTCCATCATGGTGAATTGATTATTGCCGCCGACTCTAAGATATGGAGCACGAACACCTACCACGCTGTTATCAGTGATGTTTGCGAATTTCTCGATGATGACTCTCATGCCAGCCATTTCCTTACCCCAATCATCTACGGTAGCGTTGCTCCAGAATCGCTCGTCATCATTATGTCTATAAGGAAACGATTACACTTTATAGGAGACTTATACATAAAACACAATGATGATTGTTGAGATTGAATACTCAAAAGTATTTAAGTTTAAAATATCACATAATAATAAAGTATAAATGATAAATTCTGCTAGTAAATTATCACAAAACAACTAATTACTTTGTATTATTACCATATAATTATTTTTCGACTTGAAAATATAAGTCAACTACAATCAATCATTGTCGAACAATCCAAAAATTGCACACTTACGTGACCGAATGTACTGCGATTTCGTGTCCCTTTCGGTGCGTTTCTTGCACGGCTGAGTAGTTTGTGTACTTGTGCGAAATAAAGAATGTAGCCTTGATATCGCAACCATTAGGATTTTTACGTTTGCCGTTGAAAATTTCTTTGTATAGTTCAATATTGTTGTTGTTAATAGCATCATCGAAAGTGATTGTAATCATTTGAGGAACTTCTTTAGCGGATAAATCTCCAGGGATCACGGTACCATCTTCTGAGCAGAAACAGTCGGGTAAGACACACTGGGTTGGGTCGCAAGGTGGTGCCCTGTTGGGGTCGTTGTCAATATCTACGGAAAAAAGTACATTTTAAACATTTTCAATGTCAGATGACAAATCGTTTATTATGTGTTTTTAAATAAATTTTTTTAGGGATATTGTAATTAATTTCCCTAAACGGTAAAATATTGTAACAATATATCCCTCTGAAGAGTACTGCCGTGTCTACTTTTGATGTTATCTATAAATATTGACGCGTATCTATGCATGAACACACGAGAATCAAGTCGGTAGTTGGAACTAGTATGGGTACTTTCGCTTAATCAAATCGTTCAGAAAACTTGCTAGCTATTGGGATTTCACTTTTAAATGCAGTACGTGGTGATAGATTTAAATATACTTTGAATGTTCACGTTCCGTGTAATATCCTATATGAATTGAGTAATCAATTAAATGGTAATTGAAATTGTATGCAACTGAAATTTAAATGATTACAAAACAGCTTTACCTAGTTGCTAGGCATGTGTAGTGTGCTACACGCTATATGTTAAAACTGGCTACGCTGCATTAAATTGTAAAACATTTACAAAATTTCAAAATTACTTATATTTCAGTAGTTAGTGTGAAAATAAGAATCGCTACGTAATGTTTATTGCCCCATAGTTTTTTTATTGAATTATCAAAATATTTTCATCTTATAGTTATTTTCGATTGTTCGAACCACTCAATGAGCTAAGTAAAGACTGGGTTTCAAAGTAACTCTGTATTCCTGGCACACAACTGCCATTCTCGGGTAAATTCATTAGGATTTCAAGTCGTGAGGCGTATATTGAGAGGTAGGCATGAATTGACTGTGATGTTAGTCATTGCATATGAGGTCAGCTACAGTTGAAATAAGTGTAAAGTTGTTAGATTATACTTTAATAATAAGGCTTCTAAATTTTGATTTTGACATTAGAAGCCTTGCATTGTCAATGTTAATAATATATATACCTATTTGGCAAGGTGGTTTCAGACGTAACATTGAGATGTTTTTAGGCTAAGTGATTGGCATACCAGACAGGTCGTTCGTCATGCCTTGCAAGCCAGTATTTATTTTTAAATTATTGCGTTCAAGTTCAATTGCGTGTTTTATTTACGATTAAATACCACGTGTCGTTAGAAGCCTTATTACACAGAACAACGATCTGTCGGCACTTACCGCAAGAGTTCTCGTCAGAACCATCGACGCAATCTTTTTCACCGTTACAGAACAATCCACGTTCTATACAATCTCCGCTTCCACAAGCCAGGAAACCATCTGAACAAATTGGCTCCTGAGTGTACAGAAGAGGCTTAACTTTGCGTTCCTTGTTCTTCAATTTGCAGTTCTTCACTGCGTCTTTCCAGTCACAGGTTTGTTTCTCAATGTCAAAGAACAAACCAGCCGGGCAACGAATAGCTTGAATACCCTGTTGTATAAAATATTTGCTTTAGTAATCATCACTTATGGTTAAATTATTCATCATATTTTTACTATGTATCTTAGAATGTTATTTCCCGGAAGCAAGTAATTTTTCATAAACTTTGAAGCAACGTTACGTTTAGAAATAAAAGACCTACGATACAATTTCAATGTAAACAAGTTCTCTAAAATAGTGTGCCATTGATTATTATATAACTGACGTTGGATACTGGAGTGTTATCTAGTAAAATATTTGGAATTTAGCAAGCTCAAGATTATGTTAAGCAATATTATGTATAGGACCGGATAGATTAATCTAAATATTAACGCGGACGGCCAAGTGCCAGCGGCATACATATTTAAATCAAATTAGTTTATAGCTTTTAAATCGAATAAACTGTGCTTCATTTGTTCAGTATCAAAATCGGTATAAGAGTTTTAAGGCCCACATTCGCACGTTTACATTGATATCAATGCGATATCGTGCGAGAAAGGATATGTTTGTAAAAGTAGTAATCGCCTATTGCACTGACCGAGGCGGTGCACTGGATGACGTCGCGACAGTTGTCGCCCTCGCCGGTGACCAGCCGGAACCACTCGCCGGCGTCCTTGTCCTTGCATAACTCTAGCTCCAGGCTGTCGTCTTTCTTGACCGCGTCATCCGCTTGCCGCCGCCATCGATGCCCATCGACACTTGCTGAAAATTAAGCAACATTTTAAATCTAAACTTAAAACAGCCATCAAGTAAGAGGTATCGGCTTTAAACAAATACGGTTTCCAAAAAGTCATACTTTCACTTGTAGCAACATAATTTCTCCTTAATCGATACGATCAATCAGTAGGCATATGAATTTAAAGATACAACAAGTTGTCAAGCAAGCGGAGGCCCGGGCAAAAACTAATAGTACTTCCTACAAACGTAACCTTGCCACTTTCAAAAGGGAGATAGTTTGAATGTTGATTGTTCCGGAAATAAGTGAAGTTGCCGACTGTGGTGTCGCGGAATCACTACTTCCTACTACTAACCAAACGCCAATTTACTATGCAAAATAATAAACGTATTCATGTAACGTAACATTTGATTATATATTTGCCGACGGTTTACAGCTTTTTTATCATTAGAAGTAAAATGTCACTTGGAAGTGTAAATGTCAAAGGTGGAGTGAGCGCACGTGACATTTGACTGGCTCCGAAATGTCAGCGCTTAAGCAAGCGACAAGGACGACTCTTTCTAAGTTCTTCTGTCTATATTCCAAATCGTTACATTATGCATGCTATTTGATGCTTTTGTGTCGGTGTGCTGTTGAAATTATTATAATTTGAAAAGGTCACGGAATAGTTGTTTTCCTTGACCGCCAATTATGATTCAGGAAATCTTAACGATATGCCTATTAAGCTATTATTGAGCCAGATCCAAATTTAAGTAGTGAATATTTCTTTGCTACATGATTTGTGTAATCTTGGAGCATTCCCAGTGCTAATTTAAATGCATTGGTCCCGTGTGAGACACTGTTTTTTGCCAATTATGAGTTGACACGCTTTAGTAATGTTTGTTAACAGTCAGTAAGAAATAGATGTGGGTTGTGTGCGTGAGCAAAGTGCACGTAACATAAGGAAACCAAGCTCTCGCAATATTATCTAACGGAGCGCTTGCGAGAGGCTCCGCCTGCCACCCGCACGCCATACGCGAGCGTGTTAATATTATATCATTGTTCTCTTATCTGTTTATTGCTTGTTGATATTGCAAAACGTCGCCCCGTTCAAATGGCACCGCCTTTGATTGTTACTAGGCGTGATTTATGTGGATACATGTTATTTCGTTATAGAAAAATTATATATGTGTAGGCAAATTTAAATGTCTCAACCGAGTCTGAGTTTTATATTTTAGGTCATTTGACTTTTCGTGTTATTAAAAAATATATGTGATTAAATTACAAAATAACTTTTAGAGTAATTGTTTTAGTAGCAAAAGGCGTAATACCCAATATGTCAACGTAACAATCCTATTCACATTACTTATTTTAATAAAATACTATTACTCGCTTATGTATGGTACGTTTGCAAATAATATTATCGAAAACATTAAATAATATGTACAATACTTCATCAGTGCAACTATAAATAAGTTGACCTCTGTGACCCGGATTCATCAGTGTCTATTTTAAATAGTTTATTAATACAATAACTATACGTTGTGTGTTTTATAATTTTAAAAATATAATTTGAGATAATTATGCAGGAGACGCGTTTTAATACTCACATTTAAGTGAGAATGGCCTTATATAGGCATTATCTATTTGTTATACGTATAAATATAATATTTCAGTTATAATATTTATGAAAACATCCTAATATTACATATTGTATGTAGTAAGTCCCGCCGATATAGTATTCGTATAATCTAAAAAAGTACGTAGTATGCGCTACGTAATAGCGCGTTGATGTCTTTTGTATACAACTTTTTAAATGTATTTTGTTTTATTAATTTCACCAACGAAATAAATTCAAGGAATAAAATCTTATATTAAAAAAAGGTAAATACATAAGTTTGGTTTAATTGATAGCATTAAATTGTATTGTTGGTTGGTAAATAGAGTTTAATAGAGAATTCGCCTACGGAAGTGCAAACAATGCGCTGTGTTGTGTGTTCCGTTGTTGTGTTCCGGTCTGCAATACGAGTATTACACGCGTTTATCAGTTTTAAAGAGATATATACCAGTAATAATACGAATAATATTTAGGGCCTTTAGCACTTCAGTGGACCTTTATGATGTTTTTAACTACACAGCAGGTATTATATGTTATGAATTTATGATATTTTCACAATAGGTATACCACCACTATTTTTAGAGTTTATGCTGCAGCAGCTTTCTTCAATTATTATTGTGTATATATATTTATTTACTTTATTAAAACCTATTTTTCTATGACTATGTATATTAATTTAAAAAATCTATTACATATTTTTATATACTAGTATTTCAACGACAAAAAACAATTAATTTAAGCTATAATAATATTTGTATGGGGCATATGAATATATAGACAGTTATGCGGGGAGCGCGGGTGAGGCGGCCGCCGAGTGGCACGTTGTTCGCATACCGACATTCGACCTCATAAATATGCAGAGTTACCTCTTAACTTTCCTTATAGAGACGATCCCTTCTATTCCAATAACTAATAAATTTGTAACGGTATACTTACAAATTTATGCCCTGGTAGTTTTTTATACGGACGTTTTATACATGTATTATTCCGGATATTTCTGCTGTATAAATAAAAGTGTGGCTTATAAGATTTCAATTACCAAACATGAAATACTTGATTGAATCTGCGTTATAGCTCTATCAAAATCTATCGACTTCAACCTTCTTAGGTCTTTCTTTATTTATATTAGGTATCTATAAAACATTACGTGGCCTGAATTATACTACATGACTGATTATTTTTATGAAATCATTACTTATACTCGTAGATTATATATGAAAAAAATATATATTGTATATGTATGTCACTAAGAGGTATGGGTCCTTAAATTGTCGTTCGCACTGCAACTGTAGACGGTCTACGTTAGGTAGAAGTAAGAAAATCATAGTATATTAAATGACGTGTATTATTGAAATTTACGTCCACTAACATTAAAAGCCAAATTTTTATTGGTGCACAATATTCATGCACAACTAGATTCATTCGTCATATACAAAAATTTCGTATCGTACTATGTAAACGTCACCACTCGAAATGCATAAACTACAAACCTTGTAATAATATAGAGCGTATCGGCAATTAATTTTTGGGTATTAAATATCAGTCTATTGTAATACCTTTCGTAATATAGTTATACAACATTAAATTGAATGTGGAAATGTTTTTGTCGTACATAAAGTTCTGAGGTATAGACCGGTTGATAAATATGTAACAGTAAAAAACAAAAACAAAAACAAATGGCATTTAAAGGCCTGCAAGCTGCAAGGTGACTTGAGAAACGATAAAAATCCTAAATGTAGACAACTTCAAGTGTTCCAATGCATATGCAGTACATAAACATGACTATTACTACCGGGAGGTCAATTGCAATAAGTAATGAGGCATGTACTATGTTGTTTCATGCGTTACTAATTAATTACCTTTGAGGCATTTTTCCTTCAATGGTGGTTAATTAGCTAAAACATTGAATTATGATGCGGATTCATCCATAATTGATTATCGATAGTAAATTGTAAAAACTTTGTAATTGTTTTTATTTTATATTTCATTTCAACATGTTCATGTTTTAAACTAGTAAGCAGCCAAGTTTACAAACGTGTAGTATTATTATCGCAATTCCGGTTTTTCTTAGACAGGGTTAGAAGTTTGATCCCCAGCTAGCCAAACAAAAACAAGTGCAGTGCTACTATAAGAAACTATTCTATTGTTTTTCAACTTCAAAATATGATTTAGCAAAGTTCCAGTTACACAATTTTATCCATTTCCGAATTGCAACTGAAACAATTTGAACAGAATTTTATTAGATTTAAAATTATTTAATTGTACTAATTTCTGTAACTAATGTAAGTTTCATGTTTAACTGACACATGTGTATATAATTCAGAATGTACTGTTATTCGTTTATTATAATTTCACCTATTAATTGACTAAGTTAAGTTACACAGTATTTATTAAGTAGAAATATTATAATGAGTTATATATACATTGAGGTGTACCATTACGTAGAAAATGTGGTATAAACATAATTTAATGCATTTCATCCGTATTTAAAAAAAATAACATTTATTTTTAATTCAAAATAATCAGTATTGTGTAACAGGCAAAACTCTATGTAGGCGACATGCTTCATGAATTAACAAAATTCTGTTAAGAAGTTAAAATCGAAAACTTTATTTAATTTGCCTGCATTATTGTATAATGTCCAGTTGTTTATAGAGACTGGCATGGTAATTGAGTAAGAATGTAAATATAACTCTATCTAGAACTATCGGAATACCTGAATAGTAAATCATAAAATATGAACCTACGACAGGTTTTAAACAAATAATAATTTATGAACGGCCTCGAATTTCTGTGTTCATTAGATTAAAAACTTCTTGTGCCCTCACAATATTGAGTTAGTGTTTTACACGGACTTGATCTTGGCATTTTAAAATAAAGATGAATTCAAAGAATGTACATTTACAAAAGGGGTCAAGTTCGTGTCGAACCTCGTACAGTGAAGGGTTCCATATTTGGATGAACATTCCTTTCATCGGTACCAAAATAGTATTCAATAATTACTTTATAGTCACTATCAAAAATTTAAAAAAACAAGCTAAATTAAAATAGCGTGTAAACAACCGAAAATATGTCAGTTTCCAAAAACAAGCGAAAGTTTATTTCCGATTTACGAAACTTTTATTTTACATCTACTGTACAAAAAGATCTTATGATACAAGATATTTTATTAAATTTCACGATATATCCTTTAAAAAATCCGATATTGTAAGTATTCGATTGTTTTCGGTCAGATTAATGTACTAATAAAGTCTTCAAAAAAGATTATATATTTAGCACACTTGTACAACTATAATTCCATCTATTTAACGCCATTAGTCTTTGAGTGGGATATAGGACAGACAAGACGATTGGGTATTTTACGATTTGGCCTTGGAACTATAAAAAGAAATATGTCAATGGAACACGAAATCTAAATATTTGGTTAGAATCAGATATATTTCTGTGACAAAAATAAGATGACGATAAATAATAATATCAGAAGAATATATGAATAAATGTGAAAAGGGTATTTTTTAAAGATAGGACAGATATTTCAATTGTTGATGTGTTGATAATAGAGTAATTCAAAATGAAAATTTCAAATATTTCTTTTGACAATTCACAGTAAATGTTAAAATTATTTAAAAAAAGTATACGTGTTCCTAAATGTTGTTTAAGTAATCTTTAATGCATTTCAGGTCTGTTGATTTTCTAGTAACTATAACTAGTGCGGGACTATGTGGCCTTACGAAATACATAACATGCATAAAAACGAAGATTATCCAATTATTTTTATCTGAGATAGAGATAAAGAGCATTAACAATCACGTTATTCCGAATACTTATTAGCAGTGTAATTAACTTGGTCTGTTTTTTCCTAGCTTCGTCAAATTTGAACTTTTACATATTACGATAATGCAATAAAATGAACCGTTATTTAAAAAATATAAGTGATCAATTGTAAGAAGATAACGTATCCTCATCTCATAACTGGAATGTCTCTATAAAATGTTACGATGTATAAAATAAATGGAATGCAATGATGAAAATAATAGCACAAATAATTAATATTTTTAAAAAGCTATAAGTAAAAAAAAAGTGGTACACCTTACGTTGATTTTAAAAAAGATTTTAGCTTATTTGTAGTACTACTTCCTGTCATAGAGGCAGTGCTTAGCCAAGGTTAGTAATACTTTATGAGTTGATTTACATATTACTTGTAAGATAAAAATTGAAACCAAGAAATATGATAAGAATACTAATAAACATTGAGACCGTAAGATTGTTCTGTTTAGTATACTGTTTATACGGATATTACAGTGTTACATCTTACCTATTTATTTAATTTAAATTTTATCAGAATCGTATGGATAAAAACTACCATAATGTGCAATACTTCGCGCATACTATTATCATCATTGATAGATCTGAATTATTGAAGGAATTTAAGGATAAACTGCCAAAATATATTCCGAATCTATCCTCTTTTGTTTATCAACAGAATTTTTTGTTTGATTCTTTGACGAGCTAGGGTTATAAATAACAAATGGAAACTACGATTTTGACTAATGGAACTTTAGCAGAAGATAAATAGCTAAACAATCGTGCAACTTAGTTTTTTCTTGGACTATTTATACGTTATATTACACATAGCAAAAACATCGATCAATAATAAAGTTCATATGTCGTATTAGTTATGCACACATGCTTGTCGAAAGATTCTGTAATACATATACCGGTAGCAATAGCTGCCGATCGCTTCGCAATCTTGCTGCGGTCCACAGCCTTGTTAAATGTAGGGTAGGTACCTACTATATAATTGAATGCAATGTCTATTACAATGTGCCATTTATTTACTGTTTATATTGTACTTGAAATTTCTAATTTTGATAACAATATAAATATAAGGTTTTGTATATCATTTCAATATAATAAGGTTATCATTAGGCAAGTGTATATTGTGGAAATTGTAGATATATCATATTTTACATCGCATTACATCATGTATATACTGATTAAAAGTATTACAAGGGCGAATTATAAGAGGCATTGCATAAAACCCTGCAATAACAAAAGTGACCCCTGATGCTGGTGAGTCATGAATCTTCTTCACTGCGAGATTACAAAATCCTATCGTAAACTACTGTCAAGAAAAGTCAAGAAAGAAGGTAAAAACGGTTATTTTTTTACCTTCTTTCTTGACTACTATCCTAAAGTTTTTGTAACGATATTTCTGGAATAAACATATATGTAAAGAGTCCCTTGAGGTTTGTCCAGTGGACCCGCGAGCGCGACAACACGGCCGTGACGTCAGTGTGGCAAAGCGCGCGCCGCGGCGCACTGCGGCCGCAGCGCAACAGCGAATGTGAAAGTTCTCTGCAGCCACATTGCGCGCCCGCAACAAGTGATAAACGTTTGTTTTACTAAATGTACAATGTATATATTTTTAATTTACTTACGATATTTTATAATTCTAATACTTATCAACTATTTTTACCTCACGGATCTAACTAATAAGCTTTATGTTTCTTTGTCTTGTAATGTTTATTATTATCAATCGGCGTGCCTTATGTTCAATAATCGAATTCCGTTCGATTACAGCATTTCGTAATACCGGAAAATCTCCATAATGAATTTTCAGAAAGTTAGCTCACAGCACCGGTACACATGAATCAGACACGATAGTTGTCAGTAAAGTATAGTTTGAGCTGTCCTTGAAAGGCTTGCTGCGTGTTGATTACATTCTTAAGTCATTTGATGCAAGGAGATCGCGTTCGACTGCATTCATTTGCAAGTTCTGTGGAGACACGGCCTATCTCGCCACGGTTGGACTCTAGCAACTTCACTATTCACTTTTTATGCGGCACTCAACGTTGACGCAACCACTGGTTTAATTGATTGGGATATGCGGATGTGACGTCGCGTCCTAATGACGTCGCGAAATAGGCGGCATCAGAAGACGTAGGATAAAGGTTAGGACTCACCGCAGGCGAACAAGAGACACGCGGCCAGAGTAGCGACACGGGCGAAGCGCGCCATGACGGGATCACAACAGGTCGTTGCGCGGCGGCCGTGCGGTTAAATAGTGGCCTCAATCTGTGCCCCGCCCGCCCCTCTCGCCCACATCGCTTACACTTCTGCCAACTGCCAATACCCTTTGCACTCATCAGCTGTGAATCACCTGCAGCTTGCACCTCCAGGAGCTTAGCAGCACATACATGTAAAGCGTCCTACTTCCAATTGACAGGGGCGTTCAAATATTATGACAACAAAATTCGTGATGATCGTATAAACACTAAAGGATACCATCTCAAATAAACATTTATATTAAATTTCGAAATAAATTTTCATATAAATATGTGTAATCATTCGGACAAAAACCTGTTTTGTTCTAAGTACTTATGAACAGAAATTTAACAGGACTAAAGTTGAATAAAATATTCATTTATCTATTTACGACCGAATAAATACTAGAATGCTAAACGTTTCTCAAGGATCTATTATTTATTAGAAAAATTGAAAAATTGACTAAAACTCGAATATACTAGAAGTATGCTGTTTTTTTTTTCAAATTTTATATAACGGTATCGCAGTTAAACTATTTTGTATATGTATAAAAATACTATCCATTCAAACTTTTTGTCTCACCATCCAGTTCTGAACCATATACTATTTGGAAGTTTAAGCTTAGCCTAACTCATTTTAACTTCTTGTTGTTGATTTAACTGTAGATATCAATATTTATTTATATTTAATCGACACAAGAGTGTTGTGTATTTAAGAAATGCGGAAGTTTATGATGCGAGACTTTACCTTACCTTAGTTCCATTTGCATTCGTAAGTATAATTGCCCTTATCCGTATCATATCATTGTAATTGTGGTATTTTGGGACTAACATATCAAAATAAAATTAAGATATATAATAGACCATTCGTGCTTATGTTTATAATGAACACTTATAAAGTCTAGAAAAAGAAAAAGTTGTAGTATATATAGGTTGTTTTTAAATCCATCCATTAAGTACCTTCTGGAACCTTGGGCAGGATGAGGATCGAGAAAATGTGACTAGATTCTATTGTTTATTTATTTTATAAAATATCTCTCGTCAACCCATTATTGTCCCACTGCTGAGCACGGGTCTTCTCTCAGAATGAGAGAGTATTAGGCGCGCGCTGGCCAAGTGCGAATTGGTGGACGCACACACGCACGCGCCTCCGAGAACTTCTTTTTTGTAAAGATCTCTCGGGTGTGTAGGTTTCCTCACGATATTTTCATTCACCAAAAAGCAGTGATAATTAATTTCTAATACGTACGTAATTTTAGAAAAATCTGTGGTGTGTGCCTGGGTTTAAACCTAAGACCACCCGATCGAGAGGGCAAGTTTCAACATTAGGTTATCACTGCTCTTATAAAATATATGTATACTTATTAAAAATTAAAAAAATGATAAGTTATAAGCAGCAGTTTTCATGATGAAGCTCTACAAAGTCTTCTTAAATGTCGGTTGATTACGTCTCGAAGTTAAATAGAATTATAGATAAAACCATTTTTGATCAACTTCTTAGGCACCCCTGCTTCTCTTAGTTCGTAACAGCAATGATAAGCGTGAGCATTTTCTGTGTTACCCAGAATTCTAATTATTTACATTGATTAAATTATATTAACATCTTCTTAATTGTCGGTTGATTACGTCTCAAGCTATGTAGAATTTATTTAGCTATTCAAAAAAATATTTATGAAGTTATCATCTTCAACCATTTTTTGGTCAAGTTCTTAGGCACCCCCGAGATATACTTCTCCGAGGCGCTCCAACTTAATCCGTAGGGGTCAAGACTTGCAAGTTGGTGAAACAAATATGGTTAGATCGGGGAATTGTCATCGCCACAACATTTTCTAGCGTAAAGCAGTTCTTGCAATTCAGTGGAAGGTTATGGTACCGGCTACGTTTTATATAAAGCGACCATCTTAGGCCCCAGTGGTAGTAACGCATCTATGATAGATAAGTTCATAAATAGATCTGTGTTTAGATAGAACCTAGTTTTAGGTGAAGTTGCTTACAGATGTTCAAGGAACATAGAAACTTCCTAGGAAGACTGATTGCTCGTTTGCTATCTTAATTATATAATATTGTATAATAAGGAATGTGATTTTACCTACGAGTAGGGTTGATTACAGATGTGCATGGGCGGCTGCGGACACTTATTGACAGGCAGGCGTACTACGCGCTTGTTTGCTACAATATTAATAAGATGAATCAGCTAAATGAGTTTTTAATCATTTTATTTATAATAAGTTTACAATAATTAATTATATTTAATCAGAAATAAGAAAGATATTTAAAATATGCAAAAAATATTTATCGTGAATAAAGCATAACACATATATCGTATCTGAAATACATGAAAGTACACTTTTTACGTGACTGTCGGACTTTTTGAGGAAACGCAATATAGTCGAACTAAGGGTGTGAGTGGTAAGTGCCAACCGTCGTCCATGGATCTATAATCAACTCTACATGCGTTCCTACCGCTGATGCCGATGGTGGAATGCATTCATCAATATTATTGTTTATCTCTTACCAAATCCTTAAAACTAGAAAACTTATACAATAGTAGTAGGATTTAATAATTGCATTAAGAAATGCATGAATACTTTAAATGTTTGTAAAATACGTATGTGATTTATAAATACTAATAAGTTTTTACTGTTACGATCGTTAGTAATTAGAAGAGTTTGGATGTGTCAACTACATACTTACTAAAATGATATATCTAGTTAGGCTTAATGATATTTATAAATCACCAGTAATTAATATCCATTCATAATGTCCAAATTGTAATCTATTTGAAAGTCTACATTCCATTTAAATGAGTCCGTACCAAAATAATCTGTCAGGGTGGTATGACGTTCCAATTCTATGACTCTACAGTCATTGTTTGACGTTATGCGTTATCCTAAATCCGTATATATATACCTTATATTATGAATAATACAAATAAATAAAATTTGTGTACATCTATCAATGTTACCTAATTTTCTGTGTTCACGTGAGCATTTTCTGTGTTACCCAGAATTCTAATTAATAACATTGATTAAATTATTAATTAATTATATAAGAAATAGAGACTTTTGCATTATTTTCTCCCTGAAAGTTTTCGGTCTGTAAAATATCTAAAATGATAGTCACTGTTCATCTTGCTTACTATTATTAAGATTTGACTAATAACTTAAGTGTTTCTTACCTATCTAGTGAGACTTACCTGGGCCGATATATTTGTAGTGAATATTATCAAATGCAAAGATCAGCTTGGCTGCAGAAAGTTCTTTTTCTCATTGTAAAATAAGATGAGTGGGTAAGAAAACAAAATCGTTAGTAGAATTATGATTTTATATTTATTATTTCAAATAAATTTATATCGTCGTAAGTACTAAAAACAACACTGATAGATATTGCTTTTTAGATAGTAGGTATTATAGCCACGTAAGGTTGAACCTCAGATGCTTGAGCTAACCAAGTATAAAAGTACACATTGATAGTCACAAATCACAGAAAGGTACACATAATATATTAATACTAGAGAAAAATAAAGTCAAGTAGACAATCTAACCTACAATAAATAGTATCACCATTTATTAACCTAAGTTACGTTTTTTATTTTAAAATTCAAGCGTGTTGTCAGATTCACAAATAAACTATAATCAAAGTATGTCTACATTTCCACGTTATCTAGTTACTACATTATACATTCATACTTAGGCTAAACTCCTAGGCGACATTATTAAAAGCACATCGTCTACATCTTATAACTTAGCTTACACATTTCATTTTATGTTAGAATAAAATACGTTTTCATTACACATTCTATCAAAGTAATATATATTTAGATTAATCCTACAAATTAAGCGTCAATAATTTATTAAGCGACTAAAAAGTAAACCTACATAGCCTAGTAGTGAATATCACAATATCGCTACTCAATACACGAAGATGAAGATGAGGCAACGCCAACTACAGATTTATCCGTAAACAGTATGTTATGTAATAAGACGCGCCCGACCGCCCGATGTCCGCACACACGTACACGTGTGCGAGATGTGGCTCATCACAATATATTAAGATTCGTAGTTACGGATATGATCGAAAAACTTAAAGTATTCTTAAATCCTGCCATTCAATTAAACTATGTTATTTGGGGTTTCATTGTCATAAGTCATAAGCCACGTCTATATAAATCTACAATAAGTTAAGACACTTGACTACAACCTGACATATTTTAAGAATATGATCATATGTGTTATTGCTTGTGTCTTCATCCTTGCAGCCTTTAACCATTTATGTTACTTCGTTTAAATAAGGCATACTTTAATTATTTATTTAGTGACTCAATCATCTCAATTAGCTATGTACACCGATTAATATTTTATGATCGATTGTTTATTGAAATTTATGTGTGAATGGAATTTGATGTCATTTTTTTTGTTGATCTGTGTGTAAAAGCGTATCCATTAACAGCTTTGTCAGTTACATAGATTTTACCGAGGTATGAAACAACGCGATTACGGATAGAACAAACGAAAGTTTGAAATACAGTTTTCATGAAATTTAACGTCACTATAATGTGTCGTCTTGCTTTATAAGCTTAATACATTGTAAAATACATGTAAGCTGGCTTTTCATATTACGTATTTTCATTAAATTTGTAAGCTTGAAAGGCGAAGATACGTACATAGCTTTGTACTTAAATGTCATGTCTTTGCAAGTTCCTATTACATACGATTACCAAATTAATTAAAGCGAAAGTTATAAAAGAGGCTATTAATAATGTATTTTTAATAGTTCACAAATGTATCTATTAAATAATTACACTGTATAATTACTATAAATTTACAAATTATACCATGAATATAAAAGAATTAAATGAAATGTATTATAGTATGGTATGTCAATTACGTAAGGCCCGCTTTCTAAAATATTACTATGTGAAATAAACTGGGCAATGAATAAATGCTAAAGACATTAATAAGTTATTATTAACTGTAAAATAATGTATTAAACAATATAATCCTATGTTGATTATAATTTGGAATACAAAATACTCAGGTAAGTTATTAACCAAACAAATTTATAAGTAAAAAACAAATGTGTAGATACGAAGTTGAATATTAAATATCATACCGTCAGAATATAGAAGTATGAATAAGTCAATTATTATGACTGAAATCCCAAATTTCAGTACTTGAGACTGAGTAGAGTATCACTAGAGTACTAGAGTTCATTACACCTTTTAATTCACTTCGCTGCGGTTTAACATTTTCAATGCCAGCATTAAACCATTACGTTAACTTGAAGAGGTATCCTATATTCTACAATACATTTTTTTTATTAAACATCATTCATACCTTTTAAATTAAAATAATAAACGTAGAATCATAGTAAATTGTTTAATGGATACCCTACCGGATCAAATTACTTGTTTTTGATCCGGTTAGGTATCCATTTCCTTGCTCATCGTCATTTATTGTCTAGTTCGAGCTCGTACAAACTTATTCACAACATCATAGTTAAACATTAAACATACAGTTATAAATCTGCAGTGCGGTATGCCGATGACATTACAATAGGCAAACACAATAATTATTAAGTTCTTCGAGGACAAAAATATTGGATATTTTATTGGAAAACATTTAGCCAATTAATATGTGTACGTGTTACCGTTAATGATAGGTACAAATACGAACATAAGATTGCGTTGTTTTCGTAAGTTTTATTTCCTTTAAATGATTGTCAGCTATTCTTATTTTATCTGTCCCTAACGAACGGCTTAAACTAAAAATTTGTCGTAGCTACTGGTTTATAATGTAGGGCCAATTTTTCAGGTGACATGAAACGTTATTGACTAAAAATAATGAGATCACGTGAAAAATACATTATTGCTGATATCCAATTAAGTTGGTATTTTTTATTATTTTGGAGTTTTATTAAATATTATGTCTTTAAGTTACAGTTTAAAAACTATAATTTCACACAACGACATCAAAAATCATGATACCGATATATGTTCTTAGAACAATAAGACTTTGGTTAATTTTAAGTTGTACTGAAGTAATGCAAAGCGACGATAGTTAAAATGAAAAAATAGAAAAGGATATTTCAAATTAACTCGCTAATCTTGTTTATATTCACACCGACCTTCAATCGTAACATATGTAAGAGATGACATGTAAGAGGAATACTAGTTAAGAAAGTACTTATATATGTATAAACACGTATCTCAAGCTCAATGTTTCGATAGATTAGATAGAAAATCTTTTTTTATATCGGCAGAAAATCTACACTTAAGCCGTGTACTATTCCATACTTATGTCGAGTAGGGTGGGCTTAGTCTAGGCGGGCAGCAGCGGGCGGTCGGGCCCGACGTCGTCCGGAACACGCGCGACCGCTTCGCCGTTAGCTCTCGGCTCGCCCTCGCCCTCCAGCTGCAAATAATAAACAATATTATTACCAAAATAAAAAAACATTTTAATAATTTATTGGATTTAGCCCTTTTTTATAAGTTTGTGTCAAAATAGCAACATAAAAGTGTCAAATTAGCCTTAGTCTGGCCATAAATAAAAGTACAATTAAAAGTAAACAAAATATTACTTTTGAATTTTGAATCTGTAATTTCTATACGATTGTTCATTGTGTTTTCTTATTTTCGCTTAAATATATGTTACAATATTTTAGTGATATTAAAATGTGAGGTAATTAAGAGAACCGAATCGCTGTAATTGCATTACTTGAGTAGATATAGAACCGAATACAAATTTTAAATGCCTCTATACGCTTGGTATTATTCAAATGTTTGTGTACCGGGCTATTGATAGACAATGAAACCTATAGTACAATGAAATGAAATGATGTTTGTAACAGAAAAATAAAAAGTTGTAAGAGAAATAATTCGAAGGAATCTATGCGCACTGTACCCTGCGCGCGCATAGCTACGCCGTCACAAAAAAAAACATTTATTTTTATAAAGAATACACAAAGAATAAGGTGGTAAAATCAAAACATCTTATGCAATACTAAAAGGGAGGTCTCAGAATAAATAGTATAAGGATGTTACAACTGCGCAATACTTTAACAAATAAAATGGCCGTATTTACGCTGAAAGCTCTACAAAGCTTCCCGATTAGGTTGTTAGCTATGAAGGAATGACGGAGCTATATTTTTGTTTAAAAGGTATCTAACATCAGTGTAAGTAGTGGTAGTAGTAGTAAGTGTATCAAGATTCTTAAGAAGGTAGTTAGGCCCCTTAACAACACCATGTTCTGTAACCAAAAATGATTCTTTCAGCAATATTTGGCGCTGGGCAGGGCCGTATTTTTGTCAGAAAAAAAAGGTTGCAAACCCTACTCACTCTTTTCACCATTTTCACCTATCTCTCTGAAAATTGAAGACCGAAAAAAAGGTCGTCAAAACTATAATGCTGTAAATATTTTGCCGCCCCCCAAAACGTGTTGCCCAGAGCGTACCACCCCCTCTGCTCCCTTCCCCATACGCTACGCCACTGGCACTAAGCCATAAATTTCCACCCAACCTTGGTTGGAAACTAATGTTCCGGACTTTATCAGAGCTGAAGATTTCCCGTCAACCTGTCCTGATCTTAATCCAGTAGATTATAATTATTGGTCAGTTTTAGAAAGAAACGCTTGCTCTAAACGCCATGATTATTTGGATTCCTTAAAATAATGCGTTAGACAGTGAAGAATTTTTCCATAGGAAGAGTGCGTGCTGTTACTGATAACTGGCCTCAACGTTTAAAGGACTAAAACCAAAGGAGACCACTTAGAACAAGCTTCATATACTTTAATTTCAGTGTGTGTTAGTTAAATACAGTAATATCATATTACTGTATTTAAGTAACACACACTGAAATACTAATATTACGTACAATAAAAAAATAAGTTGTTTTCTTTGCAACAATATGAACGGCATTCATAGATTAAGATCCGGCTGCAAATATGTGTAGTTATCGTGTGCGTGCTGAAATCCATATTTTTACTCATATTTATGATTAGGAGAATAAAAATCTACCAGGTTGCCAATCAAAATGTGGCCGATAATATTTTTAATAAAATTATTATTATTTGATTTCGCGGGAAAAATTTCACTTATCAAATTTTTAAATAAAATATCGTTCACTTCACGGAAATAGGTATAAAGACTTTGAAAAATCGTAGTTGCCGTTGCGCACTTGACCGCACCTCTTCGCAGCCAGGTTTAAACAGGTATGATTTCGATATATTTATTCGTCCATAACGAATGTTTATGTTTTATACATCACAATAAAGCTAATTTTTTTCTCATTATTATGATATACGGCAACCTAATTAAATCTGGCCGCAAGTTAGGGTTACTGGCTGTTAAAGATGGTAAATATTGAAGGGTGAGTGAGAGGGAGCTAGCGCGTAACATCACCAGTCGAACAAAGATAGCGATTGCCAGCTGTATGACATTTTAAAGCTGTTGCGCATACGTCAGATGCTAGTGTTCTCAATCACCAGTTCTAACAAAAGCAAGAACGACTAAGAAATAAATACTCCAAAAGAATTGTCATCTTTTCAAAACTACAAATTTTATAGTTAGGTACAACAAAAACTTAACATTGATCAAAATAAAGCCAAGGTTACTTATGTAAAGAAAATTATATTATGCAACTACCGTAAGAAATAGTTTTCTATTTTATTCAAGTACTCAATCATGTATTAAATATAAATTAAACATTCAAGAGTATGGAAAATAAAAAAAATATCTTGTGATTCCGTATTGCGCAATAGCTTTAAAACGTCGTACAGCTGGCAATCTCTATCCTTGTTAGACTGGTGATGTTACGCGCTAGCTTCCTCTCACTCACCTTCAATATTTACCATCTTTAACAGCAAGTAACCCTAACTTGCGGCCAGATTTAATTAGGTTGCCGTATATCATAATAATGAGAAAAAAATTAGCTTTATTTTGATGTATAAAAAATAAACATTCGTTATAGACGAATAAATATATCGAAATCATATCTGTTTAAACCTGGCTGCGAAGAGGTGCGGCCAAGTGTGCAACGGCAACTACGATTTTTCAAAGTCTTTATACCTATTTCCGTGAAGTGAACGATATTTTATTTAAAAATTTGATAAGTGAAATTTTTCCCGCGAAATCAAATAATAATAATTTTATTAAAAATATTATCGGCCACATTTTGATTGGCAACCTGGTAGATTTTTATTCTCCTAATCATAAATATGAGTAAAAATGTGGATTTCAGCACGCACACGATAACTACACATTTTTGCAGCCGGATCTTTATCTATCATTTGACATCACACATGACATCACTAGCTTTCATTTGACGTCCATATTGTTATTACAATAAAAAGTAGTCCTAATACCTTTTTCTCGAATCTCAGGTGTCATATCTAAAAATTATATAGCTTTTGCCACTCTGCAAAGGGAGTAAGTTATTATTGCAATGATATGTTGTACCTACAATGATATAGTGTAATGAATGTCATATGTTACAATCTTTTTTTTTTTTTTTTATTTGACTGAAGTGGCAAACGAGCATGCAGTCCACCTGATGGTAAGTGGTCACTGCCGCCCATGAACATCTGTAATCAACTTCATACAGAACATGGATTCCATCTGAAGTCAATCACAGATGCGTTGCTACTCCCGAGGACTATGATGGTCGCCTCATGTGAAAGTGTGCCGGCAACCACACCCTTCTATCGAAACGCAAGAAATGCTTCACGCTAGAAATAGGTGTGGCGGTGGTACTTCCCCGGTCGAACTACACTGGTTCTACCACCTTGTATTAATCTGTCACACCATTTGGGTTGTCGCAGACGTGCATGTCCCAAAGAAGTGGACATATAAACATACATACTCGAGAAAAAATTATCCTCCTTCTGGAGCAGTCAGGTAATAAACGCTTTCTAAACTCATAGCTCCACACTTGATTTTCTCCTGTATCTTGGGTGCCATGGACTCATACAAATATGAATACACACCCAGACCTACAACAAGAATCTAAATTCATCAGTCAGATACTTATCTGGCCGGGAATCAAAGCCAGAACCCTCAGCGTTACCCTTACAAACTGAAACCATGTTTTTATACTTTACTTTACTATGTAAATATGTATGTGTGTTTAGGTCAAAGCTTTAATCCACTTTCTAGTATCCGATTGAGCTGAAATTTGGAATACACATATAGTTCTGATGACAATGCAATTATATATAATCAATATTGTTATGCTGTCATCAGTTTCCAAACTTAGTGGTACCGCACCGCGACATTGTGGTACAATTTTAGCTGGTTTAAGAATCAGCACCCGGAGACCAGCCTTTCTAACAAAAAAACAACATCCCAATTGGTTCTCCCTTTTAGGAGCTACGTTTCCACACAGAGACAGACAAAGAGGTAAAACAATAACACTTTTTGCTTTGCTGGTTACCAATCTCAATACACTAGAACTATAAATAAGCAACATCAAAAAATGTTACACTAAATTTTTTTCCAACCCCGATAAAGAAGTTTCACTTCAAAAATGTGTACTAGCGTACACTCGTAAGAAGTGAAACTTCTTTATGACGTAATTTTTTAAAAAATAATTTAATATATGCAACTTTACAGAAATTGGTTAAATAAAGTTTAATTAGATAAAGTTTAATAAAAGGCTGTTATTAAACTTTATCTAATAATCTAATCTATAATAATCTATCTAATATCACGCGTGGTAGGGATAAGAAAAAGATGGCGCGTAACGAAAAAATGTTACAATAAATTTTTTTCCAACCCCGATAAAGAAGTTTCACTTCAAAAATAAAGTATAGGTATTAACAATAAAATCCTTACATACAGCGATGATTTTTGGTCGCGGTTCTTCTTTCTTCTGTTTAAGCATAGCGATGACGGTTAGGGCAGTCTGGCCAGACAGGCCGGACTGAACGCGGCCTGTCCGGGTAGACTGTCCGCCTCGTCTCGCTAATTCTTGATATCTTCAAACGTCTCAAGAAAATCTTCATACATTCAATTTCTTCCAGATACTTTTGTAGTCGTCAGTTGTGGGCTTGTGGACCGTTTAAGTGTTAAATAGTACAAAAATGTTGGAAGTTGTAATGGTAATGGTAAATTTCTCTATAAAAGTTCTCTACATTCTAATGTCGGTTACACATCAAGAACTAAGTTAAGCTTATAAGGCTTAGCTATCGAGATAGCCTTTCTTATTTGTGAGAAGACCAAATACTACCTAAATTAACTGAAATATGAAAAGCTAAGATATTTGATGCAAAGCAGAAGCTGCATCTTGGCCAGCGCGGTGGACTATGGCCTAAACTCTCTCATTCTGGGAGAAGACCCGTGCCCAGCAGTGGGCCAATAATGGCCAAGTCATAGTGAATGCGCTATCACTAATTTAATTTACTGAATTGATTTTGGCTTAGTTGATGATGAAATTTTCTTCTAGCTTATTTATAGATGGCTCAGTTATTTTACGTAGCTACACCATATGTCACTTCTTGGTCCGCAATTGACTTAATAATTGGGCTTCGTGTAAGTTAATTATGACTATAACGCGGAATTACTGGAATTATATACAATTTATACTAACAGGTATATGTCCAATGTTTGCTGCTGTATCGTGTTTTCCTTGCAGGTAGTATGTCATCAGCTGGCCCTTGCCCTTGACTGCTACTAAGCCTCGTTGCTCAAAGTAATATCCAAAATTCTGAAGAATTTGACACGTTTCTTCTGTTACCTAAAAATAATTATAAAAAAATCAGTAAATAATGTCCGATACATTACCAATTTTCTGAATATGTAAAGACAAATCAATAATATAAACTATACGTTAATAAAATTTTACTTTTTAAATATTGGATATTATAGCAGTCAAATACATAATGAATGTAGTTATTTAGTTATTCGTGTGTGTTTTTGCATTGAACTTTAAATATATTTGTAATTAGAAGATTTTTATGTTTTTATTTAATAACATCATATATATTTATATAAAAGATCTAATACTTATTTGCAAGTAATTTCATCAACCAACCTCTGATTTTATACTATTAATGCGCTCTCTCAATTCTCTCATTGTCATTGTTATTATTATAAGGAACTGAGTCACTATTATTCATCAATATTGAGAAATTCTTATAGAGAACCGTTTTGCTGGTTCGTCAGTGCAAATAAGTAACGGTACCTTTTACACAAAACTTACCTGGATGCAGCCAGCTTTGCCAGTACTTTCCATACGAGAAGCGACGTTGACGGTGTTACCCCATATATCGTAATGAGGTTTCCTCGCCCCAATTACCCCGGCTGTAATGGGTCCGTGGTTGATACCCATCCGCAGTACGAAATGGTTAAACGACTGTTCGTTGATGGCAGCAAGAACACGTTGTAACTCCAGCGCGAACTCTACCAAACGCGCGAGGTGTGCCCAGCGAACTAACACACCGTCGGAGGGCTGCAATTGTGTCTTAGATTATTATTTGCACTTAATTATAACCAATTGTTGACAATTCTAAGGTCAATTCATCAATGCATCATTTTTGTGACACTACATCCTTGAGAACAAAGCTCAATAACGCTATTTCTACCTGTACTACCCTACCATGAGATATGAGAAAAGTGGAGCGGTGGTTAGGTAGCAAATAAGTCATGGTACCTTACTCTGATTGAAAGAGTAAGTTAAATCACAGATTTTATAAACATTATCAAACTTTTCAGACTAGAAAAGGAGTATACGAGTAAAATCGACGTAGCGTGGTGCCGAAATTACTCGAACCATGAAGAGTCCTTCAAAGTTATCGTGGTAGTGGCGATTTTTAATGTCGACTTTCTTGTTATTATAAATTAAATAGTATGTGGTATATAGTGGCTCTATTGCAAAATCTCGTATGATCTGAAAAAACATTGGTTATTTTTGACCGTGTAACTATTCTTTTAAAGTCAATCCATAATTAACCAGTACAGAAGTACATATTTAAGCAAGGTGACTAAACATTTTGTATCTTAGTGTCTCGTGATTGCTTTCTAGTGTTTACTTAAAATTATAATCGTAGAGGAAGAATAATAATTCAGAGTTGTGTCCGATATTTTTTAAGTTTTAATGACACCAGGTAAAATTATTTTCATATATCTAGTTCTAACTATAAATCAATCCAAAAAAAATATTTCAAATAAAAACCTTTATAAACACAAGATACTCCAAAACATTGAAGGAGCCTCTTGAATAGCAGACACTTGCTGCATAGAATACAAATGAGCGAGTCGAAAGCTCTTGTAGCGCCGACCGCGTAGTGCCGGCGAGATCCGATCGAACTCTCGAGTAGAGTTGAGCGGTCTGAACTTATTTCCAAAAATAACAGAAATCAGCTAAAATAATACGTCTTACTACTAACAAGACTATAATGTCTCAGATTTAAATAAGCGTTATTTTTTACGATTGTATGAAGCTTATTTTCATTAATGAAATAGCTTAAAAAGTGTTTGTTTTTCATTTTATATGACCATAAACAGAAACTGTAGGCAGACTTTTGCGATACATATATATTACAATTATAAACCAACTAAATACGGTTAATTTTATTTCTCGTCTTGAATGCAAAAGTTTTTTTTTTATGTCAAACGGACCAATAACACAACATATCTTAAAATTACTTTAAGTTGTTCTTCATGTCCTAGACATCCGCTAAATAAACTTAGAATACAATAGATCCAAATGTTTTATTAATGTACGATTCATTCTTAGAAATAACACTCTACAAGCATTAAATGTGATTGAGGTTTACTTTTTAATACTCTGTGTGTTTATAACTTTGAGGCGTTTTGGTGCTAATCGTAAAAGTAGTATTCAGAACGTCTAAATAACTTTCTCTACTGTCAGATGTAAGTATGTACGCACATTCTAAGTTAGTGTTTTTCGTTTCTTTTATTTATTTACGTAACGGTATATTTATAGATATATCTATCACGTTATTTTTCCGCTCAGTTGTAAATACAAAAATATTAGTTATTAGTAATAATTAAGTTTTGATATAGGTACAAAAATACTGTTATATTCTCTTCAATTTGGTCTTTATCAGTACCCTAGTGGCCTTGATCAACTCCGATTGCGTTCCATAGGAGATCCCGGAGTCCTCTTTGTAGCGCTGAGGACGGCCACCGGGGGGGTTTTGTGCGATAAAAATCCCACACAACACTGAATCGCTTTCACGGCATCAGGTACCTTTTGAAGGTACCTGGCGATAAGAAAAAAGTGTCCTTGATGAAGGTAGAGCAAGTCCATCAGCTTCCGTTGGTAACTTCACGTAAGTTGTATTTTAGCTTCATGTTTTTAAATAAATAATAGTTACACTAAAAAGGTCAAATAAAAAAATATTTTTTTCACTACAAAATATTTTCATTTCACTATCGATCTACCGCAAAATCTTTAGCTCTGACAAATTATAAGCAAATTAGGCAATAATGTCTACGTAAGATTAAATATTTATTTAACTGCAGATATTGCAGAGAGTAATAGGGATCTAATGCGTATTTTACGCGAAATTTATGCGAATAACAAACTTGTGTTGGCATTTTATACACAAACAACCTAACATTCATATCTCATGTTTTTAAGCATAATTTTTTTTTTCTTTGGTTTAATTCATTTGTTTCTTACTGTGTTTTTTATATGTTTGATTGAAGGCAAAAGGAATGTATGAAAGTAGGTACTATATTGTATCAATACATTACTTCACATCTATACATATAAAATGCTTAGTCATTTTGTCACTTAGATTAATGCACACCCTAAACCGCTGATCGTAGAGCCTTGAAACCTTCTTCTTGTATGACTTATTTGTATGAGGTAGGGATCCGATAAGAAATGATTTTCCAAAATTCTACCACTAAGGTGGGGCAAAGTTTGTATGGGATATGATTTCTTGGTCCAATCTACTTAAAATTATGGATAAACATTGTATAACAGAATTGATCTTCTTACTGTAGGATAAAATGTACATATTTCTCTATATAACACTAGCAGTTATTTAATACTAACCTGCATTTGACGTGTAGGATTTAGACCGGAGGCGGCCATGTACGTGGAGCTTATCGTTTTGATTTTGATGATATCCTTACTGAATTGTGGATCTTCTAGCAACTAAAATTAAAAGAAGAAAATAAGAAGTAGAACGATAGAATAATCATTAGTAATTTTAAAAACTCAAACACATATGTATTTACTAAAACAAATATAAATTAGACATTATATAATATGCATTATTAATTGAGAATATAACAATTAATTAATAGACGCGTAATTAAATATAATATATAAACTTATAGTTTGTTCTCTAGCTTTTTCATATATAACACCATTTCTATGATGTTCGTTCAAGTTAACTATCATCCGTATTTAAATGAAAATAATAAGATGCAGGTGTTACTATTAGTAACTCACCAGATCAAAATCCGATATAACTTCATTGAGGAACCGTAAACATTCTAGGCCCTGGTTGTTAACGGTCTCCTCGGAGTAGAATTCTGAAATAGAGTATGTTACAAAGAAGTAATACAAAAATTAATCTCATTTTCTGAATCTGTAGGTATTTAATATTATACCATATTTTTTAATTAGTTGCTAGAACATAAAGTCCTGCATATAAGTTCTAGTATGTACCTATACTTAAATGAATATTTGTGTATATAATTGCTCCAGGATATTGTTAATTTTAATGGTTAACTATAACGTATTACTTTAATGCAATTTTTTTGAACTCACTTGTCGTAATTTTACTTTATACAAAACTAAGGTATTCTATAAAAAAACTATTATCTACTCTCTAAACTATTAACTATTAAAAATCTGTATCTAATTGCCAGTAATTGACAGGCTTAAGTATCCAATATCAAAGCCACATCACATGACAGCGACAAAAAATATCAACACGCAGTAGTTACGTGTGCATCACCGCAGCTTTTTGTAGCTGGTTTAGTCACTTGTATTTACCATGTACATTCAAATTTGCATTCGCCTGTCCACAAAGTAATTGTTATGGTGTGGTTTTGTTATGTATGAATGACATTTGTTGAAGTTATTTAAAATAAAACCGTCCAAGTTTGAGACGGACTCATAAACGAAGAGTTCTGTAACTCTATTTATAAAAAAATCACGACTGTTGTATGGAAGGGCCCAAAAATATTTTATTTATTCTGTTTTTAGTATTTTTTATACACCATCATCTATGTCTAGCTATTATGGTTTATGAGATACATACAGCCTGGTGATAGATGGACGGACAGACAACCAGCGGAGTCTTAGTAATAGAGTGGGTAACGTGTTTACCCACCGGGTATGGTAAGTCTAAAAATGAATATTCGTGATTTTAGTCTAATTACAACCAATGGGAGAACACGAGTGTATAAAACGCGAATTTATAAACTAAGTAGGTACATTATAAAGTCTGGTACATAGATAGTCTAGGAAAAAATATTGTAACTAACAATTTGCCTTGCAATGTGGGCCTATGCAAAATACTAATTTCAAGGTGGTAGAACTAGTGTAGTTCGACCGGGGAAGTACCACCGCCACACCTATTTTTTAGCGTGAAGCATTCCTTGCGTTTCGATAGAAGGGTGTGGTTGCCGGCACACTTTCACATGAGGCGACCATCATAGTCCTTGGGAGTAGCAACGCATCTGTGATTGACTTCTGATGGAACTGATGTTCTGTATGAAGTTGATTACAGATATCCATGGGCGACAGTGGCCACTTGCCATCAGGTGGACTACATGTTCGTTTGCTACTTCAGTCAGATAAAAAAAATACATTTCATTTAATTTCATTAACTGACAATTTGTAAGTTATATAACTTTGTCTATATAAAATAAAGACCGTCACCTGAAAAGTTAGGCATGGAGGCGAAGAGCACGCCGACCTCGGCGTAGCTCTGGCTGTAGAGGTCGCGGTGGTGGTGGCGCGCGCCCATGAAGTGGCTCGCGACGTGCGGCGGCAGCACGTTGTGCACGAGCGCCTGGTTGCGGCGCCGCAGGTCCGCCGCCTGCTCCGCCTGCCCGCGCATGCGCTCGCCGCGCGAGTGCCGCGCGCGCTCCAGCGACTCGATCTATTAACAACTCCATTTTGACACTTTATTGTGTTTTTTTCATGACTGAAGCAATATTGCTGCTGTTGACTCAATTTTATATGAGGCGACTATGAGCTATATATGAGTGACATGTTCTTTTTCTATAAGATTAAAACATCAAACTAGTTCCTATTGCCTCAGTTTTACTTCAGGCGACCTTAGTAGACCTTAGAGTAGCAACGTATCTGAGATTGACTTTAGATAGAACCGTTTTTCTATATGAAGTTGCTTACAGATGTCCATGGGCGTTAGTTGACACTTATCTCCACGAATAATGAGCTTGTACTGCTCTTTATTATCTTTGCTGGAGCACTGCCCTTCTCTCAGAATGTGAAAGATTTAAGACGTTATCTATGTTGTCCATCTGATCACGTAAATATAATACCACTGGGAAATAAATTTTGTATTCTACTATTCATAACTTTTATTATATAGATAACTGTCAGAAAAATTTATTTACAATATATTCCACCACCGTGAAATCAAATTGTCATTAAATATACGTATACGTAATGTTATGTATTTTCTTGTCAAATACTATGTATATGTCATGTCCATTTAAAATTGCTGAGATGGCCAATGAACTAATTTCAAGTGAGCACAGACTACTTGTCCAGTTATTCTACTAGTTACGCCTATGACGGGGGATATTTAAACACCAAACTCGGTAAATAAAAAATGTACAAAAAATCAGGCACAAATCATATTACAATACATAATACACCGCTCTCCCGTGCGTTCAAAACCATGCCTAAAAATAATACTTATACTCCTTATCTCGAAGTTTTTTATATATGAGAGATAAATCTTCTAAAGAAACCCGACCTTCTAGCAATTAATGTTAAACACGTGCCCAAATTAACGGAAACTGTGTTGGACGGTATACTTGTTAACAGTAAGTTCTGAATCGTAGAAAATTAGTAGATAGTAATAAACTTTCTGAAATTTGAATTCATTCTGATCATTGCTTAGCCTATTTCTTTTAAAGAATACATTCAAACATTAAGAGAAGCAAATTTAATATTACTAAACATTCTTGTGAACGTACTGACAGATTTGTACCAGCAATCACATTTTATCACTCAGCACTAAACTGATTTAAAGTGTATACGAGGCAATTGTGTTTATTCGTAGTCATATAAACAATTGAAACAATTATTCCCATAAAAACTAAAGCATTTACATTCAGAAGTACTACACGATAAGTCATTCAGTTACAGCAAGTAGCCGAGTAATAAACACATTGCTATAAATAGCGCGGAAGACATACATTATCTCCGCGAGATTACTCTCCGAACCGCGAACAACCGTTCCCAGAAATACTGAATACTCACGTATCTGTTGTATATTAGAAGAGCAATGACGATCATGAACAGCATCAGTATGTTTCGGCCAGCATATGTGAAGGAACTGAAATAAAATAAAATAATTCTGGTAAATATTCAGCGGATGGTAGGTACATACGTATCTAAATGTATTGGAAAAAATATCATTCTGAATACATTAAATCTAATGCGTTTCGTATCAATAAATCTAAATAAAATTAAAACATCTAATATCTAAATAAAATTAAATTTAGTGTAACTACTTTAAACAATACAAAAAAAACATTGGGTTCCCTGTCTGCGCTGTCTGTCCCCATGTATGCTAAGATCTTTAAAACTACGCTACGGATTTTAATGCAGTCTTTTTAAATAAATAGAGTGATTCAAGAGGAAGGTTTTTATGTATAATAAATGCATAATATAGTGGAGGAACGCTGATAATTATAGATTTTTGAATTTTAGGCGGAACGAAGTTCGCCGGGTCAACTAGTAAGCTATAATAGCTTGTGTACGGCTAGTGTATTGGAAAGGTACAGACATGTGGGTGCAACGCATCGATGTTGTTGATACCTTACCGCTACCGGGATAGTGCAGAAGTAACCGTGTCAACATATGTAAAAAGCAAAGCGAAACATTTTCAATTCGATGTGTGTGATAATTTTAAAATGAAACGTTTTCTAAATATCCAGATATCTATCTAAAGAATAAAACGATGGAGAAATATATATACAGGAGTATAAAGATAAATTATTAAATATCGCAGTTAAAATGTTAACAAATATCTTTTCGTCGAACTATTGATAAAGAGCGACAATTTCACTTTTGCGACACGCAGCGCCAATCCAAGCTACGTCACTGCTATAAAACAATCCCCGTAACTATAGCTATGCGTTTTTTGCGTCTATAAAGGAGTAAAGACTTACAATACATCGTAAAGCGCTTCACTGTAGTCCAGCGTAGCGTTGTACGGCTGGTGGTAGGGGTCGCGGTGCGGGCGCAGCGCCTGCAGCAGCGCGGGGTGCAGCAGCGCGGGCGCGGCGTGGCCCGCCGCCAGCGCCAGCAGCAGCGCGCACCGCTGGCTGCCGCTCATCGGCCACACCCACAGCGCGCCGCAAGCCGCACCCGCACCCACCTGCAAGGATATTAAGTTAGTGTGTCTAAGAAACTTAATGTGTGCATAGTTTAAACTGTAAATTAACAGAAATCATATTGATAACACTTTTTCATTAACATAAAAGCGTGCGACATAACTATATAGGTACTTGAAGATGTAAATGCAAACATTTCAGGGGGAAAATGCCTTTTTTGTTTTTTGTTACTGTAACGTCAATCAAACTAAAAAAGCAAGTGATTTTGAAAATGTTTAACAGAATTTCTTTAGAAATTGCAAAGAATATTTTCATTTACCTAAGTTTAGAGATATGGACTGCTCTAGCCTTATTCTTTTGCTGATAAAACAAGATGCTTTAGGAACAGACAGGAAGACAGAAAGTAGGTAATCGTTGGATTTCACCGCGATCATATTTTTCACGATAAAGTGTGCTGAGAATGTTGCAACATGCGTTGTCATGACGCAATTTTTACGATGCGATTTTGTGTCGTGGTTTTGGTTGGTCGTGTAAATTTCCACAACAAAATATCAATTAGCATCGTATCGTAGCACATCAATTGTAAAACAATCTATTGATATGACTCTCTTGATTGTTGATTTAATTAATGACAAACTGATTTAACTTCAAACCGTTTAACACAGTTACGTATATAAACAGTGAATTCTCAGTGTTCTTACATCTCCGAAGTTAAATGTGCATACTTGAAATAAGTATGATGTAAAAAATGGTGCTTTCACACCCTGTCTTGTAACTTCTGACATTATATTTTGCCTAAGACTAATAGGTAATATTGTTGCTAAATGATTATTCCTGTGTGCAAAAGGGTTAAATGAAAACCATCAAACTTAAAAAAAATACATCAAGTATATAAAACAATCTTGCTGATAAAGGTTAAGTACGTAAATTATAAGTAAAATTTGTTAAAAATTTTTCATCGATTTACAATATCTTTTTTTTAATCTATTTCAGAAATTCTAAAATTGTACGACAATCCACGGAATAAATTTATATTTATTTTTCTTGAATATAGTTTTCAACATTCACGCGGTTGTATATTCTTCAGTATTAATAATTTTATGAAAAAGTAATAAGATACCACATACGTGATAGTAGTATGAAGGATGGGCGCAGTGACGGGCTCCGCTGTGTGAAGGTGCATCGTCTCGCAACCCATCTTGCAAGGCCGTCTCAAAACTACCGCAGATTATCTGGAAATGCATTCAAATTTATATTACGTAACGTACGTAAAATTCCGTAACATATGACAAACAATTTTTAAAATAAAATAAAATGTGACATCAAATTATTTGAAGCAACATTTGCAATTTATTTTAAAAAATGATAGAGCTATTCTTGGTTCAATTGCGGGTAGCAATATATATACTTCTATTTTATGAATTGCTTTATGAATAACAGTAACATGTAAACATAAGCTAATGTAAATGTATTGTTTGAATATTGTGGTAATGTAGAGGTGTTTAAACTTAGCTCGTAAGGCCGCAACGCATCTGTGGTCAACCTTAAGTATGATTCAGGCGGTAGTGACTACTGAACGTCAGATAGACTGTAAGCTTATTTGCTACTTTCATTACATAAAATACATTTTAAAAGTAAAAATCTATACTCACCAATGGAGCAATATTAGCTGTTACAAATACTGCTATATTGAACAGGCCACAGAACAATTTCCATGTCGGGCTGATGGTCTTTTTCTGAAAAGGTGAAAGGAACACATAAAAATGTTATAAGAATTTATAAATTATGTACCTATATATCTATTATTAATACCTAATAAGTCTGAACTTTAAAGGCATTAACGACTATAAAATGAACGGTAAGTTATTTGTGCACATGAAAGGTTGCTTGCAGATAAATTAAGGGGCTGTGGCTCTAATATCTAAACAGATATATTGGCCATACATATTAATTTACTGTATGAGACTATAATTTACTGTTGCTATAATTACATTTTATTAATGTAATCAGTTCTAAGTGTTTCAAAGCAAACACAAGTTAAGGTATGCAATTTAAACTAGTTACCCTAAATTGCGCGTATCTGTAACCGGCGTAGTAGATAACGTTGACCAAGCCGGTCTCGAGGACGAGCGCGAGGTACACGGCGTGCAGCGACCAGGTGGGCGGCACGGCGAAGCTGGCGAGCGCCACCACCGTGGGGATCAGCAGCAGCGGCGGCGCGGCCACGGCCAGGGGGTACACGTCGTTGCGCCGCGCGTACGCCTCCTCAACCTTGCTCGATTTGAACGTCAGGCAGAGAGTGGTCGCGTCCGCTAACTCCCTGCACACAGTGACGTAAGCCTCGACCGACAACTCATCGTTACATAAATACATGCCGCGGTTACCGAGTGAAAGATTAACGTTCAGCGCGATACCAATAAGCGTTTTATTATTTATTTTTTATATTAAAATGTATTGTTTTTTTAACTATTTAGAAATTGCTTCCATAAATTACACTATATTCATTTCAGATAAACATTTAATAGTCATATATATGTGCGAAAAATTGGTCTCGAAATATTAATACACAAATACTTAGGTAAGTCAATAGGTACATAACGTTTGATAATACTTACTTTCAATACCTATAATATATTATAGACAGAAATAGTTTACTAATCAATCATTAATGGCAGTATTATATCAAGGTTTACAAGCTATACTACTGTTCCAAACTATACCCAAAAAAAAATATATAATTTTAAAGTGTTCAGCAGCTGCTATTAAAATCATGTTTATTCTTTTAAAAAAGTATTTTTTATTTGATTTTATCGATGTAGGTCTAATAATTGTTATTTAAATCAATAATAATAGAAAAAACGAGAGCAAAATAATCAATAAAATATTGATTTTAAGATTTACAAAATTAAAATATTTTAGGAATATTAATCATACAAGATTATCTACCTGTCCGCTCAATATTCATACACAATAATGTCTCAAATTTTATACATAAATACATATAAAACCAGCTTGGTTAGTAAGTAAGGTCATGCTACATAAGGTACTTTTACAATCGCAGTTTTGTACTTCCGTAGACTGAGGAAACTACTCTTATGTATGAATATGATTGAGTACATTTTGATCAAAGCAGATGACAGAAGCCGAGGGCAAGTAACGTTGCACGTTACGAATACGTAGCTACGTAATAAACGCATGCTTCTATTATTTTCACTGATTGGTTCTCGTTAACAACTGAAATCGTAAAATTGACTGTACTTTTAGTTTACAAATAAAGAAGACACTTACTTGTCATCGTCTCTATTGACGAGCTCCTCCTCTAACATAGCGTGTATTTTCAGTTCCTCATTGTCCTTGCTTTCTTCTTGTGGTGATAGCACCTACGGATAATGTACGAAGCGTATCTATGTAAATATCAAGCAACAAATCGATATGAACGCAATGTAGGTAGCATATTCGTTAGTGCTCGGATAAGTCTAATGAGCAATTTGACATCGGTAGTTACAAGCGGTGCCTTTAAATGGGCTAGTGCGAAACTAGGTTAGAGCATTGAGCCTAGTGCCCCGGTGTCCTATTTTCGAGTTTCGGGAGCAGGCGGGCGGCAGGGGAATGGGGAGGTACGAGAAGTGCACTCACAGAGTCCTCGTCATCGTCTTTTAGATCGGAGAGCGCGTCGGCTATGTCGCTGCTCGCCGCGCCCTCCGCAATACACCTCTCCTCGCCACCCTGATACTAGAATTTGCATCAACTGAATTAGTTAACCTATATTACATTGACGGAAAGATTTAAAATTTGAATATAGTGTATGAACTACATCCAATATCATGAAAAATTTTTTACGCTTATACACGGATATGGTGGCATATTAAAAGATGTTCCGCCTTTACATTACATCTAAACAGTGATCAAATATTTATTTATCAATATTTTAGTACATTTATAATATCGACTCAGCAGATATACGTCGTCAAAGCAGTATGTACAGTTTTAAAATACTCGAAGGTATCAAAAATACCTTAGAATGTATTTTTGATTTATTACAATTCATTATAAAATTCAATAGTTATTAAAATTAATAGGGACTAATTGTAGACTGACGTTCATATTATAAAATTCACGTGGTAAATCCATTCATCACTGTTAATCATAATTAGTTATTCATGAGTTTTTCAGATTTTCTAAATTAAATTCCCACACATATTTTATGATAAATAAAGACAAGGAAGTTGAGTTGTTTATTGTGAGTAAACTCATTTTGTTTTTCTTTAAATGGCCATTTATTTATAGTCGTATGATATATGAAATATCTAATTACATATATCAAACGTAATGGTTACGGGTAGTACTTACGGGTTTTAGCACGCGTACAATGAAATATGTCTTGATACCGGCCTGCCGCAGCATTTCCTCTCGGCGCTCGCCGTGTGCCGGCTCTACCTCAAACTCGTTGTTTAGAAAACTCAAAGTTACTTCTGACACGTGCACGCGCCTAACGAACATAAAAGTAACATAAATATTGCTTCATTGTTTATCTTTGCGTTAGGAAATAAATAGAAACCCGTTGTTGTCAATCGCTCAAACACATTACATTGTGTTATTGCTAAACCGCTCGGCAAAATAACTTATTACATACACACTATAGTACATGCTTTTACGAAATATTATTACTTTTAGAAATAATTGTCGATGATTATTATGATTATATTATTATATCTACAATGTATAAGTACATTGACAATAATACCTAGAGTCAAAATTGTTCAAAATGTCAAGGTATAAGTAATTTTCAAAAGTGTTAAAGAAAAGTGATTTATTTAAATGAATTTGCAAAAATAATATAGGTACACGGAAAATATTAAATCAAATTATAAAAACTGACACAGGGACATTATGTACATAATAAAGCGTCTACATCTAATATTGATATGAATATAACATTAGAACGAGCGAGTCATTACGTCTAGTCGCTTCGCCGAATACATTCTTACGCGTATTTGTCAAAAAAGCCTAAGATATATTTTTATTGTATAGCTAAGATAAGGTCAAGGTTATAGATGAATGTTACTAAACGTACTTCTCTTAAAATAACCAGAATTGAATTATGATGCAAAAATATTCAAGAAACTTAAATTCAAATGCTAGAAGCAAAACGTCCAAATTATGCGACTTGTAAACACTGGCGATTTTGTTTATACATATTTCAGACTAATTTACAACTGGAAATTCTTCAATGAAGCCAAAACTATATGAAACATTTGAATTAATAATGTTCCACATATGAGCACGGACTCGACTAACAGAATAGACAGCTGTGAATGTGTTAGTGAAACTATTAATTAAAAGTGGAACAACTATGCAGCAGTTGATACGAGACACTCTTTGTTTAACGCCAGTCGCCAACCCTATATATGAGGCGAGGAAAATGACAGCATAACGGATAAAACATGACACGATGTTATGAATGGGCAAATAAAATTAATATAGCACTATTTTCTACAAGTGTGAAAATGTTTACGTTAATGATTACAAATTTCAAATATCTTTTGCACATTAAAGTTCATAAATATTCATATTGTTGCAACTCTTATCTTTATTCATAATGCCATTTATGTCGATGAGAGTATAAGGTACAGAAATGGAATCCTTTATTTGTAACAATTTTAAGCTATTAACTAATAAAAATATTATGTTTGATACGGTGAAGCGATATTGAACTGACGGATATAAACATCAAGTCGTTCTTCGGAGAGATTCCGACATATTCCAAAACCGGCCCTGGATCGGAATCCCCATAGGAAGAGAAAGTGCTCTGCACAAACAGGTCTGCTAACACCATGTGGAGTCAGAAGCGTAGAATGAGGTAAAAAGTTAAGCTTGACACCTCATATTGTGCTATTTGTACTATCGCTGATATGGATCAGATCAGACAATAGACCATGATGGCATGGTCCATACCTCATACGCAGGCAGAACGGAAGTCAAAACTTTGACAAATCATAGTTATTCACAATGTTCATAATGATATGTAAATTTTATTGTTATGTTTGTATGTTTGTATGTATAGATATGTAAATTTTATTGGCCCACGTTGCCATAGTTATATATTACAAATTTGTAATTCAATAATAATCATCAGAAAGCGGAAAGTCGTAATTTGACAGGGTGAACAAAAAATCAGATGGCAATGAGGACATGATTTATATAGACCATAGTGATACATAAACGTAACGTGACTAACATACATACATAACCGTAACAGGAATGGTGTATTCAGAATTATCGATATCGAGAGGCTTATTATTATTATCATTATTGTATTTGAATTTAATTATGCCTTTCAATTTCATTGTTATAATATTTGTCGTCATTAGTATAATAGGATTAATCCGTTCTGACTGACTAAATAATAAATAAATTAATCAATTAATTCAGTTTTCATAGTGATAAAAGAAAAAGAGGGCCATGGACTGACCTAAGTACAACATATTCATACCCGGTAGGGAGTGGAGGTGTTAGGTTTATTTTTGTTCATTTGCCATGGTTGGCATTTAATAAGTATAGGCAAGACAGAATACGGGTTACAACAACCAATTGACCCTACGAAGCGATATTGGGTGTTACTTATGATTATTGCGAAATTGTAAAGCATTCTGAAATTTCTAAGGTCCACAAAAACTTAATAGATGTTAAACCTTTATCCTTAATATTTTTTTGGTTTACGTTCGGCAGTATTATTTAAAATTAATGATAAAACCATTGGTGATTCTGCTCCGCACTTTTATTACTGCTTAATAATTAATAGCAATGTTAAATGCCGCTATATTCTGCTTTGGAGTTTGTTGTAATAGAGATACACGTATACAAAGTGTTCCAACTTAATCCTCAGATAGGCGCACCTGTGATCGATATCAGTAAACACTTCAATACTGTTTGTCATTGATCAGAGATTTTCATCGACGGCGGTGCCACTTACAATCTGGGGATCTGCATATTTGTTTACTACGTCTCGATTAAAAGATATGTTCCAAATATATAGTTTAGTTACCCGGCCATGCCACTGCTTTCCATCTTGTTAGCGAGCTCTACATCGCGCGAGTACACGTCGAACTGCCACTGTCGCTGGCCCAGAACACCTGCTAGAACTGCCCCCGTATGAATACCTACACGCATATCTACTGGTGAGTTTGTAGTTTGTTGAACGTATCTGAAAAAGATATTATTTTGAAAAGATACGTTTACCTCCGACAGTTTCATCGTCCTCCTAACAAAAATCAAAGGATATTTGTTACAACTTATTAAAGTTTTCATAAAACCATTATCCAACACTTTACATATTAGTAAAGTAAATCGGTCAGCTGTCTTAATCTCCTCAGATTTCTCAACTGATATTTATCATTGCATTTCAAGAGTTATTCAAATATTTAAAAATGGTCAGATTTAAGTATTATTTAACAGTAGTGCTTACTTAATAGCCTTAACCATAGATAATCCCATATGCACACACAGGACGGCATGATCAGGTCGCTCAACCGGTGCCCCGCTAATACAATAATAGCAATCTCCAAGAATTTTTATGCGAAGTTGCTGATATTTCTGTAAAAAGCGGAATTAAATATTATTAGAAACACGTTCAAAGTCCATCACTACAGCCTCGTTAATTAAGTTTTCAGTACCTCAGCGAGTCGATCAAAACGAGCAAATAGCTCATTTAAAATAGCGACGAGATCTTGTGCCGAATATGTAGATGATATAGCAGTGAAGCCCACGATATCTGCATACAGGATGCTAGTGACAAGAAAATTAAATATTATAGTTTAATATTATAGTTTAATTAAATCATTTTAAGGTTTTAGAGTAATGCTTGTTTATTCAACTCACCTAACGTTTTCGTGTCGCGACATGTAAATCTTTTTGAATTGGGTATCAATCAGTCCTAAGTCTTGCCGCATCTGAATAGCAACATGTTCCGGTAGCACCGAGAGTAACAAGCGTTCCTATAATTAATATAGCATTATTATAACTTACTGTTTTAAGTATTATAACTTACTGTTCATTAAACTTATCAAGAAACTTCATTTTGTTATATAGTTTACCTGTTCTTTACTTTGCTGTTCAATAGTAAGTTTATCCCGTAGGCTTCTTTTAGTTTCTTGAAAGGCACTTCGCTGTTGACTTTCGCTAATGGCATATGCAGCAGCTCCTAATAAAGTGGCTCCTATAAGCAAACAACCATTTGCCACTTGCTGCCGAAAAATAACAAAAACTCCAATTAGGTAATACTGAATAGATATTTAGATATTATGACGTAATTTTTTATGCATCGACCCTATTGACTACAAATCTTCAAGTATTATGATTTTAAAGGTAATTAGACATACGCATACCAATGATTAAAAAATAAACTAAACTTTAATGATTGATAACCGATGACGAAATACGGTACCTATTTTCCAGAGGCTTCCTGCTGGTGATCAAACCCAACAGTTAATTTTATCACATTGAATACAGAACCTAAACAACCTTTCTGCGATCCCAACCAGAAGGTATTGTAGCAGCACAGTAGCATGCATAGGGTATGGTCGCTATATGTTCTTTTGACAAGTAGAGATTCCCTGACATGTTTGTTATTCCAGTCTGTTACTATCGACAAATTTCTGTCGGAGTAGGTATTGCACTCTCAAAAGAACTAGTAAATGGGCAAAGGCCTAACTACTATAGCATAAAAAAATGAGTATATGTTGCATCTAAAATATATGTATATAGTATCTATGTATACATATCATGTCGAAAAACCAAATGTTTAAAACTCACCTGAGAAACAAAATCTTCAGGAAGTCGGCCTTCAGATGTCATAGCATTGTAGTACTGTGCCAAGATATATGATACAGTGGAGATTACACTGTAGATTATTAGTAAAATATAATGAAACGGTAAAGTTGCAAGTGTCAAGTATTGAAGTACTACGGCCCAGCCGAGCAGTTCGTTGTAAGAATCTCCAACGCGCCGAGCGGCACACAAGATTAGGTGGGTCCACAGAACGAGCCAAACTAAGTGGGTACATGGGTTTCTCGTATTAGGTGCAAAAACGTAAAATACCAAAAACGCCAAGTCTAAGAGCAGTTCTATTGTAAGTGGGCCATAAACGTAATACAAATCTCTTTCTCCTGGCACGAGGGCGGTAAAAGCTTGCAACAAAATCCCAGTCACCAGCAAGCGCAGCAATGCTCTTTGCTGCAGCCTTCGAGTATAGGCCGAGTACAATATTTCGTCTGATAAATCCGTAAATCTCCATGGTGGAAATAGACACATCCAACGTTTTTTCAACGATCTGGGCGGCACTGATTTCTCCATGTTGTCTTCAGGTCATTAATTTAGGCATTTCCGATATAAAAATCTTGAAATTATGTTTGATTATTGAACTTCTTATTCGTCATGGATTTACTGTAGTATTCAAAATAATTAAAAACATTTCGCAAACATTTTGGCACTTGAAACACAGCAGAAATACACGGCGTGAAATTTTATTTTTATAGAATTATGTGTCTAAATAGCATAATCTCCTAAAACTACACAATTACTCTGGTCTACTAACGTCCTTCTTTGTTATTTTTTCTTTAATTCACACTATTGTTTGTGTATTACCAAAAGACAAATTGCTTAATGTGACGTCTTTTATATATAAAGACGCTTTTAAATACTTCTTTAATAGCAACAATATCTAAATATGTCATGTGCGTATGACGAAAAGACTTGAATGATTTGTGTCGTAGACGGAGCTCGTTAGAAAACATTCAGCGGAGACTTTCCGTTAACGGTTGCCTGATCGAGGACGCCTGTGTAATGAATAAATTACACGCTGAAACATTGTTCCGATATCCGTTCATTAGCTAAGCCGTCAACTAGACTAGAATACACTTGATAATCTCAGTCTTGTTACATTACAAGTTCATTTTCATATTGACAATTGTTTCTATTTGTGACGCGTACATTAAGCGACCATGAATTTTTTTCTATCTTGCATACGCTGTTGTTGGTTTTATTTATTTTTTCATTCACACCGTTTATGCCTCGATATTCAATAATATTACAGTTCCCATAACAAATGTATTTCTATACATTAAACAAACAATTTATGTTTGTTGCTAATTTGGTACGCGTAAACAAACGTTTGGAGATTTTAAACAAACGATAAACATTATATTGACGTTAACATAATTGGCGATGCAGGGCGATTAACAAAAGGGCTAATTTATATTTTATAGTATTATGTTTGGTACGTGCGCAAGAATACATGAAAATCTATTTAGATTATTAGAAAACGATGTCTGTTTATTAGTTCCGACACAAGCAAATAACTTATAGACCCATTTATATAATATTTGTTTACGACCTTACATAAATATTGCCCTTTTATACAGTAAATAAGTAAATTACCTAAAAACTATAAGTATTATACTTAATACTCATTTCAAAGTTCAGAAAACAACAATGTTTTAGAACAGATTTATCAATGTCGTCGTCAACCCATTATTGTCCCACTGCTGGACACGGATTTTCTCTCAGAATGAGAGAGTTATAGGCCATAGTCCACCGCGCTGGCCAAGTGCGTGGCCTCACACACCTCCGAGAACTTTTTTTTAAAGAACTCTCGGGTATTGTAGTTGTAGGTTTCCTTATGATGTTTTCCTTCACCGAAAAGGTATCAATGTGTTTGTCTATATTCACTAAGTATAACTTAACTGACAGCTCTACCTATACCTAAGTGATGAACTTTTACTTGTATTGATCTAACCTAAAAATATCATCCAGAATGTAGTCGCCCCTTTAAATAGTACCTCTGTTTCCATTTTTGTTATCTCTTTTGTTATATATGAATAACGTACATTTTTCCTAAAAATAAATAACGTATTATAAAAAGTGTCTGGAGTCCCAATTAAATGCTTACGCATACTTATAGTACCTATCTATTGCACATAGAAATGTTTGATTTCAATAGGTATAGAATAAAATGTTTATTTACATTAATTGGGATTGCAATAATAATATAATATTACACACATACATATATGGAAGCATTCTAGTTGTTATTGCTTATTGTCTTTTCTCTTGTTGCTGTTGTTGATATCTGTCACAATACTTTTATCACTAAAATTTGTTTAACATAAACTATCTTAAATATAACTAAATAGAAATAAAGAGATAACTCCATGTGCATTTCAATAACGTCAAATATAAGTGTTATCAAAAAATAGTTTTACTTACAATTATCTGTATTGCAGCAAAATCGTTAGCAATAAAAACATCCGTTATGTGGTAAACCTATATCAAGCTTAACTACGACCTAGCAGCTTCCGTGCTCACGACCCAATTCGCAAAGCAATCATCTAAGAGGTGCAACAGAGATTGCACTAAATTGTAACACATTTTCATTTCCCGAACCAGAGTAGGTAAGCTCCGTAGAGAGCAAATAGATTACATGGAGCCAAATACAAATAGGGCCGGCAATAGGGATTATATTTAAGAGGCTTACAGAGTTACCAATAGCAAATCTGCCTCAGGTTAAGGTCACTCTATTAGTCGATCTAATTTTACCAATATAAATCCAGAAGTTTTGACCTCAGTTACGAATTATGCCACCTGACGTGATAAAGAGAAAACCACCTTCTCGTCGCAATATACAGCATGAGATGTCTTAATTACAATTAATTAAATCTTGTATGATTTATTTAATTCTTCTTTGTTTGTTCAATTCTTATAGTCCAGTTAAACAGTTACCTACAGGTAATTGTATGGCGTAATAGTTAGAATTACCTATACCGGCCTGACAGATATATTTGATAATGTATGATTACTTAATAAAATAAAGACATCTTCTAACAACCAATATAGAATTTATGAGGAAAAATACACAAACGATATTTAAAAAAATCACACGAATCTCCGCACTTTCATTATGCTATGATCTAGATTGAATGCCATAATTGAGCTTTATCAAATGTTGTATTAACTCAAGCCACTTCGTCCATCAAATTATGTTGAACACTTGATTTATTATTTGAATGAGCAAATGATTTTTTAAATTATAATAAGAAAGTCAAGTAAGAGGGCTCTCTTCGGCTATCATTTCAGCTAATATTTCCCGCCTAAATGTATGACTTTAATGATGCAAGCAATCGTTGTAAGAGACTATGCTATTGACCCATTAAATTTCAACAACCACTAAGGTCGTTCAATCGATAATATTCTGGAAATACTTTATACTTGATAAACAATAATTTCAACGCCACAACCATATTTTCATATGAATATTAATAATAACCCGAATATTGAACGTAATGGGGTGATATGACGGAAGGGAAGACCGCGAACGGCGCGAAGGCGGTGCGCGCACGTGCCCGCGCGCGACTGCCGCGCCGGCCGCCGCCCTCCGCGCGGCCTCGCCGCCCGACCCACCCGAACTGCCCCAGACGTGCCCTGCTGCCTGACACATTACATCGATTCACTCGTTACTCCGCAAACGCTTTACACAACTCATTTGTATCTTCACTTTACCATTACGTATGTTTAGAAACGAATCACTCACTAAACAATTTGCTAAATCTATTTTCAAACATTTCAGTTTGTTGAGAAACTTGTCATTAAAACCGATCATATGAAAAATATTAAATAAAAGATAAGTACAATATAATATCAATGTATGAAACCAATACAGTTAATTAAGAAATTTATAATTCATAGTAATAACATTGTAAGATTATCTGTAGTACGCAGCAATTTCCGCAAGAGTCGTAGCCGTAGCACGTAGCAGATAGAGTCTCATTGATCGCGTGATCACTGCCTGGCATACGATCCATCCCTATGTAATTCGCTTTCTCAATAATTGAGGTCAAATTCAATTAGATCAAATTTGTTATTCAATCTTATAATGTCAATCTTGTACATACATAAACGATACTGTTAGTTTTTCTCTTTACTTGTAACATTAATATAATATGAAACAATAACTTTAAGCACATATTACCAGATAAACATATATTAGTAGCAAGTTATTTGTATTTATTTTTCCATATGTTATCTAGTGTTTAACAACCTCTATTAATTATTATCGAAACTAGCTGCACTCCTCAGCTTTGCCCGCGTTAAAAAAAGCGATGTATTAATTGTCTGGTGGGAATAAGATATTTTCTTACAGTGAAAAGTAGCCTATAACAGGTGGGCTGAAAAGTTCGTAGGCTAGCATAGATTTTTTTTTTTATACAGAATTTGATTTTATTAGTTAATATAGTTCCCTTCCAGGACGATACAACGATTATAGCGCCCATATATATTTTACAATACCATTATTATTAAACGATTTGTCTTAAGCCTCAAAATAGGCTCCTGTTTCGGCGATTACCTCTTCATCGGCGCGAAATTTCTGCCCAGCGAGCATCCTTTTGAGGTCTGAGAACAGAAAAAAGTAGCTGGGGGCCAGATCTGGAGATTACGGTGGATGTGGAAACAATTCGAAGCCCAATTCATGTAATTTTGCCACAAATGTCATTGATTTGTGACACGGTGCACTGTCTTGATGAAACAGCACATTCTTTTTCTTCAAATGAGGCCGCTTTTCCGCGATTTCGTCTTTTAAATGGTCTAATAACGCTACGTAATAGTCGCTGTTTATGGTTTTTCCCTTTTTAAGATAGTCAATGAATATTATTCCATGAGTATCCCAGAATACTGATGTCATAACCTTGCCAGCTGACCTTTGCGTCTTTCCACGCTTTGGAGTCTGTTTGTCACATGCAGTCCACTCGGCTAACTGTCGATTGGACTCCGGTGTGAAATGATGGAGCCATCTTTCATCCATCGTCACATATCGACGCAAAAATTCGGATTTATTACGATTGAACAGCTCCAAGCACTGCTTAGAATCATCGATTCGTTGTTGTTTTTGGTCAATGTTGAGCTCGCGCGGCACCCACTTTGAACAAAGCTTTCCTTTGTTCAAAGTGGGTGCCGGGGGGTGTGACGGGTGGACGCGTTGGTCAAATCAAAGTTTTTTGATTTCACCAACGCGTTCCTTTGATATCTTTAAGGTCTCAGCTATCTCAATTAACTTTATTTTACGGTTATCAAAAATTATTTTGTGGACTTTTTTGACGTTTTCATCGGTAACAGCCTCTTTTGGGCGTCCACTGCGTGCATCGTCCTCGGTACTCATTTTGCCTCCTTTAAATTTAGCGAACCACTTCTCCACGGTTGATTTTCCTAGAGGAAAGTCCAAATAATGTTTATCCAGCCAAGCCTTAGTTTCAACAGTATTTTTTTTCGCCAAAAAGCAATACTTTATTAACACACGAAATTCCTTTTTATCCATTTTTTCAAAGTAACAAAAGTTCTTCCACTAAAAATGCTATAACTCAGATACTAATAGTGCAACAGCTGTCAAATTTATACACGCGTCTTTTGAAGGTTAAGGTTATCTAAAAATCACATGGAATTGATACAATTAGCGCCATCTATGTGTCAGCCTACGAACTTTTCAGCCCACCTAATATGTTAATCCAGTGTGTCAAATACCAGAATTTATGGAAATTAATACGTGAAGCAAAAATTTGTGACGGATTTTTAAGTAATATGCCGCGGACGGATTAGTATGAAATTTTGCACGGTTATAGTGGACGTAGAGAAGGAGTGCAGAATGTTAATATTTTTTTCAAATAATGCATTTTTCATACATAAAATCAACTAAAAAATCACATATGTACTTAGTAAATGAAAATGAAAAGACACAACGTCAAGAATGTCAGATGACATTTGATTTTTAATTTAAATTACGGTCGAATTTCGGCCGATGCTACGGGTGACTAGTTTATGGAAATCGCTCCAGCCGTTTAGACGTGAAGAAGTAACAAACATACACACTCACAAACTTTCGCCTTAATATTATTGGTATGAAGTATGATAAGAGCTCTGACTAAATCAAGCATTCTAAAGCATTGAATTAACCTGTGGCATCGGAGTCATGTGAAATCAATAAGTAATAAAATTTGTGCAATTTATTCATAAAATTTAAACAGGTACACAACAAAAGTGAAATGTGCCCGTCGTACCTCTTGCTCTTTTAATTGTCATACTAAAGACTAAAACTTATACTTTCAGATAGTTGAAAGTTTTCTTATTCAAAGAATAAAATGAGAATTTGGCTGTATGATTCACGTAGCGCACCTTGTTCGATTTTGAATATGAGACATTATATTAATTGTAGTAAAATAATGAACAGTGATAAAGGATCACTATTAGTGGTATTATTCGTGGTTCACCCGCTAGTAGAGCAAATGTAGTTCGGCCAAGGAGGTACAACCACCACACTTATTTCAAGCCTGAAGCAATTCTTGCGTTTCGATGGAAGGTTGCCGGCATACCTACTATAAAAGTTTACTACTATAAAAGTTAGACCACCATCTTAGTCCTCGGGAGTTGCAACGCATCTCTGATTGTGTTTACAGAATTCCATGGGCAGCAGTGACCACGTACCATCAGGTAAACTGCATGCTCATTTGTTACTTCACGTTTATAAAAAAGTCGATGTCCGACCTCAAATTATTAGACTCAACTAAGAGATTTAAAGGAAGAAAGAACAACTAAAAAATCTATACGGGTTTATTTTTGAACTTGGTTCTGTATTCATTGTATATTAGTAACGAACCATACACGGTTTCACCGAATTCTGATTTATCGAATTTATCTGTACGATAGAAATTATTAACACTTTTTTTCATGAATCACTTTACTATTTAGTTAATATATTTACACACTATGTCTTGCTTCTTTTAAGACATAATATTTAAATTAGATTCCATCCTTTGGATGTCCACTCCCATAAGTAGCGCCACTCCAACCGGTCCTGTGCTCTCTGAATCGAACGGTTTTCCGCTGTCTTCTTCAGGTCATCCTTCTGGTGGGGGGGTAACCTGTAATCTTTTTTAAAGCCTAAAAGTAGTCGCCACTCGAGGACATTTCTTACCTATCGGTTATCGGTCCTTCGAGCGATGTGGCCGGCCTACTGCTAGCAAAATTATGAGCGCAGCCCTCTCCTCTAGCACGCTAAGTGACTCTGAGCCATCGAATGAGGCCTACAGTACAAGACCACGTTTCCGCGCCATAGGTCCTCACCGGCTACACACATTGGCACTGAGGAATTGTGAACAAGAAGATAGGTACTACGCAATTTCCCGAACGCAGCCCAGTCGAGTTGGATTCTTCGAGTGACCTTCTTGTCAAATCTGGAGTTACCCATTGGGATCGTTTGTCTATACTAATATTATAAAGAGGAAAACTTTGTATGTTTGTTATGAATTAACTTAAAAACTACTGAACCGATTTTAAAAATTCTTTCACCATTCGAATGCTACATTATTCCTGCGTAACATAGGCTAATTTTATTACTAGAATACATAAGGTGTCCTAGCTAAACCTTCAGTAAAGTGAGTCAAGGTGTAATATAATTGCATAAAATTTTGTTTTATCGCATATGCTATAGTCTGCGCGAACGAAGTCGCGTAAGTTCTGCTAGTCCTAGATAAATGTACTCGTCCACAACTTCAAGAAGAGTGCCGTCAACAACTACCACAAGTACAAGTATGAAATGGACATTACACATGATTTTCGTCTTGTCCATATTCATCTTAAGATGCACCCGTTGTAAGGCACTGGTGAGGTCGACTAGCATTACGCTGAGGTTTACCAGCGAATCTGCCAAGATCACTACGTCGTCGGCAAATTGAAAGTATGTGACACATAAGCATCACATAACAACAGATCATACTCGGTCGTCTATATAATCTGCCGAAGTGTGTGTATGTAGTCCATGGTCCTTTTTCGGAACCCGGCTTGTTCGGGAGGCTTGAAGTCGTCAAGCCTGCGTACAATACGGTTAGTGAGTACTCTCGAAAACAACTTATATACATGGCTCAGAAGCGCAATTGGCCTGTAGTTTTTCAAAAGTCTTTTGTCGCTCTTTTTGAAGAACAGCTCCATTACGCTTCTGCTCCACGCTTCCTGGGTTATTTCGCTATTAATGGCGGAATCGAACAACTTTTGGAGCGCCACTGGACAGATTCACCGCTGGCTTTTAGCAGCTCTGTTTTGATTCTGTCGTCGCCCGGTGTCTTGTTGTTTTTCAGTTGTTTCCGAGCCTGTTTAATCGTACAAACTGACGTCTGGGAGGTCCTCGGTGTAATGTCAGGTGAGTTTAGCACGTTTGTCCTGCATCGTCTCACGGACGGGTGCTCGTGCTGAAATATACAACTGTTCGTAGTAATTCTGAATTTTTCTCAGAGCTTCGGGCTTGAACGAAACTATGGTGCCCGATTCAGTCTTCAGCCTCATCAATAGAGTCTGCACAACGCACAGTTCCTTTACAAGCACTTTTCAGCCCCGGTTCCGCTCAAAAGCATCTTTTATGCGATTATCATTATGACAACGCATTGGCGTTGTTAGGCGCGACGCCTACTTTGGGCGATTTGTTTATTGAGCAGTCTGTATTTTGACACTGAGGTTGGAGAATGCACACATAGCCCTCGCCTTTCCTTCAAAAGACTGAGAGTGCTCTGAGAGAACTTGAGAACTCACACTAGGATAGGATTCAAATCAAGTGTATGATGCATTACAGGTTCCGCGATTTGATAAAGGCTATACGATTCAGATTTTACTGCCAATAATCCGCCAGGTACTTTTAAGATATATAATTTTCTAACAATCTTGCACATCACTGAACATACAAGAGTAAATGCAAATTTTGGTCATCCTGTTAAAATTATGTAAACAATGAAGGACGCAAGGAATTATTTATGTTTGTGTTAATTATAAAGGATTAAATGTTACATACAAAGATATGGAGTAGGTGTTGGTGTGGGTGAGGTTGACGAGGTATATTAACTTAGTTCTAATTCTTCTTATCCTCAAAAGAGATCCACGGTCATAAACTAAGTGCCATACTTCAGCAAAATGCGATCTATTTTTCCTAAAAGAGTAATAAACAAATACACATATATCCTTACAATCTTTCACGTTTGATTACTACTTCATTGTTGAATGGAATACTTACGACGAATACATAATGCCGCGTCCGCATGCTGGTCGCTTGCCGTAAACTACAAACATCTACAAACGCTTGGCTTGATTTTGGAAATAAATATCGCTATCCACACGCTTGCGAGTGAGATATTATATTCTTAAGAGGCAAACGGGGCGGACGTGATAGACATAGAGATTATGTGGCCTATAAAAAGCATAAGGTATTTTTATTAAAAAAAAAAACAAAAACAAAAGAATATGTAAAAGGAAACGAAACATACATTTACTCATATTAATGTAATAAGTTTACTCCATTGTTTACAAAAGACCAGGATATGTTTATTAAACTAGTATACAAAATAAAGTGTTTGCAAACGTGTGGATGTTTCGCAAGAGTTTGCGGCATACTCCCTTGCGACAAAAAACCGACACTCGATCGGACCAGCTCCAAGAGCTTACAAACTTATACAAGCCAAGCCAAACACTCCATCTGCACGTTTGAATTTGTGACGGCTTGTTGAGGTTCGGCAAGCGTGCGGATGCGGCATATATGTTTAAGATACTAGTTGACCCGCCGAACTTCGTTCTGCCTAAAAGTCAAAAATCTAAAATTATCAATGTTTCTCTACTATAGAATACATGTATAATGCATTATACCAACATAAAAACCTTCCTGTAGAATCACTCTATCTATTAAAAAAAAACTGCAATGAAATCCGTAGCGTAGTTTTAAAAATCTAAGCATACATAGGGACAAACAGCGGAAAGCGACTATGTTTTATACTATGTAGTGATTCATTACTTACTAAAATACTTTATGAAACTTTGATTTTATTGTTGGGAATATTTATAGAGTTATTTTTAAGATTTTACATTTTTAAATACAACTAATAAAAACTGAACCGAAGCATACTCGATCCGGAATTAGGACTTAACAGAGGACTGTTTTTAGTGACTTTTAGACTTTACAAAATACGTATTCATGCATAATGCAGTCATAATTGAAGTTCTTGGGAAAATAAGTTACGTAGTATTTTTCACACGCGTGTGTCGATCGACCGGGTCCCGTTTCTATCGTGTTCCATAGACGACATTCATTCAGTCAAAAGTAGAAACTTTTATATGAGACGACCATCATAGTCCTCGGGAGTAGCAACACATCTGTGATTGTCTTCAGATAGAACCCATTTTCTGTATGAAGTTGATTACAGATGTCCATGAACGCCAGTAACCGCTTACCATCAGGTGGACTGCATGCTCGTTTGCTACTTCAGTTGTTATAAACAAAATGACTCTGAGGTAAAATCTTAATAGAAAAGTATAGATAACAAATTATAAACAAAACAAGAGTCCATATAGCTGCCTCTTGGGAGAGTCCCAAGAATGATGTCGTCGTTAAATTTTTGTATGGTTAAACTGATTCGTTGGCCAAAATATGCATCAGCCCTTGGGTCTCCTGAAGCGTCAACCAGTCACAACGATAGTTGTTTACAGAACCGTCGTGTTTCTGGCTCCCATGGACCTAAAGTCTGTACCGCAAATGGCACTAAGATGTAACCCTCCCCAAGAGCTGCATATTTGCGCCGCTTATTAGATTCAGCCATTTCTGCCGCACCACCTGCGCGTGTCGAGGTCACCGATATATGAGATGGAGCCAGCGTATCTATGCATACAAACATACAAGTGACTTCCCCTGTTTCCAAGGAACGAGTGTCACACCGTTAGGCCTCTTGTCATCTTGTTTTGAAATTGAAATTCTGAGGTGAAATGTAACTGATATTTGTTACAGTATTCAATACCTTTTGATAATTTGTTTTGGAACGTAGTTCCTCAGGTATGGCAGGCTTGAAGGAGTTAGGGATTTCGTTGCGCGACCGAACCGACTAGAATGTGATAGTAAATCCGCAAAAAAAGACCGTAACTAAAAAGGCGTAATAAAAGTATAGGCTAAATGCTATAGTCGTTTATACAAGCGAATAGTGTATAACACATTTCTCTTTTACCTCTTTCTTTTCTTTAACTTCGTTCTTACCTGGTGTCCCATGACACACCGTCTTTGTTTTCTATTATTATAGATGTAGCAAGCGAACTTAACAAGCTGTTGACCTAATGTAATAAATGGCCACTGCCACCCATGGACATTAACAGCCAGTCTCAGAAAAGAGTAGGTCTGAAAAAGTTATAAAGTTCAAAAAGATTATAATCAATGATTTGTTATTTGATACATGATTTCTTACTGGCCCTGAAATGTATTTTAATCGAAATCGAACCTTTAGATATTCCAAAAAGGGTTGTCGTTACGTGACTGGTTATTTATTTTATAATGTTCGCTAATTAATAAAATCCATAATGAAAGGCAAGAAGCCAAGGCTGTACAACAATTTTATTCATAAAAAATAACATATGTCAAATTTTACGTTCATTGCTTCACGTACGTCACCTATGACAGTGACACTGACACCTAATAAGTGCTTTGGAGTTGTAATAAAAGCATTAGTCGATACTTCTTTATTTTTAACGATATAAAATGAAAATGTAATGTGAAAATGTTTTAAATTTATATCTATTTATGCATGCCTTAGAGTGTGCTTACAAGTGAATTGATTATCCATTACAGATAAGGTTAACTATCATGGATTCTTGTATGTTTATGAAGCCAATACAGCCACATGTATTTAAAGCGATAAAAGATTTAGACACAGCTACTCTAATGAAATGTTCTCCTGAAGAAATTCGGCCTATTATACCATGTCTCGTACGTATGGCACTCATTTGCCCCTTGGATGTAACTCAGTACTGCGCCGAGGCTAAAACTAATATATTGACTCTATTATCTGGCATTGATTTAGTAAACTTTATTGTATCACTTCTGTCTATCGAATTTCATGCCCTAGAAGGTGATTTAAAAAAGGAGCAAGAAATGCGGTACGTATTCGTAACATTTTATAAAATCGGTGCATTCAATGAAACATTGAGAACCACCAAGTTTAATATGACATTTTTAATGTTTCAGTGCAAGAAGTGGCTCTCAATGCACAGAGTCCTTTTTGATACAAAATGTTGTTAATGGTTTAGCCAGTGACTTCGAACAGTCAGATTCATCTAGGCGTCTCCGTCTTGTGCTATCAGAAATATTGCAAATGCAAGCTCAAGTGGTAGAGTACAACCAAAATAAAGGCTCTAATATTGAGTGTGCAATAAAGCCATCAGAACTTTTTGATAATGATGTGTATTTGGAAGAAATAACTGACGTCATTTGCATCAGTCTGGCTGAACTACCCAACTTGTTGAATATTTGTGATGTTGTGGAAGTACTTCTACATGTCAATAAAGGCCCTAACATAATATCATGGGTTGTTGCCAACATGCCTGATACATTACATGAAGGTAAGTAATTATACTAATATTATAAAGGTGTAAGTTTGTGAGTATGTTTGTTATTTCTTCACATCTAAATGGCTGGAGCGATTTTCATAAAATTTGGTATGGAGTTAGCCGACACTCTGGATTAACATAAAGGCTACTTTTTATTGTGGGAAAATGTGTTATTCCCATGGGACAATTAATACACAGTTTTTTTTTAACACCGGCGAAGCTGCAGGCTTTCTGCTAGTTTAAAATATTTGTGCAATATATAAGCGAGTTTTTAGAATATACATTGTTCGACCAGGGAGGTACCACTGCTACACCTATTTCTAGCACAAAGCAATTCTTGTGTCTGTTGAAGGGTGTGGTTGCCGGTTTACTTTTACAAGTGGCACCTAGCTTAGTCTGCAGGAGTAGCAATGCATATGTGATTGACTTTAGAAAGAACCTTTGTTCTGTATGAATTTTGATTGAATTTTAATTACCTCTACGAAACTACAGGGACAAACATACACCAGTATAATGGCTTTTATATATATTTTTATAATGCTATATCAAACTTACTTTTTCAGTGGCAGAATCTCTCGTAGTAAATGCTGAAAGAGGTGAAGAAGGTGGGATAAGAGCCAAAACCCTAACCATACTTTGTGATGCTTGTCCACATATATCAGCAACAGTACGTGCTAAAGCTGCTTCTGTATCACGATTGCCGTCACTGGTCATAAATCTGACATTAACACATCATCGGGACGATTTAGTAAGTTTTTTTATACACCCTTCTTAAAAATGCATATTGAGATGTTTAAGGGTAGAGTAGAACCCAAGGACGTAGCTACCGCAGTATCAGCTGTAACAATGATACATAGACCTTGAAACAAGCTTTGTCGTCACTTTTGCAGAGACATGGGTGTATTAGTATTCAGACTCAATAGGTGGTAAAATACTACATGCTACTACTTAACAAGCAATAAACTTTACTCTTCATTTGGGTCCCTAACAAAATTTTATACAGGGCCATTCCAAGGCATGCTACGCCACTTGTAAAACCATTCTTGGTTTAACTTCGCCTCTACCATTTCCACATATATTTCTCATTAAGAGCATGCACTAAAATAATGTATATCTTTTCAGGTTTCTTTTATGTCTGGTCTTTTACTGGGCTCAGACCAAACAACTCGCGCTTGGTTTGCTACGTTCCTTCGCAATTCACATAAGAGAGGCAAGGGTGATGGAAATGCGGCATTAATTAAATTACGCCAAGAATTATTAAATAGGCTTAAAGAGGCATCTGCAGGAGTTGATGCATCAGCATTACTTAGACTTTATTGTGCACTAAGAGGTATTGCGGGCATCAAATTCCAAGATGATGAAGTCTCTGGGTTATTAAGATTAGTCACCCAAAAACCTCCACCTACACCTGCAGGAGTTCGATTTGTATCTTTGAGTCTTTGTATGATTCTGGCTTGTCCATCTCTAATGGGTACGTATTATTACTTAATTGAACAATAATTATAATTAGATTGTTCTCATGATATGCAGTTTGTTACTAAAATTTGTAGTGAAAATTATGGAGAAAAAATCATAACATAAACATTTCCATTCTAGCTGCACCAGAGCATGAAAAAAAAGCTATTGAGTGGGTTCAGTGGTTGGTAAAAGAAGAAGCATATTTTGAAAGGTAAATAGTACTTTTAAAAATGTATCCATTTTACTTTTATCTGCGTTTCAATACATTCTTCATATTTGGTATGCTTAATTACAGTAATTCTGGAGTAACTGCATCATTTGGGGAAATGTTGCTTCTGATAGCAATTCATTTCCATTCTGGGCAATTAGCTGCCGTTGGAGAGTTGGTGTGCGCCACGTTGGGCATGCGAGTACCCGTGAGACCAAACGGACTTGCGCGCATAAAGCAGGCATTTACTCAGGAAATATTCACTGAACAGGTTAATTACATGTTTTATTATTACATAGTAATATACACGAAATCGTTTTGCTCCATTGATATTCAACAATAGTAATCAACACTAAACATTTTGTTTCCCAGGTGGTTACCGCGCATGCCGTGAAAGTCCCTGTTACTGTTAATCTCAACAGCAATGTCTCTGGATATTTGCCAGTTCATTGCATTCATCAACTTTTAAAATCCCGAGCATTTTCAAAACATAAAGTCCCAATTAAAAATTGGATTTATCGTCAAATCTGTAATTGCACAGCACCATTGCATCCTGTTATGCCAGCCCTTGTAGAAGTATATGTAAACTCAATTTTGGTTATAAATAATAAAGGGTCAAATGAATATTTTAATCAGCCGATAACAGAGGAAGAAATAAGAAGAGTGTTCAGAAATTCTATATTTGGTGTAAATTTCGATGCGCAAAAGAAGCCTTTTTCTCCCATGGAAATAGATAATGGGGAATCATCAATAGAATTTAATTTAGAAAAGCCAACTTTAGCCTCTCAATTGCTTTTAATTTACTACCTCTTGCTCTATGAGGATGTGAGGTTATCGAATGCAGCAACCTTATTAGCAAATGGAAGAAACATAAAAAGTTATTCAGCTGCGTTTCTTTCTGAATTGCCAATAAAATATTTATTACATCAGGCTCAGAAAGACCAAATGAGCTACGGAGGTCTTTTCAGTCCACTTCTACGATTACTAGCCACCCATTTCCCGCAATTGTCACTAGTTGATGATTGGATGGACGATCAAGTTTTTGGAGATTACTGTCGTCACCAAGTCGACGTCAACTTATCGGAATTCTCTATCAATGATGCTTTCCAAAATATTGAAGTTAATCCTTACAAAACCGGCAAAATTTTAAAAGCTATGCTCAACAAGAATCCTACAGATATATGGCCGTTTGCAGAGATATTCGTCAGATATGTAAAAAGCGTGCTCAGTGATCAGGTGCCACGACACATTCAGGAACTTTACCGCGAAGTCTGGCTGCGCCTCAACACTGTTTTGCCTCGCTGTTTGTGGATAATGACTATAAATGCACTATTGGATATTAATGGCACTGCTAAAACTGTAACTATAACACAAGAAAATGTTTTAGTCGATCCACTACAAGTTTTACGGTGCGATATAAGAGTATTTAGATGCGGCCCTATATTAAAAATAATTTTAAGGATATTGGAAGCAAGTTTAGCGGCATCGAGAAGCCAATTAAGCAGACATCTGCTCGATAAGCCCTTGCTAGAAAAGACCGGACAATTAAATTCAGATTCGGAGCGGGAAGAGTTAAAGAATGCTTTAATTGCTGCTCAAGAAAGTGCAGCACTACAAATATTATTAGAAGCTTGTTTAGAAACTCCCGAAGATCAATCTAAACCAGAACTTATGTGGTCTTTACGAGAAGTAAGAAGTATCATTTGCTCTTTCCTTCATCAAGTATTCATATCTGAACCTTCATTGGCTAAATTAGTCCACTTCCAAGGATACCCAAGAGAGCTGTTGCCAGTCACAGTTCAAGGTATACCTTCAATGCATATTTGTCTGGATTTCATTCCAGAACTTTTAAGCCAGGCATCTCTTGAAAAGCAGATTTTTGCAGTTGATCTGGTGTCACATCTATCAATTCAATATGCATTACCAAAAGCGATGTCTATTGCAAGATTATGCGTAAATACTTTATCAACGCTCTTATCAGTATTGCCGAGCGACATGCGCCTAGAACTATTCCAACCAGTGCTTAAGTCGCTAATGAGAATTTGCGTTGCTTTTCCGTCATTATTGGAAGATATAACGTCGTTGTTGTTACAATTAGGACGCATTTGTGAATCGCAAGCATCTCTTGGTCACTGCTGGAACGATACGAACATCTTAGGTGAGGGGGCCTATGTACCATCAGAAATTCAAAGTAAAACTAAAGTCTTAGTTGCTGAAGTGCTCAGTAGAGACATTAAGAGTACAATGGCAGAAATTGTTCAGAAAGCCTTACTGAATGATAAATTATATTAAATAATTGTACTTTATTAATACACGATTGTATCTATTTCTATACGAATATTTTCTTGACGCTTTTTATAAATCCATGTACTCATATTGAATTCCCATTATTGTATTCGGGCCTAAAAGGCCCGAATACAATAATAACGTCTGAAAAAATAACAGGTTTCCAAATTCTGTAGACCCAGCCATAGTAATCAGCGCAAGATTAAAACAATCGGCCTTTCTACTTGATAAGTAATGCATTAATATGACAATAAAACTTCATACAAAATTGAATATATCCCATTGTTATTTAATACATTATATGCAACATATTTGAAGGTTCAATTGGATTTTGAGTTTCGAGTTGTCTATACATCCAAGCACACTGATTTCTTGAAGCATAATTACCGATGTCATTATAAAGTTGTGCCTAAAATAATAAAAAAATATCTATGACAAAATATTCAAAGTATTACTTAATTAATTTATATGCTAAATTTTTGGTTTGAGAAGCATAATATGTTAATAATTAATAAAATTAGGTGTTGATAATATACCTGTAAGTACCAAGTTTGCAAAAGTCTGGAATGTGCACCAATTTTAGAAAAGTTCTCCTTAACTGACTCCAGTGCCTCACAGCAGGATTGGATTACTTGGACTCTAGCTTCGCCGGCTGTTGGAGCCGTAGCTATCCGGCATTTTGTGTAAAGCAATAAGGCTAAAAAATATAAAATAAAGGTTATATTTATCTACGAGTTTAGAACAGTGAATACTGTAAGACTGTAAGTTCATAATTATGAACTTAGAAAATAAGTTATTTTGTGCTGAGAAATCTCGTTGAATCTTACCTCTCGCTAAATCATAAGCGCTACCATGTGCCATAACTGAAGGCAGTACTTTCCTCACCAATAATAAAGCGTTTTTCGTACATCCCATATGGAGTTGTACATTGGCAATGTGCATTTCAGCAGTGGCCGCTAAATAGTGCAAGTGATATTTTTTGGCAACTGAAAGTGCTTCATTTAATAACATAATATTTGTAGATTGAATGCTACTAAAAGATTGTTGAATTTCCGACATCATTATCATAGATTTCACTCTAAGGGACACGTAATGTAAAGTATCATCTTCCGTTTTACAAAAATCCAATATGTCTTGAAGGCATTCTAGCGCGTCAGTTGCGTCGCCTTTCAAAAAATACATCTCGGCTTTTAATAATTGACTTTGCCATCGATCAAAAGATGCTAATTGCTTTATACTTTGTTCAGCTTCTTCCCATTTACCTGAAAAATAATAGGTTCTATATTGCAATTAATAAATAAAGGATTTCTTGGAATATATTGGAAAGAAAGTACAGTACATTAAGTAAGTTTTAATATTTTAGCGTGTTTTTCTTCAATGCTATTGAAATCGCGCCATAGCTTTATACAATCATTAAAACAATTTATGTACAATTTTTAGGAATATCATTAATTAATCCAAAAATAGATTTATATATTAGATACACCCAAAAAACTCATATACCTACCCAAAAAAATATTTGAATTACTATTTAAGCAAGTTGGGCTAATTTTACATAGTTTGGAATTCTCTAGATCTATCTCGTAGTGATTTTATTTAAACTTTTAGTACATATAATTTTGCCTAAGAAGTAAAAAAACCGATCGAGTGCGAGTCTTCGCGTACAAAGGGTTACTTATAATATTACTAGCTGTACCCGCGGCTACGCCCGCGTGCAAATCAATGTATCGCAAAGTTTTTCCCGCGCAAATCTCCACTCAGTGGGAATTCTACGATAAAGTAGTCTACATGTTGTTCCATAACATTTTCTATAGTAAAAAACCCGTAAAAATCGGTTTAGCCGGTCAAGGATTACCCGGACAAAAACAGAGTGAAAAAAACGAATTTTAAGTGTGTATTTGTGGGTACGTGCATATTGTTATGTAAAATGTTATGAAAATAAGACGAATCAGAATATTGTAAATCCCTTTTTTGAACCAATTTACAGTCTTAGTGGTCACATTAACAATATCGGAATACATCTTTTCAAACAACGCCTCCACATTTAAACCAAAGCGCATCGATTATAAAGATGGATTTTAACTTTTATGAATTGAAAAATACTATTTTAAGTAATTTTGGTCCTTTTAAATTTCTGAGTAAGATTTCATATAGGTGAACCTACTTTTAACATTAATTTGACAACCTTGACGACCCGCGTTGCGGAGCTAGCTGCTCCGGACCCGGTTCGATTCCCGGCCAGACAGGAATCTGAATAGATTCATGTTCTGGGTCTGGGTGTTTCTATATACGTCTTGTGTGTCCATGGTACCCACGACACAGGAAAAAATCCTAGTGTGGGGCTATTGTAGACATTGAAATTATAGAAATTTTCTATTTCATTGAGTGTAGGAGTTTGTGTGAAGGAGTACCGGGAGGCGGGTTGAAGGAATCCAAAAATTTTGTTGGATAATGTCTTCAATCTCGATGGCTGTATCTACAGAATCTTCATCCCAAATAGTCAAATAACAATCCCGCATTGAATTTCTAGTATTCCTTTGATTTGAAATATTAAAAATGTTAGAGAAATCGTTGCTACAAATCTTGAGTGGACGCTCAAAGGCGAATAGGCAGCATTATGACCGCTTTTTAAAAGTGTGGGCGCAACGCTGGACGACGCCACGGCAATAGCTATTTTTCTATCAGATCTTATATTTTTCGCTAATAGTAATTTTATTAAAAACGTTTTACCCGTGCCTCCTAGTGCATCTATCTAAAACTAAAAACGTAATGACAGTATCGTATCGTAATACGTAAACTAATTTTGGTTCTACTAACATTTAAGCGGCGCTCAGGTATGTTTATAGTTTATCTTTATTAAGCCTTGTTTGTGGTTCATTACATTAAAATTTGAATTTGTCGGCAAGGTAAATCCAAATTATTTTGTACTTTTACCTGACAGAGGTTAAACCTCTATTAATTTCATATAAACTTTGTGACACATTGATTCCCAGGCGCGCGAAAGCTTTGCATTTCCGATACTTAAATAATATAAATAATATTTAAAAATGAGCTGGTTATTAAAAAAATACTAAAATTAGTATTTATGAAAACTACAGATTATAATAATAATATAATAATAATAATATATAATAATGTACATAAGACAACTGGATTCGAACCCCAGACCTCGCGTTTCTAATCCGCCCTACTTGGCACCACACGGCTATCACGATTTTAATAACAGATGCGAAATTCACATACTTATTGAGTTAAGAATATCATCTATTTGGGCTTATTTTGACACACTTTGTTATTCTAAAATTAATTTAAAATATGTTGTTATTTAAATGCATGTTTTCTATAACATTATTTATAATGAACATATCATAAATATAAAAAGAACAATATTGTTGACCTTGCTCGTTTGATAATAGAGCCAAGTGTTCATCAACCATGCTTCAATATTCATAAATGCAATTATTTATCACAAAAGTTGCAAAAGCTTCTTTATAATAATAATTCATGATATAATTGTTATATCTTATTTAGATACTGATCGACTTATTAATGTTAGTATTTTGCATAAAAGACTATCAATTGTATTTTGTCTTTAATATTTATTTTCGCTAAAGGTGTGGTCAATAACATAACTTTATTTATGCAATAATAGATAAGAAACTATTTATGTAACATGAACATGGAGTGACAAATGGAGTCGATAATTTTATTTTGAAACAATGTTAAAACATTTTATCGCCTTTGAATTATTGGATTCGAATAACTATTTTACTATAATAGTATGACGCGCCATCTGTTATCAATTGGGAATCCCTGTACTCTAAGAGCGATTTTACATTAGGTCGCAAGCTGCGCGGCCGCAGTGCGTCAACGGATGCTTTTTTATTATTGAAATATTTCAGAAATTCATAAATTAAATTAAAATCAATTTGAATCACATCTATTTTTATGATAATTGATAGTTACAAATTTATACGTATCATTTTTGAATGAATTCAGAATGGCATCCGGGCGGCCATGATGGCTACTGTCATGTCACACTACTGTCATGTCACACATGTTTACATTAGAATTTAACAAAATACGCGACAATCCGAATTTTACGGATATATGTTGTCGACTCGAAATCAATGTTTTTTTATGTTTTATTATTTAGTTAAGGTTTTAAGTAAGTCTATCGTACCCCTTGACGGACTTGTCAATATGGGACTTTGTCAAAAACGAACTTCCATACAAACATTTATACCCGATTTTAACGCTTTCAACCCATTTTTTTCGATAAAAAGCAGCCTATGTCCTTTCTCGAGTTCAAAACTATCTGTGTGCCCAATTTCATAAAGATCGGTTCAGTTGTTTAGTCGTGAATAAGTAGCAGACAGACAGACAGACAGACAGAGTTACTTTCACATTTATAATATTAGTAGGGAAGTAGGGATGTATAAAAAATGGCAAAAAGACTACGTTTGTATGTTATCCTTTTTAGACAACTTGGCAGTACATTGAACTTAATAAACATGCTGTCGTTGTTTAATTAGAAAAAATATGTTTGTTGTATGGGAACGTTTACACTATCCTTCTTTAATATTTATTATTCGACTTCGTAAGGAGGAGAGATTTCGGAAAAAAGAATGAAATATATATTTAAAAAAGGCTCTCATACAATTGACCTTTTTTACCGTTTTTAAAGGTAATAGTATGGTACCCATGACTCGCACTAGGCTTTTTTAACCTTTGGTAACCTTACGAAACCTTAAAACGTAACTGACCGGCGTGCAGCGCGAAGGTGGCGTGATGCGCAGCGGCGAGCGCGCGTGGCGCGGGCCCGGCGGCGCGCGACGCGAGCGCGGCCGCCAGCGCCGCGTGCCCGCGCCACGCCGCCGCCGCCAGCGCGCCCGCGCCGCCCGCCTCGCTCGCGTGCCACACGCGGCCCGTGCCCACGTTGCACTCTGACATACACAATTATATTATAAGAAGCTAACTTACCAAGATGATTGTCGGTAATCTGACGATTCAATTCTTAAGCTGTGTCCCCAGTAGGCAAACTGTTAACGGCCGGCTGAATTTGCGACGTATCGGTTTAGTATGTCCTTCTATATATGTATTTGAAATGCAGTGTCCAAAGTTTCCTAGTTTGCTCTTACTTTACGCAGTTTGGAGCGTTCCATGCGCAGGCTATCTCAGTTAGTGACCAACTCGCAGCAAAAGTGGCGATATGATTGTTCAGCACTTGTAGTGAGTCCGTTTGCTGCAAACTGTTCATGCGGACAATTGAAAGGAAGCAATCGACGGGAACCCAGTGCTTCTATCTATCGGGACTAATACAACCGGGAGCGGTTGTATTAGTTCGTACAACAATAGTAAAGTGAAAATTCAGCCGGTCTACCTAAGTTAGCGGCTAACTCATAAGAGCTCGAGAAGCATGAAAATTGATCTGAGTTTGCAGCTAACTCGAATTTCAATTCGCCACGAATGTGCGGCTTACTCAGTCGGTCGCTAACAGTTTGTCTACACAGCCTTACGGTCTAAGATTGATAGATAGCTACAAATGTTCTATGCCAGGATAAACCCGTTTATTTTGTTTTAAATTCTATAAATTAGAAAGCATTCCATCTGTTGCTAAGTGGATACTGCCACCCATGAAAACCTGTAACCAACTTCAGACAGGATTGAAATCTTACCTAAATTTGGCCATAAGTAGGTTACTTCTAAGGACTATATTACCTCTCTCTCACTTACCACAACTTTCAAACCAAATCACGCAGATTAGTGATGGATGTAGTAGTTGTGAACTAGCATAATACTTATGTTTCATTTTTCAATGTTATATTTTCACACTAAGCAAATTTTAAGAATAGTCCGTTAATGAATTTAAAAATTCATACACGCACTATAGGATGTAATTTACTACATGTTTATCCATGAAAACAGTACATTTAGACTTTATACTCCCTTGTGTAATGTCGATACATATACTCACTCGAATTGAGATTTAGAAGCAACTGACTGCTCACTGACGCCATTTCCGTCTTTCCATATAAAGCCCAGAGCGCAGCAGTATTTGCTAGACCAACCATTGTGAGGTCAGTCATCGAATGTAAATAATTTATTGAAGCTCCTTTATTTATGATCTAAAAAAAAATGCATATATTTTTCTATTTTTTTAACATTACAAGCACGCATGCGGATTGTAACATTACAATTACAGGATTGTAATGCGTATGCGGATGCATACGTGTTTTTCTGTTACACGAACCACACTGCACGGAACGCTGAAAGATTGTAGCATGTTAATTCGCTCATACTGTTAAGACATTTCTGGGTAAATCAACCCATATGACAATAAAAAGACCCAAACGTGGCATTAAGTTATCCAATTTACACAAAGTTACAAATCAATTATAACTAGAAAAAAAGCTAGCTTTTAAAAACCATAACGATTTTCTAGTTCATTGTATTTATTAATGTTCTAAAACAAGTAAATTTGCATTATAAGCTGTGACCTTTTGATGGTGCGATTCCTACACAATGTTGTGTAGTAATCGCACCATAAATGAAATGAAATGTGTTTATTTTTTTGTATAGGCCTACGAGGGCACTAACAAATTGTCAGTTACACATTTTTTTTACACTACCACCGGATCGGAACACGCTCTCAACTGAGAAGATCCAGCAAGAAACTCAGCGGGTTTGTCTTTTTTGTCAAATCACAATCACATTGCAGTGTCCCGTAAACCGTGGATTCAAGATTGCAGTGTGTTGTTTAGTAATCGCACCAATACTCACAATCACATTGAAGTGTCCCGTAACCGTTGCAGTGACCCACAAGCAGCGCTTACCTGAAACACATGCGCAGGCTTGGCGGCGTTAACGGCCGCGTGCTGCGCCATGAGCTGCGCGGCGGCGGCGGCGTGGCGCGGCGGGCGCGGCGCGCGGGCCAGCAGCGCGGCGCGCCGCGCGCGGCCGCCCGCCAGCGCGCCCCACGCGCCCGCCGCCGCCAGGCACGCGCCGTCGCCCGCCTCCTGCGCCGCGCACACCGCCTCGCGCACGCTCTCCATCGCCACCGCTCTGACGTAACATCGCTCATGCCACTTATTTACTTACTTACATCTATTGTACTAACATGGTTTAGTCGACATTGGACAATTATAGACAACCACACCCTTCCATCGAAACGCAAGAAATGCTTCACGTTAGACATAGGTGTGGCGGTGGTACTTCTCCGGTCGAACTACATATTTGTTCTACCATCTAGAAAGTATAAAAGACGCCTGATGGTTAGTGGTCACTTTCGCCCTTGGATATCTATATAGAACAGGGGTACTATCCGAAGATAATCACTGACATAGGACTGAGACGGTCGCCTCATATAAAATCTCATGTACACAGGCAAGCACATCCTTTAACCAAAATGCAACAACTGCTTCACGTTAAAAATAAGTGTGGCGGCGGTACCTCCCAAGTCGAATTACATAGGTTCTACCACAGCTAGTTACGCTAGGGAATTACATCTACGGTTATATTACATTACAATGACATCTTTATCGATTTACAGATATATCTATGTTCATGTTCACTTACTTGTGACCAAACTTAGTATGCATGGCAGCTCTATTTAGAGCAGCATAACGAAAATTCTTATTTTTATCGTTGCACGTCGTATTGTTTCCACAATTACCTATCATAGTGCGATCAAAACAATTGTACAGCGAGTCTTGTGCCCCACAAAATTCCTTCATGCGAATACAATTTAGGAAGCTGAGAAAATGCTGAAATAGAATACAGGTAATCAATATATTAATCAATTAAATTTCTGTATTGATATAGCAAATAAACAGTTTACTGGATAATACGTGTTTTAGTCTATCTATAAATCTTTATAACCAAAATCATAGAGCCACATACCACACGATCACGGATGCCATTCCGCTCTTGAGATGGTCACCTCAAAATTAACTTTAGTGAGCCACACCTTTCTACCGCAATACAGAACGGCTTCAAGCAATATGTAGGCATAGCAGTGATACCTCCCATAAGGTAAAATTAACTTCCAAAAACTTCCAGAAGATATACATATACTTGTATAAAAATGGTTGGTAAAAAATAGCCACTATATTATTTCATTAACTTACCACATCGGGATATTCTGGAATATCGTGAATTATTTGCATAATGGTCTTTTGTAATTGTCTAGGCTGTAATGCCTTATTTTCATTAACTTGTAACAAATTTGCTTGTTGTGCTGTAAAAAGTTCGGCTTGCTTTCGGGACCATTGACACTCTTCTAAGCTAAGGGACAATATTTACGTCATACAAGAAGAATAATTGACATCAATAATCTTATCAACAATATAATCATACAGTATAAATATAATATTTTATCCTAAGTTTAGTAAAACAACTTTAATATAGTTTAAGATTAAGCCAAATGGAAGGTATCCGAATCACTCAACTACACAAAACTAGTATTTTTTTATTTAAAAACACTACTTGCATTAGACACAAGACTCTATGACTTTATGTTTTGTCATTTCTAACTCCCACAAATAAATAAAAGAATGTGCACAAGTCACGTGACCATTTCAGAGAGGGAGAGCAGTTATTCAAAATACGATGCTTGGTCACGGGAAGAAGGAACGGAGTATGGGTTTTCTTCTCGTAGATAATAGGCCCTAAAGGTAAGGACATGGCCAACTTTTGTATGGCGCTCGGCCTAGCTTCTCAAATTCCATGAACATGTTCACTATTTTTACTGATTCTTTTACTATCTTTATTAATATGATTTTATATTTATATGGTGTAATATTACAAGGAAATCAAACAATCCTTACATTTAAATATAATTGTATGCAAATATTTATTTACTTTATGGTTTCATGATAAGACACCAAATGATAATTGAGAATTATGAGGAGGAGTTAATAAACCAGTTGCAAATAAATTATTTATATAGACTTAAATGTTTTTTAAACTAAAATTACGGTATATTGTCGTAAAATAAACGGTAATTTATGTATATATTTTAGATTACCTTATTATCATTAGACTCCTTTACATGTACACTTCCATCGACAACAAGGTACAAACTGGCCATGACCTTTTGAGCGTTTTCAACCTATTTTCTAATATTTCATTTTTAACTACAGGTACAATATGGACATTACAGGATAAACATGGTGTTAATAAGGAAAAATATGAGCTTAGTTATTATTAATTTACTGTCTGCTTGCAAGATAATTTTGAAAAATATTTATGAAATACTATGTGACATCTCCAGAGTGAGGGGGGGTCTACCTATATACTACGGATGATCACCAAAGGGAGAGAAGGGTTCAAAAATTGTCAAAACTAGGTCACATGGTTTGGGTATGTCCCCTAGTATGTTAATGACAATACCATTTCTATCCAATAGTTATTTTCTTATACATTGTACAATCCTGCACATATGTATAAGTGTATAAGTTGTTTATGTTGTGATGGGTTACTATGTCATAATACAATTATTTATACTTACATGTCCCTATCAATGGTATTCATTTTTATAATATCTTGTGGTTTGTTTTCTTCTGGAAGGGTTGGAGAAAGGCATCTCAGGACTGTTTGTGATTCCATATTGTTCAGCTTCTGTAATTTAAAAATACACACATATTTTAAGAAAGAAAGTAGTCATACCAAATTAAAACAGTAGAGCCCTGCACCAATACTAATTATTTCAGTGTTCTTATGCTACTTGTAAGACAATCTTTTTAATATTTTTGAGGACTTAATTAATTTGACCCAATTGGTGAGGTATGACCATGAAATAACACGCTTTCTACATTCATAGCCCCACACTAGGTTTTTCTCCTATGTCGTGGGTACCATGGCCACACACATGAAGAATACACAAACACCCAGACCCAGAACAGGAATCAAAACTCATCATTCAGATACTTGTCTACCCGGGAACTAGCCTAAACTCTCTCATTCTGATAGAAGACCCGTGCCTAGCAGTGGCAAAAATAATGGGTTGACAAGAGATCCAGGGTGTACTTCCTCAATTTATTTAAGATCTAGTCTCTAGTTAGCTAGTTAGGGAGGCTTAGAGTTAGAGTATGCCACTAAAATACTAAACAAGCTACCTACTAAACAAATTGTCTTGTCTTGTGTAACTTTTATATAGATCCTTCCATTAACATAGACCATTTTAAAAATGAAGTACTAATTTAAATAGAAATAAATGTCTACATATATATGAGACTTTCAATATGTTAACAAGTCTAGTAAATCATACATCTTACCTCTTTACTTAATGACCTCATCATAAGCCCAGGTCTGCCTCGTTGGTAGTACAAACAAAATGACTTATACAAAGAAACAATTTGCACAAATGTAAGTCTATCCAAGTGTACCATAGTTCTTCTTAGATAAAAGCCTAAAATGAACACATGAGGTGAGTATATTTAAACACTGAAATCAAATAAAGTTTAATACCGTAACTAAATCTAGGGCTATATAAATGGCCAAAATTTTTTTTTAATAATATACCAACCTTTTACCACACAAAATATTTACACAATATTTTTTAGTCTTTAAATGCATATGTGTGCACACTAGTGATGTAATGATTATTTGCATTCACATTTGCGGATGTTCAATATGGTATGGTATTCAGTATAGTACCTAAATAGTAGTCCTTGTGAGTAGTAATGCATCTGTGATTGACTTCAGACAGAACCCATGTTCTGTATGAAGGTGCTTACAGATATCCATGGGCTGCAGTGACCACTTACCATCAGGTGGACTGCATGCTCATTTGCTACTTTGATCAGATTAAAAAAAAACTAAATAAATTAAGTTTCATCCTTTGTCTTTTAATTATAGTTACCTAAGATACTACTCTTTGTAATAACAGAAGGAAAAGTCTCAGAGTGCTCAAGCATAAGGTACATTTGTTACATCATGTGTGTGCACACTAGCATGTATGTGTGAGTGCAGATGGAATCATGGAAATTTATAATCTACCTCAAGGATTACAGTTCTGTATCAGGTTAACAAGAAGAGTCACCAACCTAGGACTCACTTTAAACAGTTGTGCCACCTTCAATACCACACTTACTACAACAAATAGTCATGTACAATTCAATTACTTCATGTTTTTATGATTACAATATAGCAGCTAGATTAAGTTTCATCCTTTGTCTTTTTATTCTAGTTACCTAAGATACTAGTCCTTGTAATAACAGAAGGTGACGTCTCAGAATGCTCAAGCATAAGTTTTTCAACTGAAGAAATTACACAATCCATGAGTGCATTGATTCCATTTACATATATATTTTGCAAACGTACACAAAAATTTTGCAAGTGCACACTCAATAGATTGTAGCGGCCATCTGTTAAAAGAGCTTCTAAGTCTTTAAATTCCATATCAGGACACTGAAACATTAAATTATTCATATCAAAATATAATAGGAAAACAACAATTGATATTTTCTTATTGTTATTCCATCAAATTGAGAATGATCTAGGGACACATTTCAAATTTATTTTAAAATTAGGTTTTTACCTGAATGAGCTTCAGAGCTAGGATACAAAAGTCTTTCCTGTATTTAGGTGCCATAGTACAATCAACCATGTGCTTTGCTAAAAAAATGGATTATATATAATTACCAATCATTGTAAAAATGCAAAATCCTAATTCTATAAATAAATACATACCTTGCATTTTTAGCAAACCATACTCTCGAATAAAAGCAACAACCGCTATTTTATGTGGCGTGATGTTATCAACATTACTTTTTGTATTTATTAATTTCATAAAATCAACATTATCACTTCCAGGTTCCATTTTTATTACTTTACTTACGATATGATTTATACAATATTTATTACACTTTAATACAAAGACGTAAAAATATAATTGTTTAGGATCAATCCGATCAATTCAAAATAATACCTACATATTACCTACCAGTTTTACTATTTGACATTGTCAATTTTGACACCGTTTTGTGTACATTGTTTTTACGGTCTTAGATTCTTGTCTTTCAACCCTACATTAACTACTCGTTTTATGTTTTATTATTAGTTTTCTGTTATGATTTGATTTGAATGAATGTTTAAAATTACTTGCTCTAGCATTGCAATTAATTGCATAATTATGAACAAATGACTATCTGTGGTGCTTGACTAGATCATTATGACAGTTACATTAATGAATGTAGATAAAATAAAAGTGTCTATGATTGATATTGTTGAACAACGTTAACTGTGGACTGAATCCTGTGTAGAATTCTACCTTAAACTATGCTTATGTTTTTTTTGGTACTCTCGAATTCTCGATTATGGCTGGCACGGCTGTTACATTAGTATTATTTTTTTCGTTGTTTAACTTTCGTCAATTGTAAATGAAACAAAGTGAATTAGTTCAAATGTCGAGTGTAGCGTAGATCAACATGTTTATTACGTATAGTTATATTCAATAATATAATTTACAATGGGAAAAGTGTGTAATTCATTTATAATATCAGTGTTTTATTTGTTTGTTAGTACAAAATCTTCACGTGTTACTGTTTATCAAGGAGATAAATTACCTCACCATGGCCGTTGTGAGCCTATCACGATTCAGTTTTGCCAACAAATACGTTATAATCAAACTATTTTTCCAAATTTGTTGAACCACGCAAAACAAGAAGACGCTGGGCCTGATGTTCATCAATTCACGCCTCTCATAAAAGTGAATTGTTCACCCGATCTAAAATTCTTCCTGTGTTCGGTTTATGCGCCCGTGTGCACTATTTTAGATGCCCCGATTCCACCGTGTCGGCATTTGTGCGAGTCAGCGAAACACAATTGCGATGAACTAATGATACAATTTGGATTTCGTTGGCCTGAACATTTAGAATGCTCGAAATTCCCAGTAGTGACTGATCCGGATGTTATTTGTGTTGGTGACAATAATATTACTCAAGAATCGCGGAAACCCTCTGAAACAAAGCTTCCTAAAGTAGATTTTAAGTCGAATATAGATAGAGATCCAACAAAGCTACAAGGTGCAAAAGATTTTGGTTTTGTATGCCCTGTACAATTCAAAGTTCCCAAGAGTCTAGATTTGGAGTACTCATTGAAAGTTGGAGCAAAAACTGAATATGATTGTGGAGCTCCTTGTAATGGCATGTTTTTCAGTGAAGATGAAAAGAACTTTGCCAGGTTATGGATAGGTATGTGGGCGACAATGTGTGCTATGAGTTGTTTGTTCACGGTACTAACATTCTTGATAGACACTGATCGCTTTCGATATCCAGAGAGGCCTATCATATTTCTGTCAGTGTGTTACTTGATGGTAGCAGCAGCATATGTTATGGGATGGAGTGCTGGAGACAGTGTAAGCTGTCAAGGACCTTTTCCCTCAACAATTAGTGGTACAAGATTACCTAACATATCAGTTATTGCCCAAGGTACAAAACATGAACCATGCACAATTCTATTCATGGTTGTTTACTTCTTCAGTATGGCCTCAAGTATTTGGTGGGTAATATTGACCCTGACTTGGTTCCTGGCAGCAGGCCTGAAATGGGGCCATGAAGCAATAGAGGCTAATTCACAATATTTTCACCTAGCTGCCTGGGCCGTACCTGCCATCAAAACAATATCAATATTAGCTATGGGAAAGGTTGATGGTAAGTAACATGAAAAATTTCCTTGAACATATTTATTTTTTAAAGTTTTATCTGCATTGGTCTATTTTTATATATAGGGCTGTAGTGTAAATATAATATTTGCTAACAATTAGAAATAAACAGTATGTTGAAACTACACAATGATAAACATTAAAATTGACTAAAGCTGGTAGGAAACCCCTTTTTGGTTCCTTTAGTGAGCTTTGTTAAGCATACCTAAGGACCATATTTTGGTATGAAGAGGGGGATAAACTTACTTATCTGAGAATTGTAAACTTAGCTGGGGTTGATTACAGGTGTCCATGGGTGTCACTTAGCATCAGGTGGATTGCATGCCTATAGACTATTAGAAAATAAAATATAAAATAGACAAAATTATAAAACAAATAAATACATTATTATAATAAATATTAATTCTTTTTTCAGGTGACATACTGTCTGGAGTTTGTTATGTGGGACTTTGGGATGTAGAAGCTTTAAGAGGATTTGTATTAGCACCATTATGTGCATACTTAGTTCTTGGAACTATTTTCTTACTGGCAGGCTTTGTTTCATTGTTTAGAATAAGAACTGTGATGAAGCATGATGGAACTAAAACAGATAAACTGGAGAAGCTAATGATTCGGATAGGAGTATTTGGTGTTCTCTATACAGTTCCAGCTCTCATAGTCATTGCGTGCCTTTTTTATGAACAAGCTAATTTTGATAGTTGGATGATAACATGGCACCGGGAAATGTGTACTTCACCCATTTATTCTATTCCATGTCCCTTTACTAATACTAGTGAAATGGACAGACCTAAATTTGAAATGTTCATGATCAAATACCTTATGACAATGATTGTTGGCATTACATCTAGTTTTTGGATCTGGTCTGGCAAAACCCTAGTTTCCTGGCACCAATTTTTTGATAGGATAAAAGGCAGGAGAGTTGAAGCATATGTATGATGATCAATTTTTTATGGTAAAAAGACCAGAACCTATGAACCTATATAAAAATGTGCATTTTGTGGGTAAGGCAGCATTAGTAGATGAGCTTTATGTTTTTTTATTACCTGTTTATAGGTAAAAGGGCAGACTATTTAAGTTAAATCATGATTAAGGTTAACAAATGCTATGGAAAATTACAATAACACAATTATGTCACAAATTCCTAAAGATATATATTTTTTTAAGATCTTAACATGCAGCTTTCACTAGTGTTTTAGTGTAAAAAAATATAAGTATTTACATAATTTTTAAACCGTACTCTACTTGTTGGCAATTTATGATCACTTGTTTTTACAGTCATCTGAAATGAAGTTAAATAAGATAAAAGATGCATCTCAGATATCATCATAATGATTAAATGGACTTTAAAATCTTTTTGTGCATGCTTGAGAAAATATTAGTAATAGGCAGTAATTGTTGACGTTGAAATCCAAAAGCTTTTAAAAGTAAAATAAAATATTTCTCATTCTCTAAACTGCCTATATTTGTAGATCTTATTATCTTAATATTGGATAAAATAACAAGCTATTAATTTCTTAAGTATTAATTTGTAAATTATTATTTTTAATATACTTTACTACTTGTCTTTAAGTTATATGTTAGACATTATTTTTTATCATACATGGCAGTTATTTTGTTTTTTTTAAATAAACATGTACATGTGACTTTATACATACTGTTATATTTGGTTTAAGGTGACCACAAGTACAACCACATATTGTCAAAAAAATTATACACATTCATATTTGCAATTTTTAATATTTGAAGAACATGCATAATTGCAACTATTTTTATTTCTAGATTAATACTTGTATTATTTTAGACATATGGCGAGATTATTGATAAGGCTGATAGTGTAAATATGTTCTCCAACTAATGTTTTTTTTTAACTCTTTTATGTAATTAGCATACATGACATATCTAATAAGTAACAATTGAAGTGAAAAGTACCTAATAAACTATTTTTTCATTTTAAACACATTTTTACTACCTTGCCTTTTATATTAGAAGTATGGAGTACCGAGTTCCAAAGCAAAAAGTATTTAAAATCTGTTCTACAGCAATATGCAAGCTACAAAATTATTGATATGGATGGACAATGTTTAAGAATAAAATTGAAATAAAAACAAGTTTGTAATTTGTTGAATGTTTATTTTGTTTACAAAATAAATATGTTTCATTAACATTAAACTAATTAATACATTAATATTACTGAGTTTTTAAATGTAAATGCAAATCAACATCAACAAATATAAAATGGGTGACAATCAGGAAGAAAAATATATTTTAATAAGACTTAAATTTAATTTTTTTTAATTATATTTACGAGCATATAGATATTTTATAAAACCTATAATCTAGATGTCTTCACGAAAAAACACTCCATCACAACTTCAACTTTCACTCTCTTAAAATAATGTAGACAATGTTAACATAGCATTCAGTAGACATTTAAGCTCTGGTGTACTTTCCCCAGATATGTAGCATGAACACTGATGCAATGAACAACAGAGACATCACTAAGACTGGAACGGGACCCCTGAAATTAAAAAAAACTTCATTACTTGAGTGTTTTTTTTGACACAACCAGGGTTGTAAGTGACAAAACAAACAGAAATGAATAAACCAATTTAAAATATATGTATGTAAATGTAATATTCCAGTTTAGTAAGAAAAATAAAACATACACTTTGACACCAGGAGAGTCATCGGTATAGAAGCGCCACATGCCACCAGACCCAGCTCCTGTCGCGCGATTTCTTGCCGCTGTTGTGGTGGTGGTCGATTTGCGTTGTCGTACAGTGCCTCCACTTGTGGAGCGTGGCGCTGCGGCGGCCTTGCTAGGCGAGCGCCCTCCCGACCCTACAGATGTGGAGCTTGGAGCAGCTGGCTGCAAATGATACGAAGTAAATTGTCATTAACCGTTATTTAAATCACGCCAAAATATCGAATTATTTTATACTTAGTACTTTTGTTTTTAATAACACATTCTCTTTTAATGAGACAAATAAAATGGTCCAGTGTTTTCTATTAGGAATACAGTTCAAATTATTTAAAAGTTAAATAAAAACTCACCATATTGTTTTATGTTCACACACTTCACGATGAACTGTGATTAATTAATACAAATAAATCAAAACAAGACCAATAAGGTTAAAATGAAACAGTATACTGGATACGAATTGTTCTGAAATGACGACAAATTATCGCGTTGGAGCTACCGATACTGCTCTCTAGTATATTAGTATTTATCTATGGATACTGCTACGCGTACAATTTATTTGACACGTTGTCAGAAAATGTGAGTAATGTGACCATATGAAATATTTAAAAATAATAGATTTTTTTTGTTTGTATTAGAAATTTTAACCTTAACTACTAATTAGCTTAAACATATCTACTTAATTGCACAAATAATGTTTGTATTATGTGATTATAATTTTATGTGAAATAAATTATTATAGTTTTAGCTCTTAGAACCTTAAAATCAGAATTTCGGTAAGCGAACAAAACGACTATTGAAGACCAGTTATAAACATTAAACTTATTCTTATTATTTTTATTTAATGGGGAAACTATAAAAAAATGTCTATTTTATACAGGTTAACAAGCCCAGGAAGCGTTGGTCTAAGAAAATTAGAAACTCTGAATTGTCATTGTCACAAACACAATACATGAAGGGTGCGTTCTAGAAGGCGCTCACAACGCTCCTTCAGTCGTTCCACATGACGACCGTGGTCGTCGTGGTCGCGGCGAAAACGCCACTCATGACGTCATGACTTACGCTCACGCGAAGTTCACGACGTCCCGTATAAGGTGATTCGAAGTGATCGTTCCACTAGAGACTACATCAGTAACGCTTAAAAGCTTGTAGAATGGGAAAATCTGCGGTCGTGAGGGTGAACGTTTTTAACGCTTAATAGAACGCACTCACCGTGTTGTCAATTTGGCAATCACATGTCACATGGCAGCCAGTAGGTATGGGTCGTCGACGTATTTTTCGTCAACGAAACTAGACCGTCGAATATCGTCCGTCGACTAGTCGATAAACTAGTTGAATTCGTCGACTAGTCGAAACACGTTAACGTGTATCTAAGGTAATATCGTACTTTAATGTCACCATGTGGACTGTGGAGTTTTTATTTAGCCGTCTACGAATTCGACTAGTCCGTCGATGAACGGTAGAACATCGCCGTCGAAAGTGTCGAAACGTTGATTATATATGAACGGTAGATTTAACTACTCCGTTTTATTCAACGCCCATAGTTAATTCTTCGACGTGTTGAAAGTTAACGTGTCGTATAGACTATAGACTGTTCTACTTAGTACAAAGTCATAAACGTCTAGTTTACTTTAGTTTAAACGGTTCCTTTTGCGGTCTATCTCATGCGATTCCTATATAATTTGGTGATAAGTTGCAAACTTTTGGTTATTACTTACGCACGATTAATTTTAATAGAATCTTATTATAATTGTCAAAGTAATAAGTAATAACTGTTATTACTAAATATTCTAGTAAAATATAACAATTTCGTTACAAAACACATATTTCTTTTTTTATCTGATTGAAGTAGCAAACGAGCATGCAGTCCACCTGATGGTAAGTGGTCACTGCCTCCCATGGACATATGTAAGCAACTCCATATAGAACATGGGTTCAATCTGAAGTCAATCACAGATGCGTTTTTACTCCCAAGGACTATGATGGTCGCCTCATATAAAAGTGTGCCGGCAACCACACCCTTCTATCAAAACGCAAAGAAAATAATAATATGCTTCCAAAGTTCCAATAGAAATAGGTGTGGCGGGCTGTACTTCCCCGGTCGAACTGCATTGGTTCTACCACCACAAAAGACCAAATTCTCTTAAATGTGCGTTGTCAAAAATATCAACGCTATGCATTTAGATTATTTAGAGATAAAGTTCAAAACATCTTAATTGCCACGCAACTTTCAACCTTATTGTAACGGACGACAAGCGAGTCGGTTGTCGTCCGTTAAAATAAAGTTGAAATTTGCTTGAAGCGACCGTCCATGATTACGCGACTATGGTTAATGGTAATATCGTACGTTGATGTCAACATGTGGACTGTGGAGTTTTTATTTAGCCGTCTACGAATTCGACTAGTCCGTCGAAGAATGGTAGACCGTCGAAACGTTGATTGTATATCAACCGTAGAATCAACTAGTCCGTTTTTTCAACGCCCATAGCTAGCAGCCAGCCGGGTCTGTCAGACGTGGAAGACGAAAATTGAGATAGAATCAAGATTTTTGAAAAATTATCAGATAATGTTTATCTATACTGTGCATTAAATCATAGAATTTTATTTTTTATGCAATTAAGCATTGCTTTAGCATCTGAGAAGTTCCAAAGACGTTATTTGTTGAAGAAAACGCTCCATCAATTTCTTTCATTCAAGATCTTGTGATTACTTCAAATCATATACAAAGTACCATATGAATTATTGTGCATTGTGTGTTTAAAACTAATGGTTTTAGTGATGTCACCATAATATCATATTTTTTTATAAATGATAGCTTGTGTGAAAAGAATAATAAGATTTATGTAATTCTGCTTACCGTATCTGAGTATGCTTTTTAGACTCATTGGAATAGTCCGTAAATATTCTTCTTTTTTTACTATTTCAAAAACAAACATGAATATGGATAAGTGTTACTTTAGAAATATGCAAAATGATACGATTGATATAACATTTTTGTATAAAATAAACAATGCTGTGAGACAATTTAATTTAAGCAGAAAACCTACAGATACATTAAAAATAATATTTACTCGTATGGCGACCAACATACAGAAAGTTACGAAAAAGGCAAAAAGCAAGAAGGAACCTAATGAAGAGATTGATATACCTATCAAGGTGTTAGATGCACAAAGCAATACAATTTCGGATGAAATAGCTTGTTCACAACTATTTTCTATGTCAGGACCTCTCAAGTTATTAATCCAGGATCAAATATATAATATAGTTTTAAATGCTCCATACTTAGTGAGTATAAGTTTACCGAAAAGTATTTTAGCTGGTTTTCCAGTTTATCCCGAAAACTTTGTGGCTCACTATACTGATAAACAGAAATGCATTTTCAACTGGTATAAAGGAACAGCTGTTAATGAGAAAGGACGGGAGATTTCTGAGATACATATTAAATGGATATCAGTTACTACAGCTCAGAAATATGTACCTTCAATTGATGTCATTGGGTTGAAATTGAAATTAGAATGTATACCAGGTGAGTGACCCCCAACATTTGAGGTAAATAATATTGCAATGTGCCATATAATATCTCATGATATCAAACACTTTATATTAACTGAACTTTTTACTCATGGAAATTAGTAAAACTAGCTGTAAGGTTAATTAAAAACATGTTTACAAAATTTTAATCTTGTGTAAGGTTACATGAAGTATAATAATAAAGAAACAAACAGTAGCACTTTAAACCTATCAATTTATATAGCTCTTTTATAATTGTCAGAAACAGTTTTAATTATAAGTATGAATAGTTATATAAATGCAGTAAAAAAAATTGTAATTTTAAGTTAAAATTTTTTCAGGAAATGACACTATGTTCGGCCCAGCTGTAGAAGTTGTTTCAAAAAATGTTGTTGAGGCAGGGCCCGGCCACTGCCCCTTTGAAAACAGACACATATTTACATCAAAAAAACTGGAAGGCAAAAGGTATAACACATTATAATCCACTGAAAATCTTTAATGCTTATCTAACTGAGGTATTTTTATACATAATTATACTTTATCAAGACTATTATAATTTTTGTAATTATATTCTTACTGCACAATATTTTAAATATTGGTATAAGATTATTAAAAATCGGTAGTTGTAAAGCCCTAGGTAACTAATTAGAGGTTAACTTAATACAAGAAATAATAATCACTTATTAGTATTGTAGTTTCCGGTGTGTCTCATACAACATATTGGCTGATTTGTACTGCGACTCAGACTTCACCAGGACGGCATTGCATCCTTACTGCCCCCCGTATGCCTTACACATTGACTATAGAAAGCAGCTTATCATCAAGGAACTACTAGGTTAGTGTTGTGTTTATAAATACATATACATTTTTAATTACTTGTTTAAGACAGTTATATAGCTTTAATCCTATCACCTAAAAACCTTAATCTTGAAGTTACAGTGTTTGAAGTAAGGAAGTATTTGATAGCTTTCCTAACAATAAATCATTATCAATACACATACAATTTTAATTACTTGTTTAAGACAGTTACATAGCTTTAAGCCTATCACCTAAAAACCTTAATCTTGAAGTTAGTGTTTGAAGTAAGCAAGTATTTGATAGCTTTCCTAACAGTAAATCATTATTCATGTTAAAAACCAACTAATATTATACTTATGAGTGCTACACACTTCATGGTCCCACTCAGGATATTATAACCTCACATCTCTTTCTTTAAACTTACCATTTTCACTTGTCATTTCATTATGGTCTGAAATGTATGGTAATGGATAAAAATTTCTTCTAAGGTTCTAATTTAGTTGTGAGGACTAACAACAGTTTTTCTCCTGGTCTCAGGTACCTAAGACTGTAATTCTATAGGGGGTTACATATGTCTAGGGATAGCAATTGCCATTTACCTCCTCAATATATATACTTATGATATTTGTATGCCATTAAATTAATTCAATAATATTTTTTTACTGTAACATTTAAAATCAGGCTAAAAAGGCTTTAAAATCAATAATAAAATTACAGAAGCCTACAAGTAAATTACAAGTGAATTATTCTAGTTTAATAATTTTGCATTTAAATAATATTGTTTTTCTCTTTGTAGGTTACAATGCTGATATTATTTGTCTTCAGGAAGTAGATGCTAAAATTTTCAACAATTATCTAGAACCAATTCTGGGAAGCGAAGGTATGGAAGGAAAATTTTACAAAAAGGGCAAAGAAGTTGCAGAAGGTTTATCATGTTTTTATCGGATTGATAGATATAGGTGGGCATAGCAATGGATTTTAAGATTCTTTTAAAGCATTGTTAAAAAAGGTTATATAAGGTAATTTGTTTTTATTCAGGTTTTTGAGTGAAAATCAGATATTATTAGCGGAAGCACTACAATCTCAATCTTATTTGGAACCAGTTTGGACAGCTGTGGCAAGTAATGAAGCATTGAAAGAAAGATTGTTAGATAGGTCAACAGTAGCAAGTGCCACAGTGCTGCAATCAGTTGATACACCTAATGAAATCCTTGTTGTTGGGAATACTCATCTTTACTTTCACCCAGATTCTGATCATATAAGATTGATTCAGGGAGGAATAGTTATTTATTGGCTTCAACATCTGTGCAATACTTTGAAGGTAAGTTATTGAATAGTGTTGCAGAAATATTGACAATATATGGTACTGGTGTTATACCTATGTTTACATAATATGTATGTCAGTGTGTGCACACTGATGCATATATAAATGATAGGTATTAAAATCTATTATGCCCTTAGTAAAAATGGCCATTTTGCCAAAGTCAATGTGGCAAATATCTGACTTATAGCCATTTTTACTAGAGGCATAGATATTATAGTAAAATCTTAGTTACCATAGTAGTAAGTCCCTAGGATTTATTTTTGTTGTGAATTTAAGTGTACCCACTTCCAAATAATAAAGTGTAATACAAATTTACAGTAGTGAAAAATGCATAGTAGTGTGTTGATAATTCTCTATATTTTTAGGAACAAAATAAAGACAACCGGATATCCTTGATATTATGTGGTGACTTCAATAGTGTCCCATCTTGTGGCATCTATCAACTCTACACTCAAGGTGTTGCTCCCAACTCCTTATCTGATTGGAGTTCAAGTAAGTAAATTAAAATATATTTGCATTTAGTTAACATAAAGCCTATCAAGCTTTGTATATTTTCATGCTAATTTTTATATAATATTTGTTATGGTAAATATAGCATTGTATACCAATGCTATATTTACCATAAAATATATTCGTTATTTTTTTTTAATGTTTAATATATTGTCTGCATTCCTGGTTATTGTCTATGGATACCATTTTCAGATCAGAATGAGGCCATAAACACTTTAAGTTTAAAACAAGAAATACCACTTGCAAGTGCTTGTGGTACACCTGAATATACAAATTTCACAGAAGGATTTGCGGACTGTTTAGATTATATCTTTTATGATACAAACAATTTGACAGTAACACAGGTAATATTATTATGGTATATTCTTTTCTTTAGTTTTTTAAATATACAAGTAGTTATGTATTATCATATCTATTATGTAGGGCAATAATATATATTGTATCTTACGTCTTCTGCTTATGCATTAATGTTTTTGCAGGTCATTCCGTTACCCAGCATTGAAGAGTTGAAAGCAAATACAGCTCTACCAAGTGTTGTATTTCCCTCAGATCATATAGCAATTGTATCTGATCTACAATATAAATAGCCCTTGAAATGTAGGATAACACTTATGTACTTAGGAGTAAAATCGTATAAGCAACCTATTAATCCAAGTCCAGAAAAATAGTTAAATATTTTTTTTTCTTTCGTCAGAGAGAGAGCGAGTTACGTTATTAGTGCAAAACATGTACATTTACAACGGCACACTTGTAGGTGTGCCAAAAAGTCCTTTGTCCTCTGTGCATCTAGATTCATATATAGACACATTTATATCATATACCTATATAATAGTCATAGGTAGGTTCAATATAAACTGTTTTTATTTAAATAATTGTATATACATCCATATTACCTATTTCCATAAATGTACGTACGTGTAATCCGCTGGCACAAGTATATGAATAAAGAATCTTTTCTTATTTTGTTAATAATAAATGGCTATTAAATTCTGATTGATACTACTATACTGTATTTATTATATACCTTTTATACTTTTTTAAAGTGAAAGTAACCTATGAAACTCTTGAGTGTTCTTCAAGCACTGTGAATATCCTTTGAATGGTTTCAGACGCTAAAAAGACAGACGAAAATGTAGGTAATATAGGCATAACGGTTAATTTAATGTCTTGTTTCATGGATCCCATGGTCGTATAAAATTATAGAAAATTTTATTCTAAAATTTCGGCATACCGTCAAATGCCTTAACATTTCACGGATTTTGATATTTTTCGGTTTAAAAGTGCGATAAAAAAAAATACTATGATTTTCATGTTGTATGTATACACAGTGTATCATAGAAAACAACGGAAATTTTACAATTTTAACATTTTTTTTGGAAATTGTCTTCTGTAAATGTTTTTTTTTAATAAATAAAATAGGCAAAGTAATTGTCTTTATTACGTGACCACAACAATTATGCGCATGAAATTGAAGACGTGCCTGATGTTCAGCGTTCATTATCGCTCGTATATTCGTTCTCAACCTAGGCACCATCTATATACCTCTCCAAAGGACCAGCTGCATCATCGTCTGGCCCAAATTGGACAAAAAATTTGGTCCCAAGACCCAATAGACCTAAAAATGGTGCCTCGAACCATTGTTACGACACAGGATGCCAATCTTGCTGTTAGCTCCAGGACAAACCACGTACGGAGTGCGGCAGACTAATTGAACCGGTAGGTAAGGGGGCGAGTGATCGACGCCTTGAAGTCTCTGTCGAAATTCAGCTAAAAAAATGCTGCGATTCGAAAATATGATCACTTTCGGTCCCCTGAGAACCATTGCATAGGATTTTGTACTTCTAGCAAAGGAAGATTAAGGAAAACATAAAAGAGATGCGGAGTAATAATTCAGATTCACTGGTTAAGGCGATCTCGCCATCTCACAAGTCCTAATGGAATCTGGTGAGATCGCTCCGATCAGAGACTGTAGTGCCAATGCCTCCATTGACAAGACTGATCCTACCACCAGCTTTCGATGATTCAGAGAGGGTAAAATACCTGGAAGACAGTCTAGAGAGCCAATGTACCTCGAGTACACAAGCAAGTGACGAACACATCGCCCTAGTAAAAAATAATTGTGCGAATGTAGAACTGCAGTTTAACGACCAAAGAAAAAAGTTGCCAAATACCTACATTCATATCATTTACATTAAGTACATTTTACCTAGTCATAAAGCGGCGCGCCTCTTGGCGTCTAATAAAAAAAAAATATATTCGCATTTGCGAATGTCGCATATTCGCATGCGCATTCACGAATGTTCAATTAATGATACTTGTACAACCACTAATTCGCATCATAAATATAGATAAAAATGCCTTTATTTAATAAATTTTATTTTTACGATAGTTAAAAAAATATGTATTTCATGGCAGATACTCAATTGTTCGATTTTTGATCGATTAATGATTATCAAATTAATGTCATATTAAATGAAAGCAATAAAAGTGGCTGTTCAAAGGCCTTCTAAAGATTAGCGTTATATCTCTTTCATTTTTGTTGTAGCTCTTATAAAAGGTAAAAAAGCAATGTACCAAAATAATCAAATTATGAATGTTACTCCATGCTTGTTAATCCTCAAAGATTCCAAAGTACGTCGTCATGCCTGGTAAGAATAAATACATATTTGATTGTTATTGCGGGTTTAAGATCGATTCATTATCGATACAGTTCAATGATTTTGGTATAAACATCGATTTTAATTTTTTTTTCAATGGCATCCGTAGATTTTTATACCTCCTTTAAGATAGGGATGTTCGATCCAGGCGCGATATCGATATTCTAGATCTTAGTGAATCATATCTTCATATTACTTGAAGCTAAAGCTTGGTATTTCTTCTAAGGCAAATTACTTGGACGGAAGAACTTGAAATTTGGTACGGTTATAGTTTATATAGAGAAGGAATACGAGATGCTAATATTTTTTTACACACTACCATGCATTTGATAAAAGCATATGTATAAACGAAATAAAACTTTCGGGACGGAAACATACTATTGAAACCTGACGCCACGCGCCTCGTGTCTGTACTAATCAATTCCGTATAATTATTATGGTCAGAAATAGATACACAACACGCCACGGGACGACACGGTCTCACACGCGACAGCATCCAGTCGATTCGGATCAGCGTGTTGCCGGTGGAGGGGAAAAACACTCCACCAGACCCATCACACGCAGTGTGTTTCTAAGCAACACCCGGTGACACGTTAATGCTCTTTAACCCGACTGCGTCAGAAGGAGGATAAGATTTTTTGAGCATATTGATGTATGTCCAATTATTTGACAGGCGCTACAGCCAAAACGGCTAAACAAATTATAACGTATGACATATCATTTAAAACGTCTCACTTGTGTGACTTAGGTTATATAATTTTAAAATTTTGCGCTTGTGATAGAAAAATAGGTGGTGTAAGGATGATTACTTTTACCCGACTGTCTAAGGAGGGTAATTATCATAACAATATGGATATGAAATGAAAGCGTGTAGGTTGACCATTTCAGATGTATATGTAGCATCACACTTTTAAATTAGTGTTTCGTCGCAAAAATTAAAAAGCGGTAGTAATTTTATTATTTAAATACTCTTCATATTATAGTAAATCCATGCAGACATCTACACAGTTCTGTCCGTTACGAGATAATGACAATAACGACACACGTTATGGCGTGGCATGGAGTGCCATGGAGTGTTGTATACGTGTCGCTTCGGGTTTCAGTAGTAGGTACCTATATTTCCACCTTAATCCGGTATTGTAGTTTTTCAATGATAAGTTTCAATATAAAACATGATTTTATGTGGTTCAATGGGACATTAACAATTCGTTTTGCCCACCAATTTATTTTTATGAGATCGGCTTAGCGATCGGAAAATAAACAATACCAATAATTTGTTTGTGTAGGAAGGCAAGTATATATTATGTAGGTATATGACTGCCAGATAAGGTCTAATTAATAAATTAATTTGCCATTAATGTAGATATTTTCTGTATCTTTAATGTGTAGTTATTTTGGTTCATGTTAAATCTAAGCGTAGCAAATAATTTAAAAGGCAAAATATTTTTACTATTTTTCTCGTCCAGATTCACTATAGATACCCTGTAACGATCCACGTGCTTATCATATTTGTATCAATCCATCTGAGTATCGATATACGTCGAACATCGCTAGTTTGGCATATTCGGATTTGGCATGTCTTTTGTCAAATGCATGTATTTTGCTCTTGTGAATATTAAAATTGATTAAAGTTGACCATGTTTAAAGTAAACGTTCATGCAAATTCTAACTACAATATCTATATTAAAAAATATTTAGCAAACGTGTATGCAGGTAAGATACGTTATAGTTGTATTCATGGAAATTTCCTTTGTTATTAGTTTTACGTATATCCCGTTAGAAACTTGTCGTACTCGTTCTCCGTTAGAATTCCTGTTTTCACCTTTATTTGTATTAATTAATTTGTACCAAAAAGTGTATTAATAAGTAATATTATGTAGTAATTACTTAAATACTAAGTTAAACTGTTATTGTTTATTTATTTGTTTTCATTAGGTGATAATCATGGATTTAAGAAAGTTATTCACAATACCACAGCATATAAATATCCACAAGTTGCTGCCCTGAAATTGCCCACCAATGTTGTGGACATAAATTCCTCCGAAATGGGGAGATTCTCCCCATTAAGGGAAAGAGATATATCTGGCCCAGTGATCAGTAGTTATGCTGAGAAACAACATTTCCCAAAAATTGATATAACAGTGCAAGCAGATCCTCATGTTAACAAATATGACTGCCGTGGAGCAGTTAGCCTGTCTTCGTCCATGCAAAGCAATGTGCCAAGTCCTTTCACTGGGAACCATACACATCTTAACATGCCTGGATCGCAATGGGGACAGGGATACAAGTATCTCTCTGATCACTTGCACAACGCACATTATTTAACCTTAAGGAATGAGTATCGTGCGAAAAATTTCAATAATGGTATGTAAAATGCAATCTTGTAATTATCAGAAGCCACTAATGCTGCTAACAACATCCACTAGTTCTATCAATGCATATGCATGTTTATGCATCATATTTTTACCTAACAAACATCTATCTTGTAACATAGTTTGTCTTTATAAAATAAGTCAATTGACGATAAATTCAAAAATATTGGCCTAATATTGTCCATTGATGTTTTAAGGTGATTGTGACACTAAAATATACAGACCAGCTATTCCTAAACAGTAGTCTATGGACCCTGGGGTTCCACAGTATGATCACAGGGGTTCCAAGCTCTTGGGGAGTTATACATGAAACGTTAATGAGAGAAATAAATGCTAGGCTATCATAAAAAAACATTTTCACATTAAATACTATAAATTATAATTTTTTTATTCGAGTTGCAACTTTAAAATATTCATCCTCCAAGATGAACACACTCATTACAAAAATAGTTAGTGAGGATTTGTTTGAAAAATTATGATCAATTGTATGTACAATTGATGTATGTATGTACATCAATTGTAATTGGTGTACATGATGTATCATCTTTATTCTAATTGCATTAGTAAGAATAATTAGAAATGATCAAACATTGACATAGTTACTGATTGAGAGTTAACATCAAATGAAAATTAAATAGGTGCATGATTACTGGCCCAAGGCTTAGCCCAAGGATTCCCCCGCCTCCTCCAATCTAATTGCAGATACTTGAGTTGATCTGTGACATGTCAATTGCCGTACTAATAGAACTGAAGCCCTCCAAAAACAACAACTTGGATCAGCCTGTGTGTGTGATGCTACCAATTTTTTTAAATATGTCCATGTGACCCTGGAATTTATATGGTACTTTTTAATCGACCTTACCCCACCTTACCTAATTTCAACATATAGGTACTAAAACAAAAGAGCTATTATTTATGGACTTCCATGATATGTGTATGTAATGAAAGGGTTTTTTGACAAGAATATGAGAAAAAAAATTAATAAATGCTGGTTGAACTTAAAATCTGGTCTTATGATTTTTAATGTTAAAACGTTAGAGTTTATACATTAAAAGGATCCAATTTATAACCTAATATTTATGACCTAAACACATAATTTTTACTTCTAAAAAAATTGATAGGTGACACAACGCTAACAAATGCATGTCATGATATTTAAACAAAATAGATTTTTTATTTGAACGCAAATGACATTAGGCAGCTATGTAATTAGGTCGTATTTATTGATTCTGTATATACTGATGGTTAAATACACCAAGGTTAATTACAGGTAATCTCTTTGTTTTACAAAGATAAGAGATGTCATTGCTCTGAATAGCGACGTCAATGCTAGTTACAAACTTTCCTGTTAATTAAAGTAACCGCTAGTTTTTCATGGACTGCACGTATCAATGATGATAGTTCCGTAATGTTTACTGCAGTACTTTTTAATTAATGCAACCAAAACTGCGTTTCCACACACATTTTCTTAATACTGACGTAGTGTACCGGGGGCGTGGAGGGCGGCCGACTTATCCCCGTTTACTAGCGTCAAAATCTTATAATTTAGTAAGACATTCCTTGTCGCAATTCTTAGAAGGCAGCAAATCTAACCTCCACCCCGGAAAATTTCAACCCACATCAGCGATACGCCATTGTTTCTTTATATCTTTGTTTATGCAAGCATTTGATATCTTGATATCACCGAAAAGTATATTTGAGTTTCGAAAATGTGGTCCTGTTTCAAAATTACATACTAAGCTAAATTGGTTTCAAATTCCTTTTCTTTAAATACATGTATATTTTTTGTATTATATTTTGTACTGTTGAATACTTAATTGAATCACCACACGCTTCCTTATTTCCGTAAATTTTGTCTAAAGAGATCGCTATTAAATCAGTGTCTGACCGAAGGTCGATTTTTGGCCGAAGCCGAAGATGATTGTTCCACAACCTTCGGTTGAGGCCGAGGTCGAAGGTTATAAAACTATGCGAAAACAAGTCCCAGAGGTAGGTAATTACTTTGCAACTTCTCAAACACGATTACATTTGAAAATAATGTGAATATCGAACAAAACTTGAGTAGCCATCTCATTACCTGAGTGTGTTCTTACTCCAGCGCGAAATCTTCGACCTATTCTGGCCTCTCTCTCGATTTCTGAAGCTTCGGTCGGACACTACTTTTAGTCATGTCACATTTTTTGCTTGTTCCTTTTTTACCTTTTTTTAGGTACTTATATGTATATATTAATAATTTAAGTTTGTCGACAAAAATAAGGTCGCCAAACCTATACAAATTTAAGTCGATCTGCAGTTTGTCGACCAAAAAAAAGGCGCCTGATTCTCCTACACCAAGAAGAAGAGCAGGACTCTTTGTAGCGCAAGGGCTACTGTCCCAATGTTGACAATGAAGTCCCGCTTTTTTCACCCAAAAAGTTTTTAAATTCCGACTTCTGGTAAAAAATCTGGCAACGCTGATGCCAAGTAACTTGTTTATCTTGAATTTCAATGTATAATTATATATTTTATGAGAAAATATAAAAATCGAACAACAATTGTTAATTCTATAGATGAACACACAACAACACATCTTGTGTGAACTTGAGATCGTTATATCTTTAAATTTATTATTTGATAGGGAAATATATATTGAGTTTTGTTTGTATCAGTCTTGGTACATTGATGCCGATATAACATTCCATAACGAAACCCATTTTAAAAGATTCTAATACTGTTGGTTTAACTTTTTCAAAGCATAGCTGTTACTATCGGAACAAGAAACATGAGCACAGACGCTAACCCTCCATTGAGTGCCAAAGCTAAACTCAAAAACGCTGTAAAAGAGTATGGTTCGACAGTAATAGTATTTCATGTTACTATTTCACTGCTTTCACTTGGAGGATTTTATGCTCTTGTATCTAGGTATGTTTATAATTATTATATGTCGTATAAAACACTAACAAAATTGTTTCAAACTTATAGATCATTACATAAAATAATTGGTACTGGTCATTATACTGTTGTGCATGCTTTTGGCTTATCGTCGTGTATTTTGTTTATTAAAATCTCTATTTTATATGAAGAATTTCAAGGTGGTAAAACCAGTATAGTTGACCGGGGAAGTACCACCGCCACACCTATTTCTAGCGTGAAGCATTTCTTGCGTTTCGATAGAAGGGTGTGGTTGCCGGGACACTTTCACATGAGGCGATCATCATAGTCCTCTGGAGTAGCAACGCATCTGTGATTGACTTCAGCTGGAAACCATGTTCTGTATAAAGTTGATTACAGATATTCATGGGCGCAGTGATCACTTACCATCAGGTGGACTGCATGCTCGTTTTCTACTTCAGTCAGATATAAAAAAGGAAGGAAATCTATATGTTTCATTTTTAAAAGTCAAAATATCCAATGTAAAAACGTAGGCTTTTATAGCTGTGCCTACTTTTATATTATTAATGCAAAAAATAATAACAAAAAGATACATGAATATTGTAATAATTGATAGTGTTTTATTTTTATTTTTCAGTGGAGTAGATGTGGTGGCGATCTTAAAATATTTAAATATTGGCGAAGGAACAGTATCAAATATAGCAACATCCAATGCTGGGACATTTGTCATGGCATATGCAGTTCATAAAGTCTTCGCTCCAGTTAGGATGGTTGTAACATTATCAGCGACACCTTTCATAGTGAAATATTTAAGACGTATTGGTATATTAAAGGGTAATGTAAGTGGTGGTGGTGGTGGTGGTGGTAGAACATAAATGTTAAGTATACATGTTATTTAAATTTAGATTTATTGTATAGAAGATCTTAATGATGTATTAACACTTGAGTAAGTTTATTATATTCGTATCATAGTTTTTTTTATTGAAGTTTGTATATTTCTTTCATTATACCTTAAAAATAAAAACGTTTAGTAAATATATCTATTTTTACTTATATGAAATCCCACTTATTGGATTAAGTATATTTGGGCTTTGAATTTATTTTTTTGTTTTTAACATCAACATCTTTCAAATTACTTTATTTATAGGTACATACTAGATTAAGATCCGGCTGCAAAAATGTGTAGTTATCGTGTGCGTGCTGAAATCCACATTTTTACTCATATTTATGATTAGGAGAATAAAAATCCACCAGGTTGCCAATCAAAATGTGGCCGATAATATTTTTAATTAAATTATTATTATTTGATTTCGCGGGAAAAATTTCACTTATCAAATTTTGAAATAAAATATCGTTCACTTCACAGAAATAGGTATAAAGACTATGAAAAATCGTAGTTGCCGTTGCGCACTTGGCCGCACCTCTTCGCAGCCAGGTTTAAACAGGTATGATTTCGATATATTTATTCGTCCATAACGAATGTTTATGTTTTATACATCAAAATAAAGCTAATTTTTTTCTCATTATTATGATATACGGCAACCTAATCAAATCTGGCCGGAGGTTAGGGTTACTGGCTGTTAAAGATGGTAAATATTGAAGGGTGAGTGAGAGGAAGCTGGTGCATAACATCACCAGTCTAACAAGGATAGAGATTGCCAGCTGTACGACGTTTTAAAGCTATTGCGCCATACGAAATCACAAGATATTTTTTTTTATTTTCCATACGCTTGAATGTTTAATTTATTTGTAATAAATGATTGAGTACTTGAATAAAATAGAAAACTATTTCATACGGTACTTGCACAATATAATTTTCTTTACATAAGTAACCTTGGCTTTATTTTGATCAATATTAAGTTTTTGTTGTACCTAACTATAAAATTTGTAGTTTTGAAAGGATGACAATTCTTTTGGAGTGTTTATTTCTTAGTCGTTCTTGCTATTGTTAGAACTGGTGATTGAGAACACTAGCATCTGACGTATGTGCAACAGCTTTAAAATGTCGTACAGCTGACAATAATTGCTATCCTTGTTAGACTGGTGATGTTACGCACTAGCTTCCTCTCACTCACCCTTCAATATTTACCATCTTTAACAGCCAGTAACCCTAACCTCCGGCCAGATTTGATTAGGTTGCCGTATATCATAATAATGAGAAAAAAATTAGCTTTATTTTGATGTATAAAACATAAACATTCGTTATGGACGAATAAATATATCGAAATCATACCTGTTTATACCTGGCTACGAAGAGGTGCGGTCAAGTGCGCAACGGCAACTACGATTTTTCAAAGTCTTTATACCTATTTCCGTGAAGTGAACGATATTTTACTTAAAAATTTGATTAGTGAAATTTTTCCCGCGATATCAATTAACAATAATTTAATTAAAAATACAGGGTGGGCCACGAATTAGTTAACATTTGAAAAAATCGTATAAAAAAAACCATTTGACATATATAAAAAAATGTTTAATTAGAAGAAAACACATTAGTTGTAATTTACTTTTTAAAAATTACATCGTCTAAATAACCACCGTTTCGACTTGTACACTCTTTTAGGCGAGTACCTAAATTTTCAAATACTTGCCGACAAAGAGACCGTGATATCGTCGACATGTCTTCCCTGATTTTTTCTTTTAATTGACTTAGTGTACATGGTTTAGCAATGTAGACACGACTCTTTAAATAACCCCATAAAAAGAAGTCTGCTGGGGATAGATCTGGACTTCTGGGTGGCCATGGGATGTCGCCTCGTCTGGAAATCAGCTTTTCCAAAAACATGTTTTTAACCACTGGAAGGGACTCATTAGATGAGTGGCAAGTGGCTCCATCTTGTTGAAACCATGTGTGTCGATTGTAGCCAGGAAATTCCAGTAGCTTCGGTGCCAAGAACTCCCGTAACATTTTGACATACTCAGCAGAATTAACAGTAACTGAACGGCCGCGAGAATCTTCAAAAAAGTAGGGTCCAATGATTCCTTTTGCTGAAATTGCAGCCCATACAGTTACTTTGGGTGAATGAAGTGGCCTCTCGTGTTTAGATTTAGGATTTTCGCTGCTCCAATACCTGCAGTTCTGTTTATTTACATGTCCGTTGAGGTGGAAATGGGCTTCGTCAGAAAATAAGATGTTGTCAAAATTAGTAAATCGATCTAACATTGTTTCGGCATACGACTTGCGCAAATTTAAATCATTAGGTTTTAGTTCTTGCACTATCTGGATCTTATATGGATGTAATTTCAAATCTAATTTCAAAATACGGCGCAATGATGTGCGGGATAATCCTAATTCCGCCGAACGTTAGCGTGTCGATAAATCTGGATCACGTCGAATAGATTTGGAAACTTGCTGCACGTTCTCTTCACTCCGAGAAGTCCGTGGACCGCCAGTTTGCTTCACATTTAGTGTAGATCCCGTCTCTTCAAACTTCTTCACCCATTTCTTTATTAAAGGACCACTCGGACACTGACTTAAGTCGTGTAAATCATATTCAACCCGAAAAAAGTGTCTCACAGTAATGAACGAACTGTTATTTAAATAAAATTGTTTCACACAGTAAGCGCGCTGTGGTCCTGTGAAGCAATCTATTGTGACTAAATTTCCGAGAATCAAGCTTGTGGTCAAGCCACTCCCCGCGCCCCGCGCTGTATTTGTTTGCATGGAGTGTAAGATTTAAATGTTAACGAATTCTTGGCCCACCCTGTATTATCGGCCACATTTTGATTGGCAACCTGGTAGATTTTTATTCTCCTAATCATAAATATGAGTAAAAATGTGGATTTCAGCACGCACATGATAACTACACATATTTGCAGCCGGATCTTAATCTATACATAGTTGCGTAATACAATGTGTTTATTTCAAAAATACAAATGTCGTCGAATATGCTAAAATAAGGAGATAGTTATGTATAATAAAAATAAATAAAAATTTGTGCGTGTACTAGCGTACACTCGTAAGAAGTGAAACTTCTTTATGACGTTATTTTTCAAAAAATAATTTACTATATGCAACTTTACAGAAATTGGTTAAATAAAGTTAAATTAGATAAAGTTTAATAAAAGGCTTTTATTAAACTTTATCTAATAATCTAATCTATAATAATCTATCTAATATCACGCGTGGTAGGGATAAGAAAAAGATGGCGCGTAACGAAAAAATGTTACACTAAATTTTTTTCCAACCCCGATAAAGAAGTTTCACTTCAATAATACAAATATCAATCAATTGAATTGAAATTACCGTTCAGTGTTGTGGCTCGCGTTTAAATTCGCGGTACAATTCTTAGGAGTAGGTACCTAGTTGGATTAATTGAAGCTTATAAAATCTAATGTCATCAGTTTTGGATTAGTTTAAAATCAATATCTTTTATTAATCTTCTTGTCTTGTCGGTCTTGTGAATAGCACCACTCTCTCTCTTCCCGTGGATGTCGTAAGAGGCGACTAAGGGACCTTAAACCAGGTGATGGGCAGCAGCATCACCCTGAGAACTTTTAAACATACTGCGGTCACCAACATGCACAGCCAAGCGCGGTGACTATGGCAAAACCCCCTAATGGCAGCTCAGACGGAACCATGGCCCCCAGTCCCCGGCAGCCTGCATTCCTGGCTATGGTAGCGGTCACGGTTACGGCGGGGCAGGGGGTGCTAAGAATCTCCGGCAGAGATCGAGCTACCACAACCGACGACTTCTGCACCTGGCAACATATAACACCAGGACTCTGAGGAATGATGAGAAGATATATGAGCTGGAAGAAGAGTTAGACAAGCTAAACTGGAGTATTATAGGATTATCTGAAGTCCGAAACAGGGGGAGGACACGATGCAAAAACAAGACAAAACGAGACAAAAGCGGTCTGCGGCTGACCTGCGGCTTCGCCCGCACGGTCAAAAGGAATAATCATCTGCGCAGTTGATAGCGTGATTCAGAACATGCTAATGAATTTTACTAACGCCATCTATTAACAACGTCTGGAACTATTAAATGTGTATCAACTAACAAAACAGCGCGGTAAAAAGTAGCCCACGTCATTCTCCGCCCTCCTAACTATCTCCCAGCATATAAACCATATCATTCAGCTATGTGGCCACGTGAAAGAGCAACAAACAAACACACTTTCACATTTATAATAGTATGGATTAACTGCATCCTGCCTTATCATTATTGGCTGACGTCATTACAGTCCTTAATGGACAACATGCCTATAAAGGACGATATTTTTAATTACGTTTACAAACAGATCCTAGGCGGTCATATATCTATTAAACCTTCAAAAAGTTAGGTAGGTATTTTGTCTGTAAACAGATAAGTTAATATTATTTGTGTTACCGACCTAATCCATAGACTATAGCAAAAAAATACAATGGGTTATCTGTGAACAGTACGGCGGCCATCATCGCACGAATATGCTTCATATATTCTGTACTACATTATATTCCCTCATCAATAATACATTTCAACTTACTTCTCTTTTCAGTTATTAAAACTGAAATAATGTATTTTTATTAACTGTGTATTACTGTATTTACTCAGTACCTACAATATAATTATATTGGTTAGTGCACGTGTATTACGTTCAGAGTAACACAAAAAGTAGGTATAAGTACTACAATGTCAGACTGGCTATGACGCTCTATAAAAATCAATACCTCTATCATATCTAGTGTAGTCCTTGACAAACTGATTAAGTCTCCATGCATGAATAACTTAAAAGGTACCTATTCAATAGAATAATATTGTAAATTGTAGGTAATTGCTAATAGTATGTACCCATAATGTTATTCTAAACTAATTAACGACGTTACTATACTTCACCGTTTCATACCTACCACAATAAAATTACTTTGTAATGTAATGTAATGAATAAAACGTCTACTCAGTTACCTATTGAAGCTGTATCTCTTATAGTTATTTATTTAATATGTTTATATGCATAATGCTATACTATATGTAGTGTTTGATATAGAACTTGTGCTCTCGGTTTGAATTCGGTTTATACTTTCGGTTTGTCAATTTTATTTATATTTAAAGAAAGATTAAATCTCATTATTTATAATTACAGGTTATTTTTAGTCTGGAACTTGTTCAGTAAGTACTTTTTTATTTTATTTGTAAAGAAACCCACGACTTTTCTCGCATTAATTTTAACTTTTTTTTATTGTAAAATACGTAGGAATATTTAATAAAAGTTTAAGTTACCTACCTAGATAGTTATTGAATTTAAGCAAGTCTCAAGCACTTGCTTAAATTCAACACCTATTTAGTTACTAATAGACACTTATGTTTCCTAAGTTAACTTCTAGAAATCGACATAGTTATTGTCCTATTGAATTTCTAAAGTTACTGTTTATGCCGTTAATTGTTTTAATTGGTTTAATTTACTTGAGGATATATTACTATGTTTTTAATTAACAAGTTGCAAGCAGTACCTACGTCAAAATAGTATTAGTAATGTAACGAATATTCGTATTCAGGAGTATTTGCATGTTTTTTTTTATTCGCATTTACATGAATTGCTGCGAATGTTTTGCGAATAGATATTCAATTGCATAGCTTCGCAAAATAGGCAGTCAAATCTATCCAAATTGAAATTAAACTATAGTATGACGACCTAAAAAAAGGTCATCTTATGTAGACCTCCGGCCTCCTATACGGAAAACTGAAAAAAAAAAAATTCGCGTTCGCGAATGTTCAATTAATGACATTTGTTACATCACTAATAGGTATGTATACTCATACATTATTACCTACGTAATTAACTACCTGCCTATTATTTATCATGTAATTAGGTAGGTACCTACTTACAAATACAGGCATTCAATTAATACCATTTAAACGTGGTATATTATTTTCTGATAACCCTTGCTATGTTAAAATATAAACTGTGACGTTTCTAGTTAAAACCATAAATATGGAAAATAATTTGGTACCCAAGAATGCTGAAGAAGAGCTACATGATTCTGTAACTTCGGACATTGTCAAATGGTAAGTTTTAGTGTATTAATCGATTAAGTAGTTTATTTAAATATGCTTTGTCATCTTGCGATAAGTTACAATTCGTTACATAATTATATTCAACTTCGCGAACGATCTGCAGGATATGGTAAATAACTTGTAGTTAAAGTTGTATCGGCCATTTACCTTTAATTATAACAATTATCTACTACATGTCTGTGTCCACAGTTACCTATAGTCGCGTTTAAAGAAATGTAACATGGTAATGACTGTTTTATACCTTCGACAATTTTAACGAATTAACATTTTAAAGGGGTCTGGTAGAAACTGGCTTGAGGACGTAAAGTTACAATTTCTTGAACAAAACTAAGCAGTTCTTCACTGAGACAATTTCGTTGGCTTTTTAAAATAGGTATTGAAACATTATTTGAAACATGCTCGCATCGTGCATCTCTGGGTAGGGGCGGTATTGCGTTATTCCTTGCAATGGTCGCCGAAAATACATATTTAAACATTTTGTGCTAGTGAGAAGAACAACACATGCAAAGGAGCTTACATCACCCTTCTTCTATATCACCGCGATCCATCGCTCTTTTGCTCCGGACCGTCTGCTCCTCTAGGAGGTATCTTCATTCCACTCAATTCATATAACTCCGCATGAGGAATCGTCTCTATTCTAGCTTTATAGCCTGATCATTTCGCCCCTTTACGAAAGATTAGATTTGTGTATTCTGGATATTTCTAAAACTAATTATCCGGAACAATTACTCAAACCCACTAGAATACAAATTGGAATTTACCTACTTGATTTAACTTCAGTTCATCAATTATAAAAGTACACCACTTATTTCTTGAGAAAAATCGCTTAAATTCTACTTTACGAACATAACGGAACTATGAATTGTATATTCATTGGAAATCAATAAATCATGTAACCTTACCAAATGAAGTAGTAACTAAATTTCATGGCCTCCTTTACTGTTGTTTAGATACCTAATTATGTTCCAATTAAACAGCGTAAAACGGTAACCCGTAAAACACCCTGTGTGGTATACGTTGCAAACAAGACGCAACATAAAAAGTAACTCAAGATACAATTTTCTTTTTAAAAAACAAATGCAGTAGCCATTGATGCGAAAAGTACAGAGCACTTGTCAATAAAGCAGATTTCTGTGCTTACAGATAGATATAGAGATATAAAACAAGATCCTCACTCTTTTTGGAATTATATATAATCTAAAAGATCCAAAAAATGGGTTGTACATTAATTCACCAAGTGGTACAATAACTCCGGAAAACCAATGTTGTGTTATTTGCGGATTAGGTACTTTCATTCCGTGTATAAAGCCGTTAAAAAAGCTGAAGACCCAGGTACTGTTGTATATATAAATTCTATAACGAAGATCGACGTAGTCTGTTTATCTAGGTTTGTTTGACTAATAGCACTTAGCCAGAGGTGTGGAAACTTTCCCGCGTAGAACCATTTCCGAAGAGGTCGAATGTAAGTGATTATAGACCCATTGCCGTACTGTCTGTATTTGGCAAGTTATTTGAATCAGTGATATGTGAACTGATAAGGGTTCAAATAAAAAGTTGACTTACTAATGCTCAACATGGTTTTAGAAGAAGTCTGTCTACTACTAATACAAATTGATTGTATGGTTTACAGGTCGATACTGCCTTTTTTGATTTTCGAAAAGCGGTTGACTTGGTAGACAGTGATATTCTTCCGGATTCACTCCTCGATTGCTTAATTTTTTCTCCTGCTACCTTCATAACGGGAGGCAGTATAATGGATTTATCTCTAAACCGTATTATAGCTTTTCGGGAATCAACCAGGGATCGAACCTGGGACTACTGTACTGATATTTTCTCGTAAACAGAACCCTATTTCTCATAATTACAAACTTAGGGACGTGGGACTCAGGCATTGTTCAGCTATCTAAGATTTGGGTGTTTTGTTTAGAGGCGACTTGAGGTCCTGCGTTCATATCGTAGATATTTGCGGAAAGGCTTTTAAAACGTTAGGGTTTATAATGAGGCAGGCTCAACATCTTTATAGTATTGCACCTTTAAAGTTGTTATATAACCAGGTTAGTTAGGAGCCTACTAGAAAGTGATGCAATTATTTGGAGTCCACATGAAGCAAAATACAAGCTGATTTTGGAGAAACTCCAAATTTTTTTTAGGATATCTATACTTCTGGGTTTATGGATATTTTGTGGGCTATCAGTTGATCCGAGGGAAGACCTCGAACCCGTTAGTACTAGAATTGATATCGTTGCGTGTCCCAAAAAACTACGTCCGTGTCCGGCGACGGATGCTATTTGCGCCGCCGAAATGCAGGCTCGTCATCACGACGGAGCACTGACCTTGTTCAATGGCTTAGTGGAGTGGAATCCAAGTACTGACATTATTTGCACATCCCTTGCCAAAATTCGCGAGACGGCAGGAATGTACATTGCAAGCATAAAAACTGAATTTTTTATCTGTAATGTTTATACGTTAATTGTGTGTATACATATAAATAAATAAATTTAAGGTGCAATTGTTATAATATCGCACAGAAATTGCGAGTTTTCCAGGATAAAGCCGATGGCTTTTCGGATGCCTAAATTGCCACTATGCAAAAGATGATATCAAACCATTTGCTCTGTAAAAAAATAAATATATCCTACGGAAATAATTTTTATTTAGGAATGAAAGTATCCTATGTACCCAGATCTGTTCAATAGTTCTAGTGTGGCGTGATAAAGTGAAAAGACATCCGTCCCGGCATACTGTCGCCTTTTTAATATTAGATTTATTAATGTAATTTAATAATTGGTTAGAAATATAGTAATTAATAATATATTCTGAATATGATAAAAAATTATCGACATTGTTCATCATTTAATTAATTCTGGTTACTACTCGTTTATGAGTGGTTTTAGACTTTGCCTAACAAAGATACCAGACGACGTCAATAACATTTTAAACGAGATAAGGAAATATGTTAAATTTCAAATAATTAATGTTTCTTTATTCATTTTTAGGTAAAAAAAATGATTTGCATTAATCAGTTTTTTACCGAATTAACTACTTTATTTTATCTCATTAATTCTGGTTACTACAAGTTTAATAATAACTGTTTTAGATTATGCCTAACAAAGATACCAGACGACGTCAATAACATTATAAAAAAGATAAGAAAATGTTTCATAATGTAAGCCCCCTACCAAGTTTCTTTGTTTACCTATAGATAATGTCGAGTATAGTTAAATGGTTTTTACTTTGTTCTGTTACTCAGTTTGAACTCAACATACGTAAGTGAATTAATTGCATTGGAATAACTTATTTTATTAAAACATCTGTAGTCATGTTACGTCAAAGTTTGTTCTTAAAATTACTTATCGGTCTATTATTTACTGTATGTGTTAATTGTGAAAATTCGTAAGTATAATTATTTAAATAACACGTTTGTTTCGTTAATAATATAAGTAATCGCGAATCAGAGAGATTCACACTGAATACATCAATTATATCTAAAACAATTATACACATTCCTGATATGAAGATTATTCAGTGTAACGGCAATTTGTATTTAAGCTTTACCATTTATTTAACTCCGATAATCCTATCATTAAGTCAAGTTGTCAATCATACTACATATGTACCTATTATTGAAGTAATTGAGTACTATAATGTTGGACAAAATATCAATATTGTAATGAATTAACAATTCTATATACCTACCCTCATGTTATGCAAAGATTTATTGTGCCTTTTTATTTCCGGAGTAAATAAACTTTATGCGTTTATGAAAAAAAAAACTTGTAAACAATATGCTCAACAAACAACTTGATAATTAGTTGATGAATTTCAAGATATAATATTTAACAATTTTTTTCCACAGCAGCATATCCACTTCAGAGGGCCGATATTTATTTGATTTTACAAAAAACGATGATGTTATTGATTGGCAAGAACAGTCGGACACAGTGCGCAGCGTTGGAATGTCAAAGGCAGCGATTGTGTTGCATAAAAACACAGAATATAGAAGAGCCATATTTTTCGTATTGTTGAATCCTCAACTTAATGGTGCTGGATTTGCTGGTATACGGGCAATCAGAACTTACGACTTGACGGGTTATTCAAGTTTACAAATACGCTGTAGAGCACAAGGGCAATTCAATGGCTACAAAATAGTTTTGAGGCACAAAGGGTTGAACGATGAGCCTAACTATTCATTCGAACAGTATTTTCAGGTACATAAATTGTAAAAGTATATATGTATATATATGTATAATAAATAGAAATTAATAAATAGAAAGGTACTCTGTATTGATAAAAACGTTTTTTTTTTCAGGGGCCTAAAGACGAATTTGCATCTCGCACATTGCCATTGTCAGAATTTAAAGCATACTACAGAGGAAAACGACACAATAATAACACAACACTTGATATATCTCAAATTACCAGTATAGGTATTCAGATGTATGGTGGAGTTTATCAACCAATTAAGCAAAAAGGTCCAGCGACTTTGGAAATCGATTGGATAAAAGCCATTTAAATCATCTGCAGTGATATAAAAATTTATAGCAATTATTTTTAATAATAAAATAAGTATTAAACATAATTTTGTTTTATATAACCTGTACTCTTGTACTAATAAAAATCAACACTTTATTACACAATGAGTATCTGTATCAGCTTTTATTTACATTAAACTGTTATTTTTTTCTTTTTGTTTCATTGACCTATTTTAGCACAACGAAAAATTCTAAATCTTTTCGTCGTTAGCCGTGGCACTCATTTCCTCTCAATATAGGAGGGGCTTAGAGTACAATGCGAACTGGTAGAGATTATACACTTGTTGGGAACTTATTTTTTATAATTAACTTTCAGACATGTACGGCGTAGCCAGAGGCAGGGGATTGGTGGTAAGAATGGTGGTTGGAAAGGTGAGAAGAACGTATATGGTTACCTACTTATGGAATTACCTTTTAAGTTTTTTTTTAGTGCCGGGGAGGAAACCTTCAAAAGGTACACCGGAGCCTCGGGAGAGACTCCGGGTTATGTGGGATTTTTACCCACTAAAACCTCCGCGGTGGCCTTCCTCTGCGCTTGCAGGGGACCCCGGGACCTCCAACGGATACCACCGGTGCCCCCTAGCGCTGCGCCCCTTACGGGCTCATCTCTTAGGGAGTGTGACTGTCCCCTACGCCTTTCAGTGTACAACATGCAGCCACACATGCCGCCGTCCTTCCAGGGGTTGTTGACTGGGCGGTCAGAGCTCCCACTCTATTCGCCCGCAACCCCAGACCTATGGAGTTACCTACGCTATAACTATTTTTGACCCCCTCCCAAACCAGGGTACGAACGTGTCTCCTTAGATTTTCCTTCACAGATGCTGACTGCTAATTATTTTACGTTCACACATACACCCCCAACCCATTTGTATGTTGGTCCATAAGAAATATTTTAATTACTGTATGTAATACTTGTTTAACACGAAAATGACTCCATCGTAATGCAACGTCAATCGATAAAAAATATTAATGTAACAAAAACATGTGAACAGTTCACATCAGTTATTTTGTATATTGACATCCCATTCATATCTATGGTTTATATTAGAAAAGATGCCTTAAAATAGTAATTTGGCTGTTCGGCAACACTTGTGCTTTCAGCGAATGACAAGTCACAACTGTAAAAACACAGTCTGTTTTATTGGTGTTTACGCCACGGTAGTGTCCGTCGCTGTAGTTCCGGGACCAGAATAGGGTCTACGGTATATCCTGATTATCCTACCAGTCGTAAAAAGCGACTAAAAGGGTGCTTTCGGGTTTGCGTGCGGTAAAATTGGGAGCTCGAACAGTCTAGCCAGACGATACAGGGAAGTAGGGCGGTATGTGTGGTCACATATCGTCGTAAAGGTACAGTGGTCCCAGCTGCTCACATGGGTGGAACTTGATGGGTCACGGCGCTTGGAGGACTTTGGTTGCGTTCCTATGGGGATCATGAAGTCCTCTTAGTAGCACAGAGGAGGACCACTGAATGTTTTAGTGCGGTAACAAAAACCATATAACCAAGCACTGCTCCCATGGGGTAGAGTACCTTTTAAGGTTTCCCCCTCGAAAATAAAGGAAAAAGGTCAAGGTCGTGTAACAATATGATTTACACGCCACATTTGCGGGCGATAATCTCAACCGCGACGCAGCATAACCGCGCAAATAAGCGGTCTCGTCAGTTTATAAATAAAACCGCAGTTCCACGACCGCGGCGGGCACGAGAGAAAAACGCTCCGTGAGTCCTTAGCCTAACACCAAACGCTGCGGCCATAAAATTAAAAACTTCATTTACATTATCACAACCTAAGACTTGCGACACCGTTACTAAAACAGGTACAGTTAAAATCGATTAAGTCTAAGATTTGCATCATGAGGTACTTGCTATCGCAGTTATAGAAAAAAGTATATTAATTATTATAATTTTTATTGGCTTACAATTAAGAAAATTACTAGATATTCTAGATTAACAATTCACCCAATTTTTTAACACTAAAAGTGCTCATCATTGTCAGTAAATGCATTTGTATTATTTATCATATTTCATCTTTGTCGCGTTGGTAACAACAATGTTAGCGCCGTCATCGCATCGGGGAATAAGGAATGGTAGTTGACAAGTGGCACATATGCTGCCGTGATCACTCTGCCAGCGAACCACCGCCCGTGCAAAGAATTAACAGAGGCCACAGCAGTAGCTATTGTTGGGCATTTACAGTACACATTTCCTTGTGGTGACGCTTTGTCTACATACACGTGTAAAACACCACCATGTTTATTGCATTCACTTATGACATCATCTCTTATTTCAATATCCCAGCTCGGATTTGTTTCACTGTAAAAAATATAATTAATTTATTTACAAATACAACTTTTGCCAATATGATAAAACTATTATTAATCATTTTTAAAAAACAACTTACGTGGCTGGATCAAACATATTATTCAACATAAAGCATTGTGTTGCTATAGGTGGTGCAACTTGTGGTTGTGGTGTAATTAATGTTGAACCAGATCCCATTAACACTGAAGCTGCAGCTGGCGGAATCTAGAAAATAAGAACAATAATAAAATACATGCAATACTATATTTGTAAAATTAAAATTTAATATAATGTTTATAAAAAGTGTGAATTATCTATATGTGCAAATAATGAGAATGACTTACTTGCAATCCAGTGCCTTCAGCTAGTTTAAACATGAGTTGTAGCCGACCTGTCGCTCCCAGGTCAACTCCAGCTCTATCTAGTTCATCAGCATCAAACCGAGTACTAGCGCTCCCATCAGTGCGTTCTGTTACATTGCCTACTTTCATAGGTCTGCCAGCTAGTTCAAATCCGTTTAGTTGTTCCATAGCTTTCTTTGCATCAGCTGCATGGTGGAACTAAAATAAGTGCAAACAAATTTTAGTTTTTAAGTTATACTGATTGAATTTTGTTATTGAGAGAAACTTTAACTTACCGTAAGGAAACCGTAGCCTTTACTCTTTCCGGACTCTGGATCTGTCATTAGTTGAATATGATCAATTTTACCAAAAGGCTCAAAAATTCCTCGTAACATATCCTCAGTGATATTGAAATGTAATGAACCAACATACAATCTTGTTGGACCATTGCTAGTTTTAGGTGCAAGGTTAGGCAAGGTGTTCCCCACTCTATTTTTTTCTGCTTGAGTATGCTGAACTATTATAGGAACACCTAGTAACTTTTGTCCAGTCAATCCTAAGGCCTGTAAATTAATATTGTTTTAAGAAATGTCACAACCTCAACACAATAATTGTCATTATATTCATACTAACCAATGGTACTGATTCAGCATCCTTGAATTCAATGTATGCAATTCCTTTAAAACGTCTGGTTTTATTACAAGTAATTAGTCTTACATCTCTAACTTTACCCACAGAAGAAAAGAATTCTTCCAAATCCTTAGCTCTAATTCTTTGTGATAACTGCATACAAAATACTGTTCGCAAATCCCTTTCTTCTGGAGGTAACTCTTCTAATTTTGGTTCAACACCACGTGATTTAGATCTGTATTCTTTTCTTGAATCCTTTTCACCACTTTTCTCCCTTTTGTTGGAGTGCCCATCGCGGCTCTTTTCCCGGTCGCGACTTCGTTCTCTTTCTCTATCTTTGCTTCCCCCTCGCTTCTTTTCTCTATCCCTTTCACGTTCTCTGTCACGGTCCTTATCTCTGTGACCTCGTTCCTTCTCTCTTTCCCGGCGATCTCTATCCTTTTCACGATCCCTATCTCTTTTATCATCCCTGTCCTTTGAACGTCGACTATCCCTGTCACGTGATCTTCTCCTGTCTCTTGATCTGCTTCTTCTGAAAATTTGATATTTTGTTAAGAGAAATAAAATAATTTGTTGTATCAGTAATATGACCAATGGGTCAGTTTCGCGTATTCATTATGACAGCCTATTATCAAAGCACTAAGTAGAGATGAATTTATAACATACCTTCGACTGCTTTCTCGGTCTTTGTCCCTGTGCTTATCAGGATACTTGTCGGATCGATGCTTTGAAGAGGACGTGTTATCCTGTCACACAAAGCACAAGGTAGAAGCAGCGCCACAGCAACACGCCGAGTGAATAAATAAAAATGCATTAGTTTACTTGTATTAATTGTATGGCAAGCATTTGTGCCATCTCATCAATAGCGACAATGAGAAATGATCATTGATGAGAATACACAAATGATGGTTTATTACTTTTCCTATACTACTGTTGACACTTAAAGACACTTGTCGATTGTGGTTCATCCGACTTGCCGTTGCTGATCTTGGTCCCTGGTCTAGACTTACCATTCATTAAACGACTGACTAAGGATGTACACAGCGCTAACATCACACAGGGATACTTCTGCAAAAGATTTACCACCCATCAGCGCATCATGTTTTACAAACACTGACTTTAATATATCATTTTTCACTCTAGATAAAAATCTTTCTTTAGATTTTACAATGAAATAAAATTTAGAAAATTAAGTAAAAAAGTATAGTGGTGGATACCTCTTATTGTTCAGGTCGGTGAAGTATGCTGGACTATTACCACAAAGTTCTATAAATACAAGAAATGATTCTCAAATGAAATTTTGTTCTAAAATACCAACCATAAAACTATTCAAAGATGTAATGTGGATGTAATCAATGTACTAGAATCTTTATTCAAGTTGTAAGATTTAATATTAATACATCTGTGAATAGTTTTCCTACAAAATCACAAATATATACATTATGTTATGTATACATAGGTTATTCATCAATTTGCTCCCATAATTGTTTATCAGTTAATATCTGTTACAGCAGAAAACCCCCTATCCAAATACAATAAGAAATTTCATTCAATTCTTGTGTAAGAACAATGAGTTAGTGTAATCTGCATTTTTATACATTAGCCTTGACTAACCAACTGTTTAATATTTAAACAATATATGGCTAAGTACTACTATTTCATTAACATGTTGTAGTATTCATTTGTTTTGGATATTCTTTGAAAAATTACCAGTATTTGGTCTTGTAAATTTTATTATCTGATCTGCATACTTTTTGTCAATGCAATTATTGTAAAAGCAAACTAGCATACAGTCTGCAAGTTAGCTCAAAAGCATACTATTGGAAGGTCTTTTTATAGTTTATACCTGAAAATCAATTAACGGACAATAGAATATATTATCTTATTTTGCATGGCATGTGTTTTTAAAAAGTTTATTTCTTAATTGTGCCCAGGGGTAATTTCCCATCAATAATTGTTTTATTTTCTATATTATATTATAATACATGAAAATGGATAAATGGTTTTCAACTGCTTCGATATATGAATATATTTATTTACACGGAGTTTATTATTACAACAAAGTTACATAATACAGATAATATGTATATATTCTTATGATTCGACTGGACGTACAAAATCATTAAGCGACTTTTGAGTTACAAGGAAAATGTACTAAATGTACAAGGAAACTTTACACAATTAAATTTGAATAAAGCTTTTAATAATTGCATGTGTTATAGTAAAGTTGAAATTGTTATAGATGAGTTGACACTATGTACAAAGAGTTACATACAATAGAATTACAGACTAAAACAATAATCGACATATTACTAGGTAGTTATGACACATTAGTGTATGAAAAGGTAAGCACGTTTTTGGACATCAAGATATGACATTCTAATAGACATAAATAATGAAATATATAAATCATAAGACATTGTTCCTTAGGACTACGTATCAAAATAAAATAGTTAATTTATATGTACGTATAGAAATATAAATGAGTACTTACAGATTTATTATACGGAGCTTCTAGCATTGCTTCTACATCGAAATCTTCAGCCATCCTGTATTCAAAGTAAAAAGGTTGTGTATGAATTATTACTGTTAATAATATATAATATGTGATTTTAGAGTATTCAAATGCTATTTCTATAGTATCATTACTAAAAATATTCTCTAAAAACCACAATTTTTAGAGCGAAATATAGTAGCAGGCTATTCAAAATGGCGCACAAATCTGTCCGAGTTTCAATCAATTGTGTAAATTGCCATTATGACTAATTTTATAATAAAATAATGGATATATTTCATTACCTGATTTTATAAAGTGAAAGATATTGTATTTAGATTTCCTATAGGCCAGATTAATATCACACAATTATTTCTTTTGTACCGAATTTCAATTTCCACGAAATTCGATCGACGCTAGGGTAAGGGATGTAGCTTGGAGTGGGGGGCGGAGGTAGGAGCATTGTCTATGAATAGTATAGAACGAATGAAAAATGAATGAAATAAAATATTTCACCAGATGTTGCCAGCTAAAGTATTGTATATCAATATATCTTGGTGATCAATATTTTCGAAAACGCCATGATTTGTACAATTTGTAAATAATCCTTTTTTATGGTACAAGCAAATATATAATTTAAATATTTAATTCTAGTGTAGTTTCCATCAAAGTATACGTTATAAAATATTTATAATGGTGTTCGTAACCGTGGTTATCTGTTTTATTATTAAATTAAAATTTTGTAAAATCAACTATTCAACGATATTTAAAAAAAATAATAGATTTTTTTCACTTAGATTATTAATTGGATAAAATCGTTCTTTTTCGAGAAAAATACATGACGATCTGAACGATCATAAATAAGACCTTAATCTAGTAACTTTTAGAATTAAGACATTTATGAAGACAAAATAGTAGACATCGAGCACTCTATAGCTTGTTCATTTATGTCAATTAGAATTTCTTAAGGTGTGAGTGAAACAAAATATGTCTGTCTGTTTTTATTAAACAAACGTGTCACTTTGGATCACTCAGTTTGGATACATTTTGTCTTCATTAATGCTAACAAATTCAAAGTTTTATTCAAGCCGCAAAATTGTTTATGTCGGCTGGCAACTTAATTTTGTGGTTTTACGTTTTGTTGTTATGTGACTAGTGATGATAAAGTGGTGATCGATAGTGTTGTCGATAGCAGGCAATGCGTCGCGGTTGCGAGCGAAATCGAGAAGCATATCTAAGCGACTGTTTAGATTAAAGTAACATACAATCAAATCTCATATTAACGTGCTCAACTTAGTACTGAACTACACTTGGCCTCATTCGAAGTGGGACATTATAATGGCTCATTACAAAAAGGAGTAACCTTCTTACAAACTTCTTTTAAGTCATGTACTACCCAATAGTGGTCGAATAATAATTTTACAATTATTCTTGCAGTTTTCCCAATGATGAGCAAATCATAGTTAAATGGATTCAGTGCATCGATAGATCTAACTGGACTCGAAAATAGAATAAAATAGTCTGCAAATAATATCATTTGGTCGGCCGTACCACGAGTACAATGAAAAGTCATTAATCAAATCAAATCAAATCATCTTTATTTTGCAAAATAAGGTACAAAATGGTGGAGAATTTTACATTTCCTATAAGGCATGCAATTCAATTTACAATTTATATTCTAAAGTCAATTATATAATATATTAAGTACATTGAGTCATGATAAAATAAATGTTAATATATATGTTGGAACGTCAGGCCCGCCGCTAGCTGTTTGTTCGCCCGTGAGCAATACCTATTTTGCCGCCCCACGACTGCTTATTATACTGTTTTGTTAAAAAAGGCCATTTGATGATTTTAATGCTTCATTCTTAAAAATCAATTGGATAGACTTGTACACGACCAATGATTCTGAGTAGAAGCCAGGAACACCCCTGGTCTCTTTCAGTCGCATCGGCGTTCCCCGAATTTTTTTCTATCGCATAGGGAACGAGCCTCTTCAGCGCATTACAGAAGTGGAGGACCTTTTTTTTTTTAAGGAGGAAACCTTTAAAAGCTACCCGACGCCGTGGGAGCGACGCAGGGTTATGTGGGATTTTTACCGCACTAAAAATCCCCCCGGTGGCCGTCCTCGACGCCATGAAGATGACTCCGGGACCTCCAAAGGACTGCAGCCGGAATCCTCTGAGCGCGTTGCCCCATCGGACTCCTCTCAGATGGGCGGCTGGGCCCACCGCTCCGCCTAGTCTTTACGACGATATGCGACCACACATACCGCTGTCCTTCCCGGGATCGTCTGGCTGGACGGTTCAAGCTCCCATTCTAGCCGCCTGCAACTCTGGAAGGCCCCTATAGTCGCCTCTAACGACAGACAGGGGATACCGTAGCCCTATTCTGATCCCGGAACTACAGGGACGAGTGGAGGAGGACCTGGTCGCTCAACTATATTAATCGAATATCGATATTACAGGGTGAAATATCGATTCACTGATATTTTTGACCAAAAAATCGTTTCTACGGTTAATCGATCTAAGATCGCCATCCCTACACAGGATGGAACCATAGATTATCTTAAATATCTGTAACTGTATGGAACTACAGACAAGAACAAGATGATTTATGTTGTTATTTGCTAAGTGTACATCCTGATTTAATTTCATTTTTGATTAATTTCAAATACACGCCTTGTTAATTTAGTATTTAATTATTTGCTACCAATGTGATTTCATCTTGTGTGCAATTTCACAAACATTTCCTGAGGCGACATTGTTGAACCATGACTACAGCTGCAAGACCAACGTTTGATCCCGCCAGGGGAGGCCAAGGACGAGGAGAGAAGGATTTAAGTGCTATATCTCGTCAATATTCTAGCAGAGACCTTCCAGGACATACGAAATTGAAATATCGGTAACTATTTACGTCAATACTGTAAACTTTGGTTTTCCATACAATTTTGCTTTCATTTTATTGGAATTTACAGAATGTGGTAGACAATAATAAAGTGTTTTTTTATTCAGTATACATTGACATATTTGTTTATTGCAATACTGCCTTCCAGAGGAAGAATGTATGATTCTGTTTACCACAGTCCATGGCTTTTAATCAATGCATTTGTGTTTCACATTCAGTAAAAAATTGAAATGTTGTATTCTCCTTAATATGTGGTATATTCTTGTGGATAATCTATAAATTTGACACTACTAATTTGATTGTCTTCTTCATTAGAGAATTCACTGAATAACATCTATGCGTTGTTTCATGTTGTCAGTATAAAGCAAAATCAACCAACACCTTTGGTGCTTTATTTGCCTGAATTTTATATTTGTTCTATGTCGATTAATGATTATTTACAAAATGTTCAAATTTTAACATTTTGTCTAAAACATCTACTTAAAAGGTATCTCTAATTATTTTACTGCTTCTTTTAACATTCAGGGAGTATTTGCCTGCAGGCATATCATTAGCGAGCTTTGCCACTGGACTCCTAGAGTGACTATTATTCTACCTTAGGCTTAGTTGATGAATATACTATTCCACCATTGTTATTAAAACATTATTAATATTATAGTAATATGGTTGACTAAATGAATTTAAAAATGTTACACATAATACCCCTTAAATTTATATAGATAAATGTCTTATTGGATTATATTTTGGATATTTTAGTCTACTATGAATTAAAATTAAAATTTGGGGCACAATATTAAATTAATCCTAAGTATTTTTATTAACAACAGTTATTTTATTTTACAGAGAACAAGGCCAGGGAACTACAGAGGAATTAAGGGCCAGGGATTTCCGTAAGGAACTTGAAGAAAGAGAAAAGGAGAGTAAAGGTCCTAGTGCACGAAGGCAAACTGAACCTCCTGTGAAGAGACTTAAGATTGACCAAGTACCCGCTGCAAGCTTGGATGCCGATGACCCACTGGAAGGCGACTCTTCAGATTCAGATGACTCTGATGATGATACAGCTGCATTACTTGCTGAGCTAAATAAAATTAAGAAGGAACGAGCAATTGATCAGGCCAAAAAGGTATAAATAATTTTATAAATTGCACCTAGTATCATTGTATAGTTGTATCTAGGATACAAGGATGACAAATAAAAATGTCAGAGTAGTACTTGCACTGTCTGACATAAGGTGGTTCAAGTATACCAACATTTCATGCCACCTTTCCGTAATGATGAAAGGTATGGTAACATAAATGATATTCCATTGTAGATATTTGAGTGATCTGAAAATGCCACTTTTTCTAAATTAATCATTTTAAATTTAGTTGGGTTCTCATCTAGGAGTGCAGAATACAGATATAATTTAATATATTATTTTTATATAAAAGTGAATTAGTTTTCCCATCCTAGCAACCTAAAAACTCTTGATAAAGTTTTTCATGAATGTTTTTATAAATGTTTGAATGTATAAATGTTTTTTTTTCGTGTCACAGTGGTACAATTATAATCTGTAACTTAAACAACATTTTTAGGAAGCTGAAAGGAAACAAGAAGAAGAAAGGATCAGGATGGAAAATATATTGTCAGGAAATCCATTATTAAACTATTCTGCAGCTGGGCAAAAAAATGACTTAAAGGTAAGCTTCTTAGGAATTAAAAGATTGTATGAATTGACAGTATTTTGTAAAGTCTTCATTTGCAATATCTGCATAAAAGATAAATTATTTCACAAATTATTTGATGTTTATATATCTTTGCTTATTACTTATCATTCTACATTTCTCTCCTTCACTCTTCTACCCTTTCATTTTTATTTAAGGTATAGATGTTAAACTCAATAAAATCTTTATTTGGTCCATATTTTTATAGTAATTTTATTCTGATTTTTTCTTTGTCATTGATTTTGAACCATTTTTTTGCGTTTCGATGAAAGAGGCCCAGGCACAGGTTTGAACTTCGGCCCACCCGATCGAGAGGGCAAGTTTCAACCATTAGGCTATCACTCGCAAAAAGAAGTCTCAGTTCATTAAACTTGTTTTGTAATATATGTTTACATTGATGGGAATGTTACAGGTCAAAAGAAGATGGGATGATGATGTTGTTTTCAAGAACTGCGCACGCTCGGAACCTGAAAAGAAACCTAACACTTTTATTAACGACTCATTAAGATCCGAATTTCACAAGAAGTTTATGGAAAAGTATGTGAAGTGATTGTCTTTTGTAATTTAGCAAAATTTAAGTTCAAATAAATTGACTAATAAAACATTATTTATATGCTTTTAGTATTATTCCCTTTTCTTGACATTATTTCCATTGAATTGAATACCATAAATAATAATAAATAAATTAAAAAACGTTTTAAGTGTAAAATCAAAGTAACCTGCTATGTGCGAATCGGACTTGCCCACGAAGGGTCCGTACCATCTATAAATAAAAAAGGCAAAAAAAAACACGTCAGTTGCATTGGATCTTGGGAACCCCCCCCCCCCCCCCCCCGTAAATATTCGTCTTATCTTGTTTTCTGTGAAACATGAATACTTCATCTTGTGAAAATTTCAACTGTCTAGCTATCACAGTTCATGAGATACAGCCTAGTGACAGACAGGCATCGGAGTGTTAGTAATAGGGTTTCGTTTTTGCTCTTTGAGCACGAAACCCTAAAAAACCTCCGGCTAAAGTACCAAGAATTTTATTGGATTCATATCTATGAATGTTATCATAAAAAACAAACATTATGTTGTCTTTCCGATAAAAATTAAAATAACCTAGGACCTTCTAATTAGGACGAATTTAGGGGAACACGAATTGCAGCTCTAGTTAAGGTATTTCTTCTATGAAAGAGATTCAGTATTTTAAGTCTCACGAAAAGAATTTCGTACAGAAAATGAAGTCTGAGTTGTAGTCTTTATTGGATTAGTGGGTACGCACTACTCACATCTGAGTCAGGTAAATTCTTCTGCGGCATCTAAGACAAAATTAAACGAATACGGAATATTTTCTGTTGGTGAAATACATATATACTTTGTCTACCCTCGGGTTAAAAGCACTGGTGTAGCTACCGCCGTATCAATGATGAGGGGCCTCCGGATAATATGGGCTCCCGGACGGCACGTTTTGGGGGGCGGCAAATATTGCGATCTTTTTTGGTCGTGAATTTGCAGAGAAGGTGCAAAGAAACGTTTCCAACACGTTTTGCGGTAAAATAATCCATGCTGTTATATAACAAGCATTTTTGTTTTTTTTTTTTTTATATATTTTTCATACAGGGTCCTCCAAGATACGCTACACCACTCTTAGAATGGTACTTTTGCCCTTAATATGAATTAACTGCGTTAATTCAACAATATCACTATTTATGATTTCGCCTGCCAACGTAAACGAGTCCTTTAGCGTCTTTCAAGGTTAAAGAAATGACACGGTCTTATTAATTTGTAGGTATTTAAAATAGCGAATCTTATGAAATTCGAATCAACAACGAGTGATATAGGATATCCTACCTTTTTTTTTTTTTTTTTTTTGTTTTCGAGGGGGAAACCTTCAAAAGGTACCCGACGCCGTGGGAGCGACGAAGGGTTATGTGGGATTTTTACCGCACTAAAACCCCCCCGGTGGCCATCCTCGGCGCTAAAAAGAGGACTCCGGGATCTCCAACAAACACCACCGGAATCCTCTAAGCGTGTTGCCCCATCGGGCTCCTCCCAGATGGGCGGCTGGGCCCACCGCTCCGTCTAGTCTATACGACGATATGCGACCACACATACCGCCGTCCTTCCCGGGATCGCCTGGCTGGACGGTTCAAGCTCCCACTCTAGCCGCCCGCAACCCCGGAAGCCCCTTTTAGTCGCCTCTTACGACAGGCAGAGGATACCGTAGCCCTATTCTGATCCCGGAACTACAGGGACGAACGAGTGATATACCTAGTCTACTGAAATTTTGCTTGTAGGTGAATAGGCACTAGGCACTTATAAAACACAGTTTTTATTGTTTACTAGATGTTTCCCGCAGCTTAACCCGCGTTTAAAAATGTAACGTGACTAAATTGTTATTACATTTGATAAAGTGGAAATTTAGTCGAATAAAGTTTTTAATGAGACATGGCCTATAATTTTTTTTTCTTTTCGAGGGGGAAACCTTCAAAAGGTACCCGACGCCGTGGGAGCGACGCAGGGTTATGTGGGATTTTTGCCGCACTAAAACCCCCCCGGTGGCCGTCCTCGGCGCCATGAAGAGGACTCCGGGACCTCCAAAGGACTGCAGCCGGAAACCTCTGAGCGCGTTGGCCCATCGGGCTCCTCTCAGATGGGCGGCTGGGCCCACCCCTCCGTCTAGTCTTTACGATATGTGAACACACATACCGCCGTCCTTCCAGGGATCGTCTGGCTGGACGGTTCAAGCTCCCAATCTAGCCGCCCGCAACCCCGGAAGCCCTTTTTAATCGCCTCTTACGACAAGGGATACCGTAGCCCTATTCTGATCCCGGTACTACAGGGACGGGGCCTATAAATATATCAATCGTTTAGTTTAAACTAAGGAGTTAGGTTGATTTGTTATAAAATACACGAAAAGATAAATTTTCCGTACTTTAAACTATTTTATTTGTGAATATGAGCGATGGGCAGACAGTTCATTTTTATTACATGGATCATAAGGTGTGTGTGTACCTCTTAAACTACAAAAGTTCAGAATGTTTTTAACTTCAGTCAGTTTATGACCATATGCTTATAGTTGATTACAGGTCTTACAAAATATACATATGATTAACAACTATACATGAACATAAATTAATCCTGCATAAACTTAATAAAAATAATATTACAATTTTTCTTAGGCGTATTAAACTAATTCAATAGGCTTAACTAATAGGACGGTAAAATAAGTAAAGGTAAGTTAAGTACTTGATGCAGAATTATATTTAATAATTTCGTCAATATTAGACTTTATAAAATAAAATATACCTACTGCACAACAATTGCTACGAACTTTTTGCGTTTAACCATACTACTATTATTATTTTATAAATAAATTTGCTGTATTTAAATTGAACTCTGGCCCTTTGTATAAAAAAATGTTTTAATATTGATCGGGCGGGCAAGCAGGAAAATAAAATTAGTTCACATTAGTACCCAATACAATGAGCTCTAGATAAAAACACGAGAAAATTATATGTAGGTACCTAACTTATTGTTTAGTCATAAGTTAGGTGTTAAAATAAATTATTATCTTGAGTCAAAGGGGTTATCAATGGTATTCGTACGATTAAACATACATTTCTTCCGTGGTTTTTCTTCTTACATAGTGGTACGTCTATCCCAATCTAGATAAAACATACTTTTTACCCAGAATGGAAGTAATTATCCTAACAGCCCTAGAAAAACCATGTTAAAAAAGACATTGGTACAGGTTTTGTTTCATAGTGGTCTACTTACTTACCGTAGGTATATTTGTATTTGCTTTCATCAGCTTTTTAAAATATAGGATGTGATAAAGAATGTATACCTACACAACGTGTGTAGGTTCTGCTTCTGACAGCAGCCAGCTTGACGCTTGTGTATGCGTTTATTGCGACGATGGCGTTTGAATGTTTACAATTAAAACGAGTACTTATAATACGGCGAGAGAGGGCGGAGGAGTAGCGGGGAGTCGTGGTAGTGCGACGACGGCGGCCGGTGGCCCACCTTGAGTGGGCAGGTTCAGTGGCTGCGGCTAGTCCCGTCGCGTGTTGTGGCCGGCCGAGTCATAAATACTTAATTCGTTAGACGTTAGTTGAGTGGGCGCTTCGAAAGCGTACGCAGGTAGCGGTAAGGGACAGCGAACATGGCTGGACCGGAGACGGCGTGGCAATGCGCGAGTTTTATGCTGTTGTTTACTATAATAACAGAAGCAGCTCTATCCGGGTTGTATATCGACAACGGAGTGGATCAGACTGTGATACATCATTCTATGACGCGACACGAACGACAAGTGGTTGAACACGAAATATTGGAATTGTTAGGCCTCGGCGAAAGGCCACGGAGATCTCGAGCGCCACCCTTAGATCGCTCAGCACCCAGTTTTTTGTTGGATGTGTACAAGCAATTAGCAGAAGAACATGAACAAGCTCGTCCGACGCGGAGTTCGGAAATGGCCCTAAGCGGTGAAGAACAGCAGGCTATCGATGAAAGCGATCTCATCATGACATTTCAGAGTAAAAGTAAGTATTTTTTATACTAAATCACTTTTTGTTGTGTATTTATATTCATCCTTTCAAACAGAATATATCTACTGTTATTCACTTGTCGGCATCAAATGTGTACGTACATAAGAATGTTTATAAATGCAAATGCTATTTCTGTGTACATAATCTTTACGTTCTCGGAATAATGTTATTTACAAGTTATCAGTTTGCAGAACTAGAAATTGTTTGGTTTTCATTAAAGAACTGTTTAGGTACTAACTATGATATGATTTTTATCTGCACAATTATAAATTGAATATTGTTTTCAGAAAAAAATGATTTTTAATAGTTAACTTTACATAATAATTAAATATCTTTTATCGAACACTACGTAATCGTTAACCTGATATCGAGCAGTATTTGTTATAGTAGGTACGTGATATAAATATATTAAGGATAAATATTTAATGGGTATTAGTATCGGTTCTTTAAGCTTATAAACACACTGTACCTACGTAGAGTAACCAAACTAGAGTTACACAATAATAAATATTTAAATTGTGTGAAATTTCCTACCTATATTTTTTTATCATTTTTATTTAGTATCTGGCTTCCCTTGTGTAGAATTTTAAAGGTTCCCTTGTGAGGATTTTTTATAAAGTATTTAGTTGTCAGTCAGTGTATAAGTATATAGTTGTCAGTCTATAAAAAATATAACCTACATATAAGTTATAAGATTTTTATTTGTAAGTATTAATAGTGTTATTACAGATTTAATGTAACTAATATTATTTAGGTGGGCTTACAGGAATTAACCGTTTACCTACCTGCTCATCGTAACAGAAGATATTTATGGGGAATATTAAAACAATGACATTCCATTTGTTTTATGCTACAAAAAAGTGCAGGTAGACGTGAGTCACGTATCTTGACCAATATTAGAGCGGGTGGTATGCCACTGACCGTTACCATTTGGCGCCATCCGGGATATATGGGTTTTTAGAATGTTATTAAAAGGAGTATCTTTGTATTTTACAACGTCATAGGTGGTATGACGTTGTTATTACATATTAGGTTTGTATAATAAATTCTGTCAGTATATTTTTATAATAATATATTTAAAAAATCATATCAACCTATACATATATTTACAGGATGTCCGCAGCGCCGAGTTTTAATCATTTTTTTCAAGTAAAAGTGGTTCTTTCGCTACGTACCTATGTACGAATATTTACGTATTATATTAATTATATTCAGCGATTATTTCGCGATGTTCTGATCGATTGACAAATTCAAATGCTAAAATGCTACCCACTATCGATATATTTTTAAATATATATTTTTTATTTTTTATTTTTTGGTGCTTTTGTTAGAATTATTAAGCATCACTTTATAAAAAAATACGGTTGAAAAATAAGTGTTTTTTTTGGACGATAAAAGGTTATTAGTTTTTAAATCGAACTTTAAATTTATACCACACTAGCTGTGCTCACGGCTTCGTCCGCTTTCAAATCAATGTATCACAAAGATTTTCCCGCGCAAATCTGGACCCCGTGGGGATTCTATGATAAAAAGCAGCCTGTATGTTGTTCCATTAACTAATATACACAAACACGAATGAATAAACTAAATTAAAGTGAGTGTAATTTTGGGTAGGAACCTATAGTTATGTAAAAATGTTTTTAAAATTTGATGAATTCCTATATTGTAAACCACTAATTTTTGAACAAATTTAGAATCTTAGGTAGTGGTTTCATAAACAATATCGGGATACATCTTTTCAACCAATTCCTCCATATTTAAACCAAGGCGTATCGATTATAAAGATTGATTTTACTTTTTCCAGATTGAAAAGCACTATTTTATCTATTTGATGTAAAATAAAAGAAAATTGCCTATTGCTTGCACTGGACACTGACATACCTATTTGTTTTAAGTTCTTATTTTGTTACATGTGGCCAAACATAAGACCTTTTAAGAGATGCGTTGTCTTTGTCTGTTTTGATCCCTTTTGCTATAACAGGCAAAATATGTCAAAAGTCTTCGGAGAACAAATAGGCGGCATAACCCGGCGTTGCTTAGTCCCGTTCGATCAACGCCGGGTTTTTGAAGGTTTCCCCTCCATAACAAAAAAAGGTATTTCTGTGCGTATATCTCGCATTGTTTGTCCCGCAATCCCGCTTTGTAAAGCAGAAAGCACTGAATCTTCACGCCAGACAATCAAATAACAATCCCGCATTGATTTTTCAGTATTCCTTTGATTTGAAATATTACAAATGCTAGAGACATCGTCGCTACAAATCTTGAGTAGACGCTCAAAGGTGGAATAGGATATAGCTATTTTTCTATCAATTTTAGTTTTAGGCTATGTTACCCGTGCATCAAAGACGAACATTTACCTACCTTTACTATTAACTAATTGTCTGTAAAAGTCAGGAAGTTTATAGTTTATCTTTCGTAAACCTTTTTTGTGCTTCATTACATAAAAAATTAATTTGTGGGCAAGGTAAAACCAAAACATTTTATAATTTTACCTGACAGAGGTTAAACCTCTCTATTAATTTCATATAATCTTTGTGACCCTGATTAGTCTTGCCATAAATTCTGTTACAAAGAAAATATTTTTTTTTTATTGTACGTAACTTTTATTAATATTACAGTGTGTTAGTTCAATACATTCATATAAAACCATTTAGAATATATGAACAATATTCTTAGTGTTGTCGATTGTCTGCAATTTAATCTCGTTTAGGAAAGGTATCAATAGCAGCAAGCACTCTCTCTGTAAGAAAGTTCTTCACTGCCGTATGGATTGTTTTAGAGACTTCAGGTTACCCTAGTTAGAGCAAATCTTACTCTGTAAAACTTACTAAATCATAATCCAGTGGATTAAGATCATGACTACATGAGATTAAGTCATCAGTTCTCATGAATCCATCCTATCTTGGTTAGAAACAAAAGTTCCGAACACATTTTATAACCAAGTTTGGGTGGATCGAGCTTTATGACCCGGCGCCAAGTCTTATTAAAAAGACCATTCTTGTTTACTGAACTTGGTTATAAAGGGGTTTAACTACCAAGAATGGTATCTTGATTTTGATGTTCATTTTTGTCCCCTCCCTCCTTCACAGGTAACACCTCACCAAACTATAGCTGAAGACGGGTAATGCTGACGTTGTATTAATTAACTGGGAAGCTTTCTTAGAGCTTTCAGCATAAATACGGCCATTTTGTTTGTTAAAATATTGTTGTTAGTGAAACTAAGAAAACACTACTATCGATCTATCATAACTAAAACTATGTGATATAAATAAAATTGATATAAAATTCTATACGTTATAAACTGTAGACTTTTATATGAGGCGACCATCGCAGACCACAGAAGTACCGTCTGCGATTGCCTCAGAAAAATCCTTGTTCTATATAAAAATTAATTACATACTTACCTATCTATGAGTGGTAGTGGCCACTTACTATTAGGGGGTCTGAATGGTCGTTTATCTTATAAAAAGGAGACTTATACAAACTTTATAATACAAAATTAACTATTTTTAACTTAAAATGACTTCATAGTCATTACTTAATCTCAGCGTCAACAGCAGGTGTTCACTGGAGTCGTTAGACAAACCGGGTGAAACATAACTCCACATGCACGTGTATAGAAGTAGTTGCTATTTATATTTAGTAGTGACAATAGTATGTGAATAATTGTATATTTAAATAGGTACCTACTTCTTGACTTTACCTAATAATAGTTTAGATTTTACATGTTACAAAGATGGAAAATTGTCAATTACTTAAATAAGAGACTCAATAAAATACTAACTTATCTAAATTCTTGCGTTGTAATTTGATAATAAGAAACAGTATTCATATTCTAAGTGAAGTCTGGGTTAAGTTTCGTTCGATGCGGTTGGTAGTTTCTCACGATACTTTAGCTAACCTACCAGGTAGTGCTTGTATGTAATGAATCTTTACATTCCTTCGGTTTTGTTCAACTCTTCTATCCAATAATAGAGAGTAGAATTTTCTAAATACACATCAATCGACATAGAACTTTTACAAATTAGTAGATAGTTTTGGGAATTGTAATGAGTCGTTTTCCACGAACAGGTAGATAGCGTCGGTAGATTCGGCTTTGAATCGAGATTCGTGATTCGTCATATTATGACGTCTTTCGTGGTAGTTATTAAGGGATAATTGTCGTTAAATCTTGTCGGAGGTTGTACTTTTTAAAACACCTGACACGAGTTTGAATACTTATTGGAGCAGACGTGGAGAAGAAACATAACTGAATAAGATATTAAATATTTTTACGCAATTATAACAGAAGATTCGCAATTTAATTTTGCACGCCGATTAACACAGTAACTTGTATCTACACAAACTATTCTTAATTCCAGAGCATCACCTAGGGGCATTACGACATGGGCATGGCAGGCACGTTTGGTTTGAGGTGGCAGGGTCTCCGGGCGACGCATCAGCACTCCTCGGGGCCGAACTGCGGCTACATCAAGCGGCCTCACACACTGAGGATCCCACCAGTCTTTACACAGTGGTCGCTCATCGTGTCCTTAGTGTCGATAATTTAGGGTGAGTGACGACTTATTGTCTGCTAATCTTCACTGAATCATTGTGGTAAAGAACTCTGATTTTCTTTCTTTCGGAGAGTCCATGCATTGCGAAGAGGCAATGCGTAGATTTTACTGATTGTAGACAAGTCAGTGATATGATAATATACGAGTAGTATGCAAGTTACGCAAGTACGTTATATACAAGGTGTGAAGAAATGAAAATATTTTATACGCCAATATTATAAACATAATGGAAAAATACTTGGCTCTTGATACTCATTGTCCAGTATGGTAATGTTTGCGTAGATGTTAGCACTATATAAGTAAGTTTTAGTTATTGTTGCTAATGAATAATTTCCCTGAATATTGGTTTTCTTTGAGAAGATACTATCAAATTTGAGGCAGTAGCGGAGACGGTTTAACATAAGCCAAGGAAGATAGATGTTTAGCTCAGTTTCTTACATATTTTGTCAAAAACTTTAGTGATGAGAAAGTGTTATTAAGTATATTTTCTTCATATATACTGAGGTAGGTTTTTCGGTAGGTAAAGAAACCGAGATAAACTGATATTTTCTTAATTTGATTTCTAAGATTTAAATAGACTTTTTAGACATCATTTCTAAACGATATTGTAGAAAGCGTTATTTTTTTATAAATTAGAAGATTCTTAATAACAGAATGATAATGTTATTTTCAGAAGTTTACAATTAGAACGTGTGGCAGCGGTGAATACTAGCGCGGGCGCTGAGGGCTGGCTGGAGTTAAATGTTACCGGCGCCCTGGCAACCTGGCTGAGTGCGCCCGCAGACAACCAGGGCTTCTTCATCACCATGCACCCACACTCACAACCAGGTACATTTTGGGTCATATTCTATGACCATTTATATTTAAAATTAAGTTTAGAGGCGTGCTATCAGGTAATAGTCAAACGCAATCCTCTCTCGTTTGGCGCTCAATGGTAAGACATGGTCAGTAAAAATTCATTATTATTATTAAAATAGAATTAATAATTATGATATTGTACAAAAATCACAAGATTTGAAAGGCGAGCAAATTATATAGTAGTAGTGACGTAAACAATAGCTTTGATGTTTATCCAGATGTATTATGTATCGAACTTACGAATTATATATGTAGCCACTTAAATTAATACCTTTTTACGGAAGAGCGGTTTTTAGCATGGAAATTTGATCCTTTTCGAGCGTATTATTATTTTCAATACAATAGCGTTAGAGCAAAGTATAGGAGTAAAAGCTGACGATTTTGTTTATTATTCACTTACGATTTTTGCAGAGAGACACGTAAAACCAGAGGAGATCGGGTTAGAAGAAGCCCGTGGTGTGACAGCGGAAGGGAAGCAGCCGTTCTTAGTAGCTTTCTTCAAGAATGGCCCGAAACTCGGAAGTGGTGATGCTGGAGCGCGCAGGAAACGAGAAGCAAGACGATGGCGTACTCATGGCTATTCAGAAAATTATTTGAGAAATCCTCTTACAGGTTAGTGCGAATACCTCTACTTTATTTTTATGTTTCAAAAGAATATAAGTACCTACATATTTTTTGTAAATTACAATTACACATTGTATTATTTCTTCTTTTCTAAGACCGAGGTGAGTTGAAACAATTTTTACATTGTGACATATAACTTTAACAGTATATTATATTAATTTAAACCTTATTTTACTAATATATGTCTGTTACAAAAATTCTTTACTTGGTTAATGTCCATTAAAAATCAATTTGAAAGAAACTCGTGACTTTGTTTCAACTCCGATCATACCGAGGTAAGTTGAAACACGTGCCTAGGAGAGTTGAAACAAGGATTACCCGCAAGCAATCTGTTGCTGAAAACAGGTGTTTTAGATTAAAACTGTACAAAAGTTATATTTAACTTCAACTAGTAATACCTGCTTTACAATCACCATATTAACTTCGTAGAATAATAAAAAAAAATGGTATCAAAATTTATCCCAAATAAAACAAAATAATATTCTAAATCAAATGTTAATGAAGGTGCACATAGGATACTTTGCTATCAGTTTGAGATGAATGCGTCTCTTACATCCCATACAGTAATTGCATTATTGACTTAGCTTATTTCATGAAAATACTCCATACAATCTACATATGGCAATGAAGTCTTTAATTTATGTGCAGGACTTACAAATCAGTAACATTCTTCTCTTCCATTTTTTACATATATCATATTTTTATATATTTAAGGTCTTTATCGCTGTAACGATATAATGTGGTGCTATACTGAGTTGTACAATAAATTTGCGAAAAGAAATATGTAATCACCAACGTACCGTTTATTTAAAGTGAAATAGTTCTACTTTTCATCCACCATTGGATCAAGATTCTAATTGTCGTAAATATTATTGAATACTAATGAATGTGTCATAGAATTATTGCAGCTAAAATGTAAAGGGGGCGGTAATGTATTTTTGTACCTGAGGAGAAATTAAAGGTGGTAGAACCAGTGTAGTTCGATCGGGGAGGTACCACCGTCACACCTATTTCTAACGTGAAGCATTCCTTGCGTTTTGATGAAAGGGGGTGGTTGCCTGTACACTTTTATATGAGGCGACCATCCTAGTCCTCGGGAGTAGCAACGCGTTTGTGATTGATTTCAGATAGAACCTATGTTCTATATGAAATTGCTTACGGTCGTCCATGGGCGGCAGTGACCACTTACCATCAGGTGGACTGCATGTTCGTTTGCTACTTCAATATTAAATAAAAATCATTCAAGTTTTTTTGCAGTTTGTAGTGATTTTAAAATAAGTTTTAATTTTTAGATACATCGCATTGGACAACGAGAAGCTGCGAAATACAAACATTGTATGTGAGTTTCAAGGATCTAGAATGGCAGGTATGAATGTATTCATAAATTATTCTTCCTACCTTTATCCATTTCACACAGAAGTAAATATACTTAAATTGATTTAACCTAGTACCTATTACGGGATACAAATGAGTATTTGAATAAGCATATTTGCAATTACGAGACATACTATTTCATTTAACGAAGTCAAATGGCGATATCGAATTTGTGAATCTGCCAAAAGACACTTTGATTTTATACGGTCTCATGGCCGAGAAATCAATTAGGAAGGTCACCTCTTTCCGCGATATACCTAATTCAATTACGTTACGTACGTATTTCGATTTTGACCTTTATTGATTGATTGAAAAAATGATATTTGATGTTTCGATGTAGTTTCAGTGTTTTCAGTCGTTTATTATAAAATACGAGCGTTTTGACATGACGTATATTAAAATTTAGAACGATCACAGTTACTACTCGACCAAAACAATTAGGCGCACGACAGTTGAAACTTCATTAGAACTAGGGATCTCTCATCCCGATACGAAGTATATTCTATTACCAAATACCAAAAGTATGTAAGTATACCATTATTAAAAAGTACACCATAGTGGTGTATGTTCAATAGTCGAGGATTTATTAAAGCACTTTCACGTGTTTAATATATTCGCAGACATCGAGTATTTTCTTTATTTTTTTATGTGTGTAAGAGACTGATGCCTGTTGCAGCACACATTCGATTTTCGACTTGGACAGGAATACTGAACCCAATACTCTTCTCTTGTTAAATAAAGTTTTAATAGTTTTTTCCTACCCATTTTGAGCTTTATTTACAAATAATAAACAAATTTAATAATAACTTTAAAAATTTTGCAATCACTCATTAAACTAACATTATAACGAAATAACATTAAACACGTGCTGGCTAACGTAAACACCTAGACGATACACGACTGCACGTCACTAGGGGATGCGTGGGGTAAGAAGCGAGATGCGGGGTATTGAACCACTTTTTTTATGCGCCTAATTGTTGTGGTCAAGTAATACATAAGTAGGTAGCAGTAATTTGTTATGGGACGTCTCACGCTGGGGGTCGGAAGTTTTAATGCTAGACATCTGTTTTTTGAAGTGATTGTTTTATAAGATATGCGTATTGTAAATTTAATATCACTTGCCTTGAAGGAAAACATCAAGAGGTAACTCACTATGTAGAGATGTGTTAAAAAAGTTCTTTAAGGATTTTAAGTCGTAACAATTCACTCTTGATTAACGTTGACATGACTCCTATTTATGAGCAGGGTTTAGGGCCATAGTCAATGTACTCTGTAACCTAAACTCTTCCGATACCTCCTTCTACGAATTTCTATATTCCTAGTAGTAACTAGATGGTAAGATGAAAGAATATTTCCCGCTTTATCAATTTTCGTACCAGTTAGTATTTTTTTGGATTTTCTTCAACAGGATTGGATCATAGCTCCGGACGGGTATGGCGCGTTCTACTGTAGCGGCGAGTGCAACTTCCCCTTAAACGCTCACAAGAACGCTACTAACCACGCCATTGTACAGACACTTGTGCATCTTTTGAACCCTACTCAGGTATTTTTATAATATTCTTTCCTATATCTGTCTTGAGTGTAAATTTTAGTTTTATTTGATATTGTTTATTGCTAAAAACAGGGCATTTAAACAAAATCTAACAAATATTAACTTTTAGCTTTAGAAAATTATGAGAGACGTCGTAACTAATGGTTGTTTTATTTATATACATTTATACAAACGGTAAGAATTATGTGGTATTTTGAAGAAAGGTTATCTGCTACTCCAAAAGTCTAGTAAGATATTGTTCGATTATAAGTTAGAAATGTAGTTCTTTGTGCCGAATTAGCGATACAGTTACTAGTATCGCTAATAAACATTAGAGATTTCAAATTTCGCAGGTAAATTAATTTAAACGGTTAATTATGACTCGGAAATAAATGTGTATAAATTAAAATTTTAGTATTCAATTAGTATCACAAAGGAATTCGGTATATGTTCTTAAATGTTAACGTGATGTATTGAAGATATAAATGCTGTTAATAGAACTCCTTATGGTTTGATTCCGACGACACCACTGCCACACGCTACCTATCTTTGTCTAATAACTGCAACGTTATGCTCTGCTTAGTTCTGGTCTGTAGGGTGAAGTGCGTGGCACACCTAAGCAAGGCGATGTATCTTAGACCTCAGAGAGAACAACGCCTCTGTGGCTATCGTTAACTAAGATTCTGATGTTAACTGCGGTTAATTACAGATGCACATAGGCGGCAGTTATCATACACCATCATATAGACTGCGTGCTCTTTGTTACTTCCATGTTGTAAAAAATATGCCTAGTTGTTATCGTATTACAATGCAGTTTGTTATCGTATTACAATGTCAAATGTATGTTTGATTACGATACGTACAAACGAACTTAGGCAAGAATTGTTTAATTTTCCATATAAAATATATAGGCCTAGTTTGAATAAATGAATACTTAAACATTACCTATCCCTGTTGTAAGATTTAAATTTTTTCTAGGTACCAAAACCCTCGTGCGCTCCGATTAAGCTGTCGCCAATTTCAGTGCTTTACTACACGGATGACTCCAACGTAATACTTCGCAAGTACAAAAACATGGTCGTAAAAAGCTGTGGCTGCCACTAGTTCTTAAGACATCCACGTTTGGTTGCCAATATTATTAAACTAGTCTTTGAGATTTGGGCAAAATGCCGACTGTTCAAATGATGCGGAACTGATATTAATAATTTTAAGCTCCTTATGTTTAAGTCACACAAATTTTGTTTGTAGCTTTATATACATAGGTAGGTTATATATATATTTTAAAACTCATCCCTATCTTCGTCGAGGCTAGATACTCGGAAATATACTGTTTACGTTTTCATAAATAATTGCTAAACGACGTATTTTCGAAGGTGAGGTCTTGCCACGAGTTTACAATATAAAAAAAAAGTTACGATTTAACTCTGTTTAAATAAGAAACTATATTTAAAAAAATAACAATATGATGTTTGATTTTTTTTTTCGAAAATTTCTTGATAATTATTTTTTATTTTTTAAATTACTCGAAGGTGGTTTTAAAGCTACAGTTTCAACGCTAAAATATCAAGATTTTACGTTTGAAAAAAAAAAAAATAAACGTATTGAAAACTCACAGTATGGCTACTTATTCGAATCTATCGTTTAAAACTTTTGAAATTGTGGAATAAGGACTGTCCATCAATTAATTTCGCTAAGTCATTTAGTTACATCTTCGTGCCCTTAGTTATAGTTAGGTGTGTCAAGATTATCTCCACGTATTTTTGTTATAATTGTTATTAACATCGTGTATCGTATCGTAATTCTTATACTCAATAACCAACTATATATTTAGAAAACAAAATATTGAAAGTTTTTCTTGTCGCATACCTAAATATGCAAAAAGTTTGCTTCCTTACTTTTTACCTATCCAAAACTGTTTTATAGTCGATACATATATGTACTTACTGATATACATTCATCATATTAAGAAATAAAATTAAATAAACAAGAAAAATTAACGCACAACACAATTGCAATATGTTTTGTAAATACAATGTTAAAGAGTTGTAATGGTATGTAAATCTCAAACCAAACGAGCATAATTTTGTATTTGTCGTCCTAAATTCAACAGAATATTAATGTGCCTTATTACCATATAAGTAATTAAATATAAATTATATTGAGTGTCCTAGCAGTGGTAGTTGAATTTGCCGCTCCCATAGGAATAGGTCGGTGTAAAAACAAGTCGTTTCATAACAATAAACATACTCATTATAGAGTCGACGGAAAACGTTCTGTTTGTAAATTTGTGTTTCTTCTAAAAGTGCCGAATGAAGGCGCAATTAAATTTCATAATTGTAAGATATCATGAAAAAGTTTAGGTTTTTAAGATATTTTCGAACTTAAAAAAAAATGTCCTGAACTAGGCGCCCACGTCGCGATCGCTTCCGTCACTCTTTTGTCTGTATAGAGTCGTACGGAAAATGTTATATTGTGATAACTACATACGACGTAGACATTAACGCAAGTGCAACATTATTCTTAAAACTATTAAGCCAAACTCCACAGGGAAAAATTTGTAGTGACTTGTGAATTTCTTTGTAAACATCACTTTACTAATTTAAAGATAATAAGGTTGTTTTGTATTCGATATCTTATATGTAAGTGTTTATATCAGGGCCATGTCAATTGCCATAGAAGAAAATACAGCTGAAGATTTTTTCTCGATACTATTTTTTTTCGTGGCCACTAAGTACGCTCTACTTTACACTGTAGTAGGTGTACATTACATACTTTATGTCTGCCTAAATTCGATTTGTTGTCATCAAAACTTTATCAATAAGATATTGCATGTAAGATCAGTAAAATGACTGTAAATGCGTGTTAGACATATTTTCTTGGAAATTTGAGTCACTCAATATTTCATAACAAAAACAATGTATTCGTCCACAGTTGTAATTATTATAGATGTTATTATTATTTCACGTGCCAATATACAAGTCAATAATATAATTAAATGTAAGTCGTTATTTGATAAGATGTTATTCGTAATTTTTTTAATCATGTACATTTATGCAAAAATTAAAAACAATTTTAAATTAATTTGTTTTATTAAACTTTTATTTGCGGCTTCGTCCGTATTTACCCTTTTCTGTCCCATGAGTTAGTCGCTCTATATAATTAGAATGAGTTTTTATTGTGATGCCAGCAAAGTTACTTTTTATATGTCAGATTCTTGTTAGTAGGTAGTTTGGCTAGTTCACTCGCTGAATCAGTTTATCAAACTAATTTAGGTTCAGAACGAAAATTATAAAATATAACAATATTTTAATGTTAAAAGCTCCACACGTGATAAATTAATTAAAGAAAAATACATTTGTGGCTTTCAATTCCTTAGTGTATTTCATAATTTACCAAAGTCAATGCACCGCTAAGCCAACCACATGTTATCGTCCTAGCACAGGACTGACTGGAGAAACCATTAGGTATTAATTCAAAAATAATAAATAGACATAAAATGCAATGTCTAGTTGAAATAATGATGGTCTAATGGTGGAAGCTCGGTCTCTCAACCGAGGGCACGAGGTTAAAATCCTATATTCCTATAGCACACACCACAGAAATTTTATAAAATGATGGGCGTAAGTATTAGACATTAATTATCACTGTTTGACGGAAAAAAAAAACATTTTTAAGAAACCTGTACACCTGAGACTCATACTGAGAAAGCCCCTTGCCCAGCAGTGGCACTATAATGGGTTGAAGACGTCTAGTCGACTTAAATTCATACATCAGAAATTTTGTCGACATCAATTTGGCAAACCGTAGGTTTAGTTCCACAGTGGCAGTCAATGAGTCCTAAAATAACAATGGATCACATGATGTTTAGGTCTGATTTTTACATAGTTATGTATATTTGTAAGATTGTTGTTTGTTGTCGGCCTATCTAGTGTTGTAATAATAATGTTCCAATATGAAGCGGTAGGTATTATTCATGGAACTAGTAGACTGATTTATTTTTTATCGTTGTAAAGTAATTGTAATGTAGAGTTAACAAAAGATAGACATGGTAGAACCAGTGCAGTTCGACCGAAAGGGTAGAGGACCGGGGCAGTACCACCGCCACACCTATTTCTAGCGTGAAGTATTTCTTGCGTTTCGATGATAGAATGTGGTTGCCGGCATACTTTTTTTGAGGCGACCATCTCAGTCCTCGGGAGTAGCAACGCATCTGTGATTGACTTCAGATAGAACCTATTTTCTATGTCAAGTTGCTTACAGATGTCCACGGCCGGCAGTGACCACTTACCATCGTTTACTACTTCAATCAGATAAAAAATATGCATTATAGGTCAACGACAGATAAAACTTAAATGTATTATAGATTAGTAAAAAATATCTCAATTTGAAATATAAATATTTATCACTCTTATTTCCGTCTTATAAGAGCAATGTTAAACGTTACTATAATATGGTTTGAGGGGCCACATCCTTTAAAGTGTAAGGGAGATATATACGAGGCACTTCAACTTAGTCCGCGCGTAGCTATGCATCTTCTGCTAACCTCAGCTAACACCACTTATTTAAGATGCTTACAGATGTCTAATCCAGTGATAGTCTAATGGTAGAAACTTGCCCTCTCGATCGGGAGGTCCAAGATTCAACCCAGGCACGCACCACTGAATTTTCTAAAATTATGTGCGTATTAGAAATTAATTATCACTGCTTTTTGGTGAAGGAAAGCATCGTGAGTAAACAAACCTACACACCCGAGTGTTGTTTAAAAAAAAAGTTCTCGGGGGTGTGTGAAGTCCACGAATTCGCACTTGGCCAGCGCGGTGCCCAGCAGTGGGACAATAATGGGTTGACGACAGATGTCTAAGGGGACCAGTAGCCACTTACCATTTTAGTAGATACTATGGGTCCATGTGTCTACGTGGATGATATGTAGGACCGTTTAATAAAAATATAGAGGCAATATATTAAGGTAAATATTAATAAAATAACAAAGCTTGAAATCATTTAGCACAATACGCAGAAATGTTCGGCTCTTAATACCTGTCGATTTTGTCAAATGACCGCCGGCACAACCGGTTTCTACCACAAGGTTTGGATGTTCAAACATCAACTTAAAGAAAATAGCGATGATGCTAGAGATGAAACATTTGCACATCTTGTAATTATTACAAATATAAATATATATTATGCCATTTGACATTGTAACTTAACAATTGCTATTTTCTTTCATCGTAAGTAAATTTTTAACACACAACCTTACATAAAATATTTATCATACGTCTGATTTTCTAGTGTGATATTAGTACTATGTTGACACATTTGTGATTTCCGTATTTGCGTCGTATTGTCGCTTGTTTACCTACCTATTGTTAACCTACGGTTTTATATTAATAGCTGTGTAGTTAATGCATTTTATTTACATTTAGATACATACATTTGATAAAATTGCTAAATGTCATGACAATTATTTGAAATAGGTATTACCTACTAGAAACTACGAGTACATAATTATATGAAAAATATATATTATATATAATTACAGAGTTTATATTAATACATTGAGTTACCTTTAAAAATACATTTATCGTTGATATTTTTGTTTGCGCGTGTAATCTGATTAGACGCGTACTATGAAAAATATCGTTATCTTCCGAGAAATCAATCAATCGTTTCATATTTATCAGTATTTGATAAGTAGCTGAGCCGTCATCTTTGTCGCATTATCACTACAATATTATTTACCAGCAAACATTAAGTACGTGTATATTATCACATTGAAAGTGTACGTGCATTCGTTCATAGCGTTCGAACTGAATGAAGAAGAACTCCTATAAAATTTTAAGTTAATTCTATTGTAAAAGTTTACAAAAAGTAGCGTAGGGCAGTTGCAGGAAGTTACGTCAACAGCTTCAAGGGCGCAGCAGCCTCCGGCGTGGATCAAGAGAGCTTCGAAGCCGGCGTTACTCAGCCGCCGTCGATGAGCTACAACGCACGCCCCATACTTCGTCCGCTGTGTAAACAATGCTATGCGAAGCGATAGACACTCACCACCTGTTATAAATGAATATAAAATATTTTTGGGAGCTCTATAACCAACAATATGTTGCTCTTTATTGTTCTGTGTGCATTCATCGGTGCAGCGACGCGTGCGAGCAACGTTACAACATTTCATAGTGACGGTTACGAAATGGTGTTCCGGAAGTGTTGTTCCACGGGCCAAGTGCTTGTTAAAGTTGTCAAGTTCGATACAGATTACAGTGAAATATTTGAGTGCATAAACAGTGAAAACTCGTATAACATTTCTGTGCCACCGCTTCTTATTGGAGCCAGCATCGATGTTCGACATGGTTTTCCTACTAATTGTAACAATTCTCAGGTGATTCAAAATACTGATGTCGAATCAAACTTAACAGTATCGGAAAGTAACTGTTATGATAGACTTGTCGCAGAAATTGTCAATAGTACCTTAAAACAAAACATTCCTAAAATTGTTTCATTAACATGTAATGGAACAGAGACTGAGAATAATTATAGTTCGAAATTGAATATAGATCACCTACGTAAATGTTGTCCAAGAGGACAGAGTTATGATATACAGTTCCATGTGTGCAGAGATTCTAGCCAAGATAATACTGAGCACAAATTATTAAGTCAGTTAAATTTACGAGGGAACTACATTTATGAGGTGGAAACTGGACTTCCTTGTAAAATTGATGAATATGCTGTAGATTTGGATGATCATAAGTTTTCTTTTTACGTAGAAGGGAGTAGTCTGACTGCGATAAGTATAGATGATAAAAAACGCATAAACAGATTGACTCGAGGAGATTGGTGTGTTGAACAGAAGTACGAAAGTGAGGGGTTGATCGCCAAAGTGTGTACCCAGGATTGTTCAGCGTACGGCGCGTTTTGTGTAAGGAAGTGCTGTCCACCTGGATATAATTATAGGCCTCATCGCTGTATAGGTTTCGCCAGTGCATGTGTGCCATATGTGGATGACAAAGTATTTTTCAATTTATCTCAGTATTTGGAACCTTTAATAGAGGAGAATGAACACTTAGCGGGTAAGCAAAAATCATAAATTATTATTTTTTTATGTCCAATAAGCTATTCGTAATGTTTTTTAATCGTTTTCTAGTAGGTACTTTTTTATAATTATTATAACTTGTTTACATTACGTTATAAAAGGTTCTTTTATCCTTAAGAGTAGAGATGATCAAATGGAAGTGTTTATCGGGATTGTCAAAACACGAGAATGTTTCAAATTGATATGCGTTAGATTTTTACGATACCAAATTACTTCTAATCTAATCTATTTTAAACAAATGGGAATTTATTTTCAATATAAACATACTAAGTAGTATCTACTATCCGTTATCTAATAGGTGGATTACTTGAAAGACAAAATGAATGAAAAGTATTTGAAATACTACTATGATGACGTTAAAAATGCAATACCTCTTTGTTATTATAATCTAGTGTATCAGTTGAGTAAAATTGGGTATTTATATACCTTATATTTTGTAGTTTTATATTTGTAAAGTAGTGGTAGCCTTATGATTTTAAAAACCCTGAAAAGAATTAATTAAAGCATATTTGTTTTTAATTATCATCATCATTAAGCTCATTTTATTTTGAATGAAATAGTTTTTACAATTAATAATATACTACATAATATATTATCTACAATTCAAAGAATCTGCAAAGACTATAAAGCATATACATGACATACTATTTAATATTATGCATGTATTATTGCATCATGTATATATGATATTAAGTAGTTTTTTACTTGTAAACGGTGATTATTATCCATCACTTTGAGAGATTTTTTTTTGTATGACTGAAGTAGCAAATGAGCATGCAGTCCACCTGATGGTAAGTGATGACTGTCGTCCATGGACATCTGTTAGCAACTTCGTATAGAACATGGGTTCTATCTGAAGTCAATCACAGATGCGTCGCTACTCCCGAGGACTATGATGCGGCCTCATATAAAAGTGTGCTGGCAGCTTCACGCTAGGAATAGGTGTGGCGGTAGTACTTCCCCGGTCGAACTACACTGGTTCTACCACCTACAAAAGAAGGTACAACTTTTCTATTTTATGAGCAGATATTTTAGATAAGAGAATTTTGTCGACATGTTACGGTTATATCTGACATTTTTGGCGATATGGTATCGCTAGCGTTCGCCTAATTAGCTTCTGTTATCCTAATTTAATTAAATCGTGCGAAATAATGAGCAGAGACTTACATTATACATTCTATTACCGTTATGCAAATAAGTTGGTAAATGGATACTGTTGATACTTTGTATATATATAGCTAGTTGACCCGGCGCCACCAATTCGCACTTGGCCAGCGCGGTGGACTATGGCCTAAACTCTCTCATTCTGGGAGAAGACCCGTGCCCAGCAGTGGGCCAATAATGGGTTGATGCGAATGCGACCCGGCGAACTTCGTTCCGCTTAAAAGTCAAAAATCTAAAATTATCAGTGTTCTTCCACCATATAATGCATGTATTATACATAAAAACCTTTCTTTTGAATCACTCTGCCTATTAAAAAACTGCATTAAAATCAGTGGCGTAGTTTTTAAGATCTAAGCATACATAGGGACGGACAGCTGGAAGCGACTTTGTTTTATACAATGTAGTGTTTCGTATGTAACATAAAAGGAACCGATCCTCATCTTCACAGAAGCTAAACCTATATATCTAGAACCATTACCTGATACTACCATGTGTCATTTTTCGACGTAGAGACTAAATAACAAAGGATATTATGATATAGGTACGATCATGAAATGAAATGAAATGAAATGACATGTCTTTATTTTGTATAGGCCTACGGGGGCACTTACAAATTGTCAGTTCCTTTTTTTTTCTTACACTACCACCGGATCGGAATACGACCTCAACTGAGAAGATCAGGCAAGAAACTCAGCGGGTTTGTCTTTTTTCTTATTTATATCCATTTTTTTTATTTTTTTTATATAATTACAATCATGTTTTTTTACATGGAAATGAAAGTTAGCTCCAATATCTTGCCTAATAACGGAAATAAGTGTTATTTAACATTATAGTCTAGCCCACTAAGTTCAGTGCTTGACATTATGGCCACTGCCATTACCTACCACTTTATAAAAATAATAATACAAGACATATTATGTCCTGGCTAATAATAGGTACCTATGTAATAAGGAAGAGACTTTTTCACAAAGCGTTTCAACTAGTTTACAAGCATCGATCTTCTTTAGCGTTTCTTGACACAAATAACACGGGTCTATGTACGGCAATGACTATTTACCATTAAGTATTAAAATCGTAATTAGTGTACCTACTATTATTTGCATTTCATAAAAATATTAATATCAAGTTTCTGTGTTGATTTTGAATCAAGTTTTTGTACTTACCTATTGAAACTTAAACTTGCCATATTGTATGAGTAAATAGAACAGATAGCAAATACTTTAGACACACATAATACGTATTATAGTTCCTTTTTTAAATAGTACGCCCGAAAAAGTGCGTTGGACTCGCGCACGAAGGGTTCCGTACATTATCGATGAAAAGCGGTAAAAAATCACGTTTTTTTGTATGGGAGCCCCCCCTAAATATTTATATTAATCTATTTTTGTAATACATCATCTGTAAGAATGTCAACTGCCTACGTTGATAGAAAGCCGGTTCATGGGACATGGTGACAGACAGACGGACAACGGAGTCTTAGTAATAGGGTCTCGTTTTTACCGTTTGAGCACGGAACCCTAAAAATGACTGTATCAGTAAAGGGGAAAAATATAAGAAAAAATTATCTTACAATGTATAATGTCGAGAGTAGAGGACAATCTCTTCGAAATGCGGTTTAAGTTATATAGTTATATAACTAATTTGCATTTCATAATATTTCGCAAGATGTGCAGAATCATTTCAGTTTTGCTAATTTTCGATTTAGTAAAGTATAAGAAGGAATAGATCAGACGTACGTACTTCAAGGAAATATATATACTTATTATACTTTCGCATTTTGAGACATCTTTAAATTTCGACTGTTTTATTTCTAATTCTATATTCTTAATAATGCTACATCATATTAAATTTGAGTGTACCAAATTAATTTTTGGTAGTAACAAAGGTATACCTCAAGTAATTGATATTAACTAACTTTACTATATCATTGTAATATTATGCAAATTGTCATACGAGCTTAGGAAACCTATTATTTCGTAATTACAGACACATTTATGTGTTAATAAATTCATGGAAATGATAGATACTTTCTGTTAAATTAAAATAATTTACTTTTCGGTCGGCGGACGCACGTTAGTCATGTAGGATTCAAAGTGCATTGCAATTTTTTAATAATGAGACAATATAACTGACAAATCATTAGAAACAAAAGTTATACCTATATATAAAAAAAAAATAGTCTGTTCGCGGTTTCTTTTGTCGATTTTATTATTCGGCTTATTCATAAATTCTAGAAATATGCATTACATTTTATTACACACCAAAAGATTTTTGATCGATGGGGAAGAAAGGTCCTCGAGTGGCGACCACGTTTAGGCAAAAGGAGTACAGGTCGCCCCCCTACCAGGTGGACCGATGACCTGAAGAAGACAGCGGGAAACCGTTGGGTTCAGAGGGCACAGGACCGGTTGGAGTGGCGCCATTTAGGGGAGGCCGATGTCCAGCATTGGACATCAAAGGACTGATGGATGGAAAAGATTTTGGGTTGGTTTAATATTCGGAATATTCCTTGAATCTTATCTTAAGAGGCATTTTATGTACTTAGTAACCAAATATTAATGAAGCCTTAAAGTTTATGTTCTGCTTTCAGATACGATGGGTATCCGATTTAATTTGCAATGCTCGGACGGCAGGTTCGTGTTAAATCGTTCTCAACCGCAAGATGAACACCAATTAAACGCAGAAGGGCAGTTGGTGGGGATGTCGGTGCCTGCTACTAACTCGTATTGCTTAGAAATATTCGACCGTCGTCATTGCCCTTCTAATGATATAATCCAATCCGGAGTGATGTGTTTCGTTCGTAATGTGGAGACAAAAAACTTCAGTGTTTCCTTTGTGGTAAGAATTTTAAAAAGTTTAAGTAAGAAAGTAAACTAACGCCTACCTACACGTGTAGTCGTACCACAGTATTAATATCATTCAGTAGTCTAACTCTGCCGTGTCCTTGAATTATTAGGGCTACGGCTAACCGCCTAAAATATTTTAATACATCTGTATACTTAAATTTCTTTCTTACTTATTAGGTATTTTATTCAGTAGATTAAGTTAAAAAACACCGCGTTCTTTTAATATTTAAGAGACTTAATAATAAATCGTACACAAATAATAGTTATAAATTTCACACGGAATAATATTTTACCAACCAAAATAAAAATTATTAACACTGGACGAGTTTATGCACAATTAAAGCAATCAAAAACAGCTTAATATACTTTACTACTGCTCTTTGCTACATTATTGTTTAAATAAAAAGATCCACTGCTTAAAAAACGTCACATCGCCCGCTCGCCACTACGGCAAATTCGCTAGCTGTTGGGTACCGAGTGCATACCGAAATCGTGGCGCGTAGGTACACCTTGCGTTTCGTGCGTTTGTAAGAAGTTAGAATACTGTAGATACTAGTACTGTGGTCGTACTAACATCAAAAAGTAGAGATAAAGTTCACTATAAATAAGTAGTTTCACATTTTATTATACTGATTTACTGGTATGTAGGTATGTCTGTTTGGCTATCTATTTGACGTTTTGTATGAATTTAAGCAAATAATTGTACATCATGTACATATGTATATAGATTGTACATATAGTGTTTTGAATGTATCTGTGTATATAATTTAGTTAAATATTTTTACTTTACTAATTTGTTCAATTTTTATGACCGGTGTGACTTTGTATAGGTATATAACGAATATATGACAATTATTTATGCCAATATTGGCCAGCGAACGCCTGAATATAACATTTAATACGTACGTACGACAGGGGGATCGCCAGGATTTGTAAGAATATAAGAATATTCTTTTAATTCTCTTTATTTTATGCACATATATCTACATCCCATATAGAACTCGTGGGAAGATTTATAGGTAGTCACATCACTTTCCAAGATTGTTTGTGACTTCAGTAAATGAATAACTTAGAATTCGATAAATATATCCATGTTATGTACAAGCTGTCACCCGTGGTTTCACTTACACACGTTTAAAAAGGAAAGGAAAATAATTTTAAATCGTAATAACTTTTGTTGGAATAGATAATTGAATTTTAAATAAGACAATATGATTTTTCAAGATTTTTCACACCGACAAACATACAGACAAAAAAAATCGTAACTTATTCTCAGCCCTCCTAATTACTTTCTTTTTTGGAAATACTTATACGATGTTCACATTCGCAGAAGTTCCATTTACATTGTTTTTATGGAATTCGCTTTTTTCTTACAATTGTTTTTATCTTTCTTGGAACATGTTACTATCTAATTCCAATAAAGAGGTATTGCATGCACCTCATGTATTATGTGTTTAACAAATGTGTAATGCGCTTAAATAAATATAATATATATTGTGTGAAATTTTAATAGATGATTGCGATATCATGCGTATGTCTGGCGTTGACACTGGTTGTATACGTTTCTATACCGGAGCTGCGTAATCTTCACGGGCGCAATCTGATCTGCCATGTGGGAATGATGATGGTGGCCTACTGCTGTTTGGCAAGAGTGCAGTATGCCAACGTGGACCATGTTTTGGAGTGCACCGTGCTAGGTAAGGAGCAAAGAATTTTGAAATTATGATATAAAAATATTAGAAGGTTCAATTAAGTGCAATGGATCATTTTTACATGCATTCGGTGGCATCTAAAAATATTGATATTGATTTCAAAGATCCTTTGAAATCAAAACATATGTAGCGATAATTGTAAAATGTTAAAATGAATAAACTACTTAGTGGTTGATAATATTTATAGATTGCCGTATATTACGTGTAATAGATATGTATACCTAAGAAATGACATGTATGCAATTAAGTCAGCTTTATTGTTATTCAGGCGGCATAATAAGCTGTCGGTTCCTGTTGTTGTCATTGGATGGATATCACCAAATTTAGAAATATTTATCTCTTTTGGCGACCACTGATGTCTTAATCATCGGCCACTGATTTTTGGCCGAAGCTTAAGCGGAAGCAGCCTAAGAGAAGCCCGAAACCGAATGCGAAGTATTAAAATCCATGAAAAAAATCAATTCCAAATTGACTGAAGTTGATAAAAAAACAACTTCTAGAGTTGTATACAATTACTAGGCAACTTTTAAAAAACCATTACAATTGCAAATAATGTGAAATTCAAACACAACTGAAATACTGCGCTTGACCATCTCCATCGCGATGTCGTGCATTTGTTCTAGTTTGTTTAATTTTAGCGCTTAGCGCTCGAAGCCTTCGGCTGCGGTCAATATAGGCCGAAGTTTTGACGAAGCCCGTTTATTTAACCGAAGGTAAGCGAATCTGAAGCTTCGATCGGACATTACTTAAGACGCACCTCCAGTGTGTCTTAGCGTGCCTTGCCCAGGATTATACCGGTTCACAAATTTAAAATATACAACAATGAAACTTAAAAATATATAAGTAATAATGTCACTAATCGCGATAATTGTTTACCAGCAATATTAGATTACTTAGTTGATTCATTCCATTGCAATTAAGTTGTCACTTTACCTATTCACATCTACATAAGCTTCACTTAAGCGGTGAATTTCGAGAAAATCTAAAATAACTTTCATAAATGATTTCCAGATTTTTTTTCAAATCACAAAACTTTTCTTTAAATATTTCATCTTTCATTTATTGTCTTTGCCTTATTTATTGCCTTATTAGATAAATTTATGTCTTGTTTAATTCGCATCACTCAGCTTAGGATTTTTTTCTTTCAAGTATAAATCCATCCGAATTCTTTTTGACTAAGTTTTTCATGAGACGAAATATAATATATAGGTAAAGTTAGTAAAAATATGTTATCAGAATACACTAAAGATTTCAATCTTTTTTTTCCGATGGCATAACTAAAATACTGTGTATATAACTTGGAAACTAAAAGGGTCCAATTTCTCAAACCTCAGCAAGAGTAGAGTTATGTCGCCAAAAATAAAAAAAAATCAAGATTATTTAAAGACTTTCTTTACATTACTTAGAAATCACTTCACTCAATACAATACAACTACATTTTTCAAACAGCAAACACTTTTGAATTTTTGGGTATTTAGTTAAAACTCAAAAATGAGACCTGTTGGAATCAAAAGCAAAAGGTCTTAAAATGAGTATAGACAGGTAACTCAAAATTAGTAAACGCCTTTCTTGTTACATAATTTTGTTGACCAGTGTTATTAGTGTTCCTCCACTACCTATATTATGCATGTATTATACATATAAACCTTCCTATTGAATCACGTGGCGTAGTTTTAAAGATCTAAGCATACATGGGGACAGACCGCGCAAAGCGACTTTTGATTTATACTATGTATTAATGAATAAATATATGAAAAACATATATAATGTTAATACACAATAACAGATTATGATAAAATGTGGAAAAAAACCCATGGCGGGCAGTGGAACGATAATGGATTTGCATTTATTATTTCAGTATTTATCTCTATGTGTGACTATTTCCTATGTAGATTGTATGATCAGTTCGTTTTCATTGTTTGCACAGGATACGCCATCTTCTTCAGCTTCACGGCTGCGTTTGCGTGGCTTAACGTCATGTGCTTCGACATATGGTGGACATTTGGGTAAGATTTAAGTACGCAATACTATGATCCGCTGATTTTGTACGCTTAAGTATAAAGATTTAAATTTCACATTAGAGTTAACATCTAAAGTAGTAGGTACTAATTTTAGATTCAGACAAATTGCATTTTTAGACTATAGAAATCAACTATCTATGAAGTGAAGCAAAAATGTGAAGTTTATTAGTCATATAGCGTTTTCTCTGTGCTACCTTGATACATCTTTGGTAACCAATATAAATAAAATAGTTTGTTTTTCCTGCCCATAAATTGTTATTATGTTTTTGGCAAGAGAAACTAAAACAACGAGGCTATCCTATTTGTATTGTTATCTTTTGCTCCACTTATATATAAAAGTAGGGAGATTTACCCTACCGTAGTTCGTCTATTAGCCTACCTATGTAGTTTGTTTGCTATTTTTATGATCCAATATAAACGTTCCTCTAATACGTCTACGCTCCTAAACCCAGTTTTTATTATGTTTGTTGCTTTAGGGAGAATTGAAACAGTATTTTGATACATCTTTAATTCTTTTGTAACGTCTTTCTTGACGTCAAGTAAAAATATATTAAACGTAAATGGAACAGTTTGATCAAGAATATAGGTAAATATCATAATTTAGTCCTCTCTTGTTGATTATTCAAGCTTTGAATTCTAGATTTTTGATGATTCAGTTATGTGGAAATGAAAAAAAATATCACGTATGCTTACGGAGAAAGCAAACATCGCATGTGAACGATGAAGAAATTATTTATTTTTGTTATCGAAATAGAAAAACCGTTCACTATCATCCTGAGATATTAGGATACAATAGGAGTTTTAATTCAAGGCAATCCTTAATATATTATTTAATATTCTTGAAAACTAAATTGGGATACGTCGTTTAAAACAGTCAAACTATTTAAAGTATCAAAATTACTAATCAGTTCTTTCACTTGGAAACCTATCGAAGCACGATGTCATGCCGATCAGTCAGCCAACTTTATTTCTGTGAAAGCCAATGGACATTGCAGTTTCATTTGTATAATTAAGTAATAAGCCTAATTTAGCGAGCGTCCAAAATGACGCTTGATTAGCGACCAAGGTGTGAGGTGTAGCTTAATTGTGTATATTTTTGCTAACGTAGCCAGCGCGTCTGAATATCCAAACTTTATGCAAGGAGACCTTGCCTACACTTCTAAATCGAAGAAGTTATTGTCGTCAAGTGAGTTACCGCTCATGTTTCGGTATGGATTACTTGGGCATAACGCTGGCGCGTCTCAGTGAAGTAGGGCCCTTATAATTAATCTATCACTGTCAGGTGTCTTATTAATTTGATTAAAGTGTACGACGACGGGTACGGGGAGAAAAGTCTCAATTTCTTGTCTTCCCTTATGTCCATGTGAAAACATATGTTTTAACGACAGTGGGTTACGAATTAAGATTAGTTACACTAGCTAAGTCGCACTACGCTACTTGGATTAGTATTCACTGCCACACCTGCATTCGAATACGTGGAAGACGAAAAGTCACAACAAAGCTGTACTTAATCTCATTTTAATCGCTTTATCTGAAATATTTGGTTTCTTTCATACCTAAAGGAATTTCCACCATTATGACGCATACGGATACGCATACATTACGCATAATGATTTATAAAAATTACCTAAATACAGTTGAAAATAGCCAGGTTTTTCATAAATCCATTTATAACTCCGTTTAGCAAGCGTGTATGTATGGGTATAACTAACCGGTTGTTTGATGATCGGTTTTTAGAAATTGCTCGCTATCTTGTCGGCTTCAATGTTTATATTCACGTTGTCGGTCTAGTTTCTTAGTATATTCGTTACACTTCTTTAAAACTGTGCGTATTTTGAGCAATTCTTTGAGATGTGACTCTTTGTGTAACTATTAGGACCGAGTATACGTAATTATGGCGAACATATTGAAATTTCGGAAGAATATTGTGGTTCCGTGCGTACTTTTATATCAGCTGTCCATCTTAGACCTCGAGAATAGCAATGCATCCATGATTACCTTTGAATAGAACGCTTGCTCTGTATGAAGTTGCTTACAGATGTTCATGGAGAGCAGTAACCATTAGCAGTTACAATAAGAAAGCATACTGCAGGCTCGTATGCCACTTCAATCTTATAAAAAAAAATGTGTGCGTGTACTAGCGTACACTCGTAAGAAATGAAACTTCTTTATGACGTTATTTTTCAAAAAATAATTTACTATAAGCAACTTTACAGAAATTGGCTAAATAAAGTTAAATTAGATAAAGTTTAATAAAAGGCTTTTATTAAACTTTATCTAATAATCTATTCTATAATAATCTATCTAATATCACGCGTGGTAGGGATAAGAAAAAGATGGCGCGTAACGGAAAAAAAAGCGCGTAACAGAAAAAGATGGCGCGTAACGAATAAATGTTACACTAAATTATTTTCCAACCCCGATAAAGAAGTTTCACTTTTGATTTCCAACCCCGATAAAGAAGTTTCACTTCAAAAACATGTATGATAAATATTGTAACCCAGGTTAATTTAATTATCGATATTCAACGGGGGTTTTAGGTACGACTACGTGTATTTCCCTAGGTATGTTACTAATTTAACGAGAGTAAATCAAGCTCTATCTACGACAGCTTTATTTTGTTATTACAGGGCATAATAAAGCATTTGAAAGCAGAATCACATCCAAAATATTATATTTTTGAATAAATATGTAAAATAATATATATGTATAAATATGCACAATACATATAAGATTACATAGCTACGCGTACTAATACGAAACTAAATTTCTCTAAATATTGTAATTGTTGTTATTTAAAAAACTAGTTTCGCTTTTACTTTTTTATTAATCTGGACGTTGCTTTAAATTCATTAACCTGATTTTTGCACCCTACCTATTCTTTATTTTCACCTTAGTCTTAACTCCTTAACCTTAGGTTGCCTGGAAGAAATCGCTGTTGAGCGATAAGGCCGCCTTTTGTATTCTAATATTAAGATTTCATTGTATTATTTTCCTTGTTGGGTACAATAAAGTATATTATTATTATTATTATTATAACTATAATTTTATATGTATGACACTTACGAAAATGTTTTGATTTATTAACCGGTGTGTGTTGGTTCTTCTATCCCAGTCTATGACTAATCGCCTTCATCTCATGAACGTGGGAGGATTTGTTTCTTCCATGTGCGTAACCCATGCATGTGTAACTACAATATATTTTGCACGCTATACTATTAACTAGTGATTTTCAATCTTATACTTATTACCCTCTCAGTACTTAATTAAATGTTTACGTTGTATCTCACTTGTATTTATTATAACTTTATTTATCTTGCCGTGTTAGTTCGTAATGTGTAATTCTAATCTTACAACTGCATTTTAAATCGATTAAACCTAACCGATTGAGCTAAGACTGCATACTTATGTATGCCAAACCAAAAGTTTATAGTGCATTATCCGACATGACGGACTCCTGTAGACGTTGGCCCCATCATTTTTATGAATCGCGTGAAGTAGGTACCAAATACACAAGGTTTTGGGAAGGATACAAAAAATACGACTTTACAAAAGCTTGCTTTTAAGACTTTTTCAAATAAATTTATTACTTTACTAGCAACACAAAAATGAATTTCATGGACGTTTATTTAGTAAAAGTATTTAATATAAATTGTTTGAACTTTGCGTATAGTTTATTGTTATTTTACGAATATTTTTCGATGTCGATGTTAAAAATGCATCTTCAATAAGTATTCCATCCATTCTACATGCATTTGAAGTCGGACGATCAAATATTCGGTGGACAGAAAAAAAAGAGCTTGTAAGAACGATAAATAAGATTTCAGACTAATATTAAGACACAATACTGGTATTGAGCTATTGCATAGCTTTTATCGCGGGATTTGAGCGCGGCGCCCGAATCAAGAAATTCCGTAACGGAAAAAACCAAACCCCACTCCGCCTACCACGTAGCGCGGTCGAGCGTTCGCTTAACATGTATGCATAAGGTACTCGTTCGTGTCTACGACAGTACGAAGCTCGTACGGGTCGAGACGAACTGCTCCGAAATCGGACGAATATGTAAGCAGCTGTTTGTAAGAAAGTATATAGTATCAAAGGAAAAAACTTGATTTAATATCAAAGAAAAATATACTGCTTAAATAAATAATTTTAATTGCGTAAGTTGATAAAAAATGCTATGCAATAGCTTTACCGCAGCAGTCCCCGAGTGCTATTCCCCCGGTTTTCATTACATTATCTATTAGTCTATTTCTAAAATTTTGACCCAGTGGCATATGTGGGCGATAATTCGCCTTTCGAATTTTCACATATGTCATAAATTAAACAAATCACTCATAATATTCCAACGTTTCTATCTGCCAGTCAATAAGTGTGTACTGTAATGACTGGTTGATAACTTGGATTTCCCATTGTATAACAAGTGACGTTCAAAAACACGTAAACAGAGAGTTTATATTGCATCGCCCTTGTTCTGATTTTGGTAATAAATCGTTTACGTTAATGCGCTTGTACATACTTAAAACAACGATATAATCTACCTACCATGATTTTAACAATCAAGGTTATATAACTATTAAAACATAAGTGTAGTAAAATAATTGGTGATATGATTACTTATTTTTATTACCTGTAAGAATACTTTAAATAGTTTAAGTCGATGGCCGTCTACTAAATAAATTCAGTACCGATCATGATGAATGCACCTAGGATTTTTTTAAATTATTGTAAGTGGTAAAACAATACATATTTAGTGGTTATGTTGAATTTTATGATAATTTGTACTTCAATCTATTACAATACTCACTTTATATTTAAAAAAAATTGACATCCAATCATATATCAATCCATTCATGATTGTATCTTCTTTAAATGCGTAATTGATTTAGTCATAGCTAATTATCTAATTATATACTTTTTTTCTAAAAAAGGAGAATAAAGCTATCTTGATTTTTATTGAACTAATTGGCCGCGACGAGCGAATATCATACATAATATAGCTAAGTATCTGTTGTTACATGAAAATGGCTGGGGTGTGGAGGATTCACGTTAATCTATTTGATCCTCTCCCCCGCCATATGACCAACGCCTAAAAGTGCTTTGAGCGTCATGGAATTGATTCTGCTTGATTATTATTAGTCTTTCCTATTACTATGGGCGACAATCTGTTTACTCTCTTGTATTACACTCTATGTAATATTTTCAGGTCAATGTAGGTCAAGGATCCTCAAACATTCCTATAAGTATATTATGAAATAAAATAACATGCTATAAACTAAAATAAAGGTTTGAAACTAGGAACATAAAAAATAAGCTTAGGATTTATATTAGCAAAGTTGTTTAGGGGTTGAATGTTTGTATGCTATACTTAGTCTGCGCGTATGAAGTCGCGCGTTACGGTTAGTGTTAAATACACTTATTGACATACAGTTCTCTCTTAGTAAATTAAAATCGAGGAACACGAGATGACCTTAATAAACCTACTAAATAGTTACCTTTGTGTTAGCTGTAAAGAAGGCAGGGCTGTAATTAAAACACGTCAGTGGGGAGTTTATCGTAAACACGCCTATTTGCTGGTTTTCACTAGAAATTGTTAACGTCTGACGAACAATTCCATTAAGTAGGTAAGCTACATATTAATTGTAGCCATTATTACGTGCTAGGACCCTGCGTGTTTCCATCCCTGAGGCACAACCTGTACACGTATTTCTGAATGATAAGTATGTTTTGATAAGTATATTGCTAAGGGCGATGTATTCGAAGCTCACCAACTTATTTTCTACGGCTCCGATAACAACTATCCAAACTTAGCAAGGTTCATCCGTTTTTCACAAATTACGTATATATATATATATATATATATATATATATATATATATATATATATATATATATATATATTATTATTTTTGCCTAGTTTATATGAATAGAATGACATAAGATTAGATTGAATTTGTTTTATATTATATACAAAAGATTACAGTAAGTTTACACTTACCAATTTAGATTATACATGACAGTTTCAACAATTATGGAATTGCCTAAAAACCACTTTATACTCTCGAGATAGCAAAACAGTATTTTTTTGAGATTGACGGTAATACTCGATAAGTACTAAAATTGAAAAAAAAATTTACTAAAGATTACTTGGTTCGTTTTCTTTTGGTTAATATAAGAATTTAAGATTCAGTAAAAGAAAAGAATGAAAGATAGGTAATAGCTATAGGGAGAGAACAATAATAACGCATCGATTTAGGGTAGAATTTTAATCTTTTTAGAGTTGCTTTATATGAAAATGGAAAATAAAAAATGGAAAATCTAAAAGTGCACACGTTATATCACACGGCAATAAAAATATCCATAGATATACCTACCAACACTCATGTGTATTTTTGTGAATTTTCCATCCATCCGTCAGTCTTTGAAATTCCACTGTTGGACATATGTCTTCCTTAATCTGCGCCACTTCGACCGCTTCTGAGCCATCTAAATCCAGCGGTTGCCCGCTGTCTTCAATTAAGTAATATTAATTTTGTGACTTTAGTTCTTTGTTAATAACTATCAAATGACGTTAAATAAGATAAACATTTTCAATACCAATTACCGTAGGTATACCTAGTAGATTTAAGGCTAATAAAAATATGATTAAATTATTTTTTACGCACGCTATCATGTTTCAAACGTAAAAACTGTTGATAGACGAGATTTTTTTTTTCTATTTGTATTGATTTATCCAGTTCCATCTTATCAGTATCTTAAATCCATTTTACCAGTTACAGAATTAATCTCCATTAAATTATCTGCAAAATTATGTGCAAAATGAGTAGAATACCTGGATTATCAATCGTGTAATTAAATAAGTAGTTGCGGAATCGAGGCTAGCCAATTTTTTCTGAGCAAAATGAATGTAATGTTCAGAAAATTAATTAACATTTAGTATCTAAATATTAATGTTCGATGTTGCTTACTTTATACGCATGAACGCTCTATAGCTTAAATATAGGCTTTGTAACTATACTGATAAGCTGTTGCCAAAAACTACGTAGTACAGGTTGTTTATAGGTTTAAGCGCTAATTAATTTCACTATCGGATGACGTGTGAAACAGATTTCACGTATAGTGGGTAAATAAATCTCCGTGACTTGGTTTTGTATCGATTAGCACTAAAATTGTGTAGGGCATTGTCATAATGGGCTCGAGCATTACATTCACAACTTCGTTTTTATATCCCATGCAATAAAAATACAATAAAATGGCGATAAATTTCGGTAATTACTTTGACCTATATCTGGAATGTGTATTGCTCAATATTAGCCTTATTTTTTTCTGTTAATATTAAATTTTGAATTATGGAATTGATCAAAAGATAATGTATTAAGTAATCTATAGTAACTCAATCCAATTTTAGATTCAAATTTAGGATTTAAAGTAGATATTGCCGTCAATCTCAAATAAATATTGTTTTTCAATCTATAAAGTGGCATTAGGCAATTCCAAATGCTAAAGCTGCCATGAAATTCATAATCTAAATTGGTAAGTGCTATCAAGGTGCTTGAGTAGTGTGAATGAAAACACTTACTGTAATCTTTTGTTCATAATACTAGCTGACCAAGCAAATGTTGTTTTGCCATATAAATAATTTCTATGTAATTTCTGAGATAGGAAATCATAACTCTTTGTAAATGTGTGTATATTGTTTTAAAATATCGACTGCCACAAATGACAATAGTTCATGAAACTGATCTTTGCTAACTCTGTAATAGTTACCAATTTTTTCATCGTCTAAATCATAGAATAGCCTATATTCCCCTTTCAATGTTCCTTCTTGAATGTTCTGGCATAACCAAAATCTTTGTTTTGCGCGTTTTCATCTGTGTTTGAGATATAATAACATGTACTTTTTTCGTCTGTATACATAATCGCTGTCTTCACTTGACTCCATCATTAGTTCGAAACAAAACACGACCGCAAGCAACCAGTTTAGAATGTGGTATATGAGTGTTAGAGGCAGGTAGGACTGTAATCGATAACGGAATATAAGAATAATTATGACGAAAACTAATAATATCAATCCTTTAACCACAATATAAATATCATACAGTAGTCTAACTCCTTAGAAGCGCACGAAACGCAAGTTATACCTACGCGGCGCGATTTCGGTTTGCATTCGGTCTACAAACAGACCCGAATGTGCCGTAGAGACGAGCGGACTGTGTAACGGTTTTTTGAGCAGTGATTTTTTTATTTTACTAATAATATGGCGAAGAAGAATTGTAGACTATATTGTGCTGTTTTTGGTTGTTTGAATTCTACATTAACACATCCAAAGATAACATTTTTTAAATTACCTTGAAACTACGAAAGGTAAGACAATTATAATGTTTTTTAATGTACTAGAACTACCTCCTTTCTTTGTTTCCTTTTTAATAAACTGTTTTTTAACTTTTCTATCGAATGTAATACCTGGATCCATAAATAATTAAAGAATATTATGATAAAGGGAAGTGACATAGGTAAGTATGTGTGTCCTACATGCCATTGGCGAAGTGTATCTCTTTTCAATAAAGTACATAGTTATAGGTAAGTGATATTTTTGTAAAAAATAGAATATTGTTCGATAAATAAATAACTACATAAAATAAATAAATCATTTTAAATTTATAATTACATTTTTAAACCTTTTTTTTTTGTTGTCGAGGGGGAAACTTTCTAAAGGTACCCGACGTCGTGGGAGCGACGCAGGGTTATGTGTGATTTTTACCGGACTAAAACCCCCCCGGTGGCCGTTTTCGGCGCTAAAAAGGAGGACTCCGGGATCTCGAAACGACTTCAACCGGAATCCTCCGAGCGCGTTGCCCCATCGGGCTCCTCCCAGACGGGCGTTTGGGCCCACCACTTCGTCTAGTCTTTACGATGGTATGCGACCACACATACCGCCGTCCTTCCCGGGATTGCCTGACCGAACGGTTCGAGCTCTCACTCTGCAAACACGGAAGCCCCTTTTAGTCGCCTTTTACGACAGGCAGGGGATGTCATAGTCCTATTCTGATCCCGGAGCTACAGGGATGACAGACTTGCCTGAAAAAAAAAGCTCTTTTTTATATTTGTGGATATCTCCTAAAACGTTGTTTGGAGAAAGATGATTGTCAAGCCTTGAAGTCATATATAAAGCCCGATCAAAGAAGCCATAATTTCAACGAAGAGAGTCGGTATTTAAGCTACTGAGACTACTGCAAAAATAATTTACAAAGTTTTTTAATAATACCCAGGGATGATTTTGTGCAATATGTAGAAAAATTGGAGGAAATATTTCGAACTTCATTTAAAACAACACACATAAATTGTAAAGTAGCTGCAGGTATTTATAACCAAATGAAAGATATTCCTTTTTCTCCACCATGTCAATATTTCCCAAAATTATTTTTTATTATGCTTTTTATCCGAATGCGAATTTTTTATACTATTAAATTTAATAATAAAGCTTTTCGTACGTCTCAGTCGAGGCGCAAATATTTTTCAGTGTCAAATTTGTAATTATTATTAGTAAAATAATGATTTGTTATTAAAAGTCTCACATATTAAAAAAATAGTTTTTTTTTTATAAACTAAATCGACTAATTAAAAAACATTACATGTATTCAACACTTCATATACAATTCACATGAATTATATTTGTTTAAAAAATAAATAATAGTTTAAAAAAAACTAAAAAAACACGCTTTTTTATAGAAAACCGAACTAAAAAATAGAAAATAAATTTAAATGGATTTAAATTAAGAAAATAGTGTTAAAAATTTTTATGAATATAAATTAATAATAGCTTTTTTTAAAATATTTTTTTTTATTCACACTATTATTAATTTATATTCATTGAAATTTTTAACACTATTTTCTTAATTTAAATTCATTTAAATTTATTTTCTATTTTTTAGTTCGGTTTTCTATAAAAAGCGTGCTTTTTAGTTTTTTTTAACTATTATTTATTTTCTACTTTTTAGTCAAAATAAAACATGGAATAATTTTATTAAATTAGTGTATTGTCATTGGTCCTCAATAAATCTACAAAGTTTGAACGAAATCTGGCCGTTTAAAGTGGGTCAAAATCGCGCCCAAAGAAGTCGGTTACAAACAAACATACAGGTGAAGCTAATAAAAAGCTAATAAAAATATATAATAATTACTGTCAAACAACCAGAATGAAAGTATTCATACTGGTTGATGTTATTAAAATACTATAGGCAGGCAGCCCTAACGCAATCTTTCGCCCAACGCCTCCGTAGGTATAAAATTCAAGGACACGGCAGAGTTAGAGTACTGTATGATATTTATATTGTGCTTTAACCCTATAGTGTGTACAATATTTTTTGTTAATCCATATTTAGCTCAAACAAACAAACTGGCCGTTTTTACCCAGTCGAGAGCCACGTATAATGTTCCTTCTGAAAAATATGGTGTGTTTAAATGTAAACCGTAAACGGACATCGTTTGGTGTTTGCTACTTATTACAAATGCCAAAATAAATAGGAATTACACATTTAAATGGAAGCGGATCTGTATAATAAGGATTCGTGGTATTAATATATTTTCACCTCGGAATTTGTCAATTAAAACGCGGGAGTCGACATTTTTTGGAAACAACATTTTTCATATTTTTTCAATGACTATCGCGTACTGTTGCACAGCCGTGGTAGGTCCAAATAACGGAAGAAAATAGAATAGAAGTGCGAATCTGAATCATAAACGACCCAAAAATCTCCGATAATTGAGAAGGTTATTTTCACTTGTTCCTCGAAACACTCACCATCGTCAAATACTCAAAACTGGCTTATGTCCTTACAACATCTTTCCTCCATGTACCTTCCAACAAGTTTTGATAACAACTGTTGTACCTTGAGATTCAAATTATTGACGTCCACATTTTTTTGCTGCTAAAGTAGCTCTTATTACCCGTAGTTCCTGATTTAGGTACTGTGTGTGTGCATCGGGAAATACCTTTACAATGAGTGTATCTTCCGAGTCAACGATTGTGGAGATATCGGTCGGTAATTTAATGCATCCAGTTTTATCCATAGTAACTTTTCCATCGCCGATATATTCAGTTGTTTTGAGTTTCAACAGATGGATCTTTAAACATTGAAACCCGCATATTTGCTTTCAATTCTTTTTTCCACATTAAGCCATAATGGCGATGATTTTAAGCAAGTATTGATCTCATCATCAGCTTTAAACGTGAAATGACGTGAATATTTGTCTGAAATCTAACTAACAGAGTGCCGCCAAATAGTTCGTCGTTGTCCTTATTGGGTTTCAATGTCCTGTGTACAACGCTTCAAATGAATGTAAATGTGTAGAAGTACACTAATGTAAGTAATGTCCACCAATTCGCACTTGGCCAGCGCGGTGGACCATGGCCTAAACTCTCTCATTCTGAGAGAAGACCCGTGCCCAGCAGTGGGACAATAATGGGTTGACGACACTAATGTCAGATAGTTTTACATTTTTTCAGCACTACGGCTCAGACGAATGCTTGTAAGTTGCACGCTGCCTCTGAGTTACTTTGAATATTTAATGGCAGCTTAAATACTGAATGAGCTATCTTACCTCCATCCAATAAAGTTGCTGCATTGCCAGATAATGCAACTGTCATTGTGATGCAATTATTTAACAGTATTTCGTCGAGAATTAGCAAAATTATTATTATGTTAGAATTAGACAATGTTTGACCACAGTTAAAATTATTGAATTAATAATATGGCTATTAAAAATAGGGTTTGGTGATAGAAGGTTAAAAATTAAGTACTTTCGGATGCTATCCAATACTTTATGTTCGCATGCGAAAATGAGCGCATTGCTTTAAAACCTGCATGTGTCCGGTAGAGCCGCTGTTGTAATAAGTCTCTAAAACTAAAAGAACCTAGTATAAAATTTGCTTAATCAAATTTACAGTTCAGCAAATCTAAGAAGGGAAAGAAAAGCATTTCTTTCCCTTCTTAGATTTGCTGTTTAATGTTTGAATTATATTTAATTTTATAAAAGTAGGTATTTGTATGTGGTTGTACGACCTCTCATAACCGTCTTTAAATTACCGCCCAAACAATAGACCATATGTGCGATGTTCGCAAATTTATCATCAAGTTAATAGCAATAACATAAATAAACAGATTGTGGTGTGCTTCGGCACTGTGGGTATACGTTTTTACGTTTGAACTTCTGTTTAAACAAGCCTGAGGATGCACATCTGCATTATATTTATAGCCCTTTACTTGGTTATAACAATAAATGGTTAAGAATAAAATTATTAAGAAATTGTTGCATGTTACGTGTCTATAAATCAATATATATATATATAATTCTAAAAAATACTAAATATGTAGATATATATTTCCAAATGTTTTTTTTTTAAATTAACAACTAATTATAAAGTAAACATTAATTTATCATAACGAAGTCTCAAGTAATAGTTTTAATTCGATAGTGATTGTAAATATTTTTTATAGTTCATCTCGGGGATATCTATGACTACAGCTTTCTATCATCACTTAGACAACGAACTTGGGTCTGTGGAAGTTCGAAATCATAGATACTAATAAGAAGTTATATTATGACTAATTTTCCATGACTTTCGTTAAGTTTTTTAATATAATATGAAAAAAATGCTTGCTTGTTTTAATTATATTCTAATACAGTACGTACGACTTGTAAATTATCTAAATATATTAGCATTTGTTACTAAGACAACAACTTTAAGCTTCGTCATTTTTGAATGACTAATATTCCTTTAAAGCATGAAATATGTGGAACATCGTTCATTACTCAACAAACACAAAATCTACTTTGTTAAGTAAACAGATTATGACGCGCCATTAATATCTATAACATCATGGGTAATTTAATCATTGGTTAACAAATATTCCGGGAATGGTTGCTGGATCATTTGTAATATAATATTTATAAAAACATTTAAGATTTATGTATATATAGTGATGTAACGAATATTCACATTTGTAAGAGTTGTGTGAATGTTTTGCGAACATCGAATTGCAGTTTGACGATGAAAAAAAGTCAATAAATTATCACATCAAAAACTGATAATAAACCTGACGATGCCCATGTTGGCATCAAATAAAACAAAAAAACAAAACCATATATTAATCGCATACGCATTCGCGAATTACAAATAATAACATCTATTAAATCACTGATGTACAGAGAGTTCCGTAAAACGTGGATAACATTATAACTCAGTATAGGCCACATAAAGGCCTATCAGCAGAGATGTGCAAGATATGTACCTTGTAAAAGTATCTGAAATACAAAATACACGATACTTATGATATATATAAAATACTTTAGAATAAAGTATTTCAGATACCAGATACAAAATACTTTCGAGAAATATATCTGTATTCAAATACTTTTTCAAAGATAAAGTATTTTTGTATGAAATCGACAATATTTGGCCGTGATCACGATTCAAATATTGGCAAAAAGAAATAAAAATATACTTTAAAATCACATATGGCAAATGTAATGAATCACGACATTTATGAATTATTACATTAATTATTTGATTAACGCAATGTACTCGACATCGCGTTGATAGCGAAAATGTGAAAGGACAAAATATTCTATTTTCAAATGAATGTCTTCAGTAAAATAAGATTTTAAACACATTACTCATTTTTCTCCGATGAGATCTCATGATCATGCCCTCGAAAGAAAAGAGTCGCTCAAACAATAACCAATTTCACATCTTGATGATATTTGCAGAAAGAAAGAGTCACCGTTTATCAATTTCGTCTCAGGTTAAATACAGTAGTTGCCATTCTACTCATTTATTTCGTTAAATATCACCATACAAGATGCAAATACTTATCTTGTATCTTATATCTTAGATACTTGTATCTTAGATAAGTCACATCTCTGCCTATCAGCTATAATAAGTATACGTAAGGACTCAAACTCTAAAGCCACTGAAAGTTTGTACTAAAACATAGGTCGACATTTTAATAGGGTGTTATGTGACCTACACGAGATTATATATATTCGGTGGTTATTCATAATTCTCGGAAAACCCCGCGTAGGAATAACTTCTGCTATTTCTAATTTAGTAAAATTTTAACGGGTCTGTTGTAATGATCATGATGTTAAGAAATTTCGATGGTCTTGCTTCAAGTTTTATAAAACAAATAAGAGTGCAATAAGCATTAATTTAAAGAATGACATTTGTAATTCCGAGCGACGTCGAGTTTCTAAACCCTTTGATCTATTATGCTGAAACTCGCTTGAGCATCTTCATTTCTTAATTCTTATTTGCAGCTCTGAAAATTTCTCAAGGACGCTATTTATGTTTGTATAAACATAAATTAAAACTTGCGCCAACTATATAATACTATAAAGTCTCAACAGAAACTGCGTGCTTCATGTGAATGTAATAAATGTAACATTTTAGAGATGTTTATAATAATGATAGTCTTAGTATCTCGTTTGCAATTATATCTTAATGTTGCTGAGAATGTTATGGCTAAAAGACTCATTCGAAGTAAAAACGGAAAATTTGGATTTTTTTTTCACAAATCTATCTTGTTTTAGTTTTTTTAAAACTTTCATTGATTCACTTTTCAATTTAGATCCAAAATTTAAACAGTTATGTAGGATTACTGACTATATAAAGTATTGACCATATAAAGTTTAGATTTAAATATTCATGCTATTTGTTTTTGTTACAGTTAAGACGAACTCCTCAAAAATAATTTAAAACTCATCTATAATCTCAAAAACTTTAATACCAACGAAAGAAATTGATTATGACTAATTATGAAATTAAATTAGCAATCATTGTCATTAAAAATGTTTATATTTTTAGGAGTGTTCGGACAGTGCAACCGTTGCGTAAATCTTCTTCAGAAAGGCGAAGGTTCCTCTGGTACTCGTTATATGCTTGGAGCATTACAATATTGCTGACTGCAACCACGTATCTACTGGATCGATTCCCCGTGTCTATTCATCTCGATTCCAACATTGGGGAAGGGGCTTGTTGGTTCGGAACTAGTAAGTAATAATGTAGCTATATATTAATACGTGAAGCAAAAAACGGACTGCTGCAGACGGAGGAGTATGAAATTACGCACGGTTATAGTTGATGTAGAGAAAGATTACACAATGCTAATATTTAGTTCAAATAATGCATACAACATACATAAAATCAACTAAAAACACATTACTCACTCTACCTTGCATTTGACACAAACACATACATAATAAATGAAATACAATATTATATGTCTTACTATGAAAACACATAACGTCAAAAATGTCAGACGTCTTTGTCGAAATACCCGCTATTGCTTTTAAATGCAGCTTAGCTAATTACACCTCTTTTTAGCGGGTGCGTTCAAAATAACTTGAAAATGATTACAATTTATTTGAATTTGAGAAATATTTGCGCAACCAATGCTAATAAAGTTTAGTTTTTTAATTTAAATTACGGTCGAATGTCGAACGAGTGATTAGTATACGTTAAAGCAATAACAGATGTAATTTAATTAGATTGTAAATAATACAAATAAATAAATATTTTTTTTTTTTTTTTTTTTATGTTATATATAAAGTACCGAATAATAATAGGGTACTTCATATTAATTACAATCTAGCCTTATATAAGGCTAATGAGTAATTCTAATCTGACTTAAACTGCTAAATAATTGTTTATTGAAGGAAGCGTCCACTGACACTGCACTTCTTTGTTCTAACATAAAGGGGTAGACACATTGTTCTTGTGTTCTATAATTTAAATTAATTCACTATTTCACTAACACTACACTATGTTATATCACTAGCTCAAAGGGCTTAGTCCGTTTGAGTCTTCTCACTAGGTCCGTCGTATCGAGGAGCTGGATGGCCTCGATATTAACGTGATGATGAAGTCTTTTTTGATGACATTCTGCATATTTATAAATTACATTTTTGACAAGGTCTACTTGAAGGTCCCGATGTAGATCTTCGTTTCTTACATACCAAGGTGCATTAGCAATACCCCTCAATACTTTGTTTTGAAATCTTTGAATGATTTCTACATTACTTTTTTTGGTACAACCCCAGAGTTGAATACCATATGTCCATACTGGCATTAGGACTTGTTTATATAATAATATTTTATTATATGTAGACAGGGAGGAATGATTCCCCAGCAGCCAATGCATAGCTCTGTATTTGAGCTCCAACTCGTCCCGTTTTTTTTTGACGTGAGCTCTCCAGCGCAGCTTCGCGTCAAGAGTCATGCCAAGATATTTGGCTGTATTTGCGTGTGGTATAGGTGTATTATTTATGTATATAGGTTGGTAATTATTACGCCTATTTGTAAAATCAACATGTACTGATTTGTTTTCGTTGAGCTTCATTCGCCACTTCCTCGTCCAATTGATTACTTTGTTGATAGAGATTTGACATTTCTGCGCAGCTTCAGCGTGATTATCCCCCACAGCTATGATGGCAGTATCATCAGCAAAAGTTGCGAAGATATTATTTTCAGATTCTGGGATATCACAGGTATATAAAAGGTACAGGACCGGCCCCAATACGCTACCTTGTGGCACTCCAGCTTTTATTTCTTTGAGATCAGAGAATGCTTCTCCTTGTCTCACTCTGAAAGCTCTATTTGAAATATATGATATTAATATTTCTGAGAATTGCTTTGGTAACAATGCTCTTAGCTTTAATATCAAGCCTTCATGCCAGACTTTATCAAAAGCTTGTGCTACATCTAAAAACACTGCAGAGCAGACTTTATTCTCTTCTAAGGATTTCTCTATGGTATTGGTAATCCTATGAATTTGATCAATTGTGGAGTGTTTTTCTCTAAAACCAAACTGGTGATCAGGTATTATGTTTTTGTGTTCTAATATAGGTTTAAGTCGCTTTAACAAGAGCTTCTCAAAGACCTTAGACATTATAGGTAACAAGGAGATAGGCCTGTACGATGCAGCTTCATGCGGCGGTTTCCCCGGTTTAGGAATCATAATTACTTCTGCAACTTTCCATAAGTCTGGTACATATTGGATTCGAAGAGAAGCATTAATTAAAGTAGTTAATTTAACTATACCTTTTTTGGGAAGGTTTTTCATAATTTCACCTGTGATTAAGTCGAATCCAGGAGCTTTTTTGGGGTTGATGCTACGTTGTATTTCTGTATATACTTCTTTTGGTGTCACAAGTTTAATTTTTTGCTCTATTTGTTCTATATGGTCACTATTGTGATGAATATATTCTCCTTCGTTTGGCTGGAAGATTTCTTCTAGATGAAAGGCAAATTCTGAAGCTTTTTGCGCATCATTTATAACCCATTTACCATCCTTATCCTTAATTGGGTAAATTTGCTTGGTTGGGCGTTTTAATCCCTTGGTTGCTTTCCAAAGCGAGTATTCTGTGCTGCGATCATTTGTTAAGCCTGATAAATAGGTTTTCAGGGTATCGTTATTGAATTGTTTGATTTTTCTCCTCAGTGTTTTTGTAAGGTTGTTCAGATGTGTCTTATCTTCAGGTGACCTAGTTTGGTGCCACTTTTTTCTTTGTCTCCGTTTTTCCCTTATAAGGATGAGTATTTCCCTTGGATATGTCGGACGTGTGACTCGCAATCTGACTTGCGGGGTATTTTTCCAGGCTGAGCGTTGGATACTTTTGACGAATTCATCGACTTCTTTGTCTATATGTTCTGGCGTTTTAAGTGGTACATGCAAATTTAAATCACATGTGAGATCCATTTTAAAACTTTCCCAATCGGTGCGCTTATTTACAAGGCTTGGCTGGCTATTTTTGTGTATAAAGCTTTGATTTAGAGTCAGTATGATTGGTGAATGGTCCGAGTTCATGTCGTATGAACCCTCAATGTTCATGTAACTTCTTGACATTTTTTTATATATAAAAAAATCTATCAAGTCTGGAATTTTGTTAGGATCAGTGGGCCAATATGTGGGTTGTCCTGTTGATATAACTTCACATTGTATGTCTTTCAAGGCATTGAATAGTTCTTTGCCTTTGGGATTTGTTAACCTCGAACCCCAATAAGTATTCTTGGCGTTAAAATCACCACCTAGGATGAATTTGTCATTAAATTTGTTTAAGAATCGTACATACTGTTCTTTTTTTAGGGAGTATCTGGGTGGGCAATAGATTGCTGCAATAGTAATATGATATTCTTTAGTTTCAATACCAATTGCCACTGATTGTATGTCTGGTTCTTGATGTTTAAATTGCTCATAGTGATAGAGATTTTCTTTAACAATGACAGCACTGCCCCCTCTAGCACAATTGTCTGGATGGATTGCGTGATATACCGCATATCCTTTAAATTTTATGTGTGTCTGAAGGGTAAAGTGTGTTTCCGAAATTAAGCAGATATCTATATCTTTTGTGTCTAGGACTACTTGAAGTTCGCGTTGATGTTGCTGTAGCCCGTTTGAGTTCCATGCCATTATCTTTAGTGTGCGATACATTATTGTTTATTTGTTTGTATAATTATATTTTTCTCGAGTTTATTGAGCCGCTCATTGAACGTTGTCATGAACTTGAGAATTTGGTTTAGCTTGTTATCAGTTTCTTTATTATTTGTATTTGGGTTGGATTGTTGTGGTTGTACCTTTTTGTTAGTAGCTGCTGCCTGAGCATAAGATTTGTGTACGACTTTTTGGTTAACTTCTTGGTTGTTAATACAAGTACTTTTTTTGTCAGCAGTTTTTGGAATTTGTTGTACCGATACTGGTTGACGATTATCTGCTTTATTTTTATTTTTAGTCTTAATTTTTTGCATCTCTTTTGCTACGATACATCCTCTATAGTTCGCAGGATGTGATTCACCACAGTGGATGCATTTAGCTTTAGCATCTGACGGTTTCTGACAGTCTGTAGTCAGATGTTTGCCAGTGCATTTGACGCATCTTGGTTCTCTTGCGCAATATTTTTGAGTATGACCATAGTTTTGGCATCTCTTACATTGAGGAACTAGTTTAGAAGTTTTTAATGGATGAATTTCTACTTTACACCCTAGGATAGATTTTATATTATAGACCTTATTTATGTCTTCTTCATTATTAAAAGTAAGCATAAACATGTTAAGTGGCTCTTTGTTCTTCCACCTTAACTTGTTTGTAGCGTCTAAGATCTTATAGCCTTTATCTACTAGATCTTCGACGATTCTTTTTGGTTCACACGTATGGTGCAATTTTTTCGCAACGACTCGTATTGGCCTCTCACGTTTGTTTTCGTACGAGTGCCATAATAACCTTTTTTCTGACAGACTTTTAGTAAGAATCCTATAGCTGTCTTCGTTGATAGTATTAATTTTAACGGTTTCCTTACTCACCATTTTAACGTTGAAGGTGTCACCAACCACATGTTGAGTCAGAAAATCATAAAAATTCTGGTAGTTTTTTATACCATCTACTATTATGGGGGGAGGCTGAGGTACCTTTTTAGGTTTTATCTTCTCAGATACCTTTTGAGGACAGGCATCTTGCTCAACTGAAGTGGGCGATGAAGCTAATTTCCTTTTCTTCCTACTTTTCTGTCTAATCCATTCAGTCTCTTTAGCTAGTTCTTCCTCGTCGGTAGTGTATGTTACCGAGTGAGTAGGCTGCTCATTGGGGTCATTCCTCTCGGTGGTTTTCTGGGCTTTAAGTTCTGTTATTTCTTGCTGCAATTTAGCAATTTGACTCTTGAAGTTATTTATTATGCTTTCAAGATTTTCTCTCTCTGCCTTTTCCTTTCTGTATGCTTCATAAAGCATATGTTCCGTCTCTGTTTTTAGTTTTAAGGGGGATTGCTTAGCCATACTTATGGTAAGTGTAGCTGCACCTTAATATTATAAATTAATCGGTTATAAGACCTTGCACTTTATTTGGGTCATCGCAACTAGCACGGCGCGGCCGGCAGCGCGGCGACAATGTTTTGATTCGTATGCACTTTCTGCTCTAACTAGAGCACGCGCGCGACACGACTGATTTTAGCGGAAATCAGGCAATGACGGAGGAGGAGTATGAAATTACGCACGGTTATAGTTGATGTAGAGAAAGATTACACAATGCTAATATTTAGTTCAAATAATGCATACAACATACATAAAATCAACTAAAAACACATTACTCACTCTACCTTGCATTTGACACAAACACATACATAATAAATGAAATACAATATTATATGTCTTACTATGAAAACACATAACGTCAAAAATGTCAGACGTCTTTGTCGAAATACCCGCTATTGCTTTTAAATGCAGCTTAGCTAATTACACCTCTTTTTAGCGGGTGCGTTCAAAATAACTTGAAAATGATTACAATTTATTTGAATTTGAGAAATATTTGCGCAACCAATGCTAATAAAGTTTAGTTTTTTAATTTAAATTACGGTCGAATGTCGAACGAGTGATTAGTATACGTTAAAGCAATAACAGATGTAATTTAATTAGATTGTAAATAATACAAATAAATGTCACTAGAAATTGTGTCCACATATTATGTGACAATACGTGGTATAACAATGACAACATTGTTATACCACGAATTTAAATCACAAGTCTGATCGATCACTATTATCACACACACCCAAAAGCAGTTTTAAATGTAGTAACATTTATTTAATAAATATGTATTATTTTTTAATATATTGCTGTTATTGCAGCACCGTATGGACTCTGGTATTTTATTGCACGAAAGAAGGCTAAGTATGCCTTCTTTCGTAAAAGCTTTGGTTTAATTGGTGTGACCAGTGAGAATCTGCATTTTTGTTTACCTAACACTAACCTGAAGCATGTCGTTCCAGGTTATTGCATCGATTCTCTCGTATAATCAATGAATGCTCTATAAAATTTTACGATCGTACCTAAATAACTGTTCTAAATATCTGTTACAATTACAAGCACTATGCCACCTACTTAAATACCTAATTGTTGAAATGATACAGAAATAATGCTAATTTATTTCAATTTTCAGTTCAAAATTCGCCTTCAGATTGGCCGCACTATATTTTGTTTGTGATCCCGATGGGTATTTTTACTTGTACCAACTTCATCCTATGGCTGCTGACGGCGCGCCACTGCGCTCAGGTCAAGTCTGAAGTACACCGGCTTCAAGCTGGCTCGGTTGGCGATAGAGCCAAAAAACGATTCCGAATTGATAGAGCCAAGTGAGTATTGTTTTAAAACTTTTTTTTTATTTGATTGAAGTAGCGAACGAGCATGCAGTCCACCTGATGGTAAGTGGTCACTGTCGTCCATGGACATCTGCAAGCAACTTCAAACAAACAGATCATGGGTTCTACCTGAAGTCAATCACAGATTCGTTGCTACTCCGGAGGACTAAGATGATCACCTCATAACAAATTGTGCCGACAACCACACTCTTCCACCAATAATTCACCGGTCGATCTGCACTGATTCTACCACCTGTCCACATGGAAGTAGCAAATGAGCATGCACCTGGTAGTAAGTTGCCACAGTCGCCCATTAATATCTGTAATAAGGTCATTCTCACCTGAGATTTGCCGCATATACGTTGCTGCCCTTGAAGACTAATTTAGAACGTTTCGGATAAACATGTTCCCTTACCACGCCCTTGAGTCCAGAACAAACAAGCTTTTAACACTGCTGTTATTAAGCAGAAAAAAGGTGGTGCCGAAATCGATTCATAAAGGACCTTTTTTGTTCTCGAGGGGGGTAACCTTCAAAAAGTACCTGACACCGTGCAAAGTTATGGGGGATTTTTGCCGTATTAAAACCCCGCCGGGGGCCGTCCTAAGCGCTACGTACAGGACTCCGGGATCACCAATGGATCGCAATCGGAATCCTCTGAGCATCGTCTCATCGGGCTCCTCCCAGATGGGCGGTTGGGCCCATCGCTCCGTCTAGTCTTTACGACGCTAAGCAACCATACATGCCGCCGTCGTTCCTGTGGTCGCCTGACTGCAGTGTTCGCGCTTCCACTCAAGTCGCCCGCAACCCCGGAAACCCTTTTTAGTCGCCTCTAACGACAGGCAGGGGATGCCGTAGCCCTATTCTAATCTCGGAACTACAGGGACCCATAAAGGGTCCTATCACCTTTAAATACGCAGTTTTTTCTTTCTATACGTAGTTGTCGTTGGTACATATTGTTCTGCAGGAAAGATATATTATTATTGACTGATTAATTGTGATTTAAGCCTTCGTGGCTCTATACAAAGTTTTTGTATGCATGTCTTGTTATTAGGAACGACCGACATTTGCATGATAAGTCTTTTTAGAATATACAACAAAAGGATTCTTTCTAATTGTACAGTGTCTTACTAATTACTTTTGCGTGTGGAGAGTTCAAAACATACCGTTCTTTGTAATTTAGTTAATACTTATATGGCTCACTGCTGGGTATATATAGGTTGGGTGATTCTTTAGAAGACAGTTTTTACATGTTAATCCCTAAAGAACACGAAAATTTAACAGCCAAATTGAATATAATATTCAGGTCTTCCGTTAATTATAATAAGTCATCAAGAATGTATAGCTTATATAGGTTAATTAAAACAATAAAATTATAGGTCAGCAAACAGTTCCAACAGTTTTTTTATACATATTACTTAATTTTTTGGCTTTAATTTGTTAGACCATGTATTGATATATTTTCACGGTATATATACATCGGATCGTTGATAATTACAAGATTAAGTTTCAATTAACTTAATACTGCTGTAATTACATTTTTATAAAATTTGTCCGTAAGGAATTTATTAATTTACCTGGCTTGACGTTAACTAGCATACAAATTGCCTAATTTATAATAATCCACGGAGTTATAAGTAGCTTTGATGCTTTATTTATACAAAAACTATAAATATTTTTAGGCATTCATATGAGTCCAAAACGCCGGAATTTCGAAGAATTTGAAGCATTACTCGGTTATACCGTCAATGTAGAAATATACAGTCCATACTTGCATATTATGTGTCTGCATATGCATACATAGAATTCTCTATTGGCAACTAATCAACAAATAATTACTGAGACAAGTAGCAACTAACGAAAGAATTGTGCCGTATTTGTTAACTACCTAATACTACGAAGAGCGTGCCCTCGTGAAGTACGGTATTTGTTTATTTCATGTGTATTCTTTTTATAGAACGTAGTAGTAATGAGATTGTAAGTGTATTAAGAGGATGTAATACTCACGGCAGTAAATCTGAAATCTCACTAACACTTTGATTTTGCGGTAGTAATAGACAGCTTCGTTCCGATAAAAATAAACAAAAGTTTGGCCGGTGAGATAGGTACCTATTCGGTTAAGGTCGATAGTTTACACGCAAATACGTAAACGATTTTTATTTAGAGGAAAACAAGAACGAGAAAATGTAAACATTTCCGGTATATATACTTTACATACGGTTTTAATTTAACTTACGGTACCATTCTTTTGCTTTCTTAAATTAAAACTAATTTAAGAAAGCAAAAGAATGGTACATGTTTTATTATTACAATTCCTTAATGCCATTATGACTATTCGTGTTATGCAAATTCAAATCAAATCAAATGGGCATAGTAATTGAAGAAAGGGGTAAAAAAATTGGAAAATCCAAAAGTGAACGAGTCAATTTTTGTGAATTTTAGTTTATCGTTAATGACTATTAAACGACACTAAATATGATAATCATTTTCAATACCAATCACCGCATAGTAGATATTAAGCTAATAAAAAAAACTGATTAAATTAATTAATTTTTATGCAAGCTATCGTGTTCCAAAGGAAACAAAGTGTTCATTGACGGGATTTTTATTATCTTACATTAATTTTAACAGTGACAGAATTAATCTCCATTTAATTATCAATGCGTGCAACGTGCAAATAAAGAAGATTACGTGGATTACCAATCGTGAAAATAATTTAATAGTTGCGGAATCGAGTCTAAACCGATTTTTCGGTAATAAATCTCTCGGTAATGCTTCGCATTATGAGTCGTGCAATAACTTTGACAGCGATATACTTTGTACAAAAACTTTGATAAAATCTTTTTACAGATACATCTTGACTGGAAAACTTTGGGTGGTAATGGGCGCCGGGTGGGTCTCAGAGATGTTGTCCACTATCATCAGCCAACCACTATGGCTCTGGAATATCGTTGACCTCATCAATGAATTGCAGGGTGTCCTCATATTCCTCATCTTGGTCTTCAAGCCGAAAGTCTACTATCTTATTAAGAAACGATTAGGTGAGAATAGTTTATCACTATGTTGTTTACCGCGTAAAAGCAGCAGAGCAGACTTTCAATATTTCATAAGTATGTCTTTTTAATATATTATTATATCCATAGATCTGTTTTATTATGTAAATTTACCTGGGGTCTTATTTTTTATCTTTGCATCTTTTCGAAATGTTGTTATGTCGGTTGATGGATATATAATTATATATTCTCGGAGATATTCAAAAGCGCGTTGCTTATAAAACTTACCTAAAGCTTTATGATATAGTAATAAAATTATAAGGGGTCGTGATCATACAGGTATTTACTTTTTTATTCAATGAGGACATATGATAATGTGTCACGAATCATCCATTACTGAGGAAAAATGAAAACAACAGGAAAGCTGATTATACCTACATATATTCATTCACAAAAATCAGATTTAATTGAAGCTTCTTAGGGGGAACGGTTTATTTCATACGGAAAGTACAGTTTCTGTTTGCAAATCTCTCTCATAATTTCATGTTTATTTAAGTCTACATTTAAAGAACTTGTCTATTAAGTTCTTAAAAATTAAGACGCAAATAGACATAAATATTGTCTTTTTCAGGTTTAGCTCCTGCGCCAAAAGACCCAAGTACATATTAATATTTTAATGTTACTCTATGTTTTATATCTATTTAATATCGCAGCTTTGTCATATTTTTGTCGTAGTACCAAGTCCCTGCAAACGCAAATTACTTCAAAATAGCTTCTAATTATTATTAAAATTAGCTTTACCTTTAATATGCCAATCTCATTTGAACTCCATATAATTGATGCTTAAAAGCAACGCTTGATAAATTATGTTTATAACGAGTAGAGTAAGTATGCGTCAAGCTCTTGTATGCATTTATCTACTCATAGAATATACCGTGAATCATATCGATAATTGTCACCTTATCTCCATAACACAAGTTGCGAAACTATTTTCCTGTATTGTTTGTTTTCTGTGTTCTAATTATTTGTGTTCGAATACTAATCAGTCTTGCCTCTAAACTTTACTAAATTAAATACATTACGACTGATTAACTGAAGGAATGATAAACTTCAAACAGATTTCTCACTGTAATAATTATATCAGTACATTAAGTTTAACATAGTGAATAGAGTTTAACAGATTTACAACACGTATTCAGTCATAAGTAGTAAGTCAGTGTGATGTAGCATGTTGATTTCCATATTATCAGATAGTGTCACATTATTAACTCATACTAATATACAGGGCTGCAGAAACCAGATTCGCAGAAGAACGGCACGACATCATCTGGTCGCACATCATCCACATTCCTCTCAAGGACCATCAGCTCTGATGAACGCGCTAACCTGAAAACCACTCCAAACCCTAAACAAGTGTGAAAAATAAAATCCGTCGTTTCAATAATTGCTGCATCAAAGTGCTTTAGAAACTAATCTTTTTAGTATTGTTCAAATGTATAGCTAGTTACGACATATAGTGTATGTTTTATGATGATAATAACATAATGTCCACCAATTCGCACTTGGCCAGCGCGGTGGACTATGGCCTCAACTCTCTCATTCTGGGAGAAGACCCGTGCCCAGCAGTGGGCCAATAATGGGTTGATGCGAATAATATAATGGCAGTATCATGATTTTGTGTAAAATAACTTTGTTATCACAGCTTTAGTCATATTTTAATACATGTAGTGTTACAGTAATTTCTTCCAAATTGAACTAAATTGGAACGACATTGCCGATGTCTGTTGTACAAGATAAAGCCATTAAGTGAATTAGTTAATCAAATTATCCTTGACCTCAAACTATGCAACAAAAAAATTGTAATAATAATTAGATCTAGTGATTATCGTATGTTCAAATCGTTGCTAAATGTATATTCTATCATAAAATACGCTTAATTTTGTCTAGGGTCCTTTTAAAATATATTAAAATATATTAAGTACCTATTCAATTGTAAATGTATATCTATTCTATAGTTGAGTTCTGCCTGTGTTTACTATGCTACGATTAACATTACAAAAAGAGTAAAGATTAAAGATTAGTAAGAGTAAAGATTACATTTGTTCTTGCCAAAATTTTTCATATTGATTAACTAACACAATACCGATAATTCTTAAATATCATGGAAGTTAGCGTGCATTTTCCAGGCATAAATTGAAGATTTTTTTATAAAAATAGTAAGTTAAACGTACTTTTAAGTTAAGTATTCTTGTTTGTAGCTGAACTAAAACTTTTATTTTAAACAAAACACTTAGAATTCCATTGGATATGTTTGACCGATGTGGCTAATAAATGTTTGTTTGTAATGAGAAATTATATGTATATTTTTTTTAATTGAGTAGGTTTTTTTTTGGTCAAAGTACGTGTGTATGTCTGAATGTAAAATATACGTTGAAAATAGGAAATATCATTTAGGATACTGTATCGTCTAGTCATAGATTAAGGTAAAAAAATCTTAAACACATAATTTTTGGTGCACGTTTAAGTGATTTTAGTATTATGTTTGTAAGAATATTTTTGCATAATTATATACGAAGCTGGACCACAAAATAAAGTAATTTCGTAACTTAACGATTTTTATTAATTATATTACTTTATATTATTATTTGGTTATTGGTACGATAAGTGTCCATCTAACACATTTTCATAGCTAAAAACAAATGTTGGGTTTATTTACCTATTGTGTATTCACCTATTGTATAAAAAATATTGACGCGTTCTCATCTTATATATCTTCTAGTATCTATTTAGTACCTATTCAAACGCTATCTTGGAGCGGCATAGGTAACGAATATTTTAGATTGATGGCAATATTTTTTTTAATTACAGAAGTCAACTAATATTTAACTAACAAGTAAGATTTTTTCTGATGGTAAGTGTCATCCGCCGCTCATGAACATCTGTAATCATTCAGTTTCAGACAAAACTGGATTTCTACTTGAGCTGGGCTAACGGTAACTTGCTGTAATTGCGGACTAAGTTGTGTCTCTTTTCACTTCACAAGTATACCAGAATGTAACTGCGCTTAGAGTAGTGATAGCCTAGTGGTTGAAACTCGCCCATCGGGAGGTCCGAGGTTCAAACCCAGGCACGCACGCACCACTGATTTATGTGCGTATTAGAAAATAATTATCACTGCTTTTCGATGAAGGAAATCATCGTGAGGAAATCTACACACCCGAGAGTTCTTTAAAAAAAAGTTCCCAGAGGTGTGTGTAGTCCACCAATTCGCACTTGGCCAGCGCGGTGGACTATGGCCTAAAACTCTTGTTCTGAGAGAAGATCCGTGCCCAGCAGCGGTCAAATGAATGGTTGTACCCAACAGCGCTTAAAAATTATAGGCACACATGATATGCATGCGGAAACCTTAAGCTATGAATAAGTCCCCAATTACTATCAGGATTGCAACGTAAAACATAAGTTGTCATCATAATGGGCTACTATCAGCGTTGTCAGCTATGACGGTCATACGCAGCTATACGAGTTTGCGAGATGAAGTTAGTGGAAGTTTTCACTTTGACCGGTGCGGAAAGCGTCTCAAGGTTTCAAAATTGTAAAAAAAATCTATGATATGGAATTACTCGAATGCATGTCACGGAAGTTAACTACTACCTAAAATGTGTCAATATTAATCTACCGCGCTTGAGTTATTCCCAAAATCCACTCCTGGGCTCCCCTACCCAAGCTGTAGAGCGTGCAGTGAGCCGCGCGCCACGTAAGCATGACCCGCCCGCCGCATCCGCGCAGCTAATCTCCGTTAAAACCAGTGCACATTTCCGCCTTAGCCAGCGGATAAATCCCCGTTTCTGTTAAGGAAGTATGTATCTTTAAACAGATTTGGCTGACACGCTAGGTGGAAAACATCTCTTCTCGTCTTCGCTTTAGACATCTCCGCTTTGGTGGAGTCATCTCAGCCCTCCAAAGAAGAAAAGCGATCATGCATTTAAGAAATCTACTTTCTGGAAAAAGCTTCTTTCTTTCTACCTGTACGAATTAAACAAGTAAATTAAATAATAGGCCTATTTTACGATAAATAACTATATTGATGTTTTTAATTATTTTAGCTTTGTAAGCATTTTTTGGGCAAATATTAGTCGTCGGGTAAACATTAAATAAAACAATAGACCAGTATATACGATAAATAATTATATTGATGTTTTTTATCATTTCTGCTTCATAAGCATCTTTTAACAAACGTAGTTTAACAATTACTTATTCATACGATTATTTGTAATGGTCCCTATAATAACTGTAACATAATACTTCAGTAGGAATTAATACTACTAAACTATGCTATTTATAAAATTATTTTCATTCTCACTAAATATAAAATCAAATGTTATAAAATAAAACTAACACACTCGGATAAATTATTTGCAACTGTACCATAGTTATTGCAATCCGAAACAACAATTTACATGTCAAATGACAATGGCATAACAAAACTTAAAAATTAAATGTGTGATTTTTTAATTTCCATTCATTGTAATAACATTTTTTCTATTGAATAAAAATAAGGCACAATTATGTGATACAGACCTAAATGTATACTTGTAAGAAATACATGAATACAACTAAAAATTTAATACTTCAGTTTTCTGGACAGGTAACAGTAAAACTTACGTAAACAAATGAAAAGCGAGGCGTATCATTTTTAGCTAAATTATTAAGTAAGTATACATATTTATCACAGTTATTATAAATTATACTAAGAATCTTCCCTATCGGATATCAGCGAATAACCTTAAGATGACATGATTTACATTTTAAATATGTTTAAAGTATAAAATTTATACCAAAGAGAAGTCATTTATCTGTTAATACAATATATAATGGAATGGATGTTTACGAGTGTTTTTTTGTACGATGAATATGATGGTCAAACACTCTTAATACAAGCTTAAGTAACAATACTGTTAATAGATTTAAATTATTAAGTACTATGAAATAATATAAAAGTTCAAAATTCAATAGTTAAAGTAGGTATTCATTTCATTATGAAGAAAGCTTTTTAATAAAAAAGAACCGTCCATGAGGAAATATGAGAGGGTACGGTCGTATTGCGAAGGTCACCACAGTTGTGTTGCAATATGTTATCAACGGATGGTAGAAGTTTATTACGTCCACAGGGAAATCTTAAAATAACTTTACTTCCGCGGCTATTTTTTATAATATTTGCATATATATGAAACTTCATGGTACATTAAAGTGACCTCACCAGTACGACTGTAATTAATATTTCTACAACAGACATCTCGAATAATCGCTGTACAATATACCTGTACCTTATGATATGTAACCATGAATAGAGGTAGTCTATTTTCGTAACACATTTGCTACCCTATTCATAAAAGCTTTGTAATGACATTTTAGGTATTGCACATTTGTCTTATTGCTCCCCAACATTCAAAATTAAGACAGAACGGAGAAAGGATAATTATTTCTCCTTTCTGTCTTTAAAAGTACGTCTATCACGTATTAATAAATAGTATTGTGACGATCGAGATATGGTTACTTGTAAGGGCAATTGTAGTTTATATATTTTCAACATTAACAGTCTATGGATACGGGGTTCTAGCTTTGTATACTTCTATTTTTCATATGTTCAACCAAACAAAAATTAGTTGTTGTTTATTATGATTAGCAATGAAGCTCGCACTCGGATTGTTTAAGCTCATACCATACTGACGACATGTCGAATTTGCGTATAAGCGATCTCTCGGTTTTTGAACTGCAATAGAGCCTCACAGTTTGGGTACAACACAGTTATTGGATTTGATCTGGTGAAATATTTTAGTATATATTTCTTAAATATTATAGATTGAACTGCACAAATCATCTGCTCAGCTCAAAGCTCAAAGCTCTGAATAGATGGCGTCTTCTGTGTAAGTGCCCTTACAAAAACCTAATGTTCAGCCTGCATTTATCACATTGATATTTCATCGGCACATTAAGTACTAAATGACTCGGAGTCGTGAGTTTTTAGACAAACTTAAATTGAATACCAAGTCATTCCTCACGGTTCGTTTGTATCGCCATTAATAAATTAAGACGTATATAATATCTTTGGGTTTGGTATAGGTAATTATTCCTTTAAGTAGTTGCACAGGGTAGCCGCTTCGTAAGAATTGGCGACAAATGGATAATAGTGTGTTTGATGACGTAAGGTTAGTTGAGGTAATATCAGCTGGGGTAAAATTGTTTAGAAGTGAAGGCTAAGTTATAGTATGTCTCAAAATGGCAGCATACACAGTGTATGTCGCTGATTTAAATATATGGGCAATTCAGACTATAATTGTTACCGTCTTACTTCAGCTCTGGTATTAGCTCAAGTAATCTTAATGGACGGTGGGTGTACTATTCGCGTGGACATCAAGTGCGGTGGTTCGGCTGCACGGTGACGGGCGTGGGCGAGCTGTGAGCGGCGGGCGGAGGAGCGGGTGTGGCGGGCGCGGGGGCGACAGCGGTGGTCGGTACGGGCGCAGCGCTCTCCGCGGAGTTCGCTGCAAGCTCCGCCTCCGCATCCCGCTCCGCGATTTCCTCTTCGTCGATGATGGAGATGTCGCGGATAGACGGACGGTGCGATCGTCGCCAACCTGTAATGAATTTCGTTATAACTTGTTGGGTGGAAAATTTTGGTGTACATGCCGAAACCACTTATATAAACGGTGTTAAAGGCAAACTGAATTTTACCAAATAACTTGTAATTTGTATTACACATATCCAACGTATGATGCTTTGCTACATAATGCACTGATATGCATAATTTATGAAATATGTTATTCGAATAAATCTTGATCAAATTATTATCTCATTTAAAAGTAAGCACCAACTACCTAATGACACGTCCTAATAAAAAATATATTTGGTAAAAAAAAGTTAATGATATTACCGTTTCCTTCCTAAAGAAATCAAATACGTAATTCACGCTAGGAGTCGGATAGCCTCGGGTAAGATATTTCTACTGGATTTGACAAATTGACTCTAACTGTTAATATTATAAACATATCACTTCATTACAATAAATACCAATTACAAGTAAGTAATCAGTATTCATTTATCAATAATAAATAATTTAATTCTTTGTAAACATTAGTAGATAAAAGGTCAAAGTGCATTTGATAAACAGATTATTTTTGTAATTCTAGTTGTTCATTCTACATAGTTCCAGTTATCGAAATGTTTGCCATTAAGACGGTTTATTGGGTAGGAATACTTTCGACTCTAGCTATAATATGTCAAACGAGCTCTTCAATAAGTGATGTAGGAGTTGAAAATGTGTCTACGGACAACTTCAGTGAAATAGATTTAGAAATAACGTTAGACTCTCCGGTATTGGAGGTGACAGAAGAATCCGAGGAAAGTCACGTAGAGTTTGTAACAAAAAGTTCTACAACAGTCGTAGAAAGTGAAGAAAGACAAGATTTTCAAAGTGACCTTGTTGAACATTGGATACGAGAAATATTGAGTGACAAAAAACAACATACACATATTGAGCAACCATTTAACAAGAAGAGAGTTACTCGCCAGAGTCATTCCGGTAATCACTTATATCCTACACTACCAACAAAGTCAGTTTATGGAAATTATGGACCTTATAATCCGAACAATGCAACGAACGCATATTCACATGGACCTCAGCCGACATTTAGATTGAATAATACAAATCCAACGTACTACAATTATCCAAGTTTCACACACAATGGCAACAGTATTTTTTCTGCAAGTGCTCCGAATCCATACAATTATAATAATCCTCAATATCCTAATCACAATGGTAGAAACGGCTCCTATCCTCAATATAACAATAATCCTGTCAATCCAGGAGCAACTTATAACAGTGGGTACCAACAAAATCGTCCAACTAATAATTATGGCACCAATCCATACTTCCCCCAGCCAACTACAAGACCTTTTCATCAAGGAGTAACTAATAACCCAACCTACCCTACCAATCCTTCAGCTAGACCATATTATCCAGGACCAGTATATCCTGGGATGCCAAACAATCGGACAAATCCTAGTTACATTCAAACAACCACAAGATCCCCTTATGCAGTGAATCCTGGTTATCCTCAATCAAATACTGCAAGTAGTAGGCCAATTTACCCACAGACAACGTATAATCGAACACACCCTCAATCAACTACTAGACCAGCTTATCCAGGGGTATCAAACAATGGTATAAATCTTGGCTATCCTAATTACAACTCTTATAATGGAAATCCTAATTATACTACTCCACCCACTTACAATCCAAGGCCTCATAATAATTTACCAACAAATCCGTCACCTTATTACTCACAAAATGGAAATAATCCATATAATCAGAATTATAATTATAATCATAATAATTCTAGTTGGCCAAATGGAAGAATGCCAGGATCACAGATTCCTACTAATAATAGTAGTCCCTATAATTCTTGGAAACCACAGTCGCAAGGTTACGGGCAAAGTTCACCGTATAACAATCTACAAGCAAACAACACTGCATACAATCCGTTAGGTGATTTAATATTACACAATCCTAACTCAAATACACCCTTGTATAGACCGGGTTATGCGCCATCACCGAACTCCCAATATCCTGCCAATCCACCAAACGGCCCTTATTCTCAGAATAATTTTAATTCAGGTTTTCCTTCCCGTCAATGGAATGAACCAAACCCTTCTCCGAATCATTACAATGCTGAACAAAAGAACTTTTTCTATCCGCCGCAGAACAATGGGTCAATTTATGATCCTCGTAAAAATCCTCCAGAACATTTTTCCTATTCTCATTAATTATACTAAAGTCGAAATTGTTTGTCTAATTTCACATTTTAATTAATGAAATAAAGATATTTCACGTAAAGATTGTTGTTTTATTGTGTTTTGTATATATGTCTATCATCATTAGACTTTTGAAACGAAGTTCCATAGGTTTATGTATCGTTAAAATAAATTATTTACCCAACCGAGCTTGTAAATAGCAAAGATGTTTTAAATCTATTAAATAAATGTATACTTCAGGAAAAAAATACTTAAAAGAAACGTTGCTAAAAGTGTTTGCTGTGAGGTGTAACGATATGGAATATGGCGTAATGACATTTATAAATAAAATAATTCTTGAAGCTCTGGTTTCCGCACATCCTTTACCTACACATAAACTACCTATAGACCTACCTATAAACAGAACAGTCGGTACGCTATGACTAACGAGTAGTCTAATTTATTCCTATATTTAATGCACATTTGTATACGTTGTAATTTTCGCGTGTCATCGATAGTAATTTTTTGAATAACTTTAAGCGTTTTTGAGTAGGTCACGGTAGAGTCAGTATAGCTGAATTATATTAATTATTATACGAATTATTGCGAATATGAGTTGCAGACGTTGCTGACCTTCAAGTACAGGTGGCTTCGTAGTTTTGGAGAGAAGGCGAGGTCCCGTGATGGTGATGATGATTGCCCCGAGAGGCGCGGTGAGCACGATCGACATGATGCACACCGTGATTATTACTTCCGCGTACTGTAACTCCTTTGTCATGGGGTTATCCTGCGTTATCATTTTGCGGACTTCGTCGAGCGCCACCGGCGCTAAGGCCGCCTGAAATTATAAATGGAAAATCGTGTCTTATATCAGAGTATTTACAGCAGTGAACAGTGATACTCTAATGGTAGAGCAGTGATACCTTAATGGTTGAAACTTGCCCTCTCGATCAGGAGGTCCGCGGTTCAAATGTTAGGCACAACTGATTTTTCTAAAATTATATGCACATTAAAAACTAATTATACCTGCTTTTAGGTGAAGGATAACATCGCGAGGAAACCTACTGACTTCAGTTATTTAAAAAAAAAACGTTCTTAGAGGTGTGTGAAGTCCACCATTCGCACTTGGCCAGCGCGGTGGACTACGGCCAAAAACTCGCTCATTACTATTATTACATTTAATTGGAATTCGTTTGAATATCTTTTGTTACAGGTTTATTATTAAAGTAAATGGTATAGATTCTTGCATCAGGTATCGTTAATATTTCATAGGGAGAATATTGCACTAAAGACGATTTGAAACACCAAATATTAAATGATATTCAAAGTAGTACCTGCACTGTAGCCTTAGCCATCCAGGCGAAGCCGACGAAGATCTTCTCCTTCATGTTGAGGTTGCTGCGCACCGCCGAGGCGCTGGTCACGAGCGCGCGGAGCACCACGCACGTCAGCGTTATACCGCTGCACACCAGCATCAAGGATGGAGGTAACTCTGAAAGCTGATGATAGTTGTGTTAGTCCACTACATAGTATAAAAACATCGCTTCCCGCTGTCTGTCCCTATGTATGCTTAGATCTTTAAAACTGCGCTATGGATTTTAATGCAGTTTTTTTTTAACAAAATAGAGTGATTCAATAGGAGGATTTGTATGTAAAATACCTTTTACATTAATCATTTTTCGCGTATTAAAAGGTGTGATTTTAAATTTTGTAATAATCGCATACGTTCATATTTTCTTCTTCATTCATATTTTTTGCAGTGAAATGCGATACTTACACAGTTTGATAGACATTGGTTTTCATTAAATTGATTAACAATGTCACATGGAGATATTTATTTTTATATTTGTAAAACTGTTTGCACTCTCTCTTTGTTTGAAGGTAGAACGCTTGTTGTTGTTATTGTTATCGTTGTTGGGTCACGTGTGTAAGAGACAACCATCTTAGTCCTAAGGCAACGCAACTGTGTTTGACCTCAAAAGAACCCTTATTTTGTAACAAGTTGCTTACGAATGTCCATGAATCATCGATATCACATCACATACTTTACATACTATCAGGTGGACTCTTTGTTACGAGTGATCACTGCTGCACATGGACATCTGTATGCAATTTTACACAGAATATAGGTATTTTTTTTTTCTGAAGTCAATCACATGCGTTGCTCCCGTCGGCTACGATGGTCGCCTCATACAAAAGTATGCTGGCAACCACACCCTTCTATTGAACCGCAAGAACTACTTGACGCTAAAAATAATATAATAAGTATCTATTATCTAGTATCTATTTAGGTTATAAAATTGTTTAGTACCACAACTTGAGCGCCAGTGACACCAAACAGCATCGGCTCGAAGAACATCCAGAATATCTCAAAAGCAGTTGCCACTGGGTTATCTTCTATCTCCCAGCCTAAATCAGACCAGTTCTTGCAGGCCACGAATGCGAATGCAATTACGGCCAGTGGACCTATAAGACAAAGAAAATAGTCAAATGTAATCTTTGTAGCTATAATATCAGAAATTATGAGACTAATCACCAGCTTATCCTCGGGTCACCACTAGCTTTGATTACATTTACCATGACATTGTGTATCCCATTTTTTATGTATCTGACTGAAGTAGCAAACGAGCATGCAGTCCACCTGATGGTAAGTGGTCACTGCCGCTCATCGACATCGGTGAGCAACTTCAAATAGAACATCTATTTGAAGTCAATGCCATATGCGTTGCTACTCCTGAGGACTATGATGGTCGCCTCATATAAAAGTGTGCCGGCAACCACACCCTTCCCTCGAAACGCAAGAAATGCTTGACGTTGGAAATAGGTGTGGCGGTGGTATTTCCCGGGTCGAACTACACTGGTTCTACCACCTGTGAATGTGATGTGTTAGTCCAGGTAATAAACTGGGTACCAAATTTCATTAAAATACGATCCGTAGTTTTAAGTCGTAGTTGTTAGTAACAAACACAACTTTCGCGTCTACAACATTAATAAGATTTAGAAGAAACACCATTTGGTATGCGATGAACAACTTACCGCCACCGCTCCAGCCTATTTCCTCTGATCCGATGATACACACTAAGCCTCCAGCAAGAAGAAGCAAAACCCTCAGTGGTACCAGGAAAGCGTCGTTTCGTTCTGGGATGTATTTAACCAAATACCCACATAATATACCAAATGCGATACCAGCAACAACACTTAAAGGTCCCTGAAGAAAAAAAAAATAATAATCAACATGTTTATTGCCTTAAATGTGACACTGATAACATAACAACCTATATCACTAGAAAGAATCTTAAAATAAAAATAAACTTATATAATTTAACAAGGGTGAAACAGAATTGAGCGACAAATAAAAACAAATGGCATAAAGAACAAAATGTTTTGAGATTCTAATAGGCAATAGGAAGTTGCTCAGCTTTTACCACCACAAGGATTAAATCCAATGGAGAGCTGTTTTTCAGGCACTCCCTCTTCCCTGAGTTCATATGCGGGAAGTATTAAGGTGAATAGGCTCCCCAACCATAAGTTGATTTTTTAAACAAAAAATAAATTATAATATAAGATAATATAAAGTAACAGACAAAACATATTAAGAAAAAACAAACAAACAAGATAAAATGATAGTATGGTAATTAGCTATACATTGCAAGGCAACTCCTTAAAAACATGCTTACCATACTGTGTGTGCGCGTGTGTGTATTGTGTGTGAGTGTATGTCATCATAATACAAGTATACAATATAATTTGAAAATCCTTTTATCGTAAAATGTACTGGAAATTTCAAATAACCACATACCTGAATGACATTCATAGTGAGTGAGGAACTGGAGAACATAACAGAGCTGATAATTCCGAAGACGGCTACACTGGCGGCATCGTCTATACCGGAGACCGCTAGCACCAGAGTTGGAATGCCCTTCGACACACCGTACCCCTTGCCTCGGAGACGAAATAGACATGGCACGATAACCGCAGGGGAAACTGCCGCAAACAGCGACGAGAGAAGGAAAGCTGGAAAATAACAGAATTGATTGTTATTATGGCTCAAACAAAACAGCTTAAACAACGCGGTGGACTTTGGCCTATAAATCTCTCATTTCAAGAGAAAGCGAAGACCCGTGCCCAGCAGTGGGACAATAATAGGTTGACGATGATGGCTCAAACAACCAGTTAACAGTTACATTTATGTTTGTTAATCGATTTTTTTGTTTTTTTTTGTTAGCTAATTATGTTTTGAGTTGTATCTATACATAGTTTGATAAAAACTCGATTATTGGACAAAATATTGTTTCTTTAAAAAGACAAAGGTAGAACAGTTTAGAACTAATTTTTAAATATGATGCGAGTATTATATGGGACTATTGATGTATCTACATATTTTATTGGGATTTTTAGAATATTTCGGGAATTGCATCTCCCTTTTACATGAGTATAAAAAATAGACTTAACTTACCCCAATTCCAAGGAAGTCCAAGCAGCAAATTTGCCATGACCGCACAAAGGACGCATTCGAAGGTCCATGGCACGAGGGCCAATTTTATAACTGTTAGGAAGAATTTCTTCATAGCTACCGGGTCCAGGTCCAAGCCCGCTCGGGTTAAAATAATGGTCAAAGCTATTTTTCTGAAAGAAGAAAAAACTTATTTATTAATCTTATGCTGATAATACGTACAAATAATTAGACTCATTTTAAGTCTTAGATATTGTATTTTACGATTAATTTAAATTCTTCGTACATCAGTGACTTAATTTATAAGCTTTGTATCGGTATCAATAGAATAATGTCACATTAATAACACATTGTACAAATATATTTTATGTACAGAAAAGTAAGTGTACAAATATAAAATAGAATGTTAAATAATTTAGCAACTATTACGTTACGAAAATTGATTTATTTGAACCCGATGATTACACAAAATAAATATAGAGTATGTTTAAACCTATGTATCATAATTTGTAATTTTAAATGGGCTTATAGTTATAATATGTTCTCGTATTTTACATGAAATTCATTAAAAATCTAACCTTATATAAGAACACACATGTTGATAGGATTCATCAAAGTTGACGAAACCAATGTTTTTCATGATAATGCCAACGATGAGCATCCCTATAAGTTGCGGTAACGTGGTGATCTTCAGTATGAGCCAGCCTCCGAAGTGCGCGGCGATCGTTAGCCCCGCTAACATGAAAAGCTGACCTCCGGGGGCAGCAGTTTCCCCTAGCACTATCCATACGATAACCCACACCAGCAAACCTATAAACATAATAAACTCTTAATTCGCCTTACGAAATCTAAGGGCTTATTCATGTTTTACTTAACAATGCAATCGCCTGAATGCATAGAAATAAGTATGTTTTGTTGACACGGATCATATGTTGTCGTCGTAATGCATGCATGATGATGACCATATTGAAACCACGCTTGCAAGTACAAAAAACAAAGCACATAAGTGACCGGCCACTTTAAGCAGTGACATATTTTTTGTAATGCCCATTGTAACTACAAGAAGTTACTGCGACGCTATTGACAAATAAACACATTGTAAAAAATTAGATCCTGCTATACTATGCATGTTGTAGGAGCGGCCCGTACAAACAAATATATAAGTCTTTATTAATTAAGCTAAAAGTCCCGAATAAAGCGATCCGGTTTACTTGTCAATTATATATAAAATTCATCACAAAACTTTTAAATAAATAAAAGTTAACGTCATTTTCAGGATACTAGAGAGTAGAGGTAAATATGGAACTTACCAATTAGGAATATTGATAATGTTTGAGCAAAATGTCGGTATGACGGGCATAGGGGGTAGGGGCATATCTTCTGCCAGTGCGGAGGCTCCCACGTCGGTATCCCGGAATCTGTCTGATGGCACTTTTGACAACACGCGTACCACCACGATCTAAGTAAAATAATTAAAGTTGGTTAAAAATATTACAACATCTTTATCATTTACCAATTAATTAAAATATCCAAACTACTATTTAAATGGTCAAAGTTATACATATGAAAGAATATAAAAAATATTTTTGTACACTGGAATTATCCATAACGAAAATAGTAGTAACATAATTTATGGTACAATACTCGGCCGTCAACGACTACGCGTTTAAAATTGTTAACAGAACATTTAAAATACAAGAGTCAAAGAAAAAGAGTGTAAAAAAATATATTCTATCGTCATGTAACGGGACATCTTCGTCCATGGACATTTGGAATCAATCCAAGATAGGATTAGAGTACTATCTAAGGCCGGCCATAGACGCGTGGCTACCCCAGAGGACTTTAAGTGATTAGTGTAAGTTTTTCAATCTTACGACATTCCTAAAATCAGAACACAACAACGCTTAACATTTCCTACGAACACAAACCACCAGGGTTTCTGACACCTTTAACATATATAATAATGAAGTATACAGTGCAGCGTAAACCTATATACAAAATTAAATAGGTACAAATAATAATTTACCTTTCAATGTGCTCGCTGTGATGTGATAATGCCCTCTTGGAGTAAATTGAGGAGGTCGTAGAATATTTCTTGTACCTGCCTTCGATGTGCGCCGGCCGGTCTGTGGATCACACGTCAGGATTCACCATTGAAATGAAAAGCTACAACCAAATCAATATCTATCTTGGGAACTAACATATGTTTTGTAACTATTTGTAACATCTGTTATTTTCTCGCAAGCTAATAGAAAAGTGCCTACGTTTGTTTGTCTTTAGTATGGAAAAATAAGAAATGAATTATTTGATTTTTCGACTAAAATATTATCGATTGCTTCTTCTTTTAAGGTATTGCATAGCTTTTATCGCGGGCTTTGAGCGTGGCGAGCGAATCAAGAAATTCCGTAACGAAACACCTAATACCCCTCACTCCGCCTACTATGTAGCACGGTCGAGCATTCGCTTAACGTGTATGTGTATGGATAGTACGAAGCTCGCACGAATCGAGAAGACGCTCAGAAATAAAAATGAAAATGCTATGCAATAGTTTTATCGCGGCAGTCCCCGAGTGCCGCAAGTCTTTTTTTATATTTATTCCATCTAGGAATTATTATATTAGGCATGTATCTTTATTAATTCTTGACTTTATAATATACAATTTTAATTAAATTTTCTTTATTCGTTGGGTAAAATACCAGTGACTTTCAACGTTTGCTTACAATGTCACTCTTACAAGTACAATATATGAAAATATACAAAAACCGCGTCATACGCATAAATTCTGGGAATTTTAGGACGTTTATAATATAGTAGTGAGACATATTTTCAATTCATGCTTTATTAAAAACATGTGTTTTTTAATAAGATTAAAGTACCAAACGAGCATGTACTCCATCTGATGGTCAGTGGCAATTATCGTCCATTGACATCAGTAAGCAACTTAATACAGAAGATTCTATCTAAAGTTAATCACAGATGCGATGCTGCTCCCGAGGACTAAGACGGTCCTCCTTAAAAGCCAACTGGCAACAACACCGAAACGCAAGCAAATAAGTGTGGTACTTCCCCGGTAGAACCAAATACGCTTTATCAGCTTGCAAAGTTATGTATGAGTGTCTCAATTAATTGTGGAAAACTCTTACCCCATGACGTATCCATTTCTGCCGCCATGGCATTATGTAGATTGCTTTTACGGCGCGATGGCCCCTCCGCCTGTGCAGATACACGGCCATTCCTGAAACCCAAAAAAAATATAACATGTACTCGCATGTAGTGCTTACACATTTAAATTACCTTTCATATATGTGCTTTCATGTATGCTATAACAGATAGAAACGGTAATGATTAGATACCTAGTCTAAGGAAACTATTAACTACCTTTGACCAGCGTCGTATGGACTGAAGTAGTAAGACTCAAATAAATTAGAAGGGCTTTTTTAAGTAATGGATACTTTTGTAAACAATGATGTAACTGTTTTTCATAATAAAAGTATCAAGAGTATAAATATGATGGTTACAGTTAAATTAAGTACCTACACTATCGACGTAAACGTTGTTTTACAGGAGGCACCTCGTGTTATCATTATAACTGGAGAGAAATGTTTGATAGCGCTCTAAGCCGGAAGAACACTAAATGAAAATATACATACATACGATACTCATAGTTTTATTATGGCCTGATTATTTGTAACTCAAAATACTTCACATCTCTATAATATATAAGATCCAGCTTAATATCTAAGATTGTACAGAATTCAAAAATATGAACTATGAGTATAATAAAGAATTGATATTATCGCCAGTAAAATATATACATATGAAAATGTTTTTCTTTAACTTTTCGAGCCGTTATTCAATATATTATTCTATACATCAAAAATGACCAAAAACAAAACAATACAAAACCCCTCTAAACTCAACAATTATCAGGTACATTTACCTAATTTTGGATAGAGACATTTGGATTAAGCATTATTTTGTTTAAATGACTTTCGACGACCAAGTATGGATTTGACACATGTACGTGGATGCTTTTAAATTATACCACTATAAATAACATATTTTCCGCCGAAGGAAGTATTTTGTATTGATAATGTCAACAGTCAGCATCAAAACTAAATTATCTATAAATTTGTATATCATAACAAAACCGGAAAAGGTATATTATACGGTACGCATCACTACATAGTATAAAACAAAGTCGCTTCTCGCTGTCTGCCCCTATGTATGCTTAGATCCTTAACTACGCTACAAATTTAAATGCAGTTTTTTTAATAGATAGAGTGGTTCAAAAGGAAGGTTTTTTATGTTAAATACATGGATTATATAGTGGAGAAACACTGATAATTTTAGATTTTTCACTTTTACATCGCCGGGGCAACTAGTGTACCTAATATAATTCGCAAATACCAAAAAATGCGTTTAGAATGTCTAAAAATAGCTAAAATCTTATTTTTCCTTTGTCTTATAAATTATTTTAAATTAATAAATAGCTGAAAAATAATCTTAATTCTAATATAAAGAAAGCTTAGTGTAATTAATCACTTAAGCATAGGTATTAGTAGCATATCAAAAAATAAAAAAGTACAAGCCCTAAGGAGCTATTGAAATTCGTGACGTGATCTTATATAAAACGGTTATTATTGTTTATTCATAGATTGATTGGATTGTATTTTCAAGGGAAGGTAAGTAAATATTTTCTATTTACTGGGACTCTGCTTAGCGAGGTTAGATAGACTTGACCATAAATGCATAGAGCATGTGATCTCGAAGGTTTATTAATATGCCTGCGCTTTGTGGGTACGTACTGATAACCTTTGTCGTTATATAAAAATGTAAGGTATGAGTACAACGTTACATGGTAATTATACGAAGACTAAGCGCGACGTATGCCTATGCCTATTTGCTAGAGCTATATAGCTTTCATAGTAGCAAATTTTCATAGGCTACAAAACCTAATTCAATGCATCTTTGTTTGTTAAAAAAGTTCATTGTTAGTATTAACATAAATAAAAGGTGTAAGAAAATTAGTGTAACCGTTAGAGCACGCTACAAAAACTAATTTTGAGGGTATATTATTATATGCCATGCTATTGAATAGTAAAGAAGTCTAATAATATAGTAACAAGAAAATTATTTTTATGATGGTTTTTAGACATTTATTAGGGGCGTGTGAGCTGAATATTGAGAGATTTACAAAATCTTAGACATCACAACATATAATTTAATTTTATAGAAATTATAACTCTACGCTTGAATAATAGTAACTTTTATGTACTTAACTATTCGGCAGTTCTTTTTTTAATTATTAATAAATTTTTAAAAGCTTTTATTTAAGTTACAATGTTCGTCGGTAAGTATGTAAGTATGTTTGTAAGTACGTCTGTTTAGGTTAAATCTTGCAATCTTAATTTTACCCACTTTTCAGTGCCCGATTGAGCTGAAATTTTGAATACATATATAACCAATATTGCTATTAATCCAAAATGGCCGACGCAACAACAAAATGGCAGATTACATATTTTTGTACAATCCACCCTATATGGGTATCAAATGAAAGGGCCTGATGAGTAAAATACAACCCATCCAATAAAGGTATCAACTGAAAGAGCATTGGGCCATGGGGCAACTAAGAATAAGAAATAAAATAATATTAAAAAATATTTTTTAAAACAAGCTTTTACTTCAGAGCACTGAAAAGGAAACAAACATTGTAGTAGTCACTCCCATCATTTTGTTCCATCGAACAATTTTCTATTAAAAGTTTATTATAGCGAGATTAGTCCAGGAAACAATAAAGACAATCTGAGCAAAATTTAAAATGGACAATCTCGCCAAGCTTTTATATGATAGAAAATTGTACGAAACAAAATGACGGGTGTGACTACTACAAAATTTCTTTTTTCCTTTTCAGTGCATTGAAATAAAAGCTTGTTGTAAAAAATATTTTTTTAATATTATTTTATTTTTTTAATTACTTTATTGTAATTAGGCATATATATACAGATATATATGTTTTTTCACCTTTTACTTTACATATACTTGATACAGGTACGAGTATATTTACATTTTTTAAACAGTAAAAATTATGTCTGTTGCTTGAAAAATACACGATCTAATTAATTGATATGTATGTGGCCATTGAGTATATGTAGACAAACAGGATTGACGAGTTACATTTATTAGTACAAGTACTTATTTCGTTTTCACTTTTAAGTGCAGATAGAAATGCCACGATTTATAGTGAACTATTCATAACAACTTCTGCTCAAGTGGTTAAATGCTAATGTATTAGATTGCATAATGTGTGTTATAAAAATTAAATCTTTTAACATTAGAAGTGTAACAGATGGACCAATAATAACGGTAAACATTATTTTTGGAAAATCCGTCAGGCCTATATCCTCCTCATTAAATTATAGGTATCTATGGATATCAAAGGGCTCATTGATGGATGGAAAGATTTAGACAATAGGACGATAGACTTTCTGTATTATAGATTTTTTCATACCAAATATAATAAGTACTAAGTAAGTATTACTTTTAATAAAATTACAGATAGTACTAGTATTAAAAAGTTAATTTTATATTGTGATCGTTGCTGAGTATAACAAATAAAAAAAACAATTTTATTATACGCAGTTTCGATTCTATAGAGTTAGAAAAACATTATTTACGTGAAACTGATAAGAACGTTTATAAAAATAAGCATAAAGAAATGTTAAAGTTTACAATGTCACGATCAATTATAATTGTGAGTGATATTGAACAATTTGTAACGCAAGGTGAGTGCGTGGCTAAAGGTTTTATCGATGGAAAACTACGCGTACAGTGGGTCAATGATTATGGAGTTTTGAATGGACTGAATAGTGCGCGTATCTGTGAATCGCAAATGACAAGCATGGTGGCGTGTGTCCACTGCTGGCTAGGTTATTATGCGACCACGCGGGTCTATCGTCTGTTCACTGAACGTAGCACGTACGACTTCTGTAACATTTGGGCTAATATTAGATATGAGCGTACTCGGACATAATTTTTTTTGACTACGGCAAATTGTGATATTTTAATTATCATATTTTTTACTTTAAAAGTAACGAATATAATTATGGTACGAAATAAAATATAAATTAAGCATGGTTAATTTGCATTCGATAAGGATGAAATAAATGAGACAGAAAGGCTCCGTAGACTACCTACGAACTTATTATGACTCGTAGAATCGAAGATGGTAACATAAATGCTGCGTGCGGGTAATTTTAGATGCGGTTTAATTTTTTTTTCTTATTTATTAAATATTAACGTTATAATTTTGTATAGATAAAATGTAATGTTTATTACACACATTTATTTCTTTGGCCTTCTAGAATTTTAAAAGTGTATACTGCTGTTGACAATTATAATTGAGTAATACGAATTACGAATTTTAATGAAGGTTTCACGTTTTAACAATGATAGTTGTGTAATATTATAGACTCACCAGTGTCTGTTGAGTGCGTCTGTCTCAAGGGATGAATCGGACTGTAGGTAGCTGTCGTAATGACAGCTGAGGCTGCTGTGAGACATCCTACATGGCACTTGGGAGTCTATTGTGAGAACTGCGGTACTAATACAGAGTATCGGACGGCGTGCGCAAGAGCATGCCGCTCGGATCAGCACGCTCCACACCTATGCCGCAACGAGTGTGCATCTTATAAGAGAAGGTTCGGCTGCGATGCGAGTTAAACCGCCCGCCGCGTCTCACCCCGGACACGTGACTGCCTCGGTGCGCTTAGTTTCGCCGGCCGGCTGTTCGGTCATTGGCCGACGTGCAGAAAAATCGCTCCACCACACTAGTGAGCCCTCAGCCATAGGAGCGCATGCTAAGCCCGAGCCCGGGGCAGCAACTGCGTTCGCGTCGAGGTGGCAAGAAACTGAGCGAAGCTATGCGAACCACTGTTTACAACACTTTTACAAACATTTTAAGCAAACAACTTATGTGACAGTACCGGCACACACCTGCACGAGACGCATTTTACTCTGTCCGCATACACTCGCTCTTCCGCGAGTAACGACACATTGTTTACAAAGGAGTTGAGAAAAATCGAGTATTGTTTTCCACGACTAAGTATTGCAGTTACCAGGAAACATTGTCTTACCAAAAATATAACAAGTACTAAAAATAATTACTGGGATGGTCTCCGAGCTCAAACTATAAGCAACTATTGTAGATCAATAATAAATTAAAAATATAAAACAAAGGATTAATACATATTAAATTAATACATACATACAAATTATATTAATCCTGAAACAGGCCTTGAATAATGACCATGTGGAAAACATGTTAATGTATTGAGACGAAAGGAGTTTTTTAACCTAAGACAGGCCTCAACATTTCTATAAATAGTTCAAATAGGTTAACAAGCGGATTTATTAATATAGTTTCAGTAACTCTAGATATCATTGTGTGAACCTTAGATTTTCACGTAATTTTTTTTTTTCACGTTTATTAAATCATATTTTATTTCTGCTACCGAATAAATGAAAATATGTATGTTGTATTTAGTTTACAAAATTGTTAAACTTCATTCAATTCATTACAGGAATGTGGGTATGTTACGCTACGCAGGTGTATATGAGAACAAGCAGTACTTAGCTCGTAACCATGCCGAATGGCCATAACAAATTAGATCTCAGAACAAAGTTAGGTACACCATTGTACTCGCATTGTTACTTGAATTTATATTTAAAGTACGCGACAAATGTTTAAGATCCTTTGCACTTGTGTATAGATTTCTATATATCTATTTAGCTGCTTGTAAACACGTTATATCTAAAAAGTCAAGGATATTTAAAATAGACATTTAATGCATAATTAATTGACAAGTGCAATGTTCGGTGTCGGAAAACAAAATAGAATTACCTACTTATCTACTATGTGTACTTTATATGTATATTAAATAGTTCAAGCAGGTTATCAGCAAAAGCATTTACGTTTATAATTAAAGTATTAATATGCCTTTCGACATCTTATGTGAAACAATGTAATAATTAAAAAAGTGTGCTACACATAATAAAGTACTTGTTAGATTGTTATCCGTATCATGTGACTTTTAAAATCAATTTAACAAGCCATGAAATAATTTTAAAATAAAATTTGCTATTGGCAGTCACGCGCACTGAATTTAGTGCTAGAAAATAGTTACTTATAAGTTGTGTTTTAAATACCGAATCATTGACTAATTATTTAAATAGATTTAAATCAAAAAAATCATGAATATTTTAATTTTATTAGGTAGCTTCTAAATAAAAAGTTTTCTATTTAATAAATATTACTTTTTCGGTTATTAGTTTATAGATTATCACAAAAGCATACAGGCTTAATAATTACAAAAAAATAGCGATATATTAATAATAAGTAAGCAAGTAATTTCACAATTAATAATTACAGTACGCATCCTTTGATATTTTGAAATAAACAAATTTAATAATTTATTTGCACAAAATATAATAACCATGATGATCAAAAGCCCACCAAATATGTCATTAATTAATTTGTAGTGTTTTTATGCAAATCATTTCGATATATTGGTAACTATTTGCTTGATCTTTTTAAAAGGGTAATTTTTAAATAGAAGAGAAGTTAACTTAGTTTCACATATAGTAATATATCCTTCAAAGGAGAAAAACAACAGTTACCTGAACAATATAGTAAATAAACTCAGGTAGTATGCGTACGTATTTTAAATTAACTATAAACTTAAAAATAGTTATTTTAAGTCGTCTTAAATTTATGGAAATATCCATGGAATATATTCTTAGAAAACAAATTGCGTGGCATGTATTGCGTATTGTGATAAATTGCAATATTCGTTGTTTGGCTTAGGCTTCCGTTAAAGTTACTGGTGCCATCCAATAAATTAATTTAGCAATATGCTTAATAGTGTTGTCAAACATAAATCTTTCATCGAAATAATAACATGAACCGTGTTACAAACATTTAACTGCATCTCAATAATTTTGCATCATACGTTGTAGCAACATTAGCTTCGTATGAACGCATTGCGTAGTTGTTGAGTTAGGCGTTTACTGTTTTATATTAAAAATGCGAAACTTACAGACGTTTATTTTAATATTTAGGTACTTAGTTTCATTACCCATGTAATGTCAGTACTGAATAATATATGTTTACTCTTCTTTTACATGCTATAGAAAGTGAAAAAAGAAATCAATCCATGAGATGGACAGCATTCTATTGTATTCTCTTACTCTATTACGACACTTAGTAGAGTAAGAGAATAAGCTAAATTAAATAGATATATTTTTCAGACCAAACCGTTCCTGCGCCTGCTCTGTTGAAATTAACCAAACATATCTAAGTGTGACGAATAAGTTGGTTTATAAGATATACATTTCAGATTTGCAAGAATCTGTTTTGTGGAAAGGACTATGTTACGATTATTACGCCCTCTTACATCGTAGTGGATCGATATTGCATATGATATAATATTTTTATATACCGTAATGATTCTGTCAACGTTTAATAAATGTTACTGAGTTAATTAAAATGTGATAAATATCTAGGTCATTTATTTTTATCTGTACAGTCTTAACATCGAAGAAATTAAAAAAGGAGCGTTCGAATAGTACGCATAATACAATAGACACTAAAAGCACGTGACTGGTGTATTTATACATTACGACAGCCTTGTTTGAGTGAGTCATGTTGTTTTCATTGTATGTAGTTTTACGAATTGTAGAACGCCCAAATAATTTGACCTCTGGTAACACGCCCCTACTGTTGGTGGACCATTATAGGCGCATGTTAAAACAGGTCTCCTTTGTTTGGTACTACTCGATATGCCTTTCACTAAATAATATTCACGTGATCCGCAAGGTATGAATCTTTATATGTATGTTCAATGAGTATGAGTGAAAGGGACACTATTAAAATGAAGCATTACGGACAGCTTGCTCATTGCATATTCAGATGTGGTAGGCGACGATCATGTAGACTGGATATGTGGAAGAGGTTCGAAGTGTTGAATGGAAATTTGTGGTATAAATTACTGTCAACTATGTTTATATATGTCTGAAATTACCAACCCGATATCATATTAGTAATAATTATAATTCAAACATAGTTTATAAATATATATTGAGTAGGTACCCACATGTTTTTTTAGTTTAACTATTATTTTGCATTTACTTACAAATATATTTGGGAATATATTTTATTCCATACTTTAAATGTATTTATTCAGGCTCTCTGTACATGTTTAGAACATTTGCAATTCATGAGTTTTTAGAAGTGTTGTTCATAATTTCGGATTGTCCTAATCGATCTAATAGAAAGAAATCATTGTCATTTATAAGTGACGTAACGAATATTCGCATATTGTTAGACATTTGCATTCGCAAGAATTGTGCGAATGGTTTGTGAGTATTAAATTCCACTGCTTTGTAAAAAAGGTCGCCAAATCTATATAAATTTAATTCAAACTGTAGTTTGGCCACGTAAAAAGAAGTTCGCTAAATTTATATCCTCCACCAACGCATCCTAAACCAAGAAGGAAAGAAACCAACATTTGCATTCGCGAATGTCCGGTTGCGTTCCTTTGGATATCCCAGAGTCCTCTTTGTAACGAGGACGGATACTACCACGCTCCGGGAAAACCTATTGACGAAGTTCATTTTATATCGTGTATATCAGTGGCACAAATGAACGTGGTAACCACACCGTGGAAGACTGCCACGAGACTTACTACAACTACGTGCCACATAATTGACGAGGGCGGAATCGCTTTTGGGAACTTTTCTACTTTATTCAACATTGCAATAAAGTACAGACGGTAAATTTAAGTTATCAGTTTTCTTAATGTATAAGAATAGTCAGGCGCTAAAACCTTTTGGATTTCAACCCCGGAGGCATCATTGGCATGGTTTTTATTTTGGTTTCTTTTTAATAACATTAGAGTTATGAGGTGTTCCGGTTTCAAGAGTGTCGTAAAGGAGATAGACGAGTACTTTCTGAGGGTTGAGGGATAGATCATGCTCGATGGTTCCTTCAATAATGAACGAATATTTAAAAAATCTGGAACCATAATAGCAAATCTGCCATATGCGAGGGTAAAACTCCTCTTTGTTTACACGAGCAGCTTCTAGAATCTCCGCTATGGATATATTTAGCTAATAACAATATGCGCTGCTGTGTCGATTCGATTATACCAAATTTATAGATGGTGGACGTGTATCTTTTACACGCATATATGTACATGAATATTCACATTATGTAACTACAAGAAGCAGATCTCATACGTTTTGACGTTGTTGTTAAAATATGTTAGTAGAGACTGCTCAATGTTGCCAGCATTCTAGGAACGCATCCTAGGGACAGTAAGTTGGACGCAACTTTGTATATTATTTATTAGACGAATATTTTGTTATATCCTTATAATAGTAAAAATAATCGACGAATAGCTTGGTCGTTTGAAACTAAAAAGTCATTTCAGGATTAAGAGGCGAATGTTTAAATTTTTTAGTTATTAGGTTATTTTGGTCCACTCATGCACACATGAAATCAACCTCATGTATGATGAAAGTTTTTTCTGTCATCTATTAATGAGGTTTAAGTTAGAATCTTTTAAACTAGAATTAGGCGCCACACAACAATCTAGTCCGCTACACTCAACCTGCGGCCCGCCGGGCCCGTTTCATTGGCCCAGCTGAATTTATATTTGGCAAACTTATTTTGGCGACTTTATTTTTGGTCGATAATCTGAAGTAGGGTTCGTAACCCTTTTTTATTTTCTTTGTTTCCCCGGGCAACTTAAGCTCACGTTACACCACTGCCTGCTGCCCGGGACACTCCGCTGAAACATAATTGTGGCCCCTACAATAAAAAGGTTGAGTACTGCTGATACATTCAATCACGAAATGTTCTATATTTTAAATGTATGTACGTATGTATATGCTCTGGCATATATAAGTTCAGTATGTATTTGTACGATACGACTAATAAATAACGTTTTATTATTATTGGAATTTATTCAATTTCTGTTGATACGAAATAAAATTAATAAGTTGCACATGCACAAAAATAGTCAAAGTTATATGTCATTAATATTGCCCAGAAACTATGAAAAAACTACTACTAAAGGTACGATAAACGAAAGATTCTCTGTTAAAACGGTATACTCCCGAAATGAGATTGTCTTGTTTTTTAATAAACTATTATTATTGTTTTCTTTTATCACATTTGAAGTAGAAAACGAGAATGCAGTACACCTGATGGTAAGTCGCCACTGCAGCTTATTTACATCTGTGACCAACTTCATGTAGAATAAGGGATCTACCAAAAATTAGTCTTAGATGCGTTGCTACTCTTAAAGACTAAGACGGTTGCCTCATATAAAAGTGAATAGTCAATCACACTCTTCCAGTGAAACGCAAAACCTGCTTCACGCTAGAAATAGGTGAATTATCGCTCTTTTCTCTTACGTAAGTTTAAGCATATTGAAACAAATATATTATCATGTTCATTAAAAAAGTGTATGCATATAATTTAAGCAACTGTAATCCGCGGACTATAAGATATTCACTTTAAGCTGAGGCCACAAAACATGCGTTTATAAGCATCTTGCGCTCATGCGTTGCAAGCAACAATGTTAAGCGTTAAAACAAACATATTTGACTGCTCTTATAATAAAAACATCTTTTAAATTATAGCAAAATTCACAATTGTAAATGGTTCATGGCTCTCGGAAAGGTATATGTGACATTTTCCTAATTTTTTAGGGTGAGGAAATGAAATTTTCCCACAATTTTGTAGATGTCATTACGTTTTAATGTTGCTGTCACGACGGATAATTTGAAGCGAGATATGAACTTGGGAGCTAACTCTATATATCTCTACAACATTTCTATCTTTTACAACTTAGAGCTTGCTACGGTTTTATTCCGTTAATTAGAGGGGCCTAGACCTAGTTTGTCTATCCTTCAGTCGTTTTCAGTCGTAGATTTTTTAATTCATAACAGATTCAAATGTTCATAATTCAAAACTTTGAGGGTTTTCGCTGTCAGATTGAAGCGCTGATCGTGTAGACAAAAAAAAAATAGTAATCGTTAAATACATGTATAAAATGCTGCTTTTCCAATAAATACACGTCAAAATGATTCTAGTCTTGATGATCATTTTCATCGTCCTAGTCTAACGCAGAATTGTTGAGGAGGGTAGAGACTAAGGATAGCAGTCTACCACCCATAAGACATCTAACATCTATGTATCTCACAGCGCCTTCTGAAGCAGAAACGCGTATAAGATAGTCAATATTTAAGTAAAGGTTATGCTATTTACATACATATTGATCTAATCCGACATAGTTTGACTTTGTACTAGTCACCCGTTGCAACGGTCAAAATTCGACCGTAATTTAAATTTAAAAACAAGAATATTGTATTATTATTATTATTCTTCATATTGTCCGAAGTAGCACGAATATTTCTAAAATTCAATTTAATTGTTGTCATTTTCAAGTTAAAGTTAAAAATAGGTTAAATTAGCTAAGTTGCATTTAAAATCAATAGCGGGTATTTTGAGAAAGACATCTGACATTTTTGACGTTATGTGTTTTCGTAGTAAGACATTGAATGTTCTATTTCGTTTATTATGTATGTATTCGTGTCTAATGCAAGGTAGTGTGTGTAATGTGTTTTAGATTAACTAAAATTTATGTAACTTTATGTATGTTTTATGCACTATTTGGAAAAATATTAGCATTGCGTAATCCTTCGTCTGAGGCAAGTCTCTTAAAAACGGTTCACATGTTTTTGCTTCACGTATTAATATATAGATGAAAGAGTGCGCTGGACTGTTTACAATTAATTTTTGTATTATTATTTATTACCTATATGTCTATTATTTATTTATTTGAAGATATAAAATTGCAATCTTTCAAAGGAATATTAAAATTTTATTTCTAATTATTATTGTATTGTTCTCGCGTTCAAAATAATTATAATATGGTTGGCAAGTTACGTATCTACTTTATTACTTAATAAAGGCTTTTCTTATTCTTACCTTTCGGATGGTAAATTTTCCCTGTCTTTGCTGCCTTCGTTTGCCATGATGGACACTTTTCGCTTTCCGTCAGGTGTGGGTACTCGTGGCGAAGCAGCAGAGACTGGGCTCAATATAGAAGTGGGTTGATCCGGTTTAGCGGGAGCAGGGCATGGCTCCGTCACCTCGTTCTGTTGGTTCTGTAGGTCGCTTAAGTCGAAAGGATATTCTCTTATTGCTGTCATTCGTATGCTTGTTTTTCGTACCTGTAATTTAGACAGTAAAAACTCTTTATTGTCTTTTAAAATTAATGTAGGACTAAATAAATTGTCTACCGCTTGGCGTGACCTATACTGATAAAGTAAAACAACGAAGTTTTTGGATTAAGATACCTCAATTGGTTTACCTTAAATATTTAAACGTTGGTATTAATAACAATACTATAAATTATATTAAAGAAAGAAATGTAACGTCCTAATGTTTAATTTTCTTCCGTACCTGAAAACATACATTATAAAATTTATATGATAATACCAAAAAGAATGCTATAAAAATAATGGCTCAAAACGAGTTTTATTCTAAACGAAAACTTACACCTCAAATAAAAATAAACTTGCTATTGATTTAAAACGGGGTAATATGTTACGCACCCTTCAATATTGTCCATGCTCTCTGACATAAGTATGAGAGGTTGGGTATATATCGCGTATCTGCGGTACTGCGCGTGCACCGCGTCCTGTCAAGCCGAGTACTGAATTTAAGTTCAGGCGTATGATGCCATGTTATTTCAGTTCTGAAGCCTCCACTCTTCTCAGCCAAGTAAATATGCTTTAACTATTATACCCTAATTATGCTCTTGACAAGGATGCGAAGATATAACATATAGATGTTATTTTCACGGACTATGTTAGGGTAGCGATGATGTGGATATTTTGACATCCCACTATGTCTATGTCTCTAGTAGCAGGATTTAAAAAATTAACATGTTTTAAACTTTTAAAAGTAAGACATTCCTGCGACACGAAATGTATTTTTTCTAAATTTGAATTCTTAATTAGTGTATTTTTATTAAAACTGAGATCACTCTACTATCCGAATGCCACATGTATTTTATCTGTTTGTAACCTAATTATTTTTCGACTCTTACATGTAAAGTGATAAAAAATAAACATCATCGCGTGAAAAGTGTATATCTTCAAATTGGCAACACTCCAGTAGATACATTTTTGTTCTTAAAAATAATAACTGTGATGAAATCTACTATTTTATTAAAACTTTTAATGTGGATTCAATCGTATGAATTTAATCAAATACTTAGATTTCTTATAATATATCATATTTCACTTGAGTTTAATTAGTAAGATTGATACAAAACTGTTATTTATACAAATTCGTAAAGAGTGCACAGTAGGTATAAGATTGAAGTAACAAACGAGCGTACAGTCCATCTGATAGTCAGTGATCACTGCTGCCCGTGACATCTGTAAGCGACTTCATATACTTAGAATATGGGTTCTATCTACTATTTATTACTGCTACGACTACTACTATTAAAAGGACTAGATACTAGATAGTCACCTCACAATATAGTCACTTACAAGTGTGCCGGTAACCACACCCTTCCATCCAAACAAAAGAACAGCTAAACGTGTATAAGTGTGGCGGTGGTATCTCTCCGATCAAACTACACTGGTTTTACCACCTGGTAAAATGATTAGTAAGTTATATCACTATAAATAATAAATAAAAGTATCTTTTCCGCAAACATGAGGTGTTTCAGAAAGTCGATGAAACAGGAAAGTCGAGATCTTTTTTTAATACAAATGTTTTAAAAGAAGCACATCTGAAATCGTTGTATTTATTTATATCAATTTTTTCAGAAGATAAATCATCATTTATTACAGTGTTACCGTTACCAAAAAAGTTAAATTACAAACAAAATCGAGTCCGCTCAAACGTTATTTTTGATAAGATTATTAGGGATTCTGACCAAGCTTTATTTTTGACAAGATCATTATAATGAGTTTATTTTCGTTTGTCTCTTATTTTTTTTAATATCGGGGATTATTATTTTCATCAGTCATTAATAATAACTTTCGTAAAGCCACATCGACCCATTATTGTTCGATTGCCAGGCACGTTTCTTCTCTTAGAAAGAGAGAAGGTGGTAGAACCTGTGGAGTTCGACCGGGGAAGTACCACCACCACACCTATTTCGAGTGTGAAGCATTTTTTTGCTTTTCGATGGAAGGGTGTGGTTGCCGGCACACTTTTATATGAGGCGACCATCATAGTCTTCGGGTGTAGCATCGCATCTGTGATTAACTTCAGATGGAACTCATGTACGTAGTTGATTACAGATGTCCATGGGCGGCAGTGACCACTTCAGGTAGACTGCATGCTCATGCTGACTGCATAAATGGAGAGAGTTTCTAGTCGCGTTGGCCAAGTGTAATTTGGTAGGCATCACATACCTTTGAGAATTTTTTTTGATCATGTTTATGTGTATATTATATGTATATAACCTGGATTAGTCAGGTCATAAACTATGTGTGCTCCGGTATTCAGTGAAAACATACATACATTTAGTTATAAAATTTTACCATTATAATATTGCTAAGATTATAAATACATATACCTACACCATCAAGAACTTAAGCTTGTACTTAGAACGCTAACAGCGATTTCTTGTTGTATTATTAAAAAGATGCTACTTTTAGGCGAAGTATGCAGCTGCCAACCTTCTGCAAGGACTATCGTACACGTATATCTTATACAGAAAGTTTTATGATGATTGACAGACACAGACACAAAGCCTTAGTTTCATGCGCCGCAACTATTACATAATAATAATAATGAATTGAGTAACTTTCCCCAGTAGTCAGTGCTAGATAAACTATATTTTACTGTCGCAAAAATCATTATTGATAAGTAATTACTTCCGTTTTGGCTACTTCCTTTTGCATATATATCTAATTAATAAGTTATAATTAATTATCTAATATTTCTTGTTTACAAATGGTCGAAAATAACTTAGTTGTACTAAAATATGTATAAATTAATTAATTTATGTTATATAATCTTTTTATACGAATTGAATCACGATGAATTTTCATGAAATTCTATAATGGTTTTGCTAATTAGTTACGTGTCATTATTTCGCAAAACTCTTAATTACAAGTAAAATTTTCTTCAAGGAAACTGGAGTAGTAAAATAGTAGGGAATTTTATAAATATAAGGCTATCATTTGAGTCCTCGGGGGTAGCAACGCATCTGCGATTGATTTTAGGTAGAAACCTTTTGTAATACCTTAACTTACAAAATTTCAATTAATGTAATCTAGTAACTTCTTTTAAAGTGTGATTTTTTTAAATTTTGTACGTTCATAATTAACTATGTTATATATAGGTACGTTTATTACAAGAGTAAAATATAAAACACAAGCATTAAGCTCTCTGTTTCGTGTCATCTAAGATACGAGTACATTCGTAACTTATCGCGGATAGACTCTATAATACGTATAGTTACGCGGTGTATTTATATATAGCATTTTACTTTTAGGCCAATTATTTTTTTACATAAAAACAGGAATTTTATTTGTGAAAAATTTCGACTAAACGAGTTTAAAACATTCGTTAAAATATCTTTTAGCCCTATAATGATGTCATTGAATAACCATTTTTTTCAGTACGAACTTCTTGCACAGATTAAAAGTTGCAGCTATCAATCTCTGCAAAACAAGACCTAATTATTTTAGATCCCGTTCCTAGTTCCTGTCCTGTTATATGCTGTTCTCATCTATCATCACCTTTCTAAGTTACCTACAACCAAACTAAGTTGGGTGAGTTATAGATCTTACGTTGTCTAGTTTATATATATTTCTTTTTAGCCATCAGTAGGTACACTCATTACCTGAAAATAAGCTGAGTATCATTATTTCCATGTTCAATTTTAATAAATTCTAGGTAATAGTTAAGTATGAAAAAGTCGATCTCAATTTTATTATAATCACTAAAAGATTGAACTTAACTTAAATGAGTTTAGGTTCAGTAATTTTGTTAGTCAGTCCGGGATATAACGCAGTAGGTATTATTATAATATCATATGATTGACATTCTAGGTGACGGAAAACTTTTCTTAGTATTGAAATTTAAAGAATATGAATGTAGATCGAAATTGTCACGTGAATAGAGAATCATGTGATAAGAAAAAAGGCGAACAAGAAATGAATTTTTTGTTGATGTACTTGGTACGTGACCGAATTTATAATTTGTCAGTCGGTTTGTGTGCTATTGACGATTGCTAAGGTTTCATTCTTTAGTCACATGATATTAAATATTTTATTTATTTCAAATATTCACGTTGCGAATGAAGGTTTATACTTTAGTCAAATAAGTTCTGAAATTTTTGGCACTCATTTTTGCATTCTTAATACATGTATTTCTAAAGAATTTTTTTAGGTTTTCTTTAATATTTCGTTTAATCAATAGTTCTTTTTTAATTTGCAGTGCTTGTGTGTGTGCTTGCGTGAATCGGTTTTGGTGTTTTGTTGTAAGGATGTGGATGCTAGCTGACTTAAATTCAGAGGCAACCGACCATCTTTGATCTTACGAGTTGCAACGTGCAACAACAATTGACTTTAGATAGAACCACAGTTCTATAAGAAGTTGGTAGGCAGCAGTGACTTACCATCAGATGGTGCTTATTTGCTATTCACTTGTATTTTACAGCATATTTAATAAGGTTCAAATAATGTATAAGGGTTTATCCTTGAAATCTAATTTTCTGAGTTACCGCACGTCTTCTACATTACTCCGGGGATATTATCAGACCCTGGATTTTTAACAACTTAGTTTGTAAATTCTGAGAAATGTTTGTTTAAGGATCTGACTTTTATTTAAAATTGTGAAACCATGTGAATTTGAATTACATTCGGCGAGATGCTTTATGAGTATCAAAAAACGGTTAAGGAAATTTCCATAACGGTTCATGTTTAATAATAAAGTTTGAAGAAAGTATTCTAATATTACATATATAATATGGAATTGTTATTAAAAAAAACTAAGTAATTAAGATATTTTTAGTCCTGCGTATTGGCGGTAAAGTTTTTAGAAGGCGCTTCAATCGACTGCGCGAGGACAATGTTGTGGTTATATTTTTACATATCATTATATCTATTTTGTAATCATAAATATTTTAATGTTTATTTAATAGAGACAATAATATCGGCTTCAATATAAATAAGCAATATTTAACAAGTCACGGCAGTGCCCCCAGATGACGCTTTTGTGAAATCTGACTACATTCGAATATTTCGAATCAGTAAGAAAATTGATTGATATTTTCAAGAATTTCAAATTTGCCGCCATTTGAACAATTTCTTGCCCAGATCTCATATTCTGTGTGAATGTAATAAATATGAAAATTATATTATCGATGTATTTAATTATATGCTTTGCATGTAAATAAAGTCTGTTTTATTATAATTTATAAAATGTATCTGCTTCGTAGTTTTAATAGTGAGGCATTAAACGATTGAAACTAAGTGGCAATCAGCAGATTAACTCAAGCAGAGTCACGAGACTGACCCTCGGGGCACTTCACGACCCATAATTTTAACGGCAGAAAATCTTTTAATAACACGAGAATTTACTAGCCTTTCTTTGGCTCGACTGCAATGATAATGTAAATTATCAGTTTTTGATCGATGAATGAAAAGTTACGACTCCTGAACAAAGAAGAATAAGTATATTTTAAAATTACTTTGTGCCTTTACAAGATGTCGTCAACCCATTATTGTCCCATTTCTGGAGACGTCTTCTCTCCGAATGAGAGAATTTTAGGCCGTAGCGCACCATAGACCCTACAGCGCTGGCCAAGTGCAAATTCATACTCCTTTCAGAACTTTTTTGTTTAAAAAGTCGCAGGTGCACAGGTTTCCTCACGATTTTTCCCTTACCGTAAAACAGTGGTATTTAATTTTTAATACGCAAGTGATTTAAAAAAAAGTGGTGAGTGTTTGATGTTGGATTAAAAAGATAATAGCCGACGGAATCGATAATAGTCATAAGAATTTTTAAAATAGATTAATCTTCTGTAGTTGTTAAGTTTGTACCATTGACACTATGGCGCCACTCCATACGAATCATGCAGACCATTATTCAAAAAATTAAAAATAATGACGATGACAAATGTGTACATATTAGAAACATGTACATTTATAAGAAGGCATAAAAATATTTTTAAAACAGCCAAGAAAATTTATAATAGAAATACAAGAAATCCGGAAAGATTGGTATTCACGGAACCACCACGTACGTCCTTGCTCCAAAATAATGCATACAGCATGTGTATTAAGATTTATATTAAGTTACCAATAGCACTTAAAGTGGCGCCAGAAAAAATAATTTAAAATTAATACAGTTTTTGTTGCAGAATATTTTTTATGAAATTAATGAATATCTTACATTTAAGTTCAATTAATTTTAATAACATTGACATCAAATAATTATTTATAAATAGTATTTTTTAATGAATTGTAAATATATTCTTATAAGTGGTTTGCTAAATGTTGCCATTATATTCAAATTCAATTTATTATATTTTAAAAGAATTATTGATTTAAAAAAGCTGCTTAAAAAATGCATGCCCTACTCGGGTGAACCGTTTTTCAATGTTTGTGACAAAATTGTAACAGTTATAGCAATAAATAAATAAAAAAAAAACAGTGATGGAGTAGGACCGTAGTAGGTATTTATTGCACATTGTTCAAGTGGCATAAACTCCTTTAATAATGAAAATTCTTAGAATTATGTCCATATTAGTTTTAATAGTAATTAAATATTTTAGGTATTATAAAAATACATATGTAATATGTAAAAATAAACAACATATTATAGTATCAAAAAAGTGCATTTGGCATGATATGTTCTTATACCTACTCTTAAAAATATTTAATTAAAAAAAATGTAAGAGATTAGGTAAGTACTTCTTTATTCTTCTTTGAAAATGTGGCCTACAATTCAATACAATAATCTCATGCTACAAGTACCTAGTAGTAGTACCCATCGTAAATATTGTATACTTATTGTCATTGCCTAAGTACCTATAAATTATTTAAAAACCGTAAATCGCAATTTATAGATTTTTTCACTTCATTGTTCCTCATAAGTGTACGTCATTTGTACTACCGTAATAAATGCTTACTTCAACATATTCTTAACAAGGACCGAGCAACGTGCAAATAAATGTATCTAATTTAATAAAACCCCTGAGGTGTAAATATTTGCGAAGATGTCTTGGAACAATGAAATTGTTTACCAATGTTACGTTCCGAAATTAAGTTTATTAACGATTGAGTGTTGACATTAGTATTTTGCGGATAGGAGTCGAGTATTTATTTGCTTAAGTGGACTCATCACGATCACATGATTTCTCACGAGGAGCGGACCACGAGTTCCCAATCATAATCATACTCATTTGTTCTTGACTCGGGACGTCGATGTCGCCACTTTGTCGCGTAACGCTTATCGCCCCACAACAATATTAATGGGATTGCTCACTCAATGCTGGTTAGTTATGATTACGAAATTTAACTACTGTATAGGACGACGGCCTTTGTTTGGTACATATTCGTCGGCTTCTGAAGTAAGGACGGTGGAACGGAAAATGGAATAAAGGTAAAATACAAAGGCAAATGAGGTCGTATAAAATGTTTTGTAATAATAAATATTAATAGAACAGAATCGGAGAATAAATAGAACTTCTTCATATTGAAATCTTAGTCACTATTTTCATGAAAAAAACATGATTGTAATAATATTAAACAAAAGGAATATAAATAAGAAAAAAAGACAAACCCGCTGAGTTTCTTGCCGGATCTTCTCAGTTGAGGTTGTATTCCGATCCGGTGGTAGTGTAAGAAAAAAAATGTAACTGACAATTTGTAAGTGCCCCCGCAGGCCTATACAAAATAAAGACATTTCATTTCATTTCAGGTATTTCTACATAAAATCTTGGAGTAACGTCTTGCAAAGACTAATCATTAATTCTGTTAATATTAGGACCATATTCCTTCGTCCCTGTAGTTCCGGGATCAGAATAGGGCTACGGCATCCCCTGCCTGTCGTAAGAGGCGACTAAAAGGGGCTTCCGGGGTTGCGGGCGGCTAGAGTGGGAGCTCCAACCGTTCGGTCAGGCGATCCCGGGAAGGACGGCGGTATATGTGGTCGCATACCGTCGTAAAGACAAGACGGAGCGGTGGGCCCAGCCGCCCATCTGGGAGGAGCCCGATGGGGTAACGCGCTCAGAGGATTCCGGTTGCGGTCGGACCGAGTACCCGGAGTCTTCTTTATAGCCCCGAGGACGGCCACCGGGGGGGTTTTAGTGCGGTAAAAATCCCACATAACCCCGCGTCGCTCCCACGGCGTCGGGTACCTTTTGAAGGTTTCCCCCTCGAGAACAAAAAAAAAAGGACCATATTCCTTAAAAAGAAATTAAATTTTAGTCAGTTTTTTTAATAGTTTATTTACCTTAACATAATTTAGAATATTTCCCAAAACATGTATATTTTATAAAAGTCTATTCATTCTTCTTTTTGTTTTTATAATCATTTATTTTAAAGAGCCATTTTTCGCGCAAATAAGTAGTACGCAATATGTAATATTCGTAATATTTTTTAAACCCTTATAACCAAATTACATGCAGTGAAAAGCAAATTCAGTCTATATTAAATGGTTGATTGCAATTTATTGCAATCATTTAATTCGTTAAGGATTAATACAGAACATAAGAAAACAATCTCGAAATCAACGTGATATTTTAATTGATTTTTTTTAAACATAATTATAATTATTGTGAGTTCAATAACTCACAATAATTACATTTATTCAATTACTTACAATAATTACATAATTACATTTATGTTAAAAAACATAATATGAGATAGAGACATGCTACTACATTACTTTAGTGTTACTCTGCTGGTTTACACGGCGTACGCGTGTAAAAGTCCCAGCCGGCAAGACTTTATAAAATCGCGAGACCTCTTCAACAGTAATCCCTATATTTCAGTAAATTTACATAATACCATAATGTAGTATTAGTGATCGATGAGTTCTAAGCAGTCGCAGTTTAACAATGTTACATGTCAGTTCGTACGTCGATATCCATACTAATTAATTTTATTATCTAACTAGCTGTACCCGCGGCTTTGCCCGCGTGCAAATCAACGTGTCACAAAGTTTTTCCCGCGCACATCTCGACACCGTGGGAATTCTATGATAAAAAGTAGTAACATTAAAATCTGTTTGGCCGCTCAAGGATCATCTGGTCAAACACAGACTGAAAAAACGAATTTAAAGTGTGTATTTGTGGGTAGGAACGTATTGTTATGTATATTTTTTTTAATTAGACGAATTCTAATGTTGTAAACCGCTTTTTTGAACCAATTTACATTCTTAGTGGTCTGATTCACAATATCGGGATACTTTTTTCAATCAACTCCTCCACATTTGAACCAAAACGTATCGATTATAAAGATTGATTTGAACTTTTCCGAATTGGAAAATACTATTTAAAGTAATTTTGGCGGATTCAAATTTCTAAGTAAGATTATAGGTAAACCTACTTTTAATATTAATTTGTGTTCAGGAGTTCCGGAAGGCATTAAGGAATTCAAAAATTCTGTTGGATAATGTACTGCTTCCTCCATCTCAATGACTGTGTCTACCGAATAGTAGATCTGTGACGCTGCTTTAAATTTTGAAAAAAAAAAATCATTTATTTTATCGACACGTTCCTTTGGTGGGTGGGTATATAGCCGTCTTTTGGAACCAATTTATAGTATTATTGGTTGTATTAACAATATTATGATATACTTTTTCAACCAACTCCTCCACATTTAAACGAAGACGTATCGATATAAAGATTGATTTTAACTTTTCCGGATAATCGTGCTTTGTAGCACTATTATCTACTTAAAGTAAATCATTAGATAATTGGAATATCACTGAACAGCGACATATATTCTAAGTTCATATTTTGTTTCATGTGGCCAGAGCTAAGATCTTTTAAGAGGTGTATCGGGCTATTTGTGTGCGTAAATCCCGCATTGTTCTTTGTAAAGCAGAAGACATAATCAAAACACTTTTACAATTCATACGAACAGGGCGCACCCGCTCGCAGGGCGCTGCCGCACCCTGCTCGCTTATTTTTTATGTTTTCTTTTATGTTCCAACCTAACCTAACCCATCCTGTTTAAAAAGCTACAGCTAAGTCCAACTCTTAACAATAACATGACAATACTCCTGCATTTTTAGGATTTAGGTATTCAAAGTGACACTTTTCATCATAATGGTCTCTCAGGAACGGGTTGTAATGTATTGTAATCAATAAGTACCAAACTCATACAGCTTAAGTAGGTTGTGTACTTAGATTATCAGGGTTGATGAATTGAAGTTTAATTTATTAATCACATTTCAGTTTAATGAGCTGTCATTAAACTTATAATATATACTAAAAACAACTGCAAGCATTATGTGACTACCTTTTATAATTTAGGCTTGCACTATCCCGCATCATCAAGGAGGAGTTGAAGGTAAAAAAAAAATTCCAGTGTCTTTGCTTAGTATTCTTATTACTATAAGCTACTATAGTAATATTATATACGTAAGCACTTGCGAGCCAACTTCTATAGCTTGGGCTTGCAGTACCCTGCATCATCAGGGCTGAGGAGTTTAAGATCGAAATTTTCATCATGTGTCTTTGCTGAGTAATTATATTACATACTCGAAAGCATTAAATGGCCAACTCCTATGGCTTAGGCTTGCAGTACCCTGCATCATCAGGCTTGAGGAGTTGAAGATCGAAATTTTCATCTTGTGTCTTTGCTTAGTAATTAAATTACATACCCGAAAGCACTAAATAGCTAACTTCTATGGCTTAGGCTTGAAGCACCCCTGTATCATCAGGGTTGAGGAGATGATGGTCAAAGTTTTCATCTTGTGTCTTTGCTTAGTAATTATATTACATACCCGAAAGCATTAAATGACCAACTCCTATGGCATAAGCTTGCAGTACCCTGCATCATCAGGCTTGAGGAGTTGAAGATCGAAATTTTCATCATGTGTCTTTGCTTAGTAATTATATTACATACCCGAAAGCACTAAATAGCTAACTTCAATGGCTTAGGCTTGAAGCACCCCTGCATCATCAGGGTTTAGGAGTTAAAGGTTATAATTTTCATCATGTGTCTTTGCTTAGTAATTATATTACATACCTGAAAGCACTAAATAGCTAACTTCTATGGCTTAGGCTTGAAGTACCCCTGCATCATCAGGGTTGAGGAGCTAAAGGTCAAAATTTTCATCATGTGTCTTTGCTTAGTAATTATATTAAATACCTGATAGCATCAAATGCCCATCTCGTATAGTTTAGGCTAGCAGCATCCTGCATCATCAGGGGTGAGGAGTTGAAGGTCGAAATTTTCATTTTGTGTCTTTGCTTAATAATCATATTACATACCCGAAAGCACCAAATGGCCATCTCCTATGGCTTAGGCTTGAAGTAACCTTGCATCATCAGGGTTGAGGAGTTGAAGGTCAACATTTTTACCGCATATCTTTGCTTGGTATTTTTATTACATAATCGTAAGTACCAAATAGCCAACTCTTACGGTTTAGTCTTGAAATACCCTTACATCATCAGGGTTGAGGAGTTGAAGATTAAATTTTTGTCCCATTAATTTGTTTAACAATCTTATTATATATCCATAAAAACCAATTGACTTACTTCTACGGTTCAGGCTAGCATTACTCCTGCATCATCAGGATTGAAGAGTTGAAGGTCAATTTTTTTAGGAAATATCTGCTTAGTAATCTCATTCTACATTCATCCCAATTGGACTCCTACAGCTTAGGTTTGGCCGAGTATCGTTAATTTCGTTAATTTGCTTCAAAGAAATGGATCCTTTGATCAGAACCGTATCAAACTTATCAGAGTACCCTTGAAGTACATTCTTTCAAATAAAAGAAAAATCATCAAAATCGGTTGCCGGGAAATTGAGTTAATCATCTATTTATCGCGCACATCGTTAATGCAAATATCAGACTTATGCGCTTTTTTTATGGATGCCACTGTCAAAAGTGAACTAAGAATTAATGGGACCCCATGACACGCACTACCTTTCAAATGAAAAAAAAAACATCCAAATCCGTTCACCCAGTGCGGAGAAATCGAGTAACAAATATAAAATAAAAAAAAAATAAAAAAAAATACAGACGAATTGATAACCTTCTCCTTTTTGAAAGTCGGTTTAAAACTATGTTTTAACATAAAAATCAAAGCGAAATACTAAATTTTATTGAGGTGGCCTCAAAATTGACTGACTTTCATACAAACTTACATCTCCTATTTGGGTTAAATTGGGGGGGGGGGGATGGAAAATTCATTCATAACTGACGTCTACGTCATAAAAAGAACCCCTAGTAAAAATATATTCGTATCTTTAGCAGTTTAGGCTCTACGATGTTTATTCAATAGATGAGTGAGAGAGCATCATTTCGTTTTTATATTAAGTATATATAGATATAGAGATATAGATGTGTATAGTATCAAATAACATAGGTACACACATAACCAATAAAAATACATAACAAAGGAATACATTCAGACCATAACATGTTTAGTTTCAACCAATTCAACTATGCAGTTACTTATCTTAATAACACTTATCGAACACAGAATAAATACTGCGTAGTTTAAAATTGACATAACTTTTTTATTTATAAACCGATTTACATAAAATAAACACTAAATGTTAAGTGAAGTTTCCCACAACACAGCGGTGAAAATTATTTTCAAATTGGATAAGCCGTTTCTGAGATTAGCGTTTTCAAACACACAGACAAACAGACAAACAGACAAACAGACAAACAGACAAACAGACAAACAGATAAACAGACAAACAGACAAACAGACAAACAGACAAGATTTCTAAAAACCATTATTTTGGGTTCTATGTCGTATTAAAGACCTCTAGAAATGGTTTTCACCTAAATTTATTCCATGTACAGACAGCGACCTCTTACAGATTTATTATAGTATAGAAGAAGAAGAAGATGACGCAAATTGAAATACTTGTTGTATGTTTTAAGAAATAAGGTCGCAAAAAGCTTTACGTAACCTGAATTAACTAAATTCGCACCAAAGTAATACGAGGATTGCCTGTACCTGTATATAATTGTGATTGGAAATGGCTGCGATACTTCTATTATTACAACAAATTCTTAGTTTTTGAAACATCATGCTTACGAATCGTTCTATAGTGTTACATAACTATTACTTTTTAAATTTCATATAGGTCGATGAGATAGGTATTTAAATACATAATACATAGTTTCAAAATTTCATCTCATCTTATCGAACAGTACACGATAGCGTGCACTAATTCCAGCATCACTCTTTTTCCAAATAAAATTTCAAATAACTGCAAATTTCTTTGCTTAATATAATCATTTCCACTATCCAAAAACCACAATAAACCATTTTTTTTGACTATGTCTCTTGGCGCGTCCGTCTATCCATCTGTATAAATGTGCGTATTTTAAAATGTACTGAAATCATTTTACCTGAGGTTCATAATGAAGATAGAGAACCTATTCTTGTATGTGAGTTATTACTCAATTTTATAAGCTATAAAGTCTGATATCGGTCCGGAATAGTCTGGATAGAAAAGCGCAGAATTTTGACACTTCTGCATACCATCATAAGATTTAAGTAAGAAGTTATTTTTCATAGGCTCAAATATTATTTGTAGCCTAATCGGTAAAAAACTACAAACAACTGTTATAATGGATCATTCCTTAATTAACGTGAGCTTCTAAGTCCTACATTATGTAAACCTATTATATTTTAAAACTGAAAATGCTAAGAAAATAATTTCTTTTCAAAATAAAGATTTTAAGAATCGTAAACGGAATGTAATTAAAATACATAGCGGTAACTAATATAGACTATTTTTTGGCTTTATTTTCATACAATTGTTTAAATTTGGATAATACCCATATTGTATAACAAAATTACTTACATTTTAAGTCAATTACATACAATTATTACTCAACAATGCCCGTTATTTTTGGGATTACCTGTTCCAATAATACAAAAAGTATAATTATACTATTTCCTTTGTGAGGCTTCCATACCAACAACCTACACAAATAAACACAGTTGAGGATGGTAATTGTCTACCATTTAAAACCAATAGTCAGATTATTTATGTTACTTTTAATAAAACTAAAACTAAGATATGAAAAACTTTTTATATTTTTTGTCCAAGTTATTAATAATAAGTTATTCATAAATAGGCAGTGAAATGATTCGTTATTAACAAAATATTACTTTCCGAATTCACAACTCTACATTGGGATATTTCATGTGACGTGACTGACTTGAATTAAACAAAGGCGAAAACAAAAACATATCTAGTATAAAAATCCAAATTTGTCATTCCTTTGTCTGACCGGGGATCGAACTCCAAACTCACAACGTGTCAGACGTGACCAACTTAGTGAATGCTCTGACACACGGGTTGTTGCTTTTGTTTAGGAAATAATTTGTCTTTATTTCCTGAAGAGGCTTACCAACAAATTATCTGTTCCAATTATTTTTTCTTCCTCTACCATCGGATCGGTACACGACCTCAACTGAGAAGATCCGGCAAAAAAATTCAGCGGGTTTGTCTTTTTTATTATTTTGTATATATATATATATTTTTAAATATATTTACAATCATGTTTTTTACATGTTAATAAAAGTTAGCTCCAATATCTTGCCTTACAGTTCAGTAAAAATGTGCCTTGTTTGTTTAGGTATGTCATATAAGAAACATTAGTACCTATGTGTCAACAGGGGAGGCATCACCGTCATGCCTATTTTAGTATGAAGTAGTTATTCCGTTTCGGTGAAATGAACTGAATGCCGATCGATTTACATAAGTTATGACCATCTTAGTCCGTTTAAGTACCCACACATCTGTATTCAGCTGCAGCCATAACATGGTCTTAATGGTACAAATATACGAAGGCGCCAGTGACCTTTTATCATCAGGCATAGCATGATTGTTTGATACTTTAATATTATGGAATGCGATAGTTTAATTATAAGAATAATTGGTATCCCAACAAAATAACAGACTTCAAGCTGCTTTTGTTATTGGTATTTTAAATTAAATTAAATAACCTATGCAACGAATTCCAGGTTGTGTCAACTCCCAATGGAAATATTGCATCGTCATATCTATTTTAGAAATACGCTTTCTACTTCTGATAATGCAAGTGGCAAAAGATACGGACACAGTGGAAACGTTTTATATAAGTTTATTATTTAATCAAAAATGACGGTTGAGTATCAATGTGGAAGGACTACTACAATCATTACGCTAATTGATTAAGACAAAATGTTAACAATCATTGAGGTAGATTACAACAAATCACTACACATAGTATAAAACAAAGTCGCTTCCCGCTGTCTGTCCCTATGTATGCTTAGATCTTTAAAACTACGTTACGGATTTTAATGCAGAGTTTTTAATAGATAGAGTCGTTCAAGAGGAAGGTTTATATGTATAATACATGTCAAATAAAGCGGAGGAGCACTGATAATTTCAGAATTTTGACTTTTAGGCAGAGCGAAGTTCGCCGGGTCAGCTAGTGATGATATAAAAGTGGCACACGTCCTAGCAAATGATTGTAATTGGCAACTGTCGCCTATCAGGAGCTTTCCTAATAAAAAATGTTAAATTTATCATTTACTATACAAATACTATTTTACCCCATTTGATTTAAATAAGTTTTCATTTTGTATCTAAACATTTCTTGACGCTTAAGGAATAAACTACTTTCCCAGGCGCAAGGCAATAATAAATAATCAATAACTTGAGAATCTATTTCAAGTTCACAACGGAATTTGCAATGAAGCCATAAATAACTCCCATAAAGTTGCAAGAACTTAAATAATAAAAAAAAAGTATTGCAAAGTATCTATATAAATAAATATGAATGTTTGTCTGTATATCTTGTAAAGAAAGTATGCATTTGATCATAGGGTGATCTTTAGAGAATTTCTTGTCCATGAGCCCACGGAGACTTCTGTCATACTCGCGCAGGGCGAAGCTAGTTTCGTATAAAAATGTATACCTACTGTACTAAAAAGTCTGGTACAGATCAAACACATATGACCATAATCAGGCATAAACATACAAACATGATTGCGTCCGGTTTGTTTACGCTCAGTCGCCGGTTACTAAAGCCGTGGTCACGATCTCGTGAATGTAATTATAGCATTGTGTTAGCGTGTAATTACCCTGTAATTACTTCTAGCGACACCTATCACCAGAGTTGTAGGCTAACAGTTTAAGCTTGCTAATATATTTTACTTAAGGCCGGACACAATGTTTGTAAATCATAATTAGAGTTATCTCTTTTAAATAACTATAAAATGATCACTACTATATTTATACGTTTATTGTAATAATTATCAATCAAATAACAGTGGGACAAACAAACATAAATAAGTCTATAAAGCGTGATTAGTTGCAAGCGGCATGTCCCAAGATTGTAAGACATAAACAATGTTAATTTCTTTTGAAATCAATCGCTTATCTTGATTGTAACAGTAATAAAACACTTTAAATATAACGTTTTTCCGCACAGTTAGTGGTATAAAAATAAATATTCATAAATACGAACCATTTTCTCCAACGTCTCAGCTACTGCACAAAACGGAACGTAGCGGTTAAAAGTCGTGAGGAAACTAATAAAATTCTTAGCAGGATAGAGGGCGATCCCCGCAAGTGCTATCGGTATGTATGTGATGAGTGTATGCGATGATACACAGTGTCACTTCGCTATAAATTACAATTGGTCGCCTTGCGTACGACTTTTGGCGCTGAATATACAAGAATAGGATAATAATTGATTCTATAAATAATGCCTAATATATTTGCATAATCTGTTTTCACAAATGCACGATAACATGGCAAAAACGATTGCGATATGTTGACCCCACGTTCAAGTACTTTTTCAGGGCTGTGTGTATTTCGACCACATAGACTATGTATAGCTTGTATATTAACGGTACTAACATACATATCGTATCAGTCGGATAACATTAGTAGAATGAAACACAAATGAATTAATTAATCAATGTAATGATGAAAAAAAAACTAAAAAGTAATTCAATATCCGTACACAATTACACGCTTACATGTACTACATACTATTGGTACCTACCTATTCTAACTCACATTAATCTTGGTGCATTTTCATATATGTATAAGTTTCGTATGTAGGTATGTATGTATAAGTTTCACGATTAATTCAAATATTTTATAAATGTTTTGATTGAATAAATAGTAGCATTAACTTAAAGGCTCTAGGACATTCTTGATGATCATGTAGGTTAATTGATATATTTATGAAAAAATGAGACATGCTTACGTAATACCTAAGAGAAATATTCAAACTGTAATTAATAACCATTTAATAAGAGATACTTGCTAATTGTACACATTTTTCAAATATTGTATTGTTTTTTTTTAAGTATAGGTAAATAGTAAACGACCATACAGTCCACCCGATGGTAAGTGGTAACTGACGCCCACGGAAAGCAATAATACTTCATGAGAACAAAATAAGGTTTTGCAAACATTGAATAAATAAAGACATAGTCAGAAAGGCTCTAAAATAAAATGATGTTTCAAATTTTTGATACGGTCACTGTGGTATTAAAATAGGCTTTCGTCTTTAACGGTTTTAATTGTCATTCCAGATACCGTTCATTCTATATCGTTGAGTGACACAGTTTTCCTCAGTAATTAATATTCTTAAATTGTTACGTTTTGTATTACTTAGTTGCGTAACGTTCAGACGTCACGATTATTGAGAAGCTACCTATACGGAGCAGTGATAGCCTAATGGTTGACTTACCCTCTCGATCGACCAACACTGATTTGTTTAAATTATTTGCGTGTTAGAAATTAATTTTCACTTTACATGGCAATGAAAACATTGCGAGGAAACCTACACACCTGATCTTTACATAAATCTACACTCCAGTTCTTTAAAAAAAGTTGTCAAAGATGTGTCTACCAATTCGCAATTGGACAGCGTGGTGGACCATGGCCTAACACTCCAACATTCTGGAAGATGACCGACGCCCAACAGCGGGACAATAATTGGTTAAAAAATTTAACTAACACCAATGGTATATTTTGATGTATTAACTTTTATACTAGGGTATCTACATTACCTATAATGAATATAGGAACGCTTTTAAATAATCATCTTTATAATTTTCTCACATAATGATTATCATGTATTGTATTTACATCCTTGTATGATATTTTATTAATATTAATTAGCAAACGAACAAGGTGGACTGCATTCACTTCATATTATGTGATATTGTTGATGATCGTCGCATCTGTAACAAGTCACAATGAAACACGAATTCTTTGCAATTTCTACCATGATAGTTGGTACACGTTCCGCTAACGTCTTATGAAACCTTAGTACCGTGCTATCTAATTATATTATTTTTATTAATGTATAACATATCATTCAAGATTTCCTTTTTGTTGTTTTTTAGGGTTCCGTACCCAAAGGGTAAAAATGGAAACCTATTATGAAGACTTCGCTGTCCGTCTGTCTGTCACCAGGCTGAATCTCATGAACCGTAATAGCTAGATATTTGAAATTTTCTCATATTTCTGTTACCGCTGGGTGAACAAATACTAAAAGCAGACAGACGTAAATATTTAAGGGTGGCTATAGTAATTGATATTTTTTGTCGTATTTTACAGATAATGCTACGGAACCTTTCGTGCGCGAGTTCAATTTGCATCTAGCCGGCTTTATTTTTCTTTATAGTTAATATAAAATTAAAATAAAATTCACATGAATAATTATTTGACGCTTTTAGTCTTTAAAATACGAAAACTTTTTTCACGACTGCATTAGAAGGAATGTCAAATATTTTAGAACCGCTCTTAAGCACAAATCAAGCTTAACTCCACTAAACTAAAAAACTAGTATTTATTTGTTTTCGTCTGCAGTAGAATGTAATGTCTATTTTAGATTATTTCATTATCACAGTACGTGTTTTCCTTCTTCGGTGAGTTATGTTTACGTGATTTACATTCATGTCAGTCTTATCAATCTTAGAGATATTTAAAATACCAAATCTTTAGCTTATTTGGAAGGTGGTAAGTTAGAGTTAATTACAAATTTCCATCAAAACCAAAGAGAAATGTGGTAGGATCATAAAATAGAAAATCAATAAATAAACTAAATGGATTGTAATGTCAAATATTATTGACCGAGTTCGTAAACGGAAAACCACTTTCGCTTTAAACATTTTTTAAAGGTGGTGGAACTAGTAGGGTTATAAGGGAGATAATACCGCCACATCTACATAAATTTCTAACGTGAAGCAGTACTTGTGTTTCACTGGAAAAGTGTAGTTACCACCTTAGTTTTAAATGAGGTGACCATATTAGTCCTCCAGAGTCGCAGCGCATTTGTAATTGACTTTAGAATGAAATTCCTTTCTGCATGAACTTACGTACAGATTTCCATGGGCAGTGACTACTTACTGTCAAGTGGACATCATGCTTGTGAGTTATTTTAAAATTATAAAAAAAATGTTATTTTTTTATAATTTCTTTTATGGATCAATAGATAAACAGAAATCTAAATGTACTGGTGTCTTGTAATGCGACCCTTTATATTATAAATTAGAAGAAATATATGTTATTATAGCGGTAGTTGGTAACGCATTTGCTGTAAAAAAACTCATGTGCCTATTTCGTTTCAATAGATAAGCCTAATAACCCTGTAAATAGACAGATCGCGAAGTATTAGTAGTAGTTCGGTCTGTTTTTATGCCTTGGGTATATATAGAACTGTTAAAAAGTTTTTTTTGAAGCAATAATATATATGCAATCGATTCCTTATTCATGAAGTGTTATAAGCTCAGATGTCATGAAAATAAGATAAAAGTAAAACCCTGTCCAAATCTCATGTGACTTTTTGGCCCGTGCCTTATTACACTTGACAAGGATAAGTCTTTAAAACTAAGGTGTTTTTTTAACCATACATATTAAAAGAAAAAGATTCACTTGTCTGAACATTGCAAATATTTAAAAATCGTTTGCAGTATTGAAAATTTGTATAAATAGTAATTTTTATATTTTTGTCTTTTTACCCGACTGCCTAAGGAGGATGTTTTTCGAGCGTATGTTTATATGTATGTCCATTACTTTGGCACGCGCTACAACCCAAACATAGCACTTTTTCAATGGAAATGGGGGGAGGGATAATTTTGTATGTATAATTTATAACAATATGGGTATCGAATCAAAGGTAGTAAGTAGACCATTACAAATATGTATGTATTTTAGTACTTCTATACTTATTGTAAAATGAAGTATTGTATAGTGATTGTATCAGTTAGTATGTAATCTTTTTTCTCAAAATCTAGTGAACGAATCGGTATTTGCTAAAAGATACAATGCTTGAGAAAGTTTTGAGTTAAAAGTACATTATGATTATATAAATTGACTGGAATATAAGGATTACTGTTGAAGAGACAGCGCGACTTTAAAAAATCTCGGCGCGACTTTAAAAACAAAAAGAGGGATAGATAGACCGTTATAAAATATATATGATAACACTTTTACGTTACTATTTTGGGACATATTCTAAAGTGTTAAGTGTAATAAATTATTAAAAATTAAAAATGATTAAAAATTAAAAACAAAAAATCTGGCTAAAATTTTATTTTTGCAGTCGGGTTTTTTGTTTTTAAAATAATTTCTTGTAGTTGGATTTCTTGTATTGCGATTAGAATAAATCAAATTATTGAATTCAATTTAATAAATTGAAAATATAATTATATCATCACGATTTTTTTCTATGAACCTAACGATAAGGCAGACGGGCTGACTGATGGAAAGTAGTCACCGTCGCCTATGGACACTTGCAAAACCAGAGGAGTCGCCGATGCATCGCCGGCTTTGAAGGAAAGCTCTTTTCGCACCTTTTTTGAAGAGCCCCATGTCATAACACCCCGGGAATACCTCAGAAGGAAGCTCGAAGGAAGAATTTACTTCAAATTACATTTTTATAATCACGAACAAATCCATATAGCACAACTAGTTCAATAACATTTGCGTATCAAGATAAATGTAACAAGTATAAGTGTACTCTGACATGATCGGCAGATTGGATGTGAGCTGATATGTGATCATGTGATGCTACTTCGACATAGAAGTGGTACAAATTGATTTCAGATTAGGTCAAGTTTTTTATGCAGGTATAACTAATTGTCATCTGCTCGTTTGCTTACTGACGTTTTAAAAACGACTATTAACAGGATATACAATCTTATAACCGACTGCATGTTTAAGCAGTATTTCTGTATGAGTAGATTTTAAAAAAACTATTATGTTTTTTATAAAAATAAAGTTCTGTAACCCAAAGATTTTAAATTAAATAAACTTTGTATTTTAAACTTTGAAACAGTGCTGATAAGCACCTTAAGCTGAGTGAGTTAAAATATAATGGTTCGGCCACTTTAGAGGCTGTTTATAAGGTGTTGTTTATTAAAATTAACGTAAATAACACCGATCACCCGAAAAGTTTTCCATCAAATCACTTGAAAAATTTATTAAAAACTTACTTAATTGTATGTTTTGCGCAGTAATCTTGGCCGAATAGTGTACGTTAAAATTTTAAACACTGTCTATATAAACTACCTTATAACTCCTACTGCAAAAACTACAGCATACAAAAAATCCTACGCACTTCTCTAGATTTTTATAAATATATTCCAGATTTCAATTCAATTAATTGAAAACTTTTCGAGTAATCGGTGCGGCCTGAGCGGTGAGCCTTTTGGATCCGCCCTTTTATTTTTTTAAATAATGGAAGGTAATGAAAACATTTTTCAATATACAATGCCTGCACTATTTATAGGCCTTCTAGATTAGCGTTTTGGTCTTCTACTTCTTTTCTATTGGTAATTGACACGAGATAGTTTGATAAGTATTATTTATTGTTTATAAATATTGTTGTATACGCACTTTACTGTCCTAAAACACTGATCTTCATAACGATCATAATAAAGCACGGTCTATGTTTAACAAAACAGCACTTAGAAATATTTTTCGAAAATAATCTTTCGGTATACTATTTTTATGGTTTTGTAGGATCTAAGTCCTATAAAGCCTTATAAATAGTAAAAAAAATATTTTTTAGAAAGCTTTACCTCTTAAATAAAAGTAGAGCAAAATTATTGTGTGTTTAAGCAAACTTACACATTATAAAGTTATTAATAAAGGACGAGCACATTATTTTGTAGGCGAGATTATTAGTGTATATTTAAGACAACACAAATTAATTAAAACACACCTGATATAGGTTCAAAACGACATTACGCTATAATGTTAATATCTCTATCAGTGTGCGTTACTAGAATAAGGACCAAAATATTTTTTTAAGCTAAAATGATTAAAAATAATTTGTTGTTTGTTCTTATTTTAAAGATAAATATGTTTTGTAAATTTAGGTACTTGTTAAAATAAAAGTTGTGTATTTTCTGTTGTGGTTGTAAATTAAAATTCCTGGTTTAAAAAGATATTAGCATTTAAATAATATTAATATACAACAATAATATTATGATGCCACATTAAAATATTATTGTGCGGAGTCGTACCTTTTTTTTTTTTCGAGGGGGAAACTTTCAAAGGTACCCGACGCCGTGGGAGCGACGCAGGGTTATGTGGGATTTTTACCGCACTAAAACCCCCCCGGTGGCCGTCCTCGGCGCCATGAAGAGGACTCCGGGACCTCCAAAGGACTGCAGCCGGAATTCTCTGAGCGCGTTGCCCCATCGGGCTCCTGTCAGATGGGCGGCTGGGCCCACCGCTCCGTCTCAGTCTTTACGACGATATGCGACCACACATGCCGCTGTCTTTCCCGGGATCGCCTGGCTGGACGGTTCAAGCTCCCACTCCAGCCGCCCGGAACCCCGGAAGCCCCTTTTAGTCGCCTCTTACGACAGGCAGGGGATACCGTAGCCCTATTCTGAACCCGGAACTAGCTATTGTACCTACTGCACACGAATGGTTATTTCATGTGTTTTTTTCGTAAAGTGTTTCTAAATCAGGGTTTCTTAAAATAAGGTCCACAGATCCTTGGGGGTCCGTGACGTATCTGCCAGGGGTTCACGGTAGTGCAGTTAAACCTTAATTATGAGGACATTTTTTAAGCAGCCTGAAGTGTCGAACGACAGACTAGTGAGTTCAATTGTAATTATTAGGCGCAGTCACGAGTGTGTTTGTTTCATTACCGCTTGTTTCATTTTCCTAAAACTTTTGACAGGGGTTGATGGAACTATTAAATTCTGGAAAGGGGTCCGTGACTACAAAAAGTTTAAGAAACTATGCTCTTTATATTGAGGCAATCATTACGTAAAAGGATTAGCGATAGAAGTAGATATTACATATAATGTCAATAAACAGAGTGCAGCGTAGGCGGACAAGGTAGAGTGAACTAGTACAAAAATGTTTAACAAATACTTGTGAAAAAAACGTAAATGAGTGTTTAACAAGGAATTGTGCCTTCAAAAGTCTACGCCAGTACCTAGCTATAGATATAATTATTGCAACTAATCTCTTTATACAAAAACTAAGAAATTGAGATCTAAATAGAATAAGTCAACAAATATTTTATATATATTAAAATTTTATGGAAAACTTTTGGTTATGGTAGAATCTCGAAATCAAGGTAAACATTAGTTTAGTTAGTTAGCCTTATCATACAAAATACATCACATGCGTATTTATAAATAATATTATTTATAAATACCGACTGACAAATGAAAAAATGGACTAATGTTTATAAGAGGCATTTGAAAATGTATTCGTTTTTGTGTATTGCGTGAAATGACAATGAAAACAAAGAGTAGTTTTAAATTGTATAAGTACGCATACCTATACGATATATTTGAATAACAATACTTAAGGCAAACTAAACCTATTGTACATTAACGTAACTGGTAAAAGTAGAATTTAAAATAAGGGTAAAATTTGCAATACGTACCTCGGAGAAAGCTTGCCGAGCTTCCGTGTTTTCACTGTACAACGTAAATAACAACCCCAAACTATCATTTAAAATCTAATCAAAAGTTATTTATTATCACGATATTTCATAAAATCACTTCAAGCGTTTGATCCGTGTCGAAGTTTCATCAGCAGTCGACAATGTTGGCGTCTCGAGTGGGTTGATAAGGGAAATGGCGGAAAGAGCGCAAGATCCAACTCCGTCGGGCGGTCGCGCCGTACCAGTCTCATCTACGTGGGTACGCTAAGTAAAGACACTTCACAATATCCACGTTTTACTACTTAGACGGCCTTTATTCTTTTAGAATACGCGCCTTTATCCGTTATACTTCAACGATACTGCTTGACTTGATTCATGCTTACTGATTTCAAAATATTTGAGGTTGTATTTAGTTTATGATATGACCATATTTCTTTGTTCCGCTGTTAGACACTTAAAGCATAATAGAAATACAAGCTATTCACGTGATCGACTTAACATATTATAGTGGATATAGGTGTCGAAATCTTTGTAGTTGCTTGTGCGCAACTGCAGCATTTTGTGGGCTTTCCTCGGTTTTTATACATGTCACGTGTAAACGATAAACGGTTAAGTTTCTCAATGCGCGTACAACGTTATGGTATGGAAATGTATTAATTTACATAGTGCCGCCATTATTGTAACTTCTCTGGCCCTTAACTTGTATGCCTAGGCAATATAGCTGAGAAATATTGATTGGGGCAGCTTTGTGCTCATAAAGTGATTTCTATTACGATGCGTAAGTGGTATGAATACGAAAAATTTACGTAATTAATAATATTCCTTCGGGTAATGGAATTACGGAATATTCCTATATATTAGGAGGAGAATGTGTTAAGAGGATACTATATTTGCATGCATATTAGAGATGTGTACAGGGATATGGAGGGACATGTCGATAGCGCCAGTAACGCCTCTTTGAGAGTAATGGCGATAAATTTTAGATTTATATTAAAATTCTTATGGGGCTTTTTTGCATGAACGTTTATTTATATATACCTACATGTTTTGATTTATGCAAGTAAGTTAATGTGACGTTTGTTATGATATCATGATTTTAGTGTAATAAATTGTAACGTATAGGTGGAATACAAGTATTAAACGATTCTCAAACAAATCACTAATTTCGATACTTCATTGGCAAGAGGAAACTTTTTGGTGAAAGGTCAATAGGAAATAAATAAATATGATACTTAATACCTATTCAGTCTTTGACCATCAGCAAGAGACGTTATCTCGCCTTTCGACTGTCCGAATGAATGAGAATGAATGCATAATGATGTAATCAGGATCACATGATCGAAATTGTTGGAAACAATACCGTGTTTTGATGTCATCTCCCGTTATGACGGCCTATAATGTTTACATAGATAGAGATGTATATTAACAATTTTAATAACGTAAATATACCTCAATTTATATTTTTAAAAGTGGTTAGTCTAGTTGGGGTATAATTGACGGATATTCGACCTTTGTAATATACTTGCAATTTTTGTTGTTTTTTACATTACCTTCTTCAAATACTGATATTTTGCTTCAATTGGCAATTAACAAATTTGGTCAACCAATTCCTCAAAGAGTAGCATGAAAAATCTGTCAACTTGTTGAGCTCAGATTATAAATTTTAGCTCATAGATTTTTTATTCGTTTGTCTCTTGTAATGGGAAAGATCTGTTAATCCACATAAATACTGTTCGTGAAGTTCGGTCTTACGACGTTTGCTTTAAACTTGACTTTAAAACCATACAGTAAGAAAACAAACTACATTCTTGTTAAAAAAAACGCTAATGAAATTAACGTAAGTGCATGGATTAACGTAAAATTTATATGAATATCCTAGTTTTGTTTAATGGCGTTGCACACCATCAACTTTTACTATCAAATCAAGTTATTTATTTTCACCGCATCAGATAATATCAATTTGTTTGTTGTATTTTTGGAAAGTGCGGAATTGATTATGCAAGGATATTGCTTTTAGATAACTTGATGATGAATGATGTATGCTCGGTATAGTAGTTTCTATACAATGCCAGCTTCCTTTGACTTTTTTAAGCGGTCACGCATATAGCATACCTACTTTTTATGCTATTTCAGTTTGAAATTAAGAAGACTTTGTACCCAATTTCAAACTGAAATAGCATAGAAAAGTAGGTAGTATACTTTGTACCTATAGTAAAGTGTAGTATAGGTTTACCAATGTAATAAGTAATCAGCATTTTCAATCGTATATTTATTATTCAAATAAGATATAATTATAGCATATACCTAATAAAAGATAAGCGTTTGGTTTCTCTACCCTCTATATTTAATAAATACAAGGTTATTTTCGCGGCTTCGTCCACGGTCCTTTGTCCTTCGGTCTCATCTCGTTGGTCTCATCTAATACTGAGTATCCTATTTGCTAATTTAGGTCATAAACTATATGTGTGACAAATTTCATCAAAATCGGACTGGTAGCTTTTTTGTGATAGACTAACAAACATACATGCGTTACATGAGTAACATTAGCGTTTATTTGAAGCGTTTATAACTAACTAGCTTTTATCTGAAGCTTCACTCGCGTTGAAGCCCTTACAGAAATTTTAAAGATCAATGCATTCCAATCGAACTAGATCAATGTGATTCATTAATTAAAACTACATAGTTGTTTTTTTCTATTAGATAAAATTATGTGTACAAAGTTTAATGATGACCGGATGAGTAATTTTGGCGTGAAAACAAACTTACAGTGACGTTTAGAATATTAGTAGGGATAAGATTTTTCTTTGCGTGCGGTGATGACGACTTTCCGATAAATTTTATCAATATGGAAATTTTGTAGTAACAAAAACATTCAAGTGTAGATAGCTATTACAACGTTTAAATCAAAAGCGTTTAACATACTGCCTCTTTAACATAGTGTTATCATAAAGATTGTATCGGCCTTTTATTTTTTATCAATTGAAATTTAAATGGGACAAGGAGCGTTTAATGTGGGAGATAACGTCAAGAATCTTCGAGATTTCAGCAATCGGTCATGTGAAGAAACGTCAATGTTTGTCAAGATTTCTACGAAGTCATCGTCGCCCTATTTTGGTTTCATTGCTAAGCGCAGGTTTTCTATACGAGTGAATGGACTAAGCCCCAAAAGTCAACAAGTCCCCAAAGGGTAAAGGTACCAAATTATACTAATGACCTATAGACTTCAGTTATAGGCGTCTATGAGATTTTATTTCTTTCTAATTTCGTCAGAAGGATGTATGTATGTTTGTCCACTTCTTTGGCACGCGCTACAGCCCATGTGGCTTGGCAGACTGTAACGCATGACTTAGTTTTGTAATAAACTTACTTCGTAGATTAGAGGCTATATTATTTTTAAATATGGCACCAGAAATTAGAGAATAACCTGGCCAAGTGCGGGCTTGACCCAAGCACGAAGGGTTCCGTCCCATTCATCTATAAAAACCGGGAAAAAATCACGTTTATTGCAAGGGCGTTTTAAATATTTCTTTTATTTTGAATTAATAACTTATTTTGAAAGTAAGCATATAACTAAATATCCTGTTAATATTTAAAGTGTCTACCTGAAAACTTTTATTTTTATAAAACTTTGCGTGTTTTGATCGAAAGGATTCGTTTGTTTTATGGGAGCCCCTCTTGAATATTCATTTTATTATGTTTTAAGGATTGTTGTTACAGCGGAATGGCAGCAACAATACATCATCTGTAAAAAATTCAACGGTCTGGGTGTTTGTGTATTCGTGTGTCCACGGTACCCACGATACAGGAGAAAATCCTAATGTGACTCTATGAGTGTAGAAAGCGTGTTCTTTTAAGAATTTTCAGACGTGTAAGAAATGGAGAAAAATAAGTATGACATCGAACTGTAACTGAATGAAAATATAAAGCCTTCATTTATGTGGACGCTATCTAGAAGCCATTACCCGCTTGTTGCATCTTGCTTTAATTAGTAGGAACTTGATAATGTGTTAGCTCGCATAAAGCCCAGGAATACAAGCAATACAACTCAAAGTGAATACGGAAAGACTCAAAATAATATTTTTTTTCATGAAATACGAGAAATAATTATAGTTCGAAATGGTTTGAAGTCGTAAAATGTATTATCAAATGAGTCATAAATAGTTAAACAAGACCTCTGATGAAACAATGTTACCACGTCCTGTATTTCTTCGTCAACCCGTTATTGTCCCACTGCTGGGCACGGGTCTTCTCTCAGAATGAGAGAGTTATAGGCCATAGTCCACCGCGCTGGCCAAGTGCGAATTGGTGGACATGCCCTGTATTTACTATATTAAAATTATATTTTTATTATATTTTAACTAGCAAACCCGGCCACGCGTTGCTGTGGTTAAAGAAATGTTACATAAACAAATATCAATAAATTAAGATATAAACTATCCTATCTTTTAAGTTGGATCAAAATGCACACGTTCTGTAAATTTGATTATAATCGGTTCAGAGGTTTAAGAGTCCATTGCGGACAAATAAAGTGACACGTAATTTATATATATTAAGATTACAAAAAATAGCGATTTATAACTTCTGATAAATAATTGCTCTTATATACATAAGTCTTGATAACTGTATGTCGAAAAATATTCGAACTACAATTCCCTGTTATTATGTTTGTAAAAAGTTACTCTAGAAGTCTAGAACGTTCTTGATATTGTTATCATATTTGTCCAAAGGGGCCTATTGTTTTATCATATTTATAGTTGCAGCTAAATTAATTCAGCCATTATTCTACTATTTCATATTATTTTTCCGTGACGTAACGTTTCCTTTTGCAATTGTAAGATTAATTAAATCTGCTACTGCAAACATCTTTATCCATAATTCAATAGATGCGTTTACATTTGTAGTCATTGCGTTGTGTAGTTAGTAGATCATCTACAGTAGGTATTTATAGATGCCGGATCTAATTCATCTAGATACCGAATTGGAAAGAAGGTTGTAAGTTGTAATATTAAAAGACGTTTAGGTAAACATAATTATGTTTTAATAGGATACTTCTTTTATTAATTTCTTTTGCACGACTCATAATGCAAAGCATTACAGAGTGCTTTATTACCAAAAAGTCCGTTTTACCTCGATTCCGCAACTATTTAATTATTTACGCCATTGGTAATCCATGTAATATTATTTGTGCACTATTTCATAGATAATTTAATGGAGATTAATTTTGTCACTGGTAAAAATTGATTTAAGATAATAAAACCAAAAAAAACTATTGAAATAAAAAAAAAACCCTCAATCAACACTTTTTTAATTTGAAATGCGATAGCTTGCTTAAAAAACAATTAATTTAATCAGTTTTTTTAATTGGCTTGAGATTTACTTGCGGTGATTGATATTTAAAATGGTTATCTTATATAGTGTCGTATATATTTAATATAATAGTTACTAACGAAAAACTAAAATTCATAAAAAATGAGACGTGCTTTTTTGGATTTTACAAATTTATATTATTTAACACTTATTTGGTAAAAAGTGCATTGTAAATAGGTTGAGTCTATTGAAGTTTATACGAGTAAAAAAATATACTTTAATGTTTAGTAAATTTGTAGATTTTGATTAAGTAAGAGTAATATTTTTTTCTAATAGTAGTAGCAAACGGCCGCTTAACATACAATAAAAAAATCAACTATAGATAGTACTAAAGAAGCCGAAGGGCTCAGAAGCCGAGTTTGGCTAAAAAGCTTTGCTACTTGCGGTCAAATCTTGAAAGACCAATATGAGTATTTCTACTTTATCACAGCTATAAAGTAAAGACAACAGCTTACCTATACACTGGGCTATCCCCAGTGTATAGGTAAGCTGTTTTAAGGCAGAAACAGAAGTAAAACAGCCAAAAGGTCAACGACCTTCAAAATTTGTTATAAGATCTTGCTAACTATCATGTTACCATGACAACTTGTCAATTATTTGACTAATTTATCTACACTCACCTTTAAATTAGCGCTAAAATTTTTTTAAACACGTTTAATAACTTATACCCCTACCGTTTTATGTCTTATACGAGTACGTTGAATTGCCTGTATAAAGTCAAAATCATAATCGCTCGATTTGGCCCAAAAGAATATTATCTTAAAATTGAAAAGAAAAATACTTAAATCCTAACAATTTAATCCCGCTAATCAATACCACAAACAGCACTTTCAAAGAATTGATAACACACATAGAATATAATGCAAAGGAATTAATACTATTAAAGAATTGTGCTAACTACTTCAATTAAGTAAATAGATGTAGACTTGTGCAACGTATTGTTGAGTAAACCAGATAAATATAGTCAGTTCAATACTGGATAGGTATTCAGCGCTAATTACTCGGTACTAATAAGCTACACATATTTACTACTTGAATTGTCAAACATATATCTTTGCTAACTCGTAATAATTAACGCCGTCGTGCAAAACTCTTAAAGCCTAATTATTATACCACTAATTAATGACTCTTTGTGACATTTCCTCGCCATTGTAGGCGCGACGGACATACAAAGTCGTACAACACAAAGACCCATTATAGATATTTAAATTCATTATTTAAAGATTTGTCTGGTCGAAATCTAACTGGTAGCCATTTGCATGGCAAATTGTCACGGTCGACGCTATGCTATACGCGTCTTGGAAAACCACTAGGTATATACCTACTTTGAATGTGCAGTTTTAAATATGTAAAAATTAATGACCCGTGTGTCTACATAAAGAGATCATCCAAAAAAAGATTGGAAGACTGAGAATAAGCAATAAAGTTTTTTATGATTTTTGTAATTTTTGTGTCTCTGTACGTAATCGTAAATCTAAACTTATAAATGTTATTTAAGCGATTAAAGATATTTGCAGATTATATCTTGACGTAAATTTAATTATTTACCCATTACCCATCTATTGCATCAAAATGTATAACAGTTTAAACTAAGGTTACATTTTTTAAACGCGATTGAAACCGGGGACTCAGCTAGTATTAAAGTTAAATAAATATAGCATAATCTCTTTAAATCTGACTTCGATAAGTCAATAACCTCACACACTTGAAAAAAAAAATGTAAATTCTCTATAAATCGAAATAATTAGTGAGTCCATCCATAAGAAAATTCAGCTCTCTACAAATATGTTTGCTTAAATAACCTTTACAACCCGATTATTGGAATAAATCTTAACCTCTTCAACTTCTTCGAGTGTTTTCGTACAAGTAAATTTGAAATCATCCATAAGTCTAACTGGATTTTTTGGCATTTCAATTTATGTTTCAACTACTAAGGTTCTACTGTAATAGCTTGTTGATTTATGATTTAATATTAATATTACTTTCTTATCGATATTTCTGTAAAATATTTCAGAGGCACGTATAATTGAGTAAACTAATCGCATTAAATGTTATATTTCAACTAACATCCAATAAATTCACATTTGTATGTAAATTGAGTTTTTGATATATTCATGATATACATGATGTTAACCATTACTTTTGTCATCATTTTGTTATTCCCAAGGTGACAGTAAGATTACCACTCGATAATTTCTATTTATCACGATCTTTGTAGATGTGATAAATGGATCACATATGTCACGTCACGGCCAATTAAAGATATTTTGTTGCTCTGCAGGAGAATATACTCGTAATTTGGTATTCAAGTCCATTCTTGACATCTTTGACTGTCCTGTTGAATACCTTGAACTTGTTTAAGGTCTAAAGTTTTAATTCTCATACGAGGAAGTTTGTCACGTGCGTGTTGTAGTTCGTCACTATTACCATATTTAAACTTGTTTATGCTTTGTTGTTTCATATATTTGTACATAATGTTATAGAACATCCGTCATTTTGTATCTCTTATACGGTATAAGACCTAACCTTATTTAGTCAATAGACATTTTGATTACGAAAAGGAACCTTAAGATTTATTTCAAAGTATTTTCACGTGACATACTCCTATGCTTGGATAAGTAAAGCGATATCTTTTCAAGATTCGTAGTAGATTGTTGATTAGAGTACTTACATTTGGTCTTATGAGAATTGATTGATCAATTCTTGCATCATAGGTAGGGTATGTTAGGTATTGTATGCGCCATAAAACTGCATGCTTTGACTTTCAATAATGATTGCGAAATGGTTTTTGAATTTAAGAGAGGTTTAATTAAATAGATTACCGATGTTGCAGATCGCGACGACCTTCCCGTGCCCCCCGTCGTTTCCAAGTATAACTTGACTGCCTCCACGCCAGACCTCTTCGAACGGGGAACTCTAGAAGGAGGAGACCGTTTCACACATCGCACTTCTGGTTTCACTCCGTTTTTTTCTAGTGTCGTAATCTTACTTTCCTGCTTCTTTCCTCTGTTATACTGATTCATTCGATGATCTCGGGTCTTCATTTTGATAGTACAGTGAGTCATCTCATCGTCCTATCGAATGTTTATCGAACATTTCGCACCAAGTATATTGAAATCGATAAAAAAACACGTTCGATCGGAAGTAGATCCGTACTATTTATTGACAGGTCGTAGATAAGATATTCACCTCGAAGGTGAGATGGAATGATCACTTGTAAAAAACAACATAGAAATCGACGGTTTTGAGTACGTGACTTCAGAGGCCCTTTATGTTAGCACCTCGATGCGATCACGTAGAAACCTTGAACCGGTGTTGCGCTGGAGGTAACGTGGATTTAGTTTACCGGCCACGGTGTTGTTCGTTTCAGGATTTACACAAACACTTAGAACAATTTATATGATGATAATCGCAACTCGTATTTGCGTTGCCAGTATGTGCAGGCGGGCGTCGGAGCCAGGTCGGACTGGCGCGCGCTCGCCGCGTATTTCTAAAACGCTTGCTTGATGTCGCCACATATTAATTAAAGAAAACTTGTGGCATTAGAGATGAAACACTATTAACGCCAATTTAAATTTCAATATAGCTTCACATATGCTCTAAGAGTCACAATAATTATAGTTATTTATCTGTACAAACCGCTTATATGCCGCCGGTATACCGCCATGATGTCTATTGCTCTATTCTGACTCACTGGCTTATCAGGACCGGCTTTAAAGAATCGACATAATTAAAACACAATTAGATCGTAGCTACTTATCCAATACTTTTATTACAAACTATATTCTTGAGATAAGTGCGTGTTATTTTTTGTATTTAATTTGGTTTCGTTTAAGTTTTTGGATTAGGAATGTAGTATATGTCTTGATTTATGTGTTTGACTGATACATAACTGTATTTATAGTATGCAATAGAACGTCTCTATAAGACTTACCAGCAGTAATACGTTCAGTAAGGAAAAACGAAGACGTGACAATGGGCATACAATTCTTACTCAAAACGAAAACTGATATTAAGAGATTATTTTAAGCAATAAGAGTAACACTGTGTGCGACCGTTGTAAATTTCCTTTGCTGTATAAACCTCAGCATATGACAATGTCTTTTTTATAAGCTTGAACTAGTCAACGATTATGCAATCCACCTACCAGATGGTAAGTGCTTATTGCCACCTATGGACATGTGTAGCGAACTCCATATAGAATTTACTTTTTTTATCTGATAGGAGTAACAAACCAGCATGCAATCCACCTGATGGTAAGTGGTTACTGCCGTCCATGGACATGGATTCTAGCCACTCCCGAGGACTGGGATTGTCGCGTCATATAAAAAGTGTGCCGGCAAAACATCTTTACCTGAAAAATTGGCGTCATGCATTGCCGCTCCCGACAATTAGGTGGTCACCTCACGTAAGACATCTTGTATCCTATTCTGTAGCGCAACGCAAGAACTGCTGCACGCTAGTAATAGGAGTAAAAGTTGAAGCACATTGATTTCACCTTTTAGGACCATGGAGTAGAAACACATCTAGTTCCGCGGATATACTTACCTGGCAGAAACGGTCGTGTTCTTTTTATTTGTCAAAAGTTTATATAGTATATTCACGTATTTAGAATACTTATTCAGGCGCTAACAGTTATAAAGTGCTGGCATTGTCAACAAACATAAAAGTAAGAAAAACCCAGCGCGTTCAGATTTTAGATGTATGACTATTCACTGCTAGTGATAAAGTAAGTACACATATATTTACTGAATAAAGTTGATACGGAGTAAGAATTGTATTTATAATTAGTCTGGTTATTAAAATGTTGTTAAATATCGTAGAAACCTTTGCGCAGTTTTCGAATCTTCCTACAGTCGTATTAAATTATAGTGATAGTTATAGTATACATATTCCGCTGCCATAAGGCTTTCTTAAATTACAGCTAAACAAGTTTATATTTTTAGCTAAACGCTCTCTAACGGGTTTAATAAAAACTATAATGTTGGTAACCTTACGCACTTCTACACTGGCTGTACTGAAAATATTACTAGAACCTAGCGCTAGATGGCGCAGTGCCAAAGATTTTTCTTAGTGAGATCAGAGAAAAGTGTTACGTTTGTATTCTAGATGGCTCCCTCTTTATGTGTATGTTTGTAAATATTAGGCCCCATTCACATCAACAGTTAACAAACATTGATCGTGGCAGACGCGTTTCGTAGCCGACAAAACAGTTCGTTAGAATTTAAGGATCGAGCTTTGATTTTTTAGAGGACGCAATTTTATTTTTGGAATATGTCCCAAAAATAAAATCGCTGGACAGAAAAAAATAGTTTCCGAGATTTCGCGAAAAAAGTGTTTTCACCCCTTTTTCCAATATGGCGGTCGGGGGACAAGGGTGGCGACGCCACAAACTTGAGGTTAAGCTTCTATTGACCCCTCACACTTGTCCCAAAATAAAATTGCGTTCTCAAAAAATGCAAAGCTCATGAAACATTTCAATGGACTAAAATATTATATTTGATGTAATGTCTTCTTGTCCCGGCTTGAGCCTCAGGCTCGTCATAAAAAACCCGGTGAAGCTGTAAAGACCAACAGCCAGCAGCAAATACACAATTCGAAAAAAAAGTGTATTAACGTAGTTATACGAGGTAATGTTAGAGCAGATACGCGCCGTGCCTGTAAAATATTATGTAGTTAAATATTATTTGGTTAGCGGCGACACTTACTGAGTAAATGAAGTCTTAACTAAAATTTCGACTTTCGGTTCGCTCATAAATTTGATAAAGTTGTGGATAAATAAATTTTAGTTAGTAGGATAATGTGTTTTTTTTTTAGGCGACGAACTGTAGTGATAGTAGTAGTAATTAAAATGGTATATACACTGCAGTACCTACCTGTAATAGGGGTAAAACTCTATCATAGTCCACTACTCTACTCGATTTATTATGTTACTTGACTGAAATTAAAATTGTACGTTTCTCACCCCCTCCCTCTGTGTATATAATCATTAATAAAATATGAACCCATGTTCTATTTGAAGTTGCTCACCGATGTCCACGGGCGGTTGTGACCACTTATCATCAGGTGGACTGCATGCTCGTTTGCTATTTCAATAAGATAAAATAAAGAATTTGTGCATCTATATGCGACGGTGTTCTAATAATAGGTACTGCTTAACAACATTTTAGAACCTCGTCTTGTTTGAGACATTATGTATTATTCATTATTTATTATTTTTTTATTATTACTTCTCTTATAGAAGTAAAGCGCGCCACACTAATCAAAAAAAATCCCGCGGGTATAGTCGTAATAAGAAAGCATTCGATGCTATCGCGCGGCTGACGCGCTGTTGCCGCACTGCTTGCGACCTAATGTGAAAGCGCCCTTAGAAATAAGTACACTTATTATTGCTCTGAAACTTAGTTTATTAAATTAATTATTTTATTTGACATAATTTTAAATAGGTACACTATAATACTGATACAAATAAACAAACGCAATTCTTGAGCGCTAAAACACTATAGCACTTATTCAATTACGTGTGTAATATGATCCTATCTATCCTTATAACTAAGAAGAGAAAACTAGAAACTAGTATTTCTTTGGCTACAAAAATATTTTACACGTAAGGAAAAATAACAACCTCGTTTAAGATTGGGAGAATATTTTTTAAATTCCAAGACATTTTAACGACTCAAAATATCTGCGAATATATTTTTTACTTATCTACTAGTTTAGGTTCTTTTAAATATTACTTTCAAAAATAGTGAAGTACCCGATATTTATAATCTAGATAACTTTACATAGACCAGAGCAAATTGAAGTCTTGAGCTATAATATTGCAATTTATAGATTCATCGTTCCTTACTAGATTTCCTTTTTTTAAAGTCTTACAACTTACAAAACCTTTGGTGTAAAACCCAGTAGATGTATAGATGACTTATGTAAGCTGAGAACGCCCTTTGTATATTTCATTACTTTGTGTATACTAAATTTATATAACAAATGAGTTTTGAACTCATAGCTTATCACAAGTAACTAAATGTTATAATAGTTATTTTATAATCGTATATCTTCATCCAGTGAGCGTTGAGATTCGACTGATTTCCTATGCATTGATTTTGGTTCCGCATCTGAAGATAAGAAACAATAAAATTGAATAACAAAAAATAATTTTTACATGAACTAAATTAAAAATATTATCTTTTTCTTCAAAAAATAAACAAAAAGTGGGAGTGGTTGATATCAGTCTAAGCCTTAAACTTTCGAATGCTGATGTAGAGTAAGATCTTGAAGTAACAGAAACTTGTAATGTAATGTAACAAGAACAGAACTTGTTATTTAACTTGTTATGTGGATATTGAGAGCGTTTATAGATTTTAAAGATTAAAAATATAATTCCGACTATTTGAAATGTTTATTTTAATGTTTATTTATTTTAAAGTGGTAGAAAATCGTAGTTTGACCGGGGAGGTACCACCGCCACGCCTATTTTTAACGTGAAAAATTCCTTGCGTTTCGATGGCAGGGTGTGGTTTCCGGCACACGTTATATGAGGCGACCATCCTAGTCCTCGGGAGAAGCATTAGGATTGACTTTAGATATAACCTATGTTCTATATGAAGTTGCTTACAGATGACTATGGGCGGCAGTGACGTTAATAGCATCTTCATATCTATTTAATTTTCGATAAACAGGCCCTTATTAGGACTTCTTAATGAAGAATGTTTAATAATAAATATGTATGTGCCAATATTACGAAGTACGAAACATAGGTACATGCGTTGTTTTTTTATTTTAAAAAGTATTAAGACATTATTACCAGCTTTTATGTTTTATGTACATAATTAAAATCTTGATCTAAGAGATGTTTTCGAGTATGAAATCTATATTACTTACATTTTTCGCAATCCTTTTGATTGTTCTGCAGCAACATTGGTCCTAAGTTGTTGGAAAGGAGGAACCCGATGGGCGTGGTGATCAAGATAGCTTGTACGATGAGTCGCAGCAACTGCTCGGCGTACACCATCTCCTCATCACGGTTGCCTAATGCCGTGAGGGTGTGTATCGCCATTGGAGCCAGAACTGCCTAAAATACAAAAAATCGTGAAGTCACTTTGAAGATTTTTTAAGTTTTTAAAAGTACAAGTATGACGGTTGTTTTATCCGATTGAAATAGCAAATGAACACGCAGTCCAAGTGATGGTAAGTGCTCGCTGCCGCCCATGGACGTCTCTAAGCAACTTGACATTGGAAAAGGGTTCTTTCTGATGTCAATCATGGATGTGTTACTGCTCGTAATGACAAAGATGGCCGCCTCATATAAAAGCAAGTTTACCAGGCGGTAGAGCCACTGTAGTTCGAGGAGAGGTAAGGAGGAAATGCCACCGTCTGACTTATACATATATACCGTGAAGCAGTTTAGGTGGGTTAGGTTGCCGTTTTGCTTTTATATGAGGCGACCATAAAGGTGCAAAATATTTTTAATATAAACTATGGAAAATATATAATGTTATTAATAGGATTGCCAGCTCATTGTTATAAAAATAAAGGAAAATAAATTATTCATAAGAGATTAGCTGTAAAACGGGACTTGGAGTTATATTAACGTTATAACATACAAAACTACATTTTTTTATGTTTCAGCCTAGTATTAAAAATTAAACATGTAGGTATCCTTGTTAGGCGTATAAAACGTTGCAACGGTAAGCGATATCAACAATATGGCGCAGTGAAGCGGCGCTCCTGCCCGTAACAGCGCAATAAAAGGTAATATTCAACGTACTACGTAACATTTTACCACGCGATTTCCCACTTGCAAAGAAATAGGATCAGGATAATGTTTGGACTAAGGAGAACGTTTAAAATAATACAGCGCTATATTCTTACCGGGTCAAACTGACGACAAATAAGAGTTTTTGATATTGTTATACAATGTTTATTCATATTTGTTACTGTTTTCTGTCTTCTAAGTGTCTCGGTTAATTTACTCGCCGTACCATTTCAGGATATAAAGAATCAGTATTTGCATTAGGTGAACTATAATAAGCATGTATTATCCGGTTTGTTTAAATTGGTTTATCGGTATTAGTCCCATATCTTTTAAGATAGAACTTAAGGTGACCGAGACATGCGAATCATATACCGCTTGAAAAGAGGTTTTTGATCTAACCTATTAATATTTAAAGAGAAATAAATGTGATATATATATCGATGAATATAAATCAATACTATAAAAATAAAACAAGAATATTTCAAATCTTTCTTTGTATCATATATAACTTAAAACGCCTATAACTTCTCTATAACAATACAAAGAATGAAGTAGCGGAGGGTTATTGACATTTGAAAAGAACTCTGTAGAAAATCTTCTTTGCATAAATTATTTTGATTTGAACTGATTTTATTATTCAAGTAGGCCTGACGCCGCCTTTTTGGTAGAGTCGCGTGTCAGGAGCGCCTATCACTCTCATTTAGTTACCTCAAATTCTAACTTTACGGCAAAATTTTAGCGTTTTTCAATTTCCTTATTTATATTTCTACATATACTATACGTAGATTAAAATTACTGCCCGATAATAAGAATAGATAGAAGATTTTAAGCCTAACAACTTCGCTGTTTTAACACAAAAATGTTACTCACTTGGGTAGTAAAGTAACATTTTTTATTGACGTGCGAAGCAGCAGAGCGGCCTTTTTTCTAAATAAATTAATTAAATTGAATTGGCTGGGGGCGCGCGGCCGGTACCCTTCCAGCTCTTCGACTTTTTCTTTTAGATTATCGTGGGAATAGTTATGTGATTTAGATCTTTAAAGGAATTTCTATTCTAAAACACACCTTTTGAAGTCTTTGACATTTTTTTAGATTTCCGTGGTAATATAGAGTATGAAACGAAATTCGAAGTTTAAAAAATCCTCTTTTAGTTCTTTAAATTTTCTTTAAAACTTTTAGGTTGTATTATAGTTTAATTTTTTTGTAATTAAAAGAAATGAATTGTAATAATAATAATATAATACGCTTTATTGTACTCAACAAAACAAAAGAAAACAGCAATAGAAAACACTATCTTAAAACAATACGAAAGGCGGTGATATTGCTAATCAGCGATTTCTTCCAGACAACCGATTTAAAGAAGGGATGATAGAAGAATAGGTACAAATAATTGTTTTATAATCAAATACTACATATGGAAATAATTAAATTATGTAATGAACGGAATGTAATTCGTCAATTTAAAACAAACCATTTCACTTAAGTGCAAGGCGATAATAGTTTAAGTAGTTCAAAGAATGATATTAACTTTGTAACGAAGTTCAACAATGTAGGCTCAATCTGATGTAACTGGGGCTTCAGTTCTTCAAAAAAATACTCCTATTTTACTGTCTCTACAATATGTTTCTAATTCATTCGGATTTTTTCTTCCCAATAAATATCAGCAACGATCTTTATAATGTTTTGTAAGAAAATATTTTTTTAATTTTTCACTTTAAAGTTAATCTATTATTCGCCATTTTTTAATAATTTTAACAGTATTTAGTAGAGGTAGGGTTAACCTTATCGTTACGCTGATGTCTAATATATCTCGTAAAAGAAAATATGAAGTGTTAAAAAAATAATGTTTATATTTTTTCTATAAATTTCATAATAACATATATCGGATGCAATTATTTTTTTATATCATTTACACTTTATATAGAATTATATAGATAGACATAATTACAAATTTTAAATATATTATAGAAACAAAACAAACACTGTTCCGTCATTATGCAATTTCAAAAATTAGTAGACCTGTAGCATGTTTGGCTGTTACTTTAATTTCATAAAAAACCTGAAGTTTACTGTGTTTTTTAATTTTGTGATTTAAATTGAACCCCTAGGGTTTCTTGGGTGGTGATGTTCGGAAGGAAAATGGAAATTCGTATCTCGACTCTATAACGAATTAACCCATAGGGATTCGAATAGGAACTTCCTTAACATTTTGATGTTTAGTAAAAAGTAAGCTTTTAAAAAATAATAAACAAAATTGTTTTTCATAAAATTGAAGTAGTAAACTTTAGTAAAGTAGTAAGTAACTTTAGTAAGTAGTAGTAAACTATGTCGTCTTAGTTACCGCCGCCAGAAATCTATCTAACTTCATAAAGAGCACGGGATCTATCTTGTCTTTAGATAGATAGAATTTCTACACGTTTTCTACCCTGAAGCAGTGTTTTCCGGTGGAAGGGTGTGGTTGCCGGTTCACTTATATATGAGGTAACCATCTTAATCCTCGTAGCAATGCATCTGTGGCTGACCTCAGATAGAATCCTCGTCCTTTATAAAGGTTATAGCTAATAGGTGGACTGCATTCTCGTTTGCATATGTAATGTAATAAAAATTGTTCCCCCTAAGGATTACGATTTTTTTTATGTGAGTGTTGTTTAACTTTATCGGTAAGTATGCTAGAATTCACATTATGCTATCGAAATACTGAGAAATATTGAGTGTGGCGCATTACCATATTCCAATAATAATGTATTAAAAACCTGGCATGTAGTGGCCCATAAAATCTTATCAATATTATCAATTGGAACAAACATAATTTATGATCTAGATTAACACACAATCATTACCGTGGTAGATGTAACCGAAACGGACGAAACCGTGCGATTAGGCTAGTCATATGTATTATTTGGCATCCTTACCTCAACGATAGACTTCGGTATTACAGTACAGCAAATGAAGATTCTCTCTTTCAGACGGAGATCCCAGCTCACCAGCATTATGACACACAGCCTCACAGTGACACATATCGACAATATTCCAAGACCTATTAACATAGTGTCCGATATCGAATAATGCATCTGAAAATAAAAAAAAAAAACAAATTGAAAAAAAAAACATGAAGTTTTATTATTTTTTTAATAGATATAAAATATACAATTTGAAAATTTAAAAGACGAAAGGTTTGTTACAAAAAGTTATATCAAATGAAGTAATTGAAGGTGGTAGAACAAGTGTTCGACCTTTGTACCATCGCCACACCTATTTCTAGCGAGAAGCAGTTCTTATCTCTGATTGGTTTCCGATTGAACCCTCGATTGAACCCTTGTGCTATATGTAGTTGCTAACAGATTTCCATGGGCGGCAGTGACCACATACTACCAGGTAGATTGCATGTTACTTCAATCTTATAAAAAAACAAAGCTATTATCACAAATATAGTGAATGGGACTGAAAGCTGACATAAATATTCCCTGTATCTTGTGGTTTCTTTGAAATTTGTACGTTACTTACGTCCGTTTAAAATCACAAGCATTATGAAACACAAAAAATACTTTAATCTGAATACTGACAGTATTTAAGTTTTGCGATGGAGATTAAAGTATCTTGACAGAGATCCCCCAACTACAAACGTATATTTTTACTTAACATACTCAAGTGTTTGTTTATCAAAAGCCTCATTTGTATTATTATTGCTAAGTGCTACTTGCATAGCTACAGTGCAACTACATAGGTAGCTTTTTCAAGTCTTAATAATAGGACCGCATCTAGTTAAAAAAAGAAAGATAATAAACGAATACGAACCACAAAAAAGGTTCCAGTGTATGCAAACACGATAGGCTCCAGGGTTGACCACAGGATTCGGTAAACTTTAGAGGCAGGATTTTGGTTCAATTTCCAACCTTTATTTGCCCAGTGTTTCGCTGCCGTCGAGTTGCAAGCCAATACCGCCACTCCGGCTGAAATCAACATATACCCATAGACTTAAATTGTTAGATAAACCCGACGTGAAAATTCAGGGCAATAATTTACAGAGCGAATGAGAGCCTACGTGTGTGTTCGACGGTATTCATAGATTGAGGATTGTCGCAATAGAATAAGCCGAAACTCCTATATTTTCTCTATAGCAATAATATAGCTGAGATTTTTTTCAGGTGTTTAAATATGTACAGTGATATATATATTTATCTATGGCACTAAAAGTTACTTCTTAGGGATTGTCACCTGTGATCAATATTGCATTGGTACATAAATTGTGTGTAAATAATCTATTGTGTAATTAACAAAGATAATATAATTTCATATATATAATACTCTAAATTGCAACTAGAAGGTACATAGGAAGGTATATCTTGTACGCTTAAAACATGGTATTTATTTTATCTGACTTGAACGAGCTCCCATCTCTATTTTAGTTTCTGTCAGACTGAAACAAAGCATATCTATTGATTTAAATCTATGTATATACCCTATAAAGATGTAGCTCGCCTGCATGTAATATGTAGTAACCGTTAAGCTGAACGTTTATGCAGATGAAAGGAGTCGCCAAGAGAAGTTGTATTTTTAAACATTGTTGTAGGTTTAATGCACAGTCTGTTGATAGGTTTTGGCAAGCGATGTAGTGAAAGCATTATCCAATGATATCCGATAATACGAAGCGAAAAAACTTATTGCCTTGTCTCTACATAGTATAAAACAAAATCGCTTCACGCTGTCTGTCCCTACGTAGGTTTAGATCTTTAAAACTACGCTACGGATTTTATTGTAGTTTTTTTAGTAGATAGAGTGATTCAAGAGGAAGGTTTTATGTATAATACATGCATAATACAGTGGAAGAACACTGATAATTAAGATTTTTGACTCTTAGGCGGAACGAAGTTCGTCAGGTCAAGTAGTTATAAAAAGAGACGAATAATTATAAAAGAACTGGTTAGTTATAAAAGAATTAGTAACAACGGTTCTACCGTCTCTATATACTTTAGGTCTACTCTTCGTTCTATAATTTGAACTAAAAGCAAGCGTACAACGATAATTTCGCAGTGTTCTCACGGAACCGTAACAAGCTGTCTCATTCGTTCTTTTTAAGCGAACCGAGCAGAGAAATCATTAAAACTCGTACCGGTGCCGCCCCATCCAACTCTCGCCGTGAAGAAGTTAGCAAAAAGTCCGCCGACCAGGACGAACAAAATCCGTAGCTCACTGACGTAGGAGTCTTTCGAGTTGGGTAGGTATTTCGCCAGACTGCCCCAGGTGACACCCAGCGCGGCACCCACGAATAATGTGAGACCTGCCTGAAAATGATAATGTTTTGTATTAACATTAACGATACACTGATTTTTTCTCAGTTTTTAACATAAAACTAGCAAACGACCTAGGTATAATTAGTGCCTACGCACCCGTAACCGTTTACAAAGAAATCCATATAGAAGGTTTCATTTTGAGCTAATCACAGATTCTCTGTGATATTTTAGAACTAGAACCTCTAGAATTTCCAAAACTAAGTACCTTTTAAAATTTTATGTTTCATAAAATATAAATAAACACGTGAATGTTATAATTGAGATATATATTATGTCTGGGAGGCATTTTTAGTACGGACGAAGTTTTCTCTAAAAAGAAAATCGTCCTGATTAAAATTGTCTTTGATAAATCGTTTCAATTCTGAAATTACCTCATAGGGAATACTGTCTAGACTTTCTTTTATTATGCAAAAGCTTTTGTTAGGAATGTTTATTTATGAAGCGTAAATAATATAATATGGACGATTCACGAGTGTTTTTCTTGTAAAGTAATGAATTACATGTGCTATTTTTATACGATTGAAGTTTGTTTTTTGAAGAAACTTGTTTTTTTAGCAACACATGTTTTATTTAAAATATTGTATTTGTAAGCAATACAGAATATAACTACAGTCAAACACAGACTTATATAAAAGTGTTGGTATAGCGGTGGTACCTCCCTGGCTAACTTGTATAGGCACGTTCTACCTAGCAAACAACTTTTATAATAATTATTACTGTTATTATAAAACTTGATTAAGGATACGCAAATAATAATCAGTACTTTTAAATTCGCATTTTATTTAATTCATAACTCAACGCCTACAATAAAGATTTGAAATAATTTGAGGTATTTAGATTTCTCTACATCTCGGAAGAGTCTTAAAAACACATATATTGCAAAGTAAAGCATACGGCGCTGCCTTAAACATACTAGAAATGTGATGTTAATCTTAATGATAGTTATGTATCCTATCTGATAGAAATTAAAACTTGAGTATTCCAACCTTTCATATTTATTTATTAATTATTTATTGCTTATTACACACATAACTTTACAAGAAATATGTAATGCCCTGGTAGGGCGTCGTAAAGCTAGAGGAAACAACAAATATTAAAAGTAATCCAAATACGTTAACAATACAATATAATTGAACAGTTGGTATTATAATTATGTATCGCTATTAGGTACATTATTTCAATTTAACGTTTCGTAAGAATTAAATAATACAACATAAAATGCAATAGTCATATTTGTATTATACTTACATGCCAAAAATTAATTTTATTATAACGTTACTGTGTTGTCAAATACATAAAATTTTCCTTCTACTAGTAATATTTTAGAACGAATTTAAGTCAAATTAGCCTACATTTACATAAAAATTGTTATTTATCACTACCGTTTCATCAGTTATTAAAACGAGTTAAAAGTGAAATGTGCGTCCATTACATATGTAACAACCCCAATTCGCAAGCGAACTTTCGAATTTCCGTCCTTTGGACACAAATGCGCTGCAGGCTGAATGTTTTGCAACTATTTTGTAATTCTCCTCGTTTTAAAGCTGTCCTCAGTTCCACGAAACACTTTTGCAATTACAAATAGAGTGACACTGTTGGAACTCCGGATGTTCTTACGAGAATCCAGTGAGAAGCTACTTGTAAAGTGCTGAGCAAAGTGGTTTATTATTTGTGAATGACCGAAGTCAATATGTTGTTTTTCTAAACGTTTTTTGTAAACTGCACTTCCTACATTTTCAATAGTGTAGCTACATTATTTTTAAATATCCTCATTGATGACCAATCAAATAGAATGGTAAATAAAATCAAAAATATTAAGTGATGATGTAAGACTGAGATATTTAAGTTCAGTTGTGATTAAAAATAAATCATTAAAAATTGACATTTTCATTACTGGGAATGACGGATAAACTCCAATATCTCAGAAAATATATCATTCACGATATGTTATCACTGAATGAGTTTTTATTGTAATCACTTCTTCCGTCATTACACCGTCGATTAACATAATATATTTCTCTTTACTGATTGCCGAAGTGTATGAAAAGCCATACAACATATTGGAAACACATTACCTAGTAAAAATGTATTTATTTATTGTTGTTGTTGTTTCTTCTGTTATTATCCAATAGAATATTTGCTTACTTTTGCTTTTATTTTTTTGCATCTGCAAGCTTTTGACAAAACATTAGGTAAGGTCTATGAACAGTATTTCATTTACATCAAATATTTATGAATTTTCTGTATTTAAGCATTAAAAATAATTAAGCAGTTTGTTTACACCTCTTTGTGAAGTTAAATTTAATAGATCAAGTGATACTTACTTTAACATATCGGTAGAGGTCCGTAGTTTGGAAGAACATGAAGCTGCTTATAAGGCCATACACGCCGACGCTGAGGGCGGTGTCCAGACCGCCAGCAGTACATATCAGCTGCGGCCAGTTTTGCTTACTGTTGCTATTTTTGCCGTATTTTACAACGACTGGCATGATTACTGGACATGAGGCTGAGGAGTATACCGAGCCTAGTAGAAAACCTGCAAGAGTAATCAGTTAAAACACGCTTTATAAACACGCCACACTAGGATTTTTTCCTGTGTCGTGGGTACCATGAACACGCACAAGAAGAATACACAAACACAGAAATGAACCTGAACTCATCATTCAGTGTCTGGCCAGGAATCGAACCCGGGACCCATTGCGCGTCAGGCCGGTATGGTAACCGCTCCGCCACGCGGGTCGTCATGTTAAATTTATAATAGCTTAGTACAAACTGTTGTTCCGTAAATAGGTACTATACAAGGTTTTGAGGGAATTTTCTACGTTGTTTCACGTATTAGTGGAAATATTCGATCAATCAAAATCACTTTGTGAAAATGTCTAGGCGTGAAGAGAAAAGTGATCGTTTGTAGTTTTAGTGCTTATTTAAGGATCTATCACACTCTTAGTATAAACTGTAGTTGTTATATATGTATCTATCTTTTGCATAATGCAATTTGAAAATAATCATTTCTTCTAAGTTTCTTAAATAAATTACTGTAAAAATTGCATGCCTTTAGAGTATCTAATTTCCTTAGAGATAATTTTATGAATAAGTATTATGGTACTTATATCATAAAATTATTGTTATTTATTTAATATACAACAAAGATTACTGATTTATTAGTTGTTTTTAAATGACTTGAATATTTCCAAACTACATTACTATACTTTATAGTTTTATTTATAGTTTTGAAGTATAATCCCCAATCCTTATAACCCCCATGCATTTTTCAAAATAAAATCCGTGTTAGCAGTAAACTTTTCGATAACTGCATAGACACATTTACTTTTCTATTTTAAAATCAAGTTATACAGAAATAAAAATGTAGGTCAAGACGTTATGTTGACCCGAGAACATATAACGTTAGTATAAAACTATTCACATAGTTTGTAACGGACTGTATTAAGTTTGTAATAAAAACCTCGCATTTTAAGTTGAAAACTCTGCAGTGCTTTCATTTGTGTTGATAGAAACAGCTGAGGCGGCGACAGTTGATAAATGCTGGATAGAATCTATTTAAAAGCCTCATTTCTATGCATTTACGTTTATTTTTAAACTTTATCTTCAATGCGATGTTGGATAACTTTTGTTAGTAAATCATATTTAACTAGTTTGACTTTTTTTTCTAGGGAAGTAGCAAATGAGCGTGCTGTCCACCGGATAGTAAGTGGTTACTGTCGCCCATAGACATCGGTAGATGAGAGTGTTATCTGAGGTTGGTTACAGATGCGTTACTCCTGAGAACTAAGTTAGAGAATATCGGTTAAGTAGGACTCACGTCACCCTTCAGGCCAGAAAACATCAGTGCATTAGACGGCTGTTAAGTGCTTCCGGTTTCGAACTATAAAGATTTCTACAACCACTGATTAAACAAATCTCATTCGTCGTATTATTACACTATTACTTCTTATTTCTATTACATAAACTTGTATTATGTGGTCATCCACGCCCTACCTATCACACAATTCCACATTTTGTTCACACAAAAATAACAAAGACTCATATATTTTTTTATTCCTGACGCGAATGGGGATGTTATGAGTTTATCTGTGTATCGGCTTTTAGCAATGTAGCTCTCCAAAGGGTGGATCAATTTGAATACGTTTTTTTTGTTTGAAAGGGTGTCTAATTGAGAATGTTTGCGCAGGGAGACCGCTAAGTTAAGTAAGGCGGTGATTAGATAATTTAGTATCGTTATTTTTACATAGGTAGTTTATTAACATAGCGTCCCTGAAAATGATGACGTTTAGATCAAATTATTATTAGTATTGTGACATTTAAGGGTTTTAAGCATCGGTAAATTTTAAGTTTTATTACTTAATATGTGCCCCAATGGTACACTAATTCATGTAAAATCATTAAAAACGTTTTTGAGATACTCATTAAATTTATTATGTAGGAAAATACATGAAACGCCTGTTCAATAGTTAGGATTTATAACGTCGTTACATTCCATTTACGTCCTGGCTAATTAGGGTACTAGTTCAAAGGAACATTCATTAATGTAGAAAATGTTGAAGGGAAATTTACGAATAGATCCTTTGAGCAAACCGGCTATGTAATTACTGGGTAGATATGTGAAAGCGCCACGACAAAGACCGTATGCAGTATGCAGTTCTCCCGAATATCGCTTCGGCGCCTTTCTACGTTCTAGTAGAGCACGTCATGCGGCGAAAATGCATTCAAATCTTTTGCAATACGAATTCCATAGCGGAATTTATTGAATTGGCTTTGTACCCCACATATATCGCGCCCCATTGTGTTGTGCATTCGTGACAAATTTTATTTTATTACGCGCGATGTATCCCGCCATAGAATCGCAGTTTCGGAGCGCTCTTTGCGTTGGCATATTTATGTTATCGTTTTTTAAAACTTTTCAATCTTCCTACAGACGCAAATGTAACGTCACGAGTTTTATTTCTGCTGCACGATTTTCTGATTCTCAAAACAATGCAGTCTCATGTGACTAACTCCTAGTGATACTGCAATTACACAGGCGTATTTAAATCCTCAGTTACTACTGAGAAATGGAACAATTGTTGAAGGCAATTTTATTTTTTGTATAATATTTAATAGCTTAACCACCTGGGAGATTAAAGTGTAGTGAAAAACTAAAATTTATAAATACATAGCCACTATTTAACTTACGAAACTACAGCAAATTTAGTTAAAAATAAGCAATTTTCTGAAATTGATATTAATATGCGGTTAATCAAACTGCAAAAATCTGGTGGTGAAATATGGTAAAATTGCACGTAAACCATATTTACTGCATATTAAATAGATATGTGAGGTGTTAGTGAACAAACTATTAACGAGAACTTTCAATAGAAATATTTAAATAACTGGAAATAATTTGTGATTAACTTCAGATAGAATCCCGGTTCTATATGAAGTTACTTACAGATATCCATGGACTACCATGACCACTCACCGTTAGGTGGACTGCATTCTCGTTTGCTACTTCTATCAGATAAGAAAATGTTGTATTTGTACATACTCCAAAGCCAAGGGAATCCGAGAAGTAGATGAGCACATATTGCCAGCGTGGTCACCTCCATAGCCCAAGGCAACGCTCCCAGAGTCATCACTCTTCGCCAGTTGGTCTTCATATAGTTAACATCCCAGCCAAGAGATCCTTTACCAAGGATTATAACTGGATATATTCTCCTGAAAAATAAATGGAAATCGGAAAATGTAATCCGGATTTATTAATTTGTAATTCAATTTACTTTATAATAACGGATCCGTTCGTGAATCCGATTTTTAATCTAAAATTGGTTTTAGATTGTTTGTGTATAAATAATATATATGACCTAAAACCGCTAATTTTTAAAAGTGTTCATTTCTAATTGTACATTCCGATTTGTAGTGCAAATTAGTAGTGCCGTGTGGCACTGCGGCTTTCAATAGAGCCCAAACGTTTGGCAAAAATAAACCATTTCGACTCGTTGGTAGAACATGCAAAAAAGATTCGCTATATTGAGCTCTTTTCAGATTTACGTTCCTATTTTTAGCAAATGCATATTGGTGTTAGTATATTATGACTAATGTGTATTTAATGATATAGGTGATGGTCAGGGCGTAAAGTAGTTCTTGCGTTTCATTTAAACAGATGTAAGCCGACTTATATATGAGTCGACGATCTTAGTCGACACAAATGACAACGCATTTGTGATCAGCATCAGGTCCATGGATCAGGATCGACCTCTTACAAATAAAATGCCTGCTTGTTTGCTACTTCAGTCTTATAAAGAAGTGATACTGGCTACAACCAGAACTTGAAGTTCTGTCTCATGAAACAGAATTCTGGGCTCCTTGGATTTTTTTAGTTTAATAGTAACTGCGTATCACTCTAACGGTATATTTTGAAAATATTTTATTTTCCGTACGGGTTATAAAAGGGTAAGAAGTCCAATTTGAATAGTATTGAGTTGATATAAAAAATTACCTCAAAAATACGTCGACGTGAGAATGATGACGCATATCTAGAAAGCCAAAGTGTCGGGCTAGTATGCCCGTCAACAATGCTGCAATGAGAGGTGGCAATGTTGTCAGTGACTCCAGTATTTGACCAGTACCCCACGCTATCGCGGCAACCGCAGCCATTCGGAACCATTGGCCATCCCATCGCCAACCATCTCCAAATGCGCACCATAGTATACCCCATGTTAACAAACCTGGAAAAAGGTTATGAAGTGGTTTCGGTCATGTGTTGTTAAAGTCGACACGAGCGCCACCTATCAGATCTAAAAGTATTAACTAATAAAAAATAATAAAAAGAGGCACTGAAGAATAGTAGCACTGTAAAACCTATGTACGAGTGTTCTCAACATCTTCCTTATTGGTGATTTGATGAATGGTTCATTCAGCTCGACAAGTATGTTTTTTGTTACGTAGTTTCATTTTCGCCGTATACTAAATTGATAATATATATGAAATATTTGTAAATAAGTGTTAAATTCATTCCTCCACCTTGGTTCTATATCCATATTGGTTCAGCGTGGTGGAATACACTGCAGGCCTCTTTTACTAGAGTGTTATAGCCAGCAATTCATTATTAAACTACTATTGTATTTTCCTTATATTGGAAAGTTTATACCGACCAATATCTTTGTAAAATTATAGATGATAATTTAAAATGGAAAAGAGATTTTCATTTATTCTGAATTACTATTCAGCAAAGTTTGCTAATAAATTCGTAGTTCGTTGAATTAACGATCTACTAATTTTGTAAAGAAACTTGAAAATCTCTTAACAAGCATAGTTTGTATAAATTTTTGTTTTTTTAGGTGTAGACCCTTTGGAGGGTTCAAAAGCCTTTGTAATGGGGTCGATTGAAAGTAAAAGACAGACTTAGAAAATAATAATGAAATGCGTCGTAAATAATCGTAAATAATGAAAGTTCTAACCTTTTAGGTATTTAAATATGTACTTAGACGATACGTTATCATTAAAATAAACAAAAGTACTGAAAATACTGTACTGAAATGAAAGTATTGTACTGATTTCATATAAGTGACTTGATACACGAATAAAACAAGTTGCTAATGGAGGTTAGGCAGTTTTCACATTTTTACGTACCTACTAAGGGGGTCTTACTTTATTGACGGAAAAACATTGCAAAAAAACATTTAGTAGGTATGTTCTGATATAAAATATTGTAAATATTCCATAACAGGCACATAAATGGGAAATAGATATAAGTAGTGAAATAAATTAAAGCTGTCATGTTGCTTTATATATCAAATGATTTTACTTATCTGTTCAAATGACTTCGATTGAAAATCCTGTATAAATCGGTTCTCAAGATAAGACCAGATTTTTATGTTGTATTAAGCAAATTCATATAAATGAATTTATTTAATTAGCTCACTTAGATTCACTTTTATTTGTGGCGATCATCTTAGTCCTCGGGAGTGAGCATTTGTGATTGACTTAAGATATAATCTTTGTTCTGCATGAAGTTGCTTACAGATATCCATGGGCAGCAGTGACCACTTGCCATTAAGTATACTGCAAACTTCTTTACTGGTGCAATTTTATATAAAAATAGCTCAATAAAATAAATTGCATTATATATATTTTTTAAATTGTCCCTTAACTTTGTATACATAATTATTTTTGTATTAATGAACTTAATTAAATCTAACAATATGTATTAAGATTTATTTTATAGCAAAAATATTGTAAAAACTCAAGATATTTACAAATAAATTAAAAGAGAAAGTGTAAAAAATAACGAATTTTTAACTAAATGTTATTAGTTAATAATAGTTGATAATAATAAGACATCCAATAAAAAGACATCCATCTATCATAATGTATAATATATCCTACCATACTATATCCAATAAAAAACTATTTGTTTGGTTAAAAATAAAATAGTACGTTACACTTACCTAGAACTATTAAAGTGAAATAATGAGTAAATGTGTACACCGATTCATGCTGCCACAATTTTTTCTTAACACTATCATTTCCTTTTGTAAGCTTATCATCACCACTAGCATCAGCAGGTGAAGAATACGGTCTGAAAGGTATCACAGATATTTTATTATTTTTGATTTTTTAAATTAAATCCCATTAAAATATTATTTTAAACCCATACGCAAAAAGGGGTGTTATAACTTATGTATTAAATTAAATTTACTCTTGAAATATATTTGGCATTATTCCACAGCCGTTTCCGCAACTAGCGACCCTATTTAGCAAACTGTCGTCTTCGTTCATGAGTTTGATTTATTATAAAAAAGCAATCTAGAGCAATTAACCGCGCTATAAAGATACGAAGAGCACGGCAATTCTAAATATAGCTTATAAATAAAGATATATAATACTTACTCACGTTTTCACTTCCTTTTGATGTATTATGTAGACACCAGTATCAAGCGCCGACACAGTATCAGTATCTGGAAGGAGTAATAAAGTATAAGCTATTAAATTCGTTAGGATTATTTGGATCGCATACAATCTACGAGTATTGTGCTTTATCATTATTTTATAACGCTATTTATTTAATATGCACTGTATATCATTTTATAATATTCTCCCGGTTCAATTGTAATCGTCCGTGACAGGTCGATTCGGAAATCTGTGATAAATTCAATTCAATATTCTCGAACAGATTCGAAGAGCTTCTCGCAGGAATGTTGAAAGAGGCGACAAGGGAGTAAATCCAGGGATACGCTGGAGCGTCTTCTTGTAAGGTTATTTATTTGTACACATGTTGGTACTAATCAAGGCTCGATATTCAATGAATGGGTAGATCAACGAATTCAATGTAATGGATAAATAAACAATTTTAAGATAAAGTAGCAAAAACGTAGTTGAAATATAGGTATGTATCAAAAATATAAAATTATCAGTAGTACATTGTATATATTGTATATTTATTCCACTACTATATTGTACATGTATTATACATATAAACCTTCCTATTGATTCACTCTATCTATTAAAAAAACTGTATTAAAATCTTTTGAGTGGTTTTAAAGATCTAAGCATACATAGGGACAGACAGCGGGACGCGATTTCGTTTTATACGTATGGAAGCGTATTAATTATAAATATATTTTTTAAGATTTTATTGAATGTTAACGAAATATTTTACTATTGTTACAATTAGTTTTTTATATTGATAAGTATTTCGTAATAAAAACGTTCTCAGAATTTTTAACGTCTACTAATCGGTAGCATGCTGGATAAATAATGGCTTAAATGCCTCTTTCTCTGGCGAATCTTGTGTCTGTAGGTAAATTGCCTATTGCCTGAATTAATTAGTATCAGTTGTTGAGTCGAATATTTTGCAGTGTTACTGAATAATTTGTGGGCTCGCTTTTCATATCTTTATTTTTATTTTACCACTCTCTTTGTATACGTTACTAGTATATAAACAGTCGATATGTTGTTAAGAGGTCTCGTCTGCTCATGCATCTGTAAGAAATTCCATATCGAACAATAAAGTACTCATACTTTATTGTTCGATATACTCATAAAGCCGATCACAGATGCCACTCTTATGGACTATGATAACTATAACTACGATTAGGAGTACCTAGATGCTTTAAGTTAAAAGTAGAGACACGAATTTTAATTAATAATTAATGTTATTTATAATAAATCTATATGTCATTAGTAAGCTATAAAGATAATGGCTCTTAGTTTAATTCAATTGGAATAACTGAACACTAGAAACAGTTTTCAAGTGAGCGTTCTGTGGCGTGGTACGTGTTTAAGTAGGGACAAATTTTGACCATACTCTACCGGAGCATTTGCCCATTAGGTGTATGTATCTAATTTAAACAAATTTTAACTTTTATTTTTGTAAGATTAAAATAGTAAATGTGCATGTATGCACACCTATTTCTAGCGTGAAGCATTTCTTGCGTTTCGATAGAAGGGTGTGGTCGCCGGCACACTTTCACATGAGGCGACCATCATAGTCCTCAGGAGTAGCAACGCATCTGTGATTGACTTCAGATGGAACCCATGTTCTGTATGAAGTTGATTACAGATGTCAATGGGCGGCAGTGACCACTTACCATCAGGTGGACTGCATGCTCGTATGCTACTTCAGTCAAATAAAAAAAAAAAAAAAATGTATTCCTTCTGATGGTGAGTGGCGACGGCCACCCTTGAACGTCTGTAAGCAACTTCATACAAAAAAGGGTTTCATCTGAGGGTAATTTCAAATGCGTTGCTACTTCTGAGGAATAAGATGGTCATCTCATATAAATTGATAAACAGAGAAAAGCGATCTTTCGATATTTCGTAAAAAATTAAATTAAAATTTTTTATTCATTTAATCAATCTATAGTTGAAGCAATAACTTGGGATCCGTTTTTAAGATACTTGCCACGGACGGAGGAGTATGAAATTACGCACGGCTGTAGTTGACGTATAGAAGGAGTACCAAATGCAGTTTTTTTTTTCAAATAATGCAATCTTACATAAAATCAACTAAAAACACATTACACATGTGTTTTTAGTACTTGCATTTGACACATGTATATAATAAAGGAAATAAAACATTTAATGTCTTACTATGAAAACACAACATCAAAAATGCCAGATGTTTTTGTCAAAATACCCGCTATTGCTTTAAATTCAACTTTGATACCTAATAAAATCTCTTTATACCTTTAACGGTTGTTTTTATAATAACTTGAGAATTAATACAATTTAATTTAATTTAAGAATTATTCGTGCTACTTTGGGACAATAACTAGTTTAGTTTTTGAGTTCAACTACGGCGATATGGAATAATTGCAATGATACATTGGTAGTCAATTTAAAGGTATGCATTTTTGAAAACTGTTTTGACATTGGTATAATGTTACAATATTTAAGATGAGAGAGTTGGATCATCTGATACAACAAGATTGCTTTCCAGCGTTGTATTATGAGATCACTATAGGAGGTCACATTTTGTCACTTTTCTTCATCTACCTGTTATGGCGTGGCACTTGAAAATTTGTCAGTTTTTATGACATGTAACGAAGCTCCCTTCTCACACCATGTCACATTTTGCAGAACCTTTCTGTCCTTAAAGGGTGACGTAATTTACGGTTAACCGACAAATACATTTCACTATAAGTGAAATGTATTTGTCGCTATACAAACTGAATCCGTAAATAATTAAATATTCATTATTTTATATTATGACTAAAAATAACACGAAATATCTTTTATCAAATATTTATTGCTATTGCAATTTGGAAGACAAAGACCCTTCCAAGAATCGATAATAGGTGTTTTACTACTAAATACTAAGTTATATACGCCTTTAATTTCAGGATTTTTCTAGTCAAATTACAGCATAACTACACAGCTGCCACTTCATAGAAACTAAGTAGCAAAGAGGCATGCATTCCACTTGTTGTGAGTTTTTGCTGTCGCCTCTCAACATCTGTAATCAACACCAGATAGGATTGGAATTGAGCCTGATTTCGATTACAGATTCTGCTACCCCCGAGGATTGAGTTGTATCACCTCGTGTGTCTATATTGTATGTTTTTTACACAAGGACACACGAGCGCATCTCACTTTAAGAGCAGAAAGGTGTAGCAATTCTACCATGTAGCATTCGATCATCATTTGTTTAACGAAATTAATTATTTTAGTACGTAACGTGTTTATATAACAAAATACCTTTATGACGAAGATGTTCTATATACTCCGAAAATGTTATATTTATGACGTACACAGTATCGGTATTTTGCTCGTTGGTGCCGTTTTTAATGACGGATACTGTGTGATATGACGTAAATGGATATGCTCGAGTTATACTGATATATGTATATGGCTTTTTGTAGGGTTGAAATTAAGTCTTTGCAGTGTCAGTTGTCATGATGGATACATATCACACAGAAGAAGCAAGGCATCTGTCTGTGGTCGACCACATATAGGACTCTTACATATTTTGTATGAGGTTGATAGTTGTACAATTCTCCATAAAACATATTACGTTCTTAAATAAAAACTTTTTAACAAAAAATATCTACCGACTTCCATGTCACAAAAAAGTAAAAAATAATTTAAATATATTTTGGTCTAGAACATACTCAGTACTTAGTACATAGTCCTGAAGTCGGTGCTCGACATATTTCGCTGGACGACAGTAACTACGTCCTATATGAGCACCGACTTCAGAACTATGTACTAAGTACTGAGTATGTTCTAGACCAAAATATATTTAAATTATTTTTTACTTTTTTGTGACATGGAAGTCGGTAGATATTTTTTGTTAAAAAGTTTTTATTTTACACTTTTTAGTGACTATATTTTTATGTTTGTATTTAAATAAAGCCTCTAAGTTTGCTTTGTGCATCTACATATTCACAAAAATTAAACATAAAACACTTTTACAATTCATACAAACAGGGCGCCCCCTCTGGAAGTACCCCTCCATCATCAGGGTTGAGGAGTTGAAGGTCAAATTTTTCATCTTATATTGTTGCTTAGTAATCTTATAACATATACGTTAGTACCAGGTGGCTAACTTCTATGGCTCAGGCTTGCAGTACCCTGCATCATCAGGGTTTAGGAGTTGAAGGTCAAAATTTTAATTTTGTGCCTCTGTTTGGTATTATTTTTACATACCCGTAAGCACCAAATTGCCAACTCCTATGGTTTAGAATTGAAGTACCCCTTCATCATCAGGGTCGAGGAGTTGAAGGTCAAAATTTTAATTTTGTGCCTCTGCTTAGTATTATTTTTACATAACCGTAAGCACCAAATTGCCAACTCCTATGGTTTAGGATTGAAGTACCCCTTCATCATCAGGGTTGAGGAGTTGAAGGTCAAATTTTTGATTTTATATTTTTGCTTAGTATTTTCTTTACATAACCGTAAGCACCAAATTGCCAACTTCTATGGTTTAGGATTGAAGTACCCCTCCATCATCAGGGTTGAGGAGTTGAAGGTCAAATTTTTCATCTTATGTTTTTGCTCAGTAATCTTATAACATATACGTAAGCACCAAATGGCTTATTCCTATGGTTTTGGCTTTAAGTACCCCTGCATCATCAGGGTTGAGGAGTTGAAGGTCAAATTTTTGTCCCATGAATTTGCTTAACAATTTCATTATATATTCGCAAACATCAAACGACCAACTTTTATAGTTCAGGCTAGCAGTACCCCTGCATCATCAGGATTGAAGAGTTGAAGGTCAAATTTTTCATAGTAAATACCTACATAGTAATTTTATTCTATATTTTACTCAATTGGACTTCTCCAGCTAAGGTTCGGCCGACTATCACTAATTTTATTATTTTGCTCCAAAAAGTTGAAGATCCTATGATTAGAACCTTATCAAACTCTTATCAGACTACCCCTGGAGTACATCCTTTCTAATAAAAAAAGAATCATCAAAATCGGTTGGCGGGATATTGAGTTATTCATACATTTATCGCGTACATTGAAAATGCAAATTTAAGACTTATGCGTTTTTCTTATGGATGCCCTAGTCAAAAAAATACTAAAAAAAAATGGGACCCTATGACACGCACTACCTTTCAAATAAAAAAAAAATCATCTAAATCGGTTCACCCAGTCCGGAGAAATGAGGTAACAAATATAAAAAAAAAAAAAAAAAAAATACAGACGAATTGATAACCTCCTCCTTTTTGGAAGTCGGTTAAAAATATTTTTAAAAGTGATATGGTATGTTTTATAACAGGAGCCCAGGAGAGTGTAGTAAAAATAATAGTAAAAAATAACTTAAGAAGAATTTGCAATTTCCAGATTATTTGTTAATTTAAAATATTTGAAAATACATATACCTACTTGTAGCTGAATATTTATGTTAGTTTATTCATTCTTAAAACGTTAAAAAACCTGCACAGATTGACGTTGGTAGCATTGAGTAGGTGTTATTATTAGTTAAGTTAGTAGTAGTTATAGTATATTTGATCATTTACATTCCTCTACATTTTCTTCATTTTCACTTTTTGTTTAACCTTCGCTGGTTGGTATGCTACTAATTAAGGTTGTATAATAATACGAGACGATTACTTTTCTTGGGAATTAATCAGGACTGAAAATAGCTGGTGGCACGCACATTCGTGAATCGTTAGATGTACTTACAAGTAATCTGTGGCTGGCAATCATCGTGAACCAGCTTGGTAATAAAGATATTAGTAACTTATAAAGCAAAGAAATGTTTCTGACGATAAGTAAAAATGTAATGTTACATTTCAATAATATTTAAATGTGTTTTTATTATTGTTGGTAATTTTATTAATTTTCAAATAACAATATATTAAATAACTTATTTTGTAACTATATGTATATATAAAAGAATAACTTAAAAGGTAAAGAAAAAACAAATTGCTAAATTAAATATAAAATGCTGCATCCAAATTACTGTCCCTAGGATGAGTTCCCAGAACGCTGGCAACATTACCTCGTTGAATAGCAAGGCTAATTCTTTGACCGAGGTATGTGCCAGCTTTCTGATCATTCGTTGACTCTATCAAACGTTTGGACAGATGCTTAAAAAATAATTTAGCATTTAATCCCCACGGTCCCATAGTTTCAACGCCAAATGCCAGAAATATGTAATCTTTAATGATATCTCCATATTTCTGGCACTTGCGGATTTCAGCGTCAGTCGCCACGACACCGGCTGCCCTGGAAGATATATTAATATGAGAAGGTGCCAGTGTGTCAACGCAAGTAGCGTCCCACACTAGACACCTCCCATTCTTCCAGGGGATGAGAGTTATACCGTCGGGCCTCTTGCCATCACCACGTACTAAACCATTCGGTTCAAGTTGAGCCGGTACGTTGGCAGTGACAAGAGCCCTCCGGATAACATCATTCAAAGCCGCGTGTCGTGAAAGACGGCCAGCACTTCGATGACAGGAAAGACCGTGGAGACCCAAACGATCGACTTGAGCTCCACAAGGGCAGCAATGTGGATGATTTAAAAAAGTGCCCAGTCGTAGGCCCACTGCTATCGAAAAAGAAGTATTATCTAGAAGAGTTCCTAGATTAGCAGAGGGAAGAGCTTGCAACCAATATCCAGATTCCCTAACAGAAACTGCCAGGAGACGAGCGCGCTCAATAGAATTTTGACAACTGTTTACAAGGTGAGAATGCACATATTTGCAGAGCACGTCGTCCCATAGCCTTTGAGAACTTAAACATTCGGGGAGGGATTCACCTGGACATGCTGCTAACCAAGATTCCTTGGCTTCTGCACAGTATGAAATTTCCGAAACATCTAAAGAGGAATGTGTTAATTTTTGAAATAATGAATTTGTACTGTGTACAGAAGACAAAAAAGCTGGTAAAGCAATTGAAGAAATTTTCCTAATACCAATACCCCCATACCTAATTGGCAAAGTAGCTTGGCACCAGGATTTTTCATTCAAAGTGCAATTTAAAATTTTGATCAAACAATCCTGAATTAAAGAATCCATTGAAAGGAGATGACTTGTAAATTTCCAAATTGGAGAACATCTCAAAAAATATGTGAATTTAGGAACAAACAAACACAGCCGGATAATATGATATGCTACATGAGAATTAATTTTGCTTAAACGGAAAGAAATATTATCGAAATTACTAATTTGTTCATCTAGAAAGCTTGGTATAGACTCTTCCAAAACGGGTGAACCCAAGAGGCGAAGAGACTCTTTGTTCTGAAGCTGAATATTTGGTGTCAAATTTTGAAATTGGTCAGTGATATTCTTTTTTTCTAAAGCACATAATGAATTAGGTATATAAAGTTCACACTTAGAAAAATTCAAATCTAAACCTAAATTTTGAAAATTTTGAATAAGAAATTTCAAATCTTCCAGAACTGTATCTGCTTCACCTCCAAGAGTACCGTCGTCTAAATACCATAAATTTAATTTAGAATTTAGTGTCGAAATGATTGGTTGGATACCTAAACTAAAAATTGCAGGTCCAAGTGGATCCCCCTGTTGACAACCTACAGATGAATTAATTAAATTATCACGGAAAATTAAATCAGAAGGAGAACCGTATGCTTGATATAAAAATGGGTAAATTTCAGGAACAATTTTGTAAGCTTCAGCCAAAAATATGTCACGATTAATAGAATTGAATGCATTTTTTACATCCACCTTTAACACCACGCTCCTGTTATCGTTAAGCATATAACTTCTAAGACTGTGGACTGCAGCTTCACATCCTCCTTTTGAGCCAAATCCTAATTGAATTGGTTGAAAATAATTTTGAAGCTTAGGGAGAATGTGTCTGCAGCACACCTTAGAAGCTATACGCCTAATGGTATTTCCTACAGCTATTGGCCGAATTCCTCCATCTTTCTTTTTTAAAGCGCATAAATTTGCTCCAAACAACGTATTTGTGATTTCCTTATTAATATCGCCAGATAATATTAGGTTTATAAGCTGGGTTAAACAATTCAATAAGGTTTTCCCAGCTTCACCTGTAGCTCCACAAGTAAGATCTTTAAGATGTTGAGGAGTCAGCCCATCAAGGCCTCCTGCCGAACCAGCTTTAAAAGACATAATAGCTCCTAAAATTTCTTTTGGGGTAATTTTAAGAGCCGTACAATTTAGCGGTGGATTAACAGAAACTGGTGCCAAAGATGAAGGGTGTTTTGATCTCAAGGCGGCAAGTGTTTCCGGGGAATCAGGAGCAATAATATCATTTGAAAAAAGGAGATCTGCAGCACCTTTAATGTCTCCATCACCTACTCTTGTTTCCACTTTTTTATAAATAGAATAATTATGTGTTTTTAAACAATTTTGTTTTAATTTTAGAGTTAGGGATGTTTTATTTATCGAATCTGGTGTAGCATGAAGGAAATTGTATGAAAAAGTGAAAAAAATCTGCCAACTTACAATAGAATTTTCTTTTAATATATTGTTAATGCACTGTGATAATTTTGTTGCGATGCTTATACGAGCACCCCTTGGAATACGCTTCACTATAGGGACTGATGACTTTAATTTAGAAAGGTTCTTCCAAAAAGGTACAAATGCAGATGAGGAGTCAATACTTTGGGATGGAAATGAATTGTTTGAAATATCATTACAAAGATTTTGGATTGATGACCTAATTTCACTGTGCTTCTTCCCAATATGTATATTTAAACCTTTTGGCCCCTTAAAATAACGGGTTTGCGAACAGTGCGGACATTGTACAAGGTGTGCAGATGTGCTGAATTGGTTGCAAACATTTCCGGATGTTGAAGGTACCTGCGACATGGGCTAAAAGAGAGTACTTAGGAAAAATAAATTATTATAAGCTTATAAACAAAAATTATGATTATATTTATTACTAAATTATATAATAAAACTAAAGTAAATAAAATTATATAATAAAATTTTCTTTAACACCAAAAGTTCCAATTTAATTTTTCATGCCTAAACTTCTCGAGGTAATAAAACATTGAAGAAAACATCGCTTTGTGAAGAAAATTACACGCCGAAGGTGTAGCATGTAGTATTTAAAAATATGTATCGATTTTGGATACACTAGATCTTCTAATCCGGCAAAGAAATTTTTAATTAAGGCCGCCATCTTATATGAAATCACAAATCACATTGTATATCACTCCATCACATTTATGCAGTAATTATCACAGATTTTATACCAAATTTAACAATTATATGTAAATAATTGCTATAAAATATAATTTTATTTTCGTATAATAAATTTTATACGTATTGACAACGTCAATAAATAATCAACGTCAACTTTGATAATGTTTTTATTAAAATATTATCAAAATGTAACAATGTCACATGTCCGATTTTTATTATTTTTCAAGTATATTTATATTTTATTGTTTATATAAATATACTTGAAAATATACTTGGCGCTCAATATATTTTAAAATTTCTAATGTATACTATTTAACTAAATTGAATTTAACAGGAACCTATATCAGTTTTTTCTCCCCAAAAAATATAGACGTAATCTGTGACATTTATTAAAAGTAAGCGCTAGGGGAAATTTCTATATTTTTATATTGGATTTTTCTAAAAATCATATCTGTTTTTTAGATGCCGTTGAGATTATAAATCTAATTAACCATTGCATACATAGAACCTCATAGAGCAAATATTTAAATGTTTGCTTTTGCTGGATTAACGTAATGTTTGCTCATAATTATCATGTCCCATGACATTCTTTGATAAAAAGTTATTTATACTCATTCATTCATAGTCAATTTGAGGCATCACATGACTTTCTGAGTATTATTTACAATATAACTTTTTTATATTAAATATGTATGTTTTATATTAAGTAAGGGAAAATGATATTTGATATATAACAAAATACAAAATTTTAAATTGGCGCACAGCCATGTATTTTTACCTGAATAAACAAGTGGAAATAATTTCTGTTGGTAACTATATATTAGTATCGGGTTTGGAACCTTTATTTGACGAGCACAGTCGCAGGCAGCCGTCAATGTAGAATATGCAAATTATTCTTAATTAGTCAAAAAGTTCATAATAATCATTGTTGTTTAACTCAATCTTATAATGTGCGTACATTACGTATCGAAAAATACTATTAGTTATAGATCCTTACTTAGTTATTTCCTATTGTGTAATAGTATTATTTACAATAACATTATTCACTTTGTTTACAATTGATGTTTTTTCTGGTAGTGCACAACGGACAAAAATGTTATATAAATATTATACGCTCCATGAGATACGGTCATGGCAATAATCGGTATTGTAAGTTTATGACAAAAGTTTATTCATCTAGGTACACTTTTACAATAAATTATGACGTCATTTTTTTCATTTAAAAAACAAAACGGACTTATTTTGACCAAACTTGTACAGTTTAAAAACATAAGCCATCTCTAATTTTGATCGCTATGTATAGCGGTATATTCGGTTCGTGGCGGGGCTTTTTATATGATTTACAAGTAGCAAATGAACATGCAGTACATCAAATAAGTGGCCATTGTTCCGCATGGACATCACTACATAGCTTTAAACTACTTCACCGATTTTATTGCAGTTTTTTTAATAGATAGAGGAATTCAAGAGGACAGTATAGATTTATAATACATCTATAATATAGTTGCCAAATGCCAAAAATCTAAAAATATCATATTATAGATGTATATAATACATCTATAATATGATATTTTTAGATTTTTGGCATTTAGGCGAAACGAAGTTCGCCGGGGAAACTAGTGTATAATATACCCCAGATAAGATCAGAGTCTTACGTGACTTTAGCCATAGATACATGGCTATCCTAAAGGACTAAGTTGAAACGCCTGGCATAAGCAAGTCTCCCCTATTACACCTTTCAGAATAGATGTTATTCTGTAGAAATAAGTGTGGCGGTGTTGCTTCCGGAGTTCCACGGAGTTCCGGACTTCAAAATAAACAGAGTTCTACCGCATTTATAAAACCTAGAATGTCCTCATATGTGACAAGGGTAAATACAATCACATATATTTCTCTTAAAAAATGCCTAAGTTCAATAAATATATTTCTAATTTTTAAATAAATAAATCAGAGTCAATCTGACAAATGGAAAAAATGCTTTTTGTTTAATAAACAAAGGAAAAAGTAACGAGCAATAACTTTGTATTATGTTAATTAAACAATTGTAATGTAATGATGTTAGTGAAATAATTATTTAAATTTGTAAAGAGTTATAGAATAATAGTAGTCGAGGATCATTAATTTCTAACCGTATAGCTATTCAAAGAACACCATTAATCTAAAATCTGTTTTACTTAGTAATGTAGTTATTCTATATAGGTACGTAAAATATATTATTTGAGCAACGAAATTGCTCTATATCCCTTTTTGTGAAATGTATAATTTTCACGGAAGCCGTTATTAGCCTATACAGATATTTTAAAAGGGTAATTGGTAAGATATTGTAATTAAGGCTTAGAAATGGGCCCGTTATTGAACACCGTTGACACTTTAATTTTATTTCTATACAAATTGAATTTTGATGACAGGTAAATACGCATAATTTACAATTTATTTGCAAAACGAAAAAATAAACTAAACATATAAGTCTATTCACACGTGCAAAGAATTTCAGTTACAGTTATTCGTAGTTATGCGAACACATGTCATATTAATTAGATACTGTAAAATAGACCAATTAAAATGCTGCTTTAATTCGCTCTTAACCAGCTATGACGTGATATGGTAGCGTCGTTTTAAAATTAATCAACCTCAGTTGTCCAATAATAGAGAGGCTATTTTTAGAAGCAATGAAGATTGACCATGATGTAACTAAAAATACATTATGAATTATTTCTTAATTTGAATGCGTTTCAGACTTAAAGCCACTTCATATAATGCTGCTGCGTTCTAATTTGAATGGCATGTATGGATGGACCCCTTACGGAGGCGTTGCAACCGAGTGTTACAACTTAGTTTTCACGGGTACCATTGTAAAATAGGGTGTAAGACGGACTGTTAGATGATATTTAACTTTTAGGTAGTCAATGTTATCATATCTTTTAGGCAGTGAGAGTGTGGCAGTATCAATATCTCCTGTAGTTACTACGTCATCAACTTGACACATATATTGTAAGGCGTTATTATTATTAATGCACAGTTACATAATATTTCTTTCTTAATCATCTTTTCAGTTCTCAGCATCAAGATTTTTAGGCAAAACCAACATTGCTTTAGTTGTAAATCAAAATTATCAGTTGATACTAATGTCATGTATCTCTAAAATATGACTGACTACCTCTATTGACAGAGACTGTAGTGCGCTGAGATATAACAGAACTGATAAAATGTGTCTTTAAATGTAGTGTTTCGAAAATCTCTAGACTTGTTTTTCATATGGACTTTAAATAAGTAAACAACGGAATTGTTTTGAGTGTAAATCAAGTCCAATCATAGAAAACATTTTTTATAAAATGTGACTGTTTATTTACCCGCAAAGTTGTTTAAATTTGAGGATATTACCATTATTAATTAGCCTCGTCAGTTTTATTTTGTTCTGTTATTCTCTTTATTTATTAATTTTATGGTACAATTGGATCACATAAATAACTGCGTTAAAGTTATTACATTAAAATTATCATAAATTTATCACTACTGTAATTATTAAATACATCGTTTACTATATAAATACAATTCGATATTAAAGAATACGCAATCTATACTAATATTATAAACTCTTTTTTCATTTATTATTTTTGTATGTTTGTTATGAATTAACTTAAAAACTACTGAACCGATTCATAGGCTATTTTTATTACTAGAATATATAAGGGGTCTTTGCTAAAACTTGAGTAACGTGATTGAAAGTGTCAAAAATTTTGCTCAATTTTTTTTTCATTGCATACACTACGATATCTATTGATAATTACATATAAACGTATAGCTATTATTGAACATATTTAGTTTGATGACTCTATTACTCTCAAAATATTGAAAAGAAATTAATTAAAGTTTTGTAACAATATTAAAATATTATTAATAAATTCATATTAGTTACGTATTAATTCAGTTTACAAAAGTTAGTATGTGTGTTATTATTAAAATTTATGATTTAACATATTTTTAGTAAAAACTCACAAATTTAAATTTAATATCACTTACTTTGGTTCATTATTGCAGTGTGGTAAATATTTTATTTTCTGTGAATTTCGTGAATATAAAACAAATGATGACACTCAAAAACACATCCTACCCGAGAGAATTTTAAAAGAAAGATCAAATAAATTAAATGATTTTAAAAGGATTTAAAAAACTATTAGTAAAAATAATAAACTTTTTAACGACGGATGTTGAAGTCTTGCGAGCATCCTCGACTGTGCTACCGGTTACAGTAACGCTAGGCCGAATCAATAAATACATTTGTAATTGTCATTTGCTACCGCGACTTTTAACCGTTTTTAGGAAAGATTAGCCTAAACGCTAGACGAGACGTTTTTCTTACAAATATCCCTGAGTATGAATATAGCCTATTCAAATTTGGTGAGGTTGATCTTGTTTTACCAAAATTGTTGTAGTCCAACTTGCTTGAGCTGCATTCATTGCCAGAAATAAAAAGTATGTGTTATTGTTTGTAATAAAATTGACATTTTAAAACAGATTAGATATATATTCTTAAAATATCAATACATTTAGTGTAAAGTAAACAAAAGAAAATCACCGAAAACCCTTGTTTGGAAGAGGACATTGTAAATGCAGTAGTGTTTTTTTTTTGTAAATTTGCCTATCACAGGCTTTTGTTGAAAAACACCATGAATGTTGTCAATATTATTGTCATTGTCAATATAATAATAATAATAAACACATTGTCAATATTATTGTTTATTTGGATTAAAACAACTTAATTACTTCCTGGATTGTTTTTGTATTCTTGTTTGTATTAGACACAATTTATATTCAGGAATGACAAACATAACCATACATACATAGTAACGTACAGAGATAAAATAAATATAAAATGATGTATGTTTTGTATATATCTTATCTTATTTGAAAATAATAGATATTCGGAAATCACAAAAAGACACCTTAGCTATATGACATAAAATGCTATTTAATTAACGATGAACTGTTAGATAGAATTTAAGTACCAATGTAAAAGGCTTGTAAAAACTAAAGCATTTATAAGAAGTACTTTCCTATGACAGGATTCTGTGAATGTTTTAATTATGGGTTATGGATGTACGTACAAAGGTGTTAAATGCGAGGGATAAAGTACATTCTGTGTCGCTTCTGCGTGAAAACGTATTTTTATCATACTCTATGTTTACATTATGAGGAAGATTTGGTAATAACGATTGGAAGTGGAGAACGGTTTTTGACTGCATAATACAGATTTGATACTTGACCTCTGATTATTCCTTACTTTGCAGCTTTACCTGGTTAGTAGAGGTCGCAGGATTTAAGATGTGGTTATCATTTTTCTGTTAAGATTACCTAAATTATTATATTATTAACTTAGTTGCTTTCTAATATTTCTGATGTGTGTGAGATTTTTTGTAAGGAATATGTTGGGGAATTTTAAGTAGCCTTTAACCAAAATACGTGCACCTGCACAAACTTTCTCAGGTTGATATGTGAAGGAAAAATCTAGGTTATTATAATACAATTTCCTTGAATATCTTTTTAGCGTTAAAAATAATATGTTATGGATTAGGAATGTTTTTAGAATTATTAACTAAATATATTTATATTATATTATATGGTGCGATTACCGCACTCCATAGAGTTAGCGTAGAGTACAAGAGTGACTTACAACTCTAAGGTGGTAGAACCAGTGTAGTTCGACCGGGGAAGTACCACCGCTACACTTATTTCTAGCGTGAAGCATTTCTTGCGTTTCGATAGAAGAGTGTGGTTGCCGGCACACTTTCACATGAGGCGACCATCATAGTCCTCGGGAGTTACAACGCATCTGTGATTGACTTCAGATGGAACCCATGTTTTGTATGAAGTTGATTATAGATGTCCATGGGCGGCAGTGATCACTTACGATCAGGTGGACTGCATGCTCATTTGCTACATCAGTCAAATAAAAAAAAAAATTCAAATTCCTAGTTCAGACCTCTCTTTAATTTATGTCAGTACAGGATTCAGAAATCTGAACTAGCATAGTGAGTTTCTAAAATACCTTCAGTGTTACCGGAGCTGCTAATTAGAAGTCAGCAGTGGAACCATTTTTTTTTACACACAAGGTGGAAGTAGCAAAAGAGCAATCAGCCCACCTGTCGCTAAGCGGTCACTGCGTTGATATCTGTAAGTAACTTTATACAGAACAAGGGTTCTACCTAAAGCCACACCCCTCATACTTAAGTGAGTTTTTTTTAAGTTAATAACGAAATAAAAAAATAGTTAAATGTAATAGAACAAGTGTATTAAAGAAAGTGAAGTAAGGAAGTCTATGACAAAAAAGAGTTTTTTATCATTATCTATATATTATAATACGTGAAGCAAAAACTTGTGGCGCATATTTAAATAACATACCTCGGATGGAGGAGTATGAAATTTTGCACGGTTATAGTTGACGTAGAGAAGGAGTGCAGAATGTTAATATTTTGTTAATTAATGCATATAACATACATTAAAACACATTACACACACTACGGTGCATTTGTCACAAACACATAAATAATAAACGAAATAAAACATTCAACATATGAAAAAACAGGACGTCAAAAATGTCACATGTCTTTGTCAAAGTACCCGTTATTGATTGTTAATGCAGCTTTGTCACTTAAACCTCTTTTTACCTTTCGGGTGTATTAAAATAACTTGAAAATTAATAAAAATTGAGTTTGGGAAATACTTTGGACAATATCAGGTTTAGTTTTTGAGTTGAATTACGTTCGAATTTCGACCGTTGCGACGGGTGACTATAGTAAGTTAATGTACAATTAAAGTTAAATTTCAAATGCGGTGTTCGCTGAATAACTATATTTGAAAGCTAACTCAGAGCAGAATTCGTTTGCATATTTGTACGGTAATATTGTAGGTAATAAATATGAAGACAACTCATTTCCTTTAATCTTCTCTTTATGTTTTGTAACAAAATCTTATACCTATAATTCTAAATTTATCTTAAACTTGCAGTGAATTGAATTATCAAAAGTGTTCACACAATTATTGGGTTAATAGAGCCACGTGTTATATGTATTAAGAAAAATCAGTCAAGTGTAAGTCGTACTCACGCATGAAGGGTTAGGTACCATTATCTACAAAAATTGTAAATAGTCATGTTTGTTGTATGAGAGCCCTTAAATATTTTTCTTCTTTTTTCACTATTGAAGTGAAACTTATTTATCGAGGTTGGAAAAAAATTTAGTGTAACATTTTTTCGTTACGCGCCATCTTTTTTTTCCGTTACGCGCCATCTTTTTCTTATCCCTACCACGCGTGATATTAGATAGATTATTATAGATTAGATTATTAGATAAAGTTTAATAAAAGCCTTTTATTAAACTTTATCTAATTTAACTTTATTTAACCAATTTCTGTAAAGTTGCATATAGTAAATTATTTTTTGAAAAATAACGTCGTAAAGAAGTTTCGCTTCTTACGAGTGTACGCTAGTAAACGCACACATGTTTTTTTATTTTTTGTTATAGCAGCAACAGGAATTTATCATTTGTCAAACTTTTAATTGTCTAGCTATAAGGGTTCACGAGCAGCCTGGTGACAGACGGACAGATGGGCGCCTAAGTCTTAGCAATAGGAAACACGGTGAGCATGAATTGGTGACCGGGGAAGGTCCCGTAAGGGGCATTGCGCTTGGAGGACTCCGGTTGTGTTCCGTTGGAGATCCCGGAGTCCTCCACGTATCGCTGAGGACGGCCACCGTGGGGTTTTAGTGAGGTAAAAATTCCACATAACCCAGCGTTGCTCCCCCGGCGGCAGGTACCTTTTGCAGGTTTCCCCTTCGATAACAAAAAAGGGGTTCCGCTTTTACCCTTTGAGTACGGAACCTTAAAATGTGGCGCTCTTAGTCAAATATATGCAACGAACATTACAAAAATATTATTTGCTAGCATTCATCTATTGTTAAGCAAAAGATATTCAATCGTTACACAGTTTTCTATTGTTTCGACGATCTTGCCGTGAGACCAAGGACATTGTATTTACTTTTCTCACGTTCCTTTATCGGTATTATCAAAAAAATAATCCACTGCTGTCCCACTATTAGGCACGATTATAGCTTAAAAGGGATCGTTCATATTTATATACATTGGTCAAATAGTGATGACCAGATTTCAGAAACTTTGGAAAAATTACTAAATACTTAAAAAAGTCAAGTGTTCGTTCCGGGCTTATATTTGAGCCCGTGGGAAAGTGCGGAGTTACCATTACATCACTACTGTCATCAATATTATTTATTCGGTATTTCAGTTTTTACTATAAAAATTAATATTCCATCCATTTGTTTATTAGCCTTTTGAGGTTCACAGCTAGGATGATGATGAGGATGAGGATATAGGCTTCACCTAATGAGGTCTAAGCTAATGGTCATCCCGCCTTGCTTATCTATGTTTAAAGGTGGTAGAAATTAATTACGATTCGAGGCAGCCACCCGCCGTACCTTTTTCTATCTTAATACATCCGAATTGACTATTGCTTTGCTAGGTTCTTGTTTGGGGGTTGTGAGTGGCTAGAAGGGGAGCTCAAACCGTTCGGTCAGGCGACTTCAGGAAGGACGGCGGAATGTGTTGTCGCATACCGTCGTAAAGACTAGACGGAGCGGTGGGCCCAGCCGCCGATCTGGGAGGACTCCAATAGGGCAATGCAGTCAGAGGACTCCAGTTGCGTTTCTTTGTAGATCCCGGAGTTCTCTGTGTAGCGCCGAGGACGGCCAAAGGGTGGGTTTTAGTGAGGTAAAAATCCCGCATAACCCGGCGTTGTTCCCATGTCGTCGGATACATTTTGAATGTTTCCTTCTCGGCAACTCGATAATAATTATTTCTTGTTTGAAGGATGTCGTCGAAAAGAAATTAGAGAAATTCTACCTTAATTCTCGTGTCTACCTGGAGAAGTATTGGGTTGATTATGCAGATGTCCACGTGTGGTAGCTACCATTATTCATCAATTAAACTACTGGCCAATTTACCTCAATATTATCAAATACTTATCCAACTAAAGACATCTTGTCCTATTTTACTGATTTATTTGCAACCATAGTGAACTTAAAACTCGTTATCAATCAATCAAAAGCAACTCAAAAAAGAAATACAATATTGAAAATAAAACAACGTGTAAATTTTAAAAATTTATTACGCGTCTATAAATTGAAAAGAGACTTTTCGAGTTTTATTTTCCTTGATGAGGCCGGCTGGGTGCGGTGGTGATAATGACTGTTTTCTGTAGAACTCTGGAATAAATATAATTTCATTTTATACTGAAATTCCACAATACGAATGAGGTAAAATTAATGTTAACTTTACTGTATGTACAACAAAGCAAGTAGGTCTATACAAATTTAATTCATTGAAGGCGTTGGTTTATAGCAGAAATAAGGAATAGCTATACAATGACTACCAATGTGTCTTGTTTCTGCGGTCAGGTTTAGTAAGCAAATGCTTCTAGTTTTAAATAGGGGAAACCAAAATAGTAAATGCCATTTAAGCATTCGTCGATCAGGCTTTTGAAGTCCACTGTTGGACAAAGGCCTCCCCTAATTGGTACCACTCTGCCTATGTCTGACCGACTCCATGCCTTCTGAAATCAACGGTTTCCCGCTGTCTTCTTCAGGGCATCAATCCACCTTGTGGGAGGCGATCTGTGTTTCTTTTGCCTAAACGTGGTCACCACTCAAGGACGTTCCTTTCCCATCAACCTAAAATTCCGCCATTTAGGGCTATGATCTTTTTTGATAAATAAGTCAAAAATTATTCTTCTTATGTTTTTAAAGGAGGTTTAACAAACCTTGTGGAGCAACCTTTGATTCATTGGAAAGCAGTATAGGACCCAGGACGGTGGTCAGCACGGATCCTAATGTCGTTGTCAGTAATATAGCAATGACAATTATATTTGAGTGTTGCTTAGCTATCCACACGTCTTGGCTTGTGGTTCCATCCGCCCACAACGAGTCTGTTGCCACTCGCACCAATACAGCCTGAAAATATAAAAGAACTTTGTATTAATGTTTGAACAATTAATTCGCATATCCATTCATAAATACAGTATATACAGATATACAAAATAAAAGAACAGTGTACACAGAAATATATGTTTCTCTAAAATATTTAAAGAGAAAATATAGTTTTATTCGACATAGGTCACGTCAGGCACGTTTAATGTTTTTATGCTACAAATAGTTTTGAATATTTGGTCTCTTATCTGAATTTTGGTGTTTAAGTTATATTTTGTCACGCAGGGTGAATTTATTTGAAAATTATATGATCGATACGTAAAAACTATTAACCAAACGACTTATTTTATAATGTCCCATATATATTTGTTATAAAGTGTCCAGAAGCCTATTCACGTTATTAAATTGCTTGTAATAAGAAAACAGATACGTATTTCCTTCCTTTTAGTAACCTTAGGAAATGTCTTTAAAACACATTTGCATGCAGTTGACGCTAAGTCATCAATGTCGTTTTATAACACATTGTAGGGAAAGTGTATATTTGTTTTACTTAACTCCATCTTGTGTTAATTAATTTGTACATTGTTATAGATAGATTTATCATCGCTCAATCTAAACTTGTGGGAGAAAGAATATATTTGAAAATGATGTTGGCTTCATACTCTACGTAATTCTAAGAACGGATTACACAAAGATATTTCTAGTAAATTTATGTAGAAATGCTGGAAGAGACTACATTACTTTTTTGAAAAAATATGTAGTTACGTGGTCAATGTCCACGCGAACGTAGTCCTTAGCGGTAGTAGCTAGTGTAATAACAAAATCTTATGTATTACTCAACCACAATAATTAGGCGCACAATACAAAAGTGGTTTAATACCCCGCATCTCGCTTCTTACCCCGCACATCCCCTAGTGACGTGCAGTCGTGTATCGTCTAGGTGTTTACGTTAGCCAACACGTGTTTGATGTTATTTCCTTATAATGTTAGTTTAACGAGTGATTGTTGAATTTTTAAAGTTATTATTAAATTAGTTGATTATTCGTCAATAAAACTTAAAATGGGTAGGAAAAAGACTATTCGTGAAGGAGAAAGGACTCTTACATTCAAAATATTCTTTTTTTTAACAAGAGAGGAGTATTGGGCTCAGTATTCTTGTCTCCCAAGTCGAAAATCGAATGTGTGCTGCGACAGGCATCACTCTCGTACACACATAAAAAAAGAAAGAAAATATTCCATGTCTGTGAATATATTAAACACATGAAAGTGCTATAATAAATACTCGACTATTGAAAATACACCACTATGGTGTAGGTTTTAATAATGGTATACCTACATACTTTTGGTATTTGGTAATAGAATATATTTCGTATCGGGATGGCAAATCCCTAGTTCTAATGACGTTTCAACTGTCGTGGGCCTAATTGTTTTGGTCGAGTAGTACTTAATAGATTTGCAATCTGACGTCACTTCTTATGTAAACGAAACGGTTAATGATATGACAATACTTTAACAATATATCCACAAAATATATTATTCTTTCTACTTCTTATTTTATTTGTACTAAATAATCTAATAATATAGAGCAGTGATAGTCTAATGGTTGAAACTTGCCCTCTCGATCGGGAGGTCCGAGGTTCAAACCCAGGCACGCACCAATGATTTATGTGCGTATTAGAAATTAATTATTACTGCTTTTCGGTGAAGGAAAACATCGTGAGGAAACCTACAAACCCGAGAGTTCTTAAAAAAAAAAGTTCTCGGAGGTGTGTGAAGTCCACCAATTCGCACTTGGCCAGCGCGGTGGACTATGGCCTAAAACTTTCTCATTCTGGGAGAAGACCCGTGCCCAGCAGTGGGCCAATAATGTGGAAATAATATAAAATTTAAATAAGTACCTATCCTTACACTAATAAGAAACGAGATGTATTGATATGAATATTTTCACCAATGCTTAATATGGTGAGAGGTATAGCTGACACTTATATGATTTTGACATGAATATCATGAAATGACGAAGTGTAATGCAAATGTTGCCATTGCGGTGTCATTAAACTGATCATATTGATAGCAAGAGATATCAAACAATACGTAATATATTTATTTTATGTAGGTATATAACTACAGTCGACCCGCACTGTTGATTATTAAACAAGGCATAATTGTACCCGTATAATAATTAGTACCATCATTAGCGCTCTATTTGACTTGAGATTCAAGGACAAGCCCGGTGGCATAAAGATAACAATTTTATGCCTCATATAAACCCAACTTAAACATTTTAATGCAGAGCAAATATCTTACCGCGTGAAAGACTACCGTATGTAGTTTGCAGATAAATATGTTTATCGTCGTTATAAAAAGGCGATTGTCTGGATTTAAACAATTCTCAACCGACTGCGTTAGTTTGCTGCCAAAACATTGTCTTTTCTACCGTTTTAAACAATTTGCTTTCTCGGTGAGACAAAGAGTTATATGAAATGTTCTCGTTCATTTGAAGGAGACTAGTCTCAGCGGGAGAGTTTAATGTATGAAACTTAGAGATGTTTTGTTTTGCAGTACACTGAAAATATTTTAGAGTTAAAAATAAAAGTTGACCAACAGGGCACATAGTTTACGATACACGTAGCGTGACCAGATATGCGGTTTTATAGCGTAAAATCCAGCTTAAAATACTGTCCCCGGCCTGTCGGGCTTTTGTGAAGCTTTTTGCCACATTTCTTTATGTATACAGGTCATGGTCTAAATGTGTTTATATTCATCTGAAGGTTCCGTATGTTTGCTATATAATGATTATGTCTATGCATGCATACTGAACAAAACTGTGACGCAGTGATGTTCTCTCATTAGTGCGTCCGAGGTTTGAGTCCCGTCAAAACCGTTGTTTTTAATAAAATAAATTGCGTATTAGAAATAAAATATAACTGCTTTAAGGAGAAGGAAATTATTTTAGGAAGGGAACAGAGTGGAAAAAAGCTGACAAATGTGTGTTAAGATTAAAATTTTAAGTTATACGTTACAAACCGTTTTAATAATAGCTTTCTCTAGTCGAAGACGTGTTGTTTGCATTGGTAAGAGGAACGCGCGTTCGCCGGAGCGTTTGATAGTATTATGTTCCACGCGACATCCAATCCGGCATTTGTGGCGTGTTGCGGAAATGAGTGGTTTATCTTCATTTCTATACACGTGAAGATAGGTTTTCCTATACTTAAGTGTGTTTACGATATCATGAGAAGAAGGATGTTTATGATACGTTTTAAAAGAAAGGTTGTATGTTTTGCATTTATTTGTTTTAATTGTTTTGTGTTTTGTTGTCCACCAATTCGCACTTGGCCAACGCGGTGGACTATGGCCTAAAAAACTCTCTTATTCTGAGAGTGGACATGGGCACAGCAGTGGGACAATAACGGGTTGACGAATGTTTCTGTTGGATTTAATTTTATAAGAACGGATTTAAGTATATAAGAGTCGAAAAGTACGAAGTAGACTTAAATATTATTCAAATATGGACATAATTATGTATACCCTTCAAGTCTTTTTGTTTCACCTCACTATAAGGGCTCATACACACTAGGGTTGTCTGGTGAATTCTCTTGTCAGCCTAAGGCGTCACCCGTTGCAGACGCCTATACGTTTGACGCCTGAGTTTGCGGTTGACGGTTGGTAATTGACGGGCGATCGAACATGTACTGCAATCGGCAGTCAAAAGCGCCAAGGGTAAGATGTTTTAATTTCATGTAGACTTATACTTTTTTACATAAGATAAAAATAACAAACGAGCATTTTGTCTATTTGATGTACGTGGCCACTGCCGCCCATGGATATCTGTAAGCGAATCGTATCGAACAAAGGCTCTATCTGAAGTCACAAATGCGTTGATACTCCTGAGGCATAAGATCACCTATATGTCACCGAGTCGGTTACCACACTTCTATTGCACAGCAGGAATTGCTTCTGGGAAGTTCTACGAACATGGAAACTATCTGATCATAGAACGAGTGGTGAGTTCCATACTATTAGTTTTTTAAATCATAATGAAGTACACTTATCCTGTTTTTTATTAAGACAATACGCTTATGAATAATAGAGCTTATCAATCGCCTCATTTTTTACAAAAACTTCTTGTAATATTTAAAAACTTATCTTAATCCGTATATTACCTGTACTTTATCTGCAAACCAGTATCCATTATGGCAATTACTAATACCTACTTTCAGTCATTCACAGGTCATTGATAGCCCACGACACGTAGGCTAAAGTAAAAAAAAAGTTTACTTTCGAGTCTACGAGTATTTTTTTTAAAACCACTTAATCGATGTTTCAAATACTTTAATTTCTAACATGAATAAACATGTGAATCTTGAATTTCTAATCGGAATCCATGAAGCAAACTGCCGCAAACAGCGGTGGTTGGATAGTTCAGCCCAGACTTTATGTACCTACTTACTCGGAATCGAAATCAATCCGACAACTTTTGCAAATATTTGATTCCACAGAAGCCTGGATACAGCAAAATTTGATATCTTTAATTAACGTTGAAATATCGTAATTGATCAATTTGAGGCTTACCTTACTTTGTAGAGTTTCAGTTTAATATCAGTACAAAGTTTAAAGATAAAATCTTTTGTAATAATAAATGATATTTGTGGACTAACTTTTATTCTTCAATAGCAACACTCTTTCTTCTCGTGGATGTAAAAAAGAAATTCAAATGCTAAGCAGTGTGTTCCTATACAATATCAAACACAACATCTTACCTAGAGGAGGCCTACGGTAAGGTAAGGGAATTTTTTGTTCTCAAGGGAGAAACCTGCAAAATGTACCCCAGAACGTGGGAGGGTTATGTGGGATTTTTACCGCACTTACCCGGGGGGGGGGGGGGGGCGGTGGCCGTCCTCAGCGCTATAAAGAGGATTCCGGGATCTCCAAAGAAACGCAACGTAATCCTCTGAGCGCGTTGCCCTATCGGGCTCCTCCAAGATGGGCGGCTGGGCCCACCGCTCCGTCTAGTCTTTGCCTGACCGAACGGTTCGAGTTCCCACTCTAGCGACCCGCAACTCCGGAAGCCTCTTTCAGTCCCTATTGTAGGTAATCCCGGAGCAACACGGACGAAGGTAAGGGCTAATGAATGGATTGATAGTGATAGATCATATTAATATTAAATATGATCCATCCTTTTTTTTTTGTTTTCAAGGGGGAAACCTTCAAAATGTACCCGACGCCGTGGGAGCGACGCAGGGTTATGTGGGATTTTTACCGCACTAAAACCCCCCCCGTGGCCGTCCTCTGCGCTAAAAAGAGACTTAAATAGTCATTCAGTACCTACTTAATAGATTTTTGAATAATTCCATTTTTATATTTTTTAACGTATATATAGTACAGTATTGGGCGAGTAGTACCGAGAACACTTCCATAACAAACCTGTTTAACTAACTGCAAGTTGGAATTAACGGCATGATAACAGCCATCGCGAGCCGTCATAACATTTCCGTAGCACTTCTATCTATATACATGACTCCGCCGCAACGCTCCTTGATTGCAAGATGCTATAACGACAGTACTTCTACTAATTGAAATCCGCAATGTACGACTGAACTGCTTCGGTGCTGATCAGATTTATTTCGTTCACAATTTCTCAACTTTGGCTATTGGCATTGAGAGTTTATTTGATTGCCTCATATACGAGTACCTACTCGTATATTCAACAGTCTTTACAATTATGGGTATTACAGGAAAGGTAACATTGAAACGTGTAAAGTCGAAAGTAGAAAACTGAGTGTACTTTATAGCCTTCGTATAATGTTAAACTAGCAAAAGAGCAGTCCACCTGATGATAATTGGTTACCTATCAACGTATGTATGCAACTCCATAGGTATAGAATAGATGTTCGACTTGAAGCATACATATGCTTATATCTGACGGCTAAGATGGGTTCATATATATGCAAGTAAGCCGACATGTACTTCCTACCACCGTAATCAAAAAACTGCTGCATTTTTCGTGTTACTTTCCATAAAAAAGGCGACCGTCTAAAAGGCGACTATCTTTGCCCTCGGGCGTAGTAGCACATGTGTAATTGACTTCAAATAGAATCCTTGTTGGGTAGTATGAGTACTTACCATTAGGTGGACTGCATGTTCGTTTGTTCCCTAAATCTTATAATATCTAATAATAATACCAATAGTAATAATGATGTAAGTAAGAAACAAGTGACGCAGAAATGAGAAGATTGACCCTAATATTTGTGGCCCTAAGGAAAACAGTTATAAGTCTCATTTTTGCCAAATTGACTTCTACAAAAATTACTTTTCGAAGGTTTCTGGTTCTACCAGAACCAGAGTAGTTCGACCGGGGAAGTACCACCGCCACACCTATTTCTAGCGTGAAGCATTTCTTGCGTATTGATGGAACGGTGTGGTTGCCGGCACATTTTCGCATGAGGCGACCATCATACATCCTCGGGCGTAGCAACGCATCTGTGATAGACTTCAGATGGAACCCATGTTCTGTATGAAGTTGATTACAGACGTCCATGGGCGGCAGTGACCACTTACCATCAGGTGGACTGCATGCTCGTTTTCTACTTCAATTTTGTTGCTAAAAAAATATTAGAAAGTCGGAGATATTTCGCTAGATTTTTGATTTTCTAGCATTGAGATTTTCGAAAGATTTAGTATAAGGAAAAAAATTAAATAGGTCTCCGTTTTTATGACAATTTTGGTATTAAAATAGAATTTAGTTAAAATCAGATTTACATCTGTTTTCACTACGGCCACACATATTAGGTATATATTGTCTAGTGGGAGTGAACGGCTGATGTGATAAGATGATAATAAAATAACGATTAAGAAGGTCTACTATTTGTATATGAGTGTACAAATATACCAGAATCGTTTGATATAGCCTTATTGAAAATGTAATTAATTGCATGTACATTGAAAAACTATTCGTTTATAACCGTAACTAGTAGATATTTTTAGATAGACCTAATTCTGGAATTTTTCCTAAATAATTTTTGCTTACCTAATTACTTCGAACTTCTGTACATGTGACAGCAAATAAACCCTTATCACATAGGTAATATATATCTATATAATCTCTTCAGTATATAATTCCCGAGAAGACTAACGGATATAATCTATCCCCCTATTAAACGGTAGTCTAGACTGCGGTGACCTATATTCGTGCGGCTAACTTACTTAATCGTCACAAGCTGTCATTACGTCCACTAGTCACTCGGTCATTTAGTTTTACTTGATACAGTTGCTCTATATATCGGTCATAGCTTTGGGCCATCAGTTTATTTCCAAAAATGTGTCACGTATACCAATAAACAGCGTATTTGGTCCGTATATGTGATCGTGTTCATTGATATTTATTTATGTTATAACTAAGTACTATTTTTTAATCCATGGGCAAAAAACCACCATCTCAATTGGGTAATATCATTTTAAAAAGGAAAGTAACTTATCGAATGCAATTGACTTTACATTGTTTGGAATAGAATACCTAAGTTTCTACTACAAAACTACAAATAAACGTGTTTTATAAATAAAGAGTAATATAAGGGCCCAAAAGAATAAAATAAACGAAATAAATCTGAAAGACAAATACTAAAAAAAAAAATTTCACGTTAGTATTAGTTTACAAAAAACTCCAAAAACAGGAGCTTATTTATCAAAATACAAGCTCTCATTTTCTGTCTATCGTTTAGAAGCTTTCAAGTTGAAATATCTACATTTTTAGAAATATCATAAAAGAAACTTATCGTGGATGGGGCCATCAACGGAGACGGAACTACTGAAGCGTTAAACTCAAAAGAAAAGTGGATATAAAAATAAAAGGACTTAAACACTTATTCTAATATTTAAACATTTTTTATTTTTTTATGATTACTCAAAAGTAATTCACAAACATGTTTACGAAGATCAAATTAATAGTTGATGAAAAGGAGATTTACGTTTACCATATTTACCCGACTGCGTGAGAAAGAGGGTAATGTTTTTCGAGCGTATGTATGTACGTATGTATGTTTGGATGAATGTTTGTATGTCCGTTATTTGGCACGAGCTACACCCCAAACGGCTTGACGGACTGTAACATGTGATGTAACATTTGAAACGGCTCAGCTATGAGAGTGACATAGGCTATATTGTTTTTAAATATGATACCTGCTGCTACCATAACAATATAAGTAACAAATGCAAGCTAGTAAGTATACCATTACAAATATATATATATATGCATTATATTATTTACGTATTACTCTTTAGACGTTAAATACCATAAAAAAAGAAGAAAACTCAAAAAAATGTATTGGTCCGTTTTTAGGCAGTCGAGGTTTTTAATAATTTAAAAATGTTACTTGTTTAAGGTATCAGTATAAATTAATTTCGTTCTACATAAACTGAAGCCACGAGAGGAAAGCTAGTCATTACATAAAATAGCCTGTCTGGTCTACGCTGACCTATCTTCGTGGCCAGGCCGAGTTAACTTTATCAATTATTCGCCGCAAGCCGTCATAACGTCCCTCGCCTCTCAACCATTTAGTTTTCCTTGATAGGTCAAGAAGCGTAGATACTAACGTAGTTAACTATTAATGGGTAAACCATTTTAAAATTTTATTACGTAAAACCGCGACCTGGTTTGAGCTTATACAGTTTCGCTTTTATTCGAAATTTTAACCAAGCTTATAATTATGACTATCATTACTCATTTTTTGAGGTATCCTTGAAAAATTCAGGTTTATTACAACTTTATGAAATCAGGTAGTAAATTAGTTTTAATTCTTTGTGTATCAGCATTTTTTTTCAGATATTACCGTACATTACACTTGGTGATCAAGTATTCCAATTTCGTAAAAAAAAACCGCTGCCATATGTACATTTGCTACGTTTAATTCCTGGTCACTTTCAATGCCATCCAGAAGAATTGATGATGCTATATATAAGTTCGATATACGGCTAATAGTCCGGTCAAATTAGACCAAAACATTAGGGTGAAATTACATAAATTCGCAACAAGCTGAATTTTGGTACAATTATTCAAAACACGATTATAAACAATAGCTGAAAGTTCCCCATCATTCCCGTGTGTGGAATTTTTTTTATTCAAGGTCAAATGTCAAAAAAATGAGTTTTTCGCGATTTTCAGCAAAACGGTAAGTTTTATCAGAAAAATACCTCAGACTAAAATTGTAGATCATTAAATTATCTATAAAAATATATCAATACTTTTTTTCTCACGAGACACCGTTTCGGAGATATCGCAGTGTAAAAAGTTGTAACAGTTGCAATTGTCATAACATGCATGTTGTAAAGTGTGGATTGGTTGTCAGAAAGACCCAACAGACTGGGGTTGGAAGTTTGTAAATAATGAATTGGAACCAGTTCCAACTTTGCTTCCACCTGCGCCGGAAAAATTGCTAAACGCAATTTTTTGCAACTGCAAAAAGGGATGCAGCGCTAAATGTGGTTGCAAAAAAGTGGGTCTATTCTGTTCTATGGCGTGTACAAGTTGCCAAGGCAAGTCGTGCTTTAATGTTGAATCACCAACAATTGATGATACAATTGACGTCAACGAGCCGACTTGCGATACATCGTTATTGGCTGAATTTACTTGCACCCAAGACGAGGATGAACCAGAAGAAAATGAACAAGGAGAAAATCTAGAAGAAGAAGAACAAGGAGAAAATCGAGAAGAATTCGAAAATTACGACTCCGACTAATACCGTCTGTACTTTTTTTTTATCAACATCGCTTTTTTTCTGGCTGATATCAATTATTTACGATAGTTTCAATTAAACTGGATAATTACTGACTTGTGGAGTAGGCCTACTGGGGAAACCACTAAGTACAGTACCTTATAGGTGGCGTGGAAACGTGTGCATTTTATGACAATTGCAACTGTTACAACTTTTTACACTGCGATATCTCCGAAACGGTGTCTCGTGAGAAAAAAAGTATTGATATATTTTTTATAGATAATTTAATGATCTACAATTTTAGTCTGAGGTATTTTTCTGACAAATCTTACCGTTTTGCTGAAAATCGCGAAAAACTCATTTTTTTGAAATTTGACCTTGAATAAAAAATTTTCCACACACGGGAATGATGGGGAACTTTCAGCTATTGTTTATAATCCTGTTTTGAACAATTGTACCGAAATTCAGCTTGTTGCGAATTTATGTAGCACCAAATGTCTAATTTGACCGGACTATAACGAATAAATATAACTTAATATTTGAATTTTTCATTTTATTTCATTGACAGTTTAATACAAATTGTTAGTCATTATAAAACATTATCTTATAAATCTGCTATCACTATATTTTTTGTAGTGATATAATTAAACACAACTTATAATTTGTAAAAAAACATCAGACGCTGTCGTAATGTTTTTCGTTTGATCATACTTATTTTATTTTTTCTGTGGAATTCTATGAATTTACAAGGATTTATAAATCCTCTTTTTAGAACCTAGAATTGTGAATCTAATAAGCACCTTTGCATCTTCAGGCTCTGGCAGTTTTAACTGTATCAATTAACTAGCTGCAAGCCGTTACAGCTCCCCTTGCGCTAAACCATTCACTTGAAAATGATAATCTTCCAATTTGTAGTTCCACCAATCTATCGCAAAAGTTTGACGGTTTTTAGAGTATTTAAATTTTTCTTGGATTGTAATATAATGAGTTTAAGAGTTTAATGGAGTTGATTTCTTATTCTAGTTGAAAAAACATGTATACTTATAATGATTTACTTTTTCTGCAAGCATACTTACTATAAATATTCTATACTCTCTATTCCCTTAAGCATAAGATTTTGAACGTCGTGATTTGTAACGTACAAATCACGACGTTCAAAATCTTATAATGACTATTTCCTAATAACTGTAGAGTAATTTTCTAACATATATGGAAAGGAAACGTTAGTTTAATTTGTTATTAAAGCACATTTTTCAGATTAATTATTTCGGACTAAGTATTAGGTTACATTTTCAAAATATGTACTATTCCAAAGGCAAAAATTTACTTAGTTGCTCTTTGAATTTTATTTATACCTTACCTGTACTTGAACCATATAGTTTTACATTTTAATTAAAGCGCACTTACAAGACGGACATTTTACATATGAGTATGTTACGGTTGGGACGCTTTGAAGTAATCGTACTAGAGTCGAAATTGCTTGGACCGTCGTGTGGGGACCTCTAAGTGAATTTCACTGGAGTCTGGGCGGTATTGCAGTCTAATTCTCACTCGTTAATGAAAAGATCACTTGAAAGTTATATCGTGCATGCGACCTAAAGATGCGAGTGAGAAGTACAGTATATGTTATAAGGGAAAACTTTAAAATTTTCGTTATGAAGGTGGTCGAATTCTTAAGGACATGTTTCACTCCTAAAATACAATGTTGAAGGTAGTAGAACCAGTGTACTTCGACCGGGAAAGTACCACCGTCACCGGCTAGAAGTAGGTCTAGCGTGAAGCATTTCTTGCGTTTCGATGGAAGGGTGTGGTTGCCGGCACACTTTTATATGAGGCGACCATCTTAGTCCTCGGATGTAGCAAAGCATCTGTGATTGACTTCAAATAGAACCAATGTTCTGTATGAAGTTGATTACAGATGTCCATGGGTGGCAGCGATTACTTATCATCAGGTAGACTGCATGCTCGTTTGCTACTTCAGTCAGATAAAAAAAAACTCCATTTTTTATGTTTAATCTCCTTGTATAGTTATGTTTGTAAAATGATTTGAAATAAGTTTTTTAAATAATACTGTAGCACAGTAGACATTTTATACGATAACTGTAGTCATCACTACCATCAGTAGCAATTTAATATTTAACACATCTGATGTCAATAGCATGTGTTGCTAACCCCGAGAACTAAGATAGTTTCATATGAAATTGACGTAATTAAGTTTGTTTCACTAAAATTACAGTAAGTACGTTTTTGCAGCCAACCTCAGCAAGTAAGTATGTGTAAATGTAATGAAGGTATTTTAAATACATTATTTTTTCTTCATTGTTATAATTCTACCACCGTTCATTATCAGAGCGTACTTTAATTTAATCTGCAATGCATTCCATATTAATGACAGTAAAACTTGTAATGATTAAGTATGATAATCATCATACGTTATTTATTAAAAAATACAGCCAAGTAGGTATATAACCACGCCTTTTTGAAATTGATTATTTAAAAATAAGAAACAGACGTTGTTGGAAATGGTTAGGAGCCAATGCAATTTATGTATTTAAAAAATTGTGTATATAATATTGTCTATCAGACAAAATGCTGACTTAAAAAGCCTTTTTATTCCGGGAAGTTACTTTAGCGACGAGGTGATGGGCGGGTGGGACCACTCGATCTACCCGCTCCCATAAATTTAATTCCCTTTGCGTGGCGCCGGCAATAAAACAATTGCCAATGTGTAATTTCCTTAGTCTGTCCTCTAATTACGGTAAGACGTTCATGAAACTCTTTCCTGGAATTGCGAAGGGCAAGTTTTTAACAGTAAACAATGTTGTTCATTTTTAGACGCTTTGTTATTTTTATTTCTAATATTCGAACAGCGACTTTTTACTGACATTTTAACTTTAAGTTTAAATTTATATATTTCAAATAGCAAAGTTGTTTTATAAGTATCAATTACAACGCGTAAACATATCGTCTGATTATTATACAGAATTTCTATCACTGTCATCTGTTTACTCATTTTATAAAATGTGTTTGACAAATATGTGCAAAAACCTATGAATAATATTTTCAGCGAAATGGTTAAGAGCTGCCGCCGCTTCGGCGGAATGTCGTCAATGTTCAAGAAGCAATTCAAGAAGCAATGTCATTAGCAATTCAAGAAGCAATGTCATTAGTGTGGCATTGTTATCAGTATCGATATATTTTACTGGATTTTGCTACGTAAAAGTAGAATGCCGCTATCGATAACTTTGTCTACGACTCTATGGTCTGAATATTGATACGAAATGGGTCGCCGTGTTGTTCGTTTTTTAACGGATCATCTATGTATTACGTTAATGCAAATATACGAGTATGTCTTTGTAGTATTATTTGGCGAATGTGTGAAGGGTAATTTTTAGACATACAACGTTTGGGTCTAGTATTATTCATTTTACACCGACTACCGGACGTTGTCGGTGTCGTATCATGACAAAACATCAGAGAAAATTTTATAAGGCGAAACTATAATATGACATGATTGCTGATAAAAATATATTTCAGGTAAATTACATTTGAGTGTGGTATTTATGATCTAAAATGAATATCAAGAAATTAACTAAACCCGAATTCATTATAACCTCTATCTATCACTTGAAATGTAAAGTAGTCTATGTAAATTCCAATTCAAGTTCTTTACTTGCGTTGCATATTGGAACCCCGCAAATGGATACAAAATAAAAAATTGGTATCGTTAGCATACAATTAATAAAATTAAATATCTATTTTTTTCTAAAATCTAAGTAGGCACATCGATATTTTTCTAATTATAGCACATTAAAGACTCATATTTTATAGGTATATAAATTAATTAATTCTGGACGATACCTCAATATGACTTATCCAAATCCTTTTAATCGACACCAAAAATAGCTTTTAAAATTGTTGTTGACACAGATTATCAGGAGATTTTCATATAATTTATCACTGGTTTAAGTGGTATTACTGGATTTGCTTATAGGAATAGTTTTTCTCTTTGTGAGCATCTAAATTTAATTAATAGTTAGGTTTTTAAGTAGACGTTCACGTACACATATTAAATTTTATCAAGTCTGCGAATTGTGGCAATGAATACGTTTTTTCTTATAATTTTCTGCATTTGCTACGGATAATTGTAATTATTATATTTTAACGATATACGTACATGACTAGGTTTTAGCTCTAAAGCACATTTTTAAGAGCCTTTGGTAGTTCCTATATTCCTCGTCCCTGAAGCTCCGGGATCAGAATAGGGCTACGGTATTCCTTAAATGTCGTAAGAGGCGACTAAAAGGAGCTTCCGAGGTTGCGGGCGGCTAGAGTGGGAGCTCGAACCGTCCAGCCAGGCGATCCTGGGAAGGACGGCAGTATGTATGGTCGCATACCGTCATAAAGACTAGACGGAGCGGTGGGTACAACCGCCCATCTGGGAGAAGTTCGATGGGGCAACGCGCTCAGAGGATTCTGGTTGTGTTCCTTTGGAGATCCTGGTGAGTCCTTTTTGTAGCGCCGAGGAAGCCTACCGGAGAGATTATAGATTAAACTCCCACCTAACCCTGCGTCGCTCCCACGGCATCGTTTTGAAGGTTTCTACCTTGAAAACAAAAAAGTTCCTGTATTCCTGGTGATGCGACTTCTACTTAACCACATACCATTAGAATCCAACTTAAGAAAAACCACAGATGTAAAGATAGCAGCACTAGCAACGCATTAATAAGTTGAAACGTGTAAGTTTCCCACACACTGATGTTTCAAAGCAGATATAGGCGTGTTGGAGATGCTAAACCTGAGCACGGAACGGTTCTACTTCCTCTACTCACTACATTCTTCAACTGAGTTGATGGAACGCTGTTGATTCGTAAAAGAAGTTGTATCACTTCTTATATTAGTGTGAAAGTTATTATATGAAATAAGGTCCATCTGCAGGATTTCTACGTTCTGCACAATTAATCGGTCATAGATTTAAGGTCCTTCGTGCTGCCTACGTATATTATATAGCCCACATTAGTATTTCTTAAAAGTATGCACAGGCGTAGAGTTTTGTACGTTTGTATTGTTTAATATAATACGTGATATGTCAAGATTCAACAGCACTTCGAGTTTTGTATACTTTAAGAATATATTATTCTATTTTAGTAAAAACAATTTACTAATTCATTTTGCTATAATCAATAGGGACTCAAACTAACTTAACGCGAAGCGAAACTCTTGACTATTCTGATTCTGTCCTTTCTCAAAGCTTGACAGTCCCGCGGGAATATTTCAAGCTTCAATGATTGCATTACTCAGCGCACCGTGTGCCTTGCCGTTTCTACATCTGTTTATAATTTTTAACGTTATTTTACGCTTTTGCAGCCAAAAGGGTACAAATTATTACTTAAGGTTTAAACATTGAAATATTTATATTTTCGATATCGCTTACGATTTGCGAAATAAGTGGTACCTATTGAGGGAGGTGGCACCGTTGCTCACAGTTCTAGTGTGAACAAATTCAGGGAATTTGTCAAAAGGCTGTGGATGTCAACTGACTTAAATACGAGACAATCATCTTGACCTCAGGAGTAGTAACGCACGTATTATTAACGGCAGGTTCAATGCACTATTCTATGTGGAGTTACACAGGGGCAGTTGCCAATGAACACTAACCAAATTACATGCTTCTTTCCTACATTAATTTTATATTGTAATAAATTGGTATATACTTTTTACAGCTTATGTTGATTTTCTCATAAATATGTTCAGCGTCGGCTCTGAAGAAGAGCAATCGGACCGGTCGCCCTAAGCACCAGATGGCAAGGGCAAAAAAGTCAAGTCGACGGCGAAAGAAAGGTATTTCTACAGTTTAGAACTATTTATATTCAATATGTTTGTAGGTGACAAAAATAAGTTGTGAAAATTATAATAAATATATTGATAAATAATTATCAGTATTAGTAAACATATAAATTTAAATTTGACTTAAAGTTGATAGTTATTGTATATCTATGTAGTAAAGTTGGTTATTTGTTTGAACGCGCTAATCCCTAGAAGCACTGGTCAAATATTAACAAATCTTCTTAATTATAATAGCCCATTTATTGGGGAAGGCTTTAGGCTATAATTTAATATAAACTCGAATAACAATTTACTTGAAGTGAAACGTCAACAAAAGGGCGGTGATAGACAATCCCCCTCAGCCTTGGTCGAGGGCTAGATCGGTTTTAAATATATTTCAGCTAATTAATGTAATTGAAAGATTTTTTGTTACTAAATATAACGTTGATATAGTAACAGTTTCCCATTTAATATTCTATTTCTGTGCTACCAAATGATTCACGGATCAAAGCGATAAGTGTGTATATTTATATGGCTATAAATGTGCATGAAATTATTCCATTATTCGGTTGAATTGTAAATCTTATCAACATGATTGTGAACTATGTATTACTGTACATGGAATTATAAGATTATTGGTGCGAAGTTCATTTATCTATCTATACTATTGTGAATCTATTGTTTGTTTGTTTGCATATCGAAAAAATCTACCTGGTTCAAAGACACTTTTCATCTGCACAAGCTTATGATTTAAACTGAGATTTATTTTCTTGCTACTACATAGTCTACCTATAATGACACCTGGATATATAAATACAAAAATCATTCATAAAAGAGGGTTTAGTTTAAAAATATTGTATTAAATATGATCAGGTTTGAATAGTCTATTGCAGTTTACGCGCTTACAGACAAAGAGAACTTTATTTAAACAAATTAATTACTAATATACAGATAAAATAAAAAAGTGTTCAATATTATTATTATTATAATTATATTGTCTGAATTAAATAAATGAAAATATATTATAATAACTTCTGATAATGAATAATATAACTTCTGATTTCTCATAGTACTTGCGAAATAATAGTTATTTTTAGCTTTTTTATACATATAATTAATATATTGGATACTTATGAATAATACTTTAGTAGGCTCTTAAACAAGATAAGATTAATTGCTTGTATCCACCATAATGTCAGATGCTGAATAACCCAAAAACAAAGTCACGGTCAAAATTTAGTATGTGATATTTTAGTATCATATAGTGTGTATCAACGTTCTGACAATACATAATATTAAGTCACAAAATAATCGATTACTTAGTCAATATTTCCAATTTTCCGATTTTCTGAAAAATGTATGACTACGTGATGTTCATACGCCACACATTAATATGCATACAGAATTATTGCTTAAAGTTTCGCATAAAAGCGACATTAATAATTCAGGCAGCAATTTGGTTAAAATGTAAATCTTATCCGCTAGGATTAACATAATATTATGTGATAAATCCATCAAAATCTGAGCTTAAATTTATTTATATATAAGTATTAAATGTTGTTTCAAGAGTAACAAAACTCGTAAATTGATCTTATGTCCTGCTTTTTACGCTGATAGTATGGTTATGTGTTTTCACGAGAATACACACATATAAGATTGAACAGTCAGATTGTTTTATATATAGGGAAATTAAATCAATAATTATTAATTTATATCTAGAATTTGAGGTTATCGCTAGAAAATCTTTTAAATATATGTCAAAAATATAAAAATATAGAGAAAGCAACAAATTTGATATCAGTATATATACATTTCAGTTTTAAAGCACAAGTAGGTAATTATTTTTATAATATACCTGCTCTTTTTCTTAAACGCACTGCAGACGTACTGTTTGAGCCAATATACCATATCTTTAATCGTTGCTTATCTGATGGCGTATTTCCCTCTATTTGGAAATCAGCTCGGATCGTTCCTGTGTATGAAGGTGGTTCAAAAAAAGACATCGAAAACTACCGCCCGATATCAATTTTGCCTACTCTCTCGAAACTTTTTGAACGTCTTGTACATAAACTATCTATCCATCATCTATCCATCGTTACATAGTAAGGTAATAGAACAGCAGCATGGTTTTGTTCAAAAACGGTCTACCACCACGAACCTGCTGATCTACACAACTTATCTTTTCGGAGCACTAGATAAAAATGTACAAACGGATAGCATATACACAGATTTTCGAAAGATTTTGACCGAGTCGACCATAAAATTCTACTTAATAAACTAGCATACAATGGAATTCGTGGAAATCTCTGGCGTTGGTTCAAATCGTACATTTCTAACCGTACCCAGAAAGTTATTGTCAATGGATTCGAATCGGCTTTCGTTCCTGTAACATCTGGCGTCCCGCAAGGGTCCATTTTGGGGCCATTGCTATTTATTATCTTTATTAATGATGTAAATAATTGTTTTCAACATTGCAACTTTCCCTTATATGCAGATGATTTAAAAATTTATCACACTATCAACAGTGCTGACGACCATGCTAAAATCCAAGCTGATCTTGACTGTTTTTAAATATATTGTCAACAAAACAAATTGGATCTTGCCTTAAATATGTGCAAGGTAATAAGGTTTATATAATAGGCACATATCGATAATATTATAAATAGGGCTTTTAAAATGTATGGTTTTGTAATGCGTACATGTTTGGCGTTTACTCAACCGTCCACTTTTCTTTATATCTACAAGTGTCTCAATCGGTCTCAATTAGAAAATGGATTCCATATTGACGGAATCCATTTTATCATAAATATATAGATGCGCTCGAATTATTACAAAAGAAATACTTAAAACGTATAAGTTATAAATTTGGTCACAATCAACGCTCATATTTTTATCTTCTTAAAAGGTACAACATACAAACGCTTAAAACTAGACGCCTTCAGCTTATATCGTTTCTTCTATATGACATTTACCATGGGAAATACGACTGCATACCTCTTAATGATGAATTGTATTATACTGTACCTCATCGTACTCATATGCGTAGGGAAATACCATTTTTTGCTATTGCTAAATGTCGCACTAATGCCAGTAAACGCTCACCTATGTATAATATGATGCGTAACTATAATGTAAATTTTAAAAAGTTGCATATGATAAATACTAGTCCTGGCTTATTTAAGAAACAAGTTCTACTGACTGTGCCTGTAGAGTAGTTTGTAAGAACAATTAAAGTCTACGTACGTTGTATTCTCCACTTTCAATATATTTTTTTTGTTGTTTATTTTTATAGTAATCCGTGGTTAACGGTGTTGGTTAACGACATAGTACAGTGATTGTAATTGTTATTAAAATGTAATGTTTGTTGTTTACTGTTTGTTACCCCAAATAAATCGAAAGAAAAGAAAGAAAAAAAAAATTTTAGTATCGTCAGGAAACCTCATTGTAATATATGATTTTTGAGTCATGTAACGCGATATAGATCCATTGTAATATGTACCGCGTATTCATATGCGGATTTTAATATTTCGACCAGCAAATATTTGGATCCAGCTGCATAAATCGTCGTCACGGTGGTTCTTATTATATTGTCCATCACTAACGCATTCATGTCCCAACGCTGGGCTTGCATCTCTTCACAGATTGAAAAAAAAAATGTTTATGATTGCTTATGAAGAATTGATTATAAATCAAATCTGTAGATTTTCTTGCGATGTTTTCCTTTACTTACTGTTTTTCTTTATCGTTAAAGCAAGTGATAACTCTTTGTTATGCATATGACAGAGCGTGAAGTTAATATCAAAATTTTACAAGAAAATCTACAATCCTGAAAATGTATGTAAATTTCCTAAATATATGCTTATATGAGTCTATACAATTAATCAATCCAATCAATTGTTTTGCTACTTTCCAAAAATAAGTTAGCACACCTCGTGTTGGTATATTAAGATACTCTTAAAACCAGAATATAGCAGTATTTAACAGGTACTTGAGATTCCACATCGATCGCTCATTGCGCACGTTGCTGCAGTGGTTGGCCGCGCGATCGGACAAGCTTGTGCCGACGGATACTCTGACCAGTGCTGACATCAGCCAATCCGGACAAAATTAGAGGCGTAAAAGTTTTACATCTGATCCCGATTAATCTACGCGGCATCGGCATGGTATGCGTTGGTATTGGAGTTCAACCACTAGCGTCTACGTGCACAGCAGAGCCTGTCCCTCAAGATAAACGCCTGAACGGCCAGCTACTTTTAGAACTACAAACGTTCAAACCTGGGCCAGGTTTGCGGCCCAGTTAGGGCGCCGTATATACGAACACGCCAACAGCGAACCACACCCATCAGAGAGGTGGCATCCCGACCGGCTCTCACTATCTCGTGAACTCGACCGACCGGGATCCTCCGAAGATGAGTAGGACTAAATGTATTAAAGAAGCCTGCATCGAATCTGCTGCCTAACGGCATCCGACGACTCGCACCCGCTCAGGGAATTGTTCAGGCAGGAAGGGGTTTCCCGAGGCCTGCAGACCCTACGCCACGCGACTGCGTCACCGCCGTGGCATGGGACGATATATCAATGTCAATATCAGTACTTATGATTGTTACCATTAGACCAAAATGGATGTGGCAGTGGGTGTTCTGAATTCCATCCACTAGGCAGTCAATCACTTTTATAAATGAACATGGACTATGAAGTACGTCATTTTAATTGTAGAAAAAAAAATAGGTTTACGGGCTTTAGGTATAAACATTTATATTTAAAATCTATGATATAACATGTTCTCGATACTAACTGTAGAAAATATCAACACAGGCTATCTTAAAGAGTTACCGGAGAGATATTTTTGAAAATTTAAATTGATCTTAATATTACAAATACATCATTTAATGGTTAGTATGTACATAGTATGGTTGGTTGGTTTCGGGTAAGATTTGCAGATAACTTCGCAGACGGATAACTTTCAGTAATAAAGTTACCGGTGCTCGGTCTGCCGTTTACGATGCTATTATGCTTAAGTCGATTTCACATCTCACTTTATTTGTAACAAAACATAACACACAATGATATATGTATAGATAATGTAAAATGAGTTTAGTCTATTATACAAAAAGCCGCGCACGTTGCGTTCAGCTTGCACCTCAATACTAGCACACACAAACCAATACTCACATATTCGTATATAGGTAAGTAATAAAGAGAAAAAAAAAACGCTTTCTACACTCATAGCCCCATAGTAGGATTTTCTTCTGTGTCGTGGGTGCCATGAACACACACAAACAAGAATAGGTACACACGCACAGCACAGACCCAGAACAAAAACCTAAACTCATTCAGATTACTGTCTGGTTAGGGATTCGAACTCAGAACCCACTGCGTGTCAGACGGGTATGGTAACCGCGTCAAAAGAGAGATAGAGAGATGAGAAATTGCAATTGAGTAGATTTTTGCCTTACGTCATGATTTCTATGACTCAATTCCTACCGCAAGCCGCGTTATGAACTTCGCCTCAAAACGTCCAATTATGTGGACAATTCAGTCGTTTGTGCTTTCTGAACCTACAATGGGTGCTCCACTTTACTAACTTCAGGCATCAGTTTTCAAACAGCCGTCATAGAACTATTGTACTGTAGACTTTACAATAACTCAAGGGTATTATTTGGCGTCTGAGAAACGCAGTGAATGTAGCATGCATGGCGCAAGGATTTGTAACTATTTCATGCATGGACAATTTCAAGTTATTGAACCAGTGTATTGTAAGTAGTTATCGACGGGTGGTAGTATCGAGCGTCAGTTTGTAGAAATGCATTCTATTAAGTGTGTGTAAGATTATATACACGAGTCACCCGTCGCATCGGTCGAAATTCGACCGTAATTTAAATTAAAAAACTAAACTTCATATAGTCCAAAGTATTACGAATATTTCTCAAATTTAAATTCAAAATTTATAAGAAATTTTGAACGCACCCGTTAAATTTAAAAAAAAACAGGTTTAATTAGCTAAGCCGATTTAAAAGCAATAGCGGGTATTTTGGGAAAGACACCGACATTTATGACGTTAAGCGTTTTCATAGTAAGACATTGAATGTTCTATTTCATTTATTAATTATGTGTTTGTGACAAATGTACAAATGGTAGTGTAAGTAATATGTTTTTAGTTGATTTTATGTATGTTATATGCATTATTTGAAAAATATATTAACATTCTGCACTCCTACTCTACGTCCACTATAACCGTGCAAAATTTCGTACTAATCCTTCCGCGGCATATTACTTAAAAATGCACCACAAGTTTTTGCTTCACGTATTAATATAATTATAGAGATTTGCAACCAATACATTAATCGCAACCAAAGAAATGCTATTCGACCACCCATTTGGCGGATTGGCACCATACTGCTATGACACAAGGTAACCCGTATCCGGGTTCAATCCCCGACCTATATGATTTAGATTTCTGATCCGGATCTAGGTTTTTGTATATTCCCTTCTATATTTTTATGGCAACTACGACACAGGAAAAAAATCCTAGGGTGGAACTATGAGTGTAGGAAATGTAATGTATGTATACTCCATCGTGCATGTCGTGTATTGGTCGTGGTCGTGAATTATCTTAAACGGTTTTAACATATCTTGTAATTATCGGTATCCAACCCCGATAACTATTTATAGTAGACTATAAATAGCTATCGGTATTTCAATCGATAGCTATTCATAGTAGATTATTATGACTTATAGGGATAAGTTTATAAGCTGATAACTATTTATAGGTGTATGTTGTATTTAGTTACGTCAATCGTCAATAAATAATGTATTTGATTACTAGGTATTAATCAGATATATTATCCTTAATAGGTAAGACGTGAACCAATAAAATTCGTCATTTATAACATATTTAAATCTTACCTATATAAGCTATATTATACAGGGTGTTTATTCAAGGGGTACCCAAATCGACACAGATGGTTCAGAAGCGGGAATACCATTTTTTCAAATTAAAAAATGAAAAACATATTTAGAAATATTGACTCATTTTGTCCCCTAAATACAAAACTCGTGGACCTTAGTTTAATAGATGTTATTCAATGGGACTAAATGCGGTTCGTTCATTATAGAGAATTGGAGGAAATGAATACCTTTTAACCTGTTTGTAATGTTTTTCATGCATATGTTTGCAAGTTTGTCCATTTCTTGTATTTTAGCTGTAACCCGCGGCTACGGCAGAGTTTTAAAAAAGATAACAGAAGTTTAAATTGTAATAATTTATAAATAATAAATAGAGTAGAGCGAATTAAACTTAAATTCAGTAATTTGATATTATTATCATACATTGGAATAATTACTGAAATGTGAATTAGGAATATGTCGTATTACTCATTCTCAGAACAGATTATTTTTCTTTTAATATGTATGATATGTATGGACATGCAGAACTGTCATTTTTATTATATGTATGGGTTCACCTTAAGACTTCTATTGGACTGTTACTGTGCTACGTCGCTCTATGATGGAGCTCATCTATAAGAACACGGTTTTCCAAGCTTTTTTATGTCATGGCCCGGTTAGTTTCATATTTTTCCACTGTGACCCATCCAAAGTACTCATGTAGGAAACATAAAGAACCCATTCCAATGTCTGTTGTATTAAACATAGACAATTATATCTTATATTTTCACCATTTTAAATAGAATACTCGTATAGACCAAGATTGTTCGTCTTAAGAGTTCGTTCGATAGTGCTATGATGTCAAATAAAAAAAAAATGTAACACGGTATTTTATTTTTGTGGCCCCAAGCTGGGTTGTGAGCCACGATTTGGGATACGTTGTATTAGAATTTTAGAACTATAGATACATTTTAATATGTAACGAATACAACGATATGCGGTTGTTTAATAAATAGATATTAGAGAGACATTAAAATTGAATTTTTCATTATGTTTCACATATTTGTCCATCAGTTTTTTGACCCGATACACGGATTGGCTTATCAAAAGGTATATTATTATATGGCGCATTGCATTTAAAGGCGGTGGAACCAGTGTAGTTCGACCAGGAAGTACCACGACCACACCTATTTCTATCGTGAAACATTTCTTGAGTTTCGATAGAAGGGTGTGGTTGCCGGCACACTTTCACGTGAGGCGACCATCATAGTCCTTGGAAGTAGCAACGCATCTGTGATTGACTTCAGATGGAACCCATGTTCTATATGTAGTTGATTACAGATGTCCATGGGCGGCAGTGACCACTTACCATCTGGTGGAATACGAGCATATCGTTTGCTACTTGAGTCAGATAAAAAAATCACATAGTTTTAATTATTTCTAATTACCTCGACAATAGCCTTGGGTATCCAAGTGATGGCAACGAACAGGCTTTCTTTAACGGATAGTTCATTTCCTATCGCTACCAGGAATGCAGTCAGTAGCCGAAGTATTAGCGCCGAAAATATACAGGCGACGATTAGTCCAAAGTCTTGTAATGAGATTTGCGACACCTGTAAAAGATATTGTTAATTTAATAATGGTTAAAGTAGAAGGTAATAATGGTAATAGTACTAGCAGTAGTAGATTTCAATGTTATTTTTCATATCAATTTGGGTATTGTATAAAATTGCTTAGAAAATTAATTCGTTTAAGTACCTAAGTAATGACAAGCACGCTTCATTCAGTAGTAAATTTAGAAGAGTCACATACATTCATTGCATAAATAAATTGTTAGAGACATATTCAGTGAAACTATACGTATTTTGAATTAAAACATTATATATAATGTCTTTATAATATCAATGGAAATAATCACGGTAATTAATTGGAGGCATTAAGCTATCAAACGTGTCAACGATTTAAAAAAAAATGCTATTTAAAAAAAGTTATTACCGTTATGTTAAGGGTGTAATAACTGTGATTATTTACGTCCACTGTTCCAACTATAGTGAGTAAACTAATTATTTGTTTAAGTTATGTGTATATTCGGAATTAATTAGCCCGTGTTTTAACAGCGTAGTACATAATGTAAGGATACCCTAAATTCTGCGATATCTTAAAAAGTTATCAAGAAATATATGAAATCTTAATTTTTGGATAGCAGCGTCCATAGTGCATGGAGCGTAGACCCGCGCATAAAATTGCGACACTAGTATGTTGATAACCATAATTCCGTAATTTGATCAAGCTCGCAGCTAGCTCATTAAATAGCCATGCAATTTCTATTACGAAAACGTTTTCCTAGTCATCGACAAACAATCCTTATCATCCCCGTGTTGACTCGAGGCGCTACGTAAATAGATTTGAGCACTAGCGCCACGGTACGCCGTAACATTACAATTAAATTACGTTCCCGTTTCCGCTAGCGGCTAAATGAAATCCTGTATACATTTTAAAATATGTACCTCACCTGCGTTTGGCTTTATTTATGCCTTTAGGTGCACTGTTAAACCGTTTTCCGGTTTACAATTGCGCAATTAGCGTGTAATTTGTTAATATCGCTTTATTTTAATATTGGTATCGATAATTAATTTTGTATGTGCATATTAAATTAACGTTTCCAGGAAATTTGCAAATTTTCTGTTATTTTATTATCTGAATTACCTAAAGTCACCATATCTGATTACAATGTAACGGTTCCATAGCTCAATATATATTTCCGGGCATTTCCAGATTAAATAATAAAAGAAATATATCTATAAATATATATCTATAAATTTTAACTTTTATTTCTTTGTAATGAGATAGCCATAAAGTGTCGAAAATGATGAAAATTACCTCTAGAAAATATCCACTAAGAGAGAACAGCATGGGTTCCATGATCCTCCATAGCAGCTTGAACACTTCCGATACTGGGTTGTTGTTGATAACCCATCCTCTTTGCGACCACCTCGTGGAGGCAGTAGCCGCGCACACCATGATTGCTACACCACCTACGGATTTAAAAACCATAATAAACACATACAGAATTCATGTAAACCAGCTAGTAAAAACGAATGACCTTATATAAAATATATTGCTGCTAATCTATCTACAAACTCGTGGCGTGGACTCGTGGCGGTCCTCCACGTTTCGGTTTGCACGCTCGTTTTTGCCACGGACGTGCAAGTTGTGGAATGAGCTTCCTCCTGAGGTATTCCCGGAGCGCTATGACATGGGGTTCTTCAAGAAAGGTGCGAAAAGAGCTCTCCTTCAAAGCCGGCGATGCATTGGCGACTCCTCTGGTGTTGCGAATGTCCATAGGCGACGGTGACTACTTTCCATCAGGTAGCCCGTCTGCCTTATCGTTAGGTTAAAGTATAAAAAAAAACAAATCAAGAGCTTTCTATTACGAAGACTGTCAAGTCTTAATCTTTGGGGTTCGAATCCGGAATAACCACTGCCGAACCTATTTCTGCCTGATTTAGTGTCATGCTGAGTTCTCGTGTGAAGGATGCTTAAGGGAGATACACTTATACGAGGCATTCCAATTTAGTCCTTAGGAGTAACAATCCATCTTTTTTTATTTTTTTTTATTTGACTGAAGTAGCAAACGAGCATGCAGTCCACCTGATGGTAAGTGGTCACTGCCGCCCATGGACACCTGTAATCAACTTCATACAGAACATGGGTTCCATCTGAAGTTAATCACAGATGTGTTGCTACTCCCGAGGACTATGATGGTCGCCTCATGTGAAAGTGTGCCGGCAACCACACCCTTCTATGGAAACGCAATAAATGCTTCACGCTAGAAATAGATGTGGCGGTGATACTTCCCCGGTCGAACTACACTGGTTCTACCACCTTTAATACCTACCTACCATCTGTGGCTGACCTCAGGTAGGACTGATCTTATTTAGACTCCATGGGCATCAGTGGCCACTTACCATATGGTGGATTGCTGGCTCGTTGCTCCTTTGCATTGCTATATCTATTATAAGGAAAATACCTAAATAAATATAGTCGATGTTACGTAATGAAGAAAAATAGCTTTAGTTTTTGATGATTCCCAATACATAAATAAACATACGAAAGGTGCTAGAACTAGTGTGGTGCGATCTGGGAGGCACTACCGCCAAATCTATTTGAACTCTTATAACGAAGTGAAGTCCTTGCATTTCGGTAAAATGGTTGTAAATGCCAGCTGATTTATATAAATGGCATTCAACGTTTTCCTCTAGAAAGACAACGCATTTGTAATGCACTGCTGGTTCCCGGTACTATATAAGGTTGGTTGTAAATGTCCATGGACGGCAGTGACCACTTTCCATCACTTGGAATCCGTGATCAACTAGCGATCGTATCACGATTTATAAAAAAAGAGTTTTTTATGGTTATTTTAATAGCATAGATAAAATTAATGAGCACTCAAACTATTTCTTTTTATGTCATACTAATGCCTGTAATAGATATCTCATTTTATATTTTCAGTCTTTCAATTACCGTTGCCATTGACGGTTTTTATTTGTAGGTTTTTATATCTTTAGCTCTTGTTACCGTTGCGATATAAAATCTACTTTTACATTTTTTATTTCAATCATTAAGCGGTTGTCTGTGATTACATAACAAGCAAGTAAAATGCTTGAAAATAGATATAGATAAATTGATTAAACAATCTTTTTTTGACATAAATTAGTTGTTAACGATCAAAATAGTGGTAATCCAAACAGTGTTTAAAATATAGTGCTAAGTTAGACTAATTGTCCTCAACCTATAATTTTGCTACCTTTGTTTAATTCTTCTATAAAGATACGACATAATTAGAAGTTCAGGGCAATATTCAAGTAGTTTGGTTGATTGAATGTAATTGGAACGAAGGCTAACAGAGGGAACAGTAATTTAATGCCCCGGTTCGTTTACAAAGGCATTTGAGCTCATTAACAGCTGAGATGCGTGGAATTGCTTCTTGTGGTCCAAAATAGTTTTATAACATTCAAGTATAGAAGATTTGTAAAAGTAGAAATTGTATCTTACACTACACCTATACATATCGTAAAAAGTTGTACACATGTTTACAAATAAAATTTCCATGTGAGAGTTGGTTTTTAAAGTACTGGCGGTATTTCTAGCTGCATTGTGTAGAACGATGTAACCATAATAAAACCAATACTAATTTAGTTCTCTCGTCAACCTATTATTGTCCCACTGTTGGGCACGAGTCTTTACGCCATAGTCCACCGCAATGGCCAAGTGTGAATTAGTGGACAGTGCGAATTGGTGGGCATGGTGCTAATTTAGTTAATTCGAGAAATTAGAATAACAACATTCGTATTACTTAAAATATATTATGTACCTATATATAACTGTTGTAACCCATATCGCCGCTTGGGTTAAATATTATCACAACACAAAAATGCAAATTAACAGGCGATCCTGATAACAAATAAACAATGCTATTTGTTTTTATTTTTTAACCACCGCAGTTTAAAAAACAAAAATATATTAAAAGACCCATTAACTGTAGTGTAGTTTAAGGACAGAATTATATAGAAGAAGATTATAAAAAACTGGATTTTTTATTCATATTGATAAATTTTGAATGTTGTGGTTATTTGCGCAAAGCAATAATAACTGAAATTTAGTTCATAACTAATTATTAAGTAAGTTTCGAATGCTATCGGAGCTCTATCTGACATAGTGCATCATTGATCTATATCTTAGGCGTGATATTGTGTAAAAACACTTGAAATGTGCGACAATAATAAAATATACCCTGCATTATCTTAGCAATCCCATAAGCACTTTGTAGTTAGTGTAGCACATAACACTGTGTAGTTAGTGTAAAGGCTGAATGTGTATAAAATGTCAAATATTCGTAAAAATAAAGTTAATTTAACATTTGATCAACGTATTCGTCGAATTAAGTTAACCCTCTCTGATAATCTCTTCACTCCTTTTCAATGGCTTCATCGTCTTTGAAATCAGTAGTGATTTTTGCGGTACTATTGTGCCAGAGAGTTCTATTGCAGTTATGCTATATTAAGAGTGGTTACAGAACTGCTTTTCTTTTTTAATATGTGGTTGTGCAAAACTATTTACATGAAATGAATTAAATAGTTCAGAGAAGACATATACTTAAGGTAAACAAATATCATAAAAATACATTTCAATATGAAACGCGTACTCAAGATATGTGGATTATTTTTGTGCATATTTCGTCCCGGTAAAAATATTTCAATATTTGAATGATTAGAGAACATACATTATAAAATGTATGCATTCCGCAACAATTTTAGTCTCAAATCATGTCATAAAAGTAGAGAAAGCTTAGAATAGAAGTATTGAAAATATATTTAGGTGAAATTCGCAGAAATATTTATTTCAAGCATTACTCAATAAGTTTATTGTGTAATATCAATGTAGGATTGACGGCTATAAAATTATTATCCTCGCATAGATAAAAAGCGATTGTCTACTTTATTTGTTTTGTGAATGAAAACAAAGAGCTATATCCGCTGGTGAGTAAACTTATATAATAAAATATTGGCTATATAAAAATGACGGTATTATTAAGATAATATTGTGAAACAGTGTATGAGCAGTGATAGTCTCATAGTTGAAACTTATGATTTTAGACTAGTATTATCGCGGAATTGATACATTTTAATAATTAAAGGGTACTCACGAAATATCGGCAAAAAGAATTCTTAAGGAATTCAAAAACCGCATATCATGTACTCGTTAATTATTAAAATGTAGTTGAAGCTTCCCTCTTTATCAGAAGGTCCGAGATTCAAAGCTCCGAGAAGGTCCGAGGAAGGTCCGAGATACGCCCCACTAAAATTATGTGCGTATTAGAAATTAGTTATCATTGATTTATGGCGACGGAAAACATTGCGAAGAAATGTACACACTCATAAATTGGGAGTCTGGACTGTCTGGATTGTTCTGTGTAAAGTTGATTAAAGATGTTTATGGGTGACAGTTACCACTTATTATCATTTTTTTTTATCTGACTGAAGTATGAAACGAGCATGCAGTCTACCTAATGGTAAGTGGTCACTGCCGTCCATAGACGTCTGTAATCAACTTCATACAGAACATGGGTTCCATCTGAAGTCAATCACAGATGCGTTGCTACTTCCGAGGACTATGATAGTCGCCTCATATGAAAGTGTGCCGGCAACCACACCCTTCTATGGAAACGCAAGAAATGCTTTACACTAGAAATAGGTGTGGCGGCGGTACTTCCCCGGTCGAACAACACTGGTTCTATCACCTTAAAAATGGACTACATGTTACTTTGTTGTTTCAATCTTATAAAAAGGATAATTGCCCTAACATCACATGTGGTACAACTAGTGTAGCTCGACCAGGGAACTACCACCGGCACACCTATTTCCATCGTGAAGCATTTCTTGCGTCTCGATGGAAGAGTATGGTTGTCGGCACACTTTTATATGAGGCGATCATCTTAGTCCTCAGGAGCAGCAACGCATCAGTGATGGACTTCAGTTACAACGCATGTTCTATTTGAAGTTGCTTACAGATATCCATGGGTGGCAGTGACCACTTACCATCAGGTGGACAGAATCATATTCTGACATACCCAGCAATGGGACATAAGACAATTATAATAAACAGTGATCAATTCCGCGTCTCAAAAAGTACGTTAATTAATCGGTGCTAAGCTCAAGAAAATATTTACTTATATTTAGTCAAAAGGTTTCAATATAGATTGATTGATATTAAGGAGGGGTTTAATTAATCACTTGTTGTTTATTAAACGCTATTTTGGTTAAAAATGAGAAGGTATAAACATAGAAATTGAGGGAATAATGTATGGTGCAGCCATTGCTGACCAGTAGACAGATTTTTTTACCACTATTAGTAACAATTACTATAAACGCGGTTTTATGAAAATGATGTATTTTGACGGCTTTTTTATAAAATATTATAAACTATTGAACCAATACTTACCAAAATTGTATTAAATGTTCTTAATATCTATTTTTTATACAAAACTCAATAAAACGAACCCTTTGTTTTTGTTTTTGTGTATTTCATACTGTATTCATAGATTCGAATACTTTTTATATCAATATTTAAATTTTAACCGATCAAAAAATTGTTAAAATTGCCTTTTTTGCGCGTTTAATTAGGGTAGACCCCTTAAGTTAATCTGTTGGTAAACAATCTGAGTAATATCCGTTCTTAATAAAGGGTATTTCGTCTTTATTAAAAAGTAATGTTTTGTATATTTACGTACAATAGAATACTGTAAAACATTTGAACTATTGAATGCCGTACTTATGATGTATTATAATATTTTAATGGAATAGTAATTATGAGCACTTCCCTTTATTATTGTGACTTTGCATTATGTTAATACAGAACTCGTATGACATATATTTTTCATATTAGTGTAATTAAAGTGATAGTGATTCTTACATAACTAGGTACATAAGTAAGTTTATTTACGTGGTTGACTGTAACGTTTCTCTGTTCCATTATTGGGCGAGGGTTTCTTCCCCTCTGCTCTTGAACTATTTTTTTTAGACACGTGTAATATTTGATAGTGGAGTCCTGAATTGTTGGAGGCCTCGGCATTTCGTCAACCTATTATTGTCCTACGGGAACGGTCTTGGCAACTTGGTCACCTCTCAGGATGAGAGAGTTTTTAAACCCTTAGTCCAGCGCGCTACCAAAGTGCAAATTGGTAGATTTTACACACATTTGAGAACTACATTTCTAATATGCACGTCATTTTAGAAAATTCAGTCCCAATCAAGAGGACAAGTTTCAACCATTAGGCCATCACCGCTTGCTAGCGTCTACTGCCTACTACATGTTTTCAAACAGCCCTTAAGGAGTACAGTGACGTTTAATTGTATAGTTGGATCATACTCCCACAAGGAGTAGAAAAAAAATTATAATCGCCGTTTTTACAAACCGGGTTTTAATCATCAGGTATATAATTCGGTTTTATCGAAATATTGTATTTTGTCATCAGATAACATCATATATAAGATATGGCAAGAATACGGATATATGAAAAATACAGCGTTGGTTACGAAGGTAATATTGGCGAGGGTTTTACGGTTCCCGTGTACTGCATTCAATTTCCGTCGTTTACAAACAAGACACGTGCTTTGCAACTGTCGACGCCTGGATTCTCTGGAGTTAAATTAGCTTTTTGCTCCTTTATCTATCGATTTGATCAAAGGGAAACCTGATTCCGCAGGCTATGAGGCGCATCGCTTCTGTGGGAATATTGCGGGACTTACGCCACGCTCCACTTTAATTTGTAACAATTCACACCGTGCCTTTATACGATTGAAGTGGGAAACGTGTATGCAGTCCACCAGACGGTATGTGGTCACTGCCGCTCATAGCACTCTGTAATCGACTTCGTATCTAACTGGGGTTCTATCTTAGTTAATCAAAGATGCTTTTCTACTCCCGAGAACTAAGTTGGATGCCTCGTATGAAAGTAAGTTTTTTTTTATCTGACTGAAGTATCAAACGAGCATGCAGTGCATGCAATGCATTCCCCTGATGGTAAGTGGCCACTGCCGCTCTTGGACATGTAATCAACTTCATACAGAACATGGTTAGATCTGAAGTCAATCACAGATGAGTTGCTACTCCCGAGGACTACGATGGTCGCCTCATGTGAAAGTGTGCCGGCAACCAAAAGTCGGAAAACAAACCCTTTTATCAAAACGCAACACCTGCTTCAGGCTGGAAATAAGTATGGTATTGGTACCAACCACGAAGTAGGCAATAGAACTAGTATAATTTGACCTGGACCATCCACGTGTGTGCCATGCAAGTGTGTCACCTTGCTTATCTGTAAACTTATGGTATTATTTTTTGAAGTAGGAAACATTTGAAACCAAATCAATGTTGAACGGGGATATAATTTGTGTTATGTCATTCTTGAGGACTAAGATAATCTCTTCATATTTAAGCCAGTCCGCACTCACACCCTTCAAACGAGACATTTGTACTGATTCACGTTAGAAATAGGTGTGAAGTTGGTACGGCTCCGGTTAACCATTTCGGTCATACTATCTTTGATAACTTTCTTTCTTCTCTAAATACAATTTTAATTATTTGTTACATAAATAGTCGTATTTTATTCAGATCTCTCTTGTTACTTGTAAAGGGTCCTATTATTGTACCAATTAGTTTGAAAAGAGCAATATGTAAGGGCGTAGTAAGTATAAGTGGAAACAGAGTTCCGTGTTGTTATCATTTAAAAGAGTAAATCAATAGGAGACTTCTGTACGTTATGCCTGTTTCAAGGAGTATCATTGAGTTATAATAAGCAAAGTTAAGAGGTCGTATACCCGCTTGCTTTCAACTGCTTACTGTCTTTGATATACCTCAATGTTAAAACCCTTTTTAAATTCCTTAGGGAGGGACCTTCAAAAGTTCTCTCAAAGCGGGTATCTATTATAAAATAAATGTTTTGTCAGAATTAAGTGGTTTTAACTTTAGTTGTTTAGGCTCGTCCTTTCACTTTTATAAACATAGATTGTACTTAATTTGACGACCCGCGTGGCGGAGCGGTTACCACACCGGTCTGACGCGCAATGGTTCCCGGGTTCGATTCCGACACATATCTAAATGATGAGTTTAGATTCATGTTCTGGGTCTGGGTGTTTGTGTATTCGTCTTGGGTGTTTCTTTGGTACCCACGACACAGGAGAAAATCCTAGTATGGGGCTATGAATGTAGAAAGCGTGTAATAATTAAATAATGAAGAAATAAAAAGTGATTTATGATGTCTCATCTGATAGGTCCAAGCTTAAATAATGTAGCAAGACAGGGTTGATGACAGAGAATAAGAAGTTTTATGTTGCTAATTATCAATACATAGTATAAAACAAAGTCGCTTCGCGCTGTCTGTCCCTATGTATGCTTAGATCTTTAAAACTATGCTACGGATTTCAATGCAGGTTTTTAATAGATAGAGTGATTCAAGAGGAAGATTTTTATGTATAATACATGCATAATATAGTGCAGAAATATTAATAATTTTAGATTTTTGACTTTTAGGCGAAACGGAGTACGCCGGGTCAACTAGTTACTTAAAAATACCGAAAGGCTTTTATTTATTTCAGAGGTAGTCAAAATACTCATCCTGTAATAAAGAAGTTTTTTATATTTAAAGAGTTTATAAAAACTATCGATATCAACATTAAAACGGATATGTATTGCTAGTGTATTTTCTTACGGAACTTGGTTACAAGTGTTATTGAAAATATATTTTCTATTCAGTATCAGTTTTTTATAGTACTAAAGTGGCAAACCAGCATGCAGTTCGTCTGATGGTAAATGGCCACTGTTATCCTTAAGCATCTAAAAACAACTTTATATCAAATAGGGGTTCTATCTAAAGTAAATCCTTTACACTCCTTTAAGCACTGTTTCACGCTAGACTTAGGTGTGGCGGCGGTACTGCTCTGGTCGAATTATCCTAGTTTTAGACTTTTCAAACAAATTATCGTAAATGAAATCAAGATTTCTTACCCGTGCCACCCCAGCCGAAGTAAGCAGCGACGTAGGATATAAGCAGCCCTCCGGAAAATAGCAGCAGGCTTCTTATAGTCGGCGCGTATATGTCACTATGATCAGGTATCAGGTCTGCCAGAATACCCCATAGAACACCAAGGCCGATGCCAATAAATATTGCAAGAAGAGCCTGAAAAATATAAGCTGTTAATAGTAATAAACAAAAGGTATACAGCTTATTTTTTGTTTCAGTCATAAAAATGGCTTGTCATTTTAAATTTCGTCCCAATATTTTATTTAGTATGTAATCGCAACACACTTAAGTACTTCGAAGTATTTCCCTAAATTATAATTTAAAGAAATTAAAAAAAAAATCGATGTCCTTAATAAACACTATTAGTAATATTAAAGATCATTAATATTTTTGTAGTTCAAAAATGGAATTTTTTAAGATACGTTATATAAGGAAAAAATAATCCGAAAACATTAAAAGTTTAGCTTTTCGTTCTCTGGATTTTTTCGCCTAAATTTACCTTCACTATCCTATAGGCGGGCGGCGACTGGTAAAATATGGCACTATTGATAACTCCGAACATGCCTTCCGTGAAAGCTGTATCCAGTCCCCCTGCGTTGCCAACTAGAAGTGCGATCTGATTCTTTACGCCTAGTCCCCGAGCGTTGAATGCCATGCATGTCGGCACAACGATTGCTGGAGATACAGAAGCAAGGATAGCTCCAAGGTGCACGCCTGAAGAAAAGTTATAGCATTAAATCATCTCTTTGTTATGCCTTGTGTATTTCATTGTTGTACCAGCTCCTATTTCCACCTGATAACAGATGTGTTAAACGCTGTAGTATTCTCAGTTAAAGTATGCGAGAAGTGTAAGCGTTTTAACTTAGTGCCGTTAGTAATCAGGCGAATAAATCTTCTGTGGTATATCTTTGATACAACTAAACTATATAGGTGGTATTCTACGTTAATTTTTGATTCGTAAATATCATGTTGTACCAACGATAAAAAAGATAAAATGTTTCGTTATCAAACGAGTTTATATAATTTTTTTGTCACATTTCTTTTAAAATATGGTAGTTAGCTATATATATAAATAAGAAGTATAAATTGTGAAACGTTCTAAATTTAACTATTCGAGTTGCCGCTATGGCGCATTTTCCAAGTATGTAAGCAACGGAGCAGAAAATCGTATGCAGTACACCTGATCGTCTATTTGCTATCAGGTGCAAGAGACTACATCGCTGTAGAACTATCCATCCATTCATTCATCAGCCCTTTGAGGTCCACTGCTAGACATAGGCCTCCCCTAAATGACGCTGTAGAATGTAGATCTCCAATTTCAAAGACATGAAGTTCGTCGAGGTAGACAGTAAAATTTCGTTTGACTTCAGGATTTTGCGGTTTATTACAGAGCATGGATACACAAAAACATGATATTGTTTAGTAAACAATCCTCACATTGTTTGCTATGCCGACCATTTAGTGGGTTTATTTATCTTTTTTCGATATCCACTTACCCCAGTACCAAGGAAATCCGAGGAGTATATGCGTCAATAAAGCCGTAGACAAACACTCGATAATCCAAGGAATAGTGGCCAATGAAAAAACTTTCACCGAATTTTTTTTTATGTATTCCCAATTCCAGCTTAAAGGTCCTCTTGTCAGAATAATGACAGGATAAACTCGTCTGTAACAAACGATATTTATTTATGCCCAATATGTATAAACTTTAGTGCATTTATTTTATAAGTACATCGTAAAGAAGGTAAGTAAAGAAATATAATTGTAAAATAAATATTCATAGGTATATAAATTCCAATAATAATAATATATAAATTCCGGAGCAGTGATAGCCTAATGGTTGAAACTTGCCCTCTCAATCGGGAGGTCCGAGGTTCAAACCCAGGCACGCACCACTGATTTATGTGCGTATTATACTTAATTAATTATCACTGCTTTTCGGTGAAGGAAAACATCGTGAGGAAACCTACACACCCGAGAGTTCTTTATAAAAAAAAAAGTTCTCGGAGGTGTGTGAAGTCCACCAATTCACACTTGGCCAGCGCGGTGGACTATGGCCTAAACTCTCTCATTCTGAGAGAAGACCCGTGCTCAGCAGTGGGACAATAATGGGTTGACGACGACGATATAAATTCCACATAAACAAAGATTCAATTTACGATATACGCTTTAGTTACATTATTATTATTTTAAATCTAAGAAAAAAACATATTCTGCTTGCCTATTGAGTTTAACATTTAAGATGTCTCTAGTCTTTGCGAACACCAAGTAGGATATGTTTGCTGTGCTTATTAACAAGTACGACAAACTATCTGTTTGTGTAAAGTCAAACACGACAAAAGTGTCAATAAATTCTCGTTTCAGCTAATATCTGTCAGATGTAGTTAATCTTAGAGAACTGTATCCAAGGAACTGTATTAACCCCTGAATTATATAAAGATTGTTATAAGAGACTATTGTAAGAAAAATAATTCGATAACTGTGAGCTTGTTCACCGCATTCACCGCACCGATTTCAGTATCCAATTGACACACTGAGCTTATTGTAAGTCTTACAAGACACGTCTTTATAATAAACGTCCATTGGGATGATTGATGTATGCACCTTTATCTATTTTATAGGCATATAGCTCATTACGCGGTGATTTAAATTCTTATCTTAGTACATAAGAGTCATTAAACACTCCACTCCTGTCATTCGTTTACGCTACAATCCTCAGCGTTGAGCATTAAAAATAAAATAAACGCATGTGACTGGTCTTACGAAATTTCGCTGTAAATTGTAGTGTCACAAACTAAAATTCGTATTACATTGAAATGACGATTAATGCGAATGTGTCGTGGCCCTTGCGTTAGCGAAATTTAATGACGTACGTACGACAGTTTCTGGTGGTTTATTTATTGTGGGGTTGGTTTATTCTTGTTAAAGTAAGGCAAGGTAAGATTGTATCTCAATATACCAAATGTTTGTCTCGTGGACACAATTCAACTTAATTATAGGACTGGCAACAATATATTTATACTAGGTTATTCGCGGGGCTTCGCTCGGTTGGGTTACGTTTGCCATGGCAATATGTAACAAACACACACCCTCAAAAACGTACGACTTTATAATATTAAAATGTTTATATTCGCTTTTACATTGGTTCGATGTAATATTAACTATCGACTTCTGGCTGTCTGGATGTTCGGCAAGAGTTTCCTCTTAGAGTGAGAAGAATGGCCATAGTATGCCATCCTGGGCGTGTGTGGAAATCTCAGCCACCTCAACCACCATCGATGTAAGAGGTGGAATTTCAAGCTAATTTCACTAAGCGATCACCACTGTCTTATAGTAGTAAAAATATTAATTACCTTAAATGAAAGTCAATATTATTCGCGAGGGAATCATCAAGGTGATTCCAAGGAGCGAGATTTCTGAAGAGCACTCCAGCCAGCGTCATTCCCACAACAGGGTGGATTGTTGTGTATCTCTCCAACGTGTGACCAACTACATATCCCGATACCGCCACAGCAGTCATGTTGAACACGAACCCTCCTGGGATCACAAGATCGTGGAACACGAACCATAATGACCCCCATATTGAAAATCCTGAAAACATTATATTTTTAATATTCTGTAGCTCTATCAATATAATCAAAACTCCTGGATGTCACTAATGGCAACGTGATGCACCTTATGCTTTTCTCTGTCTTTTATGTGAACTTGCAGTCCTTAAGCGAAGCTACACTGACGAAGCGGTGTATATAATAGGGGCAAAATCATATTATATATCGATATAATAAAGTTACCCAAGCACGGAATTAACCAGCATTTGTTCTTCGTTAACCTCAGCGAAAAATCATTTGTTTAATTCTATGGTATAATTTATATTGTTTTACAAAATAAATGAGTGTCATTGTCATTGATACACCTATAGCAAAATCTAATAATTTGACAGAAAAAACGAGTAAGCCTTATAAAGGTTACGTTTTCTTTTTATAAAATTTTGCATTCATCCATGGACTGCCAGATTCTAACTCAGCTCATTAGGGCTCGAGAACTAAAAATTACTCTTTATGCTCTCCCGTATGCAATGGGATCTATGACGATTTTTCTGCGTCAAAAAAGTTCACTGGCGGCGAATGCCATCAAATATTAAGTTCAACCTTTGGTCCTATGGTACCTTTGTAATTTGTTACTGATGTTACAATAAATAAATAAAGAGTACTGCCAGTTAAAGGTAATACCAGTGCCACTGGTGAAGTATTTTAACAACATAACTTGCGGAATAATGAAACTTGGTTGACTCCCCTTGATTAATGGCAGTCGACCATACTTAGTTGTTACAACTTCATTCTACGTCGGTCCATTGGAGCAGTGCAGTAAACTTTGTTGTGACCCGCTTCTTACGCTATGACGCGGGGTGCTTATATACATTTATGGTATTGTAAATGTTCAAGAACATTATCCATTTTTTATATTAAAGATTGAAGTAACAAGCGAGCAAAGATTACATCTGATAGTAGGTACTTAAGTGATCACTGCCGCCCATAGATATACAAATGTCTATGGGTGGCAATGATCACTTAAGTACTCTATATACATAGAACTGAGATTTTTTTCTCGCAACGACGTTGTGTCCTCCGACGCTTAACATGGTCGCCTCATAAGTCATTGCATGTATATTATCGACGGTTCTTACAATAGTGGGTATTTTACGTTAAGGTGTGTACAGTGCTACTCAACTTTTCTTAACTGTACAGCTTATCCAAGTATAAATCTTCAATCGTCTTTGATTATTTAGCGGCGCTCGGCCATACTTAATTGTCACAACTTTTTCTGCCTCGGACTAATCAATCAGTTGATTATGTACATATTAGTACTTATACAAATTCTATATTAAAACAAACTTGACTGTTTTTCCTGACATCAATAAATTTCAAGTAAGGAATTGTGGAACCTATAACGGATTTCTTAAGGGACACGATGTTAATGTTTTCAATGATATAAACACATACGTTAACTGTTATTAACACAAGCCTTGGCATCTCAGTGCTGGCTCGATCAAGACAATTAATATAATTGTTCTCGTATGACTCCACGATGAGACTAACATTCTGCACGTATTAATATACATACAAGTTTATTTATTTCAATCATACATAGAAGACAAAGCAGTTGACTTAGAAATGGTTGCAGATAGAAATATTCGTCTACGAATGACCAAGCAACTAAGTTGATCAGTTGGATATTAGCATCTTCATATCTATAGATACATAAAATAAAGACGTCGGGTTTGTTATATTGCATTTAGAATTACGATGACGTAAGTGTGAATAACGTACAGTTATCCTGCTACCCGCGGAACTTGCAAATCAGGCGTTTTTGCTTTCAATTCCACTTCAATACGATATAGCTGTGTTAGTCGACATCCGATTATGTTGTGTAGTATTAAAGATTTAAATAATGGACAAATGTCTCATAAAACTTCTTTACTATTCATAGATGACATCGTTCATCATATCATTATACATCATCATGACATATCATCTCATTGATTTTTTTTACAAATTTATGAGGGAAAATGCATAAAAATAATCAATTTAGCTTATTAATTTGCTTCATAATTGAAAAGTTGATGTAATTTGTCATTTCAGTATTATTAGTCGCCAACTAGGGCGTTCTAATAATATGTTCGTGAAAGTTAATACTTCCATTATCTTTATTACTTTAAGTAATAGTTTGTAATTAATTGCTTGAGGAAGTTATTGAGTGATAAAATGTTTTGTAATGTAATGAGTCCTCTAAGTATTAAAGGTCACTAAAGCGTACGGAATTGAAATGCCATAAATGATTTCAATTATGTGCACAATTACTATTGATGTAATAGCTGTGTTATAAGAGAATAGAAATGGAGAAATAGAAATGATGAGTGCAGAAGATAGAAACAAAATTGTGGCAGTACCCAAGTATCTTCTGACGGTTCGGGAGATTACACGTACAAAGCTTCTACTCTTATTAAAAAACCTAATAATGAGATAATGTAACATACTCACTTTAACGACTTAATACAAAAATATAGCAAATAAGATCCACCGAATTTCCATGCGTTTCGTTTTAAGTTCATACAACCGGCCGCGGACAATGTTCGTCTACGAACTCAAATTTAAATCTTCGCACACATACACAAAATCTTGTATTATATACGAGTCTCTTTTTATATAGAATATTATTACGTTGATTTATCCTGTTATGAGTTTTGTTATTCAAAATCCAGCGCTTGTCGCGTTAAAAATTTCGTTTAAAAACTATAAAGCTAATATTTTTGCGGTATTTGTAGCAGAAGCAGAGCAGGTTTTGAAGGTGCTAGGACCAGTGTAGTTCGACGGGGGAAGTACCACCGCCACATCTATTTCTAGCGTGAAGCATTTCTTGCGTTTCGATAGAAAGGTGTGGTTGCCGGCACACTTACATGAGGCGACCATCATAGTCCACGAGAGTAGCAACGCATCTATGTTTGACTTCAGATAGAACCCATGTTCTGTATGAAGTTGATTACAGATGTCCATGGGCGGCAGTGACCACTTACCATCAGGTGGACTGCATGCTCGTTTGCTACTTATTAATAAAAAAAAAATCTTTTGAAATATCAACTGTCTTCTGACAAATTAGCCGCAGTATCAGTGTAGTGAATCAGTCTATTAGTTACGTTCTTTTTATCTCGGAAATGTGTACACTTATTGTGTAGGTAATAAAATTACGAGTAGCTTTACTTACCGCAAATTAAAACACCTGCGTATTGTCTCAGCTCGGAGGCAGTAGGTAAGGAATGAAGTACGTTTCTGAGACAACAGTTTTGTGCTTTCTTGCTGTCATTATGTCTAAAACAGAATAATTATACATTTTTTATTTTCTTTTAGGCTTTCTTAGAGAATTTGGTTTTTAATACATATACTTTTTCAAATATCTAATTTTCATTTATTAGGCACTGAGAGTTTAAGTATCTGTTGTAAATTACATAGATTTGTTTTAAATAATTTTAATAAATAACCATTATAATTGAATAGGTACATATAACAGTTAAAATATAATTAGTTCATCTTAATTACTTTAATTAAAAAAGTGAGCATTGCTTAGAGGTGCCCTTGAGTCATGTTCGAATTTTAAGATGATTATCTGTATTATGAGTTGCATATTTCCTGATTCGTGAGTACAGTAAGAGCTACTGGATCAAACGAGTATGCAGACCACCAGATGGTCGGTAAGTAGCCACCTCAGCCCAAGGATATCTGTAATCAACCCTCAAAAAGACAAATCTGTGATTGACTTCAGATGCAACCCATGTTCTGTATGAAGTTGATTACAGATGTCCATGGACGACAGTGACCACTTACTATCAGGTGGACTGCATGCTCGTTTGCTATTTCAATCAGATAAAAAAAATCTTATAATTAAAATACCAAAAACGTAGTAATACCTCAGATAAGTATATAATACAATACAATACGATATATCTTTATTGTACACCAATGTATAAGTAACAAAACAAAAGATACCTACATAAAATAAAGTACAAGAGGCGTTCCTATAACTTAAATAGCGATCTCTTCCAGACAACCTTAGTGGCTGAAGAAAAACGTTTAAGATGCAAGAGAGGGTTGGGGTGTACAAAGGTATAATATACCGATTTCATCAAAAAATATAAATATATCAGCAGCTAGCGTAGCCTTTAAAGTGGTTAAAGGATAGAAATATGGTGAGAAGTGCAGGGACAGGTCAAATATAATTGAGTGAAGATGGAGAAAAAATAATAATATGTAAGTAAGCATGCATCCTTTCCATACAATTTAGATCAGAACACAGCTGTTATAAAACAGAAATAGGTGTGGAATGATGCCTTGGGACGCAAACAACTAAGGGTTCCTATCCCTTAGTTGGCTAGAAGAACATAGATAGTAAGTCTATTATCAAGCGTTGAAAAACTTGTTTAAAATATAGAAAGATAGACCAACAGACAATTATTAGAGTTGTTGCTTCAAATTAATATTTTATAGAGTCGGTTTAAATATCTCTACTTTTCAAAGAGACATATGGAACAGCACTTATTTGACAAAATTGACTTTTAAAGTAATTTAACATTATCCAATATGAGTAGTCTTATTACCGTTATTCGTGGAGGCACATATAAAATATAATCATTCTAATTCATCTTTGTACTTAAACAGCGGAGCAACGCTGCGATTTGAGAAAAAATCTACAGGATTTAGTAACTACTTGTTTTACCCTACAAGGAGCAATTTTTACAGACTAAAATGAAATGAGTTTCATTGACGGTGACACTTATAAAGCTTTAACACTACTAAATGCTGCTCTTTATTTGAAATCGGGTCCGAAAAACAATAAATATCAAATATACTTACTTACGTTTTGGCGGGACTACTTTCAGAATCTATAACTTTATTTGCCGAAACGCTGTCGCCGTTTTTATCTGAAATTCCATGCGGTTAAAATTTAATCACTGTTTGTCAATACACGTTGGTTTCGAATTACATTTTTTGCTTGTTCAATCACGGAGTTCAATTACAGTTACTACGATTCTGTTGCCGGCGTTTAATTTCACTATGCTTAATCAGTATTAAAACTTATCGAATTAGTTAAAATTATCACATTAACTTGTAACAGATTAAAATGGAAAATTGATTAAGCTTAATACTACTTGAAATATAATGTCATAAAAGACGTTTTTGTAATTGAAACTACTGATTATACTGAATGAATTAAAATTATGAATGTACACCAAAATACTTACTGAGATCAAAACCATCATTCGCCATCTCTTCTTGGTCCCGCATAGCACTATGAACTGTTAATGATAGGTAAAAATAAAGACTTTTATAATGTCACATCGGTGAAGGGCCGTGAGGGCCGCTTCTTATTGTATACAGACCGAACACTTCAACCGAAAGGCGCCTATGAACAAGTGCTATCCCATTTACTGTTCTTCTATTAATAAATTAAGTCGCATGCGCACTGCCTCAATTGTCGTATCGTGAAATACATTAATCATTGAACGAATAAATGATCAGCGATTGAGTACCATCACACAATCCAGTTTGAAAATATTGCACCGAGAATTATACAACAACCGGCGGTCGGCTTGTGTACTTTGCTGCGGTCTTCGCTCTGAAAACAATCCAACATGAACACTATAAAACACAGCTACTGAGACATACATAGTTTCCGTTATAATTTTCCTGCTCTTAGCAATATTGGATAGAGCGGAATTTTACTATTTTCCTTTACTAACCGTTAATGATTAATTGTTGACGTATGTCGGACGTAATTTAATATATTAGTAATAACACATTTTAACTAGTGCTTCTTCCGCATTGAAGTTGAATTTGTATTAACTATTAACAGTATGGTTAATTAGTGTTTATAACATGTTGTTGTCATTAATGTAAGTCCTAAAGCTATAAAACGTATGTATACATTTTCCATAGCTTTAAAACTTAAATTAGTAAATAATATTATAGAATTTAGATACTTTGCAAATGTATAGTTTATTATGAAAATATTACACATATATTATGGATGTTAAATTTGATTTATTTACAATTATTTAAGTAACATTTGTGGATACCTATACTTGGGAATAAACTTTTTTGGCAGATTAAAAACTAACAAGCATTGTTTTCGTTGTGATTAAATAATTTTGTGATTACAATGACATAATTCTATTAAAATACAATATTTACGGCAACAACTGTTTATTTTTCATTGAAAAGTGTAAAACCTGGCGACTCTACATGTCGCAAGCTATGCAGCGCCTAATAATGAAACTAGCAATAACTTCATAATTTCTACACAGTTTTCACTTCTTTTCAGAAGGGATCTATATGAACAAAGTCGCGGGTTAAAACTAGTGACTATTAATTAATGAAACAAAAAAGTAAAGTAATAAACTCACTCACTTGTGCATAATGTTTTTGGCGCGTAACTATATATTAATTTTACGTATCATATTCGTAATAGAACTATTTATAACTTATTAAACTGAATAGTTTTTTCTGTCAATTATCAGCATTAGTTACCGACATCTCGTATAGAAAATAGACAACTGATGCATGTTAGTGTAATACTTGGCTCTATCTCAATAATATTATTATTTTTAGTTTTCGGAGACGGTAAACCTTGTTATTGTTAAATAACGTCTCGTGACGTCGTAGTTAAAATGATGTTAATTAACTATGTGTGTCTCATTCTAACTCATTATATCTCAGGGTGACTAAGGAGAGCAATTGCAATACGTATCACCGGAAGTGCAATCATTGGAAAATGCTCAAGAATGGATGATGTGCGTACTAATTTTATTGGTTTCTTATAGATACATATGTATAATGTGAATACATATGTAATTTGTGTTTATTGTATTGCGTGACTTTCTTATCAGGAGATACTTCTGACGTTGCCCACGTGGCGGGGCGTTTACCTTAACGATCTTACATGCAGCGGATTCCGGGTTCATTCTCCGGCCGAACAAAATAAATATCTGAATTATGAATTAAGTTTTCTGGTCTGAGTGAGGATGTTTATCTATTTGTGTTTGTGTGAGTTGATGTGTCTACGGCATAGGAAAAAATCCTAATGTGGGGCTATGATTCTAAGTATTGTATATTATTTCCAAATGCTGACTTTGCTGCATCCAATGTGGTTGTAGCAGCGCCGGCGTAGTTAATAAGAATTTCGGCTCAGCAGAAATATTAACTTCAAATCGACGTAATTTACCTTTTTTTATTGAAACAACATGGAATTACCTTATTAATAATTTTAATAATGAAAATATATGTAGCTTTTTAAATATTTAATAAGCGTCAAGCGATAGATTGTACTATTTGTGTTATTTGTCTCTTGAGTTTTCAAAGAGGATGTTACTAGAATTCTGTAGATCTATATTTAATCTGCTATTTCGATCTGTTGCTGATTGAAAATCGATTGACGACGATCGAGCGATGTTCATAATTGGTTTCTATTTGACGTCTATTCGCATATATTAACTTATTTATAAAGGCAAAAACAAGTGGAACACTGTCGTATTATATATACAATAATAAAATTATATGCTTTTTTATAAGATGATTTGCTCCAAACGAGCATGGAGTCTGCCTGATGGTACGTGGAATCTACCGCCCATGGACATGTGTGGGAAACTTCATTTGGAATAAAGGATGTATCTAAAGTTAATCACAGATGCGTTGCTACTCCCGCGGACTAAGATGGTCGCCTTCTATAAACCTGAGAGGGCCGGTCAGATATCTGAATGACTAACTTAGTTTGTTCTAGGTCTGTGTGTTTGTGTATTCGTTTTCGGAAGTGTCCATGAAATCCACAATGGGGCTATAAGTGTACAAAACATTTTTCATTTATTTATTTATAATAGTACAGAACCTATCGTGCTAGATATTTAATTCTGTGCGGTATCTTGGCACTTAGCAATCGGTTAGAATGGAATGGAATGCACAATTCGCGTATAACCTGTAATCGTACACGTCCGACTCTGAAATTGTTGCAGAATGTTCACGTTGGTAACAAGTTTGATCTAGAACTACCAAACTGGCGTCCCTCAACAATGTCAGAAATCCTCTACAGAGCTGTTATATGTAGATAAATCTGCCAAATTCCTTTGTCTGAATGTTTGCTACGTTTATAGTCGGTTTAAAGTAGAAATCAAAGTTTATAAGATAAAGCTTATTATTGTTCGACAGTAGTGGTAATGTCGTCACCTCCACATACATTTTGCCTTACTAGTCACCCGTCGCAACGGTCGAAATTCGACCGTAATTTAAATTTAAATTAAAAAACTAAACTCCTTATTGTCCAAAGTAACACTCCAATTATCCATTTATTTTGAGCACACCCGTTAAAAGTAAAAAGAGGTTTAATTAACTAAGCTGCATTTAAAAGCAATAGCGGCTAGTTTGACAAAGACATCTGACTTTTTTGACGTTATGAGTTTTCACAGTAAGACATTGAATTTTTTATTTTGTTTTATAAATATGTGTTTGTGTCAAATGCAAGGTAGTGCGTGTATGTGTTTTTATTTGATTTTATGTATGATTTATGCATTATTAAAAAAATATATTAGCATTGTGTAATCTTTCTGTATATCAACTATAACCATGCGTAATTTCATATTCCTCCGTCTGCGGCAAGTATCTCAAAAACGGATCACAAGTTTTTGCTTCACGTATTTTATCTGGTGTTTATGAACTTTAGAACCAACCCGCTGAACACCTTAATCTCATAATTAGTACTTAACGAGACTAATGCCTGTCTTTTTTGTTTTCGAGGGGGAACCTTCAAAAAGTACCCGACGCCGTGGGAGCGATGCATGGTTATGTGGGATTTTTACTGCACTAAAACCCGCCCCGGTGGGCGTCCTCAGCTCTAAAAAGAGGACTCCGGACCGCAACCGGAGTCATCTAAACTAAACAAATCTAAACGCGTTACCCCGTCGGGCTGCTCCCAGGTGAGCAGCTGGTCCCACCGCTCCGTCAGGTCTCTATGATGGTATGCAGCCACGCATACCGCCGTCCTTCCTGGGGTCGACTGATCAAACGGTTCGAGCTCCCACTCTAGCCGCTCGCAACCCCGAAAGCCCCTTTTAGTCACCTCTTACGACAGCAGGAGATACCGTAGCACTATTCTGATCCCGGAACTACAGGGACGAATGCTATACTATAAAACCTATTTATATATGTGATATACAATTTTCTGACATACACTTGTTTCTCTTTTTATTAGTGTTAGCGAATTAGGCAATCGAAATAAGCAATAAACTCAAGCGTATGGCTGAATTTAAATTACTTGAACTGCAACAAATACATTGATAGTAATATAAATATATACATATTAAAAGAAAATTTATATTTTTATCATATTGAAATAGCAAACGAGAATGCAGTAAATCTGACGATGATGATAAATGACATCTGTAAGCAAATTCATATAAAAATTGCTACTCTAGAAGACTGAGATAGTAGCCTCATATAAAAGTAAAACGGCAACCACTCACTTCCATCGAAGCGCAAAAAATGCTAGAAATAGGTGAGGCGGTACGAGTACCACTCCCTTCGACTTACAAAGGTACTTCCACCTGGCAAATGTATTCGGTTTTATTATTTGTACCCAATGGATAGAATAGTGGGAAGCCTGGAACATACTCTACGCTGCTGTAATACAAATTGTGTACTCACTACGACTAAATATTTACTAGGACGTGTTTAAAGCAATGCGACATGTTTAAGAATTATATAAACACCAGTTAGCAAGGTATTCATGGTGCATTTACTGATAACTGAATATTCAAATATATAGATGAAGAAATGATAAGTAGATAAGTAACTACGCATAATAATAAGTAACTTAAATATGTATCACATGCATTTCATTTCACGTGATTCATTTATATATTGACGTCAGAGAATATTGTACTTTTAAAATCGTTTTATAGTAATAAAGTATATATAATTGTACTGAACATAGTTAAAATAAATATAATTCTTCATACTTACTATCAAACACAAAACACAAACATCAATGACACTGCGTAATAATTTAAATGCAATGAAGTCAAAATAAATCATATGTTTAAAAATAAAATATATCGTGCTTTGCAATAATATTTTTATTTCAGTTGCAGGTATTTCGTTTCTGCGATTTCTTAGAATAGTTTGTTAAAAATATGTATACATAATATGTTTTAACGACACGTGGCCTTAATAAGCATTTATTAAATTTCAACATTAAACTTCTTAGAATAGATTGTAGGTATATCTACAGTAGAGTTTGAAGTAGGTACTTATATATTATACTGAGTTAAATCAATTGGTTGGGTGGCAGCGGTTATTGTGGGTTCGATCAATTGTAATATCATTCAAATCAATAGCAGTGGAATAATACAGTCCAAATTTCAGCCAATCAATAATATATTTTTACTTCACCATAGTTGTGAAGACAAAAATATAAAATGTACAAGAGCACATTCAAAGTCACGGCAAGAAGCACATACTCAAGGCTTCCTAAACTGAAAATAAAAATAATGCGTAACAGAAAATATCTCAAAAACTAAACAATAGACTTATTTAAACTAGTGTTTGTGAAATTTCAAATTTGTTATAGTACATTGAAATTTGTGTTTACACTAGTTTATTCCTACGGTTTCGTCCACCTTGGTTGTGTTTATTACGATTGTAATAATCTAAGTCATAAACTATGAATGCAAAATTTTAGCTCAATTCGACCGGTAATTTTTGCAAGAAAGAGTAACAAACACATTTCGAATTTATAATATTAATAAGATGTATAATTTTTTAATGTCCGTCTGTACCTAACAGAATAAAGAAAGAATAAAAATGTAGCGTATGTACTTGATTTTTTATCTTTTACCTTTTTTTTGTTATCGAGGGGGAAACCTTCAAAAGGTACCCGACGCCGTGGGAGCAATGCCGGGTTATGTGGGATTTACCTCACTAAAACCCCCCCGGTTGCCTTCCTCAGCGCTGCGTGGAAGACTCCGGGTGTCCAGATCTCCGATGCTCCCTCTGGGCTCTTCCCAATGAGAATTGTACTCTCTGCGCCTCCTGGTGATTACGACAGCATGTGGCTACACATGCCGTCGTTCTACACGGGGTCGCTTGGCTGGACGGTTCGAGCTCCCACTCTTACCACCTGCAACCCCGAAAGCCCCTTTTAGTTGCCTCTTACAATAGGCATGGGATACCGTAGCCCTATTCTGATCACGGAAATACAGGAATAGTACAGATCTTTTACCTATCTGCCTAAAAAAACCTACCTTCCAAAAATATAAATAAGGCACTAATTGACAGACAGACAAAATGGCAAAGTTAAAGACCAATTTGTAAGAGTTACGTTTTTGTTGTTATACTGAGACATTCCAAAAATGGGGGGTTTTATACTTATTTTGATTATTTTAAAGGAACTAGTATTTAGCAATTCGACTAGGAATCTTCCCGGTATCTACTACCGCACACTATTTCCTAGCGTGAAACAGTTCTGCGTTTCGGTGGAAGCATGTGGGTGGCTGGACATATGTATGAGATGTGCTAGGACTATGTAAGTCCTGAACAATGGTATCGTATGTTTAGGATTTCAGATAGAAGGTCAGTTCTATATGAAGTTAGTTGATTACAGACAGCATTGACTATTTAATTTTAGGTAAACTAAATGCTTGTGTGCCGTAATTTATGTATCCACTTTGCTTTGGGTCAATGTAGCAGATTAAGGTCCTGGCCTTCCATTAGATGCTAAACGTGGAAATAATCCAATTATTCCCCTTCTTTTTTTGAAATACCTAGTATAAAATTAAAACATGCAAAAAACCACACGATATATTTGTTATGTTGACGTATAAACATAAATTATGTTTTTATAAAATACACATTAAGTTTTTATTAGGACTTGAAAACAATACTAATATTTTAACGACGAATGGACACGATTTCTGTTACAGAGCTGTTTAATAATAAATTACAATAGCGTTTACATTTAAAGAACAAATGCATGGATGTAGTGTTAAAGGTAGTCATACTTAAGAACAATGCGCCTGTATAGTTTAAATACACAAATATATATCATGTTTTTGAAGTGAAACTTCTTTATCGGGGTTGAAAAAAAATTTTGTGTAACATTTTTTCGTTACGCGCCATCTTTTTTTTTCCGTTTCGCGCCATTTTTTTCTTATCCCTACCACGCGTGATATTAGATAGATTATTATAGATTAGATTATCAGATAAAGTTTAATAAAAGCCTTTTATTAAACTTTATCTAATTTAACTTTATTTAACCAATTTCTGTAAAGTTGCATATAGTAAATTATTTTTTGAAAAATAACGTCATAAAGAAGTTTCACTTCTTACGAGTGTACGCTAGTACACGCACACATTTTTTATTTAAGTTTTTAAGCAGGTAAGGTTAAAAATAAGTAGGAATCTTCAATTCGGGCAACTGTAATTTTCTACACGCCATACACGAATTATATCAACTCTACATATACAAAAAAGTATTAAAATATACTATAATTTCAACACACTCACGCACATCGCGTACGAATACAGTAACGCACACAGTATTCTTTATATTTATACCATTTATTCTAATTTAAGAACATAGTAACATTTCTTGCGTTTCGATGGAAAGGTGTAGTTACCGGCACACTTTTCTTCGAGGCGACCGTCTCATTCCTTGGGGGAAGCAATGCATCTGTTATTGATTTCAAATAGAATCTATGTTCTATATGAAGTTGCTTGTTTTTTTTATATCTGACTTGTAACAAACGAGCATGCAGTCCATCTGATTACTGCTTACAGATGTTCATGGGCGGCAGTGACCATTTACCAAGAGGTGGAATGCATGTTGGTTCACCATTTCAATCAGATAAAACAACATACCTGTTATGACTATTAATTACTTGTATATTGTTTATTCTGGGATTATTGAATTGAAATTACTGAACTGGCTGCAATACTGGTACTTATAGACAAGTGTTGTAACACTCGTGGTTTGTTTAACTACATTACCACATTAGAAACAATATGGGTTTTTGGTACGAAATAAAAATTATCCTTATTGTTACATTATGTGATGAGATTTAATTTCCGAGTATACGTAGTTTATAGATTTATATATTGGAACATACAGTATATATTTTTATCGTGAACAACTCTATCAATAAAAATTGTGTAATGATAGATTAGATAATATAGTAAGGAAAAAATAATTGAATATTCATATTAAGTGTATTTTTATATCTCGTGCAATTACTAGTGCGCATATTGTATGAATTATTAAATAGGTAAAGGAGCTTAACTATAAATAACCCGTATTTTATTTTACAATTATAACAACACTGATATTATAAGAGATACTCATATTAAAAATATGACTGATATTAAAAATATATACTACACAAATAATTAAAGATGCCTTGCATGCCTTTTTACGTAATATTAACAAAGTTATATCTCAGAGAAATAGAAGTGTAACTGAAATAACGCTATTTCTTAATGGTAAAGTGATATAGCTTATTCATTTGCATTTTTTATAAGCAAGCACTCATGCCTCTGCACACATATAAATTCATAAATATTACCGTAGATTTACTGGGTACTTTAAGGAAACCACAGCAAAGGTGTAACATGGGATTTCCTACGATTACATTTATGAATAAAAATAAATACATATTTAATGGTTAGAGGAAAACGTTCACAAAGTCCATTGATACAACGTATAACAGGTTTAACGCGTTTACAATACTTGCTTTGATAACATAATGTAAAAAGTAGGTTACATCATTTTGATTTGAACAGACGCTAGGTATGAAAAGGGTTTAAGTACAACTTGAGACGGAAGTTTTTCATAGTTCACCCTTTTATACGTGGTTTTAGATAAACATGTCGTTACGATAGTATCCACATTTGCTTTTAGAAGATTTCGCTTCTAAGAGAGCCTTTCGCCATGCAACAACTTGTAATCTTGAGCATTTGCTAGGTGCACCCGTAAAAGGAAGTCATTCCGGCGGTAAACAATAATGTACGGTCGGAAGCGTCTTTCACGCTACACCGGTTTGAAGCGAGTTGGCAAACGCAGGCCTTTAAAGAGCGGGCAATTTGCACTGCACCGCCCCCCGGATGCTGGCTTCTCATTAACTATGAACGACGTCATCAAGACGCTTCTTCAGTAGAAAAAACCGTGTTTAACAGTAGCACTCTCCACGAACAAGCGGGCGGGCGAGGTGCTTTTGAGCGGCCACCGTTACAAAGTGCATATAAATTGCTCCACAAAATTGAAGCAGAGATATGAAAGCAGCGCCGCATTGGAGTTTTGAAAGACAAGCTATGGGCAAACCACTTCAGAAATCACGGACGTTATGAAAGGTTAAAAATAGAAAGTGCGCAGTGAAAGAGTGGGCACTATAGTGATTGTATGTGTCTTGTTTGAAAAATATTTTGCAAAACGTGCTCAGCTTAGATATTACTCTTTTTGTTATTTTCCAGCGTTAACAATAGCATGGGAAATTAAACGATTCACTTTGTTACGCTTTTTATTTAATTTTACGTTGGAAAATTATAAATACGTAGTTATTTTTGTAACATGTTGTTGAGTATTCTATTTTGGAAAAGAAATATAAGTAGTTTTAGTTAAAGTTGCTAAGTAATTGACACTTACTATGAATACAATGACGATGATGATGAAGTAACAATACTTTTATTCTGGAAAAGAGCAAACATATCTCTTATAAAGTAGTCTTACCTAATCTTACAAATACATTATATATTATATCTACGGGAGGCAGTAGCCACTTACCACCAAGTGGACGGCATGACCGTTTACTAATTCAATAATATAGGTATACAAAAAGAACTTAATTTTATATCTTAATTTTATTTGATAGAATAATTATTTCCTATTAGAAACTTAAATATTAAGCTTTATCATTTATCGTTAGTTATACACACTATAGTATATCCTAAAAAAACACACGCTTTCTACACTCATAGGATTTTCTCACTAGGATTTTCTCCTGTGTCGTGGGACCATGGACACACACAAGACGAATACACAAACACCAAACCCAGAACATGAATCTAAACTCATCATTCACATACCTGTCTGACCGAGAATCTAACCCGGGACCCATTGCGCGTCATACCGGTATGGTAACCGCTCTGCCACGCGGGTCGTCAAATATAGATATGAGCTGTAATATGAATTAGAAAACTTTAATTTGATTTTCTGTGATTTTCCTCGAAACGGATATAATAATGAAGTTTACATCTCTTAGCGAGCCCGATTCCGACACGAACTTTTGTTGTGTTAAGATTTATCTCAACTAGTTCTGAATCTCCTCTAATTGCATGTCTCTTGGAGACCAAATAATTTCTAAAGTTTGGTGTACTTGTTGAGGGTGGTTGACAACGCAACCTTAATTAATAAAATGTTCCTAAACTTATAATTGTTATTTGGTGGCTAGTAATACTCCTATTGTTATTTAGTCAATGTAATTGAATACATAGACTTGTGCTGTGTACGAAATAATTAGCAATCAAAATGAATAGATGAAGTAGAAGGGTTTAACATAACAAATATCAATTTAAACGTATTCATAAATTATGCCCTTAAATATTTCGTGTATTTCAAATATTACTGACATATTTCGTGATAAATAATTGACCTGATATGCTTTTTCACTCTTAACCATTGCATAGAGTAAAATCAACAATTTTTATTCAATTCAATATTTTACTTTGTCGTTTCTAAGTGAATACACCGAAGGTGATTTGCAAAGCTTTGTAGCCGCTAGTCGTCGATTTGTTTCCGAGGATTTTCCTACCTTATGCAAATATAACGGGATGTCGTCTTGAAGAATATTTTGATATTTCAAACAGCCGTAACACAATTATCTCGGATTGTACTGGATAAGAAAGAAACATTAATTGTATTGTTGTCAAATGTTTTTTACCGTGAAAATGCTGCGTAATGTGAACACCGCAGTATTTCATACGTCACATGAGTGTAGGAGTATTTTTTATTTAACATAAAATATACTTTACAAGCTTTTAGGTGTGTTCAATCAAGGTTCAATCTTGAATTGACTTTTAAACCAGTTAATTCCGATTGCGCTAAAACGTACACTTAATTCCTATAAGGCGGATGGCCCTTAAAGCATTTAGATGTATATATGTATGTGTGTGTATGTGTTTGGGTGTATATTTATATAAAAATAGATTTTTATTTCATTTACATAATATTTCATTTTTATAATTTACTTAAAGCTATAAAAAAATAACTAATATCTATTATAACTCGGCTTTCACGTGAGATTATAGGGCTATAACCGAGAAATATTTTTATACCTTAAACTAAACGGACTACCTAACTTAAACGGACACATTCAAAATAAATTCGAATACTACGTGAGAAAAAATTCAGATATTTCCTGTTACGAAGCTGGCAACCCGATTGGCAATATCGTTGGCATTCGCATCTGGCGTGAGGTGGACTAAACAAAATGTAAATAGGCCTGATTATGCGCTCTCGACATTTCGTATTCCTTAAGCCCGGTTGGAAATAGAGGCAGGAGTAACCTCATTTTATGCTTAATTTCAGTTCTTTCAGGGCATCCGTTAAGGTGACAAGCGGAAACATTGCTTAAAATAACGGCGATTTCTATCGAGGGCACTATCAAAATGCCAAAATATGCATGTAAATATACGGTTAAAGAACTTTATTCTCACTAAGAATTTAGAATTCACTTACATGAGAAATTAAACATTACAAACATTAGCATCTTATTCATAAAGTACTGCGATTTTATACATATAGTGGGTAGCAACAAAAATACATCGTCGACAGAGTGGAGTAGTGCGTAAACAAGACATGGAATAAGCGCGTCCTAGATACGGCTTGACACTTCAGGGTAAGTTATACTTAATTTTATCAAAATTTTATGATTTGATTAATTGTTTTCTGTTTGTTTATTTGTTTGTTACATTTCTTAATATCTATATACCTATTTATATTTAATAGACAAAGAAACATGTTTATTTAAATACGTTTAAGTCCTTTTTTTTATTATTATTATTTGTTAATGTGATTTTAGTTTTTAAGTTTATGTAAAAAGTATGGTATTATTATTATTATTTTTTATTCAATTTATATATATTTTTTTTAATTATTTTATTAATTGTTTAGTATATAATGTTTTAGGACTTTTTTAAAACTTTGTAAAGATTGAGTGTTTTTTATATCATTGGGAAGTTTATTATATAATTGTACACCTTCATATAAAATATTTTTCTTACCATAATTAGTTCTTGGTGTTCGACATACGAGATTATTTGCATTTCTTAATACGATTTTTTGTACTTGCACTTTTTTTGTGAATGTTATTTGTGAGTGTATATTTTTCGTTAGAATTTTTCTTATTAATAAACAAGTGTTATATATGTATGTTTTAGTTATATTTAATAATTTGGTACTTTTGTATAGTTTTTCGGTAGGCGTCCAATAATTATAATTAAATAATACCTTTATTAACTTATTTTGGGCTCTTTGTATAACATTAAGATTGGTTTTTGCAGCTGATCCCCAGATCTCCACCAAATGATCAATATGAGGTTTGACAAGTGCGTTATAAATAAGGTAACGTACTTTTTGTGGAAGACATCGTGTTACACTTCGTAAAAGTCCTGTGAGAGAAGCAAGTTTGTTTCTTATTTTGTCAATGTGTCGTTTCCAGTTTAAGTAACAGTCAAGAGTGATGCCTAAATATTTTTCATTGTCTGTCCTATTAATTGTTTCATCATTTATTGTTAGAGGTTCATACTGTGGTATTTTTTTATTTTTAGCTTTAAATATAATGTAATTTGTTTTTGCGGTGTTTATAGTAAGTAGATTATACTGAAACCATTTGTTTAATATATTCAAATCATTCTGTGCATCTGTGATAATTGTGTGTATTGAGCTGCCATAGTAAAATAAACATGTATCATCAGCGTACAGAGTTATGTTTCCTTTCAGTCCTATTTCATTTACGTTATTAATATAAATATGCACTATAAAAGGGCGAAATATGCACAAAAATATTTCGGGTACATTTACATTATATGCATTATCAAAACACTATTTTTGGTTGTGAAATTAAAATAGGTAGGTATAGATTTGATGACAAACTGTCATTATATGCATTTTCATATGCAAATGCATATAATCCTATGTAAATACATTTATTATTTAGAAAATCAATCAGTATGCGTTGGACAAGTACAAACATATAAATTTTAGATAAACTATACTTTATAGAGAACAGTACTTTTTAATTCGATTTCGAATTGTAGCTTCGTAAGTTCAGGTATTAGCTTGTATTTGAACCCTCTAAATTGAAAGGCTGAATGTTATTTGCATATAGATTGTAAATATGATCTTTATTTTTTATCGTTCATTCAATTTTTATCTACACTGATGAAAACATTATAATACTGATACGTACAAAGGGCTGAAGAGTCCATGTGCAAAAGTACACTTTTATTTCAATATTTATATAGTATAACAATATTATAATTGTATGTCTTAAAATTACATCAGCATATTATTCTACGGGTCTTCCATTAAAGACAATGATGTCATAAAAACAAAAATAATTGTTTAGGGTTCAAGACTTATATTTTCGCTCAAGCCCGTATATGGTTGTTGAGTGTCGGGCCGGAAATAAGGGCTGACCACCGGACATACTGTAATTGGACGCTTCCAATTCCGGATCGAGGTTTTCCAGGTATTTTCAGCTGTCTGGTTTAACAAATTTATAGTTGTTGTAACTTGTTATAGTTTTTTATATATAAAGATGATTATTATTCAATTGCACAAAACAGTGTTGCATGAATTTTAATCCTATAATAGTTTGTGACTTTTTGGTATTAAACAATATTAGAACTGTTTTCGTCAGAAAATGTGGTTTTTTATATGTATGCAAGGTATGGATTTTATGATAACTTAAACATTTTTAATTCCTTTCTTGAGATAATTCACACTCTTCCTTAATGAACTTAAGAATTTGGGTCTTCGCTAATGTGCATTAAAATAAAATTGTATTAAAAATACCTATATAGTTTAATTTTCACACTTTATTGTATTTTTTTAGATATATCAGTGTTTTTTTTTACATGAAAGTAGCACACTGAATTTTTACATGGTTAGGAATAGAATAAAATGACTCTCTTTAGACAAAATAAGTCCATGGGACGTTCTTACGAATATTAGCGGACACTCTGAAAAAGTTTGTATAATAAAGGAAACCTTGAAAAAAAGCTTTTATTTCATATTCATATTGTCAGGATAAAAAATTACTCTCCTCTCTCTTTTCCTCTTCTTGTCGATGTATTTCCGTACACCACTTTTTAACATTTTGTTACCGCGGTGGCACGAAATCACTTCATACAAATAAAGTGTAACTATCAGTAGGAACGATTGCATAAAACTTTTTCACGCGTTACGCGATAACACATTTAAACTGCCAGTCCATTCGATGTTGTAAATAGTGACAATAATGTCCATGATACAGGGCAGATATAACCGCACAATGAAGTCATAAATGCGGTGTCGACGTGTCCGATGTCCACGCTATGGCTTTTTATGTATATGATTGTACGTGTAAAAATCAAAGGTAGTTTATAAAAACAAACTTAGTAAAAATATATTCAGCTTTAAAAACACATCTATACTCGTATAAATAATATAGATTGTATCGCCTGCAAATGTGTATTTATCGTTTACTTTACTTTGTATTGTAGTAAATCCATTTAGTGTCAAAATAATTTTGTAGTTAATGTGTCAATGAATATTTTGAGAGTGCTGAGGAAGACACACTTATACGATGCGTTTGTCTTCAGGAGTAGCAATGCATATGTGGTTACCGTCAGGACTCTAATCTTAAATGGGGTTGATTATAGAATTCTTTAGGTGGCACTTGTTATAACCATTTGCCATCACTTCTTTGTCTACAACTCTTTTAAATCATAAAAATATGTTGATACAATTATTATTTGGATGGTAAGAGTTACTAGACCATAATTTAACTATTCAAAAGCAAATAAGTATACAACGAATGTACCTCATATATAACTACCTATTTTGAGAAAACCCTTTAAATAAATTATAGTTGGTATGGTGCCATTTTATAGTCTCTGAAAAATTTTACAGACGCTATGTACCTATAATTTCAATTTTAACCATATTTTCAACGTTATATGTCAGCTCAATAGCTGTTATAAATCTGCAGCTCGACACTTCCGAGTTGCAAGTACTGAGCGCGCTACAAAAATAAACATGTTCTGGCTACAGTGCACTTACTCTCACGGGATATATGGCATCCGTTTGATAGCTTTTGTTCCTTCTTCACTTTGAGTTCACTTGCTTTCTGTATTATAGGCATTACTTTACATTTTATTAAAATGCATTATATAAATTTTGTCATAAAAACGGGTTTTTCATTACTATCAGTAAGAATTTGCAACTTGACACGAAAATAATAGCTATGTTTAATTGTGTAAACATTTTATATAATACAACTTTATATTACAGAAAGTAACATTTACGTAAAGCAATTGTTTTTTTTTGTCTTAGACCAAAAAAGTTATTACTTTATATTACATAATCTATATGTACACAGAAACCTCAGAATAGTGTAGGTGCAGTTGGCTGACTTAATTTTAATATAATTATATACAGGTGGCATAATAATAAACGAGTTCGTATTGCGATTAAAGAACACGTGAACAATTAACAAAATAACTACATAAAGTATGATAAATTAATATAAGTTTATTCATTCACAAGTATTATTTAGTTTTCCTTATACGCTCAAGGACGATGATAGGCTATGAAAAGCATGTGTAAACAAATAGCGAAGCGTAAACTTCACGAGGCTAATTTCAGTTCTAGAATTTCCTAATTTAAATTTGCCCTGCGTGATTCCTATTCAAACCAAATATAACCTTCAAGAAATTCACGGTTATCGTCTTGATGCGTTTTCCTCTGAAATAAAGGAGAATACTTTTATTATTCTCCCACTGCAATGCTCTTATCGAACTTCGAATGATATCAGCCCTATTGTATAACACTAGTTTCGGTCGGATTATTTCTTACTTCTTGGAAAATCGTATGAAGAACTCAGATATGCACGTTTGTGCACGATGTGTCTCTTTATCTACTTTAAATGCATGTGATATGAAATAGAATTTTGTGGAGTTATTTTACTGACACATTGATTCATTATATAAATTAAAGTAGCTTCGGTCCACCTTCGGTAGCTATCTGTTTGTACAGTCCTTAAAGCATTTCCAAGCTTTCGCAGATTAAGTGTGAGCTCGGATTCCGGAGAGGGAGGAAGTCGAGCCATGTCCTTGTCATTAGATGGTTATTGCGGAACTGCAAAGGGATTAGAGCAAGATGTAGAAATTATGGGCTCCTGCACAATAATAATAGTATGAATTGATAACGTGTTTGTTTATTGTATGTATTATGCTACATTCTACGTAGTACTGTGCATCTGTATACTAGGTATATATTAAGCGTCCCTGTAGTTCCAAGATTAGAATAGGACTACGGTATCCCCTACCTGTCGTAAGAAGCGTTACTAAAAGGGTCTTCCGGGGTTGCGGGCGGTAAGAGTGGGAGCTCGAACCGTCCTGCCAAGCGACCCCGTGTAGGACGACGGCATGTGTGGCCACATGCTATCGTAAACATCAGGGAGATGCACTGAGTACAATGCTCACTGGGAAGAGCCCGAAGAGGGCATCGTGCTCGGAGGACACCGGCAGCGGTCCGATGGAGATCCCGGTGTCCACCACACAGAGCCGAGGATGGCCACCGGGTGGAGTTTTAGTGAGGGTAAAAATCCCACATAACTCGGCGTTGCTCCCACGGCGTCGGGTACCTTTCGAAGGTTTCCCCCTCGATATCAAAAAAAAGAACTACGGTATCCCCTGCCAGTTGTAAAAGGCGAATAAAAGGGGCTTCCGGGCTTGCGGGATGCTAGAGTGGGAACTCGAACCGTTCGGTCAGGCGACCCCGGGTAGGACGGCGGTATGTGTGGTCGCAGGCCCAGCCGCCCATCTGGGAGGAGCCTGATGGGGCAATGCGCTCAGCGGACAGTTGCGTACCATCGGAGATCCCGGAGTCCTCTATGTAGCGCCGAGGACGGCTATCAGAGGGCTTTTAGTGCGGTAAAAATCCCACTTAATTGTGCGTCGCTCCCATGGCTTCGGGTTTCCCCCTTCCGAAAAAAAAGAAAGGTATATATTATGAGAAATATTCACAGTTTTTATGGAGTCCTAGGTTACTCCTACGACCTTACCCGCTTTGGTCAAAATAGATCATAAACTATGTGTATGCCAACTTTCAGGGAAATTTGACCGGTAATTTTTACGTGAAATAGGAACATACACATATCATCAAAAAATCGCATTTATTTTATTAATATGATAGTTGATCTAAACATCTAAGTAACATTCCGCAAATTGTGAGTTTTATGGCCCTTAGCAGTTTTTGGCCATGAAATCCGCAATGGTCAAAAGCAGGTCGTTCTAGTTTACGTATAATTTTTGTGTGCGTACATAAATTAACAAACAAAGAGGTTCAGAGAGCCGTGTTGATATTTCTAACTTTCCCCAAATTTAGGAAATGTCCCAAATTAAGCAGTAACTTAAAAAAAGATTAAGCTTACATATTGCTTAGGTTCTTAATTTAGTAGGTGTCATTGATTAAAGTAATGTACACAAGTTTTATATGTTCGTAAACTCAATCAGAACCACGAGCAATATGTTTTTAATGCGTCATTTTAACAGTGTTGATAAAATTAGTAATATCTATTCAGCATATTTGCTGCAAACAAATTTGTAACGTTTTAAATGTATAATTTAATATTTAACTACTTCATCTTATTATTAGCTAACTTAAATATTGACATTTATGTAATTGATGCAAACTGTTTCTCTGTAAAGTCTATCATTTATCCTATAACACATAATGGAAATATTTTATTTAGAGACTTAATATTTTAAATGTATTTATCATATATGGAGTATTTAGAGGGTTCTCTTTATGATTGGCTAAGACAGGAGTGCTGCATTTATAATTTTGCTGTATGTTATTAAGTAAGCTGAGTGGTGCCAGTACTGAACAGTACTTCAAAGTTTCTGCATAGGAGGTTATATTAACATCATTCTCGTATATTTAATCGACAGTGAGGATCAATTCCATTAAGACACATAGGAACTATCTCCAGAGCACGAGTTGGGTAGTGATTGCACATGCGAAAATGGATCGCATAATCTAAGTAAATATTCAAGTGGTTGCGAAAGCAATCAAACTGTAGTTGGACATTAGGGAAACACTATTAGTAATGAAGTTCTAAGCGTGCCGGTTCCGTTAATTTATTGGAATATGTCTTGAGTCTATGTGATGAATATATTCAAGAAAACGTTAACACATATTTTTTGTAATGGAATTGAAACTGTTATGCCGGATGTATTATTTTTTCTCAATAGATGATGTTACTATGTTAATTGTGTGTCCGTTGTAGTTAATAACTTTAACATGTTTCTATATGACTCAAAATAAAACAGATAGTTGGCCTATATTAATTGGTACGTTAATATCATTAAGAATAAATTGTAAATCAGTTGCTATAATAAAAAAATGAGAAGCATTCTGCCTTTAAAATAGAATTCCGTAAAGAAAATAGATGAGATAATCGAGTAGGCTGATGCAGCTGCAGTGAAATACGTAAGACATATTTTGTGTGTTCCTGTGTTTGGTATGATACATACAAGTAAAGACGAGCTTTTTCGCTGAAGTCACAGCAAGTGGTCGACGGCCTGGGTATCCTTCTTTGCTAAACAAATGAAAGGAGCACGGAAATGTGAAAAGACACGGCAGCTTTGTACAGGCCGTATATAGTGGCATTGTAGTAGTTCTGTGTGCTACAGTTATATATTTAGCTCTGTCAAACGCGACCACTCCCACTCGAATCGATCAATTTACTGTGGAGAAATCATTAATAAAACAGAGTAGGTAAAGGTAAATTTAGTTCCAAATGATATTATGTGTTACCAAGCCATTAGCTTGTATTCCATATCGTGGTACTGAAATAATATCCGTAGATGCTACAATTCCAAAGTAATATGCAATTTAGCCATATTATATCTTACTTCCGCTTATATTTTGTAAACGAGCCTAATCGACCGAATTAAAAAACGTGTTAAGGTGAAAAAAATAGTTCTCTTATTATTTTAATTTAGTCGTAGATTAGATTAGAGATTAAATCATGTAATTAAATCTTCGACAAATTCAATTCTACATGGAGTTCAAACACAAACTGATGTTAACTGAGAGTTCGGAGATTTGATTTGGGATATATGATCCCAGTACACAGCTTCTGCATTCTACCACACATGTATCACCTACATGTAGAATAAACGATGATAGATGATGGTACCTAGATAAAGATCTTTACGATCGTGAAATGTTTTAGTGTCCCAAAATGACTGGTAGCGCATCACGTACCTTGGTGGAGCGTTTTACGGTCGTCCCGTCAGTTGGCGTTCCTGACTTGACGAAGGCAACAGATATTTAGGATGACACGATGCGCTCTGTTTGCGAACCACAATATGTTTTTGTTTGACAATTATGTTTGTTCCAAAGGGTAACTTGCTAAATAAATTTAAATATTGTATCACGTTACTTTTGACACTTTCTTTAGTTTGCGGTCGAATGGTCACACAGGGTTGAGTGATATACCAAGTTATAGAAGATTATATATAAAATCGGTAGGAAATTATTTTGAAAATTTCATATAACGAATTGAATGTGGATATCTGAAATAGCATAGTCACTGCCATGGATTTTGATGGACTGCCATGCCAATTAATGCCGATGTAATGAAATCTTGTCTAAAGTTGGTTTGTAGCTATGTGGGTCACAATTTGCTACTTTATTAAATTAAACTAATTAATTTACTAGTCCACCACCAATTCGCACTTGGCCAGCGCGGTGGACTATGGCCTATAACTCTCTCATTCTGAGAGAAGACCCTTGCCCAGCAGTGGGACAATAATGGGTTGTCGGGGAATTTACTAGTATTTGTGGGATACTACAACTATATTAACTTCGGACACATCCACCGTGGTTTTTCACATGCTCCTGCCGAAGTTAATAACTATTTGTATATTTATCTATTGCATTCGGGATCAGAACCGGGCTTCGTTACCTATTGCCGGACATAAGAGGGGACAAAATGAAGGCTTCCAAGGTTGTGGCAACAAGAGTGGGAGCTTAAACCACCATGGAAGCAACCACACATATAACCTCGATTGCAATTACCTAAAGGAGTGATTCCTCCTCAAGGCAGCGCGTGATAAGAACATTACACTCAAAAAAGTGTGTGCGTTCCAAAAATGAACCTAGAATCATTCACGAAGATAACCGAAGAAGTTATTAGTGGGTAAAGATCCCAGGTCCAATGACGATTTCAAACAACTCGGTATTTTGAAAAAAATCCCATCAATTTCCAAAATCATGAAGCATAATTTAGAGTATAAATAAATAAGTATACACAGCCATTTGAAATTTCACAGTACCATAATATTCATATAGATACGTTAAGACATTTACGGTCGCCCGGGCTAGTAGGTACTAGTGGAGAGGTACGTCGACTTGACGGAGGTAACAGATATTTAGGACGACACGTGACCCGCGACCCTTTGTTCCGGACTAACAACATGTTTTTGCTACATACGGCTATCCAATTAAAACCTCGTTACTGACGGTTTAAATGTCTTTATAGAACATAATTTGTGGTATTAATAATAGTATTATTGTCTAAGGGTATAACCATTACTAGTATTATAAGTATTATGTATAAAGGTTAGAGCAGTGATAGCCTAGTAGTTGAAATTTGCTCTCTCGATCGGGAGGTCCGAACGCAGGCCACTGATTTTTCTAAAATTATATACGCATTAGAAAGTAACTATCACTGCTTTTCGGTGAAGGAAAACATAGCGAGGAAACCTATATTCGCGAGAGTTCTTAAAAAAAAAGTTTTCAGAGACCGCTGACAGACAGAGACAGCGGTGGGACAATGGGTTGACGAGAAATGTATAAGGATACGTTATAAAATAATTCATTGCGATATGCAATTGTACATCTCGGAGTGGTTGTGCTTTTATCTAGGCTTGCCTTTAAGTTATCAACCAGATTTAATAGTCTTTAACAATGGACTTAACAGTGTTTTAAACTGTATGTAAGTACTAAATTAGTATGTAAGTACCGATATAAATTTTAGATACAAATTAATTCTGCACATTTAAGACTTGACTACCACTTGTTTTATCTATGATTCAAACCATGACATAAGAATATAACATAAATTTCTCAAATACAATAAAGTGCACAATGGTCTAAAGCTTTTTATCTTGAAAATGTCCATTAGAACGCAAAAATGAACGATAATATAATAGACAAAAGTTATTTTTTATCTAAAGAAAAATCACTAGAAATAAACCGTTCTGAAATGTCCAGTAAGTATCTTTTATGAAACCAATTGTGTTACATTTTGTCCTACTTATGGCTTTGCTTTGTTGTGATTCATATGGTCTGTTGCTTTATTTTTAGGAAAAAATGCTGCATGAAATATTGTTAATAGATGCCAAATGGATGCACCTTCACAAATTGTCGAATATTTTTATGTATAACGAAAAAATACGATCGGGAAATTCACACCCGCTTGAGTGAATCCCGCCAATCGCTCTGTATCAAATAACGTTTGATATGAAAACTGCTATTGCATTTTTTGGTTTCAATTTTAAACCATTATTCTAAAATTATTAAATCTATTTTTATATAAATAAATAAAATAAAAATAGGTTTATTCGTGAAAATTACAACACACAAACGGCACAACTAAAGTGGACTACATTAAAACATATATTATTATAAGACATAGGAATACAATCCCTACTAATATTATAAATGTGAAAGTAACTCTGTCTATCTGTCTGTCTGTCTGTCTGTCTGTCTGCTACTTATTAACGCCTAAACAACTGAACCGATCTTAATGAAATTGGGCACACAGATAGTGTTGACCTCGAGAAAGGACATAGGCTGCTTTTTATCGAAAAAAATGGGTTGAAAGCGTTAAAATCGGGCATAAATGTTTGTATGGAAGTTCGTTTTTTACAGTCCCATATTGACAAGTCCGTCAAGGGGTACGATAGACTTACTTAAAACCTTATCTAAATAATAAAACATAAAAAAACATTGATTTCGAGTCGACAACATATATCCGTAAAATTCGGATTGTCGCGTATTTTGCTAAATTCTAATGTAAACATGTATGACATGACAGTAGTGTGACATGACAGTAGCCATCATGGCCGCCCGGATGCCATTTTGAATTCATTCAAAAATAATACTTATAAATTTGTAACTATCAATTATCATAAAAATAAATGTGATTCAAATCGATTTTAATTTAATTTATGAATTTATGAAATATTTCAATAATAAAAAAAGCATCCGTTGACGCGCTGCGGTCGCGCAGCTTGCGGTTTAATGTAAAAGTACAGGGATTCCCAATTGATAACAGATGGCGCGTCATACTATTATAGTAAAATAGTTATTCGAATCCAATAATTCAAAGGCGATAAAATGTTTTAACATTGTTTCAAAATAAAATTATCGACTCCGTTTGTCACTCCATGTTCATATTACATAATAGTTACATAAATAAAGTTATGTTATTGACCACACCCCTACATTTTTAGAGAAATTAAATATTAAGGACTAAATACAATTGATAGTATTTTATGCAAAATACTAACATTAATAAGTCGATCAGTATCTAAATAAGATATAACAATTATATCATGAATTATCATTATAAAGAAGCTTTTGCAACTTTTGTGATAAATAATTGCATTTATAAATATTGAAGCATAGTTGATGAACACTTGGCTCTAATAACAAACGAGCAAGGTCAACATTATTGTTCTTTTTATATTTATGATATATGTTCATTATAAATAATGTTATAGAAAACATATATTTAAATAACAACATATTTTAAATTAATTTTAGAATAACAAAAGTGTGTCAAAATAAGCCAAAATAGATGATATTCTTAACTCATAAGTATGTGAATTTCGCATCTGTTATTAAAATCGTGATAGCCGTGTGGTGCCAAGTCGGGCGGATTAGAAACGCGAGGTCTGGGGTTCGAATCCAGTTATCTTATGTACATTATTATTATTATTATCTGTAGTTTTCATAAATTCTAATTTTAGTATTATTTTTTAATAACCAGCTCATTTATTATTTAGTATCGGAAATGCAAAGCTTTCGCCCGCCTGGGAATCAATGTGTCACAAAGTTTATATGAAATTAATAGAGGTTTAACCTCTGTCAGGTAAAAGTAAAAAATAATTTAGATTTACCTTGCCGACAAATTCAAATTTTAATGTAATGAACCACAAACAAGGCTTAATAAAGATAAACTATAAACATACCTGAGCGCCGCTTAAATGTTAGTAGAACCAAAATTAGTTTACGTATCATTGATACTGTCATTAGATTTTTAGTTTTAGTTAGATGCACTAGGAGGCACGGGTAAAACGTTTTTAATAAATTTACTATTAGCGAAAAATATAAGATCTGATAGAGAAATAGCTATTGCCGTGGCGTCGTCCAGCGTTGCGCCCACACTTTTAAAAAGCGGTCATAATGCCTGCCTATTCGCCTTTGAGCGTCCACTCACGATTTGTAGCAACGATTTCTCTAACATTTTTAATATTTCAATCAAAGGAATACTGGAAATTCAATGCGGGATTGTTATTTGACTATTTGGGATGAAGATTCTGTAGATACAGCCATTGAGATCGAAGACCTTATCCAACAAAATTTTTGGATTCCTTCAACCCGCCTCCCGGTACTCCTCCACATAAACTTTTTTATAATAAAAATACGCTTTCTACACTCAATAAAATAGAAAATTTCTACAATTTCAATTTCTACAATAGCCCCATACTAGGATTTTTTCCTGTGTCGTGGGTACCATGGACACACAAGACGTATATAGAAACACCCAGACCCAGAACATGAATCTATTCAAATTCCTGTCTGGTCGGGAATCGAACCAGATGTGGTAGCTGCTCTGCAACGCGGGTCGTCAAGGTTGTAAAATTAATGTTAAAAGTAGGTTCACCTATATGTAATCTTACTCAGAAATTTAAATGGACCAAAATTACTTAAAATAGTATTTTTCAATTCATAAAAGTTAAAATCCATCTTTATAATCGATGCGCTTTGGTTTAAATGTGGAGGCGTTGTTTGAAAAGATGTATTCCGATATTGTTAATGTGACCACTAAGACAGTAAATTGGTTCAAAAAAGGGGTTTACGATATTCTGATTCGTCTTATTTTCATAACATTTTACATAACAATATGCACCTACCCACAAATACACACTTAAAATTCGTTTTTTCACTCTGTGTTTGTCCGGGTAATCCTTGACCGGCTAAACCGATTTTTACGGGATTTTTACTATAGAAAATGTTATGGAACTACATGTAGACTACTTTTATCGTAGAATTCCCACTGAGTGAAGATTTGCGCGGGAAAAACTTTGCGATACATTGATTTGCACGCGGGCGTAGCCGCGGGTACAGCTAGTAGATTATATATGAATACGCAAAATTACAAATTGGACTGTTTAAAAAAAATATCTGATATTTAGATACCGAGCTGGATGATCTCTCCTAATAGGTGTTTTTGATAGTAGTAACCGTATGTGTTGGTGAAAGTAGAAGCGTATCTTACTGGAAACCGCTGCACGTCTCTTGGATTTCACTTCTTAGTTGCCTCGGTCGATATCAACGGGCAGATCTTCATCTGCCCGTTCATATATCTTGTGTGTTGTTTGTTGTGTTGCGTTGTGTTTCTTCTATTCAAGACCGTTTGTCAGGTGGCAGTGTAGTTCGACCGGGGAGGTACCACCGCTACTATCTAGCGTAAAGCAGTTTTTTTTTTTATTTTTATTTATTTATTGCACCTTTATAAAACAAAAGTTACAATAGGGTAAACTTAATGCCTTATGGCATTCTCTTCCAGTCAACCCTGGGTGGATGGAAATTTTGCGGCAGGTGTCAGTTCTTGCTTTCCGTGTGGTTGCCGGCTTGTTTTTATATGAGGCGACCATCTTAAACCTCGGGAGCAGTAACACGGGTGTGATTGACCTCAGATAGAGCTCCTGTTTTTTATGAAGTGGCTTACAGATGCCCATGAGCGGCAGTAACCACTTACCATCAGGTTTACCTAATTGAAGTAGCAAACGAGGTTGCAATCCATTGCATGCTCGTTTGCTCCTTCAATCAAATAAACAACAAGGCACAATAATTCAAATAGATGCTGCAAAAATAACACTTTTTTTATCAAGAAAGGAATGTTTTAAAGAAAAAGGTAAATGATTACCTTTATAACCATAAATAGACGCAGAAAAGAGACTCTACAAACTATACAAGATGACTAAAAACGCATCATAGTAAAAGTAGAGTCATTGTAATTTATTGAACTATACTATAAAAACCAATGTTGAAGGTTGTGTAGATTTAACAGAACAAAAAATAACTGTCGTTATAAAAACGGCTTTCATTAGACACGTAAATCTAATTTGTGCTAATAAAAAATAAATTGATTTGTTTTCGTAGTCTCAAAAAGAGAGCGAACAAAAAAGTTAAAGGCATTACTAGCCTTCATGAAATATACTTAATTATCTACCTCTAGACAAATCTATAAATAGTTTAACTAGAATTTACTTAATTTGCTGACTACATTTTGCAATATGTACGTAATTTAAACCATTTAGAAAAAATAAAGTCATTTTTCTTTTCCATATCTTCGAAGTTGATTATTATTAATGTCGCTTTATCTGCCTTGTACAATGAAATCTAATTATATTTAAACAAGATAAACCGTTAATATAGACAGGCGTCTCTAATTAAACAGAACAAGAAATGTTGACATAGAAATTTGGAATCCCTTTTACTAACTAGGTCTATTATATTATTTTCAGTTGAAAAGGCATTCGTTTGTATTAAGCCAAATAACAAAGCCCTCTTAGAAAAGTAATCCAATGATTCAATCGATCTATGTCGCTGAGAAACTTTCCGCCCACGATTTATCTTTTCCAAATTCCAGTTTAGAAAAAAAGGAATACGGCATCTTTTGAACAGTACACTTAACAAAAATTGTCTGTTTTTTATCATCCAATGAATATAAAGTACGTTTATATTATGTAATGTAAGAAATAAGTGGATAATTACTGCATATTTTGATTTTTAGTTGGAGTAGGCTCACGTTGTATAATATATTTAAACATAATTTTCGTCACCACTAATCTATTAGTTTCCCCGTGTTGAGTTTTGAGCAAGTTGTGTGTTGAGTTTGGATGATCCAAAAAGGATTTGAATCTTCGTTACTTCATCATCTTCGAAAAATCTGATGTAAGCTTAGGAATCAATTATACATACGCGGACAATAGTGAGAAGCCGAAACTGCAAAATATTATATACTTAGAGAATTGTAAATCTATGAAACCGGCAAGATAATATTTATTTCATAACTTTAAACAGGTTAAAATGTAGAAGGATCTGCTCCGATGTGGCAAGCTTTTTATATATCTTGAGGATAAGTTTGCCGATTCGAGCTCGGGTTGTGTTTGACTTGTTTTAATACAAATACAAATTGCTCTCGACCTTATATATAATATCGCATTTGATCACTAGTGAACAAAGCGTTAAAACTTTACAAAAACAAATAATTTTAAGACCCAAATCTTATCCATCCATCCATCAACCTATGAAGGTCCACTGTTGGACATAGGTCTCGCCTAATCTGCGTCATTTCGACCGGTCCTGAGCTATCCCGTCGTCTTCTTCAAGTAGTCAGTTCACCTGGTTGGGAAGCGGCCAACACTCCATTTGCCTAGACGTGATCTAGATTCGAGGACTTTTCTAACCCTAGCTGGCTATCCTATGAACGATGTGACCTGTCCATTTCGTATATGTATGCCTTTTGTGATTTTGGAGAACGAGTCTACCTCGGATCAAGTACGAATAGTCCTAGAAAAACGTAAACCTTGTATTTTTTAAACATTACTTATTAAAATATAGTACCAAACGTAGTGACAAAGTAAATACGACACCTTATTTCTTTAATACATATAACTAACCAAAACTTAAATAGTATCCACTTCACAGTAAACGCCTTGGTATTTTTTAATACCACATTTTATTTACGCGTCTGGTGGATTGTCTGATAATCCAGTTAACTACCCCTTTCTGTTTCATAGAATAAGCAAGCGCAACAATGGTATATTTAGCAGATAATAAATGATCATTGCGTTCAATGGACACATCGATTATAAAAGTGTTTCATGCAATGATTAAGTTAAAACGCCCTACAGTGACATAAGATTTAAATACTGCACCTGCGCGCTTGCCAAACCTCAACAGGCCGCCACAAATTCAAATGTGTGGATAGAGTGTTTGACTTGATATGAGTAGATATGAATGCGCTTGTAGGCGATCCTATTTGTCTTAGTTTTTTGGCATAAGTCGGAGAGAATTTCCCGCAAGCGTTTGCGGCGCGTCCGCGCTGTCTTCTTCGTGTAATAGAGGCAAATAGACGTACGTTTTTCTTATGTGAAAAATGAGTGGCACGTATCAAAGAAAGACATTGTTATTTTTTGAAGTATTACCAGAGGAAAACATGCATAAATTTAGCCAAATCATATCTAACTTAAGCTAGATATCCACCATGCATACCTCTTCGGAGTATAGTGCACTGCGTGTGTGTGCGTGTTACAAGTGCGTGGATGACTATATTTGATTCTCAAAATCAAGCCGAATGTTTATATGTATTTGAAGTTTGCGGTAAGATGTGCAGCATGAGAACGTGGCATAAGGCTTTTCTCTATGTAAGACTACATAGTTGCCGGAATATTTATTCGTATATATAAATATCAGAATTTGCTTATAAAATGAAAAGGAAATCGTGGCACTTTATTATCCTCTGGCGCAAAATAACCCATCTTTCATGCTTCTGACAGCATATAAGACATGAGGCAACTTGGAACAGAGCAGTACATCACGTGTCGGGTGAAATAAGCTAGAAAACGTATCCACGAAGGACTTTTCTACAAAAGCCATCAATTTTATTCAGCGCCTTACTGCTTCGAGGGACGCTAAGCGTCGCTCACTTCGACTGCATGGCAAAACGAATATTGAGATGTGCCTGCATAAGTAGTGGGATTACAATGGCTGAAGTATTAAGGCGTCGCAGCTGGAGCCGCAGACTGTTATCGCTCGGGTACACAAACGTAGGTGATTTCATACGGGCAGATAAAATTCTCATGTCAAAGTGATTTTATATTTAAAAGCGTTATATGATGAATGATTCCGTCTGTATTATACATATAATACTTGCATTTATACTACGTTTTATACATATTTGTTTGTCATTTGCTCTGATAATAACTGTTTATATGTATTTTTATATATATTTGTGCAGGAAAAGTATATACCTAGATTGATTCGTGATAGTATAAAAGGAAAGGATGTGAGAAGCTTTTTTATTTAATCAGACTAGAAAAACTTTCATTAAACTATTTAATAAATTTAGTTCTTTGCCTACTTTGCAAGATCTGCAGACCATGAACAACTGTTATACAATATTGTTAAATATTATTATTTATTTTATAGCAATCATCAGATACATAGAATTTTGTAACATATAATGAGTCTATCGTTTTAGGCTAGGTTACATATTCTCACTTTACATTTAATCATCATACAATAATAATATCTCAAGTAGTTACTGCAACAAATTGTCTGCAAACTTATCGATTCATAAATCTTCTGATTTCTAGAGACGACGTTCCACAAAATTGGTTATTTCGTTACTGATTTAGCGCAGCGGTTCATTGCTATTAGTGTTTAATGTAGACTTTAGGGATGTTACGATGTTTCTTTGTGTTCAGTTTAGAGAGCATTTAGTGTTGTTAGCGGTAGCTTGCAGCTGTCATTCAGTGCTGGCGAACCGCCAAATAACGCGCTCTCTGGTTCACTGGACTCCGCGCTATTTTCTTTACTTAATGCGCGCAACACGCATGCCGTTTGGTTTTACAAACGCATCTGATGAATCTGATGAATCTTCGTCTTATGTTAGGACATACATTTTATGATTGATTGTATTTAATACACGTCATAACGCAATTAGGGACTAAGTAATTCGAGTCATAAAATAATTACCGATTTACCAATTTATCGATAAGATACTTGAATAATAAGATAAGTATTTCACTTTAATAAAAGAAAGAATACACGGCCATAGATTGTCACACGAAAGTGTTACCTAAATAATATGATAAACTTTGTAAGCTAGAACTATGTGCATCTTAAGTAGTAAAATAGAAAAAAACAGTACTTTGGTAAATTAGTAAGATCGCAAAATGGTGTAGTTCGACCAGGTAGATACCACCACCACATCTGTTATTATTTTATAGCAGTTTTTGCGTTTCGATGGAAAGGTGTTTTTGCCGGATCACTTTAACATAATGTGACCATCTCAGTCCCTAAAAGTACTTATCAACATAATTGTGATCGACTTCAGACGAAATTTCTGTTCTACATGTTGCTTACAGATTTCCATGGACATCAATGATCACTCACTATTAGATCGGGTACAAGCTCGTTTCCTACTTCAATCTTATAAGATTGAAGTAGGATAACTATATTACTAGATAATTTATAATAATATTTTATGCCAAGAAATTACTTTAGCTGTATATTTTTTAATCAAATGTTTACGATTTGGCAAGCATTCATACATTTGTTGTACTTGCTAATTGTGTTAATCGTATGACGTATAATTCACGTGCTAACATTTGTTACCGGATTACTAACATGATAAATACATTGTAATGCAATCATTTATCAGCCTTTGTACGTAAACTACATATAGGTATGCGTCACTATTAGAATGGAGTTCCTTCTAGTAAGGTACTTGCGGTAATAGAAGCCGTTAAGTCGTGATGCCGTAAGATTAAAATTTTAGGCTTAATTCGCCATATTTTTAACATTACCGCTATCATTTCAATAAATCGTTTTCAATATATCGTGTGCGATGTCGCCAATTTTAAAATTAATAAGACCAATTAAATTATGCCTACGATGTCAATTTTGCTTTGCCTCCATCTGATTAATTATGCATTCGGAATTCAAAAAAAATTCCGCTATTATTTTCCTGAATGCTTAGTGTGTAATCATTTTTTTTCGAAACTATTTAAAACAATTACATAACAAATAAGATATATGAGACCGGTATAAAATAGCAAATACCAAAGTAGGTTAAAAACTACATTATATACATTTTAAATTGAATAGAAAAGAATTAATAGAGATAAGTAATATATACCTTAAAAGTAACATAATTATAACTTATTACATTATTTTTATTTTCATGCTTCAGATAAGTTGGTTACTTCTAAAATGTAAGTTAAAAAGAGTTCAGTGTATTTCAATTATTATTTTAGTGACATGTAGTTAGTAATACCATTAGCGGTTTTTAGAGTTCTTCGGTATAATACGGCAGCTATGGCTCTTTGGAGGCGTTCCAAATTTGTATAATAAATTTGGGGACCCTTTTAGGTCTTTTGCTTGTCAGCTCGTGGCGACGATAATTCTATTTCAAAATTTTTTCACTTTATAAAATCCTATCTCAAACCATTGGTTAGATTTTGAAAGTCCAAAGTTCTATTAGGTACCCTTTTGTAACAAATATTCCTTGTTAGATTTTCAGTCAAACTTTATTAAGTTAATATCCTTAATTTAAATAATTATGTGCATGATACGTACGGTACGGGGTACTGAGTGAAAGGGTTTCGGGTTTTAGACCGCCACGCTAGCCAACAGCAAATAAGACGTAGACAATTATAAATTGTCGGAAATGAGACTGAAAATCATTGTAGTAACACGTATAAATAGACGTTTAAAAAAAGAGTTCTGTCACCTAAACCCATTCTCAGACCGCGTGAAGCTGTCAGAGAATTACAAGTGGACGTGAGAGCACGCAGCGTGTGCCCGGTGGGCCGCAGGAATTTAATTTAAGTCAAACAACCCCTCTTTACACAATTACAACTGATTGCAAATGGAGGCAGAAAATCGTTGTAATAATATGTACCTACTAGTCACCCGTCGCGACGGTCGACATTCGATCGTAATTTTAATTAAAAAACTATACTTCATATTGTCCAAAGTTGCACGAATATTTCTGAAATTCAAGTAAATTGTAATATTTTTCTAGTTATTTTGAATGTCAAAAGTAAAAAGAGGTTTAATTAGCTAAGCTGCATTTAAAAGCAATAGAGTGTATTTAACAAAGACATCAGATATTTTGACGACATTTTAAAGACATTGAATGTTCTATTTCGTTTATTAAGTATGTGTTTGTGTCAAATGCAAGGTAGCGTGTGTAATGTGTTTTTAGTTGATTTTATGTATGTATTATGCATTATTTGAAAAAAATATTGCAATACTTCTCTACGTCAACTATAAACGTGCGTAATTTCATACTCCTCCGCCTGCGGCAAGTATTTTGAAAACAGATAAAAAGTTTTTGCTTCATGTATTAATTTATAGAGAGATAAAGATAAATACTCGTTCTAATATTTCAATATAGAGATCTGTCACTTAAAACCCTTTCTCAGACTGCGTGAAGCTGTGAGAGAATGACAGGCGTACGTGAGAGCACGCGGCGTGTGCCCGGTGGGCCGCAGGAATTTAATTTTTTCCCGGACGCCGACATCACTCGTCGGCGCGGCTTTTAATTTATTGCACAGTCACTGCTGAATACTGATTTCTTGACCAGACGCATTGGATCGAAATATCCCGACTAATACGTCTATTCCGAAATTAAGTTATTTATATAATGCTTAATGCATGTTTGTTAAACGTGTATTGTAGTATTTGCTGTTGCCGCAACAGTTAAGTTTCGTATGTTAATTAATATTAATTGTTAAAATTATTAAATTAGTTAATAGTATAACAATATTTTGATAGATGATGTTAATTTTATAATTTATATTTGGCCTTAGTTAACGCTTAATATACAATGTACTAGGTGTACCCCTAGGTTTCACGCTCCTTTAAAAATCTAACATAATTTAAATAAGAATTGATGGACTATATCGAAATAAAGTCTAAATGTTGTCTTACGATATAGACTATTAATATATTTTATCCATTACATTAAATTCTATTAAAAGTAATTTTTGATTTATGTCATTACAAAAAAGACTACAACTAAACGTTATAGAAATTTTTAACTCGTTCTACATATAGACGATTCTCCGAAAATTTATATATTACATACACACAGAACTTTCTTTTTATTATGTGTACGGATGGATAGATTTAGGTAAAACATTAACTAAGACATTTTTTTTTTATACTGGTAGCCTATGCAATATCCGACCGGACCCGGCGGCGTAGCTTAACGTTGATCGTTAGAGATTATTACAAGTCGCTATGCGCTTTTATTTATGAAGTAAAATATATTTTGTACTATACAATCTTGCATCTTGTAATTTATTACCATTGCACCTATAGTACAACCGCTACGAGAAACATCGAAACCGAACAAACTTTCCCACTAACTACGTTATGTAACGTGAGAGCTTCATCTGTTTGGGTGCTTTTACAGTAGCGCAACTTTATGTACTAACAAACGTCCAACTTCACAGTCGCAAAGTAATTTACGGTAAATAACTTTACATTTTGCTATTTTAAGTGTATAAGATTACCTTTTTGTTTTTTTTTCGTTCTAAAATCGGGTTCAGGCTAGTTTAAAGGATCATCACGAAGTTTGTGATTTCAAAATTTAAATGTCAAATGGCATATTTTGCCTTTCTACTAAGAACCTAATTATATCTATAAAATTACATACAGTTCTTTTGTAGGTACGTCAGCCTTTCTCTTTGTCGATAACCATTAGTTAAAAGTTACATTTTCGTATAATTTCCTATGTTGAAATACTTACGTATTTTCACAAGTTTTCTTGATAGCAAATAAAACTAATTTGTTAATTATTTAAAACCACCAAACTGATTTACCCATAGATTTAGGCCATTGTCACCACAAAACGAGTAAAATATGAAAATCATTAAAGTCCTTTTAAGGTTATACCCTAATAACGTAATCAATAACAGACGCAGAGATGATTAAGTATAACTTTATAATTATGTTAGTGGATGTTTCTATTTACAAACTAGTTTACAAGGGTAAAGCATCAATCAAATCAATTTCCGTATAGTTATCGGTTCCTTAGAACTGGCATCCATTATCGTCAGCTTAGAACCACAAGATCTGTCAGCAATTTGACGCGGCCATCTTGAAATAGGTTATGCAAATCTGAAGTTTATTGCGGAGACATCTCACTTATGGTATTATTGTTATTTGATAAGAGAATCGTGTTTCTTATTTCGTGTAGATTTCTAATAAAAGTAAATATTGATTCTATCTGTAACAGTTTATGTATTTCATAGCTAGCCCAGCTATGGAATGCGTACTGCGTTGCGTACGAACCTGGTTCTGTTCAACATACAACTAACATATTTGCGTAACATAGAATAATATTATTTAATAGGTTTTAGAACTAATTCGACCGGGGAGGTACCACCACCATACTACCACTACTTCTAGCATGAATCACTTCTTGTGTTTTGGTGGAAAGGTGTAATTGGCTTCAGATAGAACCCCTGTCTATAGGAACTTGGTTGTAGATGTTCATGGGCGGTAGTAATAGTTTACCATTAGATGGACTACAGGCTCGTTTGCTGCTTCAATGTAATAAAAAATCATCAAGTAAAAGTTTTAAACGATTTAATTTCCGTGTAAGTACTTATGTTATTCTCGTAATCGGTATCACATCTAATTTATTTTATCAGCGCAGCCCCACAAGATTTGTCAGTAATTTGACGCGGTCAAGTTAAATTAGGTTATGCTAATGAGAGTTATCTTTGAGATGCTTCTCTTATTCCTTTTCTCCGTCGTTTAAAAATTAAGGTTAGACTAAACGTTTTTCTTATATTATATCAGAACACTAACCCTGTAAAGCTTAAAAAATTTAAATTTAACATAGTCATATTATGTTCCTATCAATAAAAATATAGATACCTGAGAAATGTGTTTAATCGATTTATAAAAAAAGTGTTATTATAAAGATATTAATCAACTGTATTTTAACTTTTATTACTTGTCTCGGAGGATTCGGCATCCAATCAATTATCAGCACAGAACCACGAGATCCAGCAATTTCATGCTATCACGGAAATTAGGTTATGCAAATTCGACGGTTATTATGGAAATGTAAGACTTATTTGCATTGTGACGAAATTACACAAACACATTAAAATTAAGATTTTACTGAGCCCTTTTTCTTACTACTTATTCTTATTATGTTTGTACTATACTTCAACTTCAACCTTCAAACATTTAGGTACTATTTTTAACCTAAAATATTTCTATGACTACTTACCTATTTAATTTATTTGTTTTTTTTTTGTATTAAATGACCTGCCATATGCATAATACAAACATTCGTAGTACATACATATATCCTAAATATACCTTCTAAATCGTTTCCAAGGGAAAGCATACGAATTCAGTAAAAAATCCCATAAACATTAATCCAGTCTATACTGTATTAAGTAGACTGGATAATATATAAATACAGCGAACGTATAATCTAGAGGAACTATCAAATAGCACAAATTCTTATAAATAAAGTCCAGTAAAACATCTCCGTAAATATTTTAATTATTTTAACGGTGTAAATGCAAAGTGAGTTGCAGTTTAGTGCAAAACGGGCCAGTTTCCCTAAGATTGTTTGCAACCGACGGGCGACTCCGCTAACAACACTAATTAAATAAACTTTCATTGGTAAGAGACCAACTGCTGTTTTGAACGCTCGTCACGATTTAAGTTGTGTTTGTTTTTTTTCTACTAACTTCAGTTTCGAAGCAATTTCATTGCAAGGAATCAGGTACCTTAAGCTTTCTTTAGAGATTACCTGTAATGACCAATAAAGATGATTTCGAATAATACTGTTCGAAATTGGTATCTAAATTTCTTCAAATACAAAAGGTTCCTTCCCTTTTATTGAGGTACAGACAAGGTTATGAACTATTATCACTCGGTGTTTCATATACCTACAAAGCTTGAATATTCAAATTGACATTAATGTTTTTTGTAACTCCCAACGCAAAAATAGAAATGTTATTATACAAATTTCACTATATCTGGCTGTGAAAACGTAGCTTTTAAACGGATGGACTGATTTGAATTCTTAAATTAAATTCAGTAGTGTTGGTTTCATGTGGTTTAAACTCTCTGATAAAATAAAAGTTTAAAAAAGTTTATATTATTGACACGGGAATATAAATTTTTAGAGTATATGGGGATATGGAATAATAATCTTTCCGTATCTTTTAAACTGGAATACAAAAAGGAGGTACGGTATCTTTGAAACTGAAATATAATATATTTCTGGTCAAATCATATTGCAAATATATTAAAAATACCTATCGGTCAGCGAAAATTACTAACAAGCAAACGAGTTAGCACGCTTGTTTTTGCCAAGGACGTGCACGTTGTGGAATGAACTTTCACCCAAAATTGCAGCGTTAGGACATGGAGTTCTTCAAAAAAGTCCTAATAGGGCTCTCTTTCGAAGCCGGCGATGAAAAGGCCTCTTTTCTAGTGCTACAAATGTTCATAAGCGACGGTAACTTCTTCCTATTAATCTAATACACAGGCTATAAGCTAATAGTAGTCCGTCTGTAATAGAGCAGTGCAGTGATAGCCTAATGGTTGAAACTTGCCCTCTCGATCGGGAAGTCCGAGGTTCAGGTACGTGCCACTGATTTTTTTAAAATTAATGCTATCAAATTATCATTGCTTTTCGGTGAAGGAAAACATCTTGAGGAAACCTACACCCCCGAGAGTTCTTTAAAAATATAAAGTTCTTGGAGGTGTGTGAAGTCCACCAATTCGCATTTGGCCAGCGCGGTAGTCTGTTGTCTAAAACTTTCTCATTCTGAGAGAAGACCCGCACCCAGCAGTGACACAATAATGGTTTGACGAAAGAGTAATCCGTCTGCCTTATTGTTAGGATTAAGTATAAAAAACACCACATACGTTTGTTTACAAAAGCAAATACGTACCTGCTACATATAAATTAAGTTTATTAGAGTTGCAAAATTCCAAATCTCTAGTTCAAGTAAAATCTCCACAAAGTCCGTATTTTGGGGAACGATTTTATGCATCGTGTGGTTTTCAGTGGATTTCAATGACGTGCCTTTACCTCGGAATTACATCACTGGCTTGAAGCCGGCTGACTTGTGAGGTCAGCTATATCAAATTTTAACTATTAGGTCTGTTTTAGATACATTTAAATAAATCACATAAACATTTTTATATTTTCGTAAGTATTAGAACCAGCACGGTTCTATTGGGAAAATAAAATGTGTTTCATTGAAAGGGTTTGGATGCCGGTTTACTTAAATGACAATTATATTCGTTCTTGGGAGTAGCAACGCATTTGAAATTGTTTTTAGTTAAACAACCTGTTTTATACGGCGTCGCTTACTGGTGCCCTAGGCCGACGGCGATATTGGGGAACTTATCATCAATACTGGGATAAGGTTAATGCGTGTTTTATTGCGTATAATCCTTTGCCTAATATGAGTATATATGTACATATGTAATTTGCAGCCGTATAGTCATTTGAGAGCAACCAAAATTGTATCTTCAATCCGCAATATTGATGAACATCATGGAATAACGGGACAACTGTAAGCTTAATAATAAATGTATTCCACGTAGGTCTATGAGACGAAGTAAAATATGTATGCATAACTATCTCTAAATCAAATACAATAGGGAATTTATTATACGGATTATGTTATTCTCTCTATTTTTATCAACTCTTTTTATGGTCCTTTTTCTTTTAACGGAAATGTCAGACGTTCATTAGATTTTCATTACAGATTCTTCGAGTAACTTGAGCCTCTTGATCGTCGAAATTATTTTGATTTCCGTCACTTAGGCATTACTGAACAGCATAATACGAATTTCATAGCGTGCCTTGAAGCTGAACATCGCCGAATAACGCTCATTGTGAATTGTGCGCCGAGGGCTCTCTGGCTGCGAACATCACTTAGTCTCGAATAGGCAACGTCGCTCATAAGCACATGCTATTAATGATGTTTAATATGTTGTGATATAGTATAACACTATTTAAATATAATTTGCCGTAATTCAATTATATTTTAAATACATTGAAATGAGCCAATCAAATAGTAGACTGATCAATTTAGACACTGCTCACTTTTTCAGGTGTTCAAAGTTAAAAGATATTTTATGTTATTAATAAGTGTTTTTCGTACCAAGATCCGTATTAAATAGTCGGAATAGATTAATATATAATATTTAGTCAGACGTTCATTAGATTTTCATTACAGATTCTTCGGGTAACTTGAGCCTCTTGATCGTCGAAATTATTTTCATTTCCGTCACTTAGGCGTTACTGAGCAGCATTATACCAATTTCATAGCGTCAAGTGATACGAAACAAGTGCCCTGAAGCTGAACATCGCCGAATAACGCTCATTGTGAATTGTGCGCCGAGGGCTCTCTGGCTGCGAACATCACTTAGTCTCGAATAGGCGACGTCGCTCATAAGCACATGCTATTAATGATGTTTTATATTCTGTAATATATGTATAGGATAACATATTTAAATATATTTTGATATTATATATACCAATAGTTAAGTGTAGCGGAAGCTTTTGTCCCGTCTATGTATTTCTGTCTACTAACAACAATGTGAAGCACTGATGTGCTTTGGTTTGTAGGGTATAGGAACAGAGAGAGCATTCCAAATTACATCTCAAGATAAGTATGTGCGGTCGACCTCAGGTAGAATTCTAATCTTACCTGAGGCTGATTACAAATGTCCGATATGGACTAACTTTTTGCCACGGACGTGCAAGTTGTGGAATGAACTTCTTCCTAAGGTATTCCCGGAGCGCTATGACATGGGGTTCTTCAAGAAAGGTGCGAAAAGAGCTCTCTTTCACAGCCGGCGATGCATTGGCGACTCCTCTGGTGTTGCGAATGTCCATAGGCGACGGTGACTACTTTCCATCAGGTAGCCCGTCTGTCTTATCGTTAGGTTAAATTATAAAAAAAAGGATTTCATGGGTGGCAGTGTCTGTCGTTACTGTGACCGCGTTTACTGCTTCAACATCTACATATATATCTTGACTTTTATGTATATAGCAGTATAAAGGAGGCTTCTTGCAATATCAATGCTGCAGGTCACTCTTGCTTTGCCAGCTGTCACCAGGTAGCACAGCCACACGTGTTCCTTACCTGCAAATATATTTCATGAGAAAGTTCTACAGGCAAAGAGGTAAGAGGCTTACTTTTTTTTTTGTTTTCGAGGGGGAAACCTTCAAAAAGTACCCGTGGGAGCGACGCAGGGTTATGTGGGATTTTTACCGCACTAAAACCTCTCCGGTGGCCGTAAAAAGTGGGTGGCTCGGCGCTAAAAAGTGGATTTCGGTATCTCCAAATGACCGCAACCGGAGTCGTCTACACGCCTAGCCCCGTCGGGCTCCTCCCAGGTGAGCAGCTGGACCCACCGCTCTGACAAGTCTCTACGACAGTATGCGGTCACGCATACCGCCGTCCTGCCGATCGTCTGATTGAACGGTTCGAGTTCCCACCCTAGCCGCCCGCAACCCGGAAGCCCCTTTCAGTCATCTCTTACGACAGGTAGGAGATACTATAGCTCTATTCTGATCCCGGATACAGGGACGAAAGAGGTAGGAGGCTGATCTCCTGATTTCCATACACTAAGGCCACCTGTTATAAAACCACCGAATTAAATCTGATATTTTTTATCATCTCCCATATATATTGTATGAGATACTTCAGTACAAGATGCAATCCAGTAGATATAATGTGCTTGAACTTTGTGAACTACGTGACTATAACGTGAACTTCGGTAACCTAAGATCAGCTATCAGACGTTGTTTGTCGGAAATATAGTCTCAGTTCAAAGGCATTATCTTGACTGAAGGGGCTATCTTACGAGCAACTTGACCGAGAATGCTTGCATAACCATACCAAAATTTACACTACAAAAGCAATATATGGCGCATGGTATTGTGTACCTGCGTGCGTGTTTGAGTGGATACCTATATGTACGTACAAACCGTTACGTATAATAAAAATAAACTCACATAAATGTGAGTTTTTATTTTAATTATACGTTTGTGAGTGAGAATTAAAAATTTTAGTGCCATCTGCTTCATGAATATGGTAATGATTTAAGCTAAATGTATTAATGTCAGGCATTTATTAAGCCGGGATTATTGCTATTATGACTATCTATTAAGGATTTTCCCTATTTTGTGATACAATAGTATTTAGAATAGTATTTATATAAGTTTATAAGGTAAAAAGATTAATATATATAGTTCGACTAGGGAGGTACCACTGTCACATCTGTTTATAGCGTTCCGGTGGAAGGGTGTAGTTTCCGGCTCATTTTTACTTGAGACGATCTTATTTTAGTCCTCGGAGGAGCAATGCACCTGTGATTGACCTCTGATAAAACTACTATTCTATATGAAGTCGCGTACAAGTTTCATGTGCGGCATTGACCAGTTACAGTCAAGTGGACAGCTTGCTCATTTGTTTCTAAAATCTTATAAGAATAAATGTAAAGTCTGAAAAAATCATACATTTAACTAACTGGGTCCGTTGATAAACGCTTCTGCTTTTAATGCTTTTCAAATACTCTCATGAGAAAATTACTCTTTCGCCGGAACAATTAATAAAGCACAGTATTGTATTTCATAAAACAAATGACACGACACTACATTCTGTGTCATTAAATTAAGCACCAACTTCAAAAGACAGAAAAAATAAGCGTAGGGAAAAATTCCCGCTTTATTCGTGGCACTCGTATGTTACAATGAAATATTTGTGTATAAAGTAGCCGGTTCGCTCGCCTGAATGCTAAGTTGTTCTCTAAAGGGTTCGTTTATATACCATTCTTTAAATATTTTTCACGTGTTGAATTTATTAACGCAATATGATATTTGTTTGGCTTAATGAATTGGGCGTAATGGGTTTCGAAACAGTAAACGTTTCGTTCATATTATTTATAAATGGACAACATTGGTTTTGTGTAATATTAATATTTAGAACTTTTAATCGCACCCGCAACTGCCGGCTATAGACATCTATCGAAGACAATGCTATATCCAATATGGCAGAGATTAAAGAAGGCTGACCCGAAGGAGTGGTACTCGTAGAAGGTATATATTGTAGGTGGTAGAATCAGTGTAGTTCGACTGGAGAAGTACCACCGCTACACCTATTTTAGCGTGAAGCATTTTTTTGCGTTTCGATGGAAGGATGTGGTTGCCGGCACACTTTCATATGAGACGACCATCATAGTCCTCGGGAGTAGCACGCATCTGTGATTGACTTCAGATAGAACTCATGTCCTATTAGAAGTTGCTTACAGGTGTCCATGGACGGCAGTGACCACTTATCATCAAGTGGACTGAGTCGTTTTCTTCTTCAATGAGATGAAAAAATACATGGTTCGACTAGGTAGGTCTACCACCGCACGCGCGCGCGATATTTCTAGAATGAAGAAATTTTGCGTTTTGGTGTAAGGTTGTAACTTTCGGCTCAATTTCATTTGAGGTGACCATTGTAGACCTCGGAGTTGCAACGCATCTGTGATTGATTTTAGATAAATCCCTTGTTCAGTATAGAGTTGCTTATCCACGGGCGGCATTGACCACTAACCATCAGGTGTGCAGGAATGCAGGCATGCGTTCCAATTTGAGTTTGCTAGTTCAATCTTCAAAAAACGAATCCCTAATTTTACTACCCTTATAAATTAAGTTAAAACATGTCACGTACGTCTAGTTTTGGTTACAATTTCTCAAGGAAAAACAGGAAAAAAATATTTCTGTCGTGAAAGACTTAAATATAAGGTGATCATTTTGGACTGTGACTTGCCTTAGGTAGGTAGAAGATCTGTACTGCATATAGAAAGTTTATAAAAGCTTTCCATTGGTTTGCAATAATTATTTATCGTTATCTACAATGTTATATAAAAGATAATTTTACTAGTGACCTTATAAGTTATATATAACTAAATTTACTCGTAAATCCCAAATATCCCTAACTAGGACATACGTATAGACAATCTAGAAACCTAATTCCCTGACAAGTTGGAATAACTTTGTTCGAGTTTCTCAGCCGGCATCTAAACCAAAAGTAATGGTATTTTACACTCCAAAGGATCAGCAATCTAATTATTCTTTCGCAGTCGATGTGGTGAATGAAGGCAGTTGAATTAAACATAATGAATTTGGGAAACGGCCGCTTGAGTTCTGACGCTCGAGCGTACTGAATCACGGAAATTGGAAGTTAAAATAATTGTATTATAATCAAATCAAAGGGGGAATATGCATAAATGGTAAAATTTACGATGAAAATTTATAAGCTTTATGAATTCAGAAAACAGCCAATATCCAAGCTTGTTTTCTGGTGCTCTAAAATTAAATAATACTTTGGTATTAAAATAAAATATAATTAGTATTCATAAATCAATTTATTTGTTCACTTTTTATTATACGTTATATCAAACTAGAAAGGTTGTTAACCTATATCTATATATAACAAAACTGTAGAAGAGATCAAATTTGTACATTGAATAAAAAATTAAAAAAATGCCTTAAGGGACTTTATACCTCTAGAGTTTACGCATTTTATAAACAGAACTGGTTCTGGAACTCCAGCGATATTTATTTAGTTAACATTATAATATATAACCCAAATTTACAATTTATTTACTAAAATGTATAATTATAAATAGAATAAATGAGCCAAATCGCTGCCCCATGAAAATGTACCCAAGACAATAGCGATATTTCAATGGAAATTACCTTAAAAACGCCAGGCAGATCAAGATAGTATGCCAAATCGTGGCCTAAGTCTCGCCACATAGCTTACAAAGAGAAGTCCCTACTTTTCTTCATGGTTAACTAGACTCCTGTATAACAAGATTTGACAGAAGGAAATTTATAACAGATATCTTCACAATAAATTAAAATAATGGCTTGAGATTCTGTACAGCAATTTCACATTTTTGAAGTTAGAAGCGTACAATTAGGCTTCTGGTAAAAGTAATATTATTTTTTGGAAACTTAGGCTAAGTAGATGTAAAATATAGGTTTAAAACATTCTGCGCTTCTGGATATCGATCTCTCCTGAAATATATCCAACAGTGGATCTCAAGTCTACTGGATTTATGGATTTTATTATAATCCACACGGACGAAATTACGGGTACTGCTTGTTAAAAATTAAATAATAAATACAAAACTTAATAGTTTTCAAGATAAATAATAAACTTGTATTAGTGCAGGTACTATACTTTGCATATTTATATATGTTTTATCTCAAAACAAACTAGGTTTTAGCTACTGCAATGAGAAATTCTTTAGAGGTTCTCGTAGTCTTTAATTACAAAGAGCAGTGTTACGTTTTATTGGTAAAATCGTATAAAATAATAAAAGGTGTAAATAATTTAAATCGAAGTTCCAATAATTTCCTTGAAGTACTTTTTGTAAATTTATCTTCTTTATTAAAATACTAAAGATAAAACATACTAAGATAATATATACAAACTATAAAGGGACCATTAGACATCGTCAGGTGTTGAAATGTTGATTAGGTATATCAAGCAGCCCCATAGGAAGCGACTCGGTAATTAAAGACGAACCAATTACAGTTCCCATGTTCCTACGAAATTAGTAATACCGGTTTATCTTACTAATTTTGCTATGTATTCTATGCTTTTACCCCAATACGAAGGAACGGAAAACCGAATAATTATAGGTATGGCATGGATTTTTATTACCGTTAATTAGGTTAGATTTATCGACAAATATATTATTTACCCGAATGCGTCGAAGCAGGGTGCTTGTATTCAAGGATATGTATATTTATCCAATTCTTTGGCACTACAACAGAAATGGTTTGACGGATTTTAACGTATTAGGTGTTGTTAAATTCCTCTAACTTATGGAAGTGGTTCAGGCTTGTGACGATTTCTAAATATGGCGTCAAAAAAGCGTCGAATGAAATATTTTTTATACAAACTCACTGTTCTGAATTTGATATATAAGCGGGAACAAACAAAATTATGAAAAGAAATATCCAAAACTGCGATTGGCTCAAAATGGTGGGATGAAAATTGTTCTAGATATTGATTGTTTTATTTAATTATACCATTTAAATATTTAATTTTTGTGCTATAAATTTGTCTCTTCTTATTGGAATGAAATTAATCAAAATTCTAATTTGTACGTGCTCATTTAATTTCGTCGATTATTATTATTCTTACAAAAAATATGAAACTGACATTTGATGCGTATATTTGTTCAACACCTTGTTAAAATTTTGTACACCTAATTATGAATCAGATTATAAGGTAACGTCATTGCGTAATGACAGTGCGACTAACTTATGACTACTGACAAATCTGCTATTTTCATTACCCCATTTTTAGCTAAATGCTGGACCCAGGTCTTTCGCAACATGACAGTATTTTTAAGTAACCGAATAATAAGTTAATTATAACAAACAACAATATATACGCGTATTTACCCTAATTTCGGACCCATGTATAAGCGATATAAGCCAGTTCCAGTATAAGTGATCAAAGTTCACAAATCATTTGAAAGATCACAGACACGCGTGTAGCAATTTACCGCTCTTATGCATCCCGACGACGCGACGATTTACATTTAGTTAAAGTTTAAGCGACACAAACTTTGTTTACGTTGGAGGATTTAAACGGGAGCTCTATTCTGGCGTCGTGTGTATGGAATGGAGCAAAGTTCGCCCTTTGATGCTTTACTTGGAAGCACAGTTATTAAACCGTATAGGTATTTAAAACATGTTATTTAAGTTTGAACTAAGTTCTTGTGTGTTATTATGTTCTATTATGGAGCTCGGTTCTCTATAGCCAACTGACAGACGCTTGAGAAATATTTATCGCGTACTCTTTGTCGTATCATTTTTATACCTGCTTTTATGTTTGTTTTTAACGTAGTACCTACTATGAACATAAACAGAATTATTTCGAATATATACGTCATCAAATATGTTTAAAATGATAACTTTTAGTGAAAAACATTTTGGTGTTTCTTTTTTCATGTTTGTAATATAGCTTTAAATTTTAATTTAATAACAACTTATATAAAATACTCTTCCATCCGAGCTCTGAACCATATTATTTGTTTTCACGTTTATCAATCGTTCATATCATATTGTATCATTATCTATTATATACACATTGAACATGCTAAACGTACTTGGTAGTCTATAATCAGTTCAGGATTCAATAATTTGCATAAGTTTGTCCGCGGAAAATAGTGTAACCCAGCTAAAAAATAAGCACATAATTGTCGCTATAAATAAGCTTTATTCTGGATAGTACGTTAAATGATTACAGTGTGGCATTTAGGCACGATTGTGCATGCGTGCCAGGCAGCCCATATATCAATGTCGAAAAAATGAATTTGTGGCGTTTTACGATGAATATTAATGAATTTATATAGGCCAGCGCAAAATTGCTGTTCGAAAGTTTTAGGAGAAAAGATTAATATTTTTATATTACCGCCTGCCTGACACTGAGCAATGGACTTTATAGTAGCCTCTAAATTTTGTTTTAAATCTAAAATATATAAAACTAAAATATGCAATCGTAATATCAAAGTATCAAACTATCACGCAATCCATCTGATGGTAAGTGGTCTAAAATATCATGAAACCTTCAAAAGGTACCCGACGCCGTGGGAGCGACGCAGGGTTATGTGGGATTTTTACCGCACTAAAACCCCCCCGGTGGCCGTCCTCGGCGCTATAAAGAGGACTCCGGGACCTCCAAAAGACTGCAGCCGGAATCCTCTGACCGCGTTGCCCCATCGGGTTTCTCTCAGATGGGCGGCTGGGCCCACTGGTCCGTCTAGTCTTTACGACGATATGCGACCACACATACCGCCGTCCTTCTCGGGATCGTTTGGCTGGACGGTTCAAGCTCCCGCTCTAGCCGCCCGCAACACCGGAAGCCCCTTTTAGTCGCCTCTTACGACAGGCAGGGATAGGGATACCGTAGCCCTATTCTGATCCCAGAACTACAGGGACGAACAGGTACTACTTACGGTTAGAAACAGAGGCACTGTCCCTTCTGACATCTAAAATCTCATGTAATCGTCTCTTATGTAAGTCAGCCGACATTCAGCCTTCTTAGGATTAGGAATAGGCAGATACTATCGCCACCCCTAAATAGTAAAGAACATAGTTGTACTTATTAGCCATTTTGAAAAATTATACTCAGTTCTTTATACAAACATTTATGCTATAAGTATTCACATAACCCTGGAAAATATATTTTAGTAACAGTTTCAAACTAATTTAACCGTAACCTCGTTAGCGTGCAATTTGGACATAACTGAGGTTTTCGTTGTCCACTCTAACTTTGTTCCGGTTTCCGGTGTAACTGTTCCAGTAATGACACAAAACAATGTCTGACTTACGCCCTGTGGCTAGTTATCAGCTTATCTTCGTATTACACGTGGTGTAATGACTTGATTTACATATTTCTTTACTAGTAGGCCCACATCTTTTCACAAAATTAGCAGCTCTAATTGATAAGCGATCAGGTGTAAAAAAATCTGTCTTTAATGTGAAACCCACCGGTGAAGCGGTTTAGGAGATAAGCGTCCACGTACATAGTGCGTAGCGTGAGGAGGGCGGTCCGCCCAGGGCGGTACGGTTTTAGGGGGGCAGCAGAAAACTTAGTGTTGACGACCTTTTTATTGTGAGGGTTCACAACTGTTTTTTTTTTCAACAAAAATCTAACTTGATGGACGGTAAATTGTACTTCCGCCCCGAGCGACATGAAGCCACGCTACGTTACTGATGTACCTCATCTATATATACTACACTATAAAATTAAAGTATGAAACAACATTCGAAAGCCTTGAGTAATATGTAAAAATAGATTAAAGTTTGAAATATGTAACTTAATTTTTTTTCTCAAAAAAATCATCTTGAAATAACTCAGAGTAATCATGTCATAAAAATGTTGATATTCTTCTAGACTTATCGGAGTCACTTTGATATTTATTTATTAGATGATTCCGCTTAATATTATTTGTTTATTCTGTTTCATCTACTTTAACTTGAGTAGTAGTGAAGCCTTGCAAAAAAAACAGTAAAAATAAGTTTATTACCTACTTTAGCAGTCACACATCAGTGAACTTACTACCCATTAGTGCTATGTATATAACTATCAAGGTATGAAGCATTTCATAGGGTCTGAACAACGTACATGAGTAAATTATATTTCAGAGTTGTACTCTGTTTAACTGTGTCGTGCATGAAGTAGGAGGTGACTAAGGGATAAAATTCATAATCCATCCAACATGGGTGTGGTTGCCGGCACACTTTTACATGAGGCGACCATCATTGTCCTCGGGAGTAGCATCGTATCTGTGATTGAATTCAGATAGAATCCATGTTTTATGTGAAGTTGCTTACAGATGTCCATGGGCGGCAGTGACCACTTACCACCACGTGGACTGCATGCTCGTTTGCTACTTCAATCAGAAAAAAATATAAAAAAGCTTCTTCTTGAGTAACATCGACATATGCTGCGGACGTCAATATATATGCCAAGTACGATGACTATTGCGAAAAACTCCATTAGGAAACATGTCCACCAGTAGATCACAAACGGCTGTTTGATGGGTGTACCTAGGGATGAATGATGATAGATTTTGGGGTTCTTAACTATGAGGCACAAAATTATCAAACAGCTTCGAAGAGGTCCCAAGCGAATCGTTATAAAATTTGCAAAGATGTTGTAGGCAAATTTGGCGCTATCTACACGCTGGGCAAAATTAAATTATGAGGAAATATTTATCAAAAAAGGCCCGGAAACTTTGCGAAAACTACTATTAAAACTTTTAACGAACCCACCGTGTCATACTACTGTCGTTGGCGTGCATAAATAATATCTAATATTCTTCATGTTACTCTGTGTGCTTCAATTTATCTTTGTAAAAAATCCATTTATAGCTAATTTTTCATATCTATTTGTAACAGGCTCTAATTGATGATACAATGCGATTACTGTCCCGACGACTAAACTGGGACGCCCCTTATTAAAACACAGCAAAAAAGCTGTTCACCGTTGTTATTTTCCAAAAATAAGCATTACGGTCAGCACTGACTCCTACTGCCGATATTTTAACTACTCGTATAATTAAACTGCAAAAAAAATATACATTCACCGGATTGCTAAGTCTACTTTTACTGTCACAAAAGATTAGAGCTAAATTAATTGTTAGATAAAATTTTAACGTCTATTTATCACGGTGTAGCGTGTGTAATTACCTACTATTGTAGGTTTAGACACACCGTTTTAGACCAAACGTTTTCTCCATTGATCGCCTGTGGTGTATCGGGATAGTTGCATCTGTTGAGGGAATATTTGCAAACAGGATTGTATTCAACTGCGGAATGCGACGAGCTAGTCGAAGTGTTGTGTACTCAAAGAGTCCATTCCCTAGCGGATAGCAACAAAATTTGCAAAGACGTCGGTCGCTATCGAGATACATACAACAAATAAAATTCCTATTTTTACTACGTTCTGCTAGGGAGGTTTCCCTCTGAAGCTCGAAAACATTTCTAACCTATGTTTTACGGATGAGCGGCTCCTTTCTAAGTTTGATATTAGATTACGATATGAGATTTTATTAAGGAGTTCGAATTACAATTGAAAATACTTTTCTATATAACACGTATTTCGTGTTATTTTTATAGTAAAGCGTAGTATTCAAAATAAATAATAATATAGTACGAATAAAAAAACAGTATCATCCTCTGAAATTCTCAACATTTTAATATATAGGTATGTAATGTAGTTTACCTTGTATTAACATCGAAAATTTTTGAATTATGAAATATCAAAGCTTTCACGAGTGAAGAAAAGAATGTAATGAACATAAAAAAATAACTGGTTTACTCATAAACAATCCTATTAACTTGAAAGTTTTATAAAAAATTAAGTACTTGTAAGTTGGTAATTTTCAACCTGCGTGAGTTATATAATCTTCAGTCTGCCAGGAGAAGGCTTTTGAAGAGTACTTTGAGCAAACTTAGCAATAAGAAAGCGAAAAATAAATACTTAAAATGTAATTGGCAAGAAAATGAAAGCATTAATTTTACTCTGCGTTCAATATTTATAAAAAATGTCTCCACGATGAGTTTTGCGCTTTAAAAGCATAAGTGTTGTGAATCTATGTGATACTAACAGATATAACTTTATTTTGTGTTTTATGAATGCATAAGTACAAAACTCTTTTTTTTGGCCTGTAAAATTTTGCTTGACCAATAGCATGCAAACACTTTACTTACTGTTACGAATTAATTACGGTCATTACGGATTAGTAATATTTTACTTTTCCGTCTTAGTTTTAACAGATTTTTTATGTAATAGAACTTGCTGTGTATGGCAAATTGTTAACGTCATCGTAATCTTTTATCGTCCCACTACTGGGCACAGGTCTTCTCTCAGAATAAGAGAGTCTTAAACTATATAGCCGTGGAGAATTACGAAGGAGGATAACGAAGTCCTTTGTATTTGTTATAATAAAACTCAATTTATCTATCTAACCATATTAATCTTATAATTCGATGGTGGTGATTATTTACTTGTATTGTTTCATTTGTTTTGAATCTCCAGAATCCAATTAACCAATTTGGTAGAAAGACGATAATGGAGTTGTGAAAAATCAGTTTATTATATAACCCATAAAATATCGATAATAAAGTCGATTAACATTTAAGATTAAAATGTATTTAGGTAATACCAATAGTGCCTTTAAAGGCATTAAAAGAGTTCTGAAGCAGAATGTTCCCAAAAGGGATTTAAGTTGCACTTAAAATCGCTACAAGAACTTGTGTTTTCTCTGCTATAAGAGGTGCGACCGTTCAATAACCTGGCTGAAGTAAAGATCTAAATTCAATTCTAACAGTTTACTTTGAATATTTCTGTAAGCAATTTTTATTAGATTACAAACTTGAATCTGTAATAATCCAAGAATTTGTATAAGAAATTTCATAAAAAGTTGATTTTGTTAATTAAACATTTTGAAGTGTTTACAATCAGTTTAACAAACGAGGTTTTTTTAATTTAGTTTATAACTAAACACTAACGTTTCTTAAACCTATTACAGAAGGCTTATATAACGGTTTATTATATACATATTTTTATAACTGTAAGCTATAGTTATTATAGTGTTTAGAACCATATATGTACATGTGTATAATTTCATAGTTAAATTTCAATTGATTATATAAATATGCTGGTTAAAATATATTCATTTAGTATGTATTTTATATACAAAAAGAGTGATTGTGGGTTACATATAAAAAATATTGTCCTACTGCTGGGCACGGGTCTTTTCTCAAAACTAGTGTTTTGGGCCATAGTGGTGGTAGTGTAAAAAAAAAAATATGTAACTGATAATTTGTAAGTGCCTCCGTAGGCCTATGCAAAATAAAGACATTTCATTTCATAGTCTACCGTGCTGGTCAAGTGCAAAATGGTGGTATATCGATTATGTAATATCAAATTCCAGTCGATAACGTGGACATATAAACTAAATCAAATTTACACGGTAACGGAACTTCAGCGTCATTAATAAGTTGTGGAATTAATATAGTGGTGAACTAGTATTAACCACAGAATGTGGTAAATAAATACAATAGACATGGTCATGGTTTCCATATATTATTTAAATATTATATATATTATTTATATTATTTAATTACCGAGTCGCCTACTACCAAACAATACTTTACATTATATCATAAAATTAAATCAATCAATATGTTTTGTAACCTTAGTTTAAAATCGAAAATCGTTTGTGTGGAACATATTACCTTTAATTAATTATTAATGTTTATAGTGAATATGTAATTTATTTGTGTACTAAGAGCGCGTGGACTAAAGTGAGGCCTTCAACTTCATCGTTGGTGTATGTGTGCAAGTGTTGTGTGGACGCGTTGAGCCATGCAAGGAACCCGAAAGAAAGAGGAGCGACAAGCGGATCATACGTGGCTAATCGAAGTAGAATCCGTATTCCGTATTCTCAAGTTAAGTAGACTTAAAATTAAATAAAAAAAAACACGTTTTCTACACTCATAGCCCCACATAAGGAATTTGTCCTGTGTCATGGGTACCATAGACATACACAAGACGAAGACACAAACACCCAGACCCAGAACAAGAATCTAAACTCATCATTCAGATACCTGTCTGGCCGGCAATAGAACCCGGAACTCATTGCGCGTCAGATTGGTATGGTAATCGCTCCGCCACGCGGGTCGTCAAACGTTGTGAAACTGCCCATAACAACCCGCGGTCTGCTTGACCGTCGTCTATATCCTCAGAACTTATGGGAAGGCGGTTCGCGCATACAATAGGAAAATAGTTATTGACTTACAAGCACTAAATATCAATACACGTAAATTCTACGTAGTAGTTAATACGCGGTAGTTCGTATGTTTTTTCTCTTGTTTACACTTATCGCGTTGATACATACATCGTCGTGTCTGTATTACAATACCAATTTGTCAAATGTACCTACATATCTATCATCACGATACCTGCAGTTGAATGCAAGTGGAGTCGCTACAGTGAAAGGTAATTTCGTCGATTAAAAATGTATATTAAATCGCTTTTATAATATACATTATACCAACATATTCTATTATTGAATTTAGGTATATCGAATATTGTCGAATTGGAGTCGATTACGTGAAAATATAAACCAAGTAAAATTATTAGGGTAACCCGCAAAGGGTTAGGTACTGAAACATTCTTACATTTCACGGTTCGTAGCTTGTTAACATTTGGCGAGCAACGGGTTATCTTCAGCGAAATTTCATACAGATATGCAGAGCAATTCTCTCAGCTACCTTCCGGTTAAAAGTAAATTCATATTCGGGCATATTATTTCTCGGTAACATTAACAAGTAGGTATTCTCTGAGTCTGGAATACTATACAAAATTGAGGTTTTAAATATTGAACAGAAGTTTGAAGGGCGTGTTACCTATATTTAATTATAATAGATTAAAGTATTCATATATATGAAAAGTCTATATTTTTAATTTCACTTTGTTGTAGGTAAAAACTTGAATAAGTGGAATAGAAGTAAATTATATTTTGACATAATAATTGAAAATTTTATTTATGCTCAGCATCTTTGAAGAGTCTAACAAATTGAGATACTCAGAGGCATACAAATTGTAATTTCTTTACTAGGTTCGTGTAACAAGAGTGCCGTGTTAATGCCAGTTAGTTCCGTGGTGTCTTAGTGAAACATTGATACACGTACAAACAAATAATAGGAGACATGAAGATTATTCAGAAAGCAATTCCGTGAACAATACCGTGCGAGTTTTCTGGTGTTCGAACCATATATAAAACAGAAGTAAAAGTAAAATTTGTACATCACATATATATACAAACATGTTTGGGAGACTCAAAATAAGTAATGACAGAAATATCTATAATTTTTATTGTTGGTCTCTCTGTTTATCTATGTTGATAGCGATTTTAATTTAAATGTTTATATATAATCTGTATCGTTACGTAACATTGAGTTTTTAATTTAAAACTCTGCCAAATGTAAATACAAGTCTAATGTCAGTGATGTTAATCTCGAGAGGTATAAAGCTGCAAGAAATCGTTGCAATATGGTGTGTAGAGATTTACAACGACGCCATATCTATAATTCCGTTCATAATGAAGACCCTAGCAGGGTCTGGAAATTTCTTAAAACATTAGGAATTGGGAAATCGCCCAAAGATTCTCTTCCACATAATCTAAATCTAAACGAATTAAATCGTCATTTTTCTGTAACTTCTTGCATTGATAGCAAATTGAAAGAAAAAACTCTAAATCAGCTTTCTCAGATTCCCAATCCAAAGTTTTCCTTATTTTCGTTTAGTCAATTTTCGGGTCGTGATGTGGAGAGAGCGATACTCTCCATCCCCTCAAACGCGGTAGGTAGTGATAGCATTAGTCGTAGTATGATCATACCTCTCCTTGACTTACTCCTTCCAACTATTACCTTCATAGTCAATAGTTCCATCCAAAATAATTCTTTTCCTTCTTCCTGGAAAGACGCAAATATTATCCCTTTACCTAAAAAATCCAACCCATCCGAGTTTGCTGATTTCAGACCGATATCCATTTTACCTTTTCTATCTAAAGTCCTTGAGCGCCTCATCCATCACCAACTCAACTCCTTTCTTTCCACTAATACCCTACTAAATCCTCTTCAATCTGGTTTCCGACCTGGCCATAGTACGGCTACTGCCCTGTTGAAAATCACAGATGACATCCGCATGGGGATGGACAATCAACAGCTGACCGTGTTAACACTGTTGGATTTTAGCAACGCGTTCAACACTGTTGATTTTGACGTCCTTTTAGGTATTTTACGTTCTCTCTGCATATCTCCGACAGTGATTGATTGGTTTCGTAGTTACTTGTACGGACGCCGGCAGCGTATTCAAATTGATAATAAATATTCCAACTGGTCTAATACAACTGCTGGCGTGCCACAAGGTGGCGTGTTGTCTCCTCTCCTTTTTACTATCTTCATAAATTCTATTAGTCTTCACCTAACTTCTCTCTACCACCTATATGCAGACGATTTGCAAATCTACAACCATGCCAGCCTGAGCGACTTGCATAACGCCGTCAAATCTATTAATGCAGATCTGACTCGTATTTGCATTTGGTCCAAAAACTTTGGTTTAAAATTGAATGCCGCAAAGTCACAGGCAATTGTCATTGGGAGCTCCCGTTTGACCGCTAGAATTAATTGGCATCAGTTACCGCCTGTAAAACTTGATAACATTATTATTCCTTATAGTAAGATTGTTAGGAATTTAGGAATTTATATGGACCAAAATCTCTCCTGGACACCACAGATCACGGAAGTTAGTAGGAAGCTCTTTGCTGCAGTGGGATCTCTTCGACGGCTGAAAAATGTTTTACCCATTCCTACTAAAATTACGCTTGCGCAATCTCTCCTTCTGCCAATACTTGACTATGCTGATGTGTGTTATCCAGATATTACTGAGGAGCAATTAAATAAGCTTGAGCGCCTCCAAAACATGTGTATACGGTTCATATTCGGCTTACGAAAATATGACCATGTTTCAGAATTTCGTGCTAAGCTCAAGTGGCTCCCAATTCGTCTTCGCCGAAATACTCACTTTCTGTCTCTTCTGTACTGTATACTATTTAATCCCTTATCCCCACCTTACCTCAAGGAACGTTTTCACTATCTCTACTTATCCCATGACAAATCCCTTCGCTCCACCCAAAACCTTGTTCTCTGTACTCCTTCCCACTCAACTTCATTTTACATAAATTCCTATACTGTGTTAGCCATTCGTCTGTGGAACTCCCTTCCTGTATCCATTCGTAATGCTCAGTCCCTATATTCCTTCAAAATCCTTGTCAAATCTCATTACCTTCAGCTTTAATCCTATTCACTGTTTTTCAGATTCTTTTCCTTAAGCTTCTTGCTATCTTTTGTCAATAATCATTTTATATATTTGTTGCTATCTTCCAATATTTCAACTACTTATACTTGCTTTTCTTTAACTTACTCCTTAATTTATATTATATTTTGCACTAATCTCTATTTAATTTTGCACCCTACCTTTTTCTTTCTGTTCATATTCTTTTTAACTCCGAACCTTCAGGTTGTCTGGAAGAAATCGCTGTTTAGCGATAAGACCGCCTATTGTATCTTAAACTGTAATCAATATTGTAAATTTCCTGTTTTTTTGGGTACAATAAAGTATATTAATAATAAAAAATAATAATAATCCATCTACTCTTCAACAATTATAAAAAAATTAAGCTATGTTACATTTTGTTAAACGTGAGTTAAACTAGGGCACATCTAGTAAATTAATATAGTATCCAAGTTTCTAAGAATCCAATTTTAGGCAAAAGTAAATTTTACTCAAAAATATTGGTTAGATCACATGAAATCTTGGTAGGCATTGAAAATATGTAACGTACTTTTCATTCAGTCTCCCGCCACAAGTTTTTATGTTACGTATTTCAACGTAAATGTTATTTTCCTAAAAGCTTCGGGGAAAAAGACTCAAGCCCAATATCATCTAGCATACTTAAAGCCAACCGCGGTGTGTTCTCATGTTACTAACATTTCACAAATTTTCCTAAATAATTTTCTATTACAGTGTGTCTTGATTTTAGTGCTTCTATAAATTATGTCATTATACCAAAAGCCGGCAAATGTATCGTCGGTATAATGGAAGAACTGAATAACTCAAAAAATCAAGTTTCGAGATAATCGCAATTTACTGTTTTTTGACATATTTTTGATATCTTTAACAAATGGAGAACAATTTTACTGTCAACAAATTTATATCCTTCAGGCATGTTTACTCTAGATCATTTGTTTAGTCAAACTAATTTCTTTCATGAACCAAAAAAATAATAAAAATCAAAAACTAAGTTATCCACAAACTAAATTTTGCCACACCGAGATATTGCAAACATACCGTAGTTAGCTAATTCTTTGTAGTTATTCAGATTTTCCACACATTAGATGAATGTATATACACGAATTTGGGTCAACTAAGAACACTTATTTAAAAACGAAAGAATGCTTATAAACACCCGAATTGAATAACTCAAGTTGTTTAGTTTTCCCTCAACTTGACTCGTTTCGTTAGAATATTTTTGTTTGAGGAAGAACTAAATAACTCATTTTAGCTAATTCATTTTATACTCCAGTAATTATAAGTCACAGTTGTTCATTTATTTATAAAGTTAGTCATTTTTTCCTTAATTAATTAGTGGAAAAATAACCATATCTATTTCTACGACTGAAAAACGAAAATGGCTTTATTTTTGGATATTGGAATGTTTGTTAGACCAAAAGATGGGGCACAATTTGGGGGTCAAGAAACTGGTAAAAAGTCAATTTAGCCAAAATCGGACTTAGTTACTTCTTCCATTATACCGACGGCATGTTATACTGCCTTTGTAATATACATTTTAAAATATAAAAAAAACATGCGTGCGTACAAAGTACAAATGTCAGAAGTGAAACTTCTTTGGCGAACTAATTTATAAATCTTGTTTATATTTATACAAATCTAAAACTTTAAATTTCCAAGATTAAGAGGAAGGGAAAAAGGCGTGATACGACGTTCGCTCTGTCTCACTTTTTCTCTCAATCTTTCTCACTCGCTTGCTCCCTACTCTCACTCCACGGCTAGTTGCTCATGCTACGTTCGCCCTGTCTTACTCTCTCTCAATCGGTCTCGATCACTCTCTCTCTCTTTTCCGACACTTCCGTTGCATACCGGCGTGACGTTTCATCTGTAAAAAATTTACCCTCATGCGCCTAAAGAAGTTTCACTTCAAAAATCTTAAGTCAATCAAAGTTGGTTAAAATATTTATCCTTATTAGTGGCATTATCAGATAGTGCAGTAACACAGGCTTGTTTAATTCTTTTTAAATGATCTCGTACAATTTTCGGTAGAAATGGGACGATTGTAATTAATTTGGATTGAACAACTGTCAATTAGATTAATTGACTTGTTAAAAATTCACCCTCTAAAGTTTAATTGGTTAGTTGTCAGTGGCATGGAATAATTATGTGTTTTATATGTACAATACAATTTACATTTCATGTCCCTGGAAACAACATATTAAACCATGTCCATCAAATGTTATAACTTTTGCTGTCGAATCTAATACCGTTTTTAAATCTGTCTTGCAAAGCTATCGCGACTGACTTAAATCGGTTTCCCGGACGATATTACATCAAAGTACTTTTAAAATAATACTCACCGTGAGGAAATTTTGTTGAGTGTATAATATTTTCAAAGGGAACGTGTCTTAAAAGAATTTTAGGTAAGGAAAATAATATTAAAAATGTTATAAAGATCGCCTTTGGATGTAGAGATAGGTACATATTTTTATTACCTACTATTTCGTCGCTGGTATACAGTAGGCATACTGTAATTTTGTTTCTTCATTCAGAACGTTTTTATTTGGCAATAAAACAAGTTAATAAATAAATAATTAATAGTGGAAATGTTTTCTTTATGGAAAAAATGTACTTAAGGTTTATTTTTTTACGGTTCCCTATCCAAAGGGTAAAAACTGCACACTATTACTAAGACTTCGCTGTCCGTGTGTCCGTCTGCCTGTCATCAAGCTATCTAATGAACCGATAAATAGACAGTTGAAACTTTCATAGATGATGTATTTTAGTTGTCGCTACAAGAACAAATACTAAAAACGGAATAAAATAAATATTCAAGGGGGGCTTTTGCTCAATCAAAACACGGAACGGCGTGTTTTTTTTTCAAGTAACTTGACAAATGTAGTTGAAAAAAAATAGAAAATGCCATGAAACCCTCGTGCGCGAGTCTGACTCGCACTTGACCACATTTATTTATTGATATTTCAGTGAATCAACAAAAAACGAACAAAAACAAGACTTACGCAAAATACTTTTAAACATAAATTCTCACCTTGGAAAATAACATGATAGCAATATTATGCAATACATTTCACGTAGAATACGTGGTATATACGGATAGATAGAAACCATTTTATTGTTTGCTACAACTATTGTGACATTATACTTTTGTTATCCGCGACAATAGAGCTTTGCATCAGCGATCGCCGAAAGTGCAACGAGGCACAAAGTAACATAATTCGGCTCGTTTCCCGCAAATACCCCAAATGTAACTTTTAGATTAAAGGCAGTATATGTAAATGGAATAGAATTCGTTTAATACCAAACTAGCAACTCCAGTTTTTGAGGTTGACAGTGTCTGTGTTAAATAAAGTTGCTGATGTTTGAAACATTCGTATTTACGTTTAGTATACTATGGAATATCATGAATTAAAGCTCATTGTAAGGTTTTACGCTATATATATTTATTTGATGCGTTAGAAGAAGGGCAATATTTATTAACTTATAGGTGATAGAACTTATAGGTGGTAGATGTAGTTCACCCGGGGAAGTACCACCGCCACTATTTCTACTATTTCAAGCGTGAAGCAGTTTTTAGCGTTTCGATGAAGGGGTGTGGTTGGCGGTACACTTTTATATGAGGCTACCATTTTAGTCCTCAGGAGTAACGACGCATCTGTGATTGACTTACGATAGAACCATAGGGTTTTGCATGAAGTTGGTTACAAATGTCCATGGGCGGCAGTGACCACTTACCATCAGGTTGACTGCATACTCGTTTGCTACTACAATCTTAAATAAAAATACAAATGAATAATGCGAATACAAAAAAAAAACCAAGAGGAAAGTATAGAAACACTGGTTGATTCCTATTAATAAAAAAACTACTTTGTACATCTAATCCGTCTTTGGCCTGGGGAGCGGCCGTGCTTCTACAGTCGTTGTTCGGAACTTGTATATACGCGGGTTTGTGAGAATAGCGTGTTTCAGAATACTAGTAGCGCCATCTCTTAATGATTTACGGGAGGTCGCCACACGTCCTTAGAACCTTTATAGGAAATTTGTAACGCACCTACTCAAATGATTAAAATTTTCTCACATTACTTATAGATATGATAGCGTTTTAGAGCATTGGCTATAGTTTGAGCTCATATATACTCGAATGTAAAATAGGCATAGAAACTAAAGGGACATTGTTATTACATAATTTCATTTGATTTTGGGGTTTAATGTGTTCATATGATACAAAATGGGTAAACGTTGTATCAAAATAGCGACTAAACATCATTAAAATTGTGATTTGGACAGATTTTAAGGCAGATTTCTGGCAAAGGACCTCAATCAATGCAGCCGTGTCTATTCGAAATGATCGCGAAATGGCCTCGGGCAGGATGCCACTTGGCTCCGAATTCCAAAAGGCTAAATAGCATTCGCTCATTAACGAAGTAACCGTTATATACCTATACATTATATAAGTATTAGGTTGTTTGAAAAATAATTTTGTTTTCTCTAGTATAGGATTTTTTACAGCCAATTTCATATTTAAGTCGCATTACCGTCATAAATTCTGAAAGTTATTTTAACAAGGCTCTTTGACGAAAGTATTCTATATAGGTACATAGTGACATAATAGCCCTTTCGGCATATTAAACGTTTAATTCCAAATATCGACATATAAATTCCTCATGTTGATATGTTTTTTGTGCTTCTATAGAAGGAAATACTAAGGTATGTATGAATTATCATATAACTGGTCAAATTAATTTGCCTAAATAAAAAAGGATGGATCAAATCAAAAGATGTTTGATCAAATAATGCGAGCTCCAGACCTAGAACCTCTAGATTATTGGTTGATTCCGTCTGTAATTTCACTAAAGGAAATAAACTCGCTTTCTCACCTCACTCAACGCTCTTCTGGATGCATACCCTGAGTGTGATTTGTTTGCGGATGAATGGTCGGAAATTTTGTCTGTGTGATTGAAATTTTGTGAGTGTGGAGTATAACTGTGGTGTCTACAATTAATGTAATTGGTTTTCTTTTTATACCGTTTTAATTGTAGTAAAAAAATAAATAAATAAATAAAGGCATTACTTATTTTAAATGGTTCTAAATAATCCGAATCACTTTTTGTATAGCGAAGTGGAAACAAATTTTAACCAAAATGGATAACAAACCAAATAATAAAATAACATTTACTATACGTAAACTGTTTTTCATTTTCATTTAGAGAAACGAAACTACTTTCAGAATATATAAGTAATATACCGAATACAACCTTACATAAATCAAAGTAAGCATTATAAATATCACAATTATAATTAACGTAATTGATGTGATGATATTTTTTGTATGAATTTGTTTATTTTCGTGTTGCGAAAATAATAAAAATCCGTATATATGGATATTGTATTTCCGTATATATGGCATTTTCAAAGTTAGACAAATTAGTTTACAAAGGACTTACTGTATACAGACATAAATTAGTTGCCCCGAAAATATTTTCTTCTAATGGGATTTTCACATAGAAATCGGAAATCCGCGTGCAAATTCACCCCGATGCAGCCGTTTCGGGAAAGCTTGTTTTCTTAAAATTATGCTGCTCAGCCTTCCTTATCATAAATTCTGAATTTCATGATTTAACCTATTTTGTTTTGATTCATAGAATTCCTGCTTCTATTTATTGCTTGATATCATGTCATCATATCTGTACTTTTGTTATTTCATATTTATAAGTTCCTTACCTTACATATTAAGCAAATAAAAGTAGAATATAAAGTCTTAATAATTATTAATAGTAACAAAATATGAATATGTATGTTTGATCGTTGAAACTATGCTACGGATTTTAATGCAGGTTTTTTAATAGATAGTCATTCAAGAGGAAGGTTTTTTATGTATTATACATGCATAATATATATAGCGAAGGAACACTGATAATTTTAGATTTTTTCTTTAAGGCGGAACGAAGTTCGCCGGGTCAACTGGTAAATGAAGGTACATCATCATCATTATTATAAAGATATGAAGCGCGTTTCAGGACGAGCGGTTTTAGTTACTCGCACCAAAACAAAATTTAAAATTGAATCTGAAGAATTTTTAAAATACGTAAGTTTTTTTTTTAATAAATATATGCTGGTTACCTGTACTTTATGTTTTATTTTTAAAATCAGTTGACATACATAGTATTAAAATACTTAACTGTTTTTATAAAAATAAATTATTCATGAAACATTTTTTTAATATTTTTAAAATGTAATAACTTATTACTTTAGATTTATATTAGTGCTTAAGTATAAAATTTAAAACTAAATATACGCAATATATATTTTGCGTCGATATATGTAAGTACATTTTTTACGATATCTCGAAAAAGTAACTAAAGTTTTATTGACATAAAATTAAAAAAGACAATTTTTTTCTAGTAAAAATAACAATATCAAAGAGAAGAGTAAACTAAATATGAATAATTTTGTTATCTCAAACAATTATGTTAAAATGGGCATCCAGTAGTGATTAAATAGAAGTGAAGAACACTGCAAATAGTACAAATGAGTGTTTACGTAGCGTTGGCAAAAAAGACCGCGCAATTTCGTATTGGAGTGGCCATTACCGCGCCGACTGTGGAAAGACCGTTCGCAATTGCATTCAAAATGTCGCTTTTAATTTTTCAAAATGCAAAGGTAAATTCGCATTTGCGGGTGGTACGATAACTACCCGCCTAAAAGCTCCAGAGATGCAAGTCGCTCTGCTTTGTTGCTAATACAAAGCGTTCATACGCGGCCTATAAAAACGTTGTCAAGGCGCCACTGTTGCGTATAGTGAAATGCTTTGTTAATTTAATCATTTGTCTCTAATAAATGCTGTATTTTACAGTTATTTTACTATAATTAGCAGTGCTTGCACGCTTGATATAGACGAAATTGTAGCCGATCACTTTTTGGATTAGCTCTGGGCAACCCGCACTTTTCCTAGAATACAAGTATACTAAACTTACTTGCCCTTCATTTTATTGTGTCATGGACTTTACAATTCTGCCGTGCTATTTATATTAATTACCTAATCCCTAATCCAAATGAAAACAAAAACTTTTTATGAAGTAAATCACGTTGTTCCACAATTTATTATTCGGTTTAGATGGCTAAACTTACGTATACTTTTTATAGCGTTATCAGAATCTAAAGGTAAGATCCACAAGCTTTTAGTGAGTAATGCGAAATTACAGTAAAATACAAAAATATGACCCTGTACTACAGAGTCGTAGTTAAGTAGATAAAAGTGCTAAAAGGACTATTAACAGAAAACAAAAGGCGTTCATTTATGAGTCGGAGATTCGTCTATTCCTTGATTAAAAGAAAAACGAGTATCAACCAGACGTATCTGAGGAGACGTATTGTGCTTTTATTCGACGTCTCCAGATTAAAAAGTGGGGCAGACACAATGAGAGGCAGGTGGTGGCAGGTAAGCGCGGGGGGGCGCTGTACAATGGGTATATGACGCTCGGAGTGTCTCCTGATCCGCTGCTAGCTGCCGCGTCTTGTCGGCGCGTCCCTGTGTGCCAGCATTAGTATTCAACGGTGAACGATGTGTGCTTATGTGTGCTCTTCACTTGCAGAGATCGCAACACGTGTGCTTTTTCGTAGTTAGCCTGGAAACTTCTGAGCCGGATAAGACACAGACTTGCGTTTTAAGATAATGAATGTAAAATTTTAGATAGAACGTCGTCTCTTATATTTTACAAACTATGTAAGTACCTAATCTATTTATAGCAGTGATATCTTATGATTGAAATTTGCCCCCTCGGGAGGTCCGAGGTTCAAATTGTGTAGATATTAAAATTTAATCATCACTGCTTTACGGTGAAGGAAAACTGCGTGAGAGAGCTTACACTTTCACATCTTCAAAAATTAGGTTCTCTGAGGTGTGTGAAGTCTACCAATTCGCAGTTGGCCAGCGCAGTGGACTATGGCCTAAAGTCTCTCATTATGAGAAAAGACCCCGGCCTAGCAGTGGGACAATAATGGGTTGACAAGAAGTACCTATCCATTCACAAGTTTTAAAAATATTTGACTAGAGTTTCAGTGGTGGTTAAAATAGGCCGACATGTGCCACATTTAGTTCTCAGAAGTGACAACGCTTCTGTGATCGACTTTACTTGGAACCCCTGTTATATGTAAAGATAGTAGTACAAATGTCCATGAACTGCCGTTACGTATACTATCAGCTTGACTGCAAGTTAAGTACCTTAACCTTATAAAAAAAACATATCAAAACAATTGATTAAGCTTAACAGATTTTTAATGGATGCGTAGATGCTACTGGTAGGTATTATATTACTTCTAATGTGTGAGATATAGAAGACCCGTGCCCAGCAGTGGACAATAATGGGTTGACGAGAATGTGTGGGATACCTTGAAAAGAATGGAATATTTCGGCTAAAGCGTTACAAGTTTGTTATATTCTGCCTTTTTAGTCGACGAAGAACACCTCGAGCAATCTCCACTCAACTATATTGCAATGTCAAAAAGCGAATCCTTTTCACACTAATATTTAGATGACTTCCAAATTTAGGAACCATAATTGCAATTATATATCTATTTATATATAGGTATAATTGGAATTTCCATCTGAAGCCCTTTCTGAAAACATAGCGCAAACGACAGTACCTACGGTTAAATTACGGTTATATGACGCTAACAGCCTCTAAATCCCGACCGAATGGACTCCAATAAAAGTTTCTGAAGTCGTGGCTTTATTACTGCGTTAAAAAAATAGGTCACGTTTTTATCGATATAAAGACTATCTATTCATTTATTACGTAGAAAAAATAATTCTAATTGTATTTTAGAACATAAAGAAGTAGCAGACAAACCTGAAATCTATCTCATCAGATGTTTTAGTAGTGATAAGTTTAGAATTTTAAATGAAGTTGAACCACAGATGAGCTTGTCACTATTGCTATTAGGCAAAAATAAGAGTAACACCGGTGCCTTGCCGAATGGAATCATAGAGGAGGCTCATAGTTAACTGAAAACATAATTAACATTAATGTATTTTGTTTATAAACTTTATAATGACCACACTTATTTTTACCGTGAAGCAGTTTCGCGTTTTTGGGGTGAGGTTGGTTGCCGGCTTACTTTAATAACAGGTGGTCATGTCGGTCCTGAGGAGGAGCAACGCGTCGTGAAAACCCCTGTTCTATATGAAGTTGCTTACAGATGTCCATGGGCGGCAGAGACCATTTATTATCTGGTGGACTGCGTGTTTGTGTTCTGCTTCAGATAAAAAACCTTACGCCGTAAATACAAATAAGGTAATTTAGAGCAAAAAGGGGTGGAGAAATCATGCGAAATAGACATACACCCTAAAGCCACACGCCACGCTAAAGTGGTATAATTTAAAAGGGTTAAGTGTTAGTAAAAACAAAACTAATTAAGCGCAACACAACACGCGCCAATTGAATCGGAATGGAAAATCACAAGCGACTTTCGTTTTTGTGAGAATAACACAATTGATTCCATAATAAAAAATTATTTCTGGTGTAGTATTAACTCGTGTCTTTTTTATTTTTACACCAAAGCTATTGTTATTAACAAACGTTTAAAAATTGTTTGAAATACATATATGTGAATAATTTATAAAATTATAATATTATTGGGAAAATTAGGTGAATAAAAAATAAAATGGGGTTAATTCGTTCAGAAATACAATATATCCAGTGACCTAATGTATGTTTAGACCGAAATATTTAAAGTCTATTTATTTGGCTATTTTTATAACAATTACTACAAAAATCCAATAATGCGTATGCGAGCTTACAAAACACACTATTAATTGATATTGCTAAAACTTTTTGGATCTAGCTCTAGTGACGCAAGATACTTTGTAATATTCTCAATACTAAATGAGGAGTCAATCCTTGTTAACTAATTGTGATTTCAACAATTAACCATAATTACCTACGGCTCTAATACTTGAATATTCAGTATTTCTGTTACTTAAACATAACGGTCGAAGCAGTTGAGACGTCAGTTCACAGAATTTACGTTATAGCTCACAATGAGCCCGCGCCTATTCTGTAACTCGGAACGTGAGTTTGAAACCCTTGAGCAATTCGAGCGTTCTACAATGACCCTACTTTATGTGAAATGACAAACAAGTGAGGCAGTATACATTGCTATTCGTTATGCATCGGAACGTTTCGTATAGATGAAAGTTTTCTTTATAGACTTATCTAAGTTTGAACTAGCCTTTATTTAGTTTCCTGAGGAAATTACTTTAGGAATCTTTTCTTCTTACTCATCTAAGTTATATACGCATCTTCTGTGAAAAATTCTGTTTTATAAGACCATAGTCATTTGTTAATTTACCTTAATTACGTAGTAAATAAGTGGATTACAACAATGAAGATTGAAGATGAGTTTATGCTTTAGGCACACAGATTATGACGTTAAAAATAGGATTATGCATTACTTAGGCAAAATTAGGATTATGTTATAAATTTCAAAAGCCCAGAGAAACCACATTGTCTGAACGAACACACCAAATGACAAACAAGTTAGTTAACGAGACAAGTGTTCGTTCTATTTGCAGAGAGGTTCCACACTTGACTCGTGTTTCGCCTTCGCCTGGAAGTTCTGCATGTCACTGACATGTTATTGCATTTTCGACTTGTTTGAAAATCAAAATCCAGTGTGGGTTGTATCCTTGCTCGTTATTTACTTCTTAAGTTGGAAAATATTACACATCCAAAGTTTTCTAATAATATATTTTGATCCGATTATAGCGTTTTAGAAATACTGTGTACCTTGTACAAGAGTTCATATCGTACAAAATTGTTAGTTACAATTATTTACAGTGAGATCGCTTATCAAATACTTTTGTTATGGAATTATAATATACCTCTGAGTAACTTATTTTTGAATGTAGGTATAACTTATAATATATAATCACAAATGAATATCACAAGATATATATACCTATACAGAATTTATTACATTAACATAAGAAAACATACTGTAGATTATCCTTTTTAAGCTTAGTGTATTAAAAATCGCTAAAAATGTATTATTTCGCATCAGTCCAGATGACGGCCAATTTTTTTTTTCTTTTGTTACAGGGAGGAAACCTTCAAAAGCTACACCGAATCCTTGGGAGAAACTCAGGGTTATGTGGGATTTTTACCCACTAAAACATACTCGGTGGCCTTCCTCAGCGCTTGTAGTAGGGGACTCGGAAACTCCAACGGAACGAACCGGTGCTTACGGCGAGATGCAGCCACACATACCGCCGTCCTTCTCGGGGTTGCTTGTTGGACGGTTCGAGCTCCCACTCTAGCCGCCCGCAACCCGAGAGGCCCCCTGTTAGTCGCCTCTTACGACAGGCAGGGGATACCGTAGCGGTATTCTACTCCCCGACTACAAGGTCAATAAACTTACCAGTAAAATTGCTAAAACTTGGCGTTGCTATTTTTGAACTAGATATATGTTTTTAAATTTGTAAGTAAAGACAGATCAACTTATTCGTAACACGGAGCCTTAAAAGGTTTTTAATATTATTGAACGAAATCTGAGGTGGTTTAAGTTGAGACTATATTATGATACCCAGAATAAATAATATTTACAAAAAATATCTGAATAGTCCTTGAAATGTTTTATGAGCTATATTTTATTCAAATAGAGAAAGATATGTTACATAATTGATATATTATTGTGGTAAAGTACGTCTTAACGTAACGTTACGTAAGCTTAGGCTTAAAATAACATTCAGTAAAATAAAAAATTAAGGTTTCATGTACCAAATATCTGTAAGCTACTACTGTATCCGTTATCGGTATCACCATGTTTATTTCCGCCGTATCTTATGTAGAAAGCAGTCTTGTATTGTGCTGTTTTCGATACGGATGCACACTAGCTGATTTATAAGCCGATATCCGCCCGCTTCGGCTCCTGCTCCAACAGCTCCAAAATAAATGATTCTCAAGTGCAGTACGTAATGGACCAAAGATACTTTCAGCCGTATAAAACCTTAATAATTTATTTCTATGCTTGTAAGTATAACATTTTGTTGTTTTGTGGCTTTCTTTACATATTTTTCGTAACTAAAACGGTCACTACACTGATAACCCTTTCATAGGATTTTTCCCGTGTCCGTAGCAAATCCAAATTCATCATTCAGACATTGTCTGACCTGAGATAGAACCCCGAGGCCACTGCTTTTAAGACCCGTATGGTCACCGGTCTGCCACGGAGGGTAGTCAATGCTTCCTCTTCAATAAAAATACTTATTCTAAAGATTTTACTTATGTATGAATGTTGCACTTCACACGCCGTCTGTCGGCATTTACGATTACCATGTAAAAAACATGATTGTAATTATATAAAAAAAAATAAAAAAATGGATATAAATAAGAAAAAAGACAAACCCGCTGAGTTTCTTGCCGGATCTTCTCAGTTGAGGTCGTATTCCGATCCGGTGGTAGTGTAAGAAATAAAATGTAACTGATAATTTTTATTTCATTTCATTTCACTAAGAGAGTTTATGCCATAGTCCACCACGCTGGCCAAGTGCGAATTTTTGGACTTTACACACCTTTGAGAACTTTTTTTTGAAGAACTCTCGGGTGTGTAAGTTTCCACACGATGTTTTCTTTCACCGAAAAGCAGTGATAATTAATTTCTACATAATTTTAGAAAAATCAGCGTGCCTGGGTTCGGACCTCCCGATCGTGAAGTCAAGGCCAGTCAAATCACCATTAGGCTATAACATGACAGTAATAATGAACTATTACAAGCACGTACTTCCACGTGTTAACATCGCCAAAACATTTTAATCGAAATAACCATCCACTTCAGTCAACACTTCGCTATAAAGGTGCGTTTAAATCCATTTAGCTTTCTTCGACTAAAAGCTTCCTTCAACCGTTAGAATATATTGTAACCTCATTATATTAACAACATACCGACGCTCTAAGAGCACTCTTCTTAACAACCTCCCGAGACTTCATTCGGTTTACGGATTTGCTCATCTGGAAACAGAATGAGTCTACGCTATGCCAATATTATTAAGTCTCATTATGAACTATGTATATCCTTATTGCAATGTTCTGTACGGTAGTAAAGTTCAGGGTAGTTTAGCAAAGTAGCAAAAAATATAATGTTAATGAAACTAATTAATTTAAAGTATTGTAATTTTTAAAGTATCTGTGTTCTTTAATAATATTTATAAAGTGACACTTCTACATTACAAGGGATAATATTTCCCCTGCCTGTATATTGACGAAGCCTCATGCATAAGTGTTGAAGTACTAAGAACATTGTGGAATTATTGTATGTTTAACATAACACGCATTATGTAAAATCTTTTGGCTCGTTTCAGTATCATTGTTGGTAAAAGCTTTGGGCGGTATAACAATTATATAGACACTTTTCATCGTTATTAGCATACTCAAGTTACATACTCGCATTATGCAAACCAGTGATAAAAAATATAACACTTTTGTAAAAGATACAAAAAATATGATATAATTTCAATTATATATGTGAAAATTTGAAACAACGAACCTGTGTTTGTAACTCTCACACAAAAACTACACATCGAGTTTTGCTAAAATTTGTTACACAGATAGTGTATGACCTGGATTAACACAGGGTATACCTACTCATAACCACAGTAAACGTGATCGAAGCGGGCGAAGCCACGAGATTATGCTAGTTATAAATTAAGTCTAAGATTAAAATTTAAACCAAAAATATATACATTTCAAATTAATACATTTTAAACATAACTCTAAATTCCGTGAGTTTGTGTTCTATCCGTCTATTTTTGAAATAGAGAGTAAATTTAATAAGCAACGATTATTAAATTTTCTCTCTGTTTCAAAAATAGACATGACGGTATGGCATTAACCGCCTTTAACATGACAGCAGAAGAGGTTAAACCCGAGTTTAACCTAATAATGTGAGTGGCCTCACCGACGTCGGTGTTCCTCCTGCATAATACACAAAGCTATTTCCTCTTTGATAGAGACTTCGGAAGCCCAATAAATGCCGAGACATAATATTAAGATACAAGTAAAGTAACGTACAATCCGGTTATTTTTTTTTTGAAAATGTTCAGTACCTATCTTCATTTATTTTCTTAAAAACGCCTTTCATTGAGCATTTTCCGTTCATATCATTCATAGATGAACATTTATAAAAGGTTATTAGTTTTTAAAGACATTACTAATCTAATCTACAAGCTAATCATACAAACATATATGCAAAATTACAGCTCATATGCATGAGTTAAATTTCTTAAATAAAGAATACATAATTATGTCGTACAAGTATAGGTAAATTGTTTTTTTAATAATTACGATAATAACGATTTGATTAAATGTTCATATATTTTACTAGCTGTACCCGCGGCTTCGCCCGCATGCAAATCAATGTATCACAAAGTTTTTCCCGCGCAAATCTCGACACCGTGGAAATTCTATGATAAAAAGTAGTAACATTAAAATCGGTTTGGCTGCTCAAGGATTATCTGGACAAACACAGAGTGAAAAAAATAATTTAGAGTGTGTATTTTTGGGTAGGAACGTATTGTTATGTAAAAAAAAATTAAAATTAGACGAATTCGAACATTGTAAACCGTCTTTTTGAACCAATTTACATTCTTAGTGGTCTAATTCACAATATCGGGATACATCTTTTCAATCAACTCCTCCACATTTGAACCAAAATGTATCGATTATAAAGATTGATTTGAACTTTTTCGAATTGGAAAATACTATTTGAAGTAATTTTGGCGGATTCAAATTTCTAAGTAAGATTATAAGTAAACCTACTTCTAATATTAATTTGTGTTGAGGAGTTCCGGAAGGCATTAAGGAATTCAAAAATTCTGTTGGATAATGTACTGCTTCCTCCATCTCAATGACTGTGTCTACCGAATATTAGATCTGTGACGCTGCTTTAAATTTGAAAAAAATAAATCATTTATTTTTATCGACACGTTTATTGGTGGGTGGGTATATAGCCCTCTTGTGGAACCAATTTATAGTGTTATTGGTTGTATTAACAATATCGGGATATACTTTTTCAACCTACTCCTCCACATTTAAACGAAGACGTATCTACTTGAAGTAAATCATTAGAAAATTCGAATATTCAACTCTTAACAATAACCTGACAATACTCCTGCCATTGTAATGTAATGTAATCAATAAGTACCAAACTCATACGGCTTAAGTAGGTTGCGTACTTAGATTATCAGGGTTGATGAATTGAAGTTTAATTTATTAATCACATTTCAGTTTAATGATCTGTCATTAAACTTATAATATATTCTTAACTAAATGCAAACTGTAAGCATTATGTGACTACCTTTTAAAATTTAGGTTTGCACTATCCCGCATCATCAGGGAGGAGGTGAAGATAAAAAAAAATATCCCGTGTCTTTGCTTAGTATTCTTATTATATATACGTAAGCACTTGCGAGCCAACTTCTACAGCTTGGGCTTGCAGTACCCTGCATCATCAGGGCTGAGGAGTTTAAGGTCGAAATTTTCATCATGTGTCTTTTCTTAGTAATTATATTACATACCCGAAAGCATTAAATGGCCAACTCATATGGCTTAGGCTTGCAGTACCCTGCATCATCAGGCTTGAGGAGTTGAAGATCGAAATTTTCATCTTCTGTCTTTGCTTAGTAATTATATTATATACCAGAAAGCACTAAATAGCTAACTTCTATCTATGGCTTAGGCTTGAAGTACCCCTGCATCATCAGGTTTGAAGAGATGATGGTCAAAATTTTCATCTTGTATCTTTGCTTAGTAATTATATTACATACCCGTAAGCACCAAATGGCCAACTTCTATGGCTTAAGCTATAAGTACCCCTGCATCATCAGGCTTGAGGAGCTGAAGGTCAAAATTTTCATCATGTGTCTTTGCTTAGTAATTATATTATATACCTGAAAGCACCAAATGGCCATCTCGTATAGTTTAGGCTAGCAGTATCCTGCATCATCAGGGTTGAGGAGTTGAAGGTCAAAATTTTCATTTTGTGTCTTTGCTTAATAATCATATTACATACCCGAAAGCACCAAATGGCCATCTCCTATGGCTTAGGCTTGAAGTACCCCTGCATCAACAGGGTTGAGGAGTTGAAGGTCGAATTTTTGTCCCATGAATTTGGTTAACAACCATATTATATATCCATAAAAACAAATTGACTTACTTCTACGGTTCAGGCTAGCAGTACCCCTGCATCATCAGGATTGAAGAGTTGAAGGTCAATTTTTTTTAGGAAATATCTGCTTAGTAATCACATTCTACATTCTACCCATTGGACTCCTTCAGCTTAGGTTTGGCCGAGTATCGCTAATTTAGTTAATTTGCTTCAAAGAGTTGAAGAGTTCCATAAATTTGTTATGGATCCTATGATCAGAACCTTATCAAACCCTCATCAGAGTACCCTTGAAGTACATTCTTTCAAATAAAAGAAAAATCATCAAAATCGGTTGGCGGGAAATTGAGTTATTCATCTATTTATCGCGCACATCGTTAATGCAAATATAAGACTTATGCGCTTTTCTTATGGATGCACTTGTAAAAAGTGAAATTAAAAAAATGGGACTCCATGACAGGCACTACCTTTCAAATGAAAAAAAAAACACCCAGTCCGGAGAAATCGAGTAACAAATATAACAAATAAAAAATATATTAAAAAAAATACAGACGAATTGAAAACCTCTTCCTTTTTGGAAGTCGGTTTAAAACGATGTTTAACTTTCATACAAACTTACATATCCTATTTGGGTTAAATTGGGGGGGGGGGGATCAGAAAATTCATTCTTAGCTGACGTCTACGTCATAAAAGGAAACCCCTAGTAAAAATCATATTCGTATCTTTAGCAGTTTAGGCTCTGCGATGTTTATTCAATAGGTGAGTGAGTGACCATCCTTATTTTTTATATAAGTATATAGAGATATAGTATCAAATAACAGAGGTACACACATAACCAATAAAAAATACATAACAAAGGAATACATTTTACAGGTCATAACATGTTTAGTTTCAACCAATTCAACTATGCACTTACTTATCTTATTAAAACTTATCGAACACAGAATAAATACTGCGTAGTTTTAAATTGACATAACTTTTTTATTTATACACTGATTTACATAAAATAAACACTAAATGTTAAGTGAAGTTTCCCACAACACATCGGTGAAAATTATTTTCAAATTGGATAAGCCGTTCCTGAGATTAGCGTTTTCAAACACACAGACAAACAGACAAACAGACAAACAGACAAACAGACAAACAGACAAACAGACAAACAGATAAACAGACAAACAGACAAACAGACAAACAGAAAAGATTTCTAAAAACCATTATTTTGGGTTCTATATCGTATTAAAGACCTCTAGAAATGGTTTTCACCTAAATTTATTCCATGTACAGACAGCGACCTCTTACAGATTTATTATAGTATAGATAGATAGATAGAAGATAGATTATTCGCATTTAAACTTCGATCACTAGTTGCTACTAATGAATGAATTATATACACCTGCTTTATAGTACGAACCAGAACACATACCAATAACATAGTAGTGCTATATTGCCACATCAAAACAAAAATAAATTTCGAAAAGCGAACACAAAGAACTAACACGACGCTATATTATGTGGAATACATTTTAATGTATAAATAATTTTCTGTTCGAACAGAACAGCAATTTTTTGATCCAAATTTCTCTACGTTTCTGAACATGCGTTTTGACGTGGTAATAATATATTGCAGTACACTTTTTTAATTTACTCATTAAACTGATATTTGTTCGTAAATCGTTGTGCATTTAAAGGCCGAGCAATGGGAAGCTAGAAATAAAATTCTTTTATATTGATAATGTAGAAATAATATAAATTTTACACGCCGAGAGGAGATAAGGGTACTCTAGTGCACGATGTAGCTTCAGAGATAAAATTAACTTTTCCGTTTGTTTCTACGGACAAAAATAGTTCGTACCACTTAAGAGAAAACTTTTGAAAGTGGGGCATTAATGCATTAAGGGCTTTTAACTATATTTAAAGTGTTGCTTGATCAAATGATACCGTGCCATTTCGGAGCACTATTAGTAGAATTTTCCACGCTTTGCTATTGCTTGCAATGTTGCGTTTACATCGTCATGAACTATTACTTATCATCATTATATACTCGTATCTGCTAAGAAAGTTTCACAAATTGAAAAAAATCAATTTTATAGATTGGAAGATTAGATTTACCCTCAACATTTTTTACAACATAATTAACATATATGTATGATTAACATGAAAACGTCTCCAAAATGTTTTATTAACTATCTAAAACGTTTTTTTAACCTTTGTTTATTAACTTCCCTCCTTCCTCACGGATATTCAAAGAGTTTATATGCAAGGTTACCTTGCATCGTGTTTCATTTGATATCTGCCTTATAGCTGGGCTTAATTTTATAAAAGCCAATGGTAATTAATTTTAAAATGATATCAAACAAGTTCATTTCTTTATGTCATAAAGCTGTAAATGTGGGACGTCGAAATGACCATACAGAACATACTACTATCGCTGCTTAAATTGAAGCTGGAGTTAGGAAAAACGCTAGAACGTATTTAAGTGAAATTGAAATTTCCATTTTTTGCTTGAATCTTTGAAATTGAGATCGGTAAGCTCTAAGCTAAGTCATAAGTGCATACATATTAAGTGCAGTAAATTATTGTAAAATATAAGAATTGAAAATACGAACAAAAATATTAAGTAAGAAATTCGCATTCATATTTCTAAGACGTGGTAGTCACTAAAATTTTGAGACAAGGCGAAAATACTGTTTGGAGAATTTGAATATTTTCTGGTTGTTTGCCAATAAGACTAAAGTGCAAAGTTACGTTGGTCACTTTTTTACTTCTTTAGAGTAAGTGATTCAGTTGATTTCATGGAACCTAAAATTGTTACTTTAGTAATATCATAAAATTTTATTTAAGTAGGTATAGTATGTGGTTAATAATTTTGTAATGAAAATATGACTGAATATAATAAAACCTTCATGAAATTTGGAAGTAAATACTCTGTGTAGTTAGAGTACAGTGATACCTACTATCGAGAAACTTAAGCAGAAGATGAACCTTGGATTGGCAGGCAGACTATAAACCATTAAGCCAATGCTTTTCAAATATTATAAATTCATAAGTACCTATTCAACATCTTTTCTGTTTTTCTGTTTCTTTGATAAAAGCCTCTAGTATCATAAATAAATTGTAAGAAGATACTCATCTTAACTACCTATTTAAAGATTATCTTAATCGTCGTGCTCTGAACGTGTCTATTATCCAATATTAATAAAACGGTTAATCCTATTTATATTTCAGTACTTAAACTTATCTAGTGGCTATTTGTACAAGCTGAGTAGAAATCATTATCCCCGAAATATCGATTATCATATTGTTATTGGAGCTGTTTGTATCATGTCTAAGTTCTGGGTATATAAAGCTTTTTTGGCGAAGATTAAAATAAACGTACAGCAGTTTTGATGGTTCACATTAAGAATTTACGAAATCTAAATGTTTTATTAACATTTAACCCACCTGGATTAGTTTTGTATTACGTCTTTTTATTTAAATTTTTATATTTGGGGAAATATCTTAATAATATATTTAGTTACATCCATATTGTTAAGATATTTTCCCAAATAATGCAAGGAAGTGAATAGAAATTTATGTTTGTTTTTTATAAAGTCGAAAACGAGCAAACGAGCAAAGAGCAGTCAAATTCTAAAAATGTCAGTGAGCCGGCATACGTAATTTTCCACCGCAACGCAGAATTAGTTCGCGCCAAATTCACTGTGATTGTAGCATTCTCAACTGTTACCTATAGAACACAAAACAAAATAAAATAAAATAAATGAAGTGAAATAAGTATAAATAATGTAGAGACTGAAGGAGGCACTCTTTCACATGAGGCGGCCATCATAGTCCTCGGGAGTAGCAACGCATCTGTGATTGACTTCAGGTGGAACCCATGTTCTGTATGAAGTTGATGACAGATGTCCATGCCATGGGTGGCAGTGGCCACTTATCATCAGGTGGGCTGTATGTTCGTTTGCTACTTCAGTCAGATAAAAAAGGCACTCATAAATTTTCAGTTACAATATATTTTCTTTCACTACTATCGGATGGGAATAACGAATTTATTAATTAAATTTGTATTCATTTTTTCAATATTCAGGTAACTCATTAAAGCGATAATAATTATTTTATAAACATCGATACCATAAGGGTTCATTTTATAATATGAACCTGATTTTTCTCCTCAAATAATTCATTTCCCTTGAATCAAATCATTGGAATACACATTTTGAATTTATCAAACAAAGCCGTATTATTAAAAACTGTAGCTCACCGGAAACAAAGCGCGCCTTTACACGACAGAAATTCGTTATTCTATTTTCGTGCTTTTGTATTTAGCAAGTAAGTTAAATAAGGCCGCGTAAATATTTGTGGAAAGCTGTGTCCGGTTTTGTACGGAGTAAGTACCGCAGATTTACTTTTCAGAACGCACCTTCCTCTGTATGGTAAATATGCATGGTCTACCAACCTGGTGGAGTAAAGTTTTAATTTCCACGCATTCGTTAACCGGGTAACTCGTACGAATATTAATGACGATTGCGCATTTGTTAAGTAGGTACACAAACAAGAGGATGCCACAGCTACAGTAAAATATGTACATTGAAAACATTAATGAAAAATTGTTATATTTTCGTTACTCTTAAAATTGACTTCGTTCAGTACTTTTGGTATGTAACTGTTACTGTAATATTTTTGCGATATTTCGACTCAGTTACCTACATTGTGGTCACGATGAAACTTTGGTATCTATCCTAAGTCTATTTCGTTTTTCTTTAGGTTTTAATTTTAGTATATATGTCGTAGATATATATATATATATATATATATATATATATATATATATATATATATATATATATATATATATATATATATATATATATATATATATATATAATATGAATATATTCATATATGTTTGTTGTGAAAAACCATGCACATCTGTAAAACAACGTTGTATATACGTATTACATTACAATTTCGTTAGGAGCTTAATGTGTACAAAACTATCTAGCAAAGCCTATCTCGAGCACGACAGTCTGTAAATCTATTCAGCGTCTATCAAGTTAAGACTTATCGAGTGAGCATAAATTTTGGCGAGTGGCCACGTCTAACAACATTCAATACGGCAATTTGGAAAGATAACTGATAACTGCAAATACTTTACCGAATATTTTCGTTATCCCTTTATTTAGTAAGATCAGAAGGTGGTGGAGCACTTTATGGATGGACTCTGAAGACAACATTGTCAAACGTTTCTGTTCTTCGGTTGGACGGGTGTGATAAGGGAGATATACTTATCTGAGTGATTCTAGCATAGTCCCTAGAAGTAACAGCGCATGAAAGTTGAATCTTATATGTCAAATACAAATTCACTACGGGCTATAATTCGAACGATACAGTCAATGACTCTTTCTATCAGATGGACAGTTTTATTACCGTTATTCCGACGTTATTTCCATATAATAACATGCTTTGAAATAATACTTTGCAACATGATTGTTAAGCATGCGTAGTAAAAAAAATAAATAAAACAGAAATAGGAATATTAGTGAACGTAATAGAAACCTAAATATATTCTATGGGTATCGACATAATCTATTCTAATATGACCTCACAATCACTTTAAAAATAAAATATAATTCTTTTAGTGTGTACAAAACAGTAAGAAGTATCAACCTCGGATCACCCTGGATGTTCTACTAAGACAATATGATTTGTAATATCCTCAATGCTAAACTTGGCGCAATAGTCATAATTCGACCATAGTTTAAATTAAAAAACTAAACTTCATATTGTCCAAAGTAGCACCAACGTTTCTCTAATTTAAATAAATTGTAATAATCTTCAAGTTATTTTGAATGCACCCGTTAAAGGTAAAAAGAGGTTTTGTTAGCTAAGCTGCATTTAAAAGCAATAGCGGGTATTTTGACAAAGACATCTGATATTTTTGACGTTATGTGTTTTTCTAGTACGTAACTATGTATGTTAACATTGCCAAAACATTTTAATTGAAATTACCATGCACTTCAGTCCACACTTCGCTATAAAGGTGCGTTTAAATCCATTTAGCTTTCTTCGAATAAAAGCTTCCTTCAACCGTTAGAATACATTGTAATCTCATTATATTAACAACATACCGACGCTCTAAGAGCACTCTTCTTAACAACCTCCCGAGACTTCATTCGGTTTACGGATTTGCTCATCTGGAAACAGAATGCGTCTCCACTATTCCAATATTAAATTTCATTACGAACTATATTCTTGCTACAATGTATGATAGAAAACTATAGTACGAGTTTATAAAGTAAATAAAACCACTCAATACATTAATATTAAGGTATTAATGTTAATAAAATGACACTTCTAAATTTCATAATAAAGGAAAATATTTCCTCTACCTGTGTTTTAATGTAGCGTTATGCATTAATTTTGAGATACTAAGAACATTTCGGAATAACTGTCTGTTTAACATAACACGCATTATGTAAAATCTTCTCGCTCATTTCAGTATCATTGTTGGTAAAAGCTTTTGGGCGGAATAACAATTATGTAGGTACTTTTCATCATTATCAGCATACTCAAGTTACATACTCACATTACGCAAACCAATGCTATAAAAATATAACACTTTTGTAAAAATGATAAAAAAATATGATATCATTTCGATTGCATTTGAGAAAGTTTGTGACATCTGTGTTTGTAACTGTTACATTTTATGTAACAGTTACAAACACAGATTCGTCGTTTAGTTTACAAATTTTAGTGAAATTCGATGTGTGTGTTTTTAAACTACACATCGAATTTCACTAAAATTTGTCATACAGATAGTGTATGATCTGGATTGACAGAGGGTATACTCATTATCATAGTAAACGTGATCGAGGCGGGTGAAGCCGCGGGATTAAGCTAGTTACTTAGAGGTTATGTTTACGTACAAGATTAAAATTCAAGCAAAAAATATACATTCTCATCTCAAACATAACGCTAAGTTGGGTAAGTATGTGTTCATAGCTGCTTATTACATTTTCTCTCTATTTCAAAAATAAACGTGACGTTAAGGCATTAACCGCCTTTAACATGGCAGCAGAAGAGGTTAAACCCGAGTTTAACCTAATAATGTGAGTGGCCTTACCGACGTCAGTATTTTTCCTGCATAATACACGAAGCTATTTCCTCTTCGATAGAGACTTCGGAAGCTCAATAAATGCCGAGACATATTAATATACAAGTAAAATAATAATAATAGTTTTCAGTTCTAATCTTTATTTTTTTTTTCTTATGAACGCCTTTTATTGATCATTTACCTTTCATATCATTTGTAGATGAATGTTTATAAAAGAGTATTGGTTCTATAAAGACAGTGCTAAGATATAATCATACGAATGTATAAGCAAAATTTGAGCTCATTGGGTGTAATTTCTTAAAAATTCAATGCAAATTTCATGAAAACCATTGTTTTAATATTTACGACAATGATATTCTTCAAATGTTCTTATATTTTTGTATTATTCGCATTTAAACATTGATCACTAGTTGCTGCTAATGAGTGAATTATATACACCTGCTTTATAGTACGAACCAGAACACATACCACTAACACATTAGTGCTACATTGCCGCACTACCGCAAAAAGAAATTTTGGAAAAGAAAACACAAAGAACTAAAACGACACTATATTATGTGGAATACATTTTAATGTATAAATAATTTCTGTTTGAACAGAAAAGCGTATTTCCGTTCCAAATTTCTCTACGTTGAACGTACGTTTTGACGTGGAAATAATATTTTGCTAAGCACCTTTTTAATTTAAGTATTATACTGATATCGCACATACTAACTACGCACATATCTAAGGTGGTAGAACCAGTGTAGTTCGACCGGGGAAGTACCACCGCCACACCTATTTCTAGCGTAAAGCATTTCTTGCTTTTCGATGCGAGGATGTAGTTGCCGGCTCACTTTCACATGAGGCGACCATCATAGTCCTCGGAAGTAGCAACGCATCTGAGATTGACTTCAGATAGAACACAAGTTCTGTATCAAGTTGATTACAGATGTCTATGGGCGGCAGTAACCGCTTACCATCAGGCGGACTGCATGCTCGTTTGCTACTTCAGTCAGATAAAAAAAATACAAAGGATACGGTTATTTTGGATAATAAATATTTGTTCATAAATCGTTGTGCATTTATATTTCAAGCAATGGGAAGCTAGAAATAAAACTTTTATATTTCTATTGTAAAAATAGTATAAATTTTACACGCCGAGAGGGGATAAGGGTACTCTAGTGCACGATGTAGCTTCACAGATAAAATTAACTTTTCCGTCTGTTTCTGCGAACAAAAATAGTTCGTACCACTTAAGAGGAAACTTTTGAAACAAGCATTAAGGGCTTTTAACTATATTTAAAGTGTTGCTTGATAAAATTATTCCGTCCCATTTCGCAGCCCTATTTGTGGACCTTTGGATGCCTCGCTATAGCTTGCAATGTCGCGTTTACATCATCATGAATTATAACTTATCATCATCATTACATTTCTGCCGAGAATGTTTCGCAAGGAGAAAAGCCTTAATTTGTAGGTCGATAGATTAAAGATAACATTGACATTGAAAAGAATGTTTAAACGTATAATACCTATATACCACAACGTTTTTTTAAATATATTTTATTAATGTTTCTCTTTCTTCTTTAATGTTTAAAATGTTCATATGCAAGGTCACCTTTCATCGTGTTTTATTTGATCTTTACCTTATCGCTGGGTTTAGATGTACAAAAGCCAAATGGTAATTAATTTAAAAATTATATCAAACATTGGACAGACTAAGCGAGCTCTATCCCCACGGATTAAAGAACACATCAGCGCAGTCAAAAAGAATGACCCGAAAAAATTTGCGGTACCTAAACACATCCTAAATTCCGGCTCTAAGCACTGGATCGAACTACATAAACTTCAGGTGATCTCTGCTGTCATTACTTCCCACGTTTAGTAAGAGAAGCTATAGAGATCAAAAACATCCTAAGAACTTTAACAGAAAAGATGGTTTTAAACTAGTACAAGCTTGGAAACCGGTGGTTAGTTTATTTAAATCGCAAATATTGCAAAGTGTGGTGCGTGAGGATACAGTTAGTGTTGTGTGTCGTGATTTAGAACCTAAAAAAGAAAAACGAACTAGACGTAGGGTAGATAGGTTAATTTACCACTAGTGCTTGTCAACGGTTTCTCCCCGCTACCGCAGTTTGGCCGTGACCACGATCCATGCAACTGGGTCGAAATATCGGCAAAAAAAATTCTATAAGAATTCATAAACCGCATATCGTGAGTACCCGTTAAGTATTATAATGACTTCGAAATGACCATACAGAAGGACATACTATAGGGCTATTGCTACTTAAATCAAAACCGGGGTTAGCAAAATACCTAGGAACCAATAAAGTGAAATTGAAATTACCATTTTTACGCTTCAATCCTTGACATTGAGACTAATTAGCTCTAAGCTGTCATACTTGCATACATAGTATGTGCAGTTAATCATTGTAAAATATGAAACTTTAAAATAAGAACAAGAATATTAAGCAAGAAATTCGCATTCATATTTCTGAAATGTGGTAGTCACTGAAATTTTGCGACAAGGCGAAAATACTGTTTAAGAATTTGAATATTTTCTGGTTGTTTGCCAATAACACTAAAGTGCAAAGTTATGTTGGTCCCTTTTTTCTTTATTTTAAAATAAGCGATGCACTTGGTTTTAATAAACCCTTAAATATAATACTTTGGTTAAATTAAATTAAAATTATTTATACATTAAAATGTATTCCACGTAGTATAGCTTCGTATTAGTTCTTTGTGTTCGCTTTCCGATATTTCTTTTTGTAGTTATGTGGCAATCAATATAGCACTAATATTAAATTTTATTTAGTATATGGTTAATCATTTTGTAATTATGATATGACCGAATGTAATCAAACTTTCATAACATTAGGTAGTACTTTCTTTAGTTTGAGTACAATAATACTATCAAGACAATGAAGCAGTAGCAGTATTAAGATCATCTGTATTCCTATTGGAGGGTCGAGGTAAAGAAGATACTGATTCAAGACTCCTATCAGAAGTTGCAAGGTGCCTATGACCATCCTCAGATGTGACTTCTATCTTTTCTGACGTTGATTACGGAAGTTGATTGGGTGAACTACATGCATTTTTTCTACTCCCATTGTTAAAGTAATAACACTTAATACGACTAGCTAGGGGTGAATAAAAATATTTTACGACAAACCATATCTAACTATCTCGTCTCGGATAGTTTTTGATCGGTTGAAACCGATTCCAAGTCGATAAATATGAGGCAACCCTAATCTGGCCCGGAAGCGTTGTGCAACCGAGCGTTGTAAATTTAGTAATCGGGTTCGGCAGAGGCAGATACTGTTTCACCGGAGGAACGGCTCTCACCCGGGGCTAAGTGCTCCATATCAAGTTATGACGAACCATTGCCATCATAATTTATGCCTCGAGGTGCTCTTCAGATATAGATAAATATTCGAGGATATCTCTAAAGGTCAGTCAGACCTATCATAGTCCTATTGCTGAGCAGCCTCTGAATGAAAAAGTTTTAAGCAATACACCACTAGGTTGGCCAAGTTCAACATCAACAACCATTAAGCTAATGCTTAGTTTATAAAATAAAAGCGGGTAAAATATCATAAAAATCATCTTATTTTTAGCAACTACAGATCATTTAGTTGCAAACAAACTGCAAGTGTGGTCCACTGAACGGTATAGGTATGGTTACTTTAGCCTATTACCAACTTCGATAGATACATTGCCACATTTGCCACTCCTGACAACTAAGATGGTCCCTTTGATGTAAATCAACCGACACTCGCATCCTACCTTGAAAATACATAATTAATTGATTCACGATGGAAATTGTTGTAGCGCAGGTACCACCGCTACATGTGTACTTCGATGTATACTATTCTAAAATGACAACAATTTCCAGTTGGAAGGTGGTAGAACCAGTGTAGTTCGACTGGAGAAGTACCACCGCCACACCTATTTCTAGCGTGAAGCATTTCTTGCGTTTCGATAGAAGGGTGTGGTTGCCGGCACACTTTTACATGAGGCGACCATCATAGTCCTCGGGAGTAGCAACGCATCTGTGTTTGACTTCAGATAGAACCCATGTTCTGTATGAAGTTGATTACAGATGTCCATGAGCGGCAATGACCACTTACCATCAGGTGGGCTGCATGCTCATTTGCTACTTCAGTCAAATAAAAAAAAAGTTACAATTTAACAGTTACAATTTCCTTTAAAATTAAATAGATTTCTTTTCGTGCGCACAAAATAGTAGAAAGTATCAACTGGTAAAGACAAACCTTGGATCTAACTCTACCGAGGCAAGATGTTTTATATCCTCAATACTAAACGAGGAGTCTATTCCATTTAACTGTTATAATCACAATTAGTGATTACAACAATTAAACCCACGATAACCTGCGGTGCTTGTATTGTGTTTGAATATTCAGTACTTCTGTTACTTAAACATAACGGTCGAGGCAGTTGGGACGGTAGTTCACAGAATTTACGTTATAGCTCACAATGAGCCCGCGCCTATTCTGTAACTCGGAACGTAAGTTTGAAACCCTTGAGCAGTTCGAGCGTGCTACAATGACCCTACTTTATGTGCAATGACAAACAAGTTAGGCAGCACACATTGCTATTCGATATGCATCGCAACGTTACGTATAGTTGGAAGTTATCTTTCTAGACCTATCTAAGTTTGAACTAACCTTCAATAACTATTTAGTTTCTTGAGAGAATGACTTTCTTTCTTGTTGCTCATCTAGGTTACATAAGCATCTCCTGTGGGTAAGTATATTTTATAAGATCATAGTCATTTGTTAATTAATCTCAATTACGTACTTAGTGGATTACAACAATGAAGATTGAAGATGAGTTTATCCTATGTTTTAAGCACACAGATTGTGACGCTAAGAATATCATTACTTACGCAAACTTAGGATTATGTTGTAAATTTCAAAAGCCTAGAGAAACCATATTGTCTGAACGAACACACCAAATGACAAACAAGTTAGTTAACGAGACAAGTGTTCGTTCTATTTGCAGAGAGGTTCCACACTTGACTCGTGTTTCGCCTTCGCCTGGAAGTTCTGCATGTCACTGACAAGTTATTGCAATTTCGTCCTGTTTGAAAATCAAAATACTGTGAGGATTGTATCCTTGCCTGTTACTGAGTTCCAAAGTTGGAAAATATTACATATCCAAAGTTTCCTAACAACATGTTTTGATCGGATTATAACGTTTTAGAAATACAGTGTACCTTGTACGAAAGTTCATTTTGTACAAACTTTGTTAGTTATAGTTATTTATAATTAGAACGCTTATCGAACACTTTTGTTACCGAATTAATATTACTAGTCACCCGTAGCATCGGCCGAAATTCGACCGTAATTTAAATTAAAAATCAAATGTCATCTGACATTCTTGACGTTGTGTCTTTTCATTTTCATTTACTAAGTACGTATGCGTTTGTGACAAATGCAAGGCAGTGTGTGTAATGTGTTTTTAGTTGATTTTATGTATGAAAAATGCATTATTTGAAAAAAATATTAACATTCTGCACTCCTTCTCTACGTCCACTATAACCGTGCAAAATTTCATACTAATCCGTCCGCGGCATATTACTTAAAAATCCGTCACAAATTTTTGCTTCACGTATTAATATAATGATAATTCGATAACAAAAGGTATAGCTTATAAGACATTATTAGTCCTATTATATGCATTTGCATATGCAATTGCATATAATAGGACCCAAAATAGATCCCTAGGGAAGACCACATCGTCCCTGTAGTTCCGGGATCAGAATAGGGCTACGGCATGCACTGCCTGTCGTAAGAGGCGCCTAAAAGGGGCTTCCGGGGTTACAGACGGCTAGAGTGGGAGCTCGAACTGTGCTGTCAGGCAATCCCGGGAAGGACGGCGGTATGTGTGGTCGCATACCGTCGTAAAGACTAGATGGATCGGTGGGCCCAGCCGCCCATCTGGGAGGAGACCGATGGAGTAACGCGCTCGGTGGATTCCGGTTAAAGTCGTCTCGAGATCCCGGAGTCCTCCTTTTTAGCGCCGAGGACGGCCACCGGGGGGGTTTTAGTGCGGTAAACATCCCACATAACCCTGCGTCGCTCCCACGACGTCGGGTACCTTTTGAAGGTTTCCCCCTCGAGAACAAAAAAAGGCAGACCACATGTAATACTTCTTTGGCTACTTTGAGTCTTCCCAATTCCAATTCCAATCTTATAGCGGTTACTGAGGTATGATCATACCTTATATAGATAGATATTTATACCTTTTTTTGCTATTGAGAGGCAAACCTTCTGTAGGACTTTCATCGCACTAAACCCTGCTGGAAGAAGGACGCCGTGATCTCCAACGGAACACGACTGGAGTGATCCGAGCGCGATGCTCCTTTCAGACTCCTCCCTGGTAAGCGACTACGCTTATCGCACCTTCTTTACGGCGGTTTGCGACCACACATGCCGTCCCCCTTTTGAGTTTGGCTACCAAAGACATACTAATGTTAGGAAAAAAGTCAGTAAAACATTGACAGTTTTTTTGTTTCTCGGTGATTTCCTCAAAATTATTATGTAACTTGTTCGGGCCTATATGCTTTTTAATTTTGTTACATGTACAAATACCATATATTTATCAGCATCCGCATTTTTACAGGTTTTTTCTTACAAGCGTCAAATAATTTAAAATAATATGCATTTTTCATGTTTTGTATAAATTTTCTTCCCTCATTTCCTTTAACAATGATTTCTTCGTGTTTAATTTTGTCCTCGATATTTCTTTTATAATATTTCCACAATTAGTTTCTACAGTTGATTTCAATTATTTATTATTGTTTTATTTATCCAATGTTGTTGAGGGACATTTTGAATTTTATATATTTTCTACACTTTTAAGAAGATTCTCTTCCAGTGAATCAAATGAATAATTTTCATTTTAATTTGGGTTTTCAGCCACTATTCTGTACAGTTTTATAAGATTATAATAGCTTCATATGATTAGCTTTCATATAATTATCTATAGCTTCATATGATTTTTTTTTTCATTTCTTCAATATGATTTTTCAATATGATCTTCTGGTTGGCACCTTTTTAGCTCAAAGTAGATTTACTCATTTAATGAAATTATTAAATTCTGAATTTCTCGTCGCTTGTCATAATTTCTATTTCAAAAACAGATGTGATGTCATGGCATTAACCGCCTTTAAAATGGCAACAGAAGAGGTTAAACCCGAGTTTAACCTAATTATGTGAGTGGCCTTACTGACGTCGGTATTTTTCCTGCATACAATACCCGAAACTATGTATTTCCTTCCGAGACTTCGGAAACTCACTAAATGTCCAGACATTATATTAAGATACAAATAAAATAACATACAATCCGGTTAAAATAGTTTTGATAATCGTCTAATGATTAATGAGGATTAATGTTTGTGCAAACGAAGTCGCGGAGGTCTGCTAATTTTCATATATTTTTGTATTATTTTCATTTAAACATCGATCTCTAGTTGCTACTTGTGAGTGAATTATATACACCTGCTTTATAGTACGAATCAGAGCAAATACCAATAATATAGTAGTGCTATATTGCCGCATTAAAACAAAAAGAAATTTCGAAAAGCGAACACAAAGAACTAACACGACGCTGTATTATGTGGAATACATTTTAATGTATAATTAATTTTCTGTTTGAACAGAACAGCAATTTTTCGTTCCAAATTTCTCTACGTTTCTTAACGTACGTTTTGACGTGGAAATAATATATTGCTGCACACCTTTTTAATTTAGGTATTAAACTGATATCGCTCATACAAAATACGGATGTGGAAAATAAATATTTGTTCGTAAATCGTTGTGCATTTTTATTTCTAGCAATGGAAAGCTAGAAATAAAATTCTTTTATATTGTTGTTGTAAAAATAATATAAATTTTACACGCCGAGAGGGGCTAAGGGGGATAAGGGCACTCTAGTGCACGATGTAGCTTCAGAGATAAAATTAACTTTTCCGTTTGTTTCTGCGAACAAAAATAGTTCGTACCACTTAAGAGGAAACTTTTGAAACAAGCATTAAGGGGCTTTTAACTTTATTTAAAGTATTGCCAGATAAAATGACTCCATGCCATTTCTGAGCACTATTTGTGGATTTTTGGACGCCTCGCTATTGCTTGTAATGTCGTTTTTACAAGCTCTTGACTTATAACTTATCATTATTATATGTCTGCCGAGAAAGTTTCGCAAGGAGAATAGCATTAATTTGTAGATTAATATATTGGAGATACCCCTAACATTGAAAATAATGTTTAAACTTACATAAATACTACATGAAAACTTTTCCAAAATGTTTTATCGACCTTCCAAGATGATTTCAAACTTTCTTTTAGTAACGTTCCTCTTTAATCTATTTATACTTATAATAAATCTGTAGAGAGATCAATTCTGTACATGAAATATATTTCCAAAATAACTATCAGGGGGTGATTAGGGATCGATACTGATGCCAAAAATCCAACCAGTAAATTTTTTGTCTGTCTGTTTGTCTGTATAACCGTTATAGAAATAAAAACTACTCGACGGGTTTTAACGAAACTTGGTACGATTATTCTTCATACTCCTGAGCTGGTTATAGTATACATTTCATCACGATACAATCAATAGGAGCAGAGTAGTAAAGGGAAATGTTAGGAAAACGGGAGAAGTTACTCCATTTTTTAAGCTTCCGTCGCGTGTGCCACCTTAATGGTTAAAGCTGCACAGAAATCATGTATTACCGAAATATTCTCCTTAAAATTATTTAAAAATTATTCCACAATAGCATATGTGTATCTTTTATGGTTGACTCACAATAACATATGTAACTCCCGATAGCTTAGCAGTAGCCGAAGCTTTCTGATTATATTTGTCTACTCTTACGTTTATAACACTCTCAGTCATCCCTAATTAAAAAAGTTAACATTATTTAGGCGGAACGAAGTTTGCCGGGTCAACTAGTGTATAATATGTTTATATGCAAGGTCATCTTCCATCGCCTTTCATTTCATGTATTTCTTATTGTTTATAGTTGAGTGTGTATGTCTTATTGATTTAGATATACAAAAGCCAACGGCAATTAATTTTAAAATGATATCGAACAAGTTTACTTATTTGGCAAGAGTAGATCTGTAAACTTAGGATGTCGAAATTACCACACAGAATATCTACAGGGTTATCGCTACTTAAATCGAAGCCGGAGTTAGAAAAAAGGCTAGAAACTAATAAAGTGAAAATGTAATTACAATTTTTTGCTTGAATCTTCGACATCGAGATCAGTTAGCTCTAAGCTAAGTCATACATACATATTATGTGCAGTTAATCATTATTGTAATATATTCAACTTCAAAATAAGAACAAAAATATCAAGCAAGAAATTCACATCCATATTTCTGAGATATTGTATTCACTGAAATTTTGCGACAAGGCGAAAATACTGTTTGGGAATTTGAATATTTTCTGGTTGTTTGCCAATAACACTAAAGTGCAAAGTTATGTTGGTCATTTTTTTACTTCTTTTAGAGTTAGCGACTCACTAGGTTTTTAATGAAACCTAACAATATATAACTTTAGTAATGTTATTAATTTTTATTTATGTATAGTATCTGGTTAAGAGTAAGTCATACAATTGGGACTATTGAGATTGAGGTTTGAGTACAGTAATACTATTGAGACAATTAAGCCGTAGAAGTTCAGCCATAGAAGAACTTATTCAAAGCTCCTATTAGAAGTTGCAAGGTGCCTATGACTATCCTCAGGTGTGACTCCTATCTTTTCTGACGTTGATTATAGATGTTGATTGTCAACAATTATCATTGATCATTGGGCTAACTACATGCTTTTTTCTACTCCCTTTGTTATAGTAATAACACTTAATAGGACAAGCTAGGGGGCGAATAAAACTATTTTACGACAAACCATATCTATCTCGTCTTGGGTCGTAGATTCTTTTGATCGGTTGAAACCGATTCCAAGTCGATAAATATGAGGCAACCCTAATTTGGCCCGGAAGCGTTGTGCAACCGAGCGTTGTAAATTTAGTAATCGGCTTCGGCAGAGGCAGATACTGTTTCACCGGAGGAACGGCTCTCACCCGGGGCTAAGTGCTCCATATCAAGTTATGACGAACCATTGCCATCATAATTTATACCTCGAGGTGTTCTTTAGATATATGTAGATAAATATTCAAGGAAATCTCTACATATCAGTTGTCAACCCATGATGGTCCCATTGCTGGGCACGAGTCTCCTCACAGAATGAAAAAGTTTTAAACAATACTCCACTAGGTTGGCCAAGTTCAACTTCAAACCCAGGATTGGCAGGCCGACTAGAAGCCATTAAGCTAATTCTTAGGTTATAAGATAGAAGCGGGTAAAATATAATAAAAATCAACTTATTTAGTGATCTTTATAATTAAAAATAGTAGTAGCAACAAAATCTAAATAAAGCAAAAATGTTACATAAAGATAGCGTTGCTATAATTAACTGTACATGTTCGCCGCAATATGCAGTATATTAAAATAGTTTTCTACTTAATGTATAACTAAGTTCTTCTTCCATTCATCTTTCATTGTAACTCACTCAACATATAATTTAAATCCCCCAACGCAACGTACCTATACCTTTTACTTTTTTTTATTTATGACTAAATAGTCAGGATATTTTATTGTACCATTTAGTTACAAACAAACTGCAAGTGTGGTAACCATACGTATCCTAAGTATGGTTACTTTCGTCTATTACCATCTTCGTAAAGAACAGAAACACTATGTTAATTACAGATGCATTGCTACTCCTGACGACTAAGATGATCCCCCTGATGTAAATCAACCGACACTCACATCCTACCTCGAATATTTATAACTGATTGGCGATGAAAATTTGTGCACGTTGGTAGGTACCTCCATCGATTCTTGCTGCTTCTACCGCATTTCAAATATTATACATTTATAAGTATTCAATATAATTCTGTTTATTTAATAAAACCTTCTAGTATCATAAATTGCAATTAGATACTTATCTTAACGCTAATATTGACCTATTTAATATTAAATGGCGATTTAAAGATTATCATAATCGTCCTGCATCCAAACGTATCTATTATTCAATATTAATAGAAAGATAAATCCTATTTATATTTCAGTACTAAAACTTATCTAGTGGCTATTTGTAGCCAGGTGAGTACCAATCAATATCCCTGAAATATCTATTCTCATAATGTTATTGGAGCTGTTTGTATCATGTCTGAGTTTTAGGTACACAAAGCCTCCTTGGCTGAGATAAAAATAAACGTACAGTAGTTTTGGTGCCTCAAACTAATAGTTTACTAAAATTAAATGTTAAAAACGCACCGAGATCCATTTTGTTTTACGTTATGTTTTACAAGCTTTTTTTTTACTTGCAGCGTATGTATGTTTTTCAGGATGGAATCTTGCAACTTAATTTTTAAGCAGTTATATTTAATCGATTAATCTGAAATTTGGTATACACGCTTAGTTTGCATGAAAATGCATGTTTTGCTATATGACGTCATTGTGATTCCAATATGGCGGATGATCCAAGATGGCAGACTATAGTTACTTTTCCTGGACTAACCCACTACAGGTATCAAATGTCAGGGCTTAATTTTTGCATTACAATGACCTACAAGAAATCAAATGCAAGATGGCTGCTTTTAAAAAACTGGAAGATTAAAAATGTTTGTACAACAAACCAAATATGGCTATCAAATGAGAGAGCTTAGTTTGTAGTATACAATACAATTGGAAGAAATCAAGCCTAAGGTGGCCATCTCAATACGCTTAACCCTAACTACGCTTACCCTAATTACGCTTGTATTAAATTTTTCAATATTTAACTCATTAATCGATAATAATTATGCTAAGGACATCTATAAGGATTCATTTTAGACTATGAACCTGACTTTTCTCCCCAAATAATTCACTTCCATTGAATCAAATCACTGGAATACACGTTTTAAATTTATCAAACAAAGCCGTATTATTAAAAACTGTAGCTCACCGGAAACAAAGCGCGCCTTTACACGATGGAAATTCGTTATTCTATTTTCGTGCTTTTGTATTTAGCAAGTAAGTTAAATAAGGCCGCGTAAATATTTGTGGAAAGCTGTGTCCGGTTTTGTACGGAGTAAGTACCGCAGATTTACTTTTCAGGACGCACCTTCCTCTGTTTGGTAAATATGCGTGGTCTACCAGCGTGGTGGAGTGAAGTTTTAATTTCCACGCATTCGTTAACCGGGAAACTCGTACGAATATTAATGACGATTGCGCATTTGTTAAGTAGGTACAACAAGGGGATGCCACAGCTATAGTAAAAGGTTTATATGTACATTGAAAACAGTAATGAAAAGTTATTTTATTCTCGTTACTCTCTGTATTTTATTTAGTTTAACATTATTATGTATAATTTAATATGTAAAGGATACTCGCGGCGGCTTTTTGATTATTTTTGCCGAATTTTCGATTGAGATAAATGGACCCTGGTCACGTCTAAACCTTGGTAGAGGGAAGTAATTATTGACAACACATATACCATACGTCTAGTTCGTTTTTCTTTTTTGAGTTTTGATATGGATAATGGCTCACAATAATATCCATATCTTTTCGTAGTGATGATAGCATTTTTTTAAAGACTAGATAGATTTTCGTATTTTGTTATGGATAAGCAACTTACATCTCTGTAATAAACATGATATAAAAGTAATATTAATATGTAAAAGAAAAAATACCATAAATCTAATTGCTTCAATTGTTCCAAATGTTTCAATGCCATATACAATTTTGTTAGGAGCTTAATGTATATAAAACTATCTAGCAAAGTCTATCTCGAGCACGACAGTCTGTAAAGCTATTCACCGTCTATCAAGTTAAGACTTATCGAGTGAGCATAAATTTTGGCGAGTGGCCACGTCTAACAACATTCAATACGGCACTTTGGAAAGATAACTGATAACTGCAAATACTTTACCTAATATTTTCGTTATGCCTTTATTTAGTAACATTCAAACATTATTGACGTTATGTTTATTTATAAGAGTTTTGTTGTAAAGCACAGTAAGTAATTGATTAAGGAAATTTAGAACGGGCTCTGTAGGCTACACCGTCAAACGTTGCTGTGTTTTGGTTTGAGTGGCGGGGAAAGATCACGAAAAGCGGCCGAATTGCCTATTCCACCTTTGAGCGTCCACTCAAGATTATATCGACGAATTCTATTTCAAATCAAAAAAATACTGAAAAATCAATGCGAGATTGTCATTTGATTATATGGGATGGAGATTTTATGCTTTCTGCTTTACTAAGAACAATGCGGGATTTACGCACAGAAATAACCTTTTGACAAATGTAGCCCGCTAAAGCAAAAGGGACCAGAGCAGACTAAGTCTCTTTAAAGATATTATCTTATAAGATCTTTGGCCATATTTAACAAAATATTTTGGTACTTAAAACAAATATGTTAGTTTCCAGTGAAAGCAATAGGCAATTTTCTAATGATTTAATTCAAATAGGTTACAGAGCTTTCCAATCCGGAAAATTTAAAATCTTTATAATCAATACGCCATGGTTTAAATGTGGAGGAGTTGGTTGAAAAAGTATATCCCGATATTGTTAATATACCCAATGAACGTGTCTATAAAATAAATGATTTATTTTTTCCAAATTTAAAGCAGCGTCACAGATCTACTATTCCTCTATCTGGATGACTGTATCGAGATAGAGGAAGTAATATATTATCCAACAGATTTTTTTATTCATAAATGAATCCCTCCCAGAATTCCTCCACACAAAGTAATGTTAAAAATAGTGAACCTACTTTTATCGTACTCAGAAATCTCAGAAAATCCGCAAAATTACTTTAAATAGTAATTTCCAATTCGTAAATATAAAACCAATTTTTATAATCGATGCGCTTTGGTTTAAATGTGGAGGAATTGGTTGAAAAGATGTATCCCGATATTGTTAATGTGACCGCTAAGACTGTAAATTGGTTCAAAAAAAGCGGTTTACTATATTCTAATTCGTCTAATTTTATAAATATTTTTACATAACAAGATGTTCCTACCCACTACCAAATACATACTTGAAATTCCTATCTTCATTCTGTGTTTGTCCAGGTAATTCATGACCGGCTAAACCGATTTTAATGACACTTTCACTACAGAAAATGATATGGCAAAGCATATAGACTACTATGTATCATAGAAGTCCCAGTGAGTCGAGATTTGCGCGGAAAACTTTGCGATTCATTGAATTGCAAACGGGCGAAGCCGCGGATACAGCTAGTATCTGAATAATAAAAAACGTTTTAAAAATAAATGAACCATTTTACTTTACAGCGCATTCTAGCAATCCTAAAAAAATTTTATTTTATTACGTACTTTAAATGTAAATACCTTAAATATGCTATTTCATTTATAAAAAGGACTAAAGGTCACGGAGCTGCTTGGCACCCAGCCTAAAATAATATAAAGACATGTAACACAACAAGTACAGCGTAAGTTCAAAGCAAATTGAGAATTCTAAGAAATACTAAATCAATGATACAAAAGCGTTCGACAAGGTTTCACTTTAAAGATTGTTCTTTTTGGTTTTAACTATTTTAAAATCAAATTGTTTAATAACTTAAAAACATTTTGCATAACCACAAAAATCTTGCTCGTTATCTAATATCAATTTTAATATTAAAATAATAAATTATAAAAATGGTCAACCACGCGGTCTCACACACAAAAGGTTCCGTACCTTTGCCATGTTTAAAAAACAGCGAAAATCACTTTTATTGTATGTCCTCCTTAAACGTTTATTTTACCTAATTAATGTTTTTTAAAGTGCATGTGTAATTAAATTTTCTGTGAATATTTCAAGTACGCCTTGCACCTGTTGCCGTTATTTATGTTGGCAAAAAATACGTTTAGATGCTCCTTCTGAAATACTTTTTTATTCTGTTTTATGTATTTGTTGTAGCAGCAACTGAAATACATTATTTGTGAAAATCTCAAATGTTTAGGTATCACGGCTTATAAGATACAGACCTGGTGACAGACAGACGGATAGCTCAGCCTTTGTAAAAAAATCCCGTTTATACCACTTGGGATTTTCGAGGGGGAAACCTTCAAAAGGTACCCGACGCGACGCAGGGTTATGTGGGATTTTTACCGCACTAAAACCCCCCCGGTGGCCGTCCTCGGCGCTGAAAAGGAGGTCTCCGGGATCTCAAAATGACTTCAACCGGAATTTTCCGAGCGCGTTGCCCCATCGGGCTCCTCCCAGATGGGCGGCTGGGCCCACCGCTCCGTCTAGCCTTTACGACGGTATGCGACCACACATACCGCCGTCCTTCCCGAGATTGCCTGACCGAACGATACCACTTGGGTACGGAACCTTACGAGGGTAAAATCAAACGCAAAAATTTGTACTGCGCAATTTAATGACCATAACCATTGAAGTAAATTCAAAAAAATAGGAAATAGTATTGTTGTAACATACGATAAACACTGCATTAGCGAGTAAATAGTAAACGATACTTTTGCGTCCAAAGGCTCGAAGTGTACGTTAATGGGCCTAGAACGAGCCGTCTGAAGCGAGTAGCTGTTATTGTTATGGTTTATTGATATTTTAACTGCAGTTTTCCGGTCTATTCATGGATAACAATAGAACATTAGCTAAGCGATAAGCCAAGCGCCAATCTTTTTGGGTTTCTGTATCCAAAGCGGATAAATACAAGTTAATGGGCTCTATTTCTTGAACTGTGTTTGATAAACGCTTTAGTATTAAGTGTAATAAAATGGCCGCTACGAAAACAAAGTATATTCGAAAATTAGGAAAAATTTAAAATATATATAAAGTTGGGTCCTCAAATAAAACACTGAAATTTTTGGTGCTTTCCAGTTTATTTTTTTGAATCGTAACAGATAGATACTTTGAATATTCACAATTCATTAATTTCTGTAGTTGCTATGGTAACAAGTACTAAAAATCAAAAGTTTGTAATTTGGTAGCACGGACAGTCCGCGCCTTAGGTCGAGTCACACTTGGCTAATTATTTCCATAAAATCCGTATTCCCTGTATAGCATTAAGAGTAATCACCAATTACGAATACAGTAGTGATGGAAACGATTCATTTGAAAAGGATGTACTAGGGGTGAGGAAATCCTCATTATCCTTATGTTTAACGCGCTCAAGCTGATTTTTTCTTCGATAATTGGGTATCACCTTTTTCCTCGGAAAAAATCCTGCGATGATGTCTGTGTATTTTACTTCTATTAGTAATCCGATTATCCGATTAGAATGTAAAGCACAATAACAATATAAAGGTAATTTAGAGGTATTATCAATTGTTTTTTTTCCTTTCTAGCCAACATCATAAGTAATAAAAAATAAAATTATACGATATGTTAAATATTCATTTGGTTTGTCAATGTAGTCCCGGGACCAAAATAGGGCTACAGTCGCCTCGTACGACAGGGAGGGGCCTGTCGTACGAGGCGACTAAAAGGGGCTTTCGGAGTTGCGAGCGGCTAGAATGAGAGCTCGAACCGTCGAACGAGGACTCCAGTTGTGTTCCATTGGAGATCCCGGACTCCTCGACGCAGCGCTGAAGACGGCAACCGGGGGGGGTTTTAGTGCGGTAAGAATCCCATATAACCCGCGTCGCTCCCACGACGTCGAGTACCTTTTGAAGGTTCCCCTCGTAAAAATAATAAACTTATCTAAAAATAATTATTAAAGTAACTTAATTAACAGAGGAGTAGGTATGCCCACGGATGGTATCTCAAAATCTAAGTCGTGTCACTACTTCATGAAATGAGTAATTCTTATTAATTAAAAAAATGTTTGCAAATATTTGCCTAATAAGGATTATTATTTGTATTATAGTTATTTAATTCTTTTTTTATTCTTTTTTAAAATATTCATGTTCCAAGAGGAACTACCTAATGGAATAAATTTACGTCATATTCAAATACTGAATATTTGGTTTTAACTAACAAGTATCGGTACTATTTTGCTAGGTGGTAGAACTAGTATAGTAAAACCGGTTCGGTATCCTCGCCACACCTAGCGTGAAGCATTTCTTTGCCGGCACACATTTACATGAGGCGACCAACTTAGTCCTCGGGAGTAGCATTGCATGTGTGTTATATGAAGTTGTTTACAGATACCAATGGGCGGCCGTTTCGACTTACGAGCAGGTGGACTGGACTCGTTTGCTACTTCAATCAGATAAAAAATATGTCCTCAATAATCAAACATGTTATGATAATATTAAAACCTTTTTTTTTTTGTTACAGGGAGGAAACCTTCAAAAGGTACACCGAATCCTTGGGAGAGACTCAGGGTTATGTGGGATTTTTACCCACTAAAACCTCCTCGGTGGCCTTCCTCAGCGCTTGTAGTAGGGGACTCGGAAACTCCAACGGAACGAACCGGTGGCCACTAGCGCAGTGCCCCTCATGGGCTCATCTCTTGGGGGACGTGTACCATCCCCCTTCATCATCCGGTGCTTACGGCGAGATGCAGCCACACATACCGCCATCCTTCTCGGGATTGCTTGTTGGACGGTTCGAGCTCCCACTCTAGCCGTCCGCAACCCCAGAGGCCCCCTGTTAGTCGCCTCTTACGACAGGCAGGGGATACCGTACCCGTATTCTACTCCCCGACTACAGGGTCAATGATAATAGTAAAACCTAACGCCCTATCTAAAGAACCTAAATTAGACATACTTATTAATAAAATTAGTAAATTTAAGAACTCTATAAAATATTTGCATTCAATTATTTAAAATATTTTTGTAATTTTTAACACATTTTTTTTACTGTACATATAACATACCAGATTTACATATATACTATGCTTAATTATTATTACTTATACTTACAATTAAGTGTAATAATATAATCTTAAGTTTTTAAACTCGACCACGATGCATGCCATGGTGGCCCGTAATTATGACAGCATTTGGAAATGACTTTCTATTCACTGTACTGTAAGAGCTAGCTTATTTGAAATCATTTAACTTCAATATACAATTTGAAGTATAAAACTACCAATCGTAATCAGCCTCGGGCGTTCTCTTAATTAACGATTAAAATATTACACAGACTAGCGTCAAACAGAAATATCGGTTGCGTAATGAGGACCCCGATCATGTTACAGTAGGAAGCTTTGCGTAGTTCTTAAAGCGCATTGGATTTAATGATTACTAGTCACCCGTCGTAACGGTCGAAATTCGACCGTAATTCAACTCAAAAACTAAACTTGATAGTATCCAAAGTATTTCCTAAATTATTGTTTTATTAATTTTCATGTTATTTTAATACACCCGAAAAGTAAAAAGAGATTTATGTGACAAAGCTGCATTAAACATCAATAACGGGTATTTTGACAAAGACATCTGACATTTTTGACGTTCTGTGTGGTCCTATTATGGTGAACGTTAATTTCGTTTATTATTTATGTGATGGTGACAAATGCATGGTAGTGTGTGTAATGTGTTTTAGTTGATTTTATGTATGTAATATGCATTATTTGAAAAAAATATTAACATTCTGCACTCCTCTACGCCCACTATAACCGTGCAAAATTTCATACTAATCCGTCCGCGGCAAATTACTTAAAAATGCACCACAAGTTTTTGCTTCACGTATTAATATATAGAAGATAGATTCACGTATTAATATATAGATAAACAACAGAAATAAATAGATATAGTTTCTTAAATATTTATATATTTATTACTGGTTTAATAAATTCATAAATTGTGCAGTAATTCACGAGAGCCGAACACTTCGGTATTCTAGTATGCTCGCTGTAACGAGCTCTGCTATAATTATTATCTGCGAGCTGTATCTAATGATACCTGAAACAGTGCTGGTTTAATTACTTATCATTGAAGAATATAAACAAAAATGTGAATAGAAATATTGATTAGGTGTTTGTTACAATTATCATACTTTGGTCACACATTAAAAGTTTTAACAAAATAAAACCCGAACGCTGGTAAAAAAAATCAGTCGTAATTTTGATTATAAAAAATGCTTTAATTTATTAGTATAAATTAAAGTACTTTAATTTAAAGGTAGTCCTTTACACTAAATAAGTAAAAGTGATGAAAAAAATCTGAATATAAGGAATTAAATAACAATAATTTGTAAGCTATAATTTGTTACATTTGGATATTACTAATGTTTGAATTAATAGATATTTTTGTAAACTAAATTATATTTATGCAATATATATTATTTTTTACCCCTCTAATTCACCAATATTAAAGGACTGAATAACAATAAATAATATGTATTCAACTGATGATTACTTTGATATGATTTATGATAAAATGTTCGAATTCTATTCTCAGTACAGTTTAGTCCAGTGTTGCTCAAAGTGGGTGATAAGGCCCCTATTGAGGGTGCTGAAAGCCTACCTTAGAAGAGAAAATTGGGGAGCGTTGCAGTTTACGGAGTGATGGTTAATTGATGGTGTTTTAATCTGAATGTTAAAAGAAAATGTCTTTTTACTCAAGTCTTTCCAAATATATCCGATATTTGGCAAGAGTTGGGAGTTAAGGTTGGCGACGCCTTGCGTCACGATCGTTGTCCTTGTTATTCTTACTGACAATTTTGGTGGCATTTGGACAATAATTTAATCAAAAAGTAATTGGCTGATTAAACAGGTCTGAAAGCTTCTGGTATATAGCTTATAACTATTAAAAATGGCTTAAAGTGAGTGAACCAAGAAATGTCCATTGCGGTGAAAACATTTCAAACTTACATTCTGCCCTATTTATACATATTGTGGGAAAGATTCCTGGATGTAAACCCAGGAATGGAATCCAATGACGTTATAAGCAGTTTTTTTGAGCCTTCGTATTGAAGTCATATATATAAACCTTTTTTATGGAGAAATATCAGTCACTGCTGAACTTCCAAGTGCTAATATAATTAGTTCACAAATATTTTTCGGTGTTTTTATAAAAATAAAATCGATCAAGTGCGGGTCGGACTCGCTCACAAGCGATCCCATACCATTTATCTATAAAAAAGGGAAAAAGAACACATTTATTGTATGAGACGCGCATAAGTTTTATTATATGAGAGCCCCCTCAAAAATTTATTTTAATCTGCTATTGCTATTAATATTTGTTGGTGCAGCGGCAACAAAAATTAATCATCTGTGAAAATTTCAACAGCCTAGCTATCACAGTTCATGACATATAGCCTGGTGATAGACAGACGGACAGACAGCAGAGTCTTATTAATAGGGTTCCATTATTCCCTTTTAGGTACGTAACCCTAAAAATGACAAACATATTCGATTATCACATTAAATTCACGCATTTAACCCTTAATACATGCTATAGTAAATTGTTACTTTTTTAAATTATACATTTTTCCAACACTCACACTTGCATAAACGCTTGGGTCTGAAAGCATACTCTTATCTATTTCCGCCGTCAAAGCGTAATGCACGCATAGCGTTTCGGTTTGAGAGTGACTGCGCCCGTGTAATTATTGACGCGGGAGGTGAGAGCCACGTATATTGCCGAGGGTGAGTGCAAGTGTTATGTGAGCTGACGTTTTTATATTGTAAGCGAAATTCGCTAGTGACTGAATTTATATTATTGTATCACGCATGATAAAATGTAGTGTATGGATATCTCATCGTCAACCCATTATTGTCTTACTGCTGGGTGTGCTATCAGAATCTGCAAATTATCCCAACGCGCTGGCCAAGTGCGAATTGCTAGAGGGGCGCAATTTTGATGACGTATCAATCAAAAGGAATGAATAAAATGATGACGCACATAATTAAAAAAAATTCGACGCAGACTTGGAATTTGAACCTCGAACCTTCCGATCGTCTCTACCTCTATATTTATATCTACCGAAATATTACCACACAGACAAGGATCGTATCTGATAAAATATTATATGTATCTAGTAATATTAGAAATGGGAAAGTTTGTAAGAATAAAGCGATTTGCATTAAATTACAGTGGCAGTTTATGGCTTACATTAAATCCATATAAAAATTCCATATAATTAATGACGCAAGAGGTGAGAATAAATGGCAAGTTCCTGTACGTACTAATTATTTATGCTTTGCAAAATATTATGTATCTTAAAGTATTAAAATCTCATCAATTCTGTCATAACTCAATCACAAGTAGGTAACAACGAACAATTACTCAGCTCCCTATAGATATTCTTGCAGAATATTACTTCAATTTAAGCCAAAATAAAACAATACTATTGATTCAAAAAACTTTCAATTATATTTAAACATAATCTTTTTAAAATCATTATCACTTATCTAACTACGTGACTACTTTTTATTGTAATTCAGTGTACCGATATGCGTGAACTAAATTGATAAACATCAATTTTTTTGCTCAATATCTACTAATATGTCGATATCTACTACGCAGATAAAATAATAATGTAAAATCGATATCATTTACATATTGCTTATATTACTGTCACAAAATCTGAAACTTTTTACCTCAGAATTAAACGCGGTCGGGGATCCCAAGCCTCGTAAAAAGTAAAAAGAGTCCCATTTTATGATCTCGTAAAAATGACCATTTGCAAGAAAAATGATGACGTCGCCCGCGGCTCTAACACGTCATTACCGCACGAATATGTGTGATCGAAAAATCTTTTTGTTTTATAAATCACAATCATGTTACTTATCATATTAATGTCACAAATAAAAACATAACGTTAATCTTAAACACTACACTTACACTATGTTAATCTGAAACATTTAAATCTAACGTATTTTTCTATAAGCTTACAAATTTTCACGGATCTCACAACAAAATGAAGCATAACGTCACGTTCATTAAATTGAAAATTGCAACGAAAATACAAAATTCAATGAAGTTTAAAATGTCGGTAGCATGGATTGAATGAATGAAGCACTTAATGAAGAAAGCTGTAAAATTAATTATGCGTATAAAATGAGCTTTTCACAAAATTATTTCATCATCATAAAAGATCCCGAGAAGATTGGCTTTCCACAAGGTGGCGTTAATGGCACTCGATGTCGCATATTGCGTATCAATAGAGATTTCGCCGGCCATTGATTTTATGAGAACTCTTTTGTCGCGTGCCACGTGCCGGGCCAATAAAACTGCTGCGGCCACTTTGCTGTCGCCGCAAATTGGATTGACTTTGCGAGAGAAATACTGTCGCTCCCTGCGGTGCATTTTATACGATGTCAGGAGGCAAAAGGACATTTCTCACTATTACAAGGATTGCTTCAGCCAATGTTTTCTGGTTGTTTACGAGATACCAAGTTTACAAGTTACGTGTTTATGTTGGAGAGAATTTATATCATGTCATTGTTCTTACAAGTGATATGCCCCTAGAGCTTAGGTTAGTAACTTAGCTACTGTAAGAACAACAAAAACTTTCACTAATACAAAAAGCCTTAAAAATCACTGTGTATACTTTTTTATTTACTTCTTTTAGGTTGTAATAAGAATAACGGCTAAATATATGTACCTATAATTCAACATATTAAAAAATTGATAGGTTACTTTAAAGTTGATATTTAGTAAAAAAATAATAAACGTATAATTAACTTTTGTAATAAAAGAAAATATTATTTTTAATTCGTCAGTATTCCTTACTTATATTTTCTATATATTTTTGCTTTTGCTAGGGTATTGGATACTAAGGAAAATAAAAATAGGTCGGTGTAATTTAACTAATTCACAAGTAGTCATATTTTGAGGTACATGTAAGTATATCATCGTAGCGCTATTGTAATTTACTTATTTATTAAAGTGAATAAGAAATATTTTTCATGTAGATACGTTGTAAAAATGAAAATTACTAAATCCACTGAAATTATCATCGTGGTGAACCGTGCGAGCCGTTATATCCACATAATAAATACTTTGATTTGATTTGATTTGAATAAATATTTTATAGTTGATAAAATATTTTTGACGTACATACTTCATGAATCTACGAAGAAATTTTTTTTAAAATTTTATTTTTAGATTATAAAGAGTGACACAAGTAATAGGCATATGATAATCGGTTCCCTGCTGACCATATCTATTTATCTGATCTATGCATAACCAGAAACCACTTGAATCAACCGGAAGATTAACGATCGAATCCGCTTGTTCATCCAATCCTCAAGAACAGACCGAACAACTCTCGAAGCGCTACTTGTAAAGAGATGGCAGACGACATGGGACAGTTAGTGCATGTCGGTCAAAGCTATTTTGTCAATTCAAACGTAATGAGAAGGAGATTGAAACCTTACCGACTTACAGCGGATCCGACGTACATCTACGAACGTATCTGCGCTACAGACAGAGAAACTATTATCTTCCTACTATGTGTCGGTGCGGGCTGTAGTACCGGTTTACCACTTTTCCTCACAACAACCACTGTTTAAGTTTTGACCCACATATTGGAATGTACATTACACGCTTAAGTATACCTTTTCGACCATCAGTTACAAAATATTAGGCAGTAATTGTTAAAAAAAATAAACAATGATTGTTTTGAGGTAACGTAATACAGAAAGTAAAGGCAACATTTACTATGGGTGTGCGTCCGTGCGTAACATCGGGGACCTCATCAGATGTTATTTGTTATTTAAATGTGTACAGTGCATGTCAGTCTGTCATTCTTTCGCTTTAAAGCCATTCTATTATTTCAAAGGCAATGAGGAGATGCAAATTTTGCCGACTTACTGCGGTGCCGACGTACGACGACTTACAGTGGAGCGACGCAGGGTTATGTGGGATTTTTACCGCACTAAAACCCGGTGGCCGGCCTCGGCGCTATAAAGAGGACTCCGGGAACTCGGAACGACCGCAACCGGAATCCTCCGAGCGCATTGCTTTCATCGGGCTCCTCCCAGATGGGTGGCTGGGCCCACCACTCCGTCTAGTCTTTACGACGGTATGCGACCACATATACCGCCGTCCTGCCCGGGACCGCCTGACCGAACGGTTCGAGCTCCTACTCTAGCCGCCTGCAACTCCGGAAGCCCCTTTTAGTCGCCTCTTACGACAAGCAGGGTATGCCGTATCCTTATTCTGATCCTGGAACTATAGGGATGACCGACGTACCTCTACGAACATATCTGTTCTACGCTAGAAGATTCTCTTTCTACGGTCCATCGTTGCGGGTTTGGCCTTACTCGTACTTATGGTACCAGTCCGAGTCCGTACTTAACTTTAGAGACCACGTGAGAAGCTAAATGTTATGTTAAAGCGGCATTTGAAAATGTCATATTCAACACTCATCGTAAACGATTACCTACTTCTACAACTATTGTGTTTCGTAGTTCTGTAACGAAAGTCATTATTGACATTCGCGAATGCGTTAGTTTTTCCAGTTTTTGGTGTAGGGTATAAATTTTGACCACCTTCATTTGCGAAACAATACAATACAACCACAAAATACGTGAAGCTAATAAATATTTTTATTGCGATATAAAAATAATAGTATATCCGTGTTTCGGGTCTAGCATGTTGGAATTTTCACAAATAAAGTGCTTAAAGCAGTCCGAAAATTGAAATGTAACTACCACGTTTACACCCAAACAGTGCACAGTACGATCGTTCGGCCCTGAACCGAAACAACAGAGAAACAACATTATGTTCGGGAACCGAACTCCCCTACCCGTAAATGTACACTTACAATGCAAAATACGACAACAAAAGATAGAAGGCCGATTCGTGCGGTATTAACCGTTTTCTCTTAACATTTTACCTAAATCTACCTAGTGTTTTTAGCAAACTACGGATATTTACCACGTTTCGCATTACATTTCTTTTTCTTATAATGTAGCAAATGAGCATGCAGTCTGCCTGATGGTAAGTGACCATTAACACCCATTGTCATCTGTATTCAACGCCTAAGACTAAGTTGGATGACTAAGTTCTAATGAGTAAGTCTGATTGATACTCATTTAATACGCAAAAGACTAAAAACATACTTTCATATATTACGACAAACTTAAAGTACATAAATGTAGAAGGTATGTAAACGCGCGATTTATTTGCTCGTCTGACTTTAATGGACTACTATTTTTTATTCATAGTACATTATTAAGTGTTTTTACAACAAGATACGAAATAATAAGACAAATATCACGCTTACTGATTATTATTATTTTGCACGGATGAATACCATCTTGAAACGGAACTACATCACTAACATTGGGCAACGACAGGCGGCAACTGTTGCTGGCAACATGTGGCGATTATTGGTAACGTTCACGGATGACAGGAAGAAGTAATCGGCGACATAAACCGTTGCTTGTGTATTAACTTACAATAAAATTGCCTGTGGTGACACCTTTTTCAGGCTGTAAGATTTCATAATAATGTACGGTCACTTATAAGCGCACAAAAAGTTATAACAACTACCAAAAGAACATTTTAATTACATGTTTAAGCACCTTTTACTCAATTACGGTTTAATCCCTGTTTATTTAACGCGACTTAGCTAATAAATAACTCCTAGAAACAACTCCGTTTGGTAGTCTTCCAATGTGGGATTAAGGAAATTCCCCGCTAATTATATCTAGCTCAGGTATCTTACAAACTGTAAATTTACGCGGACTAACTTATACGGAACATTTTTTAATTAAAACTTCCGAGGCCTCCTATCAATCGGGACTTCCTATCAGTCGAAGTTTATCGTGTTCCTATTACGGAATTAACTGAGGGGCGATATTTATTAAGCCTCGGTGACTTTGAATTACTGTTGATTCGTTAGCCTTTAGAAGTTAATCGTTGGATATAGAAATCCTCTTAAAAGACAAGTCATGTTGGTGGGAACCCTTTTTGCATCGTCTCTTAAGGCTTGAAGCTGTTAGAATATATGTAGCTCGACCGTGCAACCACTGGCATACCAACGCCTACTCGTAGCGTGAAGCATTTCTTGCGTTTCGGTTTCATACTTTTATATGAGGCAATAGTCCTCGGGAGCCGCAATACGTCTATAATTGACTTTAGATTGCACCCTTGTTCTGTATGAACTTGCTTACGAATGTTCGTGGGTGGCAGTGACAATTTATTATGAGGATTGCATGCTCGTTTACTACTTTTATATTATAAAAAAAATACCACCGATGAGGCGTTCTATAAGAATTAGTAACATATAATAGTGGATTAACAGTAACAACCTGGACACCACTCATTTAAATTTCGACAGTATCTGATGCTGATGATATTTTCAGTTATATTCTACGTAAATGTCCGTTCGCGTACTTAGTTAACATCAGGTGGCCCTCATGCCCGTATGCTATTTGAATGACGAGTATATATAAAAAAAATATCACCCATTTCCCCTTCAACGCGTACATTGCATCAATTGGAGAGTACCTAAGCCCGTGTAATTAATTGGCACTCCTACAGGTATACGTATGGCTATAGCCACGCCAATTAATTTTATCGAGTGCTCTATAACATTCACGAAAAAGTTCGTTGTAAGAAATTCGGAATTAGGTATTTAAATAATATGCTTCAGCCCTGCCTATGTATGTTTTTACATGTGTACAAGGATTAAACTTTTGGAACTCAGATTAATATATCGATTTTTCGTTTTAATCTGTAGAGAAAAGTAATACTTAGTAAAAATAATATAATCTTCTTTTTAAGTATGATAATTTTGTTGTTACGCAATATATGTGAAGCAATAAAACTGTAATACAATTTCATAGGTTGTATTGATATGTGTGCCAATAAGTTGGTATAAGAATTACTCCTATAGTCATTTTGAATAAATATTTGAGTATAGTTCTTACATTTTATTGCTTTCAATTTATGTTGTTTAGAAAAAAATATCAAATTTCCATAGAAATAAACAATTGTCAATCACAATAAAACATTAATATCTCGCTTATAATTACGCCATAGCAACGGAATGAGGTTTATCTGAGAGTAAAATTAATAATAAATCCCTACAAATTTAATCATACTTTGGTAAACTCTTGGCCGAGTTTCGTGGTAGATATAAACCTGTTAAAGTTCCGTAGTAATTGAAATGAAGATGAGTCAAAGTCATCTTATTGTCTAATAGTCGCACTGGGATTATCATTATCTCAAAACTCGTTAAAAGCAGAACATGTCGAAGAACTTTTGAAAATTAGTACCCACCGTTAAACTGAAGGTTTAATTTAACTAAATTAAGATAAATGTGTTGAGAGGGTTTTGAGTTGGTGACATATGAATGCCGTTGCAACCTTAGATACTGTGTTAATTGGTCGAGCCTATTAAAGGAAAATGTCTTAAGATTTTATTTTGCGAACTTTAACGAATCTTCTTTTAAATAAACGGTTTCTGCAAGGTACATATGTCATGCTTTTTCAGAGAAAATAGCGTTGTTCTATGTATTATTTCAGACCATAGTCTATTTTCCCGTACCTATACAAAACCGCTGAATGCATCTAGACAAATAATGATTTATCTAGAGGGATTCAGCGGTTTTGTCGTGATTTAGTAACAAAAATCTATTCTCCCAAACTTTCAATTTCACAACGTAGGTCAATAGTTTGGTTACCAAACAGACTTAAAATCATACTTATTTCCGACCGACTTATGTCCGACTCGCACTTGGTTGATTTTATTTTTATAAGAACACCGAAAAATATTAGTGAGCTAATTGTATTAGCACTTGGAAATTCAGCAGTGAATAATATTTCTCCATAAAAAGGTTTATATGCCTTCATTACGAAGGCTCAAAAAACTACTTATAATGTCGTTGGTATCCATTCTTGGGTTTACACCCAGGAATCTTTCCCACATTGTATCAATAGGGCAGGATGTAAGTTTGAAATGTTTCATGCAAACTTCACCGCAATGGACAATGCTACTACTACTAATACTATTGCCTAGATATGTCATTTCATGGTTCACTCACTTTAAGCCATTTTAATAGTTACGAGCTATACCAGAAGATTTCAGACCTTTAGTTTAATCAGCTAATAACTTTCTGATTAAATTATTTTCCAAATGCCACCAAAATTGTCAGGAAGGATAACAAGGACAATGATCGTAACGCAAGGCGTCACCTACCTTAACTCCCAACTCTTGCCAAATATCGGATATATTTGGAAAGAGTTGAATAAAAAGATATTTTTTCTTTTAACATTCAGATTAAAACACCATTAATTAACCATCACTGCGTACACACAAAAAAATCTATTAATTGAAGCATTAGTAATATCCAGATGAAACAAATTATAGCTTACAAATTATTGTTATTTAATTACTTATATTCAGATTTTTCATCTCTTTTACTTATTTAGTGTAAAGGTAGTATAAATTAAAGCATTTTAAATAATCCAAATTAGGATTGAAAATTTATTTACCAGCATTCGAGTTTTATGTTAGTTTTATTTTAGTTTTGTTAATACTTTTTAATGTCTGACCAAAGAATGATCATTGTTACAAACACCTAATTAATATTTCTATTGACATTGTTATTTACATTCTTCAATAATAGGTACATAATTAAAACAGCACTGTTCCAGGTATCATTAGATACACCTCGCAGACAATAATTATAGCAGAGCTCGTTACAGCGAGCATACTAGAATACCGAAGTGTTCGGCTCTCGTGAATTACTGCACAATTTATGAATTTATTAAACCAGTAATAAATATTTAAGAAATTATACTTAATTTTATGCTGTTTATATTAAATTAATTTGCATCATCAAATTTGTTCATAAATGGAAATGCAAATGAAGTTTATACTCATCGCCGTTGTTAACTTATTAATATCCTACTGCTGGACATAGGATTTCTCTAATAATGAGTTTTAGGCCATAATCCACCACGCTAGACAAATAGACTTCACACTTTTTAAGAACTTTTAAATTCAAAGAACTGTGTACTCAATATATTAAAAAAAAAAAAAAAAAAAATATGGAATCATACAAACGCAGATAAACAGTTATACTTCTTATTATTGATCTGAATGCATTGAAACAGGGTAAATTTTAATCCATATAAACTGTTTTGTATGTAGTAAATAAACTAACCATTAATAAACGAAAGTAAATATAATAAATAAACTATCGGTGCGTTATCCAAAGAAATATAACTTCGAAATATAAAAATAAAACTTCTAAATTCCTAATTAAATGAGTAGTAAACGTAGAATAGATTAAAACACAAAGACACAAGTTCTTCCATTGAAACCCGTCGCCGGTGAGCTAATTAACGTATATAAAGTTACAAAGGCTCACGAGCCACATCAAAAGGATGTTGATAGCATAATGGAGTTCTCGATAGTACACATTACAACGGAGAGAATTTCGCGGTAATATGAGTTTGATGAATAAAATCGTAAAGTCCGAATAAATTTAATATGGTTTTTCATTCATTATTTTTATGAAATAAAGCGAGAATTGAAGTTCCATACGGTGTGCTTGTCAATGTTTTTTCAGTAGTACACCAAAAATTTTGAATAAAGAGTGGACGTAAAGCCTGTTTCCTTTTCAACAATTTGACCCCGTTTTACAAAACTTCCTTTGGGTCTGTTTAGATAAAATTATAGTAACTTTTACACTCCCGTCAGATGCTCTTGAGATTTGAAGTTTTATATATGTATATCGCAGATTCATAACAAAACCGAAAAATAATAGCTAAAAGTGAACAAATATAACATTTTTACGTTCCCAAGATTTAAAAGCGTTAATTATAATATGTCAGTAATTATTAAAGAAAGAATTAAACAAAACAAAATTACTTAATAAAATATAGGGTACTTATTGTCCAAACAGTTATATAGAGACTATCACAGATATAACTCACATCAGTTCCCATGATTTGCGGTTTAAAATAATTGTAGTTGAACGATTCAATTCATCTGTCAAATGCGCAATATGCCCTTTAAATAATCTACATTTTAATCCGTTATAATAAAAATGCGATAATTTTTTAAATATATTTTACAATAATGAATGGATTTCATAACCCATTAGGCCGATCGAACAATTTACGAGACCTTTTTAAGTAATTCATTACTTTGTAGATAGACTAATAAACAATTAAATGTTTAATAGAAAGGGGAACATCAATGTTTTTGATCCTAAATGTAGTTTGTAGAAAACATTCCTTCGAGGTTCCCGTTTTAGGCTTATTGCCAAACTAGTGTTTAACCTTAGTTTGCCCTTTCACGACAGTTTAGATATTAGATACCATTATTTGTGCCAAAAGTTGAATTATCTACTAAAATTAACACTTTTATAGCTATCTAATATTGTTCTTTTAGAAATATACAATGAATATATTTCAATAAGCTCGATTCGTTCGTATTATTTCTCCAATTTAGATACTTTATGAAATTAATCTCACCTAAACTAACTCATGCCTGATTATGTCATTAAACTGTACGTGTATGCTACATTATTTTTGCAAAAAAAAGTACACGAGCAAGGGAACAAATTTTAATTATTTTTGCGTTAACCGTTTACAGTCATCTAATATAAACTTTATCGACCTTCAATATTGACAGATCACAATTTAACCGTCTCGTCTTGTTTTATTTAGAAACTTTATTAAATTTTAGATTTACCACAAAGAGAAACTCAATCTTTGTAAGAATGGATTTTGTGAAATTGGCTGGGACTTACCTAGTCCCTTCGAACAGCCACTATAAGTAAAAAAGCTTAGGATTTGATCAATCAGAAATATGTGGGGTTGGGCGTTACATTGTTGTTATATGTTTGACGTAAATATAATTTGGATCCTCTAAAAGGGTCATCTATTGAATATGACTGTCATTACAGATATATTTTATTTGCTATCACAGAAATGTTATGAGTATTTTATATTCTTTCACCTCCATATTAGCTGAATCAAATTTACGACACAATAAATAGATTGATATAAAAGATTTTATTACTTGCTCATAAGCTTCAATTATAAAAATACTGTTTTACTTGGAATCAGGGTAGCAACGTTGCAAAATAAATATGTTTTTTCAGTTTTGTAAAGAAAGTAGTAAGGAGTGTAGTATGGTTTGTAATTCTTAGTCTACTTTCTAAATAAATTTCTTGATGTTGTGAAAGTCTTTATCCATATTCAATTCATTGTTAAAATCTGGAACTAGAATTCGGTTTTCAAATCAAAACCTATGACCATATAACGTTAAAGCGATGGTTAGTGTAGGTTTAGATATAATTGTGATATTATGATTGGTTTCTTTTTGATTGAATTTAAAGCTCTAAGTGCCTACTAAAGAGTCATTCCACTATCAAATATATTTGATATCGTAATATATGATGTGGGCGGAAAGCGTTTAATAGCGAAACGTTTAATATACTGAAATCTAAGGATCTTGTCATTATTTGAATTGTTCTCTTGCATTTATTAGATTTTGAATTAACTTACGGCTTATACATTCATTAATATGATACTAATTTAGTCTAAAAATATAACCTTAATTATAACAACTACAAAACATATGTTCAATGTAAAACTTTCATTATTTTATTTTAAAGATGTCGCATATCGCACTGATAATTGAAATTCATAATAGAAGAATAAACGTTGCAGTATCCTTCGTCACGCGTAATGTGATCTTTATGATTTTCGAAAGAAGATATTTAAATTTGGTAGGATTCCAAGCGAATGTCTTGCCAACGACCTCTCGTACTGATTTACGACTTCTACACACTCAGATAACGCGCACATCGATAACGTTGAGGTGTGTTTTCAGTACAATTTCAGCAACGTACCTTTTAAGACACCTTTTTTTTTGTACAAGGGAGAAATCTTCTAAAGGTACCCGATGCCATGGGAGCGACGCGGGTTATGTGGGATTCTTACTGCACTAAAACCCCATCCATGGCCGTCCTCAACTCTGCGTGAGAAACTCCGAGATCTCCAACGGAACACAACTGGAATCCTCCGAGCGCGATGCCTATTTTAGGCTCGTCCCTGATGAGCGATACGCTCACCGCACCTTCAGTGATTTACGGCGGCATGCGACCACACATGCCACCGTCATTCCTGGGGTCGCTCGGTTGGAGGGTTCGAGCTCTCACTCTAGCCGCCCGCAACACCGAACCTTTTAGTTGCCTCTTACGACAGGCAGGGGATACCGTAGCCCTGTTCTGGTCCCGGGACTAAAGGGACAGAGACACCTAGCTACCTATTTTAATAATTATTATACAAAGATTTTTTTATCAATTAAATATCAGCTAATACTTAAGACGTTTTTTTATTAATACAAAATACTTATAATTTACAAGCTTATTTATATTCGACATAAAACGGAGTCTTTAACTTATAACATACGTGGCCAACTTCCACTTTATTTATATTTAACTTTCTATAAACGACTTTCTAGATTAGGGTTTCCCAATTTTATTTGGTCATAGAAATCTAATTGATCATACTTTTCTGAACCCAGCCTGGCTATTTCGATAAAGTGTTTAACCTTGTAGGCTCAATATTTTTTACGGTTACGAATTAAAGAAATAACAAATTATATATGAAAGATAAATAATCATTATAATGTAACAGGTATTTAATGTGAAGAATATATATGTAGCGACCTTATTTTATATATACTTTGTACCCTTATAGAAAACTATTTTGATTTTATACGAATTTAGAATTCAATTATTTTGACATGTAAATGAAAATGTAAAGAAGATTATTGTTTTATTGATTTAGAGTGGATATAATGGTTTGGGTGAGTAAATGGTTCCTTTCACCATATAATTATGTACATTGACACAACATCCATACTACAATTTTGAAGGCAAATGAAGGCACAATAACAGAAACTCTAAAGTATGTAGTCAGGGCATGTATTCCTATATCACAATATCGTCAATCTCAATTAAATAAAGTGATGTCCACGGGATGTCAGTATTGTTGACCAAAAAGCTGTGATGTAAAACAAAGTAGATTCATTGTAGACACATTCACGACAGAGATTTATGTTGCAATCCCGAAGGTAGGGGAACGTAGCGTTGACGGAACATCGCGAGATTTGTCGACGATGCCTGTCTCGATGTATAATCTCTATCAATCAAGAAGAAAATAACACAACAACGAGGAACATGTCGTTCTATCTTATCATAACAAACAAGTCATATAGTTATATTTCGTGCAGTCACATTAATTTACTTTATACAACAAACTCACGAAATAATATACTATTTCGCGGGTCGTAGTATCGAAGCATCTAATGAAACCCGGGAGGTACCACTGCCACACTCATTTCTATTTCTATTGTGGTTGCCGTGTCATTTTTATATGAGGTAAACCATCTTAGTCCTTATAAGAAGTATACATAAAAAAAAACCCGTCCGAAAACCAATACCCCCCCCCCCCCCAGACCAGCTCATATTACATCGGCAGCGGTGGCTACCACATGCAAAGGGCTCTGCCCTCATCATGTTTCCCCGCTAGGAGTACCCAGCGAGAAGAAAGTCTAACAAAGTCCTCGGGAGAAGCAACGCATCTGTGATTGATTCTATGTAGAACCTTTGTTCCGTATGAAGTTGCTTACAGACATAGTAAAGAACTCTTTTACTCAGTTACAGATATCCAGGAGCAGCAGTGACCCCATGATTGTTTAAATGTTTTCAAACGTGTTTTTCTTTTATTTTTATTTGTTTTTTTTACTTCTTTTGCTTCTTTATTTTTACTTGTATCCTATATGATAAGCCTGAATAAATTATATTTTTATTTCTATTTCTTCTACTTGCCATCGGGTGGACTGCATGCTCATTTGCTACTTCAATCTTATAAAAAAAAACATATAAATGTATGTTTAACTCTATGTTCAGGAAAAAAGTTAAATCCCTGTTATTATAATGGGAAATATTACAATAATTGGGATAATAACTCAAGATAACCATTTTAATAAGAGGTAATTGTCAGAGCGAACCATGATCAAATGATAATGCAATTAAATCAACGCATGTAAGCTTTTATTTTCACGCCAATTTATAATCAATAAATTGTGATATTATCATTTCAATACCGTCATTTCTTTAGTTACTTCTTTTCAATTAATTAAATTTAGTTCAATAATCAATTTTATTTTTAGATTACAATATGACTTCGAACAGTCGAAATAGTATTAGTTCAAACTAAATTTAAAATACGATTTAAATTCAAATGACATTTGACAAGTAGGGAGGATTCGAGGGATTTTCCAATATATCTGTCTCCCGCAATCTTGCTAGAGCTTAGAGCTATCAACTTGAAGAGCTCTATCTAATGCATTTTGAATATGATTTTCTTGCATGAATTAAGGAAAGTTTTCTATTATACTTTTCAACCACAGTTTCCTACCGCACATCATTATCCTTCATGTATCTCGACGTAGTTATTCCATTATATGTAGCAATATCAACATTCTTGTACTTTTTGCTACAATATTCCATCTAAATCGTTTTGATATCTGTTAACTTAGTTACTACATTTTCTTAGAATGTCTTTTGTATGCGATGTCAAAGTGTTGATTGATGAGCTATAAAATTGATAAAATTGATAAAATAAAACAAAATTCATATACTTTTCTTAAAAAAAGTCTTAGTACTTTATAAAACAGATACTAAATAAAATGCCACCATAAATTTCAATCCTCAAGCGTTTCCGTTGTGCCATGAAAATAACTGGAAGTACTTCCGGACAATCTCGATCCTCAGTTATTAAAGAAGCCGGTCAAAGCCTTCATCGCTTCGCAAAAGTTTCTTGAGCATAAAAAATAAAATGTTTTCAGAATTGTGAACATTCAAACAATTATCGGAACAATATTCTTAATCTTTCAATGTGGAAGTGAAATTACGGAACGATCCTTTTTATAAAGTAGGTATTATATTTATGTTTAAGCTTACCAAGTATTATATTCAACTCCACTCAGAGGAGATTCAATCGATCCCAAAATGTACCCGCATTTGCTGATTAAATAAGCAACAGTCTACAATGTTTTTCAGAAGCAAATAAGGAATTCAAACACCTCAATGCACGTTATTTAGAATTGTTATTCCTGGCATTTTATTGCCATCAAGTCTTGTTTCTCTGCTGAATGTTATAAGAGAGTAAACATAATCAACATACTCCACGCATAGTACGAGTTAGAACAAAAATATTGCTTGTTATTGGAATAATGGTAATATTATCTCGGTTTACGTAGGTATAATGGATTAGTTTGTACATTTATATACGGATAAACCCGACAATAAAAATAAACGCGGACTAGATACATAACGAGGACGAAGGAAATTTATTCAAGGCATCAATAAAAACAAATTAGATTACTTGTTTACGAACATGCGTGATTGACAACGAGGATCTACTTTACAAATAAACGTGTCCTTATCTGGTACATATATGTACATATAATTATGTACGTTTCATAGAAAAGCATGAATTTATTCCACTTGTTAAGTAATTATTGATTTTCATAAACATATGGAGTCTACAACTAATGATTATTAAGTCCTAATTAAGGTTGGGCATAGATACGTAGTGATGCTGAGGATTAGGTTCGAACGTAGTATACGCTCAGTACAGATTACATGACCAATTTTATCAAGTATGATGCACAAAACCCTTTCAGTCAAATAAACTGAGTCTCAAATAATTATCATATATGTACCATAATGAGTACCCACCATGAAAGGCACACGGCATACTTCACTCAGCTGTAAACATTATCATACCATTCACCTCGTCATTCAGTCGTCGTTGTCAACCCATTATTGTCCCACTACTGGACACGTGTCTTAGAATGAAGGAGTTTTACCTCCAGGGTAACAAAAATAACAAATACATATTCCTAATACACAATACACACTTGAAAAATTAGGAGGAGTCCATCACCACACCCATTTCTAACATGGAGTTTTTGCATTTCGGTTGAAGAGTGTGGTAGAAGCTTATTTTTATATAAGATTTCGTATAAGATGGTCTCTTTGGCCTCGATACTGGAAAAGCTTATACAACACCGGCAAATTTAGAGGAACATTAATAAAAGACATTTAATTTAAATTTCGTTTTTTAAACTCATGATTTTATTATTTTTAAAAACTTTACTTTATCTTTGCATATGTTTGTTAATGGTCAGCCCTATATATATTACTTAAATGAAGTTGGCATTGCTCCGATTGGCCGGCTCGATCACCGCATACGAATCCGATTGAGCACATTTAGGACCTCGTAGGAAGAAAGGTATACAAACGAAATCCCCATAAGGGCCGGCGATGGCAATACACGATATTAAATTTCATTGTTATTGTATTCGAATAAGAATATGACTTATAGATGAACATCGAAATTTTTCTTATTTTTTTTAACATTTAACTTTAGTACTTGAAAATTAATGATATTAATTACAAACTACTCTTTTACATAAAAACACTAATGTAAAATAAATAAAATAAATAAATAAAACGAATGCAAAATAAATAAAATTATAAATTATTAATATTCATACAACGTTCCTCTAATTTTGCCTGCGTGTGTATATTTGACTTCTGATGTAACTCCTGTGCTATATGAAGTTATTTACAGATATCTGTAAAAATCCAACACGGAATTTAAGTTAGGTAAATCGCGCATTAGTATTAAGTAATGGAATACGATTAAGTTTCATTACACACTTTTAAGTTATATTATTAATTTTACAATTCTTAAAATCACTTAATATTGCTAATTTAATAAACAAACTAAAATAATTATTTTCGGCGACATGTTTTTCATAAATACGCGGTGTCGCGCCGACATATAAAATGTTTTATTTATAGCTAGATTTCCATTTATATCCCACAAATCTCCCCCACAAGTAGTGGAGGCCTGAAGCATACTGTACTATGCTGCTTTAATTGCAATTGGGGTAAGATAAGTATTAAAGGTCAACCAAATGGAAATTTTAAAACAAGTCCTCTAAGATGGCTCAAGGATGCTATTCTTATTATGTTAAAAAATAATATTAAGAGGTGGCAAACAAATTTGCAATTCATCGAATAATAAGTGGCAACTGCTAGGTATGGACATTTTTTATCTGTCGCTAGCCACTCATTTGTTGTTACCCCCGAGTGAGTTTCAATGCCTCGTCTGTCTCTTAGAGGCCTAGCACATAGAATCCATCTAATGGCCGACTTCCAGCACTCTTCGTTAGTTATAATATTAGGATACATAAGAACTTAAATTGTACCATCTTAAAGTAAGTTGAAATGCTTCATGCAAAAATATCGCCTTTATCCACGCCCCTATCAAAACTACATAAATAGACGTAGTAACGTTGTTTCCTCAATCTAACCGCAGAGAGCTCTACCACCTCAAAACTTAGCTAAGTTACTACTTTCTTTACTCAGAAGTTTTAAGTAAAAAGGGTATAGACAACCGCGTACGCCGCTTGAACTAAAAGATTTTCTGCAAAGTGCGCACCGCATTAGTAAACAATCTTTAGCAGAAGTTCCACAGGCGTAATTAAATGTTGGATTTGTAATCTCAAAGGCTCTACTGGAAATATCTCTTGTCTAGAATAATTTAATTCTATTGTACTCTTCTATCTTTAGGAGGATATCTATTACGCGTATGTAATAAATAGTGCATTTCTCAGTATTAGAAACGTTATTGAGTTATTGAAACATTTTACTTTGCTTGATACATATTGATAATAAAAATATGCAGAATAACATTAATACGTAGCCTATTTAGATTATAAATGGTTATGAGCAATCAATGTTTAGGAGATATTATGAATACGAAGACAAATATACTAACACTCCGAAAAGAGACTGTTTTTTTTGTTTAAATTCAATAACGAATTTGTTTATCTGTTTGAATATGTATTTAATAAAATCTCTTAAACAAAATTCATCCTATTCAATATAGTGAATTTAAAATATTATTATAGATCATATCTTCAGATTAAATATAAGTGTTTATCGCATTAAAATCAACGTAATCTGTTATAATTTATTACAGTAATATATTGTTTGGTATACCGGCACACTTTCACATGAAGCGACCATCATAGTACTCGGGAGTACCAACGCATCTGTGATTGACTTCAGATGGAACCAATGTTCTGTATAAAGTTGATTACAAATGTCCATGGCTGGCAGTGGCCACTTACCATCAGGTAGACTGCATGCTCGTTTACTACTTCAGTCAGATAAATAACTGAGTGTACTATACCTATATATCTCATAAAAGCGCAAAATGTCATTTATTTTATAGTGTAATCTAATATTTATTTATGCAGATTAAAATTATTTTCCTTACTGTTACATCGAAATAAAGCCTTCCATTATTCATTGCAGTGTTTAAAAATGATGGCTGATTCCATTTATCACCACTCTCGGTAACTGAAATCTAACTTTTCCGAACAATCTATCATCCTAATGGTTTTACTCCGAACGTTAGGCGCAGTAGTCAAAGATTAGTAGATGTTTATTTGTATTCAGTAAGTTACCGGAAATAAGGGTAAAATTTATATAAAACAAAATCTCAGAAAAGGTGCAATCAAAACTTTACTCACAGCTATTGGTAAATAATGACTATCGTATCAATTTCCACATCACATGGAAGGAGACGATAAAGGAATATTTCTATATAAACAAATTTATCGTAATCAATAACTATCTTTAACGAACAATTGAAAGGTACTAAAGTTTTCTGTAGATATAAATATGTCCTCTTATATTGTAGAACATTTTTTTGTTCTAGTGTCAATGACACTAGAACAAAAAAATGTTGTAGTTATTGCAATGTATACAATGAAAAAAATTTTGAGCAACATATTTGACACTTTGAATCACATTACTTTAGTTTTAACAAAAACGCCTTATATATTCTACTAATAAAAATAGCCTATGTTACTCAGGAATAATGTAGCATTTTGAAAAACAAAATTGTATTCTTATTGTTTCGTATTGTTTTCTCATATATTTCAATTTTTAAATTAAATTTAGTTTTTCACTCGTCGCGATCTGCGCTAGGTTACCCCTGCTCTATATTAAAAACTAGCTGTGCCCGCGACTTCGTCCGCGTGGAATAGTTATTTTGGGCATAATTTATTTTTGCAAACAACCTCCTCAGCTTTATAAGTTATAGCTATTACCCACGACTTTGTCCGTTTCATTTTCTATTATTATTTTAGACAATTTAGTTTTGAAAAGAACATAGCTAAGCTAACTCATATAGCTCATATATAAAAAAAATATTGTGAAATTATTAGAACCTAAAACAAAATATCCTTAAAACAAAATCAAATAGTACTTAAAAAGTATTATTACACGACGATAAAACGACGCAAGTTCTCTAAGATATCAATATCTCTAAGATGTTCATTGAAATTAAGTGATGTCAAAGACAATTTTGTTCACAATTAAATACTCTTAATCAACAACACATTTATTTGGACAAAGATTAATATTATTACGTTGATACAACTCTTAACTAATTTCGACCGAATTTGATTACCATGAAAACGGTTCTAGTGAGTTAATCTTAAAAGATAGACATATACTGTCGCGGACATTTTTTTAGATCATTTCAAGAGAAATAATTCTTTCATACATATATTTTTGGTATCTTGTACCGTTTTAAGCCCTCAAGGATATTTAATAATTTGCCCCGTTTTTTTTTCATTTTCCATTATTTTTTCGCTCCTAATAGTTTCAGCGTGATGTTATATAGCCTAAAGCCTTCCTCGATATATGGTCTATTCAATACAAAAATATTTTTTAAATTCGAACCAGTAGTTCCTGAGATTAGCGCGTTCAAACAAACAAACAAACAAACTCTTCAGCTTTATATATTAGTATAAATATAGATATCGGGATATACTTTTTCAACCAACTCCTCCACATTTAAACGAAGACGTATCGGTATAAAGATTGATTATGACTTTTCCGGGTAACAAAGCACTATTATCTACTTGAAGTAAATCATTAGAAAATTGGAATATCACTGAACAGCGACATATATTCTAAGTTCATATTTTGTTTCATGTGGTCAAAGATAAGATCTTTTAAGAGGTGCATCGGGCTATTTGTGCGCGTAAATTGTTCTTTGTAAAGCAGAAGACAGAATCAAAACACTTTTACAATTCATAGGAACAGGGCGCACCCGCTCGCAGGGCGCTGCCGCACCCTGCTCGCTTATTTTTTATGTTTTCTTTTATGTTCCAACCTAACCTAACCCATCCTGTTTAAAAAGCTACAGCTAAATCCAACTCTTAATAATAACATGACAATACTCCTGCATTTTCAGGATTTAGGTATTCAAAGTGACACTTTTCATCATAATGTTCTCTCAGGAACGGGTCGTAATGTATTGTAATCAATAAGTACCAAACTCATACGGCTTAAGTAGGTTGTGTACTTAGATTATCAGGGTTGATGAATTGAAGCTTATTTTTTAATCACATTTCAGTTTAATGAGCTGTCATTAAACTCATAATATATACTAAAAACAACCGTAAGCATTATGTGACTACCTTTTATATTTTAGGCTTGCACTATCCCGCATCATCAGGGAGGAGTTGAAGGTAAAAAAATATCCCGCGTCTTTGCTTAGTATTCTTATTACTTATACGTAAGCACTTGCGAGCCAACTTCTATAGCTTGGGCTTGCAGTAACCTGCATCATCAGGGCTGAGGAGCTTAAGGTTGAAATTTTCATCTTGTATCTTTGCTTAGTAATTATATTACATACCCGAAAGCATTAAATGGCCAACTCCTATGGCTTAGGCTTGCAGTACCCTGCATCATCAGGCTTGAGGAGTTGAAGATCGAAATTTTTATCTTGTGTCTTTGCTTAGTAATTATATTACATACCCGAAAGCACTAAATAGCTAACTTCTATGGCTTAGGCTTGAAGCACCCCTGCATCATCAGGGTTGAAGAGTTAAAGGTCAAAATTGTCATCATTTGTCTTTGCTTAGTGATTATATTAAATACCTGAAAGCACCAAATGCCCATCTCGCATAGTTTAGGCTAGCAGTATCCTGCATCATCAGGGGTGAGGAGATGAAGGTCGAAATTTTCATTTTGTCTTTGCTTAGTAATTATATTACATACCCGAAAGCACTAAATAGCTAACTTCTATAGCTTAAGCTTGAAGCACCCCTGCATCATCAGGGTTGAAGAGTTAAAGGTCAAAATTGTCATCATTTGTCATTGCTTAGTGATTATATTAAATACCTGAAAGCACCAAATGCCCATCTCGCATAGTTTAGGCTAACAGTATCCTGCATCATCAGGGGTGAGGAGTTGAAGGTCGAAATTTTCATTTTGTGTCTTTGCTTAGTAATTATATTACATACCCGAAAGCACTAAATAGCTAACTTCTATGGCTTAGGCTTGAAGTACCCCTGTATCATCAGGGTTGAGGAGATGATGGTCAAAATTTTCATCTTGTGTCTTTGCTTAGTAATTATATTACATACCCGAAAGCATTAAATAGCTAACTTCTATGGCTTAGGCTTGAAGCACCCCTGCATCATCAGGGTTGAAGAGATGATGGTCAAAATTTTCATCTTGTGTCTTTGCTTAGTAATTATATTACATACCCGAAAGCACTAAATAGCTAACTTCTATGGCTTAAGCTTGAAGCACCCCTGCATCATCAGGGTTGAGGAGATGATGGTCAAAATTTTCATCTTGTGTCTTTGCTTAGTAATTATATTACATACCCGAAAGCACTAAATAGCTAACTTCTATGGCTTAGGCTTGAAGCACCCCTGTATCATCAGGGTTGAGGAGATGATGGTCAAAATTTTCATCTTGTGTCTTTGCTTAGTAATTATATTACATACCCGAAAGCACTAAATAGCTAACTTCTATCGCTTAGGCTTGAAGCACCCCTGCATCATCAGGGTTGAGGAGATGATGGTCAAAATTTTCATCTTGTGTCTTTGCTTAGTAATTATATTACATACCAGAAAGCACTAAATAGCTAACTTCTATGGCGTAAGCTTGAAGCACCCCTGCATCATCAGGGTTGAGGAGTTAAAGGTCAAAATTGTCATCATTTGTCTTTGCTTAGTAATTATATTAAATACCTGAAAGCACCAAATGCCCATCTCGCATAGTTTAGGCTAGCAGTATCCTGCATCATCAGGGGTGAGGAGTTGAAGGTCGACATTTTCATTTTGTGTCTTTGCTTAGTAATCATATTACATACCCGAAAGCATACTCCTATGGCTTAGGCTTGAAATAACCCTTCAGCATCAGGGTTGAGGAGTTGAAGGTCAATTTTTTTGAAGAGCTTAAGGTCGAAATTGTCATCATGTGTCTTTGCTTAGTAATTATGTTACATACCCGAAAGCATTAACTGGCCAACTCCTATGGCTTAGGCTTGCAGTACCCTGCATCATCAGGCTTGAGGAGTTGAAGGTCGAAATTTTCATTTTGTGTCTTTGCTTAGTAATTATATTACATACCCGAAAGCACTAAATAGCTAACTTCTATGGCTTAAGCTTGAAGCACCCCTGCATCATCAGGGTTGAAGAGTTAAAGGTCAAAATTGTCATCATTTGTCTTTGCTTAGTGATTATATTAAATACCTGAAAGCACCAAATGCCCATCTCGCATAGTTTAGGCTAGCAGTATCCTGCATCATCAGGGTTGAGGAGATGATGGTCAAAATTTTCATCTTGTGTCTTTGCTTAGTAATTATATTACATACCCGAAAGCACTAAATAGCTAACTTCTATGGCTTAGGCTTGAAGCACCCCTGTATCATCAGGGTTGAGGAGATGATGGTCAAAATTTTCATCTTGTGTCTTTGCTTAGTAATTATATTACATACCCGAAAGCACTAAATAGCTAACTTCTATGGCTTAGGCTTGAAGCACCCCTGCATCATCAGGGTTGAGGAGATGATGGTCAAAATTTTCATCTTGTGTCTTTGCTTAGTAATTATATTACATACCCGAAAGCACTAAATAGCTAACTTCTATAGCTTAAGCTTGAAGCACCCCTGCATCATCAGGGTTGAGGAGTTAAAGGTCAAAATTATCATCATTTGGCTTTGCTTAGTAATTATATTAAATACCTGAAAGCACCAAATGCCCATCTCGCATAGTTTAGGCTAGCAGTATCCTGCATCATCAGGGGTGAGGAGTTGAAGGTCGAAATTTTCATTTTGTGTCTTTGCTTAGTAATCATATTACATACCCGAAAGCATACTCCTATAGCTTAGGCTTGAAATAACCCTTCAGCATCAGGGTTGAGGAGTTGAAGGTCAATTTTTTTACCGTGTATCTTTGCTTGGTATTTTTATTACATAACCGTAAGTACCAAATAGCCAACTCTTACGGTTTAGTCTTGAAATACCCTTACATCATCAGGGTTGAGGAGTTGAAGATCAAATTTTTGTCCCACGAATTTGTTTAACAATCTTATTATATATCCATAAAAACAAATTGACTTACTTCTACGGTTCAGGCTAGCAGTACCCCTGCATCATCAGGATTGAAGAGTTGAGGGTCAATTTTTTTAGGAAATATCTGCTTAGTAATCTCATTCTACATTCAACCCAATTGGACTCCTACAGCTTAGGTTTGGCCGAGTATCGCTAATTTCGTTAATTTGCTTCAAGAAAATGGAATAACGCGCGTTCTGATTTCGCCCTGAAATTTAAAACCCGCTCTTTTGGAGATAAGAATAAAAGTGTTTGTGCTGTGGCATCTGGCTGGATTGCAGTGTCTTAACGGATTGCAGTGATTCACACCCGGATTACAGTGCAAATTAAGGATTGCAGTGACATTGGATTGCAGTGCCGTCGAGTTCAGCTGGGAACGGAGTGGAGGCCAACGTAGCAACCGCCGTGCAGCAGAGCGAGACAGGTGAGCGCCCAGTGTACCTCTCTTTCCAACTTTTAACATCTACCCTCCGCAAACTTCATTTCGGGGAGTGAACGGGACGGCACCATCGTGTGCCTCTGCTCACTTGTCCCTTTCCTGAGGAAAGGGTGTAGTGCCGGAGAGACCGCGCGTCACGTATTTCCGTCGTCCGTCGCTGGCGCCACTCGCTGGGCTTTACACAAGCGTAATCAACCCGGTGGGGGATGGCCGCGCGGCGACAATTGAAGAAGTTGGAGGAGGAGATGCGCCGGTCCTCCGGCGCTCCCCACCCGAGTACCAGCAGGGACGAGGGTAGGCGCGTGATGGTGCGCGACTTGTTCGCGCCCCGGAATGTGCTGCCACCCCCTGCGGAGGAGCCCCTGCACTCGATGTTCGTGTGCGGGGGCAGAAGGAGGGGTACGCGAAGAGGCGTCCCGCGCGAGGTGTTCCCGCACACCTCCGAGGGCCCTTCCGTAGCCCAGCTGAACCCGGCGGTAGTAGAGGAGACCGCCGAAGAACAAGGAGCCTTACAAGGCGGGGATATGCCCAGCTTAGAAGCCGAACAGGTAACTTCGCTGCCGCCTCAAAGTGAGGAAGCGTCTGCACCCATACCAACACCTCGGAGGGCGAGTAAAATCCCGAGACGGGTCTCACCCTCCGATTCGCAACTAGAAAGACCCGCGAAGGTGCAGACGCTGGAAGCCGCGAGGAAGACAGCCAAAGGGGAGTCCTCATCCGAATACGAGGACAGCGTGGAGGAGCAGGTGCCAGGGGTAGAAACTGTTGCTGCTGTGTCGCCAAGGCCGGTAAGGCATAGGACACCCCCGCGATCCCCCTCCCCATCCCCTCCGCCCCCGAGGGCACCCTCCGTCGAGGCCGGCCTCGACTCTACGTCGTATGTGGGTCTGGCATCGACCGAGTCACCGTCCGGCCGGACGGAGGCTACCGCGACCCATCCAAATCCCGCCCAGCACCCCACCTCTCCCCCCCCGGACGCTCGCAGTAACGATTATATCGCTATGGACGAAGTTAGGGACAGGGAAGGTAGAGTTACGGTCTCACCAGGTAACGTGAGGCAGGGACTCTCATATGCTGCGGCATTGTCAACTCAAGCACCCCAGAGTGCTTCACCCACCCCAACCCCGGCTGCTGTATCAGCGCCGAGCTCACACGCCGTTGGTGGGCCCTCCCAAGGGCCTCAAGGCGGCGACAGGCCAAAGGGCTACCCCCCCATTGTGGTGGAGCGCATGCCCAACTGGCCGCAGCACTTCGAAGTGCTGCACGCCCGATTGGGTCGTGCACCGAGCGCGCGACCGTATGGAAGGGGGATACGTTTCCTCCCCCAGACACCCGAAGAGTACAGGGTAGTTCAGGCGTACCTGACCGCCCTGTCGGACACAGAGCCGGACCTCTCTTGGTTCTGCTATACCCCACGGGAGGACCGTCCCACTAAGGTGGCTGTACGTGGACTCCCGGGGGATACGAACCCGGAGAGGGTGTGCGGGGCGCTCAGGGCGCGTGGATTCCCTGTACGCTTCGCCACCTACATCCCTCCTAAGAAAGGACGCCCGGGATGCACGTTCCATGTGCAGTTGGACCACATGGAGCAGGAGCAACTCGCTAGCCTATATCGGGTGAACGAGTTGCTATATATGCCGGGAATAATTATTGAGGCATGGAGGGGCCGCGACGGCTTGGCGCAGTGCCACCGCTGCCAAGGCTTCGGCCATGCCTCATATAATTGTTTCCGGCGCTCCAAGTGCGTTCGGTGCGCAGGGTCGCATGCAGCCCGGGACTGCCCACTCCCGCGAGACGCTCCAGGACGCTGCGCTAACTGCCAGGGGGCGCACAAAGCCAACGATAGGCGGTGTGCGTTCCTCAGGCGGGTGGCGCGGCGCCGGAACGTCCCGCTTCACCCTCCCATTCCCGGCCCTCGCCAAGAGCGGGGCGCTGCACCCACCCGCCCAGTACCCACTTCTGGAGGTCGTGCGCCGCCCACCGCAAGGGGATCACAGGTACGGTTTGTGGAGGAGTACGCGACCACTGCCGGTGCCTCTCTCATGGCTCCGGCACGGGACGCGGCGGATGCGCGCCGTGAAAAGCAGCGCAGACGACGTGCCCGGCAAAAGCAGCGTAGGAGGACGGCTCGGCGGGTACCTCTCGCTGAGTCGACCCCACAACAAGAGGAGCAATCACCACCTGCTCCAGAGACGCATCCGGCAGTGGCTGTGACCCCCACCGCAGCGGAAGTGCCGGCGCGGACGCGGGAAGCACCTGCGGCTGCGCCGGTGCGACCGAAGCGTAAAGCCGGTAAATACCCCTCCCGTGCCCCTCCCACAGCTCAGCCTGTCGCCGAGGCGGGCACAAGCCGGGAACCGCAGAGGCGGTCGACAATCGAGGATCCTATGGAGCCCCCGACCCCCCGTCCCCGCAGTTCCCTCACACCCATCCCCGTCGTGCGGCCCTTTCGGGCCCTCGGGCTGGACACGCCCGCTGAGGTGCTCGTCACCGCCGCTCAGGCAATCAGCGAGGTCGTTGCCCAGCACCCGGACCTTATTGCGGCCGTTCGGCGAATCATCACCGACCTCCTCGGGATACAGTGCGGCGTCCCTTCGGGTGCTGTACTGGAACCCGGGAGGGGTTAAATCCCATCTGCATGCGCTGCGTGGTCTCGTACGGGAGCAAAACATTCATGTAGTGCTCCTGGGCGAGACTAAGCTGCGCGCAGACCTCGATTTTAGACTGCCTAACTATCATGTATATAGGCGCGATGAAGTATCGCCTGCGGGCATGGCCTACAGAGGCACCGCGGTCGCGGTACGGAGCGACCTTATACATGAGGAGTTGTCCCACCCGCCGTTCGCACATACTCGCTCCATCGGGGCAGTGGTGAGAGTGGCGGGAAGGGACCTGCGGATCTATGCGGCTTACCGCCCGCCAGGTCCCCTCTTTGACCCGCAGGACATCAGTACCATCATGGATGGTGATACCCCGACCTTAGTGGCTGGCGACCTCAACGCCAAACATTTGGCGTGGGGATCCAGAGTCGTCAACCCAGTGGGACGGAGGTTGTACGAAGACGCCGAGGCAAAGGGATATGAGGTACAGGGACCCGACGCACCCACCCATATCCCCTCGGCCGAGTCACACCAACCAGATGTCCTAGACATAGTACTCCACAGGAATCTCCCGTGTCCAGTCCATGTGGAGGTGCTGTATGAACTGGACACACCGCACCTCCCCATTTTAGCCGTCCTTGGCCTCGGGGCGGCATGTGTCGAACCCTCAGGCTCCGCAGCAAGACGGACTGGGATAAGTTCACTAATTTAATACCTACAATTAAGTTCAGCGGCGCGCTCTCCTCCGTAGAGGGGGTCGAAGCCGCATCCGAGGTAATACAAACCTCTATTAAATCAGCCTTGGCGGCTTCGACCACACAGCACCCTGTGGAGGCGCGCCGCTATAATACACCGATCCCAGTCCGTCTTAGCGACATGCTCGCTAAGAAACGCAGGCTGCGCGAGCTCTGGGCGCGAACACGGTGCCCCCGGGTCAAGCGCGAGTTAAACGCTTTGGCGGAGCGGTTGTCTGCTGAGATGGCGGAGTTGCGAGGGACCACCTGGGAGACGAGAGTCGACCAGGCTGGTGAGTCGCAAACGTCGCTCCATCATCTGAGCAGACAGCTGACCCGATCCAAGTTACCAACCTCCCCCCTCCTAGATGGCGAGGGGAGGAGGGTAACTTCAGCGAAGGACCGCGCGGAGATCCTTGCCGAGTACATGGAAGAGCAATTCTCGCCTCATCCAGCAGCACCGTCTGTCTCCGACCACCACGAGCACGTGGAGCGCAGAGTAAGGGAGTTCCTTAGTGGCCCGACACCGGCACTCGAAGGGATAGAGTTTATCTCTCCCACGGAGGTAAGGAAGGCGGTCATGCGTCTACCCAGGCGCAAGGCTCCAGGTCACGATGGAATCCCCAACGCGGCGCTAAGCATGCTCCCGAGGAGGGCCTTGGTCGCAGTGACTAGGCTCTTCAATGGGATCCTGCGCACAGGTCACTTCCCGACCATCTGGAAGTTAGGGAAGGTAATTGTACTCCCGAAACCGGGGAAAGACCGCCGTCTCCCGGGCAACTACCGCCCCATAACGTTGCTATCGACCACAGCAAAGCTGTTTGAGAAGCTAGCGTTGAAGCGAATGCACCCCTTCCTTAATATAAGGGAGGAGCAGTTCGGCTTCCGCGCTGGCCACTCAACGACGCTACAGCTGACGCGAGTACTCCATCATCTAGAATACGAGCTCAATTACGGGCGTCATACGGTCGGCGTCTTTCTCGATATAGAGAAGGCGTTCGATCGTGTGTGGCACGCGGGGCTCGTGTTCAAAATGATGGAGCTGCACGCGCCGGTGACGCTGGTACGGTTAATAGCTTCGTTTTTAAGTGAGCGGCAGTTCTATATTTCGGTTGAGGGCATAGCCTCAGACCCTAGACCCATACGTGCAGGAGTCCCGCAGGGAAGCTGCCTCTCGCCGTGGCTCTACGCGCTCTACACTAACGACATTCCCACCCTTCACGGTCACCTGGAGGACTGGGAACGTGACGTTACGCTCGCGTTGTTCGCAGACGACAGTGCGTACTTCGCGTCAGCCCGTCGAGCTGACATTGCTGCCAGGAGGATGCAGCGGTTACTCGACCTGTTACCTGTGTGGCTGGATAAGTGGCGCATGGCTGTCAATGTCGGTAAGACAGTCGCAATACTTTTCAGCCGCAAGCGTATCATGCCCGCGCCGCTACGGATCCGTGACACGGATGTAGCTTGGCAGACAACAGTTAAGTACCTAGGATGTAGTATCGATCGCTCGCTGCACATGATCCCGCAGGTGGAGGAATCCCTCCGCCAGGCCAGAACGGCCCGAGCGATGCTCCGACCGGTACTACATTCTAGGCTACCATTAAGAACGAAGCTGATGGTCTACAAGACCTACATTCGTTCACGACTTACCTACGCGGCGCCGGCATGGTACGCGTTGGTATCAAGGTCGAACCGCCAGCGTCTCCAGGTGCAGCAGAACCTAGCCTTGCGAGTAATCGTAGGGGCTGGTCGCTACGTCAGGAACGACGTGTTGCGGCGCGACCTCAAGATCGAGACGGTCGAGGAGTTTGTGGTCCGCCTAGCTCGTTCAATGTATGAGCGGGCGGAGGCTGGACCACATATACACCTAAAGGGGTTCGCGCCTCTTCACGATCGACCACCTGGGGGGCGGCCGCTCCCGCGGGAGCTCCCTGGCTTGGCGACCTCCGACCATCAGGAGGACGACCGTCGGCTCGAAGGCGACGCCCAAGTACACCGCACCACCCACTAAACAGTGGGGATGGTAAATATCCTTTACACTTGTATATAAAATTATAATGTTTTTATTAACATTTTAATATTATATATAAATGTTAAAGATCCGGGAGGTATTCGACTTCCTTGAGAATTGCCCGGGTAAAGAGGGTACCCCTCGAGGCCCGAAATTCCCTACCCACCGCCCTTATGTTGACATTGCCTTAGCATATGAGAGACCCGGAGGGTATGACGTCCCACGTAACGTAAGAAAATGGATCCTATGATCAGAACCGTATCAAACTCATCAGAGTACCCTTGAAGTACATTCTTTCAAATAAAAGAAAAATCATCAAAATCGGTTGGCGGGACATCTATTTATCGCGCACATCGTTAATGCAAATATCAGACTTATGCGCTTTTCTTATAGATGCCACTGTCAAAAGTGAACTAAAAATAAATGGGACCCCATGACACGCACTACCTTTGAAATGAAAAAAAAATCATCCAAATCCGTTCACCCAGTGCGGAGAAATCGAGTAACAAATATAAAATAAAAAAAATAAATAAAAAAATACAGACGAATTGATAACCTCCTCCTTTTTGGAAGTCGGTTTAAAACTATGTTTTAACATAAAAATCAAAGCGAAATACTAAATTTTATTGAGGTGGCCTCGAAATTGACTGACTTTCATACAAACTTACATCTCCTATTTGGGTTAAATTGGGGGGGGGGGATCAGAAAATTCATTCTTAACTGACGTCTACGTCATAAAAGGAACCCCTAGTAAAAATCATATTCGTATCTTTAGCAGTTTAGGCTCTACGATGTTTATTCAAAAGATGAGTGAGAGAGCATCCTTTCGTTTTTATATAAGTATATAGAGATATAGATTTGTATAGTATCAAATAACATAGGTACACACATAACCAATAAAAAATACATAACAAAGGAATACATTTTACAGACCATAACCTGTTTAGTTTCAACCAATTCAACTATGCAGTTACGTATCTTGTTAACACTCATCGAACACAGAATAAATACTGCGTAGATTTAAATTGACATAACTTTTTAAATTATAAACCGATTTACATAAAATAAACACTAAATGTTAAGTGAAGTTTCCCACAACACATCGGTGAAAATTATATTCAAATTGGATAAGCCGTTTCTGAGATTAGCGTTTTCAAACACACAGACAAACAGACAAACAGACAAACAGACAAACAGACAAACAGATAAACAGACAAACAGAAAAGATTTCTAAAAACCATTATTTTGGGTTCTATATCGTATTAAAAACCTCTAGAAATGGTTTTCACCTAAATTTATTCCATGTACAGACAGCGACCTCTTACAGATTTATTATAGTATAGATAGATAACTGCAGATAATAATGGATAGAAGTGCCTACTAATAAGTGTAGTGAATAGTTGATGATAATTGGGTGCTAATTATGTATTCATTTAATAAACCTATATACGTATAATTATCAAATGTGGAACACTGCCCATTGAATTATCAAAGGAAACTAATTAAGTTGTATAAAAAGTGGTAGGCAATGGTGTATTATATTTGACGAACCTACAACGAGTACATATAATTGTCTACATATAATTTGTCTTGGCGTTATCTTAACCAATGTAATAAAACTTTTCAATAGGTTAGAATATAAGTTAAAATAAGAGCCATTCCTTTGCGATGCCGATGTTGCAACTTGGTGAGTTAAAGGACCGTCGCTTCTTTCCACTCGATATTTATTTGGCTTAGCGTTTATAATTGATGAGATGCTCATTATTCCGATGTTTATAAAAGATTTCAGTGTTTACCAATTATATTTAAGTAGTAGATGTTACTTCATTGGCATTAAGTATCCTACAATATATAAATAATAGAGCAGTGATAGCCTAATGGTTGAAACTTTCACTCTCGATCGGCAGGTCCTAGGTTCAAACCCAGTCACGCACCACTGAATTTTCTGAAGTTATGTGCGCATTTGAAATTAATTATCACTACTTTTCGGTGAAGGAAAACATCGTAGGAAACCTACCGAGATTTCTTTAAAAAAAAGGTTTCGGAGGTGTATGAAGTCCACCAATTAGCATTTGGCCAGCGCGGTGGACTATAGCCTATAACTCTCTCATTCCTGAGAGAAGACCAGCAGTGGGACAATAATGGGTTGACGACACAAGTATCCTAATGATTTCAGTGAGACGACGACTAACTTCGGTGATTATTTGCTACACCAGAGCAGTCGTCAATGCACCTGGCCTAACGGACTGCTCTTTTTGCGCTAAAAAGTCCCGTGTCATAGTGCTCATTCCACACCTTGCACGTTCGGGGCCAAAATGAACGAGAAAACTGAGTTGTGAAGGACGACCTTCCGTCCAGTTAATGACGATGAAACCTTATGCCTGGGGAGTTGTGTAATAGAGGAAAGGTGATTTAGGTAAATAAGTTAGTTTGCATAATGTTTTAAATGAGTAGAAAATATACTCCCTCCTCTTGGTCAAGCGTAGTAGGCAACTTATAAGTAACTCTGTAGTCCACAGAATTTATAAAGTTCATCTAATTTTATTTCAGTCCTAACCTAGTCTAATAAAATAACCTTTATTATAATGTGAAACCCTGTTAGTCAAACCTATCAAATGTTAATATTCTGATAATTCCAAGTTACATTTCTATCATGCCTAAAATTTGTGTCAATTCATACAGCACAAATAAAATGGTTGTAGATTTCTATGCGTATTCGAAAAGCCAATTTTCCATATCTGAAGTTGGAAATGTTCCATTCATAAAAATGAAACGTATATACAACACCTGAAACATCAAAGTAGAATTAAGATTCCTATCTTCTATACTAGGTATACTACACAAAGTATGTACGACGTAAGACACGTTGTTTCTACGTTAATACATTTGTAGTAAAACTTTGCGAAACGAGAAAAGTTTTAGGAACATTTTATTAAATAATCCAGTCAGTTTTTAGGTTTCTCAAGTATTCTTGGGGGATCCCAAATGGCAACGAGGGTAATAAAAATGAATGGTAGCGTGCGGCTTCGTATAGGTACTTACCGTGAAAAGATACCGGTGTAGGATCGCCTCACCTGTTGTAATGTTTCCGCTTAACTGATATATTTTATTCCTATACTTTTATCATCTCTTAATATTTACCTTTTGCTATGTTAGTTTTACATTGTGAGGTGTGTCGCTTTACAGCTAAAGTATACGTTTATACAATAGCTCCAATTTTTGTTGGGTTCCTCACTGACAGACGTTGATACCATCAATACAAATAGAACCATTGAAATTATTGGTAGAGATAAGAGGGTAGTATCTGTATTATTGGCACCTCCGTGACGGTAGTCCGCATAACTTATTTCTAGCGTGAGACGTTTCTTACGTTCCCGTAAAAGTCTGAATGTCGGTTAGCTAAACATGAGGCGACTATCTTGGTCCTTAGGGGTGGCAAGCCTAGGCGACTAAAAGGGGCTTCCGGGGTTGCAGACAGCTAGAGTGGGAGCTCGAAACGTTCGGTCAGGCAATCCCGGGAAGGACCTCCTTTTCAGCGCCGAGAACGGCCACCGGGGGGGTTTTAGTGCGGTAAAAATCCCACATAACCCTGCGTCGCTCCCACGGCGTCGGGTATCTATTGAAGGTTTCCCCTTCGAAAACAAAAAAAAAGGGGGTGGCAAGCCTCTGTGATTGACGTAGATGCCCAGTAATAGATACGGTTAATTTCATCGTTTAATAAAAGGAGCAAACGAGCACACTGCCCACCTGAAATTAAGAGCCTATTGCCGTCCATTGACATTTTTAGATCCTTTTGCCGTGCATTGTCATCGACATTGATTCATTTCCAAATAAGATTATAATCCTACCTAAAAGTACCCTTCGAATCTTCTTTACACAGCCACTAAAACTATAACACATAGCTCTTAAAACTGTTGTTATAAGGCAAAAAAGTGGATGGTAGGAGTACCTCCGGAGTCAAACTAAGGAGAGCTACTACCTTTAACCTTTGATCAAGTTTTAACGGCTTTGTTAGTAAGTTAAGGTACTTTGTTAGTGAATAAGGAGCTTATCGTCCAACATGCTCCAAACCCTACGTTCGTAGTCACTTTTTACGACACCCAAGGGAAGAGGAAACGACCCCTTTATTTTTCGGGATGCTACGCGAACAACAGGTATATTTCATTACAGGGCAGCTACGTGTAAATTATAAGGTGATTATTTTATTTGACACGGACCAAACACCGGGGTTATGGCATAACACACATATTCTCGCAGAACTTTTGCTCGCGCTGGGACTCAAATTCTTAACAACGAAAATCCCGTTGACACCACGAGCAATGACAGTTTGTTGGGAATTACTGGATCATGAATGTACAAATATTCGTAACTTTAAACGAGCATTCTTACACAGACGACGAATATTTCTGTCATATTATTCTTAGAGGGGGGCTTTTAAGTATGGGGTATGGGATACAACCCATTTTTGTCCCATTGCTGGGTACGAATCTTCTCTCAGAATGAGAGAGTTTAGGCCATAGTCCACCGCGCTGGCCAAGTGCGAATTGGTGGCGGCTTTTAAGTATATAGACACATCATGTCTTCACCTGGGGAATAATTACAAAAATCGACCGGAACTGTTAAAAATTACTAGTATAGTCACTACCAATAGGATGCCTTAAATCCTAATGACAATATTTTATATACGGCATTGTAAAGTAATCACTTTGTAATTGAACTAGGATTTCCCAAATATTTTAAAGCCATTTGAATGGTTTTAAAACACAAGTTACGTAATTCATATTTTGAATACTTTATAGCTGAGGCAAGACATAAACAATTACTGAGGGTAATTCGTTTCCGTACAGAACCCTTTCATAAATACATAACGTTCAGGTAAGGAATTGGTCATTTTATTGTTTGGAACCAAAAAGACTAAAGTCCTCTGCTGATGAATAAAATTTATAACACTCTTTCCTTTCTGTACAATGATATTTGCCATTAAATGTTATTTGAGATTTGTGTCGGTTCTATAACGGATAAAAACTACTAGTCACCCTTCGTAACGGCCGAAATTCGACCGTTATTCAACTCAAAAACTAAACTTGACATTGTCCAAAGTATTTCCTAAATTATTTTTTTATTATTTTTTAAGTTATTTTAATACACCCGAAAGGTAAAATGAGGTTTAAGTGATTAAGCTGCATTTAAAATCAATAACGGGTATTTTGACAAGGACATCTGACATTTTTGACGTTCTGTGTTTTCATATACTAAATGTTTAATTTTATTTATTATTTATGTGTTTGTGACAAATGCATGGTAGTGTGTGTAATTTGCTTTAGTAGATTTTATGTATGTTATATGCATTATTTGAAAAAAATATTAACATTCTGCACTCCTTCTCTACGTCCACTATAACCGTGCAAAATTTCACAAGAATCCGTCCGCGGCATATTACTTAAAAATGCACCACAAGTTTTTGCTTCACGTTTTAATATAAAGATGGTTAATTATGACACCTTATGAGATACGTGTACCTATGCTTATTTTATTGATGAAGTAAAAACAAATAACACATGGTGCATGGATAAAAACGTAACATTTTTATGACATCAAGAATATAAAGTTATCAAAAGCCAAATATAAGAATAGGTTTGTACCTCATAATTTTAATAAATCGAAAAGTTCCACAGGATTGTCAATAACGTATTAAGTTAATTACAAAGTTAACATAAAAGAGAATTCCTGCGATTTGTAAAATTTACAAAGTTTTCTAATTGATGAACCCTTTTTGGTGGAATTTACAAGTTTTTACTGTGCACGAACAATAGGTAGGAATATAACAATAGCGTCAATTTTACTTTAACGTTTAAGTATAAAAGTGATGTAGGTACATGTTGTGTTATTTGACATTCTGGTAAAATGTTTTATAGATAACAAGCTGACCCGGGGAAAAAATCTAAAATTATCAGTGTTCCTCAAATAATGCATGCATGTATTATACTTAAAAATCTGCCTCTCGAATCACTATTGAAAAAACTGCATTAAAATCCGTAGCGTAGTTTTAAGATCTAATCATACATAGTCTCTATGTCAGCGAAAAGCGACTTTGTTTTATACTATGTAGTGATGTGAATGTCTTATATAGAGCAATATAATTACATCTTTAATTCTTCACTTAGGTAATGGTGTTAACTACTTCTGTTACACATGAGTATCATACAACGACTATTATGTATAAACTTGCCCTAAAACCTTTGCGATGTGGTGTCAGCCCCGAAAGGCATCAATCCTTTTCTCCCGGTTTACGTCATCATCATCCCATTATTGTCCCACTGCTGAGCACGGGTCTTCTCTCGGAATGAGAGAGTTTTAGGCCATAGTCCACTACGCTGCCAAGTGCGAATTGGTGGACTTCACATACCTCCGAGAACTTTTTTTAAAGAGCATCGTGAGGAAACCTTCTCAAGATTTCATCACGATGATATTCTTCACCGAAAAGCAGTGATAATTAATAATACGCACATAATTTAGAAAAATCAGTGGTGCGTGCCTGGGTTTGAACCACGGACCTCCCGAACGAGAGGGCAAGTTTTCTCCATTAGGCTATCACTGCTCTAGCAGCACATTAGCTACGACAAAACCATTTTTCTATAGGAGGCCTTTTTCAGCTATTGCATTTCAAACAAATATAGGATTAATCTGATATTCGAAATTAATTCTTATGTTAATCCTCGTTGAACCAAAATAGATATTTTGAATAATTATTTTGATTATAAATCCTGGCTTAATTATTCAGACTATTCAACCATGCTCGGGTTGGGAAATTATAATAATTTGCATGCCTCAATAAGGCTGGACTTTATTATACAACAACAAAAAAAAACATACGGTAAATTGATGTTAATAAAACCAGCTAAGTACGAGTCGAACTCGCGTTGGAAGGGTTCCGTACCATTATCTATAGGATACGATAAAACATATGTCCCATGAAAACCCCCCTTAAATATGTATGTTGTTATAACAAAATAAATATTTAAGGGCGGCAAGAGAATTCCACGGAAATCTCAACTGACTGGTGACAGACAAACAGACGGACAGCGGAGTGATAGAGTTCCGTTTTTACCCTTTAGGTAAGGAACCCTAAAAATGGCTTAGTTGAAACTACGGAATATACTTAACATCGATAAAGCTACATATTTTATGAGTGGAACTTATCTTTATCTTTACTTTTATAAAGTTGTGAAGCCTGTACATTGAAGATATTTGTTTTTGTATAAAAAAAAAGAAATATATTAACCGTTGCGAACTTTTTGAATAAAACGCGAAACATTTTTATTCCCTACCATATTCTATTATTGTCTAATTGAACTATGTAATTACCTTATTTTGTCTTATAGACTGTTTTACATAAGATTAATCAAATTACAACCAACTTTATTGGTTTCAATCATAACTGAAAGTAAAGCAGTTTTAAAAATTCTATGAAACTAGCTGACCCGGCAAACGTTATTTTGCCATAAAAAAATTTAAAAAATGTTAAGGGTGGACAACCCTTATCACTCAGGGGTATGAAAAATAGATGTTAGCCGATTGTCAGGCCTACTCAATATGCTCACAAAATTTCATGAGAATCGGTGAAGCCGTTTCGGAGGAGTATTTTTTTGTTTTTTTATCTAACTGAAGTAGCAAACGAGCACGCATTTCACCTGATGGTAAGTGGTCACTGCCGCCCATGGACATCTGTAATCAACTACATACAGAACCGAAATGGGAACGTACATTGCCATACGAGAATTTTATATATTAGAAGAAGATGAAATTTCCATTTCACCATTTCATTTGACCATTTCACTTCACAATCGTCTTTCGGATGAAATCCAATAATTTACACAGAATGTTTAAAACAATTCGGAAAACGAGACTTATCAAAAAGGACTTTCACTAAATTTCGCATCAGATATTTGAGAACCACAACAGCTTGGGCCTAAATAACAATTATATCCACTGTTATATAATTTTGTTGAAATGTAGTCTGTGTAGACGTTTATTTGTGGTAGAACCCTTCGTTTGGACTCGGGGGACCCCACCGCCACACTTATTTCTGCCTAACAACACAGTGCTAAGCACATTCGTGTTCTGGACCAAAAGTTGGGTTAAACGATTCATACTTATCTGAAGCATTGCTAATTAGTATACAGGGGTAGCAACGCATCTGTAGCCAGCCTTAGTTAAGTTTGTAAACTTCTCTGGAGTTGGTTGCATAGTTGGCAGAGTCCAGTGGATATAATGCTCGGTTGCTTCTAAATTTCTATAGTATACAGGTGGTAGAACCAGTGTAGTTCGACCGGAGAAGTACCACCGCCACACCTATTTGTTGCGTGAAGATTTCTTGCGTTTCGATGGAAGGGTGTGGTTGCCGGCACACTTTTCTATATGAGGCGACCGTCCTAGTCCTCGGGAGTAGAAACGCATCTGTGAATGACTTCAGGTAGAATCCATGTTCTATTGAAGTTGTTTACAGATGTCCATTGACGGCGAGTGGACTGCATGATCGTTTGCTACCTCAATCAGATAAAAAAAATATATTAGGGTAGTATATAGGTTGATTTTTCTGATATTTAGTACACAATAGTTAAGTTTAAATTTAATTTAGAGCTTGATATTTTTTTTATGTTATATATAAAGTACCGAATAATAGGGTACTCCATATTAATTACAATCTAGCTTTATATAAGGCTAATGATAATTCTAGTCTAACTTAAACTGCTAAATAATTGTTTATTGAAGGAGGAGTCCATTGCCACTGCACTTCTTTGTTCTAACATAAAGGGGTAGACACATTGTTCTTGTGTTCTATGATTTAATTACGTCACTATTTCACTAACACTACACTATGTTATACCACTAGCTCAAAGGGCTTAGTCCGTTTGAGTCTTCTCACTAGGTCCGTCGTAGTAGATCTTGATAATGACATTCAATGAAAACATAAATTAATATCAAACGTGTTCCCATTCTGCCGGACTTTCTCAGTTATAGTCGTGTTTCAATTTCTTCTACAATTGAGAAAAATGTTGTAACAATTTTTAGATTCCACTGTTGCGTTATTATAAGGACTAATCGTATTCTGTTCCCTTCGAAATTTAATGAACTTTCGAGACACGTTATACTATATGATACGGAGCAAAATGCATAGAGCGGGAATTATTAAGTCTTGATTGGAGCCGTAGCTCAATGTTCAGGGTAAATTACGAAGCCCAAGTACGTAATAGATCACATAAAAGATACAGCAGTATATTTGATAGTTTTAAAACAATTGCGTAAAGAAAAAGTAAATGTATTTAAGATACAATCGTCTACTTCCAACGGGAAATTCCAGCGTATGAAAGTAAGAGAGACCATAGGGTATTATAATAATTTAACTTGCAGTTCAGGTACATTTGCGACTTTCATAATATAAAAAGTAAGCCATCTCTTCACTGCCACCATGGGATAATATATTTTATGATTTAATAAAAGGTACCCTTTTTCTGGCGTGTGGTGTTACATGTTGACTACTGTTCTGTGTCCAAATAATAGAGTGTAAGAATAAATTCCTTATAAGTTATCTTGTGGTTAAAAGTCGAGATTTTTTTATCTAATGCAAGTAGCAAACGAGCATGCAGTCTACCAGATGGTAAGTTGTCTCTGCCGCCCATAGACATTTGTAAGCAACTTCATATAGAACGTAGGTTATCTGAAGTCAATCACAGATGCGTTGCTACGCCCGTGTGTTGAGATGATCGCCTCATATAAAAGTAAGCCGGCAACCACATCCTTCCATCGAAAAGCAAGAAATGCTTCACGCTAAAAATAGGTATGGCGGTGATACCCCGTTGAACTACACTGGTTCTACCAACTGTCACCTGTGGATTCTTTAGGCAGCAGAATGGCTCGTCAATAAAACACATAAATGACACGATTACGAAAGTGAAAGGATATTCAATACGGGAGTTTAAGTACATAACACATTTCACTTGGTTTACATAAACTTTGTAGGCCGTCACTTACTTCTACTAACTGTCGAAACTTAGTTAACGAGGCAAACATCGTTAAGCTTTGAAGAGCAATAGTTGTAGGGGGTCCAAGATCAAACGCGGTTGATGTGATGTTAATAGAGTAATCTTGGTATAACTTTTTAAAACATTTTTTTTTACATTGAAGTAGCAAAGGAGCATGCAGTCCACCTGATGGTAAGTGGTCACTGCCGCCCATGGAAATAAGCAACTCCATATAAAACATGGGTTCTATCTCAAGTCAATTAGAGATTCGTTGCTACTCCCGAGGACTAGGATGGTCGCCTCATATAAAGGGTGTGCCAGCAACCACACCCTTCCATCGAAACGCATGGAATGATTCACGGTAGAAGTAGGTGTGGCGGAGTAACCTCCCCGGTCGAACTACACTGGTTCTACCACCTTTAAAACTTTATAAATATAGGGCAATTATAATTTTCCCTACTCGAAAATTGAATTATGAATAAGCTTCAACTTAGTAATGAGGCTTTTTGAAAGTGCTTACCGTTGTTGTAAGTTCATTGATGTGTATTTACAGTACCTATCAAGGTAGACTACTACCAATTTTGATAAAGAACATTAATTTATATTGAGAATATTAATTACTCGCTGTTGCCATCTATTTTGTACGCGTTCACATAATATAAAACAAACATTCGAACCCTTTTCGCGTCCTATATCTAAAACCCGTTCATAGTGGTTACTTCATAATGTGAACCTTGAATGATCCTTTCATGAATTATATCCCATCTGAATAATTGAAAGTTGTTCTAGTTTCGGCGTGGCAATTATTCAGAAACTTATAACGTATTACCTACCAATTATGTACTAATATTGACTTTGAATTATCGATTATATATTCAAAGTAACCATTAGCGTATCTCGCGATAAGCCATTAGCGTATCTCGGCACGGAGTGTCGGGTCATTAACTAGGCAAGTGGCAATGTCGGTGTCGCAACTAAATCGCTTGTGTTCCAATTTACGTCCCAAGTTTGTGAACACGTGTATCATATTGATTCAGGCGGCAATTGAGACAGGAACGTCAAATTAAAGCTCGATTTACCAATTTCCAATGGCAAAGATTAATTTCTTTACGTCCTTCCTTGATATAAATGTGAAGCTTGTGTCTTTTTACTAACATTCTAACTGTATTATAACTTATGTCCGCCTGTTATGTCTATTAATTTTAAAAACAAGAAAACCAGTACTTGAGTGGCTTTCACCAAAGTCCTGAATATTCTACACCAACACCAATTATTGTGGAATTTTACAGAAAACGCCACAGGCTACTAGTCCCTTATACACAGCCTGAATAACTGTTTAATTAGTGAAAAAAGCGTGCATTAAAATATACAAACGGTTTTATGTTTCCATATAATCACACAGCTAAACCATTTCTTATATATTTGTTGTAATATCACGAAGCAACATACATAGCGATATAGTAATAATAGATAATAGATAAGGAGTATAATTTTACTCCTAGCAAATATCTCAATTGTTTGCTAAGCCAAGTTTCATAAGTTGGTACAAGCGTTAACGCGACATCAAACCATAAACTACGCGACCCAAGAAATATGTTAACAACGACCATAGCAAGTCTTTAAACTGATCTCTCGAGTAAATCATCTGATGAATCAGGAGTAGAAACATATCTATCATTATATTTGGTAGAACCTCCTCTCTTTTATGCATTTAAGCCTTTATTAATACGCAACAATCAATTTCATCAATTCACCCATATTGTTAAGATTTTTTACAATATGGATATCAAATGAAACTTAGTAGATAGTCCATTACAAAAATATTTAAGATACCACCTTTGTATAACTATTTTGTCGTTAACCTAAAGGCGTGAAGTTAAATAAATTATTATAACCACAAAAATCTTAGCTTTAAAATAATTACCTGAAAAATTAAAAACAAGAACCTACTACAGTATTGTAACACGTATAAAAAATATAAAGAAATTACATTATTGACTTGTTACATTTGACGACCCGCGTGACACAGCGGTTACCATATTGGTCTGACGCGCAATGGGTCTCGGGTTCGATTCCCGGTCAGAATGGTATCTGAATGATGAGTTTGGATTCATGTTCTGGGTCTGGGTGTTTGAGTATTCGTCTTGTATGTGTCCATAGTACCCACGACACAGGGGAAAACCCTAGTGTGGGGCTATGAGCGTAGCAAGCTTGTTTATCTTTTAAGAAAAAGAAAAATAGAAAAGATTATTATTATACAGTCGGACTTTTTGTTTTTACAATAATTTATTTCGTTACTATGAATCTCTCAGTGATCATGAAGTAGCAACCTTGGTTTCATCCAGGTCAGGATATAATTGTGTAGGCAATCTATACACGAAGAGATCTTCCATAAATGTGTAAGCTACGCTACACAAGTTGTGGATGCCTACACTACAAGATCATATAAACCAACGTTTTATTGGCATGGTCCTCCAGATGCGAACGCTACAGATATTAATAAAAATAAGACGTGAGGTCCGAGAAATCCTTGCAAATTGATAAAAGTAGCTTATTGCCTATTTTTATATTTATTTTATAACCATACGCTAACATCTACAACTTATCTATGATATTTTATTAATAGAAAATATCATTCATAATGATTACACATCGGATTATATGCATTAGCATATTTGCATATGCAAATGCATATACTGACAATTTTTAGCGTTATTGCCTATTTTGGCACTTTTTCATTAGTTTTGGACAAAATAGTTCGCTTGGCAACCAAAAATTAAAAAGGTCGTTATAGAAACTTAAAAAATGCTTTCTACACTCATATCCCTACAGTAGGATTTTTTTCTGTGTCGTGGGTGCCATGGACACCCACAAAGACGAATACACAAACACCCAGACAGAGAACAAGAATCTAAACTCATCATTCAGATACCTGTCTGGCCGGGAATCGAAACCGGGACCCACTGCGTGTCAGACCGATATGGTAACCGCTGTGCCACATGGGTCGTCACGTTAAATCTATACCGACTTTTGACGACCAAAAATGAGATAAATGTTTTTTCATAGTGCTTATTTTGTGTATATTCAACCATTTTTGTGCATATTTCACCATTTTATGGTTCATTATTTGCATGCATATTTTGGCATTTTGATAGTGCATATAATCCGATGTCTAATAATGATATTACTTTTTTAAGAAACGTCATACTGCATTATTATTGATTTATGCAAGGTATGCAAATTTAATACTCTGTATACAAAAATAAGGTTTACCTTGATTCTGTGCAACAAAGTTACGGTTACAGTTGCAAAAGTTTGCACGATAAAACTTTTTAATACCTACCTACGTCAAATGTGCAAATGTTTGGTAACATGCCAGTATAAGGATTATATGCGGTGGTAAAATTTGCAATATATTTTGGTTAGAGCAATCTGGCAGCAGTGACTCTGATATTTGCATTTTATTCCACGCAAATTAAGATTCGCAGCGCATAGCTCTGGTACGGGCTCCCCTATACCACGATCTTTCTGCTTCAGATAAGCATAGTACGAGTACTATATTTTAATGTTGACTTATAGGTTAGAGGTAATTATAAGTAAGTTGTGATATCATTTAATTCCTACGCCGTTTGACCGATCACCTTGGAAAGATATACATTTGGGTGTTTTTTTTTTGTTCACATTTTTTTAGTCAAGATATCCACTAATGTATGGTATAAGTCATACTATTAGATAAAGACGAAGTTTACATCTTACGTCAGATGTCTTGTTGGTATGTTGTTTCATAAGATATAGCTTAAAAAAACATGCGTGCGTACAAAGTACACATGTCAGAAGTGAAACTTCTTTGGCGAACTAATTTATAAATCTTGTTTATATTTATACAAATCTAAAACTTTAAATTTCCAAGATTAAGAGGAAGGGAAAAAGGCGTGATACGACGTTCGCTCTGTCTCACTTTTTCTCTCAATCTTTCTCACTCGCTTGCTCCCTACTCTCACTCCACGGCTAGTTGCTCATGCTACGTTCGCCCTGTCTTACTCTCTCTCAATCGGACTCGATCACTCTCTCTCTCTTTTCCGACACTTCCGTTGCATACCGGCGTGACGTTTCATCTGTAAAAATTTTACCCTCATGCGCCTAAAGAAGTTTCACTTCAAAAAAAAAATCATGAAATCATTTCAGTTAGAACGCTCCGCAAGTATACCTTATTTTAAACTACCTATATTTGAATGAGTCGGCTTAAAATACGAACGTTTCCTACACTCATATCATGAAATTGTTTGATCACTTCAAACGATCTTCAAGTTCAAATTGTTAGGATGTGAGGGAAAAAGTACATGAATATTAATACGTCGACCGGGGAATTTAATATTTGGCACGGTAAAAGAAAGTGGAGGAATTCCACTCCTGAATTTCATTGTATGAATTGCGAGACGCGTAGTGAAAGGGATAGGGTCTGAGCAGTTCCTTGTGAGTACCTTAAGGGTTGGAATGTTGACAGCGAACTATGCGTAAATCAATACGTTGATGAGACTATTTATTAAATCTATAAATAAATGGCTCAAGCTTTATATACTCGTCTCTGAGTTTAATTCGTATTTTACTGTATGTTGCGTGGATTACACTGTAAGTAATAAAAAATACGATTATATTAGTGATTCATTTATATATTCAGTCCTTCGAAGTAAATACTTGGTAGAAACAACATTCGAGTGTAACACTGCCCTTTAACCAGGAAGTGATGAATTTCAAAGACAATAATATAATAATATGATGTTTTTTATAAATAAATATTTTACCCAAAGCTTGTTTAAAGATTTTGCATTGAGTGAGTATAAAAGTAATTCTACGTATAAGTATGTATTTGACGGTGGTAGAACATTTTGTAGGTGGACTGAAGCACCACCATCACCTACTTCTGTCTAATAAAAGTAGTTATAAGTTGAGTTCTTGTAAGATAAATACTTATCCGAAGCTCTTTAACTTATTACCTACTCAGGGATAACATATCGGTGACCTACCTCAGGTAAGACTCTGCTTTTATTTGGGGTTGATTAAAATCTCCGTTGACGGTAGTGGCCACATACCATCAGGTGAACTACATGCTAGTTTGCTGCTTCCATATAATAAAAAAGTAAATTTATATGGAACTTAAATATAAGTACGAGAATACTAAATAATAGCAGGAGCCGGTTAAGCGGAAACATTATTGCACTCTTCGGTACAACAGGTGAGACAATACTTTAAGTAAGTAACCTCTCACGCGGGCACGGTTTATTTTTATTACCCACAATAACATAATGGCTTCTGGTACTATTAGTAGTACAACTTTAGCTTGTATAAACAAGTTCAAAAGTATAACAAGAACACAATAGATTACTCTCGTTAATATGACATATACTAGTGGACTTTTTTTTATCTGATTGAAGTAGCAAACGAGTATGCAGTCCATTAGTGGTAAATGGTCACGGCCGCCCATGGACATCTGTAAGAAACTTCAAACAGGACATGGGTTCTATCTGAAGTCAATCACAGATGCGTTGCTACCCCCAAGGACTATGATAGTCGCCTCATATAAAAGTGTGCCGGCAACCACACCCTTACTCGGAACGCCATAAATGCTTCACGCTAGAAATAGGTGTATAAATGTCTAATCAGTAGTACGAGTACCTAAATCATAATCACTGTACAAAAATTAGGAAAGGAATCAATATGTTTCTCATTTATTTGTCGATCGATTCTTTTACCTACGTATCTATATTAATGAATTTGAAAAAAAGGGAAAATTATTATGATAAATTTGAAGCACTTAGGGAGCTTCTCGATAATTTAAATTAATTGTGCATAGTAATGTTCACATATTTTGTTTTTTTTTTTATAAACTAGTCAACTGTCCAAGTTATCGGCCTACATACTGAACGATTTTTTGAGCCGAATATTTCTGACCGATTTTTCAAGCTCCTAAAAGCAAAAAACGAAAGCGTTTGCGTCCCGAATCCTTACTTTAGTCCGATTTTTGGCAGAAACAATGCATAGTTCGTCGCAAAACAATACGCAAACCGTGGACAATAACCATTCAACCACACTTAGTAACCGCTTGTGTAGATGGTTTGAAAATCATGAATGTGGAAATAGGCCATGATTCTATGCTGTATCGTCAGCATGGCCACAGCCTGGTCATTGAATTACATATAAAATAATTAAAGCATAATGTAAAAGTCAATACAACTATAGAAATTCGTAGATCGAGTATCCATCTACATATTAATATGTGAAGCAAAAACTTGTGATCCGTTTTTAAGATACTTGCCGCAGACGAAGTAGTATGAAATTACGCACGGTTATGTTGATATAGAAAAGAATTACGCAATACTAATATTATAAAACTTGCACAAAGCATAAAATCAACTAAAACAGATTGCACCCACTACCTGCACCTATATGCAATATGTATGTTTTGTGTCAAATGCATACTACCTAACACAACAATTTGACACAAACCATACACGATATTAAATGAAATAGAATATTCAATGTCTTATTATGAAAATACATAACAACAAAAATGTTAGATGTCTTTGTCAAAATACCCACCATTTCTCTTAGATGCAAATTAGCTAATTGAGCCTCTTTTTACCATTAAAGGAGGTGAATTTAAGAAACATTCGTGTTACTTTGGACAATATGAAGTTTAGTTTTTTAATTTAAATTACGGTCGAATTTCGACCGTTGCGACGGGTGACTAGTTTAATTCAGTTTTTTCTAGTCAAACCTGAAATCACTAATAGCCGTGATTTAGGCCAGCCAACTCACCATGAATAAAAAAACATTTCAACACATCAATGGATTATTTACTTTAGTTGCTGTTTACTTGAAAAGGTTATGAAATATCCAATACACTAAATGTCTCAACATTACTTTAAGAGTAAGCTTACAAACGCCAAAACCGAACCTAATCTCAAATCGACTTATTTATCGACTAAGCCACTCGATCTTATATTACTACGATATTTTGTGTAGCCATATTGCTTTCGAAGGTATACGAGAAAACGATTGTATCGACACTGCATGGCTTTACGAGTACAATTACTTACTGTATTCCAAAAGAACAAAATTCACAGAATCGAGCATTTGGCAACAACACAAAACTCTTTAAAATTTGGCGATATTCAGCTATCATTTCCAGAAGCGTTAGTTTCTCAGTTCCAAGTACACTTTTATTATATATTTTTGTGTTTTGTATGTATTGTATGTAAGTTTAGCATCTACTTTGAATAACAAAAATATAGAATATACATATTTATTTCGATTGCAATATAAAAAGTGTCGGTCAATTTAAGACACAGATTTACTTTGCTGTCTGTCTGTCACCAGATTATATCTTATGAACCGTAATAGCTAGATAGTTGAAATTTTCACAGCCGATGTATCTCAGTTGCCGATATAACAACAAATAAAAGTAGAATAAAATAAACATTTAAGGGCTACTCCCATACAACGAACGTAATTTTTTTTTAATTATTTATTTTTTTATTTGATGTTACGGAACCTCTCGTACGCGAGTCCGACTCGCACTTAGCCGGTTACTTATATTTGAGGTAACTACACATGATCAAGTGTGAATAGATACATAAATAGATATGTGTGGTGTCGATCTTGAAAAGCATCACTACCTCTGTTTCGTGGACGTCGTAGTAGGCAATATATCGTGTGTCGTAAAAATACAGGAAATGGAGAGTAAAGTCTCCCTGTATAACATCCACGCCCAGTGCGTGCACCAAGATGAATCCCTGTGGTGACTACTGGTAAAAACCTTATTAAAAGACGATTATGTCCAGCGATGGACCTCAAGAGACAGACGGATGCATACAGGATCATACAGTGGTAGCAAACGAATTTAATAAGTTTTGCCAACTGCAATTTTTGAACAGTAACTTTAGTGGCATTGCAAGAAGTTTCGTTTCGAAAAGTAAACATAACGAAACAGGCAAGAGTAAATAAGTCAAAGGTATATATGTACATTCTAAAATTTTTATCACATTCATGTAAGTCAACTGAACCCGCACATAAAAGCGCGATAGTGG